>CM035115.1:51519863-53919863 GCA_020205555.1 Panax stipuleanatus | reverse complement strand
GTGATTGTGTTTTCTGCATGGTGATGGAATTCATGATTTGTGTTTAGGATATGGATATACATTTACACCTCATGTAACCTGATAGAGAACATGTGCTTTAAATCTTTTTTAATTGTAATTCACATAGGAATATAGTGAATTAGATAATTAGGGTGTTTGATTCAATTCTATCAACTGTGGATTTGGATTAATATGTTTGTGATGCATCGGAAGGTGATTATAAATACTAATAAGTTCCTGATTAATAATCCTAAGCATAATTAATAAGAAGTGTATTGATATAAGTGAGCAATAAGTGAAGTTATGATCTTAATTCTCCATAACCTAATTTTAATCTAGTGGTATTTAATAGTAGTTTTATTAATTATTTTAATTCACAATCCTAAATTGTGATGCCCCCAAAATAGATTCAATACTCAACCCATTTTGAGTCGCCAAATACACTCAACAAAATTCAAATACAATCTTACATATCACACGGTCGTGCAAAATATGACCACACAACTGTGAGTGTCAATACAGACATGTAGAAAATATTAACATTCAAACTAAGTCCTTATTACATTTATTATCACACTATTTTAAATAAAAAAAATAGTGAGGACTTCTACAGCTCTAACTCGGACCATCACTCTATTTCCCGACTAGTACCCGCGATATTCTCATTTCTTGAAGAGAACAATGGAAGAAAAGGGTGAGCTCAACTAGCCCAGTAAAGAATATTATGACTAAGATAATGAAAAAAAAATTATCGTTAGCCTTCAATAAATCAGATAAAATATTATGGATAACAAGTTTTAGATCAATATTCACAGCGGAAATAACAATTCATTAGAAGAGTTAAGTAGAGAATGATGTCTACTATCTTCTTTGATTTAAGAGTCCATCATCAATATTTTATCCCTATAACATCAATCAAAATACATCTCGAATCAAATGTCCATCTTTGCACTACGGGCCAAAGATATTCATTTGTACCATCAGTTGGTCATGTTCATCTCAACACCTGTCCATCTTTGCACTAAGGGCCAAAGATATTTATTAGGTAATCATTCATCTTTGCACTACAGGCCAAAGATATTCATCACGTAATTATTCATCTTTGCACTACAGGCCAAAGATATTCAGTTATATCACCATTTAGAACTAAGAATGATGAAAAATAATACGAATAACGGATCCAGTGAGATAAAGGACAAATATTAGAGAATTTATCCAGAGTTCAAGAATGAAGATCAAAACCTGGATCCAATCAAAGATGATTTGGAAGAAGAAAAAAAAATTTAGCGTGAATAGTATCCTATGAATAGTAACTCGTGAATAGTAACTCGACATAAAAAGATAAAAATTTCACAAGAAAGTTCATACTAATATTCCAGTGAAATAATATTAGATGAAGCGCAAAACTCAAGTAATATATGATCATTTCAGGAATTATAGAAGCAATACTTACCGTAGTAAGTTTAGAGTTAGGAATCTGAAATGAAACAATATATGAAACTGCCATTAAATTTTCACCCGTCTGGCGGTAGTCCGCTCAGACAGATTATTTCCACAATTTAATAACAACTGAATACGAAGGGTTATTCACCAAGCATGCGGTAGTCCGCGTAGACAGGTTATTCCCACAGAATAATAAAGAATAGAATAACAACAGGATTTCATCAAGCATGCGGTAGTCCGCGTAAACAGGTTATTCCAATAGAATAATAAAGAATGGAATAACAACCCTTACGAGTATTGAAAGAAAATAACTCTCTTCATGAATACGAAAGAAATAATACCCCTTATCTTAAAATTTGGAGACTGCACTAGCGTAATAGCAGAATACTCTTCTTCTTTCTCTCTTATTCTCTCTATACTTTCTCTCTCTATAGCTTTAGTGAATTGGTGAGAAATAATGAAAAAATGAGCTTCTATTTATAGGCTCGCCAAAGTAAGGGTAAAATAGTCTTTTCGCCATAATTTATGACATCATCGCTTACAATATCGATCTATGATATCATTGCTTACCTCATCACTCCGATAACATCATTGCTTACCTCATCCCTCCGATGACATCATTGTTTGCATCATAAGAGTTCAAATTCAATTTGCACTCTTCCAACTCGTTTAACTTTTATACGATGAATTTACTATAATAATATTACCATTCAAATTATAAAAATTATACTATTATATAATCACATCATACTACTATAATGTAATATTATAATAATATATTTGAATGAATTATTTTATCGGACAAGATAAAATACCAACTTTCAACAAATGTCACATGTTAAAAATTTCTCCGTTTAAATCCACATTGAATAAATATTTTCTTATCATATATATCAAAAATTAATTATTCACAAATAATATTACAGAACTACAATATTGACAACCAGGTCGTTTCCAGGAAAGAGGAGGCCTTCCGATAAGGATTTCTCCTTACTGGCAAATAATTAATCAACCCCTTTCCTAGACAGAACTTCCTTAGACATTGCCAATAATGCTATCTAATAATATTATTCAAATAATATGAATTATTGATTTGATAATTTGAAATAATGTGCAATGACAATTATTGAATGAATAATATAAAATAGCAAAGTAGCACTTATGGATATAAAATATCAACATAGCAAATATTGAACCAATAAAATATTATGCAATTATTGAATCAATAATATAAAATATTGAACAGTAATTAATATAACAATAATTGAGTAAGTGCCTTCCTACGTAAGAATCAATAATTCGAAATATTGTGCAATACCATGTGCTACAGTGCAACACCGCGTATTACTGTATTTTAATCACCAGGTATTTCAACAGTACTAACGGTAACAGTTTTGCCGTTATTTTTATAAAAAGGTTATTTCTGTTGCTTTCTATATCCGACATTCATTCCGTTGTGAGGTCCACCAATAGCTGCGCCGTCGTACGAATATTCTCCGACAAAAAGAATATTCCTCGACCAAACGAATATTCTCCGACACAACGAATATTTTATAACCACTTGTTTACTTTGTAAACTTTGCACATTTCACCCATAACTTATCACATTTATCAAATCAACACCTTACTATTTTAAAATAATATATAAAGAAAATTAAATCTTGTTCATAAAATTTGGGGTCTTACAACCTCCCCTCCTTATGAAATTTCGTCCTCGAAATTGACGTACGTACATGGTATGTCGAAAAGGTGAGGATACCTCGTTTTCATTTCCGATTCTAACTCCCAGGTCATTTCCTCGATATCATGGTTCCTCCACAAAACTTTAACTTGAGGTATAACCTTTGAGCATAGGACATATTCCTTCCTATCCAAGATCTTAACAGGTACCTCCTCGTATGTTAAATCTTCGGCTATCTCGTCTGGTTCTAACTCAATAATGTAGTTTGGATCTTTCACATATTTACGAAGCACAGATATGTGAAAAACGTTATGAACACGAGACATGCGTGGAGGTAAGGCAAGTCTATAGGCCACATTTTCTACTCGGTCAAGGATTTCAAATGGACCAATGAATCGTGGATTGAGCTTTTCTCTCTTCCCAAATCTTATAACTCCTTTCCACGGAGCAACACGTAACAATACATGATCCCTAACTTTAAATTCCACGTCCTTTCGATGAAGATCAGCATAACTCTTTTGTCGATCTTGTCCAGTTTGTATACGTTGCCGGATCATTTGAATCTTTTCTGTAGTCATACGTACTAACTCCGGTCCCAACAATGTTGCTTCACCCACCTTGTCCCAGCATATTGGAGAACGACATTTTCGTCCATACAACGCCTTGAATGGAGCCATGCCTATACTTGCCTGATAACTGTTATTGTAGGAGAATTCCACCAATGGTAGGTACTTATCCCAACTCCCTTTGAAGTCTAGAACACAGAGTCTCAATAGATCTTCAAGAGTTTGGATATTCCTTTCCGATTGCCCGTCCGTTTGTGGATGATATGCCAAACTGAATCGTAAATCCTTGCCCATAGCTTTCTACAAGCTGACCCAAAATTATGAAGTGAATCTTGGGTCACGATCCGAAACTATGGATACTGGCATGCCATGCAATCTCACAATCTCATTCACGTACATACGAGCAAGACGTTCAAGGGAATAAGTCTCTCGTATCAGCAAGAAATGTGCAGACTTGGTTAATCTATCAATAATAACCCAAATTGCATCTATGCCTTGAGAAACCTTGGGAAGACCCGTAACGAAATCCATGGTAATGTGTTCCCACTTTCACTTTTGAATCTCAAGTGGTTGCAATGGACCCTTTGGCATTTGATGCTCCGCCTTGACACGTTGACACGTTAAACACTTCGAGATGAACTCCGCGATCTCTCTCTTTATATTGCTCCACCAAAATGTATGTCGAAGATCACGATACATTTTGGTACTTCCAGGATGGATTGCAAACGGTGTGTTGTGTGCCTCCATCATGATTCTATACTTCAAATCAGAATCGTCAGGAACACAAAGTCTGGAGTTGACTCGAAGTATTCCTTCTTTATCAATCCTTGCTTCTGGAATAGAACCTTCTTGCACCTTCTTCCTCATATTCATCAGCTCCTGGTCTGTAGCTTGAGCAGCTTTAACTTTATCAATCAAAGCTGGTTCTACGCGTAGACTTGACATCATCGCATGGGTCCCCGGAGTCTTGAACTCTATCTCCATCTTTTGTAAATCACACAAAATAGACCTTGAAAGTATCGCATTTGTTCCCGCATATGATCTTCTACTCAACGCGTCAGCTACCACGTTCGCTTTTCTAGGATGGTATTGGATGGTATGGTCATAATCTTTCAACAACTCAAGCCAATGTCGTTGCCACATGTTAAGTTCCTTCTGGGTGAAGAAATACTTGAGGCTCTTATGATCCGTATAGATCTCCACTTTCTCCCCATACAGGTAGTGTCTCCAGATCTTCAACGCGAAAATGACTGCTGCCAACTCTAGATCATGAGTAGGATAATTCCTCTCATATTCCTTGAGTTTTCGCGAGGCATAGGCTATGACTTTCCCATGTTGCATGAGAACACATCCTAACCCTTTGCCCGAAGCATCGCTGTAAATGACAAATCCATCCGAACCATATGGTATCGTCAGAACAGGTGCCGAAATGAGTCTCCTCTTAAGCTCTTGAAAGCTCTTCTCGTATTCCTCGTTCCATACGAATTTTGTATCTTTTTGAGTCATCTGAGTTAATGGAGTAACGATTCGAGAAAATCCTTCCACGAATCTCCGATAATAACCAGCTAAGCCCAGAAAGCTACGTACTTCAGTCACCGACTTCGGTTTCTCCCAACTTTGTATTGCTTCAATCTTCGTCGGGTTCACAGATACTCCACGTTTTGATACTACGTGCCTAAGGAATGCTACCTCCTCAAGCCAGAACTCGCATTTCTTCAGCTTGGCATATAACTTATTTTCACGAAGCCTTTGAAGTACTAGCTTCAAGTGGTGCTCATGATCTTCATGGCTTTTGGAATAGATGAGGATGTCATCAATAAAGACAACCACGAACTGATCCAAATATTCCTTGAATACATGGTTCATCATATCCATGAAGGAAGCAGGAGCATTAGTCAGTCCAAAAGACATGACTAAGAATTTATAATGCCCGTATCGAGTTCTGAAAGCAGTCTTTGGAATATCTTCAGTTTTAATCTTCAGCTGATGATATCCAGAACGAAGATCGATCTTTGAAAAGAATTGTGCACCTTGCAACTGGTCGAACAGGTCATCAATACAAGGTAATGGATACCTATTCTTCATTGTGACATGGTTCAACTCCCGATAGTCAATACAAAGTCGCATACTCCCGTCTTTCTTCTTTACGAATAAAACAGGAGCACCCCAAGGAGATGTACTAGGACTTATAAAATCGATGTCTAACAACTCCTGTAATTAGACCTTTAACTCCTAAAGTTCTATAGGAGCCATTCGATATGTGGTTTTAGAAATGGGTTTTGTACCGGGTTTAAGATCAATAAAGAATTCAACTTCACGTTTCGGGGGTAGACCGGGAAGTTCTTCGGGAAATACATCAGGAAACTCATTAACAACAGAAATATCATTCAAACCTGACGTATTCTGGTTTAGATCAGTGACATGGGCTAAGAAAGCTTGACATCCGTTTTTCAATAAACGAATAGCTTTATGACTTGAAATAATATTGATTGATTTTAGTGGTTTGGTTGTTTGAATTCGCATAATAGGTTGGTTAGGAATATAAAAACTAACAACCTTACGAAAACAATCAATTTTGGCATGATAAGTGGTCAACCAGTTAATTCCTAAAATCACATCAAATGCAAGTATTTTCAACGATATTAGATCAACAGGTAGGGTGAGGGTACCAATTTGAATCGAGCAAGATTTGTAAACTGTAGATGTAACGAAGGTTTCTCCCAACGGAGTTTCAACAGATAAGTCAAAGTCTAATTTCTCAGGTGTCTAGTTCAAACATTGAGCACAAGTAGGTGAAATAAAAGAATGGGTAGCACCTGTATCTAATAAAGTGTAAACTTCGCAAGAGTTTATTATCAGCTTACCCGTAATAACCTCGTTCGGGTTCCTTGCTTGTTGGGCAGTCACGACAAAAGCTCTTCCAGGAACCACTGACTTTGACTTGTCAGGGATAGCCTTTGGAGTCACCATCCCTGCTGGATTTGGTTTCGCTACAGGACACACTCGAGCTTTGTGCCCTTCCTTTCCACAGTTATAACATAACTTGGATTGTTGTGTACAGTTGGGGCTGATGTCTCCCTCTTGCCAGCATTAATAGCATACAACCGGCGGTCGTTCTCTTCCCCTAGAAACAGTTGATGTTGGTGCTGCTGTCGATGCTTTCACGTTCTCATTGTTGTACTTTCTCTTCTTGAAATCTCCCCCCGACTCACTTCTTCTATTATCATGGCCACGATTACCACCGGAGTGGTTACCGCTTCTGGCATGATACTTTCCTCCCTGCTGGTTGTCATTGTTCCAATGACTGTTGCCACCGGTACGACCTTGGTTGTTGTCCCTTGGTTGAACATAATCATTATCTCGTTCTAATAACTGGGCCCTGTTCACTACATCCGAATATAGTGAAAATTTATGAGAAATGAGGTATTAACGAATCTCGGGTTTTAAACCTCTCAGAAACATCCGCGTCATACGTTTCTCATTCTCCACCAAATGAGGTGCAAACCGGGATAATTCCGCGAATTTAGCCTCGTACTGGGCCCTGGTTGAACATAATCATTATCTCGCTCTAATAACTGGGCCCTGTTCACTACATCCGAATATAGAGAAAATTTGTGAGAAATGAGGTATTGACGAATCTCGGGTTTCAAACCTCTCAGAAACATCCGCGTCATACGTTCCTCATTCTCCACCAAATGAGGTGCAAACCAGGATAACTTCGCGAATTTAGCCTCGTACTGGGACACAGTCTTGTTGTTCTCTTCCAGTCTGATGAACTCCACCTCTTTCATGTGACGAATACTTTCTAGAAAGTACTTGTCATTGAACAGTTTTTGAAACGCCCCCCCGAGTCATCTTGAGTGCGGCAGGCTGGGTACGTTTCACAGATTCAAACCAGTAATCTGCTTCTCCACGGAACATAAAGGTGGCAAATGGAACCTTCTGTTCCTCCGTGCATCCCAAGACATCAAATATCTTGGTAATTTGCTTAATCCAATTTTTTGCCTTCATTGGATCTGGCTTTTCCTGAAACTCTGGTGGTTGTTGGGTTTGTACGAAATCGTGACGCAATCAAATTGCAAAAATTAGCGGAAGCATGGTATATCAGAGTTTAAAAAATTTCTACAAAACCATTACCCGGATCATCCTTTATGCAAATTATTAATTTAAAACGATAAATAAGAAGTTATGGAATCGTACCCTTGTAGAACGAAGCTTCCACAGGTACTAGTTCAACTCCTTGTTCTTCGTGATCTCCTTGAATTTTCGGGTTAGATTCTTTCCTTTGATCAACGTTAGCCACCCAAGTGTTTGGCCTCTAGAGGTGATCCACCAAGGAAGATGAATTATCAAGAAGGAGGGTGGTTGGCTTAGTTTTCTATCCTCTATAGAAAATGAGTACTCTCCAACAATTGGAATTGCATCATCTAATATCTATTATAAGACTCCTCTTATATAGATATTAGTCAACCCTTCTAATCCTATTAGACATGGGATTTCTTTTAATTAATTAAACTCCTTTAATTAATTTAGGCTTCCCACCACATGGGAATAATTAATTAAATTCATTTAATTAATTTGTCTCCTAATCTTATTAGGAATAAATGAGAGTACTAAATATTAAATTAATTACTAAACTCCTTTAGAAATTAAAATAATAATAATTGTAATAATATTAATAAGACTCCTCTTATTAATTTATATTTAATATTTCCAAAATATTAAATAATAAACATTAAGCTATTTAATTTATTCTATCACCATAGATTAAATTAATTATACTTAATGCATTATTACGATTATGCCATTACCTTCTTAAATAATTATTCTTCCTTTTATGGTGTGACCCTTTAGGTTCTCCATATTAAACCGGTTGTGAATAAATCAATTAAAACAATTTTAATCTTATTTAAATAAATAAATTAAACTAATAATCTATTTAAATAAATAATATTTATTCTACAATAGGGATAAGCCTCCCTAGCGATCAACGACTTTCCAGATAATATAGATTTCAACATTAATCATAAAAGAACCTGTGAGTTAATAGTTACCATACAATTCAATCCTTCCACCATACAATGTCCCAATTAAATATAAGACATGGATTTACTGTCAAGTCTTATTTTATTTAATTATATGTATTTCGATTAGAAAATGCACAACTCCAAATAATGCAAATTAAAAACTCCTTTCTAATTTCATTTCACCTTGGCCAAGGATTCCTGGGTTGTCATTTAACGAATCACATAGGACATATCTCCTCTTTTACTAGAGGTGGTAGATTCTTTATTGATCATTCATTATCTTCATATGTAACTCATTATACCCAAGCATACCCTATATATGCCTTAAAAGGTCTTAAGGAATAAGTCAAAGTATAATTTGTTACATACAAGATACTATGATGATCTCAAGTCCAAGGATCACTTGTACTACTATCACATTAGGAATTCCTATTGACATGCGAGTAAAACTCCATTAGGTATTCCATAGCGAATCACGTTCAGTGAACTTATTCTCCAATAAGCACCTACATACTTGCTTTAGTGTCTCCACACAAATGATCATGAGATCAATCATCCTCATCCAATGAGCAAGCAACATATGTACCAATCTATCCGGATTTACTAATCCCCTTTTTAGTAATCCCACGATTGAGAACTATTTTAGTTTTAAAACTTTCTAAGAATTTAGATCTCATTAGCATGATCATCATCATGATTCTAAAAGCATTGCTTAAAACTATGGGTTATTTACATATTATAAAAACAGCAACATGTATATAATTAAATGCCTTTAATAAATGAATATTTTATTAATAAATAAATAAGATTGTTTACAAAGTACGTGCTTTATCATCATACATGATTGGCTTGTATGCACACTACTATCAATCTCCCACTTGCACTAAAGCCAATCGCCATGGTATCTCATACCCATCTTCTCTAAGTGACGATCAAACTGCTGTTGTGTTAAAGCTTTAGTAAATGGATCTGCAATGTTGTCTTGAGAGTCAACACGCTCCAAGGTGACGTCTCCTCTTTCAATGATCTCCCTGATCAAGTGAAATCGCCGCAACACGTGTTTAGATTTCTGATGAGACCTCGGTTCCTTAGCCTGTGCAACTGCTCCGGTGTTGTCACAGTAAACGGGAACTGCTTCTCCAATGCTAGGAACCACACCAAGTTCAGTTATGAACTTCTTCATCCAAACAGCTTCCTTTGCAGCTTCACTTGCAGCTATATACTCTGCCTCTGTCACTGAATCAGCAACTGTTTGCTGCTTGGAACTCTTCCAACTCACTGCGCCTCCGTTCAAGGTAAAAACATACCCCGAAACAGATTTACTATCATCTTGGTCCGTTTGAAAACTTGAGTCTGTGAAACCCTCGAGTTTTAATTCAGACCCACCGTAGACAAGAAAAATATCCTTAGTCCTTCTCAAGTATTTTAGGATATTCTTCACTGCCTTCCAGTGCTCTTCTCCTGGATTCGACTGGTATCTGCTCGTTACACTAAGTGAATGAGCAACATCCGGTCTAGTACATATCATACCGTACATGATAGATCCTATTGCAGAAGCATAAGGGATCTTACTCATACGGTCTCTCTCCTCAGGTGTCTTTGGGGCCTGTTTCTTGGAGAGATGTATTCCATGGCTCATCGGTATGAGACCTCTTTTGGAATCTTCCATGCTAAATCTCTTTAGCATTGTTTCAATGTACGTCCCTTGGGATAAACCAAGCATCCTTTTAGATCTATCTCTATAGATCTTTATCCCCAAAATATAGGATGCTTCTCCCAAGTCCTTCATGGAGAAGTGTTTAGATAACCAGATTTTAATCGATTGTAGCATAGGAATGTCATTCCCTATCAGTAATATATCATCAACATATAATACAAGGAATGAAATTGCGCTCCCACTAACCTTCTTGTACACACATGGTTCATCGTCATTTTTGATAAAATCAAACTCTTTGATTGTCTCATCAAAACGAATGTTCCATCTACGAGAAGCTTGCTTCAATCCATAAATGGATCGTTGCAGCTTACAGACTTGATTTATTCCAACCTTTAAAACAAATCCCTCTGGCTGTGTCATATACACATCCTCCTCAAGTTTTCCATTGAGGAAGGCCGTTTTCACGTCCATCTGCCAGATCTCATAGTCGTTATAAGCTGCAATCGCAAGCAAAATCCGAATGGACTTGAGCATAGCTACTGGTGAAAAGGTTTCATCATAGTCAACTCCTTGTCTTTGTTTGAAACCTTTTGCAACCAGTCGGGCCTTATAGGTCTCTACCTTGCCGTCCGCTCCAGTCTTTCTTTTAAAGACCCATTTACACCCAATAGGCTTAATGCCTTCAGGTGGTGAAACCAAAGTCCATACTTTGTTTTCATACATGGAGTCCATTTCGGATTTCATGGCTTCAAGCCATTTCCTTGAGTCTTTATTACTCATGGCCTGTTCGTAATTCAATGGATCATCATCATTCATGATGTGTACCTCATCGTCATCTTCTATAACGAATCCATACCTCTCAGGTATCTTCGGTACTCTCCCAGATTTACGAACAGGGTGTGGTATAGTAGGTTCTTCTACTTGGTCAGGTACCTGACTTTGATCCGTGGTAATTTGTGGTTCTTGAACTTCTTCAAGATATATCTTACTCCCACTGACCCCTTCATGGATAAACTCCTTTTCCAAGAAGGCAGCATGTTTCGCAACAAACACCTTTTGATCAGTTGGATGATAGAAATAATACCCTACAGTTTCTTTAGGGTATCCCACAAATCTACACTTTTCGGATTTAGTCTGTAGCTTATCATGTTCAAACTTTTTGACATAAGCTGGACAACCCCAAGTCTTAACATGCTTAAGATTTGGTTTCCTCCCCTTCCACATCTCATATGGAGTCTTTGGGGCGGATTTGGTAGGTACCTTGTTAAGTAGGTATGCAGCCGTTTCTAGGGCATATCCCCAGAAGGAAATTGGAAGGTCGGTAAAACTCATCATGGATCGAACCATGTCTAACAGTGTTCGATTTCTTCTTTCAGATACTCCATTTAACTGTGGTGTACCTGGAGGAGTCCATTGTGAGATTATACCATTTTCTTTGAGAAAATTGAGAAACTCACCGCTTAAGTATTCTCCACCTCGATCTGATCGAAGTATCTTTATACTCTTGCCCGTTTGTTTCTCTACTTCACTTCTGAACTCTTTGAATTTTTCAAATGATTCTGACTTGTATTTCATTAAATACACATATCCAAATCTTGAGTGATCATCAGTGAAAGTAATAAAATAAGAATACCCACCCCGTGCACTTGTTGTCATAGGCCCACACACGTCTGTGTGAATCAATGCCAACAACTCTGTAACTCTTTCTCCTTTTCCACTAAAAGGAGATTTAGTCATTTTACCCATGAGACAAGATTCACAAGTTGGATATGATTCATAATCGGATAGCTCGAGGAGCCCATCTTTATGCAACTTGGATAATCTTGTTTCATTGATATGACCGAGTCTACAGTGCCACATGTAGGTATAATTAATATCATCTCTTTTCCTTTTCCTAGTTTGTTCAATTTGAAATATATTTTCTTGTAAGTCAAGTGTATAAAGTCCATTTCGCAAATTTCCAATACTATATAAAACATCGTCTTTATAAATAGAACAACTATTGTTCTTTATAACAACGTTAAATCCTTCCATATCCAATACAGAAATTGAAATAATGTTTTTAATAATATTCGGAACATAATAACAATTATTAAGATAAATGGACTTGCCCGAAGGCATTGCTAAATAATAAGTTCCTACAGCTAATGCAGCAACCTTTGCTCCATTCCCCACTCGTAGGATCACCTCATCATTGTTCAGCTTTCTACTTCTGACCAGTCCCTGCACAGTATTACATATGTGAGAACCACAGCCGGTATCCAATACCCAAGTAGAATTATGACTTTCAAAAAAATTAATTTCAATCATAAACAAACCTTGATTGGAAGTCGAAGCTTCTCCAAGCTTCTTCTCTGCTAGATACTTCTTGCAGTTCCTTTTCCAATGTCCCGGCTTGTTGCAATGAAAGCACATTCCTTTAGCTGGTTCAGGTTTCTTTTGTTCCTTTTCTTTCCCCTTTCCCTTAGCCTTCTTGGATTTCTTCTTTTCAGAAGATACCTTAGGTCTCTTCCTTTTATTGGAAGAATCCACCATCAAGATATGGTTCTTCTTGGATGGGAAGTGACCTTCTGCAGTTTTCAGCATGTTAAGCAGCTCAGGCAAGCTGACATCTAGCTTATTAATGTGAAAATTAACCACAAACTGCGAGAAGGTCTCAGGGAGTGACTGCAAGACCAAGTCTTGACTCAGCTCCCCATCCATGACGAACCCCAGCTGTCCAAGGCGTTCAATCAAATTGATCACCTTTAGGACATGAGTCTCGACGGCAGTACCCTCGGTCATCCGAGATCGGAAGAGCTCCTTAGATATCTCATATCTAGCAGTCCTACTCTGTTCACCATACAACTCCTTGAGGTGAAGCAGCATAGCAGGAGCATCCATTTTTTCGTGCTGACGCTGAAGCTCGTTATTCATGGATGCGAGCATGATGCATTGAGCCACAGATGCATCATCTTGCCACTTATTGAAAGTGGCAATCTCTTCCTCAGAGGCTGTTTCTGAAACAGATTCAGGGACAGTTGAATTTAGGACATAAGAAATCTTTTCAGCAGTGAGAACAATTCTCAGATTTCTTAGCCAGTCCTCATAATTCGGCCCGGTAAGCTTGTTTGCATCAAGTATGCTTCGTAGTGAGATTAGTGATTTAGACATTTTTTAAAATTCTGCATGTGAAAGAAAATAACATTTTAGCAAACATTCATTTTATTAACTTTGCATACCAAAATAAATTTAGGTCTTTATTTTAAATTGGTATCTCCCACTATTTTTATCAAACTATATTACCCTCACTTATATAGTTCGGCAACATCTAATTAAAGATTTGCTAGTGAGAATAAGGATCCCATTTCAAATGTATATAACCTTGTGGATAGCACAACAAGCGATATACAAATAAATAGGTAGACAACTCTTGTCAATTACATCACCATGTAATTCCTTTTATTTTGCCTCTTAAATCATAATGGTCAAGTGTGTGCACATCCGAACTAAAATGATTTAAGTTAAGTCCAGCCTAGCACTTCCATAAATTTAAAAAAGAAAAATGTTCGTCCTTGTGGATAGCACAACAAGACTAGATCGTTCAATTTTCTTGATAAGCATCAAATGTGATTAATTAACATCTTAAATATGCAATACTCGCCTTGTGGATAGCACAACAAGCTCATATTAAATATTTAATACTCTATTAATTTATCATGCTAGAAGGCGACGTTCGATATTTCTAATATCATTTGAACGCTTCGGACTTAATATTATTTCTTTGAGGGGTTTGTTATTATTTGTCTCATCTTGTTTAGCGCGCATGCACATATATATATAAAATACGCGTCATTTTATTAAACATGCGAAGCATGTTTGCATAAAATATAATATATATAATATTTAGCATGCAATATAGAATACTATATTCTACCCGGATTGATTATGGACTTTTATTCTAGTTTGGTTCACTAGAGCCACCAAGTGAACCAAAAGGTCAAACCTAGGAGTGCAAGAATTTAAATTTAAACATAACTATTACATTTAAACCCGGGCTCCATACAAATGGGTCTTCACGCGCTCCTTGCTCCTTGGTCTCCAATTTCTTCAAAATAATTCTAACTATTTCTATTACATTAAACTATTTAATTTAAATAGAAACCTTGATCAGCAGTCAAGGGGAAGTACATAGAAGGGAGATAGAATTTTACATTAAGAAAAATTAGAGAAGACGAGGTACGCAAACCCCATTTAATAAAATCCATTCATTCAAGCATTCAACTAAAATAAAATCCAATCGCATTGGTCAATTAGTCCATAATCAATCCCTATTTATTATCATACATATCACCATATATATCAATAAATAAATATCCATCTCATGAATTAAAATATTCCATATATATATGAGTATCATTTAATGGGCAATTTTAATTTGCATGAAATCTAATTTCAAGATTAAAATAAACTCTTTATTTTAATTATAAAATTATTAAGAATATTATATATATATATATATATATATATAAAATATAACATTAACTTGCCTGGTTCCATTTTTAATAAGAAGTCTGCGCCTGGATCATCTATATATAATATATCACCATATATCTATATATTAGATTACTTTTAATAAGAAGTCCGGAGCCTCTTTTTAATCCTGCAGGAACCTTAAAATCATTTGTGGGTCACTTAATTTCGTGCATTACATTTTTTTTTAAAAGCTGGGTGCTTTAGTATATATATAATATGATAACATATATACGGATGCTCCTTTTTAAAAACTTATAGGTTCCAGCGAGATAAAAAAAAAACGTGACTCAACCCATAAAGAATGTTTTGCCATTTTTTTTTTTAATAAAAAAAAATAATTTTATACAATTAATTATGCCCAATAAATTATTCTAAATATATACCCATATATATGTGAAATCAAAATAATTAATAATTACATAAAGGTTTGGCTCTGATGCCACTGTTGGGTTTGTACGAAATCGTGACGCAATCAAATTGCAAAAATTAGCGGAAGCATGGTATATCAGAGTTTAAAAAATTTCTACAAAACCATTACCCGGATCATCCTTTATGCAAATTATTAATTTAAAACGATAAATAAGAAGTTATGGAATCGTACCCTTGTAGAACGAAGCTTCCACAGGTACTAGTTCAACTCCTTGTTCTTCGTGATCTCCTTGAATTTCCGGGTTAGATTCTTTCCTTTGATCAACGTTAGCCACCCAAGTGTTTGGCCTCTAGAGGTGATCCACCAAGGAAGATGAATTATCAAGAAGGAGGGTGGTTGGCTTAGTTTTCTATCCTCTATAGAAAATGAGTACTCTCCAACAATTGGAATTGCATCATCTAATATCTATTATAAGACTCCTCTTATATAGATATTAGTCAACCCTTCTAATCCTATTAGACATGGGATTTCTTTTAATTAATTAAACTCCTTTAATTAATTTAGGCTTCCCACCACATGGGAATAATTAATTAAATTCATTTAATTAATTTGTCTCCTAATCTTATTAGGAATAAATGAGAGTACTAAATATTAAATTAATTACTAAACTCCTTTAGAAATTAAAATAATAATAATTGTAATAATATTAATAAGACTCCTCTTATTAATTTATATTTAATATTTCCAAAATATTAAATAATAAACATTAAGCTATTTAATTTATTCTATCACCATAGATTAAATTAATTATACTTAATGCATTATTACGATTATGCCATTACCTTCTTAAATAATTATTCTTCCTTTTATGGTGTGACCCTTTAGGTTCTCCATATTAAACCGGTTGTGAATAAATCAATTAAAACAATTTTAATCTTATTTAAATAAATAAATTAAACTAATAATCTATTTAAATAAATAATATTTATTCTACAATAGGGATAAGCCTCCCTAGCGATCAACGACTTTCCAGATAATATAGATTTCAACATTAATCATAAAAGAACCTGTGAGTTAATAGTTACCATACAATTCAATCCTTCCACCATACAATGTCCCAATTAAATATAAGACATGGATTTACTGTCAAGTCTTATTTTATTTAATTATATGTATTTCGATTAGAAAATGCACAACTCCAAATAATGCAAATTAAAAACTCCTTTCTAATTTCATTTCACCTTGGCCAAGGATTCCTGGGTTGTCATTTAACGAATCACATAGGACATATCTCCTCTTTTACTAGAGGTGGTAGATTCTTTATTGATCATTCATTATCTTCATATGTAACTCATTATACCCAAGCATACCCTATATATGCCTTAAAAGGTCTTAAGGAATAAGTCAAAGTATAATTTGTTACATACAAGATACTATGATGATCTCAAGTCCAAGGATCACTTGTACTACTATCACATTAGGAATTCCTATTGACATGCGAGTAAAACTCCATTAGGTATTCCATAGCGAATCACGTTCAGTGAACTTATTCTCCAATAAGCACCTACATACTTGCTTTAGTGTCTCCACACAAATGATCATGAGATCAATCATCCTCATCCAATGAGCAAGCAACATATGTACCAATCTATCCGGATTTACTAATCCCCTTTTTAGTAATCCCACGATTGAGAACTATTTTAGTTTTAAAACTTTCTAAGAATTTAGATCTCATTAGCATGATCATCATCATGATTCTAAAAGCATTGCTTAAAACTATGGGTTATTTACATATTATAAAAACAGCAACATGTATATAATTAAATGCCTTTAATAAATGAATATTTTATTAATAAATAAATAAGATTGTTTACAAAGTACGTGCTTTATCATCATACATGATTGGCTTGTATGCACACTACTATCAGTGGTCCCAACTCTTTAAACTGCTTGGCAGTGACAAGCTGCGAGTTGTTATTTCCACCAGTATTATGAACACGAGTCTCCCTCGTCTGGTTTTGCATGAACTGCAAAAAGCTTCTAAACATCCCGTCATTTATCATTTCTTCGGTAGGATTGTTTACAGGAGGAATATAGCCTTCTGTTGCACGTTCTCCTCATTGGTGATTAAAGGTGTCTCAACGGTTTCATTCACTCCATTGTTTAGATTTTCAGCTGCCATTCTCAAATACTGCCACAAAACAAGGGTTAATCAAACAAATTAACATATCACATATTAACCCTATATTCCAACCGACCAATTAAATAATAATTAAGCTTAGGTAGGACACACTAGCGAAAGTTTTACTCGTCTCTCCCCTCCTAGTTCTATTTCCAGATCACCGCCAGAGATCATATCCCTAAGCTCTGATACCAACTGTGACGCCCCCAAAATAGGTTCAATACTCAACCCATTTTGAGTCGCCAAATACACTTAACAAAATTCAAATACAATCTTTCATATCACACGGTCGTGCAAAATACGACCACACAACTGTGAGTGTCAATAAAGACATGTAGAAAATATTAACATTCAAACTAAGTCCTCATTACATTTATTATCACACTATTTTAAATAAAAAAATAGTGAGAACTTCTACAGCTCTAACTCGGACCATCACTCCATTCTCCGACTAGTACCCGCGATATTCTCATTTCCTGAAGAGAACAATGGAAGAAAAGGGTGAGCTCAACTAGCCCAGTAAAGAATATTATGACTAAGATAATGAAAAATAAATTATCGTTAGCCTTCAATAAATCAGATAAAATATTATGGACAACAAGTTTTAGATCAATATTGGCAACGAAAATAACAATTCATTAGAAGAGTTAAGTAGAGAATGATGTCTACTATCTTCTTTGATTTAAAAGTCCATCATCAATATTTATCCCAGTAACATCAATCAATATACATCTCGAATCAAATATCCATCTTTGCACTACGGACCAAAGATATTCATTTGTATCATCAGTTGGTCATGTTCATCTCAACACCTGTCCATCTTTGCACTACGGGCCAAAGATATTCATCAGGTAATCATTCATCTTTGCACTACAGCCCAAAGATATTCATCACGTAATTATTCATCTTTGGACTACAGGCCAAAGATATTCAGTTATATCACCATTTAGAACTAAGGATGATGAAAAATAATACGAATAACGGATCCAGTGAGATAAAGGACAAATATTAGATAATTATTCCAGAGTTCAAGAATGAAGATCAAAACCTAGATCCAATCAAAGATGATCTGGAAGAAAAAAAATATTTCTTTTACCGTGAATAGTATCTCGTGAATTGTAACTCATGAATAGTAACTCGTGAATAGTAACTCGACATAAAAAGATAAAAATTTCACAAGAAAGTTCAGACCAATATTCCAGTAAAATAATATTAGATGAAGCGCAAAACTCAAGTAATATCTGATCATTTCAGGAATTATAGAAGCAATACTTACCGTAGTAAGTTTAGAGTTAGGAATCTGAAATGAAACAATATATGAAACTGCAATTAAATTTTCATCCGTCTGGCGGTAGTCCGCTCAGACAGATTATTTCCACAATTTAATAACAACTGAATACGAAGGGTTATTCACCAAGCATGCAGTAGTCCGCGTAGACAGGTTATTCCCACAGAATAATAAAGAATAGAATAACAACAGGATTTCACCAAGCATGCGGTAGTCCGCGTAGACAGGTTATTCCAATAGAATAATAAAGAATGGAATAACAACCCTTACGAGTATTGAAAGAAAATAACTTTCTTCATGAATACAAAAGAAATAATACCCCTTACCTTAAAATTTGGAAACTGCACTAGCGTAATAGCAGAATACTCTTCTTCTTTCTCTCTTATTCTCTCTATACTCTCTCTCTCTCTCTCTATAGCTTTAGTGAATTGGTGAGAAATAATGAAGAAATGAGCTTCTATTTATAGGCTCGGCAGAGTAAGGGTTAAATAGTTTTTTCGTCATAATTTATGACATCATCGCTTACATCATCGATCTATGACATCATTGCTTACCTCATCGCTCCGATGACATCATTGTTTACCTCATCGCTCCGATGACATCATTGTTTGCATCATAAGAGTTCAAATTTAATTTGCACTCTTCCACCTCGTTTAACTTTTATACCATGAATTTACTATAATAATGTTACCATTCAAATTATAAAAATCATACTATTATATAATCACATCATACTACTATAATGTAATATTATAATAATATATTTGAATGAATTATTTTATCGGACAAGATAAAATACCAACTTTCAACAAATGTCACATGTTAAAAATTTCTCCGTTTAAATCCACATTGAATAAATATTTCCTTATCATATATATCAAAAATTAATTATTCACAAATAATATTACAGAACTACAATATTGACAATCAGGTCGTTCCAAGGAAAGAAGGGGCCTTCCGATAAGGATTTCTCCTTACTGGCGCGCAATTAATCAACCTCTTTCCTAGACAGAAGTTACTTAGACATTGCCAATAATGCTATCTAATAATATTATTCAAATAATATGAATTATTGATTTGATAATTTGAATTAATGTGCAATGACAATTATTGAATCAATAATATAAAATAGCAAAGTAGCACTTATAGATATAAAATATCAACGTAGCAAATATTGAACCAATACAATATTATGCAATTATTGAATCAATAATATAAAATATTAAACAGTAATTACTGTAACAATAATTGCATAAGTGCCTTCCTACGTAAAGAATCAATAATTCGAAATACTATGCAATACCTTGTGCTACCGTGCAACACCACGTATTACTGTATTTTAATCACCGGGTATTTTAACAGTACTAACGGTAACAGTTTTGTCGTTATTTTTATAAAAAGGTTATTTATGTCGCTTTCTATATCCGACATTCATTCCGTTGTGGGGTCCACCAATGAATGCGCCGTCGTACGAATATTCTCCGACAAAAAGAATATTCCTCGACCAAACGAATATTCTCCGACACAACGAATATTTTATAACCACTTGTTTACTTTGTAAACTTTGCACATTTCACCCATAACTTATCACATTTATCAAATCAACACCTTACTATTTCAAAATAATATATAAAGAAAATTAATCTTATTCATAAAATTTGGGGTCTTACTTAAATCATTTGTTTAAATAAAATTAATTTGGTTACGAGTTAGTATTTGGTACTTTTTATAAAATTATTTCTCTTGGGAACGATACTTTTCTTGTTACTTTATTACTTGTTGACCGTGTATACTTGCACGTATTCATTGATTTCCAAATCGACCAACAGTAATAATGGAAAGTTGCATAAATGGAAGTTATGGGTTTTGAATTGTTAGGTCGACTCATTATTTGAAGAACAATAATATCCGTGATATTAATACATTAAATCAATAATATAGAAGACGGATAATATAATGATAATGATAATGGATTAATCTTTTGAGTAAATAATGATAATAGAATAAGCTTTTTGATAATAGATTTATCTTTTTGAATAAATATTGATAATGAATTATTCTTTTTGAATAAATAAAGCTAATGGATGAAAATGGGTAATCATTATGTTTAAAGTAATGATAATGGATGAAAATGAGTAATCAATATTTTTAAAGTAAAGATAATGGATGAAAATGGATAATCATTATGTTTAAAGATAATGAGAATGGATGAATAATATACTTATAAAATGTGGAATATTTTAGTTATAAATAGGAAATCTTAACATAAGAAAATTCACAATTTCCTTGCTTATACTTCCTTCCACTCTCTAAAAATTTCTTAGTGTAAGTTCTCACTAAGTGGTTTAGGCTATCTTAAAATATTATTTTGAATCTTATGTTGTACGCTATACAAATTTATACTATATAGCTGTGACGCCCTCAGAATAGGTCCAGTCAACCCAACCCATTCTGAGTCGCCAAATACATGGTACAGAATTCAAATACAAACTTTTATATCACACGATCGTGCAAAATACGACCACACGATTGTGAGTGTCAATACAAATATGTAGAAAATATTAACATTCAAACTAAGTCCTTATTACAATTATTATCAAACTATTTATTAGAAATAGTGAGGACTACTACTGCTCTAACTCGGACCATCACTCTGTCCCCCGACTAGTTGTCGCGACATTCTCATTTCCTGAAGAGGACAATAGATGAAAAGGGTGAGCTCAACTAGCCCAGTAAAGAATATTATGACTAAGATAATGAAAAATAAATTATCGTTAGTCTTCAATAATTCAGATAAAATATTATTGACAACAAGTTTTAGATCAATATTCGCAGCGAAAATAACCATTCATTAGAAGAGTTAAGTAGAGAATAAAGTTTACTATCTTCTATGATTTAAAAGTTCATCATCAATATTTTATCCCTGTAACATCAATCAATATACATCTCGAATCAAATATTCATCTTTGCACTACAGGCCAAAGATATTCATTTGTATCATCAGTGGTCATGTTCATCTCCACACCTGTCCATCTTTGCACTACGGCCAAAGATATTCATCAGGTAATCATTCATCTTTGCTCTACAGGCCAAAGATATTCAGTTATATCACCTTTTAGGACTGAGGATGATAAAAAAATATTTTAAAGAACGAACCCAGTGAGATAAAGGACAAAGACTAAGGATTCGCATTTTAGTTTATCCAAGTTCAAAAATACTCTATAATAATACTTTGTGGATCAAAATTCAAGAATAGAGTTCAAAACTTGGATCCAATCAAAGATAGGAACCTTAACAAGCAACTTGGATATATAGAAAAAAATTTAATTTTTTCGTGAATAGTGTCGTATACGTGAATAGTGCCGTATACGTCAATAGTAATCCCGACAGAAAAAGTAATGCTTTCATAATAAAATCCATGCCAATATTTTGGTATAATGATATTGAAAAGAATAATATCATTTACGAAAGAAAATAACATCCCTTACCTCAAAAGAATAGTATTTCTGACTGGAATATCGGATATAATACCGAAAAAAACTTGCACTGAATAGTAACACTCAAAGTATCTAAATACTCACAAAAATACGCTCGATATTATAGAGAGAGAAAACTTCTAATTCTGGTGTGATTTTCAATTTTAACCTAAGCACCTTATTTATAGAAAAAACTTAGGATGCCAAAGTAGACTTTTGCGCCGGCGGCTTCTTCCAGCACACCTCGTGAGAAAAAAAATTCAACATTCAATAAGCAAATGACAAAAGTGGGGCTCACCATTTTATTTAAAAAAATATTTATTTTTAAAACTTCAATAATTCATAATAAATAGCCCTTTTATCAGAAAAATACAAATTCTAAGTCCTTCTATAGGAAATTTAATTCTCTACAACTTTGTAGAAGAAAGTTTTTCCAAATTCTCAACCGAAAATGGCCGAAATCCACAAACGGGTGATTTTCCATAACAAAATACTGATAAAAGCACATCAGCACTAATTCCTTCTTTTATATCCACAAAATAAATATTTTCTTATCATATAAATCAATAATTAATTATTCACAAATAATATTACAGAACTATAATATTGACAACCAGGTCGTTCTTAGGAAAGAGGGGGTCTTCCGATAAAGATTTCTCCTTACTGGCGCACAATTAAATAACCCATCCTAGACAGAACTTCCTTAGACATTGTCAATAATGCTATCTAATAATATTATTCAAATAATATGAATTATTGAGTTGATAATATGAAATACTGTGCAGTGACAATTATTGAATAAATAATACAAAATATCAACGGTAGCAATTATTGAATCAATCATATAAAATAGCAACGTAGCAATTATTGATATAAAATATCAACGTAGCAATTATTGAACCAATAAAATATGATGCAATTATTGAATCAATAATATAAAATATTAAACAGTAATTACTGTAACAATTATTGAGTAAGTGTCTTCTTACATAAAAACCAATAATTTGAAATACTGTGCAATACCGTGTGCTACTGTGCACAACGCGTATTACTGTATTTTTATTACAGGGTATTTTAACAGTTTAACCGTAACAGTTTTACCGTTATTTATAAAAAGGTTATTTCTGTCGCTTTCTATATCCGACAGTTATTCCGTTGTGGGGCCCACAAATAGCTGCGCCGTCGTACGAATATTCTCCGACAACAAGAATATTTCACTACCAAACGAATATTTCCCAACAACAATGAATATTTTATAACCATTTGCTCATTTTGAAATATTTACACATTTCACCCATAACTTTTCACATTTATCAAATATACACCTTACTATTTCGAAATAATATATAAAAAAAATTTAATCTTTATTTATAAAATTCGGGGTCTTACATCCTCCCCTCCTTATAAAATTTCGTCCTCGAAATTGACGTACGTATCTGGTATGTCGAAAAGATGAGTATACCTCACTTTCATTTCCGATTCCAATTCCCAGGTCATTTCCTCAATTTTATGGTTTCTCTACAAAACTTTAACTTGAGGTATAATTTTCGAGCGTAGGACATGCTCCTTCCTATCCAAGATCTTGACAGGTACCTCCTCGTACGTTAAATCTTTGACTATCTCGTCTAGTTCTAACTCAATAATGTGGTTTGGGTCTTTCACATATTTGTGAAGTACGGATATGTGAAAAATATTATGAACACGAGACATGCTTGGAGGTAAAGCAAGTCTATAAGCCACATTTCCTACTCGGTCAAGGATCTCAAATGGACCAATGAATCGTGGGTTGAGCTTTTCTCTCTTTCCGAATCTCGTAACTCCTTTCCATGGAGAAACACGTAACAATACATGATCCCCAACATTAAATTCCACATTCTTTCGATGAAGATCCGCATAACTCTTTTGTCGATCTTGTGCTGTTTTTATCCGTTGCCGGATCATTTGGATCTTTTCTGTAGTCATACGTACTGACTCCGGTCCCAACAATGTTGCTTCACCCACCTCGTCCCAGCATACTGGAGAACGACACTTTCGTTCATACAACGCTTCGAATGGAGCCACGCCTATACTTTCCTGATAACTGTTATTGTAGGAGAATTCCACCAATGGTAAGTACTTATCCTAACTCCCTTTGAAGTCTAGAACACAGAGTCTCAATAGATCTTCAAGAGTTTGAATAGTCCTTTCTGATTGTCCGTCTGTTTGAGGATGATAAGCCGAACTGAATCGTAAATTCATGCCCATAGCTTTCTGCAAACTGATCCAAAATTGTGAAGTAAATCTGGGGTCACGGTCTGAAACAATGGATACTGGCATGCCATGCAATCTCACAATATCATTCACGTACATATGAGCAAGACGTTCAAGGGAATAAGTCTCCCGTATCGGCAAGAAATGAGCAGACTTGGTTAATCTATCAACAATAACCCAAATCGCATCTATGCCTTGAGAAACTTGGGAAGACCCGTAACGAAATCCATCGTAATGTGTTCCCACTTTCATTTTTGAATCTCCAGTGGTTGCAATGGACCCTTCTGCACTTGATGCTCTGCCTTTACACGTTGACAAGTTAAACATCTCGAAATAAACTCTGCGATCTCTCTTTTCATATTGCTCCACCAAAATGTATGTCGAAGATCACGATGTTGGGTTTGTACGAAATCGTGACGCAATCAAATTGCAAAAATTAGCGGAAGCATGGTATATCAGAGTTTAAAAAAATTTCTACAAAACCATTACCCAGATCATCCTTTATGCAAATTATTAATTTAAAACGATAAATAAGAAGTTATGGAATCATACCCTTATAGAACGAAGCTTCCACAGGTACTAGTTCAACTCCTTGTTCTTCGTGATCTCCTTGAATTTCCGGATTAGATTCCTTCCTTTGATCAACGTTAGCCACCCAAGTGTTTGGCCTCTAGAGGTGATCCACCAAGGAAGATGAATTATCAAGAAGGAGGGTGGTTGGCTTAGTTTTCTATCCTCTATAGAAAAGGAGTACTCTCCAACAATTGGAATTGCATCAAGTAATATCTATTATAAGAATCCTCTTATATAGATATTGGTCAACCCTTCTAATCCTATTAGACATGGGATTTCTTTTAATTAATTAAACTCTTTTAATTAATTTAGGCTTCCCACCACATGGGAAATAATTAATTAAATTCATTTAATTAATTTGTCTCCTAATCTTATTAGGAATAAATGAGAGTACTAATATTAAATTAATTACTAAACTCCTTTAGAAATTAAAATAATAATACTTATAATAATATTAATAAGACTCCTCTTATTAATTTATATTTAATATTTCCAAAATATTAAATAATAAATATTAAGCTATTTAATTTATTCTATCACCATAGATTAAATTAATTTCACTTAATGCATTATTACGATTATGCCATTACCTTCTTAAATAATTATTCTTCCTTTTATGGTGTGACCCTTTAGGTTCTCCATGTTAAACCGGTTGTGAATAAATCAATTAGAACAATTCTAATCTTATTTAAATAAATAAATTAAACTAATAATATATTTAAATAAATAATATTTATTCTACAATAGGGATAAGCCTCCCTAGCGATCAACGACTTTCCAAATAATATAGATTTCAACATTAATCATAAAAGAACCTGTGAGTAAATAGTTACCATACAATTCAATCCTTCCACCATACAATGTCCCAATTAAATATAAGACATGAATTTACTGTCAAGTCTTATTTTATTTAATTATATGTATTTCGATTAGAAAATGCACAACTCCAAATAATGTAAATTAGAAACTCCTTTCTAATTTCATTTTACCTTGGCCAAGGATTCCTAGGTTGTCATTTAACGAATCACATAGGATATATCTCCTCCTTTACTAGAGGTGGTAGATTCTTTATTGATCATTTATTGTCTCCATATGTAACTCATTATACCCAAGCATACCCTTTTATATACCCTAAAGGGCTTTAAGGAATAAGTCAAAGTATAATTCATTACATACAAGATACTATGATGATCTCAAGTCCAAGGATCACTTGTACTACTATCACATTAGGAATTCTTATTGACAGGCGAGTAAAACTCCATTTGGTATTCCATAGCGAGTCACGTTCAGTGAACTTATTCTCCAATAAGCACCTACATACTTGCTTTAGTGTCTCCACACAAATGATTATGAGATCAATCATCCTCATCTAATGAGCAAGCAACATATGTACTAATCTATCCGGATTTACTAATCCCCTTTTTAGTAATCCCATGATTAGGAACTATTTTAGTTTTAGAGCTTTCTAAGAATTTAGATCTCATTGGCATGATCATCATCATGATTCTAAAAGCATTGCTTAAAACTATGGGTTATTTACATATTATAAAAACAGCACCATGTAGATAATTAAATGCCT
Organism: Panax stipuleanatus; assembly: GCA_020205555.1. Taxonomy (NCBI): domain Eukaryota; kingdom Viridiplantae; phylum Streptophyta; class Magnoliopsida; order Apiales; family Araliaceae; genus Panax; species Panax stipuleanatus. The sequence continues at coordinate 53,893,256 of CM035115.1, read as the reverse complement.
TTAATAAATGAATATTTTTATTAATAAATAAATAAGATTGCCTCCAAAGTATATGCTTTATCATCATACATGATTGGCTTGTATGCATACTACTTTCAATCTCCCACTTGCACTAAAGCCAATCGCCATGGTATCTCATACCCAACTTCTCTAAGTGACGATCAAACTGCTGTTGTGTTAAAGCTTTAGTTAATGGATCTGCAATGTTGTCTTGAGAGTCTACACTCTCCTCTTTCAATGATTTCTTTAATCAAAGTGCCGCAACACATGTTTAGATTCAAGATGAGAATTAGGACCTATTCCTAGTTCTGTAATGAACTTTTCATCTAAAACATCAACTTGCAGCTTCACTTACAGTTATATACTTTGTCTTTGTCACTAAACCAACAACCTTTTGTTGTTTGGAACCTTTTCAATTTACTGCACCATCTTTCAAGGTAAACACATACCCTGAAACAGATTTACTGTCATCTTGGTCTGTTTGAAAACTTGAGTCTGTGAATCCCTTGAGTTTTAATTCAGACCCACCGTAGACAAGAAAAATATCTTTAGTCCTTCTCAAGTACTTTAGGATATTCTTCACTGCCTTCCAGTGCTCTTCTCCAGGGTTTGACTGGTATCTGCTCATTACACTAAGTGCATGAGCAACATCCGGTCTAGTACATATCATACCGTACATGATAGATCCTATTGCAGAAGCATAAGGGATCTTACTCATACGGACTCTCTCCTCAGGTGTCTTTGGGGCCTGTTTCTTGGAAAGATGTATTCCATGGCTCATCGGCATGAGACCTCTTTTGGAATCTTCCATGCTAAACCTCTTTAGCATTGCATCAATGTACGTTCCTTGGGATAAACCAAGCATCCTTTTAGATCTATCTCTATAGATCTTTATCCCCAAAATATAGGATGCTTCTCTCAAGTCCTTCATGGAGAAGTGTTTAGATAACCAGATTTTAATCGATTGTAGCATAGGAATGTCATTCCTTATCAGTAATATATCATCAACATATAATACAAGGAATGAAACTGCGCTCCCACTAACCTTCTTGTTCACACATGGTTCATCGTCTTTTTTGACAAAATCAAACTCTTTGATTGTCTCATCAAAACGAATGTTCCATCTACGAGAAGCTTGCTTCAATCCATAAATGGATCGTTGCAGCTTACAGACTTGATTTGTTCCAACCTTTGAAACAAATCCCTCTAGCTGTGTCATATACACATCCTCCTCAAGTTTCCCATTGAGGAAGGCCGTTTTCACGTCCATCTGCCAGATCTCATAGTCGTTATAAGCTGTAATCGCAAGCAAAATCCGAATGGACTTGAGCATAGCTACTGGTGAGAAGGTTTCATCATAGTCAACTCCTTGTCTTTGTTTGAAACCTTTTGCAACCAGTCGGGCCTTATAGGTCTCTACCTTGCCGTCCGCTCCAGTCTTTCTTTTAAAGACCCATTTACACCCAATAGGCTTAATGCCTTCAGGTGGTGAAATCAAAGTCCATACTTTGTTTTCATACATGGAGTCCATTTCGAATTTCATAGCTTCAAGCCATTTTCCTGAGTTTTTATTACTCATAGCCTGTTCGTAATTCAATGGATCATCATCATTCATGATGTGTACCTCATCGTCATCCTCTATAACGAATCTATATCTCTCAGGTATCTTCGGTACTCTTCCAGATTTACGAACAGGGTGTGGTATAGTAGGTTCTTCTACTTTGTCAGGTACCTGACTTTGATCCGTGGTAATTTGTGGGTCTTGAACTTCTTCAAGATATATCTTACTCCCACTGACCCCTTCATGGATAAAATCCTTTTCCAAGAAGGCAGTATGTTTCGCAACAAACACCTTTTGATCAGTTGGATGATAGAAATAATACCCTAAAGTTTCTTTAGGGTATCCCACAAATCTACACTTATCGGATTTAGTCTGTAGCTTATCGTTTTCAAACTTTTTGACATAAGCTGGACAACCCCAAGTCTTAACATGCTTAAGATTTGGTATCCTCCCCTTCCATATCTCATATGGAGTCTTTGGGGCGGATTTGGTAGGTACCTTGTTAAGTAGGTATGCAGCCGTTTCTAGGGCATATCCCCATAAGGAAATTGGAAGGTCGGTAAAACTCATCATAGATCGAACCATGTCCAACAGTGTTCGATTTCTCCTTTCAGATACTCCATTTAACTGTGGTGTACCTAGAGGAGTCCATTGTGAGATTATACCATTTTCTTTGAGATAATTGAGAAACTCACCGCTTAAGTATTCTCCACCTCAATCTGATCGAAGTATCTTTATACTCTTGCCCGTTTGTTTCTCTACTTCACTTCTGAACTCTTTGAACTTTTCAAATGATTCTGACTTGTATTTCATTAAATACACATATACAAATCTTGAGTGATCATCAGTGAAAGCAATAAAATAAGAATACCCACCCCGTGCACTTGTTGTATAGGTCCACAAACGTCTGTGTGAATCAATGCCAACAACTCTGTAACTCTTTCTCCTTTTCCACTAAAAGGAGATTTAGTCATTTTACCCATGAGACAAGATTCACAAGTTGGATATGATTCATAATCAGATAACTCAAAGAGCCCATCTTTATGCAACTTGGATAATCTTGTTTCATTGATATGACCGAGTCTACAGTGCCACATGTAGGTATAATTAATATCATCTCTTTTCCTTTTCTTAGTTTGTTCAATTTGAAAAATATTTTCTTGTAAGTCAAGTGTATAAAGTCCATTTCGCAAATTTCCAACACCATATAAAATATCGTCTTTATAAATAGAACAACTATTGTTCTTTATAACAACGTTGAATCCTTCCATATCCAATACAGAAATTGAAATAATATTTTTAATAATATTCGGAACATAATAACAATTATTAAGATAAATGGACTTGCCCGAAGGCATTGCTAAATAATAAGTTCATACAGCTAATGCAGCAACCTTTGCTCCATTCCCCACTCGTAGGATCACCTCATCATTGTTCAGCTTTCTACTTCTGACCAGTCCCTTCACATTATTACATATGTGAGAACCACAGCCGGTATCCAATACCCAAGTAGAATTTTGACTTTCTGAAAAATTAATTTCAATCATGAACAAACCTTGATTGGAAGTCGAAGCTTCTCCAAGCTTCTTCTTTGCCAGAAACTTCTTGCAGTTCCTCTTCCAATGACCCGGCTCGTTGCAATGGAAGCACATTCCTTTGCTAGCTGGATCAGATTTCTTTTGTTCCTTTATGTTCACTTTGCCATTGGTCATCCGAGATCGGAAGAGCTCCTTAGATATCTCATATCTAGCAGTCCTACTTTGTTCACCACACAACTCTTTGAGGTGAATCAACATAGTAGGAGCATCCATGTTTTCGTGCTGACGCTGAAGCTCGTTATTCATGGATGCGAGCATGATGCATTGAGCCACAGATGCATCATCTTACCACTTTACAATGGTGGCAATCTCTTCCTCAAAGGCTGTTTCTGGAACAGTTCCAGGGACAGGTGAGTTTAGGACATAAGAAATCTTTTCAGCAGTGAGAACTATTCTCAGATTTCTTAGCCAGTCCGTAGAATTCGGCCCGGTAAGCTTATTAGCATCAAGTATGCTTCGCAGTGAAATTAGTGATTTTGACATTTTTAAAATTTTGCATGTGAAAAACAATATTTTAGCAAACATTCATTTTATTAATTTTGCATACCAAAATAAATTTAGGTCTTTATTTTAAATTGGTATCTCCCACTATTTTTATCAAACTATATTACCCTCACTTATATAGTTCGGCAACATCTAATTAAAGATTTGCTAGTGAGAATAAGGATCCCATTTCAAATGTATATAACCTTGTGGATAGCACAACAAGCGATATACAAATAAATAGGTAGACAACTCTTGTCAATTACATCACTATATAACTCCTTTTATTTTGCCTCTTAAATCATAATGGTCAAGTGTGTGCACATCCGAACTAAAACGATTTAAGTTAAGTCCAGCCTAGCACTTCTATAAATTCAAAAAAGAAAAATGTTCGTCCTTGTGGATAGCACAACAAGACTAGATCGTTCAATTTTCTTGATAAGCATCAAATGTGATTAATTAACATCTTAAATATGCAATACTCGCCTTGTGGATAGCACAACAAGCTCATATTAAATATTTAATACTCTATTAATTTATCATGCTAGAAGGCGACGTTCGATATTCCAAATATCATTTGAACGCTTCGGACTTAATATTATTTCTTTGAGGGATTTGTTATTATTTGTCTCATCTTGTTTAGCGTGCATGCACATATATATATATATAATACGCGTCATTTTATTAAACATGCGAAGCATGTTTACATAAAATATAATATATATAATATTTAGCATGCAATATAGAATACTATATTCTACCCGGATTGATTATGGACTTTTATTCTAGTTTGGTTCACTAGAGCCACCAAGTGAACCAAAAGGTCAAATCTAGGAGTGCAAGAATTTAAATTTAAATATAACTATTACATTTAAACCCGGGCTCCATACAAACGGGTCTTCACGCGCTCCTTGCTCCTTGGTCTCCAATTTCTTCAAGATAATTCTAACTATTTCTATTACATTAAACTATTTAATTCAAATAGAAACCTTGATCAGCAGTCAAGGGGAAGTACATAGGAGGGAGATAGAATTTTACATCAAGAAAAAAAATTAGAGAAGACGAGGTACACAGACCCCATTTAATAAAATCCATTCATTCAAGCATTCAACTAAAATAAAATCCAATCGCATTGGTCAATTAGTCCATAATCAATCCCTATTTATTATCATACATATCACCATATATATCAATAAATAAATATCCATCTCATGAATTAAAATATTCCATATATATATGAGTATCATTTAATGGGCAAGTTTAAATTGCATGAAATCCAATTTCAAGATTAAAATAAACTCTTTATTTTAATTATAAAATTATTTAGAATATAATATATAAATATATCATATTTATTTTTTTAAAAAGAAGTCACCTTCTTTTATTAAAAGAGTCCTGCAGGTTTATTAAAAGAGTCCTTTCCTGATGGGTCACATTCTCTTTGGAGTAAGAAAGAGACAACACATTTTCATTGCAGAATTCAAGATTAGCACTCAAAAAAAAAATTTGTGATTCGTCCCAAAAAAAAAACGTCATTTTTTTTTCTTAAAAAATAATAATTATATACAATAAAATTATGCCCAATAAATTATTTTAAATATATACCCATATGTATATGAAATCAAAAATAAATTAATAATTGCATAAAAGTTTGGCTCTGATGCCACTGTTGGGTTTGTACGAAATCGTGACGCAATCAAATTGTAAAAATTAGCGGAAGCATGGTATATCAGAGTTTAAAAAAATTTCTACAAAACCATTACCCGGATCATCCTTTATGCAAATTATTAATTTAAAACGATAAATAAGAAGTTATGGAATCATACCCTTGTAGAACGAAGCTTCCACAGGTACTAGTTCAACTCCTTGTTCTTCGTGATCTCCTTGAATTTCCGGATTAGATTCCTTCCTTTGATCAACGTTAGCCACCCAAGTGTTTGGCCTCTAGAGGTGATCCACCAAGGAAGATGAATTATCAAGAAGGAGGGTGGTTGGCTTAGTTTTCTATCCTCTATAGAAAAGGAGTACTCTCCAACAATTGGAATTGCATCAAGTAATATCTATTATAAGAATCCTCTTATATAGATATTGGTCAACCCTTCTAATCCTATTAGACATGGGATTTCTTTTAATTAATTAAACTCCTTTAATTAATTTAGGCTTCCCACCACATGGGAAATAATTAATTAAATTCATTTAATTAATTTGTCTCCTAATCTTATTAGGAATAAATGAGAGTACTAATATTAAATTAATTACTAAACTCCTTTAGAAATTAAAATAATAATAATTATAATAATATTAATAAGACTCCTCTTATTAATTTATATTTAATATTTCCAAAATATTAAATAATAAATATTAAGCTATTTAATTTATTCTATCACCATAGATTAAATTAATTTCACTTAATGCATTATTACGATTATGCCATTACCTTCTTAAATAATTATTCTTCCTTTTATGGTGTGACCCTTTAGGTTCTCCATATTAAACCGGTTGTGAATAAATCAATTAGAACAATTCTAATCTTATTTAAATAAATAAATTAAACTAATAATCTATTTAAATAAATAATATTTATTCTACAATAGGGATAAGCCTCCCTAGCGATCAACGACTTTCCAAATAATATAGATTTCAACATTAATCATAAAAGAACCTGTGAGTAAATAGTTACCATACAATTCAATCCTTCCACCATACAATGTCCCAATTAAATATAAGACATGAATTTACTGTCAAGTCTTATTTTATTTAATTATATGTATTTCGATTAGAAAATGCACAACTCCAAATAATGTAAATTAGAAACTCCTTTCTAATTTCATTTTACCTTGGCCAAGGATTCCTGGGTTGTCATTTAACGAATCACATAGGACATATCTCCTCCTTTACTAGAGGTGGTAGATTCTTTATTGATCATTTATTGTCTCCATATGTAACTCATTATACCCAAGCATACCCTTTTATATACCCTAAAGGGCTTTAAGGAATAAGTCAAAGTATAATTCATTACATACAAGATACTATTGATGATCTCAAGTCCAAGGATCACTTGTACTACTATCACATTAGGAATTCTTATTGACAGGCGAGTAAAACTCCATTTGGTATTCCATAGCGAGTCACGTTCAGTGAACTTATTCTCCAATAAGCACCTACATACTTGCTTTAGTGTCTCCACACAAATGATTATGAGATCAATCATCCTCATCTAATGAGCAAGCAACATATGTACCAATCTATCCGGATTTACTAATCCCCTTTTTAGTAATCCCATGATTAGGAACTATTTTATTTTTAGAGCTTTCTAAGAATTTAGATCTCATTGGCATGATCATCATCATGATTCTAAAAGCATTGCTTAAAACTATAGGTTATTTATATATTATAAAAACAGCACCATGTAGATAATTAAATGCCTTTAATAAATGAATATTTTTATTAATAAATAAATAAGATTGCCTCCAAAGTATATGCTTTATCATCATACATGATTGGCTTGTATGCATACTACTTTCACACGATACATTTTGGTACTCCCACGATGGATTGCAAACGGTATGTTGTGTGCCTCAATCATAATTCTATGCATCAAGTCAGAATCGTTAGGAACACAAAGTCTGGAGTTGACTCGAAGTATTCCCTCTTCATTGATTCTTGCTTCTGGAATGGTACCTTCTTGCACCTTCTTCTTCATCTTCATCAGCTCCGGGTCTGTATCTTGAGTAGCTTTAATTTTACCAATTAAAGCTGGTTCTACACGTATACTTGACATCATTGCACTCGTTCCCACATATGATCTTCTACTCAACGCATCAGCTACCACGTTCGCTTTTCCAGGATGGTATGGGATGGTATGATTGTAATATTTCAACAGCTAAAGCCAACGTCGTTGCCGCATGTTAAGTTCCTTTTGAGTGAAGAAATATTTAAGGCTCTTATGATCCGTATAAATCTCCACTTTCTCCCCGTATAGGTAATGTCTCCAGATCTTCAATGCGAAAACGACAGCTGCCAACTCTAGATCATAAGTAGGATAATTTCTCTCATATTCTTTGAGTTGTCGCGTGGCATAGGCTATGACTTTCCCATGTTGCATGAGAACACATCCTAACCCTTTACCCGAAGCATCGCTGTAGATAACAAATCCATCCGAACCAGATGGTATTGTCAGAATAGGTGCCGAGATAAGTCTTCTCTTGAGTTCTTGGAAGCTCTTCTCGCATTCCTCGCTCCAAACGAATTTTGTATCTTTCCGAGTTAACTAAGTTAATGGAGTAGCAATTCGAGAAAATCCCTCTACGAACCGCCGATAATAACCAGCTAAGCCCAGAAAGCTTCGTACTTCGGTCACCGACTTAGGTTGCTCCGAACTTTGTATTGCTTCAATCTTCGTCGGGTCAACAGATACTCCACGTTTCGATACCACGTGCCCAAGGAATGCTACTTCCTCAAGCCAGAACTCACACTTCTTCAGCTTGGCATATAGCTTGTTCTCACGAATCTTTTGAAGTACCAACTTCAAGTGGTGCTCATGATCTTCACGGCTTTTAGAATAGATGAGGATGTCATCAATAAAGACAACAACGAACTTATCCAAATATTTTTTAAATACACGGTTCATCATATCCATGAAAGCAGCAGGAGCATTAGTCAATCCAAAAGACATGACTAAGAACTCATAACGCCTGTACCGAGTTCTGAAGGCAGTCTTTGGAATATTCTCAGTTTTAATCTTCAGCTGATGATATCCAGAACGAAGATCGATCTTTGAAAAGAATTGTGCTCCTTGCAACTTGTCAAACAGGTCATCAATACGAGGTAGCGGATACTTATTCTTGATGGTGACATGGTTCAACTCCCAATAGTCAATACAAAGTCGCATACTCCCGTCTTTCTTCTTTACGAATAAAATAGGAGCACCCCAAGGAGACGGACTAGGACGAATAAAATCGATGTCTAACAATTCCTGTAATTGTACCTTTAACTCCTGAAGTTCAATAGGAGCCATTCGATATGAGGTTTTAGAAATGGGTTTTGTACCGGGCTCAAGGTCAATAAAGAATTTAACTTCACGTTCTGGGGGTAGACCGGGAAGATCTTCGAGAAATACATCAGGAAACTCCTTAACAACGGAAATATCATTCAAACCTAACGTATTCTGGTTTAGATCAGTGACATGAGCTAAGAAAGCTTGACATCCGTTTTTCAATAAATGAATAGCTTTGTGACTTGAAATGATATTGACTGATTTTAGTGGTTTAGTGGTTTAGATTCGCACAACAGGTTGATTAGGAATATGAAAACTAACAACCTTACGAAAATAATCAATTTTGGCATGGTAAGTGGTTAACCAGTCAATTCCTAAAATCACGTCAAATGCAAGTATTTTCAAAGATATAAGATCAACAGGTAAGGTAAGGGTACCAATCTAAATCAAGCAAGATTTGTAAACTATGGATGTAACAAAGGTTTCTCCCAACGGAGTTTCAACAGATAAGTCAAAGTCTAATTTATCAGAAGTCAAGTTCAAACGTTGAGCACAAGTAGGTGAAATAAAAGAATGGGTAGCACCGGTATCTAACAAGGTATAGACTTCGCAAGAGTTTATGAATAGCTTACCCGTAATCACCTCGTGTGGGTTCCTCGCGTTTTGGGCTGTCATGACAAACGCTCTTCCAGGAATCACTGACTTTGACTTGTCCGAAACCGCCTTTGAAATCACCATCCCCACTAGAATTGGTTTCGCTATAGGACAATCTCGAGCTATATGTCCTTTTTTTCCACAGTTATAGAATGTTTTGAATTGTTGTGGGCAGTTTGGGTTGATGTGTCCCTCTTTTCCGCATTTAAAGCATACGACCGGTGGTCGTTCTCCTCCCCTAGAAATAGTTGATGCTGGTGATGATGTTGACGTCTTCACGTTCTCATTGTTATACCTTCTCCTCTTGAAATCTCCCCCCGATTCACTTTTTTTACTATCATGGCCACAATTACCACCGGAGTGGCTACCACTTCTGTCATACTTTCCTCCCCGCTGGTTGTCATTGCTCCGATGACTGCTACCACCGGTACGACCTTGGTTGTTGTCCCTTGGTTGAATATAATCACTATCTCGTTCTAACAACTGGGCCCTGTTCACTACATCCAAATATAGAGAAAATTTGTGAGAAATGTGGTATTGACGTATTTCGGGTTTCAAACCTCTCAGAAACATCCGCGTCATACGTTCTTCATTCTCTACCAAATGAGGTGCAAACCTGGACAACTTTGCGAACTTAGCCTCGTACTAGAACACAGTCATGTTGTTTTGTTCTAGTCTGATAAAATCTACCTCCTTCATATGACGAATACTTTGAAGAAAGTACTTGTCATTGAACAGTTTCTAGAACGCTTCCCAAGACATCTTGAGTGCGGCAGGCTGGGTACGCTTCACAAACTCCCACCAGTAATCTGCCTCTCCTAGGAACATAAAGGTGGCGAATGGAACCTTCTGTTCCTCCGTGCATCCCAAGACATCAAATATCTTGGTAATTTGCTTAACCCACGTCTCTGCCTTGATTGGATCTGGCTTTCCCTAAAATTCTGGTGGTCCCAACTCTTTGAACTGCTTGGCAGTGACAAGCCGTGAGTTGTTATTATCTCCACCTGTATTTTACATACGAGTCTCCCTCGTCTGGTTTTGTATGAACTGCAAAAAACTTCTAAACATCTCATTGTTTATCGTCCCATCAGCGTTATTTTCAGGATGAACAATGCCTTCTTGTTGCACGTTCTCCTGGTTGGTGATTAAAGGTGTCTCCACGGTCTCATTCACTTCATTGTTAACATTCTCAGCTGTCATTCTCAAATACTGCCATAAAACAAGGGTTAATTAAACAAATTAATATATCACATATAACCCTATGCTCCGACTGACCAATTAAATACCACATAAGCTTAGGTAGGACATACTAGTGAAGGATTTACTCGTCTCTCCCCTCCTAGTTCTATTCCCCGATCTCCGCCAGAGATCATATCCCTAAGCTCTGATACCAACTGTGACGCCCCCAGAATAGGTCCAGTCAACCCAACCCATTCTGAGTCGCCAAATACATGGTACAGAATTCAAATACAAACTTTTATATCACACGGTCGTGCAAAATAAGACCACACAACTATAAGGGTCAATACAAATATGTAGAAAATATTAACATTCAAACTAAGTCCTCATTACAATTATTATCACACTGTTTATTAGAAATAGTGAGGACTACTACTGCTCTAACTCGGACCATCACTCTGTCCCCCGAATAGTTCCCGCGACATTCTCATTTCCTTTATAGGACAATAGATGAAAAGGGTGAGCTCAACTAGCCCAGTAAAGAATATTATGACTAAGATAATGAAAAATAAATTATCGTTAGTCTTCAATAATTCAGATAAAATATTATTGACAACAAGTTTTAGATCAATATTCGCAGCGAAAATAACCATTCATTAGAAGAGTTAAGTAGAGAATGAAGTATACTATCTTCTATGATTTAAAAGTCCATCATCAATATTTTATCCCTGTAACATCAATCAATATACATCTCTAATCAAATATCCATCTTTGCACTACAGGCCAAAGATATTCATTTGTATCATCAGTGGTCATGTTCATCTCCACACCTGTCCATCTTTGCACTACGGCCAAAGATATTCATCAGGTAATCATTCATCTTTGCTCTACAGGCCAAAGATATTCAGTTATATCACCTTTTAGGACTGAGAATGATAAAAAAATATTTTAAAGAACGAACCCAGTGAGATAAAGGACAAAGATTAAGGATTCGCATTTTAGTTTATCCAAGTTTAAAAATACTCCATAATAATACTTTATGGATCAAAATTCAAGAATAGAGTTCAAAACTTGGATCCAATCAAAGATAGGAACCTTAACAAGCAACTTGGACATATAGAAGAAAATTTAATTTTTTCGTGAATAGTGCCGTGTACGTGAATAGTGTCGTATACGTGAATAGTAATCTCGACGAAAAAAGTAAGAATTTCATAATAAAATCCATGCCAATATTTTGGTATAATGATATTAAAAAGAATAACATCATTTACGAAAGAAAATAACATCCCTTACCTCAAAAGAATAGTATTTCTGACTGCAATATCGGATATAATATCGAAAAAAACTTGCACTGAATAGTAACACTCAAAGTATCTAAATACTCACAAAAATACGCTCGTTATTATAGAGAGAGAAAACTTCTGATTCTGGTGCGATTTTCAATTCTAACCTAAGCACCCTATTTATAGGAAAAGCTTAGGATGCCAAAGTAGACTTTTATGCAGGCAGCTTCTCCCAGCACACCTCGTGAGAAAAAAAAAATTCAACATTCAACAAGCAAATGACAAAAGTGGGGCTCAACATTTTATTTAAAAAAATATTTATTTTTAAAACTTCAATAATTCATAATAAATAGCCCTTTTATCAAAGAAATACAAATTCTATGTTCTTTTATATGAAATTTAATTCTCTACAACTTTGCAGAAGAAAATTTTTCCAAATTCCCAACTGAAAATGGCCGAAATCCACAAACGGGTGATTTTTCATAACAAAATACTGATAAAAATACATCAGCACTAATTCCTTCTTTTATATCCACAAAATAAATATTTTCTTATCATATAAATTAATAATTAATTATTCACAAATAATATTACAGAACTACAATATTGACAACCATGTCGTTCCCAGGAAAGAGGGGGCCTTCCGATAAAGATTTTTTCTTACTGGCGCGCAATTAAATAACCCCTCCTAGACAGAACTTCCTTAGACATTGTCAATAATGCTATCTAATAATATTATTCAAATAATATGAATTATTGAGTTGATAATGTGAAATACTGTGCAGTGACAATTATTGAATCAATAATACAAAATATCAACGGTAGCAATTATTGAATCAATCATATAAAATAGCAGCGTAGCAATTATTGATATAAAATATCAATGTAGCAGTTATTGAATCAATAAAATATCATGCAATTATTGAATCAATAATATAAAATATTGAACAGTAATTACTGTAACAATTATTGAGTAAGTGTCTTCTTACGTAAGAACCAATAATTCGAAATACTGTGCAATATCGTGTGTTACTGTGCACAACGCGTATTACTGTATTTTTATCACCAGGTATTTCAACAGTTTAACCGTAACAGTTTTACCGTTATTTATAAAAATGTTATTTCTGTCGCTTTCTATATCCGACAGTTATTCTGTTGTGGGGCCCACAAATAGCTGCGCCGTCGTACGAATATTCCCCGACAACAAGAATATTCCACGACCAAACGAATATTCCCCAACAACAATGAATATTTTATAACTATTTGCTCATTTTGAAATATTTGCACATTTCACCCATAACTTTTCACATTTATCAAATATGCACCTTACTATTTTGAAATAATATAAAAAAAAATTAAATCTTTATTTATAAAATTCGGGGTCTTACAATAGTCACTTATGATAATTTCATAATATACGAGTTAGTGTACACCATATGTGATAGTTACTAAATAAATTATAAATATATTTAGGTTAATAAAATTCATAGAAATCAACATCTAGTCACTTGTTAATTGAGATAAGGGATATTATTTTCTTTCATACTACTAAATCTAAACTTACTATGTTAGGTATTGTTTCTATAGTTCCTGAAATGATTAGAAGTTCCTTTGAGGTTTGCATTTCATCTAATATCATTTTACTTGAACTTTTTATTTACCTGAACCTTTTTAATAAATTTTAATCATTATCTTTGAAATACGAATCTTGAATATCATTCTTGAATTTGACTCCACATTTTGGTCATCGTGTTGGCAATTTGAACATTATTGGACTCTTAAAAAATTATATGTCAAATCTCGAATGTTTATTCTTTTATCTTATTATTATTCTTACAACTTTCGTTCATCCTTTATATCACTGTTATTAAAATCAAGTTATTGTTAATATCTTTGGCCTGGGTGCAAAGATAAAATGATTGGTGAATGTATTTGGCCTGTATGGCAAGGACACGTGGTAAAAAGTTCTCTTTGGCCTGTAGTGCAAAAATAAACTGTTGATTGGCTTGATCATGACCATTGGTGTTACAATTGAATATCTTTGGTCCGTAGTGCAAAGATGAACTGTTGATTTGCATGATGATGATCAGGAACTATTGATTGGTGTTACAGGGATAAAATATTGATGGTGAACTTTTAAATTATAGAAGATTGTGAACATCGTGATCTATTTTACTGTCTTAATTGATTGTTATTTCCATTGTAGTTGTTTATCTAAAACTTGTTGTCTATTATATTTTATCAAAATTTTCACTGTTGAAGGCTAAGGATAATCTATTTTTCATTATCTTAGTTATGATATTCTTTATTGGGCTATTTGAGCTCACCCTTTCTCTTTTTGTTCCATTGTTCTTCTCAGGAAATGAGTGTGTAGCTGGGACTAGTCAGGTTGTGGAGTGATGGTCCGAGATAATTACTATAGTATTCTTCACTATGTTGTAAAATAGTGTGGCAATAATCATGTTGAGGACTTATAATATGTGTTGTCGTATCTTATACGGCATTGTAATAATTTTGGTGTGGATATTGTCGTATTATCTACGACACTGTAATAAGAGAATATATGGTTATTGTATGTATTTTGGTGATCCAAATTGTGTTGTGTGGACCCTATTTCGGGGGCATCACATACTCTCTCTAAAAAGATTTATCTCTCTTCTACTACTCAAAGTTCTAATTTTTAAGAAGAAAAATTTGATCAAACTATTTGAGATAAGCTATTGAATCAATTGGTTTATATTATCTCATTCTTGTTTATGATTATAGATATACAAATATAAATTGTTATACACATTTATATATATATATATATATATATATATATCATCTATACATATCAATCAAAAGTCAGTTTTATATACACAGATTTGGAGGTATTCCTTAAAGAATAATATCATTTGAACGGATTTTAAAGCTCTAAGTGGCCATTTATTAATATAATTTATTTATATAAATATCGTAAAGTAGATCAGTTTTAAATACCGAGATTTGAAGATATTCCTTAAACAAGAATATCATTTGAACGGTTTTTAAATTTCTAAGTTGTCTGTTTAAAATATTTATATAAATATCAATTGTAAAACTTTAAATTTGGTCATTTTTAGATACCGAGATTTGGAGGTATTTCTTAAATAAGAATATCATTCGAACGGTCTTTAAAATTTTAAGTGACCTTATTTAATATTCACAAAATAGATAAAATATATTATTATATATATTTTTGAGTTAAACAGATTTATTTGTTATATCAAGTATTATTTAATTGTTCAATCTATTATACTTGATACATGTCATCACAAGTATTTGAACATAAATTCATTTATCCACAAAATACTTATTGTATAATATAAAAATTAATAAACTTTTCTATTATAAACTTCATTGAATATATCTGCTTAAAAATAAGCATATCAGTCATTATAAAAGTTAATATCTAAAATCAAAGTTATATATGTTTAACATACAAACACATTCTTTATTTATGAAGGAAAAGTAAACATTTATAAATCTGGACTAAATTATATATTTGCATATACAGAAGCACATTCGATACAAGCTTAACTTTATATATCTACTTACTCATAAGCATTTTCATAAAAAATATTAAAGTTATATAAATTTTTATAAATTCTGCATAAATTCACATATTTGCTTACTCGGAAGCTTTTTTATATAGATATAAAAGTTATATAAACTTTTATAAATTGTGTATAAATTCACATATTTACTTATATAGAAACATTCTTTGATCTGAGCATAAATTAATATATGCTTACAAAGAAACATATTTACACAAACATAAAGTCTCTAAACTTTTATCTGATCTTTAATTGTTATCTACTTATTTGAGAAACATCAAATATAAAAGTTATTTAAATTTTTGTATATCTGTACTGAATTTTTATCTATTTATCTTAGAAGCAAAATTCTGTCAAATATTTTGTAAAAAGTGAAAAAGGGTAGAGTTAGTTTATTTTATGTACCTGTGAGAAAGATGAGTAATTCTTTGACCATGATCAGAGTCTTAGAGAGGTCAGCTGAGAGTTGGGTCTCTATTGTACTTATGATGTGAGGAAGAGGTTGTCGTTTCAAAACTAGATCATAAAATATAACTGAACTCAAAGAAAAGGTGCAACTAAGCTTAAGGAGGGACCTGAGAGCTTGCTGTCCAAGATAGTTAGTTGTATATAGTTGAAAGTTTGTGTTTAAAACTTTGTAAAGGCTTCTCCACCTGTTGAATGAGTATTTATTATTGGTAGTAATAGGATCTCAAATCCTGGAGATGAACTTGAGACTGGACGTAACAACATACCAGGAAATATGGTGTGAACCAGAAAATCTAAGTGCATTGTGTGATTGAATTTTTATTGTCTTTCATATTAATTTCTAACACTGTAAATTAATTAACTAAAAATTCAAAAAGTCTTAAGATAAATTTTTAATAAGAAATAATCTATTTAACCCCCTCTTTAGATTATTATTAGACTTTCAATTGACATTTTCGTTCTTTTTTACCCGATTTGATTTCAACCCGACCGTTTTGACCAAATTTTGACCTAACCCGGCCAAGTTTGACCGTATCCCAATTTCACCAATTAATTTTTTTTAAAATACTAAAAAGTTTTAACATTATTTTAAAAATAATTTTTATTTTTAAAAAATATTTTATTTTAAAATATTAAAAATAATTAATATTTTAAAAAAATATTATTATTTTGTCAAAAAAATTATTAGAATTTTTTTTATATAAAATGAGTAAAATTTCATAAAATATAGAATCAAACAAATTAAATAAGAAAATAAAACTTTATTTTCAAAAAAAAAGTAGATTTTTTTCATTTTTTTATGTAATTCTTTATTGCATAATTTTTTTTTATGACTTCACCAATATTATATATTTTCTTAATATTAAATTGTTTTATAAAAAACTAAAATTAGAAATTAAAATTAAAATACAGAAAATAGCAAAAGATAAAAAAAATTGATTTAAAAAAAGAAATTAATTTTTTAAAATTATTATTATTTTCTGGAAAAAAAATTGGATTTTTTTAAAAATGAGTAAACTTTCATAAAATATAGATTCAAAAAAATTAAATAAAAAAAATTTATTTTTATAAAATAAAAATAGAAAATTTTATTTTTTAAAAGATATGTACAGTTTCATAAAAATAATTACAAATTAATTTTAATGTATATTTTATGAAACTTTACTCAATTTTGAAAAAATTAAGTTTCTAATATTTTTTCCTAAATATAATAATTATTTTTAAAAAAATTTAAAATAATATTTTATTTTAAAATATTAAAAATAATTAATATTTTGAAATATGTAGAATAAATATTATTTTTTTTAAAATAAATAAAGTTTCATAAAACATAAATTCAAAAAAAGTAATTAAAAAAACTTTATTTTCATAAAACAAAAATAGAAAGTTTTTAGTTTTTAAAAAATGTGTCAATTTTCATAAAAATAATTTAAATTTTAAATTTTAAACTTTAATTTTTTGGAATCTATATTTTATAAACTTTACTCATTTTTGAAAAAATAAAATTTCTCATATTTTTTCCTGAAAATAATAATTATTTTTTAAAAAAATTAAAAATAATATTTTTTATTTAAATATTAAAATTAATATTCTTTTAAAATTATTTTAAAAATAATATTTTATTTTACTATAATTATTTGAAAATTATTTTAAAAATATTGTTTTCTTTTAAAATAAATTTTATTTTAAAATATTAAAAATAGTTATTATTTCATAAAATTATATTTTTTTAAAAAATATTAAAATAATTATTTTAAAAATAATTATTATGTTAAAATATTTTAGCTTTTAAAAAAATTAATTGATGAAATTGGGGTCTGGTCAACCGGGTCGGGTTGAGGTCAAATTAGGTAAAAGGAACAGAAACACCAAAACATATCACTTTAAGGACTTAATTGGTGAAAAATAAATTTTAAGGACTACTTTAAAAGTGGGTGACAACTTAGAGGGATATAAGTTACATTCAGTCATATATAATATAATATTTCGATAGCTTTATTGAATAAAAATTATTTAGGAATAATAGGAGTTTTATTACCATAGAAAATATTATCTAATGAACTAATTTCTTTAACACTTGATATTAAATTATTAAGATAAAGAAAATATTAATTTAATAATATTTGAAAATATTTTTGATAAAAATAAATAAAATAATTATAATTAATTATAATATAAATGCTATGAAAATAATAATTATTATTTATTTAACCTATTTATTAATTATGATTATCATCAAACTAATCTTAAAAGTTGGAGACGCAACAACTTTCAATAGAGTTATCTTTAAAATAATGCTACTATTACATAAATTCTTTTACATAACTCTCATATACACATATATATTGCGAGTCTCGCATGTCAGACGGGGACCTATAATATGTATGTGTGTGTTTGTGAAAGTTATGTGATAGAATTTATGTGATATGACCATTGATCTTATCTTTAATATGCAAAAGCAAAACAAAACTTGGGTTATCTTGTTTATGCGGGCCTAAGCTAGGCCAGAGAATCTGCCCTCTTTTGGTTTAGTGCATTTGTAATCATTACAAGAAATAATATTGCGTAACCTAAATTTTTCATGGGATTTCAATGGTGATACCATTATGTGGGTGGAGTGCATGAATATTGTGATGATTCTTTTTTATATTAGCTCAGTTTTAAAATTAAAGATATATTTTTACTTTTTAGAGTTAATTTATAAAAATTTAAAGTTTAAAATTGATATCATTTAAATTTTAAAAACAACAAAATGATAATTAGTAATATTTTATATTTAGTTTACAATTATTATATTTATTTATATTAAAATTTAAAATTAAATAACTTCATATCAATTTTGAATTTTAAGTTTCACGAATTGGCTATAAAAAGTCAAAATATCTCTAATTACAAGAAAGAATATTGCATAAGCCAAATTTTTCATGCGATTTCAACGGTGATACCATTATGTGGGTGGAGTGCATGAACATTGTGATGGTTCTTTTTTATATTAGCTCAGTATTAAAATTAAAGATATATTTTTACTTTTTAGAGTTAATTTATAAAAAATTAAAATTTAAAATTGATTTCATTCAAATTTTGAAAACAACAAAAATGATAATTAGTAATATTTTATATTAAGTTTACAATTGTTATATTTATTTGTATTAAAATTTAAAACTAAATAACTTCATATCAATTTTGACTTTTAGCTTTCCTGAATTAGCTATAAAAAATCAAAATGTATCTCTAATTTTGAAATGGAAAGAATAATAATTATACACAAGGAGGACGAGACAAAGTTTTTTATTTATTATTTATTTATTTTTATTTTTTATTATTTATTATTTATTTATTTTATTTTATTTTACATTTTTTTCATTTTTCATTTTATTTTTTATTTTTTATTTTTATTTTTATTTTTATTTTTATTTTTAATTTTTAATTTTACAGGGTCTTATAAATGTTTTCTTTTTCTTTTTCTTTTTTTTTTGTTAACGAGGGTATTCGAAGCCTATTAGAATTTAAAGCATTCGAACATGTTGCTTTCTTTCTTATTACTTGAAAAGTTGATAAATAAATAAAAAAAATATTCTAATATTCTAATTTTAAAAATAATTAATTAGCAATTAAAAAGAAACTAAAATAGGGATGATTAGGATTAAATAATATTGTGTTGAAGAGTACTTTCCTTCTCATTCTAAAGTGAAGAGTTACTTTCTTTTTTCTTTTTTTATTAGCACAAGTTAACATAATTACATGGTAAAAACTGATTAGATGAAAATAAATAAATAAATAAATAAAAGATTAAAAATTACACAAAGCGTGCACACTAACACCCACACCCAAGTTGGTGAGCTGAAAATTTAGTTGTTGATATTGATAATTGAGTTTCTAATTATCCTTATACAAGTAAAGTGAAAAGGAATTTTTTTTTTTTTTAGAATAATATTTCTTTCTCTGTCTTTATCTATATTATATATTTACAACTTTTATTAGTAAATTCTATTTAAATCAAGTAAGGGCCCAAAGGATTCAATAAAAAAAATAGAAACAAAAAAAAAAGGACTTTTTGCTTTGATTTTTTAAGCGATCCCACTATGCAGGAATATTAGTACAAGTAACATATTAGTATAAGAACGGGAAAATTGGTGTAATTTTATTAGTGAGTCGAGTCGAGTTGAGAGTGTCACAGAGTAACGCGACATTTTCAAAGCCTTAGATTTAAATTTAATGGAGCATTTTTTCTAATTTGTGAGAGCGCCGAGCGGTACTGAATTTATTTACTTTTGGATGAATTTGTGAAATTGTGTGTTTTTTTAGTTGGAGAGGTGGTTGATGTACATTTAGCTAGATAAAAACAATGACACAACAGTGTGATCTTCAATCTAATTATCAAATTCTTTGTAATTTGAATAAATAGAAAATATATTATAATAGTAACAAATCAAAGAACATTTTCCATTGTATTTTTTATCATGATATTTTTATTTTATTTTTTGCTAAATTTTTTTTTATCATGACTTTTACATATCATGTATATTTATATTTTTGGGGACATTGCTTTCAGATAAAAATTAAAAAAAAATTATTTCCCAAAAGAGTTTAAAATTTACTTTATAAAACTGAAAAGTGAAAAAAAAAATGAAATGTGAGTCTTACTACTTGTGGAACATAGACTTTATTTTCCTTAGAGATTTTTGTCAAATTTCTTATCAAAACCCAAAAATGGTGCTATTTCAACTTGAAAAATGCAAATCTTTTATTATTTTAAAATTAAAAAAAAAGTCAAAACAAAAGAAAAAGCATTCTCATTTAGAGATGTAGGGGATATTTGTCTAATGCCAAGGAGATTTATGACATGATTTCTGAATTCTCCTATTCAAATAATTAAAAAGGATTTTTTCTCTTAGGGTCTTAGTATTTACTACAATAAAAGATTTTTAAAAAATGGCTATACATGGGTGTTAATGTAAGACCCCGAATTTTATAAATAAAGATTTAATTTTTTATATATATTATTTTGAAATAGTAAGGGGTTGATTTAATTAATATAGTAAGTTGTGGGTAAAATGCACAAATATTTTAAAATGAGCAAATGGTTATAAAATATTCATTGTTGTCGGGGAATATTCGTTTCGTCGTGGAATATTCTTGTTGTCGGGGAATATTCGTACGACGGCGCAGCCATTTGTGAGCCCCACGACGGAATAACAGTCGGATATAGAAAGCGACAGAAATAACGGTAAAACTGTTACCGTTAAACTGTTAAAATACCCGGTGATAAAAAAATACAGTAATACGCGGTGTTGTACAGTAGCACACGGTATTGCACAGTATTTTGAATTATTAATTCTTACGTAAGAAGGCACTTACTCAATTATTGTTACAGTAATTGCTGTTCAATATTTTATATTATTGACTCAATAATTGCTATGTTGATATTTTATATGATTGATTCAATAATTGCTACATTGATATTTTATATGATTGATTCAATAATTGCTACTGCACAGTATTTTACATTATCAAATTTATAATTCATATTATTTGGATAATTCTATTAGATAGCATTATTGACAATGTCTAAAGAAGTTCTGTCTAGGAGGGGTTATTTAATTGCGCGCCAGTAAGGAAAAATCCTTATCGGAAGGCCCCCTATTTCCTAGAAACGACCTGGTTGTCAATATTGTAGTTCTGTAATATTATTTGTGAATAATTAATTATTGATTTATATGATAAGAAAATATTTATTTTGTGGATATAAAAGAAGGAATTAGTGCTGATGTATTTTTATCAGTATTTTGGTATGAAAAATCATCTGTTTGTGAATTTCAGCTATTTTTGGTTGGAATTTTGAAAAAACTTCTTTTTACAAAGTTGTAGAGAATTAAATTTCCCATGAAAAGGACGTAGAATTCGTATTTTTCTGATAAAAGGGTTATTTATTATGAATTATTGAAGTTTCGAAATAAATGTTTTTTTAAATAAAATGGTGGGCCCCATTTTTGTCATTGCTTGGGAAAATGCTGATTTTTTTCTCAAATCAAAAGTGGTAGGCGTATGAAAAGCCGCCGGTAGCAGAAAGTCTACTTTGGCATCCTAAGTTTTTCATATAAATAGGGTGCTTAGTTAGAAATGAAAATCACACCAGAATCAGAAAATTTTCTCTCTATAATATCGAGCGTATTTCTTGTGAGTATTTAGATACTTTGAGTGTTGATAACAGTGCAAGTTTTCGTCCACATAATATTCGATATTCCAGTCAAACCTACTCTCTGGTTAAGGTAAAGGATATTATTTTCTTTTGTAAACGATATTATTCTTTTCAATATCATTATACTAAAATATTGTCATGAATTTTATTATGAAATTCTTACTTTTTTTGTCGGGGTTACTATTCACGTATACAACACTATTCACGCATACGGCACTATTCACGAAAAAAATTAAATTTTCTTCTATTTATCCAAGTTGCTTGTTAAGGTTCCTATCTTTGATTGGATCCAAGTTTTTATCTTTATTCTTGAATTTTGCTCCACAAAGTATTATTATGGAATATTCTTAAACTTAGATAAACTAAATTATGAATCCCTAATCTTTGTCTTTTATATCACTGGATTTGTTATTTATATTGTTTTCATCATCCTTAGTACTAAATGGTGATATAACTGAATATCTTTGATCTATAGAGCAAAGATGAATGATTACCTGATGAATATCTTTGGTCGTAGTGCAAAGATGAACAGGTGTTGAGATGAACATGACCACTGGTGATACAAATGAATATCTTTGGCCTGTAGTGCAAAGATGAATATTTAATTCGAGATGTATATTGGTTGATGTTACAGGGATAAAATATTGATGATGGACTTTTAAATCATAGAAGATAGTAGACTTCATTCTCTGCTTAACTCTTCTAATGATTTGTTATTTCCGCTGCGAATATTGATCTAAAACTTGTTGTCAATAATATTTTTATCTGAATTGTTGAAGACGACGATAATTTATTTTCTATTATCTTAGTTATAATATTCTTTACTGGGCTAGTTGAGCTCACCCTTTTCATCTATTGTCCTCTTCAGGAAATGAGAATGTCGCAGGAACTAGTCGGGGGACAGAGTGATGGTCCGAGTTAGAGCAGTAGTAGTCCTCACTATTTCTAATAAATAGTGTGATAATAATTATAATGAGGACTTAGTTTGAATGTTAATACTTTCTACATATTTGTATTGACACTCACAGTTGTGTGGTCGTATTTTGCACGACCGTGTGCTATAAAGTTTGTATTTGGATTCTGTACCATGTATTTGGCGACTCAGAATGGATTGGGTTGACTGGACCTATTCTGGGGGCGTCACAGTTGGTATTAGAGCTTAGGGATATGGTCTTTGGTGGAGATCTGGGAATAGAACTATGAGGGGAGAGACGAGTAAATCCTTCACTAGTATGTCCTACCTAAGCTTCTGTGGTATTTAATTGGTCAGTCGGAGCATAGGGTTAATATGTGATATGTTAATTTATTTAATTAACCCTTATTTTATGGCAGTATTTGAGAATGGCAGCTGAGAATATTAACAATGGAGTGAATGAGACCGTGGAGACACCTTTAATCACCAACCAGGAGAACGTGCAACAGGAAGGCAATGTTCATCCTGAAAACAACACTGATCAGACGATAAACGATGAGATGTTTAGAAGCTTTTTGCAGTTCATGCAAAATCAGACGAGGGAGACTCGTGTGCAAAATACAGGTGGAGATAATAACAACACGCGAATTGTCACTGCCAAGCAGTTCAAAGAATTGGGACCACCAGAGTTTTTGGAAAAGTCGGATCCGATCAAGGCAGAGACATGGGTTAAGAAAATTACCAAGATATTTGATATCTTGGGATGCACGGAGGAACATAAGGTTCCATTTGCCACCTTTATGTTCCGTGGAGAAGCAGATTACTTGTGAGAATCTGTGAAGCGTACCCAGACTGCCGCACTTAAGATGTCTTGGGAAGCATTCTAGAAATTGTTCAATGACAAGTACTTTCCTGAAAGTATTCGTCATATGAAGGAGGTAGAATTTATTAGACTGGAACAAAACAACATGACGGTGTCCCAGTACGAGGCTAAGTTCGCGGAGTTGTCCAGGTTTGCACCTCATTTGATGGAGAGTGAGGAACGTATGACGCGGATGTTTCTGAGAAGTTTGAAACCCAAAATTCGTCAATACCTCATTTCTCATAAATTTTCTCTATATTCGGATGTAGTAAACAGGGCCCAGTTGTTAGAACGAGATAGTGATTATGTTCAACCAAGGGATAACAACCAAGGTCGTACCGGTGGCAGCAGTCATCGGAACAATGACAACCAGCGCGGAGGAAAGTATCATGACAGAAGCGGTAACTACTCCGGTGATAATTGTGGCCATGATAGTAGAAAAAGCAAATCGAAAGGAGATTTCAAGAAGAAAAGGTACAACAATGAGAACGTGAAGACATCGACATCAGCACCAGCATCAACTGTTTCTAGGGGAGGAGAACGACCATCGGTCGTATGCTATAAATGCGTAAAAGAGGGACACATCAGCCCAAACTGGCCACAACAATTCAAAGCATGCTATAACTGTGGAAAAGAAGGACATATAGCTCGAGATTGTCCTGTAGCGAAACCAAGTCCAGCGGGGGTGGTGATTCCAAAGGCGATTTCGGACAAGTCAAAGTCGGTGGTGCCTGGAAGAGCATTTGTCGTGACAGCCCAAAATGCGAGGAGCCCACACGAGGTGATTACGGGTATGCTAATCATAAACTCTTGCAAAGTTTATACCTTATTAGATACCGGTGCTACCCATTCTTTTATTTCACCTGCTTGTGCTCAACGATTAAATTTGACACCTGAGAAGTTAAACTTTGACTTATCTGTTGAAACTCCGTTAGGAGAAACTTTCGTTACATCTACAGTTTATAAATCTTGCTTGATTCAAATTGGTACCCTCACCCTACCTGTTGATCTTATATCTTTGAAAATACTTGCATTTGACGTGATTTTAGGAATTGACTGGTTAACCACTTACCATGCCAAAATTGATTGTTTTCGTAAGGTTGTTAATTTTTATATTCCTAACCAACCTGTTGTGCGAATTCAAAGTACCAAACCACTAAAATCTGTCAATGTCATTTCAAGTCACAAAGCTATTCGTTATTTGAAAAACAGATGTCAAGCTTTCTTAGTTCATGTCACTGATCTAAACCAGAATATGTCAGATTTGAATAATAATTCCGTTGTTAATGAGTTTCCTGATGTATTTCTCGAAGAACTTCCCGGTCTATCCCCAGAACGTGAAGTTAAATTCTTTATTGACCTTGAACCCGGTACAAAATTCATTTCTAAAACCCCATATCGAATGGCTCCTATGAACTTCAGGAGTTAAAGGTACAAATGTAGGAGTTGCTAGACATCGGTTTTATACGTCCTAGTACGTCTCCTTGGGGTACTCCTGTTTTATTCGTAAAGAAGAAAGACGGGAGTATGCGACTTTGTATCGACTATCGGGAGTTAAACCATGTCACCATCAAGAATAGGTATCCGCTACCTCGTATTGATGACCTGTTCGACCAGTTGTAAGGAGCACAATTCTTTTCAAAGATTGATCTTCGTTCTAGATATCATCAGCTGAAGATTAAAACTGAGGATATTTCGAAGACTGCCTTCAGAACTCGGTACGGGCATTATGAGTTCTTACTCATGTCTTTTGGATTGACTAATGCTCCTGCTGCTTTCATGGATATGATGAACCGTGTATTTAAGGAATATTTAGATCAGTTTGTTGTTGTCTTTATTGATGACATCCTCATCTATTCCAAAAGTCGTGAAGATCATGAGCACCACTTGAAGCTGGTGCTTCAAAAACTTCGTGAGAACAAGCTATATGCTAAGCTGAAGAAATGCGAGTTCTGGCTTGAGGAAGTAGCATTCCTTGGGCACGTGGTATCGAAACGTGGAGTATCTGTTGACCCGGTGAAGATTGAAGCAATACAAAGTTGGGAGCAACCTAAGTCGGTGAACGAAGTACGAAGCTTTCTGGGCTTAGCTGGTTATTATCGGAGGTTCGAAGAGGGATTTTCTCGAATCACTACTCCATTAACTCAGCTGACTCGGAAAGATACAAAATTCATATGGAACGAGGAATGCGAGAAGAGCTTCCAAGAGCTCAAGAGGAGGCTCATTTCGGCACCTGTTCTGACGATACCATCTGGTTCGGATGGATTTGTCATTTACAGCGATGCTTCGGGCAAAGGGTTAGGATGTGTTCTCATACAACATAGAAAAGTCATAGCCTATGCCTCGCGACAACTCAAAGAATATGAGAGGAATTATCCTACTCATGATCTAGAGTTGGCAGCAGTCGTTTTTGCGTTGAAGATCTGGAGACACTACCTGTATGGAGAGAAAGTGGAGATTTATACGGATCATAAGAGCCTAAAATATTTCTTCACTCAAAAGGAACTCAATATGCGACAACGACGTTGGCTTGAGCTGTTGAAAGATTACGATCATACCATCCAATATCATCCTGGAAAAGCAAACATGGTAGCTGGCGCGTTGAGTAGAAGATCATATGCGAGAACGAATGTGATGCTATCAAGGCCCATTTTTGTGTGATTTACAAAAGTTGAAGATAGAGTTCAAGACTTCGGGGACCCATGCGATAATGTCAAGTATACATGTAGAACCAGCTTTGATTGATAAAGTTAAAGCTGCCCAAGCTACAGACCCGGAGCTGATAGAGGTGAAGAAGAAAGTGCAAGAAGGTGCTATTCCAGAAGCAAGAATCGATGAAGAAGGAATACTTCGAGTCAACTCCAGACTTTGTGTTCCTAACGATTCTGACTTGTATAGAATCATGATAGAGGCACACAACACACCGTTTGCAATCCATCCTGGGAGTACTAAAATGTATCGTGATCTTCGACATACATTTTGGTGGAGCAATATGAAGAGAGAGACCGCGGAGTTTATCTCGAGGTGTTTAACGTGTCAACGTGTCAAGGTGTCAAGGCGGAGCATCAAGTGCCAAAGGGTCCATTGCAACCACTTGAGATTCCAAAGTGGAAGTGGGAATACATTACTATGGATTTCGTTACGGGTCTTCTCAAGGTTTCTCAAGGCATAGATGCGATTTGGGTTATTGTCGATAGATTAACCAAGTCTGCTCATTTCTTACCGATACGGGAGACTTATTCCCTTCAATGTCTTGCTCGTATGTACGTGAATGAGATTATGAGATTGCATGGTATGCCAGTATCCATAGTTTCGGATCGTGACCCCAGATTTACTTCACTATTTTGGATTAGTTTGCAGAAAGCTATGGGCATGGAGTTACGATTCAGTTCAGCATATAATCCTTAAACAGACGGACAATCAGAAAGGACTATTTAAACTCTTGAAGATCTATTGAGACTTTATGTTCTAGACTTCAAAGGGAGTTGGGATAAGTACTTACCATTGGTGGAATTTTCCTACAACAACAGTTATCAGGCAAGTATAGGCGTGGCTCCATTCGAAGCGTTGTATGGATGAAAGTGTCGCTCTCTAGTATGCTGGGATGAGGTGGGTGAAGCAACATTGTTGGGACCGGAGTTAGTACGTATAACTACGGAAAAGATTCAAATGATCCGGCAACGGATACAAACCGCACAAGATCGACAAAAGAGTTATGTGAATCTTCATCGAAAGGACGTGGAATTTAATGTTGGGGACCATGTGTTATTACGTGTTGCTTCGTGGAAAGGAGTTACGAGGTTTGGCAAGAAAGGAAAGCTCAATCCACGATTCATTGGTCCATTTGAGATTCTTGACCGAGTAGAAAATGTGGCCTATAGACTCGCTTTACCTCCAAGCATGTCTCGTGTTCATAATGTTTTTCACATATCCGTGTTGCGTAAATATGTGAAAGATCCAAACCACATTATTGAGTTAGAACCGGACGAGATAGCTGAAGATTTAACGTATGAGGAGATACCTGTCAATATTTTGGATAGGAAGGAGAATGTCCTACGCTCGAAAATTATACCTCAAGTTAAAGTTTTGTGGAGAAATCATGCTATTGAGGAAATGACCTGGGAGTTAGAAACGGAAATGAAAGCGAGGTATCCTCACCTCTTTGACACCCCAGGTACGTACGTCAATTTCGAGGATGAAATTTCATAAGGAGGGGAGGATGTAAGACCCCGAATTTTATAAATAAGGATTTAATTTTTTTTATATATTATTTTGAAATAGTAAGGGGTTGATTTAATTAATGTAGTAAGTTGTGGGTAAAATGCGCAACCAAACCTTCATACCAAGGTAACCAAACCTTCATACCAAGATAACCAAACCACCTCCACACTTGCAGTTTTTTCATAGTGCAGTTGGTTGCCAAACCTTCAGACCAAGGTAACTAATTCAGTTTTATTAAGTTATCAATTTATTTTGAATGTGATGCAGTTGGTAGCCAAACCTTCATGCAGTTGGTTGCCAAACCTTCATACCAAGGTAAACAATTCAGTTTTATTAGGTTACCAATTTTTTTTGAATGTGATGCAGTTGGTAGCCAAGCCTTCATGCAGTTGGTTGCCAAACCTTCATACCAAGATAACCAATTCAGTTTTATTAAGTTACCAATTTATTTTGAATGTGATGTAGTTGGTAGCTAAACCTTCATTCAGTTGGTTGCCAAACCTTCATACCAAGGTAACCAATTCAGTTTTATTAGGTTACCATTTTATTGGGAATTCTGCGCCCTGCCACCAAGCTACTGCATCAGCTGCCATTGATAACACAACTTTCTTAATGCTTTCAGAGCTTGTTGTATGGATTTAATATGTCTGCTATAACTAACTTCATGGAGAGGAAGTTTATAAACAAATGCGACTAATAGAAGTAAAATTTCATGAAAGAATGTCTTGGCATTTATAGGTCAGTGCATACTCGTCCTTTGCAAGAATTGGGGCTAGTCTCGGTTTTGAGCAACAGAGAAGGAGAATGGACCCAACTACAAACGAACCTCTATTTACAAACTACACTAGAGATTTTATTGGCACCCTTGATTACATATTTTACTCAGGTAAACATGCTATTTCATATTTGTTTCTTGGTCGCTTTCTTTATGTAATCTGAAGTCGTACTTGCATCTATGCAAGTTTTATTCAATAGATCAAATCTTATCGTTGTGATATAGAAAATAATTGATGATTTGTTATGTGATTTCAGCGAAAAAAATTTCTGATTAGATTCATGGCGGAGGCGGTGATGAAGAGAATGAGGAGGAGACGGAGGAAAATGATGAGGGAGATGAAGATTAGGATAGAGAATATAATTTTTTGTTTTTAATTTCCTCCTTTTGATTTGAATTTTGAATTATGGATTTATTTTTGTTGTTAGATCCAAAAGATTTGAATTTGAATTATTAATTCTCCTTGATTTTAGGTTTCCTTATTAATGTGAAATTGAATAGTTTGAATTTGTTGCCCTCTTTTTGTAATTATTTTGTGGATGCACTAATAGTGTAATTACTTTCTAATTGTTGTATATTTCTGTAAAGAACCCAAATTTATTTGGTGGTAAGCTAAGTCGAGATTGGATAAAAATTTAAGTCCAAAATGAAGCTCGGGTCGAGCTTGATCTATAAATCGTTCAACCCATTATAGGCCCGTTCAAATTATTGCGTTAAAAAAGTGTAAAATATGTAAATTATTTATAGTGGTTATTACATAGTCACCCTCTCAATTTAACTACAGATTAAGTACCATGTTTTCCTTAACATAGTCACTTTTATCATTTTCATAATAAAATCTAATACTTATACAAAAGAAGATTGAGATTATATTATTAAAAATAATAAATACTAGAGTATTTATATATTAGCTCATTTATATTAATTTAAACTTTAATTCGATTAGTAAAAAAATAATGTGTCAAACATTTTAAATGAATTAGTACTTTTTGGGTGTATGTGTCAATCTAAATTATATATATATATATATATATATATATATATATATATATATATATATATATATATATATATATATATATATATATATATATATATATATATATATAAAAGCTTGATTGAAAATAACCCGAAACTTATGATCTTATTTTAATTGAGTTTGGACAAATTTATTATAGGCCGAATAAAAAAAAATCCTAACTCAAACCCTATCCTTTAAAAATAAACTGAGCTTAAACAACTTTAAACCTAAATCAGGTATCACGACTGGCAGGCCTAACCACTAGTAAGAATCATTTGAAAACCAACACATAAAATAATAAAACCATGAAATTAAGTCATCTGCATTAGATAGAAACTTCATATTGTAATTTTTCATATTCTAGCCAAATATAGAAAGAGAAATTTAGTAAACCATTAATAATGAAAAGTAGCATAAAAATGCATCTAATGTTTTTTTTTTCTGGAAAATATATTGGGGGCAAATACTTAATGAAACTCTGGATAATCGGAAAAAAAATTGTGGTCTCGTAGATCCATTGTATCGTGAAGAACTCAAATACATGTTTTTTTAACAAGTAAAAATAAAACTTGTCTTATTTCGCTATAACGAGAGAAACTGAAATACTCCTTCCATTTCTAATTATAAGATCACTATTGATATTATAAAAGTTAATTTGAGATATTTTTAAAAAAATTTAACAAAATTCATTTAACTTTTAAAAATAATTACTCTAATAATTAGTAGTATTTTTTAGATAATTTATAATATTTTTAATTGTATTAACATAAACTATATGAATTCGTGTCAATTTTAAATTAAAAAATATTTTAAATTAACTGTTAAAAAGTTAATATTGATTCTATAATTTAAAACATAAGTACTATATGTTTTATTGTAAAAAAATAATAATCTCCATTACAAAGTCAACTCTCTATGCCAAAGTCATCTTTTTAACATCAAATGAAGATTAATTTAATTTGTCACATTTATTAACAAATCACCAAAACATTTGCAATTTTTTTTAGAAAAAAAAGTAAAAAATAAATGAAAAATTCCAACCCATAATCTGTGATTCCATGTTATATACTACCTCCGTCCTATAATAAGTGATTTTTTAGGTTTAATATTTTTTTCAAAATAAGTTATGTGTTAGAATTTCAATATAATTTTTATAATATTTTTTCATATGTGCCCTTATGCAACTAATGATATTTATTGCGTATTTATTGGGAAATTGAAAGGTTGAAGAAAGAGAAAGAAAGACCAAAAAATAATAAAAAAAAGTCTCAAACAAAATAAAAAAAAAATATTAAAGATATTTTTGTCATTTGAACTTGTGTATTGGTATGTGTGATTTAAATTAAAAAAATACTTATTATGAGACGGAGGTAGTAGTACAATAGCCATGGAAATCACTAACATTCCCACCCTGGCATCTCACCCCTTTTGCCAGTCTGCCAACAGTCAGTGCCAACCCTCCATTTTATTTGTAACTTCCCCCAAAATACTAAATAAATATTTAAATGAAACAACAAAAAATAAACAAATGATTCAAATGAAGAATCTATAGTATTATTCCGTAATCATTTTATTGAAAAAATATCTCCACTACTAAATTATTCAGTTTGTAACGCATAAATATTTGGCCGCATCTCCCACATAAAAAAAAAAAAACTGTTTGAATACATCTCTTTTTGCTTAGAAATTCGCCGATTTATACCTGAAACCGCGTTTTGCATCGTTTCTTCAGTTTATTTCCCCCATTTCCCATTTCTCCATTTCCCATTTCTCAAAATTTCCATCGAAGTATCGATTTTCTGAAGCCACTTTCATCCCGATCTCTACTTTACGGTATGTTAATTCATTATTTTGATTTAATTTTTCTAGTTCTATGTGTTTTGGGTTTGATTTTATGTGTGTGATGATGTTAGAGTTTGTTTTGGATCTGATTAGATCTGGGTTTTTGGATCTGAATTCTTAGGTGTGAGAAAGTAGAGAGAGAGGATGGCGAGTAGGGTGGATCATGAGTATGATTATTTGTTCAAGATTGTGTTGATTGGGGACTCTGGTGTTGGCAAATCGAACATTTTGTCGCGATTTACGAGGAATGAGTTCTGTTTAGAATCCAAATCCACCATTGGAGTTGAGTTTGCTACTAGAACTCTTCAGGTTTGATTTCTAAATCCACCATCATTTGATTGTCTTTAATATGCAATGATTGGAAATTTTACTCTGTATGGTTCGATAAAGTTTTAGTGTTAACTAATTAGTTTGATTCATTTGTCAAATTGCTGTTTATCTGTTTGTTTTAGTGTGTGTCAGGAATAGTAAAGGGTTTTTGTTTGTTTTTGTGTGTATGAGAAAGAGTAAAGCATTTTGATCAAGGTCTACTTGTTCCGTATGTGTTGAATTTATTTTAGAACGATGATACCAAGTTGAAATATGAACTTTCTAAGTAACTATGTAATTGAACATACAGTATTTCATATGGTTGGCAAAAGAAATGATAGGAAAATAAAAGATTATAACTTTACCATCTTATATTTGTAAGTAGGTAAATAACAAAAGGTTATTATTATTGCCATACACTTGTATATTATTGAGAACTCTCAACACATTCATTATGATTCCATTACAAGTTCTTCGATTATTTAGTAATAGTCAGTTACGTACTTCTGCTTATTGACGTCATTCATTGTCCCCAAATCTTAATTACAGCTCGATATCAATATTAATCTCCCTCCCTGTAATCTTGGCATCATCCAGAAACCTAACTACCTAGACTACTTGCTCCATATATACAACAAGATTGATAATATACGTACATTTACAGACACTGCCACAAACTCCACATTCCACCCCAAATGGAAAACCCTATTCTTTCCTGGGATCACAAACTGTTAGAGCATCTAGAGAGGAGAGAGAGAGAGAGAATGTTGAGCTAGGATTAAGTGGTGAGATAGTAGGCAATATGTATTAGGGACATGATTGTCAAAAAAAATTGGGTTACTGATAATGGCAATTATGGAGGAAAAAAAAGTTTTATTAAGCCCATTTTTCTTTCCTTACAAATCCGGGCATTTTAGTGAGGAAAATTTCTAAAGGAAAGTTGGGCCGGATTTTCCTTTGCTTTCCCAATTTAAAAAATCTTACAAACATGGGAATTCTAAGGAAAGTTAGTTTTCCTATGATTTCGGATTTCCTAAATTATAAAAACTTACAAATAGGTGTTAGGGAGAGGGGGAGTAATAGTTTAGGGTGATATAGAGTAGACTGTTCACTGTAGAGGGGTTGTTTACTTTTCTGTTGTGTAGACTTTTTTTATATCTGCTCTCACTTGCATGTTCTGTTTGATACGTGCCCACTTTTGGCGCCTTTAGAATACATTCTTGTCAAAGAAAAAATAATTTGCTTCCTGCTGCTCCGTTTCAATTTGTTGCCTGCTACTCCATTTTGTCTTATATACAAGTAAAGAATTGAATGACAAACCACTGTGTACTATACCTCAAGTTGGTGTTATCATCAAATGCTTTCACTGCACATAACAAGAAAATGCAAGTTGAAAGGAGTTGAAATTTCCTAACTTCAATGCTTCCTTACAAAAGTAAGTTGTTGGCATGCTTCAAGTAACTATGGCAACTAAATGCTTGTATCCATTGATGGTTTAAGAGGGGGAATGTGTCAAGTATCGGCTCCAAAAGAAATTTCTGCAAAATGTATTAACCACAACCTGTGTGGTGGTCTATCTCATATTCGGAATGGGTTTATCCTTCTATTTTTAGACAAAATCCTTCTCTTGTTAAATTAAGATTTTCCTTATTGTTGTGTGAGAGCATTTTGATGATTATTGGTTCTTGTTTCAATGATGATCATTTTACCTACAACACTTTCAAAAACAGGTAGATGGAAAGACAGTTAAGGCTCAAATATGGGACACTGCAGGACAGGAGAGGTATCGAGCTATTACTAGTGCTTACTACAGGGGAGCTGTTGGTGCACTTCTTGTATATGACATAACCAAGAGGCAAACTTTTGACAATGTCCAGAGGTGGCTCCGTGAATTGAGAGATCATGCTGACTCAAACATTGTAATTATGATGGCTGGAAACAAGTCTGATCTAAACCATCTCAGAGCTGTTGCGGAGAACGATGGTCAAGCTTTGGCCGAGAAGGAAGGACTGTCATTCCTTGAGACATCAGCACTGGAAGCACTTAATATCGAGAAGGCATTTCAGACCATCTTAACTGAGATATATCATATCATAAGCAAGAAAGCTTTGGCAGCTGAGGAAGCAGCCGCTGCTGCACTTCCTGGTCAAGGGACCACCATCATTGTAAGTGATCCATCTGGGAACGTGAAGAGAGGTTGCTGCTCTACTTAAGTTGGAATTTAAGGGGAAAATCAAGATATTTGTTAGGGAGCAGATACTTGTATTCTTCTTTTTTCCTCCTCTACAAGAGATGAGTTTGTAGAATATTTTCTTACTTCATTGAGTTAAAAGAAAAGAAAAAGCCTTGTGAAACTTAAAAGACAAACATGTTAGTGCAATAGGAGAATTTTCTGTTTCATTTGATACTTTCTAATTTTATTGCCTTATGGTGCAAATGACTGATGTAATATAGCTGAATATCCAAATTGGAGAGGAAGGACTATTACAATAGAGTTGGTGCTTGTCAGTTTACGGTTTTGCTTTTGCTTTTGCTTCTGCTTCTGTTTGATGGTTTCACTTCTTAGCTTGTAATAACAAGGGGCTTTACATTACATATTGGGACTCGTTAATGCTTTGTCTACTTAGAGTAGACAATTTTTTATCACATAGTTTTTGTCTAGTTGACATTATTGTATTGCAATATCAACGGTCTCCCCTTTAGGTGGGGTTTGGTTCGTCAAATAAAAATTTGATGTAATGCAATAGAGTTGTGATGTAATGGTAATAGATTATTACGACTTGTTTGGTTTATTCTTGGTGTTTGTGTAGCAATCGTAATATTACTACATTATGTTCAAAATTGTGATTGAATTCAATTATTTGCTGCATATTGCTAATATGTTTTAAAATCAGAAGTGCCCAGTATGAACTCAGATTAGATAATTCCGCTTTAAAATTATCATTCAATAGGAACTCAGATTAGACAATTGTGCTGTAAAATTATCATTCAACAAAGTGACAAACTAAAGCTAATTGATTTGTTTAGAAATTTTCTAATGCTTCCCAAAATTTTATCATGTTAAACAAAAGATTATGATACAATCTTGAAATGCCGAAGCAAGAGAGAGGGTTCAATAGTGTCTGCTGCACTCTAGCAATTATCGAATTTATCATTAGAAGATAGAACGCAAACTCCTTATGTTGAAGCGTAATCAATCAAAATATAACATGCATATGGGCAGATTAGAAGCTGTCTATTATTAGCTATCTTCTTTTGTCAACTCAATTTCTATATACAATCAACATAACATAAAAATGAAAGGCAGGAACATAAGCAGGATGTCAAGCATCACCTTTCCTCAATTTGTATTGTTACATGATGAATTCTGTATGTTGTTTCACAGTAATTCTTAAGTTTATGAAGAATTTCGTTTAGATCCACTCCTTTCTCAACTACTACATGGCACGCCATTACAGTTTTTCCTACTGTCATTGCCCAAACATGCATATCATGCACATCTATGATTCCTTCCATACATTTCAAGTCTTTTTCGAGAAGAGCAACATCAATCTCACTTGGTGTACTCTCCATCAATATACAAAATATATTTCTAAGCATGGGAATAGTAGTACCAAGAGCAAGAACTGCAAAGATGAGAGTGCAGATTAGATCAACCACTAACCAGGTTGGCTTTGCCCATACGATTAATCCAGCAATCATTACCCCGACGGTCTGAATCAGATCAGTCATAACATGCAAGTAAGCCCCTTGGATATTTATGTTTAGTACTTTGCTCTTCTTTGGGGAATTCGAGACAAGAGCTACGGCCTCTTCTTCATTCCGTGCACATAATTCAACCCCTTCATGATTATGGCCGTTTTCAATGCATGTATAACGAGGATGATCGTGACCGTGATTGTGATTGTGACCATGACCGCGATCGAGGTCTTGGTCATGACTGTGCCCGTGACTGTGACCGTGGTCATGACTGTGCCCGTGACTGTGACCGTGGTCATGACTATGACCGTGACCGTGGACATGATCATGACCGTGACCAAGCCAAACAACCATAAAAATGTTAATCACACATCCGAATGCAGCAATTGCAAACATGAGCTTCCCATTTACCATTTCATTTTTGTGAAGCAGTCTGACAACTGCTTCATAGATTAAGGTCCCAGATATGAACCAAATTAGCTCCACAGATAAGAAAGCCCCCAAAACTTCAAGACGATTGAATCCAAATGAGTGTTGTGATGTTGCCTCCCACCCTGACGCCCATACGGTAAAAAGTGAAATCGAGAATCCGGCAATGTCACTAACCAGGTGTGCAGCATCAGTAAGCACTGCAAGGCTGTTGGCTCTTAGACCTCCGACAACCTCTACTACCGTGACAATTGCATAAAAAAATATGAGCCCGCAAAGTTTCATTGCCGACTTTGATCTTTCTTCTGAATCAGACAGATTGAACTCTGGATTCGAGAAAGAGCAAACACTGCAAGATAACTTCACTGCCTTGGAGGGCACATTAGTTTCTTCAGAAGCTTTTGGCATCTCATGTTCTAGATGGTGCTCCTTGCTCAAGGTGGGAACTGTCTGATGCTCCATCTGCCTAAGATTAATTGTTGGTTACAAGTCATTTGTGAGAAAACATATGTTACACCAGATGAAGGAGATTTAGTGTAAGATTACATAATTAGCTTTTAACAGAAAGGGCTAGACATAACTCAGTGAACAATCCATGTTCATTGTATGTGTGTTTTTGTGTGTGTGCCGCTCTGTGGTACTATGACCAAAGTGGAATAGATCATATATGTCTTAACCCCTCGTGTGTGTGCATAAGCACAAAAGTGCCTGTGTGTTCTCTACTATCACAAAGAGGAACCTGTCCCAATCACATGACTGTAGATCAGGACTAGATATACACAAAACATGAAATTCTCCGAGAACTAAAGTGTCACAAAAAGAAACTAAAAAAAGACCGAAAAGGAGCTATCGAAAACAGTTAGAAAGATACAGCACTTTAATAGGGTGGTAAACCAAAAATCAGATGTGGTAGTTCTTAAACTTTATTAACATTATGATGGGTCAGTCTGGTTCCAATTTTGTAAGGCATCCCAAATGCAGCGATTTCAGACTGGAAAATGCTAAACAAGCTAAAACAAATAGTCCAAAGACTCCAAATTAGTAGGAATCTGACTGTTGGGGCGGCAGCCTAGCGTTTCAACAGCGAAATAACTACAGAAGGAACCAACCTCAGCCATACAATTATTCCAAATTCACTATTATATATATACACACACACACAAACAAACACACATTATGTAGAAATATCTGATTTCTGTTACATGTTAACGATCCACATATTCCCCCTCTTCCCAGATCCTCTCTCTCACATAATAGACTGACCATCCTTATAAGAACTTTTTTATCCTTGAGTTAGTTCTATGATGACAATCTCATGGACTATTTTTTCTATTCCTAAGTTCATTTGATACCTCAAAAGGGGAGCTATTTAATCTCACCTTCCTACTTGGGATTATATAATCCCTCATAAATGAACTTAAAAACCAAAAATAATCCATGAGGTTGCCATCTTGGACTAATCCGTGGATAAAAAGTACTTATAGGTATTTAAGTAGTATAAATAAATTAAAATAATCCAATCCCATTCAACATAATTGTAAACAAACATAGCCCTAGGGTGATTATAATATCAATATATGAAGAACAATTACCAAATAAATGTTATGGTTAGGAATAATTCAATAACCATTTCACAGGTTTAAACTCAATAAATAATTGCAGAAAATATACTATAAAATCCATACGAACCCATAACATTCATGCCCAGGGACAACAAATCTCAATAGCAAAACATCTAGATATTTTAAAACCACAATACAGCACCAAAAGCCCATTAAGAATTGCACATATCAAAAAAACCTCAATCAATAAACAAGAACAATTATTTTCACAATAAGTAAGTGCATCAAGCAAAACATACCCTTTTCAGATATCACAAAGATTGAGGGATTCAAAAACAGAAAGATCTAAGAAATTAAAGAATGCCCGAAACAAGAGTATATTAACTGGAATTCTAACCTGAGAATTTGATGAAATACAGAAGGTATGAACAACCCAGGGTTCCTTCCCCTTACGTTTTCAAGAAAAATTTAGGTCTAGAAATTGGGAAATTATTGATTACAATTTCCATAATTGCATTTAATTACAGCCTCAGAGCCCAAGAAGAAATGATCCCCTATATTATTATTTTCCTTTTATTCTTTGATTCTTTCCTTTACTACCATTTGGGAAAAGTTGGTGGTGGGTGTAAACACCACAAGCATATATAACGGGAAAAAGGCAAACGCGAGTGATGGGGGAGAAAAAGATCAAAATAGCCATAACTTTTGTGATTTTGTACCAAGTGGGAAATAATATTTGTAAAAATATGTAGGCATGCGATTATCAATAATTAAATTTCCTTTATTTTCTTTTACACTCTTTCTAAGTTTTAAAATGAACAGAAATAATAATAATAATAATGTGTTGTGAATAGCAGCAAGAGGCAAAAGCATTAATAGGCACATGAAGGGTTAAGTAGTCATTAACTACAGATAAGTGGCAAGAAGCATTACAAAGGGAGAATAACAGAAATAACAAATCTGAGCTGGAGGAACTGGAGCAGAACATGGATTGAAAGGAAAATCAGAATTCAAATATGAGAGGGAAAATTAGTTAGGATGATAGTTGTAATAATTAGAATAGATGACTGTGTTGTATAAAGAGAGAAGGTGAGTTAGAGGGAGAGCAGTTTTTGGAAAATATGAACACTGTAATCTTTTGAACTATCAATACATACAATTCTTTTCTTGCCATTTTCGAGTCTATCATTCTCTTTTTCTATTTTTTTTCATTCTATATTCCATTTTATCTTAGCTTGTGATCTGTAATCACAACATCTGGTATCAAAGCTATCAATCCTTGGCTCCTATACAAATACACAGCTATGGCAGCAGGAACTAGATCGAAGGACGCATTGGAAGAAGGCCTTAGAAACACTGATTTCCGAGTGCAGGAGCTCATGAACAGCCATCACCATCTGCAACAAACAGTAGAGGAAATTGGAAATGGATTCAAGAATATACAAAGCACCATGGAGTTAATGATGACAGAATTTCAACGCTCCATTAAAGGTAAGGAATCTAATCAAGAAAGAACATCCGGAACTTTTGTAGATCTTACTCAAAATGCTGTAGAAAATGGAGAAAATGTGGCTCAAAAAAATTTTCATCCTCACTTTGATTTTCCAGTTTTTAATGGGTTAGATATTAAAAATTGGTTAATGAAGTGTGAATACTTCTTTCAATTCCATCCTATGAATGATATGTTAAGATTGAGAAATGTAGCCCAGCATCTCGAAGTCGATGCAGGATCTTGGTTCTTAGCTTATTTCAAAAGTAACCCAAATGTATCTTGGAAACAATTCATTGAGGATATTGATACCAGATTTGGGGATAGCATTTCTAGCAATGCATTGGCTGAATTCAATAAGCTACAACAAACT
The DNA here is from genome assembly GCA_020205555.1 of Panax stipuleanatus. Taxonomy (NCBI): domain Eukaryota; kingdom Viridiplantae; phylum Streptophyta; class Magnoliopsida; order Apiales; family Araliaceae; genus Panax; species Panax stipuleanatus. The sequence continues at coordinate 53,853,762 of CM035115.1, read as the reverse complement.
ACAACAGTCAGCCATTTTCAGAAGAGGTTTGAATTTCTTAGAGTTTTGGTTCAAGTGGAAAACCCAAGATTGGATGAAGCATATTTGTTAAATATTTTGTGGGTGGATTAAAGGAAGAAATAGGTGGATTTGTGGGCCTCCTTCAACCCCAAAAATTAACTGAAGCCATAGCAGCTGCTAGAGTTCAAGAAATGACTGTGGAAGCCATTTACAAAAGAAACAAACCCATTTCACAATTTCATAAAACTTTGGCCAACAGTGGGGAGAATCACTCAGTTGGGCTCAACAATAGAACCTTTAAACCAAAATTTCAAGGGGGTGGGGAAACTCAGTCTCATGTGGGAAATTCTAACATGTTAGGTGGAAGTCCTAAGGAAAGTATGGGAAGTCATGTTAAAAAATTGACGTATGGTGAGATGCAAGCAAGAAGAGAAAAGGGACTATGTTTCAATTGTGATGAGGTGTATAAATAAGGTCATAGGTGCAAGTTTAGACAACTCTATTTGATAACTGGAGATGACGAATGGGAAGAAAAAGTTAGTGATGAAATTGTTAGTGAAGAACCACTAGATATTGTGGAACAACAACCAGAAACAAAAATGGCTATATCTATACATGCTTTGAATGGTAATACCTCAGAAACTACACTAAGGATTAAAGCTTCTGTGCAGGGTAGACAAATTATCATTCTCATTGACACTGGTAGCACCCATAATTTTTTGAATAGTGATACAGCTGGAAGATTACATTGTACAAAAGAGGTAGATAAACCTATGCAAGTATGTGTGGCTGATGGTTATAAAATGATATGCAATGAAAGGTGTAAGAGATTTGAATGGATAACACAAGGTCATAAATTCTGCACTGATATGAGGCTGATTCCTCTAAAAGGTTGTGATGTTGTCTTGGGGGTGTAGACACTCAAAATTTCCTTTTCCTGTTATTAACACTGTAGGAGGGCAAAACTGTCTTTTCAACTCAAAGCCGGCCTTAATACCGGACCATTAAATCAACCCCAGTCGCAATACCACGCCATCAAATCAACCCTGATCTCAATACCGGGCCATCCAATCAACCCATGTCTCAATACCGGGCCATCCAATCAACCCCGGTCTCAATACCGGGCCATCCAATCAACCCCGGTCTCAATACCAGGCCATCAACTCAGCCCCGATCTCAACCCGAAAAGTACAGGTGTGCCCCGGTCTCAACCCAGGAGGTACAGGCCAGCCCCGGTCTCAACCCGGGAGGTACAGGTCAGCCCCGGTCTCAACTCAGGAGGTACAGGTCATCCTCGGTCTCAACTTGGAAAGTACAGATTAGCCCCGGTCTCCATTCAAAAAGTACAGATCAGCCCCGGTCTCGACCCGGGAGGTACAGGTTAGCCCCGGTCTCGACTTGGGAGGTACAGGTCAGCCCCGGTCTCGATTCAGGAGGTAAAGGTCAGCCTCGATCTCGACCCGGGAGGTACAGGTTAGCCCCGGTCTCAACCCAGGAGGTACAGGTCAGCCCCGGTCTCCACCCGAGAGGTACAGGTCAGCCCCAGTCTCAACCCAAGAGGTACATGTCAGCCCCGGTCTCAACCTGGGAGGTACAAGTCAGCTCCAGTCTTAACCCGGGAGGTACAGGTCAAACCCGGTCTCAACCCGGGAGGTCAGGTCAACTTCAGAAACAATCCTGAAGCATCACAACATCTCCAGAGGAAAAACTTGGAAGGACCAAGTCAGCCTCAGAGACAACACTGAGGACAAACAAACTCGAATGGGATCCAAATCTTGGAAACAACCCCAGGAAGTCAGCCGAAGGCCATGCCACCACTGAAGGCAACCCCAAGAGGGGCAAAATGGTTATTTTACCAACTCTAAGCCGATTCGATCAAACTCAAACCGAATTGATGCCACCAAGGTCAGAACGAACCATAACAATGATCCCGAGCGCAAATAACGCAAGACAGCTCAACGGATAAACTGCGAGGAATTGAAGACCTGGTTATGAACCCGTCTTCTTGGACCCAAAAAATATTTTATCCCATGTCATTGTGACACTCTCGGCGAGGGCTTTCCGGAAAGGTATAGCACGCCTCAAACGGAAGCTCCGATCAAAAGTTAGAAAGTTTTGAATCTGACATCGCATTGCTCGGAGTGCACGTACTTCGATGCAACGGGACCGCCACGTGGGCCCTTCCACGTGGAGCCATACGTCTACCTACGACAGCATCAGGTAGAGCTGCTTTTCCTGGGTCTATATATATGAGTTCACCCCCAGCTCATTTCAAGAATTCAAAAACGCTTTGAACCCCTGCCCGTTTGGTTTTCTAGCCATTTTCTTGTCTTCTAAACCCAAAATTTTTCACTCTAACACGTAGATATACCCACATACTACCACATATCAAAAAATAACTGATAGATTTGGACGTTTAAAGCCTAAGATTTGGCAAAGAGCCCGTGTAGCAGTCCATTGTGAGTATTTTTATGATCAGCAAGTTATTACTACTTTTTTGCAATTTTATACGCTTGCATATCAAGTTTTGTTTTCTAAATATGCCTGAAACTCAGTTCCGTGGCCGTTTTTGTTAACTTTTAGTACATTTTAGTACCTAAACGTATTTTCTGGCATTTCTACAACTCGGATTGATGATCCGTCACTTCCAACAGCTTTTATATACTTGCATCTTCGTGTTGAGCAACTTCGCCGGACTGGGTTTTCTTCCCAGTCCGGGTTTGGCTTTTTTTGTATATATTTAACTGTATATATATACTAATTTTTTAATTCTGTCAAGCCCGGATGTCAAATCCGAGGTAGTTTACTGCTTATATATATATATATATATATATATATATATACACAACATTCACCATACTGGGTTATCTTCCCAGTTCTGGTTTGACTACTTTTCTGTCTATATTTAACTATATATATATATATTTACATTCCAGTTCGACCTGGATCATTCTGTGGTCTTTTTACTATTTTTTGCACCATTCACCATTGTAGACACTCGAAATTTTTGCATTCCTGGTACTAACCTTGCAGGAGGGCGAAACTGTCAACTCAACCTCGATCACCAATATCGGGATGTCAACTCAACCCCGGTCACCAATACCGGACAACCACATCCCCGATCACCAATATCGGGATGTCAACTCAACCCCAGTCACCAATACCGGGACAACCACAGCCCCGATCACCAATATTGGGATGTCAACTCGACTCCGATCCCCAGTACCGGGACAACCACATCTCCGATCTCAATACTGGGCCATCGGTTCAACCTCGATCTCAATACCGGGCCATCGGTTCAACCCCGATCTCAATACCGGGCCATCGGTTCAACCCCGATCTCAATACTGGGCCATCGATTAAACCCCGGTCTCAATATCGGGCCATCAGTTCAACACCGGTCTCAATACTAAGCCATCAGTTCAACCCTGGTCTCAATACCGGGCCATCAGTTCAACCCCGATCTCAATATCGGGCCATCGGTTCAACCCCGATCTCAATACCGGGCCATCGGTTCAACCCCTGTCTCAATACCGGGCCATCAGTTCAACCCCGATCTCAATACAGGGCCATCAATTCAACCACGGTCTCAATACCGGGCCATCGGTTCAAACCTGGTCTCAATACCGGGATATCAATTCAGCTCTGGTTACAACCCGGGAGGTACAGTTAAGCCCCAGTCACAACCGGGAGATCCAGTTAAGCCCCATAAATAACCTTGGGAAGCCAATTCAACCTTTAGATACAAACTCAAAGCATCACATCATCCCCAGAGTCAACCTTAGGAGGACCAAGTCAGCCTCATAGACGACCCGGAGGATAAATAGAATCAGTTGGGAGCCAAACCTCGGGGAACAACCCCGAGAATACAGTCGAAGACCGTGCTAGCATAGTAAACAACCCTGGAGGGGTAAAATGGTCATTGTAATAACTTAAAACCGATTCAGTCAAAACCAAGCCGAATTGACGCCATCAAGGTCAGAAAGAACCATAACATTGATCCCGAGTGAAAACAGTGCAAGACAGCTCAATGGACAAACTGTGGGGAATCGAATACCGAGTTATGAACTTGTCTTTTTGGACTCAGAAAATGTTTTATTCCATGTCATTGTGACACTCTCGGCAAGGGATTTTTGGAAAGATATAGCACGCCTCAAACGGACGCTCCGATCAAAAGTTAGAAAGTTTCGAATTCGACCTTGCATTGCTCGAGTGCACGTACTTCGTGGCTACGGGGCCCACCACCTCTACCTGCCATGTGGAGCCGCAGGTAGAGTGGAGGCAGCCGCAGATAGAGCTGCTTCCACCTGATCTATATATAGGAGTGCCCCAGCTCATTTTCAAGTTAGAAATCGTTCTGGAGCCCTGCCCGTTTCGTTTCTCGACCAAACTTTTGTCTTCCAAATCCAAATTTTTTTACTCTAACAAGTAGATATACCCACATACTACCATATATCAGAAATTAACCGGTAGAAACGGACGTTTAAAGCCTATGATTTGGCAAAAAGCCCGTGTAGCTCTCCATTGTGAGTATTTTTACGATCAGCAAGTTCATATTACTTCATTACGTTGTTTTACACTTGCATATCAAGTTTTGTTTTCTAAATATGCCCGGAACTCAATTTCGTGGCCCTTTTTGTTAACTTTTGGTACATTTTAGTACCTAAATATATTTTCTGGCATTTTTACAACTCGGATTAACGACCGTCAACTCTAACAGCTTTTACATACTAACATCTTTGTTTTGAGAAACTTCGCCAGACTGGGTTATCTTCCCAGTCCGGGTTTGGCTTTTTTTGTATATATTTAACTGTATATATACTAATTTTTCAATTCTGTCAAGCCCGGATGTCAAATCTGCGGTAGTTTACTGCTTTTATATATAAATATGCATATATAAGCAGCCTTCACCGCACTGGATTATCTTTCCAGTCTTGGTTGACTACTTTTCTGTCTATATATATATATATTTATATTTCAGTTCGGCCTAGATCATTCTGTGGCCTTTTTACTGCTTTTATATATAAATATGCGTATATAAGCAACATTCACCACACTGGGTTATCTTCCCAGTCTTGGTTGAATACTTTTCTGTCTATATATATATATATATATTTACATTCTAGTTCGGCCTGGATCATTCTGTGACTTTTTTACTATTTTTGCACCATTCACTATACTGGGCTATCTTCCCAGTCCTGGTTGACTACGTTTCTGTATATATTTATATTTCAGTCCGGCCACAGGCGAGAAAACCCATCATCTTTTTTTACTGTTTATATATATATATATTTCAATTCTGTCCAGCCTGGATCATTCCGTGGCTTTTTATACAGCTTTTATAAATATATATATATATTTCAATTCCAGTCCGGGCACCGATGTGAAAACCCATCGCCCTTTACAGCTTTCGTATATATAATTATATATATATTGCTTTACTCATCTTTTATTAAATTGTTGCTTTAAATATTCATTTAATATGAATTGGCATTGACATTTCTGCGGGCGAACTAGATTTATTTTCTCGCCAACTATAGCTTTCAAAAGGTTCAAAATGGCTCCAAACAGAACCGGGAAGCTAGAATGGCTGAGATTTATTTAAATCTAATATTTTTCTAGTTTCAGTTATCAAAATAACCTCGCGTCCCTTAGATCGCTATCTAGTGGGAACGAGACGCTTCGGCCATGTGGGAGCCATGATTTACTGAATGAATGCTTGGTTCTGGCGATATTTGGATATATATCTTTTTCTGTACAAAATTTGAGCTGTGCAGGTTTATTGGCCTCCCTATGTGAGCCTAGGAATCGTGAGATTCATGATCAAACTGATCAGAATCTGATTCCCACGATGGACAAACTCCACTTTACAAATATACCCTGCCAGTTTTTTTTTGTAAAAAGGTACATACAAAAGACCTTAAAACGGCTGTCCGGATTTAAGGTCTCAACCTAGTGAAAAATATGGTTTGTCGTGTCAGAGTCCCTCCGATGGCTATCATGCCCATGAGGAGATCGACACTTGTATATATGTTGTGGTCGAGGATGCTTCGCAGCCAGACAATCACCATTCAAATTGAGCCTTAAGGCTGAAAAGATAAAACTGAAGTATCAATATGCTTCAATTCCTATGTTAGTGTAAGGGTTTGAAAACCTTCTTTCAAAGCATCACTCAATAAACTTTTCATAAAAAGAAGCTTTTGCAAATCAAATCAAACACTTTTGCAAATCAAATCAAAGACTTTTTGCAAATCAAATCAAACTCTTTGTATATAGGTTCAACGATGCATAAACATACTTTAAATCAAGCATAGGCCCAATTTTCAAACAACATTCACACACACATTGCAGATTTATAAGGAAAATATTAAAAAGATGCGGTACCATGTTTACACGGGAGTTGTGGGGTGCCTAACACCTTTCCCACACTTAACCAAGCCCCCGAACTCAAAACTTCGGTTTCAAAGATCAAGTTTCGACAGTGTCCAGCAATTGGGCCTCTTTTCAAATAAAACTCGGTTGAGTTGGTACAACTATTTTAAATTTATCAACTGGCGACTCTGTAAAATGTTCAATCGTCGACATGATACATGTTGGCCTTTTCCTAAAAAACCTTTCAAAACTTTTTTCATAATAAAAAGAGTAAGGGTAGAGATAAATTAGAAAGAGAGAAAGATCCGGGTTGTGACCTGACCTGCGGATTTTTTCCCGACGTCGACAGGTGGCGACTTTGCTGGGGACTTTTGAGGGCTTAGGCTGCGTTCAAATCTTTTCAAAAATTTCCCTTTTAAAAACTACGTATATGTGAATGCTGCTTCTTTACATTGAATGAATGCGTGAATGTTGCGTCTATACATTGAATGAATGTGAATGAATGCTTTCCTACTTTTTTAGTGCTTCACACCCATATTAGTGCTTTGCACCAATGTCATCATATGCATAACAGTGAGACGCGATGTATGTGAATGTATGTTGTGTGATTCCTCCTCCGGGCGGCATACCAGTTGGTGATAAGTAATGTCTCTAGGGACGGCTAAGTTTCTGGGGCTCATGAAAATTCACCACCCATATTCGCTTTAGTTGAAAGATCGGATTAATTTTCCCTCTAGTATATTGCGATGATCTGGGGACTTTCATGCCGAAAAAGCTGCGAGAGTAGCCTAAGATCGATCAACCTCTGATTAACCAAATTCGACGGGAAGCTTCTTCATGCATTCCTCTTTCAATTCAATGTCAAGTTTCCAATTCCAATGTAAAGGAGCACAATGTAAATATCATAATAAAATTTTACATTCCTTGTTATATACGTCTTGTCATGTCATCCTGTCATCAAAACAACTGACCTCTGTTTTGCAGGATAAGATTTAAAAACCTAAACATGACACATTGCATAACATGTAAATGGTTAGTGTCTATCAAGACTAAACTACTTACTCGTTTTGTAGGTAAGAGTGGTCTCTGTAATACCCGAGAAATTCCATATATTATTAAATGAATATTTATTTGAATATAAATGATTTTGTGTTATGAGATGAGTTAACTCAATTATATCAAATTGAATAATTATAATAATTGAGAATATATGGAGTTTGCGATAAACTCGTTAAATTCCTTGTATGGCACAGTGATGAGAAATAATAATGATTATATTAATCAACGAAGGAATTATTAAGCGAATAATTAATCTAGATCCGTATTCTTGAAGGTATCTCCATGTAAGGGAAAGATCAGTTTTGGCAAGAAAGAAAAGTTGAGTCCAAGATTCATAGGGCCGTTCGAGATACTGAAGCAAGTGGACGAAGTGGCATACAAAGTTGCATTACCACCTTAGTTGGAGCACATCCACAACGTGTTTCACATTTTCGTGTTGCGACCGTACAAGGCCGACTACAAGCACGTGATTTCTTACTAGCCCATTCAAGTGGAGAAGAACTTAGCTTATGAAGAAATTCATGTCCAAATATTAGATAGAAAAGAGCAAACATTAAGAAATAAAATTATTTCATCAGTAAAAGTACTTTGGCGTAACCACGATGTCGAGGAGGCTTTGTGGGAGTTAGAAAATAAGATGGTGAGGGATTATCCCCATCTATTTGTGTAACCTTGTAGCAATTCTGAGGACGGAATTTTTATAGGGGGGGGGGGAGGATGTAATACCCGAGAAATTCTATATATTATTAAATAAATATATTAATGGAAATGAATATTTATTTGAATATAAATAATTTTGTGTTATGAGATGAGTTAACTCAATTATATTAAATTGAATAATTATAATAATTGAGAATATATGGAGTTTGCGATAAACTCGTTGAATGCCTTGTGTGGCACAGTGATGAAAAATAATAATGATTATATTAATCAACGAAGGAATTATTAAGCGAATAATTAATCTATATTAATTGTTACTTAATTGTTATAGAATAATGTGTTGAATATTATTATTGCAAATAATGGAATAATAATAGGTAACTTGTTTATGATTTATATTTATTCAATGTAAACATTAATCATATGAATATCAATTAATTGTTATGGAGATTAATAATTACATTGATTGATAAAGGATGGATTAATATTATTAATTAATATTTAATTGATAAGACAAGAAATTTATTAATTCCTATGTGCAAGCATGCGATATTAAAAGTATAACGTATAGTAGCTAACTATATATTATACGAAGTGTAAAGTGAAATGGGACTATGTTATATATGTATATAAACTATATAGTAAAGTTTATTGAGTTGTAAGAGTTACATGAAATGTGTGCGTGACAATGTGTATATGAGTATACAATAAAATAATACATTATAGATATATGATAAACAATTATTGATTAATAGAATTTAATTGAATAATACATGAGATAATGTAATGTGAGAATATCCCGTTAAATTATATCGATAAGATAAAATGTACGTGGATTATATGATATGAATACATATATAATCCCTAAACCTTCCATTTATAGTAATAATATACATTAAAATTATATTTTTGGGAATTAAAGGAACCAAACTAACAAGTTACTGAGATATAAAACTCATCAGTTGCTCCAACAGTGGCCAAACAGTGGCCTATAATCTCATTGCGTAATTTGAGCAGCTATAATCCATGGTGATGATGGCTACAAAATGGGAAGTTGGCCAACCTTTGCATATCTGTTGTTTACTTTCATTCTCCATTGATTAAAACTGTAGAACAAAGCTAATGACTGGTTATACATTTCTCTATATAAAGCACCCTTCCTTCTCATTTTTCTGTTGCGTGAAAATTGTCTGTTAAGTGTAAACTGAGAGTGTGAGTTGCTGAGCAATTGAAGAAGTATAATCAGTGTGTGAGAGAGTTCATCTTGGCAAGCTTAATTCATATAACAAAGGTATATTACAATTACCATGTTCTTCATCTTATGTTCTCCGAGATTTTCTAATTCTTGAATTAAGCTTGGATATTATGATAAGTTGATTGGGTTATAATTGTTAGTTTTTATATAGACTTAGTAACATCTTAGTATACAATATGGCACGTTTAGAATCACATACGTGCAGAATTTCTGTGTTTGGGCTGGTTTTCTGCCGAAGCAGGAAGCTCTTGACACTGACCGAACACGGCGCAGCTGCGCCGATTTTATACCAAGGCGCAGCGCAGCTGCGCCGGTCCCCTGCATCAGTTGCTTGATTTCTGCTACAAACTGCTAAGTGATAGTTTATTTGTATAACTTAGATGAGCATGCAAGCATGAGTAACACGTATGTATGAGTACATAGACCTAACGTAAGCATTTTTAAACCAAAATGGTATACCTTTTTTACAAAACGACGTATGGTTTCAAAAGGAACTTAAAGTTATAAAAAGAGACTTGGATATGTTATATTTGTAATCTGACTTTTGATACATGTTATAATGGTTTAGAAGTGCATGAAGGATGTGATGACTTGTGTATATATGTATCTTAAGGTAGCATGAACATGTTAGACTTCGTTAATGGAACTTACTAACGAAACATGAACTTGGAACATGGACTTGACATGTTGTATTAAGATTTATATTCTGATATTTTTAACATGTTTAATAATGAGTATAACATCATTAGTATACCATACATGTGTACTCACTTGTTAAATTCAATAAGAGATTAACCAAGCATGAGTTTAAGCATGTTTTTAAAGTGATAAACAATGCTATTTATGAATAAATGATGTGGACAATAGCGAGCATGAATATTACAATTTATATGACCTTCTCGCATGTATCTATGATTAAATTGTATGCGTTGTGATTGCATGACCATATTTGGCCTTAAATTCTTAAAAATCCTAAACTAAGACCCTAGTATGTAAAGGTGAACTTAGGATGGTAATACGTGTATGATATAGCTACTTGTGAGCTTGCCTAAAACAAGCTATGAGATCACCTCGTCTGTTTAAAATAACAAGCATGAAGGTTTACATGATATCATGATATTGTAAGACCTTAATTTGTCTAAAGATGTAAAGCTAGAACCTATATCATGTAAAATTGAATGTGAAAAGGTTGAACAAGTATAGAAGGACTCTTTAATATGCATATATGTTATGTGATATCATATGTTGATACTTGAATCCGATCTTTGACGGTTAACTTACAATAATGCTATAACTTGCTAAAAAGAGTATGTTTGCTATTCGTTGTGATCTTATGTGATAATGACGATATGTAAACTTGATTAACCCGAAAAGAGGAACCTTAAGGATAAAAGATAATGTAAGTTATGTCAATCTAAAGTCGTGAAGTGATATAGTACTATGCATGATATATAACGGTATAGTAAGATTGAAGACTAACTTATATGTTGATTGCATGAATGAGATAAAGTATAATGTGAAACTGTATGACTAATGAATAGCCTATACGCATAACTATATTACGATAGGGATTCGAAAGTGTTGATTTACTTAACGAGGATAAACTACGCTTAAGGCAAGTATCCTAGACCCTTGCATTACTTTATTCAACAGATATTGTAAGCAAGTATCTAAACCTTATCTCTTTGAATGCAAGTTTTCTTAAACCCGTTCTTGTATTATTAATCGTGAGAATTCTATCCTTGTGTTTACTTATTCAAGGAACGTTATAAGCAAGTTCCTAACCCTACTCTTTATTGAGCGTTTATTAAGGTTGTGCTATTATTGTCATGCAAGTAAACTCTTGGAATTTGCGATTCATGTATTATAACTTCATAGATAAGATAAAAGTCAATTTATATTCTTCGAGCTTTAAATCTTGAGATTGAACTTATAATTGTTGTGATCTATGCCATTTGATTCGGCTAGATTTATATTATTGAAAAGCGACCCAAACCAATTGATTGGTGCGGGATCATGTGTTTGACTGAGATGAACAACCTTCTTTGAAGGGAAATTATATTTGTCGGGAGACCGACGTGCGCACTTTAGTGCGATTGAACGATATGCATACCGTAGGGTACTTTAGGCTGATCACCTGTTGTACTTGTTTTGTTGGATTATCAGTATATTACTATTAATTCTAGTAAGAGTTTAGTGACTGCTCAGTATTCAGTTATCTTGAAATCTTATATTGATTTAGCATTGAATCATATTGATATTATTCTGTCCTTAGCGACTGTTATTGAGAACTGTTGATATTCTTGTTATCCTTGAACTATCATACCTTGCTATACATTTTTGGGATTCGAGAATTATATTACTCACCCTTATTGTTATATTACTTGCTGAGCAAACGTGTTGCTCATTCTTGCTTTTCCTAAAATATTTCAGTTAAGGAAGAGCAGTGCGGACCCTCGAGCACTGATAAGGGCAAGGGAAAGGCTACAGAGTAGCTTTATTTATGTAGAACTTTATGATTTGTAATAAGAACTTATGCTATTATGTATTAGTTAGGTTTATATATGCTTAAGGTATGTTTAAGCTATGTAATCGATGTTTAAGTTACGAGACCTTGGGATGTGAATAAATTATATTATCTAAATGTAATCTATTCAGTAATAGTTGTGTATTATTCCGCTGTGCGATGCGACATTTAATCGTAATATTTATTGTGGTGTTAGATAATAGAACATGACAAACTGAATTCGTGTGACCAAGTGGCGGTCTGAATTTGGGGGCGTCACAGGTTGGTATCAGAGCTGTAGTTATAGACCTTAGGAGCGAGTGTCCTTAGACTATAACTTAGGAAAACTTAGAAGTTAAAAAGGATAGAACTCATGTAGAGTTTTCCTTGAGAGACTTAGTATGTTATGAAATGTAACTTCATTCTATACAATGAACTTATATTTTATTTAACATTCTAATGGAGTTGTTGTTTGTTTGTCTTGTGTTTGTGATTGTAGGATGGCAGACACAGGGGTACCTAGTAGAGTGGCAGAGGAGGAGCCCAGGGATATACATGTAGTATACGAAGCACCTCTAGAGGCTGTGCCAGTGCAGGCTATTGCATTGTTCGAGTCTGACGACGAAGACGAGATTGAGATAGAGTCCGATCTAGAGGAGAAGCCGATGGAGGACGAGCCGATGGAGGATGAGCCAGTAGAGAACTTTGATGAGGCTACTGTAGAGGAGCAGATGTTAGGCGAGTATGTGGAGCGTATTCTGGAGTTGGACTGTCGAGTCCAGGAGCTGGAGGCCGAGGCCCAGGAGAGAGAGTCTGAGTTCCAGAAGCTGAGGGATGAGGACCACCAGAGGAAGCTGGCCGTGCAGGAGCTAGAGGTAGAGATTGCTTACCGCAGAGAGGTAGGAATCTAGATGGGAACCTTATTCCACAGGTCGGTGGCGAGGAACATAGATCTGGCAGGGAAGCTGGAAAAAGTAGAGCAGAGGGACTTGAGTGAGAAGACAGAGACTGTAGCACTCCGTACTTAGCTGGAGTTGGAAGTTACGGATAGGATACACTTCGAGGAGAAGTGGGAAGCGCTAACGAGAGAGCTGATGAACTAGAGGATGAGGTCAGATGCAAGAAGAAGAAGATGAACAAGATGGGGTATGTGTTCTGTTCAGCTTTTGAGAGGGTGATTGATGGTGTGTACCACTACCCAGCGGAGCAGGGATAGATCCTACATACTTTGAGCTGAGAGTTGATGGCGTATATAGCACAGATAGAGTACAAGAGCGCCGTGGAGCGTGGGATGATGGGATAAGACCCTTAGTCAGTCTAGTAGTAGAATTTATTTTATGTGTTGTATATACTATGTTGTAATCCCAACTTTTTTGTGTAAAGTGTGGGATAGTGATGTAAACTCTGAGTAAGCTTTTGATAGAGGGGTAGTATGGTAGTATGTTAGTGGTCCCCGTCTTTTGTGATATTAGGGGATATATATGATAACATTTATAGAAATATGCTAGGGGAAATCATGTAATGAAACAATTTGGCATATGAATATAAATGAAGTTTATTTCAGAAACGTGTTATAAATTTATTCTTTTCATATTAAAAGAAATACTTTAGTAGAATAACTGAGCAATAATAAAATGAAAATTTGTGATGCAGATCATGGCACCAAGACGTAGATTGACTGCACCCGAAGAATCAGTTAATAACAAAAGGGAACAAGTAGATCCCATCCAGAAGCTAGTTGATCTATTAGGAGAAGCTCTAAGGGGAAAGAACAACGAACCCGTTCGCCTTAACCCTCAAGCTGTTCCAGTGATAAGCTTTAAATACTTTAGGAGTGTAGGACCCCCAGAGTTCGAGGGTACTACTGACCCGATAATTGCGCAAACCTGGATCAAGGAGATCGAGAAGGCTTTCACTATAGCTCGCATGGGTGAAGACCAGAAGACGGTATTTGCTACGTACATGATGAGAGGCGAAGCGAACTACTGGTGGGAGGCGAATCAGCAGAGAGCTGGAGAAGGGACGATAACTTGGGATAGGTTTAAGACGTTATTTTTCAAGAACTACTTCCCGAAAAGCATGAAGAATAGAATGGAGGTGAAGTTTTTAGAACTTAAACAAGGTGATATGACGGTGGCGCAGTACGCGGCTAAGTTTAATGAACTAGCGCGATTTGCAGAACACCAAGTTGGAGATGAGGAAAGAAAGGCGAGATGATTCGAACAAGGGCTGAAGCCGTGGCTGTTCAATAAGGTATCAGTTCTTTAAATTAATTCCTTTGCGACATTGCTGGAGAAGGCGATCATTGCGGAAGGTGGCAGTGAGGCCTTAAGTCTGTACAACAAAGAGAAGAAAGGAAAGAATACTGGAGGAGAAAACCGTACTGGAGGAAGCAGTAGTGGAGGAAGTAACTTAGGAAAAGGAAAGTGGGAGAACAACAATACAAAAACAACAACAATCAGTTGGGGAATTTTCGTGGAGGTTTTAAGAAGAGGGCTGAAGGATGCCCAAAATGTGGGAAGAACCATCAGGGCGAGTGCTGGAAGGGACGCGGCACTTGCTACAACTGCGGTCAGGATGGGCACATTTCACCCAACTACCCGAAATCGAAAAAGATACAAGGATGCTTTGCATGTGGCTCGTCGGAGCACCGAATTAAGGACTGCTAGAAGAAGGGAAGTGGCGGAGATAGCAACCAACAAGGAGGAAACAAACTGATGATCGGCGGACCGGCACAATCCAACCGCCCAACCGCCAAAACCTTTAACATGACGGTCCAGGACACAGTGGCTGCGAAGGACGTGGTGTCAGGTATAATCCCAATCAATGATATAAATGCTTATGTATTCTTTGATTTGGGTGCCATCTGTTCTTTTGTATCTGAAGAATTTGCTAGTAGACTTAATACACCTCGAGAAAGATTAGAAAATCCCTTGAACATAGAAGTTGCGAATAAGGAAATAATCCTTGTAGAATACGTTTATCAAAATTATCGCGCAAATATTAGAGAACATGAACTGAGCGTAGACTTAATTTCTATTAGATTGGGAGAATTTGACGTAATACTGGGAATGGATTGGTTGTATAACCATGCTGCGATAATTGACTGTCAGAACAAATGTGTAAACCTTCAGACTCCGAGTAAGTCTAAGGTAGTGTTTTATGGTAGTTCATCGCTTAAGTAATCGTGTTGCGTTACGATGATGCAGGCCAAGAAATTATTAAGGAAAGTATGTGTAGGTTATTTAGCTTACATCGTAGATACTCAGAAAAAGGGAGTAGAAATTAAGGATATATCCGTAGTGAATGAATTTCAAGATGTATTTTCGGACGATCTGCTTGGTCTTCCGCCAGACAGAGAAATTGAATTCGTAATAGATTTAGCACCGGGAACGACACCGATTTCGAAAGCCCCATACCGTATGGCACCGGTAGAAATGAAGGAATTAATGATACAATTGCAAGAGTTATTGATAAGGGTTATATACGACCGAGTGTGTCTCCTTGGGGAGCACCAGTGTTATTCGTTAAGAAAAAGGACGGATCGATGAGGCTCTGTATCAATTATCGAGAATTGAACAGAGTAACGATCAAGAACAGATATCCACTACTGAGGATAGACGACTTATTTGATCAACTGAAGGGAGCGAAGTGTTTTTCGAAGATAGACCTACAGACGGGTTATCACCAACTGAAGGTACGGGATGAGGACATACCAAAGACTGCGTTTCGAACCCTTATTACATAGGGTAATATGGACTATGTAATATGTGATTTTGTTTTTAATAAATATATTATTAATATATATTTGTTAATAAAGAGGCAAATTATTGGAAGTAAGAAGACCGATAAGAATTATCTATAAATATTAAATAATTTATAGAATTATATCATAGTAAGTTGGTGACATTAAATATCCTTAATGTATAATCACCATATTCTTGTGTATGTGTATTAATAACTAGTATGTTTATAATATAGGTTATTAATAGCACTTAAGCTATCCGTGAATAGGTTTGGATAGTGAAGCATGAGTTAGTTAAGGAATTAACTAATAAGAATAAATATTAGTTAATTTAAGTTGGGAGTTATATTATGAAATAATATAATGAGAGTATTGAACCTTAATTAACTATGATGATATAGTACAGTGTTTAATTTACTTAAGTAAAGGAGTGAATTAATATGTGTGTTGAATATGTAATTATAGTTGGTACTTTTATATATATTACTTAGAATAGTAATATGTTAGAAAGTCTAATGTACGAATAACGTTAAATATATATATATATATATATATATATATATATATATACGTTATTAAAGGGAGATGGAAATCATTATATTTTTAAATGAATATTTAATATTTGAGATATGATTAAATGTATATTGAAGAAATTATTTTGGGGAACAATTTATAGAAAGAGAAATAGTTATTATATATTTCTAATAAAAGATATTAAAATAATTTCTAATATTGAATTATTTTAATAAAAGGAGGAAATGTTATTTTGAATAGTAACATTACCTTATATATTTTGTATAAGGTGTGATTGATTAATATGATAGATATATTACATATTTGCTATATGTAAATAAATTGATATAAATAATTTCTTATAATAGAGAATAAACTTATTATCTATTTTCTATATATAATATATGTACATGTGTTGTACATGTAATTATTTGATATTATATTATATTATAATATCTTGAGTTAATAAATAAAGTATTTTCTGATAATGAATATCTTTATTTGGAGAAAACATAATATTTTATGTTAGGGCTAAATACATAATTTCTAATGTATTTTTAAAAGGAGTTTAATTAATGAAAGGAAACTAAGTTATTTTAATATATTAAATAACTTAAGTTATTATTTGATCGTGAATATTATTATTTGAATAATTAATAGAGTATATATATTAATTACTATAAGTGTAAAGGTTATACTTATTATAAGTATGAATATTTGAGGTAGTTTAGCATTTAAATGCTTAAGTCACGCAAACATTATACTAAAAGAATGTTTAAGTGAGATGAGAATAATAATAAGCTTGAGATTAAGCTTGTATGAATTGCCTTGTGTGGCACGATAATAGATTCGGTAATGATTTGATTAATTCGAGGATGGAATAATTATTAATTAAACAATTAATTTATATTAATTGTTATTATAATATGTTAAATTATTATTATTGCGAGTGATAGCATGATAATAAGTATATTTGTTATAAATATAATAAGATAATTAACTATATAAATGTTAATTAATTCTTATGGAAATTATAATTCCATTGATTAAATGAGAAATAGATTAATTAATATTATTATTAATTAATTGATAAGATAAGTAATTTATTAAATTCTATGTGCAACCATGCGATATTAAAGTATAACGTATAGTAACTAACTATATATTGTACGAAATATAAAGTGCAATATGACTGTGTTATTTATGAATATAAACTATATAGTAAAGTTATTGAGTTGTAAGAGGTACATGAAATGTGGGTGTGACAATGTGTATATTAAGTATACAATAAAATAATATATCATAGATATATGGTAAACAATTATTGAATTTACTAATAGAGGAGACAATACACTGTGATGGTACCCGAAAGAATTATATTCTGTGGGATGAACTGTTATGATAATGAATAATACCCAATAGATTTACATTCGGTATTAGTAAAATGTACATGGATTATATGTTGGTGTATATGTACCTATTTGTTACATTGTATTTAGAAGTGGACTTGTGACTTAAGTATATACTATATGTATATATATGTAAAACATAAGCATTGTATTTTATATTTGCAAGTTGATATTGCTGAGAATGAGCTTGTCCCAATATTAGAGTCCCTCCTCTTCTTCTCCTTCACGTGAACACCACATGGCTACTACTCTATATTTTTCTCAAACTCAGCAATGTATAGCTAATGAGTATGAGGGGAGTGGGATTGATGATGGATTACACCAACTCCTCACCAACTATTTGTTAACCATTAGATTCTTGCTATTTCTGTTAGTTTGATTTGGCAAGCAAAGCTATGAACCGAGTATTTGTTTGCCTATAAATTTGCTCTTCTCCTTCTATATTACACTTGCTGAGAATTTTATTGCTAAGAAAATTATAGAGAGTAAGAATACTGTTAGTGTGAAGGAGATTAAGAAATTGCTTTAGCAAGTTCATATTGCAGAGGTATAACTCCCTATCCTTGTTCTTCGTTGTTTTGAAATACTAAGTTCTTGATTTCTAATTTCTAAGAATACTAGAATTCTTCAATTTCTAGTTAATTGATGAAAAGTTGATATGGCATTGTGTTATATGAGTGCTAAGTAAAGTTATAAGCATGATAGAATTTCATTATGGCTGGTACCGAATCAAATTGCTGTAGTAATTTTTGAAATGGGATTACAGTACTGCCGATGCAGTCTGCTCTGTTTCTGGCCGACCAACTGCGCAGCTGCGCCAGTATTGAACTGGCCAGAGGCGCAGCTGCGCCGGTACCAGACTTGAGTTGGCCAAGGCCCCGCGCAGCTGCGCCAGTTTTGAACTGGGGAGCTGCGCAGCTGCGCCGGGACCAGTTTCTGGGTTTTATTTTCTGTTGCAGGTTCTGTTATATGCTAGCATAAGTTATATAATTAGAACAATCATGCACACTTAAATAACATGTATATATGAGTATCATGACATGACATAAGCATGATAGTATACATTATTGATGAAGAACTCAAAATTTTCAAATGAAACTTATGATTTTCGATATGAACTTTGATACTTGTATAAACATGTGTGTTCTGACCTTGTAAGCGTATTTTTACGGCCTAGACATGCATGGAAGTTGGTATTAACTTATAGTACGTGTTCTTGATACTACATATACATGCATGGCCATGTTAGTATATACTATGGAAGGAAAACGTATGATTTTAAAATAAAACTTCTAGTTTTAGATTTGAACTTGGACGTATACATAGTATGTATATATTCTGATTTTGTGAGCATGTTTAGATGACTTAGAAATGCCTATCGGACATGTCAACCTATATATAGATAGCATGAACATGTTAGGTTTTGTTAGTGAGCTTCACTAATGAAAATGCGAGCTTTGAACGTGGACGATAACATGTTACCTTAAGATTTGGGATTTTGATGTTTATGGACATATGTGATAGCACACTTGGACTCTCTCATGTATCATACATGTATATGTATACCATGACTACATATCATGAAACCAAGTTTAGCGTAAACGAAGCATGTTTTCAAACTAATAATCGTGATAGTTACATGTATGAAGTATGAATATTCATGAACATGCCCAGTATGAGTTATATGAATACTTTATGTGTTTAAAGAACTAGCATGATAAACTTTGTGATGTTCATGACCTTGAGTGGCCTTCAATTGTTAGAATGTTGACTTAGAACCTATATCGTGTAAATTGAACGTGAAAAGGTTGAACGTGCATGAAAGTATCCTTTAATATGTATACATGCTATGTAGGACCATATGTTAATATTTGAATCTGACTTCGACGGTTAATAACGTATATTTGCTTTGTTATGGCCTTATGTGTTAGTAATGATATATGAGAATGATTAACTCAAAAGATGGACTACACTAGCTATATGTAAATAGATTAGTGGTAGATAGGCATGTGTATATGTAGAGAATGGTAGTAAGTACGTATGGTTAAAGTATACTTATACGTACATAGTTATTATTAGAATACGATAAGAAAGTAAGACGAAGGTTCTAAGAAACAAGTTAGACAACAATGTAACCTTTATTATTACATTGAGAATGTGTGGATGCATATAACTGATGGGCGTGATCTCTATGATTAATATAACTGTGTAGGATTACACAAAGTGCAGAGACTCTTAAGCAGTTAAGTCGTAGTTGTTAAACTACGAATCAGGCAAGTCTTTCAGTTCCTATTTGATATATGAATTCAATAACTGTTAGTTGAATTATATTATGCTGTGATAATATGAACTTATATATGAACTGTATATGAGATATAAATGAGATTGAAAGTTGATCTTTGATGATATACTTGTTATGTGAAAAGTAACATGCGTAGTAAATATAAACTGTTTATAAATGCATGAACTGAGTATGATGTTATATGCTATGTGATGCATGAGGACTGTTAGAATTGCTGAGCTGTCGAGCTCACTCTTGCAAATAACCACTTTTGCAGGTTAAGGATTCACGGTAAAGATTTCGTGCTTCTTGATTGATAAAGATAGATAGTATCGCATTGAAGAATATTACTTAGATTATTGTCTGGACCATGTTTAGATTATAGATGATGTACTCGATAGTTGCTTACACTATTTAATGCTTGTTGTATTATAAGAATGTATTAATTAATACATAGAGGATATCGAGTTGAGTTGTAAATGTTTATACGATAACTCAGATAAGAAGGAATCATATTATATAGTTGATTCAAGATTTTTAATCGGTATCAAAGTTATGGAATCAATAAAAAGATTTTTATTCAAAGGATATTGAAAAGTTTAAATTATTCCGTATTTTAGTAATATCGAATATGATTTAAAGCCGAGATCTTGGATATAAATAGAATTTATATTCTATATTGTAATAAACATAGTTGCATTCTTTTAAAGATGTAATAATTTGGCGATAATAGTATCGTGACTGCACCGAATCTGAGGTTTCGAAGGAACGTGGATTTGGGGGCGTCACAGGTTAGTATCAAAGCTGTAGGTTATAAACTTCATGTAAGAGTACCTTAGGCTATAACCTGAGAGAGAGAAAGATAAAGATTAAAATATATACGTGAAGATTCAAAGAAGAATCTCGAAATATCTAGAGAATGAGAATCAGGAGTTTCCTAACTCCAGTAAAAAAAAAATGTGTAGACGATGTCTATATTATGAATATGACAAAGATAGTGAGAATAAACTCAGATGGAGTTTGGTTGATAATAGGGAAAGAACCCTAAGGTATAGTGATGATCACGACGTGATCAGATTGAACTGTGAAATGATAGATAGTCTGTAATGACTAAGTGTATATAGCTTGATGCTATGAGGGAACGTACTATATAAAGTACGAGATGAACTCATGAGGAGTTGTATGTGATGAAACATAGAAAGCTCGTAACGAGTAAGTGATAGAGTAAGATAGAGTTAAGTGTAGGACTTCCATTGAGGACTCATGTGATGGCTTAGTTGTACAAACTTTTGTATGGGCAGAAGTTTTGTGCTTGCACTGAGTGCGTCACATTGATAATCATTGGAATATTAGTGTCGCGGTATCATTATGTATATGGTGGAAAGGTGATTCTTTTCTCATATTTATTTTGATAGATAGAGGTTTCTAAGATATAATTAGATAATATTAAGATTAGGTGCGAGTTCTTAAAACTCATGCCTATGACAAGTTCGTGACTCATAATCGTATGGTGGGACCCCTCAGCGAATGGACGACTTTGGTCTGACTAGGATAAGTTCCTCAACCCATATGATTGTGGTAGGTTCCTGAGCTTCCATGGTGTGGTAAGTTGGTGAACTGTATTGAGAATAGATGTATTATATAAGAGTTTTGGAATAGTAAGCATTGATGGTGGTAAGAGATTGAAGCGATGGAGAAATTGGATTTTCCTAAATCCTCTAGCTACGCTAGATTTTCAATATTTATTGACTTCGTGCTAGTGTTTGCACTTTGGTTTTCTTGAGAAAACATTGGGTCAGGTAACTGAACTAATGAGTTTTAAAAACAACACCGTTATTCGTATGTCTACGCTATTTGTTTCGGCTAAGACAAAAATGATTTGACAATCTTTCAAAATATATTTTAACCTTGTGCATCATTTGATATGATGTAGAATGGTAAACGATGGAGTCATCAATGCAATCGAACCTAGTGTTGGTTGTGATCGAAAGATCGTCAGCCCACTATGGTATGCTGTAATATGACAAAGTCATAAAATGGCGGAATCCTCAACGTACTACTAATCTAGTATGGTATCATGACGTCATAAAAGAATTTTTGGTTTTCTTGTAAATTATAAAGAAGGTCAATTAAGTTGGCTAAATTATTTCGATTGATGTCCGAATTATTGATGAGAGCCTAAGCTATTTGATTCGGCTAGGCGACTGTTGGAAAGGGATTATAGAATTCAAGTATTCTTGTGTATTTATGCCAAACCAGATTACTCTGGTGCGGATTTAGATGTTGAAAAGCTGAGGTGAACAACCCTATAAAGGGGACATATTTTCGGGGATAATGGTTCCGAACGTAACGCATATAGTCGTTACAAAACACTACATTGTGGCCCAACGTAGTGGTACAATAGGTTGGCCACCTAGAGTACGCGTGGAGAGTGTTTTCAGTCTTTGTGATTGATAAACACTCTGGTTTGCGGTGTGAAGAATTGTGTTGAAGCATTAGTAAACCTGTGGAAAAGTTCACGGTCTTGTGACCCCTCAGCATAATCTGGAATCTGAGTTATTCATACTACTTCCCGATTATTGAAAAATCGTGAAAGATTCTTATTCCTCTGAAGGATGAATGTAGTAAGTAGAATGTTCCTTAGAAAGGAGAAAATGGTAGAATGCGATTGAGAAGGTTATAATAATAAAACTTTCGAAAAGAGAATGAACAAAATTATTCAAGAGAATATATAATAATCGGAATAGCACCGAGTAGAGGAAGTTTCGGTGATTCCGAGGACGGAATCCTTATAAGGGGGAGAGGATGTAAGAACCCGAATTTTCAGATATTATTAAATAAGGATTTAATAAATAAAATTCTTAAATTGTGAGATGGGTTCGAATAAAAATATATATATGTGTGATATGAGGTATGTGGTATTTTATTACATAGGGTAATATGGACTATGTAATATGTGATTTTATTTTTAATAAATATATTATTAATATATATTTGTTAATAAAGAGGCAAATTATTGGGAGTAAGAAGACGGATAAGAATTATCTATAGACATTAAATAATTTATAGAATTATATCATAGTAAGTTGGTGACATTAAATATCCTTAATGTATAATCACCATATTCTTGTGTATGTGTATTAATAACTAGTATGTTTATAATATAGGTTATTAATAGCACTTAAGCTATCCGTGAATATGTTTGGATAGTGAAGCATGAGTTAGTTAAGGAATTAACTAATAAGAATAAATATTAGTTAATTTAAGTTTGGAGTTATATTATGAAATAATATAATGAAAGTATTGAACCATAATTAACTATGATGATATAGTACAGTGTTTAATTTACTTAAGTAAAGGAGTGAATTAATATGTGTGTTGAATATGTAATTATAGTTGGTACTTTTATATATATTACTTAGAATAGTAATATGTTAGAAAGTCTAATGTACGAATAGCGTTATATATATATACGTTATTAAAGGGAGATGGAAATCATTATATTTTTAAAAGAATATTTAATATCTGAGATATGATTAAATGTATATTGAAGAAATTATTTTGGGGAACAATTTATAGAAAGAGAAATAGTTATTATATATTTCTAATAAAGGATATTAAAATAATTTCTAATATTGAATTATTTTAATAAAAGGAGGAAATGTTATTTTTGAATAGTAACATTACCTTATATATTTTGTATAAGGTGTGATTGATTAATATGATAGATATATTACTTATTTGCTATATGTAAATAAATTGATAGAAATAATTTCTTATAATAGAGAATAAACTTATTATCTATTTTCTATATATAATATATGTACATGTGTTGTACATGTAATTATTTGATATTATATTATATTATAATATCTTGAGTTAATAAATAAAGTATTTTCTGATAATGAATATCTTTATTTGGAGAAAACATAATATTTTATGTTAGGGCTAAATACATAATTTCTAATGTATTTTCAAAAGGAGTTTAATTAATGAAAGGAACTAAGTTATATTAATATATTAAATAACTTAAGTTATTATTTGATCGTGAATATTATTATTTAAATAATTAATAGAGTATATATATTAATTACTATAAGCGTAAAGGTTATACTTATTATAAGTATGAATATTTGAGGTAGTTTAGCATTTAAATGCTTAAGTCACGCAAATATTATACTAAAAGAATGTTTAAGTGAGATGGGAATAATAATAAGCTTGAGATTAAGCTTGTATGAATTGCCTTGTGTGGCACGATAATAGATTCGGTAATGAATTGATTAATTCGAGGATGGAAGAATTATTAATTAAACAATTAATCTATATTAATTGTTATTATAATATGTTAAATTATTATTATTGCGAGTGATAGCATGATAATAAGTATATTTGTTATAAATATAATAAGATAATTAACTATATAAATGTTAATTAATTGTTATAGAAATTATAATTCCATTGATTAAATGAGAAATAGATTAATTAATATTATTATTAATTAATTGATAAGATAAGTAATTTATTAAATTCTATGTGCAACCATGCAATATTAAAGTAAAACGTATAGTAACTAACTATATATTGTACAAAATATAAAGTGCAATATGACTTTGTTATTTATGAATATAAACTATATAGTAAAGTTATTGAGTTGTAAGAGGTACATGAAATGTGGGTGTGACAATGTGTATATTAAGTATACAATAAAATAATATATCATAGATATATGGTAAACAATTATTGAATTTACTAATAGAGGAGATAATACACTGTGATGGTACCCGAAAGAATTATATCCGGTGGGATGAACTGTTATGATAATGAATAATACCCAATAGATTTACATTCGGTATTAGTAAAATGTACATGGATTATATGTTGGTGTATATGTACCTATTTGTTACATTGTATTTAGAAGTGGACTTGTGACTTAAGTATATACTATATGTATATATATGTAAAACATAAGCATTGTATTTTATATTTGCAAGTTGATATTGCTGAGAATGAGCTTGTCCCAATATTAGAGTCCCTCCTCTTCTTCTCCTTCACGTGAACACCACATGGCTACTACTCTATATTTTTCTCAAACTCAGCAATGTATAGCTAATGAGTATGAGGGGAGTGGGATTGATGATGGATTACACCAACTTCTCACCAACTATTTGTTAACAATTAGATTCTTGCTATTTCCGTTAGTTTGATTTGGCAAGCAAAGCTATGAACCGAGTATTGGTTTGCCTATAAATTTGCTCTTCTCCTTCTATATTACACTTGCTGAGAATTTTATTGCTAAGAAAATTATAGAGAGTAAGAATACTGTTAGTGTGAAGGAGATTAAGAAATTGCTTTAGCAAGTTCATATTGCAGAGGTATAACTCCCTATCCTTGTTCTTCGTTGTTTTGAAATACTAAGTTCTTGATTTCTAATTTCTAAGAATACTAGAATTCTTCAATTTATAGTTAATTGATGAAAAGTTGATATGGCATTGTGTTATATGAGTGCTAAGTAAAGTTATAAGCATGATAGAATTTCATTATGGCTGGTACCGAATCAAATTGCTGTAGTAATTTTTGAAATGGGATTACAGTACTGCCGATGCAGTCTGCTCTGTTTCTGACCGACCAACTGCGCAGCTGCGCCAGTATTGAACTGGCCAGAGGTGCAGCTGCGCCGGTACCAGACTTGAGTTGGCCAAGGCCCTGCGCAGCTGCGCCAGTTTTGAACTGGGGAGCTGCGCAGCTGCGCCGGGACCAGTTTCTGGGTTTTATTTTCTGTTGCAGGTTCTGTTATATGCTAGCATAAGTTATATAATTAGAACAATCATGCACACTTAAATAACATGTATGTATGAGTATCATGACATGACATAAGCATGATAGTATACATTATTGATGAAGAACTCAAAATTTTCAAATGAAACTTATAATTTTCGATATGAACTTTGATACTTGTATAAATATGTGTGTTCTGACCTTGTAAGCGTATTTGTACGGCCTAGACATGCATGGAAGTTGGTATTAACTTATAGTACGTGTTCTTGATACTACATATACATGCATGGCCATGTTAGTATATACTATGGAAGGAAAACGTATGATTTTAAAATAAAACTTCTAGTTTTAGATTTGAACTTGGACGTATACATAGCATGTATATATTCTGATTTTGTGAGCATGTTTAGATGACTTAGAAATGCCTATCGGACATGTCAACCTATATATAGATAGCATGAACATGTTAGGTTTTGTTAGTGAGCTTCACTAATGAAAATGCGAGCTTTGAACGTGGACGATAACATGTTACCTTAAGATTTGGGATTTTGATGTTTATGGACATATGTGATAGCACACTTGGACTCTCTCATGTATCATATATGTATATGTATACCATGACTACATATTATGAAACCAAGTTTAGCGTAAACGAAGCATGTTTTCAAACTAATAATCGTGATAGTTACATGTATGAAGTATGAATATTCATGAACATGCCCAGTATGAGTTATATGAATACTTTATGTGTTTAAAGAACTAGCATGATAAACTTTGTGATGTTCATGACCTTGAGTGGCCTTCAATTGTTAGAATATTGACTTAGAACCTATATCGTGTAAATTGAACGTGAAAAGGTTGAACGAGCATGAAAGTATCCTTTAATATGTATACATGCTATGTAGGACCATATGTTAATATTTGAATCTGACTTCGACGGTTAATAGCGTATATTTGCTTTGTTATGGCCTTATGTGTTAGTAATGATATATGAGAATGATTAACTCAAAAGATGGACTACACTAGCTATATGTAAATAGATTAGTGGTAGACAGGCATGTGTATATGTAGAGAATGGTAGTAAGTACGTATGGTTAAAGTATACTTATACGTACATAGTTATTATAAGAATACGATAAGAAAGTAAGACGAAGGTTCTAAGAAACAAGTTAGACAACAATGTAACCTTTATTGTTACATTGAGAATGTGTGGATGCATATAACTGATGGGTGTGATCTCTATGATTAATATAACTGTGTAGGATTACACAAAGTGCAGAGACTCTTAAGCAGTTAAGTCGTAGTTGTTAAACTACGAATCAGGCAAGTCTTTCAGTTCCTATTTGATATATGAATTCAATAACTGTTAGTTGAATTATATTATGCTGTGATAATGTGAACTTATATATGAACTGTATATGAGATATAAATGAGATTGAAAGTTGATCTTTGATGATATACTTGTTATGTGAAAAGTAACATGCGTAGTAAATATAAACTGTTTATAAATGCATGAACTGAGTATGATGTTATATGCTATGTGATGCATGAGGACTGTAACCAAATCTGACTTTCTGGACAATGACGTACCAAATATATACAAGAAGTCGATACAATCAGCAATCTTTCATAGTCGATCAATAATGATAAGCTCTAGTGCTAGTTCTGCTTAACTTATTAAAACTATAAACACTCTATAAGTAGAAATATAGTTTGGCAACCTCCTTTTCTCAAAATTCAGCATAAACAGAATTCAACCATGAGGACATGCATAAGTACGATAAACATCTTATCGCGCTACTCACAGTAACCAAATGTTTACAACAAAGTTGTTAGTTACAGCTAAAGCAGATGACCAGCTTAAGAAAGAGTTCAAGCTAGACAAACTTCACTGTAGAACTAGTTTGTTGATTCATGAATAACAGATTCCTCTCCACACATCACATGTATTACAAAATTTTCTTCCCAAAATAACTTCCCCCACATATCATCTCAAAAACTGCTCAACATATCATGTAATCCCTCTTAAACAAATTTTCAATTTCTATCAAAAAATAACCACACAATAGTTTTAGATACCAACTTTGGTCCACCTGCAATTAATACCATAGCATTTAAGTCCATCGCACATACTTATGCTTTATGTATGCACATATAGCAGAGATAAAATTCCAGGCCAAGCAGTTTGCCACCAGAAACAATTACAATTAACATACAACTAAAGAGATGGAAAATTTGTTCAATTCTCAAAGTAGGGGAAAAGAGAAAAAAATTAAATTTAAACAAGGTGTAAGCGCCATTGTCAATTAAACCCAAATTAAGAGGAACAAAATACAAGTTTCACCTTTTAAGCATAAATTCAGTTAAGCCCTAAACTGAAGATCATAAGCGGTGGGAGCGTCACCGGTGTCTATGGCAGCGGCGTCGTTTGGTGGTGGAATTGTCAATAGTGAAAAACAGAGGAGAGAGAGAGCTCACAGCAACTAGAATTACAAGTTCAGTGTGTGGTCGATTGAACAAATATCTCAACAATAACCAGGAAAATTTGCTTGACCAGAGAGAGCGTGAGCGAGAGCGAGGACGCGAGAGCGAGCAAAGGCAGTAGCGCGCGATTGAATCCCAGATCGACCAATTATTTTTGTAGAAATTGAATCCTAGATCGACCAAAGAGAGCGCGAGAGAGAGCGAGAACCGGAGTAATTTGCTTGAAGAAATGGATATGAGCCCTAATGAACCAGACAATAATTGGCATGAAGAGAAGAGAAAACCAGAGTCGAGAGGTAGTAGCGCGCATCAGCCCTGCGTGTTTTTTTTAAAAGACAACTTTTTCTTTCAAAAACGTTATCAGTTTGAAATAAAAAATTACCCCTTTCAAATACACAACGTTTTTGTATATCAAACCACAATATTTTCTAAAAAAAAAACGTTGTGAAAAATTAAACCACAACATTTTTTTATAAAAACGTTGTCTATTAAGTATCATCTATTTACTATTTTATAGTAGTGCGTTCCTTAATTAACCCTACATATATGTAATTGACAATAATAATATAAATTAGTTATCATATAACTAATTCACATAACTAGTCAACACATCTAGGTTAACTCATTCCCCTTTAATTATTAGGTTTAATAATTAATTATCACATCTACTGAGCATATTACATTTTCACATAATTAATCAAATAATAATTATGTACTAATATTAATTAAATTATAATTTAAATTATACAATTACTTTAATTATAATTAATCAAATTATAATTACATATTATATTTTAATAATATTATTCATTACTGTCTATTTAGTATTTTAATTTTATTAACATGCTTTATAATTTATTACATCATTAATCTCATAAAATTTCACATTTAAAAATAAATCTCAGCACAAACTGCAGGACCAGCGCGGCCGCGCCACTGTGCAAATAGGTCTGATAGTGTAACGAAATTTGCAGAGAAAAAGTCAATTTGACTTATTTCTCCACACCAAACTCCGAATTCAACACACATAAATCACATAAACCTTTATGAAAATATCAGTTTATGTTTCTAATCAAATCCTAACACATATAACATTAAAACACATAATTTAAAACACTAAATTTTGTTAATTTTGAAGAAAAAACTATATTTCAGTGTTCTTGATGAAATTGAATACTGTGACTTTGTTTCTAAATCAAAATACACAATTCAAAGCATACTGAATTCGTTTCTTAACATATTAACACAATCTATAATCAATTTATATAATAACTTACAATCAAACATGAATTTTGATTTTAAAAGAGCTAATTATCAAAATCAATTCACTGTAACTTTTGATGAACATGATTTATTCATGTTCATCATATTTACATGAATTAAACTCTCTAATTATGCATACAAATCATATATAAGCGTATATATATACCATATAACATGTATAAATTACAATTACACAATTTTCATTAAAACTATTTTTAACAGAGAAGTTTTTGTTATGAAAACATGGAAGAACATAAAATAACAATAGAATTAAGATTATACACTTGATGATTTGGAGAAGATGATGAAGATGGTGTTGATGTTTTCTCAAGCTTCCTCCTCCTCCTCCTTCTTCTTCTATCTTCTTTCTTCTCTCTGTATATTTTTCTAATTCTGTTTTGTTCTAACTTTGTTCTTCTAACTTAACTATCGTATATTATAACTGATATATATTATACATATAATTATATAACATACATAACTGACAAATAATTATAACATATTAATACACTATATTAATAACAATGCCAGTTATATTTTATTTGAATTTCAAAAGCCTTAAGGCTTTGTTTGGCAAAAACTCATTATATTTAAAAATAGCTTTTTAGAACTTAAGGCCTTGGTTGATAAAACAGGATTAAAATAGGTGCAAGGGCCTTGTTTGGTAAAACTAATTTAAAACCCTTTTTATTTCTTTTAACACATAACTTTCAATGTTACACTTTATTTTAATTAAACCCCAACATTCTAATTTAATTAAATTAAAGCTAACATCAATTAACCAAATAAAATCTACCACATAACAATTATAACTACTCGCTAATCATAATCTAATGTAACAATTACCACATAAATTCATCTAATTTAATTATCTCAATTAAATTAGAATTATACCAAAAATTGCTTTCTCAATAATTTAAATATTCTTTTAATTAACATATTGCACGTAATTAAATTACTCCACAACAATCACATAAATTATTTATTTAACTCAATAAATAAATTAATTAAGATATTTATTTAATTCAATAAATATTAAAACTCATATATAAAATTCTCATTCGTTACAATCTTCCCTCCTTAAAAGGATTCTGTCCCCAGAATCACAAAAAAAAAATCTCATCCCGTTACATTCTTCCCCCCTTAAAAAGATTCTATCCCCAGAATCGACATACAAGGAATTAGACAAATTGATGGGGATAAGTTTTCATCATTACATCTTTGAGTTCCAACGTAGCTTCTTCAGCACTGTGGTTCCTCCAGATTACCTTAACAGAAGGTATCACTTTATTTCTAAGTATTTGTTCTTTTCTATCAACTATCTGAATATGAACCTCTTCATATGTTAAGTCTTTATCGAATTATAAAGGTTCATACTCTATTATATGTTTATAGTCCTGTTTGTACGGTCGCAACACAAAAATATGAAAAACGTTGTGTATATTATCTAGCTCCGGAGGTAACGTAACCTCGTAAGCTACCTCGCCAACCCTTCGCAGTATCTCAAAAGGTCCAATAAATCGGGGACTCAGCTTCCCCTTCTTGCCAAATCGAATTTTCCCCTTCCAGGGAGATACCTTCAGAAAAACGAAGCTTTTTGCTATAAATTTTCGATTCTGTCGATGTTGATCGGCATACTTCTTCTGTCTGTCTTGAGCAGCAACCAATCTTGTTCTAATTACCTTGACAATCTCAGCAGTTTGTTGCACCAATTCTGGTCCCAACAGTTGTCGTTCACCGACCTCATCCCAGCACAATGGAGTCCTGCATTTTCTGTCGTACAATGTTTCGTAAGGCGGCATGCCAATACTTGCATGGTAACTATTGTTGTAAGAAAACTCCACCAACGGTAGATGATCATCCCAGCTTCCTTTAAAGTCCATAACGCAAGCTCTCAACATGTCCTCTAGCGTCTGAATCGTTCTTTCGCTCTGGCCATCGGTTTGAGGATGGTACGCCGTACTCATTCGCAATTACGTTCTCAAGCACTCTTGTAGTCGCTTCCAAAAATTCGACGTGAAACACGGATCTCTGTCGAACACAATCGACACTAGAACACCGTGTCTAGAAATAATTTCCTTCACGTAAAGCTTTGCTAACTGATCTAAGTTGAACTTAATCTTGATCGGTAGGAAATGTGCTGACTTCGTCACTTGATCTACTATAACCCATATCACATCGAAACCTTTCTGAGTCGCTGGAAGACCAACCACGAAATCCATCGTGATATGCTCCCACTTCCATTTCGGAATCTCTAGCGGTTGTAGTAATCCACTCGGTCGCTGGTGTTCTGCTTTGACTTTCTGGCACGTCAGACATCTCGCAATGCATTCAGCCTCGTCTCTCTTCATATTCGGCCACCAAAAATACTGTCTGAGATCCTGGTACATCTTCGTACTCCCAGGGTGAATCGAATATCTCGAACTGTGAGCTTCGCCCAAAATCTCCTCTTTGACATCTGGTACTGGCGGTACCCAGATTCTCCCTTCAAATCGTAACAGTCCTTAATTATCGATCTTGAACTTGATTTCTTCCCAATTGGCTATTCTCTTCCGGATCTGCTTGCAGTCCTCATCGTGTAGTTGGGCTTCTTTCACCTTGTCTACCAGAATAGAACCAGTTATTACTTAAAACAGCTTCTCGTCCGACTCCTTTGGATACTTGACTTCCAGCTCTAACTTAGCCATATATGCTATCAACTGATCCTGATCAGTTAACATATTTAACTTCTCCCGACCCTTCCGGCTTAAAGCGTCGGCAGCAATGTTAACTTTACCCGGATGGTAAAGAATCTCGCAGTCGTAGTCTTTTATTAGTTCCAACCATCTCCTTTGGCGCATGTTTAAATCTTTTTGTGTAAATATGTACTTCAGACTCTTATGATCTGTGTATATCTCACACTTTTCTCCATAAAGGTAGTGTCTCCAAATCTTCAAAGCAAACACTACTGCCGCCAATTCCAAGTCATGGGTCGGATACCCTTTCTCGTAGTCCTTCAGTTAACGTGATGCATAGGCAATGACTTTGCTGCTCTGCATCAGCACATAGCCTAATCCCTTATGTGAGGCATCACTATATACTATGAAATTTCCTGTACTATCTGGAAATAACAACACAGGTGCAGTACTTAACCTCTTCTTCAGTTCCTGAAAACTTTCCTCACACTTTTCTGTCAAAACAAATTTAACTATTTTAAGAGTCAAATTTGTCAACAGAGTTGCAATTTTAGAAAAGTCTTGTATAAATCTTCAAAAATAACCTGCCAATTCTAAGAAACTCCTCACTTTAGACGGTGTCTTTGGCTGATCCTAATTCATCTCAGCTTCAACCTTCGATGGATCTACTGAAATCCCATCCTTATCAATCACGTGGCCAAGAAATTGCACACGTTCTAACTAGAATTCACACTTCGAGAATTTCGCGTAAAACTTCTCTCGTCTTAGTGATTCTAATGTCAGCCTTAAATGCTCAGTGTGTTCCTCCTCAGTTTTGGAATAAATCAAAATGTCGTCGATGAACACCACTACAAACTTGTCTAAGAATGGCTTAAATACCCTATTCATTAGGTCTATGAATGTCGCTGGTGCATTCGTTAGACCAAATGACATCACCAAGAACTCATAATGTCCGTACCGAGTTCTAAAAGCCGTCTTCGGTATATCCTCTTTTCTTACCTTCAACTGATGATATCCACTTCTCAAATCTATTTTTGAGAAATATCTAGCACCCTTCAATTGATCGGACAAGTCGTCGATCCTAGGTAAAGGATACCTATTCTTGATCGTAACTTTGTTCAACTCCCTATAATCAATGCAAAGCCGCATTGATCCATTCTTCTTCTTCACGAACAACACTGGCGCTCCTCACAGCTATGATAGTAGTGTGCATACAAGCCAATCATGTATGATGATAAAGCACATACTTTGTAAACAATCTTATTTATTTATTAATAAAATATTCATTTATTAAAGGCATTTAATTATCTACATGGTGCTGTTTTTATAATATGTAAATAACCCATAGTTTTAAGCAATACTTTTAGAATCATGATGATGATCATGCTAATGAGATCTAAATTCTTAGAAAGCTCTAAAACTAAAATAGTTTCCAATCGTGAGATTACTAAAAAGGGGATTAGTAAATCCGGATAGATTGGTACATATGTTGCTTGCTCATTGGATGAGGATGATTGATCTCATGATCATTTGTGTGGAGACACTAAAGCAAGTATGTAGGTGCTTATTGGAGAATAAGTTCACTGAACGTGACTCGCAATGGAATACCTAATGGAGTTTTACTAGCTTGTCAATAGGAATTCCTAATGTGATAGTAGTACAAGTGATCCTTGGACTTGAGATCATCATAGTATCTTGTATGTAACAAATTATACTTTGACTTATTCCTTAAGACCTTTTAAGGCATATATAGGGTATGCTTGGGTATAATGAGTTACATATGGAGATAATGAATGATCAATAAAGAATCTACCACATCTAGTAAAAGAGGAGATATGTCCTATGTGATTCGTTAAATGACAACCCAGGAATCCTTGGCCAAGGTGGAATGAAATTAGAAAGAGGTTTCTAATTTACATTAATCGGAGTTGTGCATTTTCTAATCGAAATACATATGATTAAATAAATTAAGACTTGACAGTAAATCCATGTCTTATATTTAATTGGGACATTATATGGTGGAAGGATTGAATTGTACGGTAACTATTTACTCACAGGTTCTTTTATGATTAATATTGAAATCTATATTATCTGAAAAGTCGTTGATCGCTAGGGAGGCTTATCCCTATTGTAGAATAAATATTATTTATTTACCTAGATTATTAATTTAATTTATTTATTTAAATTAGATTAAAATTACAATTATAACTAGTTTCCATAAAGAAATAGAATCTAATAAGGAAATAAAATCTCAGTCCAAAGAAGTCCTCATTCTAATAGTAATATCAATCCAATTCCATGTAGGAATCTCCAAATATTGAGAAAGTCAACTGCTGGTCAAACTCCTCTTCAATTCAACTCCAAATCAACTTGTTTCCATCCTTTTAGCTTTAATTCACCTGAAAATAATAAACAACTTATGAAGCTCATATACACATGAAACATGTAATAAAACCAAATGTAAAGGAATAAAAAATCATGAATATTGTGTACTTATCACCAGCTACTCCCAGACAACATGTATGTCACGGGGCTCCTTATCTCTAGGCACCTAAGGTGCATCCTCTCTAGCCTGACTAGATTCTCCAACTTTCGACATCCTGACAAAAGAATTTTAAAGTTCATTATTACGTGATAACAAGTCGTCACTCTTCGAATACTATAATGTAAACACATAGCACATAAGGTAGTTTATTATCTTTTACCTATCACATCTATCTTTTCGATCTTACCAATAAGGCTACTACCTAAGGTTTTCCCCAACCTACGGCTCTGATACCAACCTGTGACACCCCCAAATCTGGGTACTTCGTTTTCACATGATTTGGTGTTCACTTTCTAATATAACATACATCTACCCAATGAATAATGCAAAGTAACTACAACTTAAATTAAAATAACTAAATCTCCCTTACAACAAGAGTTACAACCTTTGTAAAATAAATCCCGGGTTACTCTAACCCTGACATGAATATAATAAAGTGCGAAAATAAATACATAACATTCAAATCTTATTACAATCATTCTCAGAATAATTAAACAAGTCTTCACTTGCTTTGCTTTCCCTTACCCTTACTTGTAGACAGAGCATCAGCGTTATCAACTTGAACTGAAATTGTTATTTAGTGCAAGAGTGAGCAAGCCACAGCTCACTGGAGTTTAACAATAATAAAGACATGAAAGAGTATCTTTTTAAAAAAATCTGAACAACTTAGCTTGCTTCAATAATAAATAATTGAATAATAATTATCTATTAACATTAAAATTCGAATATAGAATTTATCTGAGGGTCATAAGACCTTTGAACTCTTGTCCTAGGTTATAAATATTTCTATTTAAACCTTTAACAGTCAATAAGAATATGGACCTTAACTCGTACTTAGGGGGATCAGCCCTTTGCACTATGTATTGTGCACAAACATCTTAACGCTATGCGTAATAACCTCTCCTAATAAATAGGGTTGTTCAACTCAGTAATTTGAATTCAAGTCCGCACCAAAAAAAGTTTGGTTTGGATAAGCTTATAAGGGTAATTTAGAATTCACGTTCATCAACTAAAAATTAGTTGAATCGACTTTCAAAAATTAATAAATAATAGAATTATGAACTAACATATGCTTTGAAATCAACTTAAAGCATTTAAAATAATAACTGGATCTTACTTGAACAATAAGTTAAGATCATTTCAATTAAATAAACAATTGTCCAATACATAAATGGAAAGGACATTCTCAACAATGAATATATGAATTCAAGAATTTATATATAATTAACAAGTTTAAGGTTAGAAGACTTGCATAAAAATTTATACAAGATCAGGGTTTAAAAAACTTGCATAGAATTAACGAGTTTAGGGTTTAGAAAACTTGTCCTAAGCGCAAGCTACTTAACTCAACCACGTACTTAAACACTTCCTATACACATTCAATTATAATAATCTAAATTAGTTAACACATAACTAATTCAAATAAGTGGTTAACCCTCATGGTTAACTCACTCTAATTAAATAAATAATAATAATCAACTATCACATAGTTAATTACATCACACACATATTCACATAATTAAATCAATTATGTATTTAGCTACATTATAATTAAATAATTATAATTCAAACACTTAATCAAATTATAATTACTTAAATTATAATTACCTTTTAAATTATAAACAAATTATAATTTATAATCAATTAAACTACATCATGCATTTATAATTATACAATTTATAATTAATCATGTATTTATCAATTATAATCAATAATTAAACATGTATTATAATTACACAATTTATAATTAATTATGAAATTATCAATTTAAAATCAACAATTAAACATGATTTATTAAATTATAATTTAAATTAACATCTAATTGATTAAAATAATCAATTTCTATACATTACAATTTCACAATATTATACTTTAAATTAAACACTTACTCTTAATTATAATTAATCAAATTATAATTAAGTAACTTATTTTACAATTAAACAATTATAGCTTATAATTTAAATATTATATTAGGTTTTCAAAACTTCTTTTTTTTTCTCAAATTATGAAATTACCAACTTCGTGTTAACACATGTTATAGCAGCTAGATATATGCTCATTATCTTAGCAATAATGTAACTTAGGCATGAAAATAATATGCACAATTGTTTAAAACACACTGCCACTGCACCGAACCCGGCGCTGCTGCGCAGCCAGCTGCCTTAAACCCGGCGTAGCTGCGCAGGTAAAGGCTCTGGTAAAAGTAATCGACGCAGCTGCGCTGCTCCTGGCCTTGTTGCCGGCGCAGCTATGCAGCAGCTCGGCCAGACGCAGACAGCCACGACTCCCTGCTTTACCGGACAACCCATACAAGCCAAAAATACAGTAACATAGACACTGTAAATTATATATACGATGTAATACATATATCTAACATGCACTCAAAACATAAACTCATTTAAACAACGAGAATCAATAGTTTTAAAAATTCAATTTGGCCATTTTCATGAAAACTCATATTTTTTCATAAAATAATCTACTGTAATAGAATTTCTCAAGTAATTCAACTTATAACACATGAAATCTCTTCATAATTGAATATAACATCATAACCAATTCTAATTAGACATACTAACACATACAAAATCCTAAATTTTCCATTCTACAACCAATCAATATACATAAAACAATATGAACAAAACTTTTTCCATGAAACTTGTTTTAACAGTAATTTAATTCCTGAAAATCCTCTTATATCATACAATTACCACAATCAACACATGGATACAATACATACATATAAAATTCATGATTTCACAACTTCCATGAAAACTCAACTTTTGACAGAGAATAAAATACATGAAACATATGAATTGAGTTCTATAATTGTAAGAGTAAAATTATAGATTATAACCTTTTTGCTAATCGTTAATGAAGAAGATGATGATGCTTAAGCTCTTCCTTTTCTTCTTCTTCTCTCTTCTCTCTTCTTTAACTCTTCCTTTGTTCTTTCTTTTCTCTCTTACACTAATATTCTTTCTAACGTAGTTTAGACTAACGTATAATATAATACGTAGTAATAGATATAGGCTTAATTATATAATACAACTGACAAATATATTAAGTATAATATCAGTTACAAATTTCAAAAAGCCACAATGCCTTGTTTGGCAAAACAAGGATATTTTCAAAAACATATTATTAATGCTAAGGCCATGTTTGGTAAACAGTTTATTTAAATAGCTTTTTGATAATTAGGGCCCCGTTTGGTAGAAATAGGTTTAAAACAATTATAAGGGCCTTGTTTAGTTAAAAAAAAATTAAAATCCTTTCCTTTATTTTAACAAATTATTTAACACATACTTTAATGTCACATTTTAATTAATTAAATATCAATAATAATTTAATCAATTAAAATCTAACATCAATAAATCACATAAAATTGCCACATAATTATAATTACTCGCTAATTATAATCCATGTAACACTTCATCACATATCTCATCTAATTTAATTATCTCAATAAAATTAGAA
This sequence comes from Panax stipuleanatus, assembly GCA_020205555.1. Taxonomy (NCBI): domain Eukaryota; kingdom Viridiplantae; phylum Streptophyta; class Magnoliopsida; order Apiales; family Araliaceae; genus Panax; species Panax stipuleanatus. The sequence goes on along the minus strand of CM035115.1, from coordinate 53,815,746 downwards.
CTATAATATAAAATTAATATACATTAATTAAATTAAATATTGCACATTCATTTAATTAATATATACACTTAATTAAATTACTCCATAAATCACATAATTTATTTATTTAACTCAATAAATAATTCACATAAATATTTATTTAATTCAATAAATATTTAAAATTAAATATAAAATCTCAATCGTTACAACTACCTTAGACTTAACACTTACTCGTTCATTTATAAGTTCTTATTATAACTCGGTAAACTATTTATAAATTCAGGAGACTTAACATATCATTTTAGCAAACTAAAACCAAACTGTCTTCCCTTTCTAACCTTTTCAGTTTACATTTCAGCAAGATGAAACAAAACTGACTTCTTTTCCTAACATTTCAGTTTCCATTTCAGCACCCTGAATTGTTCATTTCAGGAAGCTGAAATATCCTATTCATGAAAATACAAAATCAACTTATTATTTTTCTATCCTTTGGCCAATCATATATACATATATTCCATACACAAAAAGAATTTTTCTGGAATTTTTCAACTCCCTCAAGTATTTTTTTAAAAATCCATTTCTAGTTAAAACCTTAACAAATTAGCAACATCATGCTTAACTCTAGAAATCTCCAACTCTTGGCGGGATCTTACACGTATTAACGTGAGCTTTCAGTTTAAATTTTGTGGTCATCGGAGTTATAGAACTCCGGTTATAGCGGTTTTTGTAGAAAAAATGCAAATATTGAAATAGTCATAACTTGGTCAATTTAAGTCGGAATGAGTTCATTTTTGGACACAAGCTACTTTATCTCATATATTTTCATGTCCCAAAAGATTAGAATTTATTTCATATATTAAGTTGCCAAAATTTCCCTCACAATTTTTGGACAGCCTACTTTTAGGCATTTTTTAGTTTTTTGCTTTATTTACTAAAATCAGTCCATACGGAAATATACAAGGTATTTTTTAGTGATTCTACTTGAATATATTAGAAGACTCATATATCTAACTCTAAAAATTGACCACACTCAAAAATTCAAAATATAATAGGAGATATGGTCGTTTGAATTTCATGTTGCGTTTTCTCAAAATCTGATTTTCAACCTTTTGTGATTTCTAAGAAATCTTCCATATTCTCACATAATAAACAACATAACTCATCATATTACCTACTTGAATCTAATATACTCATGGATCTAACATGATCCATGATCTAATTCACCAAATAATCAACAAACACAAGATTAAACACAACCAAAGCTAAGAAAAATTAAGTTTTCTACATTTTGAACAACCTAGTTTCCATTTCTTAGTTAAATCCAACTTTTAATCCACAAAAGGGTTAGATCTAAACTTGAAAAACTATTAAACTTCTAGGTCTAAAGATTTTGAGTTTAAGAAACATAACTCCTTTATTTTGTAGAACAACTCAAAATAATAAATCAAAAGCTTGAAGATAGTGTGTTTATACCTTTGATTTATGATCTTCTTCTTCCTAAGTTTGGTTATGGGACTAGGAAACCTTGCAAAAATTCTCTCTTCTCTCCCTCAAGGCTGGACGAAATCTCCCCTTGCTCTCTCTCTCTCTCTCTATTTCCTTTGTTTTATTTCTCTCTCTTTCTTTCTTTTGTTCTTGCTAGCAAATGATGGAAATGAAATGAGAACAAAAGATATTTTTAATTTACTTAGAAAAAAGGTGTATAGATAAGATGTATATCTATACATATCTTGGCAAATCTTTATCCATATCTTGGCTAATCTTATTACTTCTCTCTCTCTCATCAATACATGTAAGATAAGTTTCAAGTGTTGGCTCCACAAATAATGTGACACCTAGCCTAACTTGTCCACTCACAAAAAGTGAAGTAATTATCACATACTTCCACCTTTCCCTCTCCTTGCAATTTTCAGCCACTAGGCCCTTTTTGGCCCATTTGGTTTGTTTTTTTTAATTTCTCATTTAGCATACTAAAGGTCCAATAAGTCCTCTCTTAATTGGGCTAAGAGTTTGGACTTTGATTAATTCATTTGGGCTAGCAAATTCTTATTCTTTGGGCTTGCAATTTAACATAGTTTATACTTTTTAATTTTTATCCTCTCCTAATCATTTAGTTAGGTTTTCTTACACACATTTGTAAGTTAATTTCTTACTCATATATCTTTAATTTCATAACCCAATTAGAGTTGCTTTACTTAGGTTATAAAATTAATTAATTGAGATGTATAAAATAAATCTCTTAGGGTTAGTATATATTTTTAAATACTATCATTCTCTTATATTATAACCCATTAGGTTTTTAATTACCATACCTAATATATGTATTAGGTTATATAACTTTATTCTTAATTCTCTTTATATACAAAATAATTGTATACACATTACATAAAACATATTTATTCAATCACATATGTCATAACATATTTCCTTAGTGTATTAACTTAATAGCCTTAATGTCTTAATAAGTTATGATCACTCACATATTTATATCAATAATTAATTACTTAAAGATTGTAAATCCTTTTAATTTAATAATCAAGGCTAACATTCAAGCTATGTTAATTTCTAACATAACTTATATTACTCTTCCTTAAAAATGATTAAGTATACTTCTTAGTTAATAAATTAACTATTTAGCTTAATTCGCATATACACTTATATGGTTCAAGTACTTCCTAAAAAAAATTATTCGTAAAAATTACACTTATAATCATGTGAAATTTTCGGTCCTTATAAAATTAATGTGGAGAATTTTTATAATTAAAAGTCTGAATTTAATTGAGTTTATTTGATTAAATTAATTATCTAATAAGCATAATGTTATTCTAATTAATTAGATATTTAAGGATTTCACATAATTAATAAATGAGAATTTTAATTATGTGATGATGTGATTTAATGTGAATTATTATATTTTATTTAATTGAATTTAAATAAGATTATTTGATTAATTAAGTGTGACAATTAAAACTATGTAAGAAACATTTAATTTAATTAAATAGAAAGGAGATAATAAGGGAACAACCAAACAAGCCTTAAGGGAGTGGGTGTCAGTTAATTCTCATTATTGAATTAACCGTTCCCACTATCCCTGACATTTATATACGTATACGTATTATAACTTATATATTATATCAGTATCTATTTCATATATTCATATCACAGACCTTCAGAGAGAAAAGTAAAGAGAAAAGAGAAAAAATTGAGAGGGAATTGTGAATTGAAGAAGAAGTAGAGAAGATTTTCATCATCCTTGAATCATCTTAACAAGTAGTAAAGGGTAATCCCTCATCTTAATTTCTAAATTCATGTTCTTATGCTTTCTCCATGACAATCAAATTTGAGTTCTATGTGACTAAAATTATCAATGATTATTGATTATATGTGTGTATATATGTTAATATATGATCATAACATGTTTTCTATCATCTATGTATGTTTTAAAACAATCAATTTCATGTAATTATGTTCTATTTAGAAATTTGAAAGTTACAGAGCATGAAGAACATGAATATGGCCCTTATGTACAATTTTTCATGCTTTAATTATTTATTTAACTTAAATTTGATAGTTGGGAATGATTATACATGTTTAAACAAACAAAACGAAATTCAAATGGACAGATTCGAAGTTATAACAAATCTGTAACGTTGAATTTAATGAATTATCTCAAAACTTTGCAAAATACCAAAAATAGTGAGTTTAAGTGTTTTAATCTGAGTGATTATGTGATCTAAAGTGTTAAAACCATGTTAGAATCATTATATAATGTTCATGTGAAGTTTATACTTCATGGGTAACATTAAAAATCACTATATTAGTTTAATTTAGATTTATTTGGCCTTCTTTGTTATTTTTTGCGAACTGCAACTGGTCCAACCGAGGCAACCCCGCCCCAGCGAGCCTCTTACCGAACCACACCTATGACACTCACAAATTCGGGTACTTCATTTTCACATGATTTGGTGTTCACTTTCTAATTAAATCATTCATCTACCCAATAATAAAGAATTATAAAGTAAATTACAACCTTCATAAATACTTAAATAAAATCTTCCTTGAAAAAGGATTACAACTTGTCCAATATAAAATCCTAGGGTTAACTAAACCTTAACATCAATCAAAAATAAATGCGAAAATAAAACATCATCAACTAAGTCTTATTACAAACAAAATTGAAGACAACAAGTTTTCACTTGCTTATTTTTCCTTTTCCTTTACTTGTTGACGGTATGTTAACATTCTCGGCTTTAACTGCAAAGGGGTTGTAAAATATGCAAGAGTGAGCAAACAAAAGCTCACTTGAAATGTACAATGATATGCCATAATTGAATAACTTCAAAAGAATTTGAATAACTTTTCTTTTGTCAAAATAAAGAATTGAATAATAATTCTTTCATCATATTTAGGATTTGAATATATAATTTATCTGAGGGTCATACGACCTTGAACTATGTCCTAAGTTATAAATATTTCTATTTAAAATCTTTAACAGTCATTGAGACTATGGACCTTTAACTCGTACTTAGGGGGATCAGCCATTCGTATCATGTATTGTGCACAACCATCTTAACGCTTTCGCATAAATATCCCCTAATAAATATGGTTGTTCATTCTCAGTATTTGAATACAAGTCGGCACCAAAGAAAGTTTGGTTTGGATAGATAAAAGAACTTTGGAGTTTCAACTATCATCAACTAGGAGTAGTTGAATCGACTCATAATGCTTTAACAGTTCGATAATATAAGAATTATGAATCAAATGTAAGATACAACAATAGATTTCATGATAACTAGGCATGCTTTAGGAATAACTTAAAGCATTTGATAGATCAAGTAGATCTTGCTTGAACAACTAAGTCAAGATCACATTACTTAAATAATACTTCAATACTTATGCTTTACGGATATTTAAATACAATATAACTCATATAATACATAACGAGTTAAGAATCCGATATAGACTTGCATGATATAATGAGTAAGGGTTAGAGAACTTGCACAATGAAAAGATACTATGAAAGAACTTGCATAACGTAGAAGAATAATGATTAGAAACTTGCTTAAGTAAGAGATAAGGAGTAAAGAACTTGCCTCAAGCACAAGCTACACTTTAATAATTACAATCACTTCCACAATTATTCTACATATCACGTTACGTTTAAAACATCTATTAGTACCCAACTATAACATTTAAACAGTCAAACTTCATACTCAAGTCCAACCTAGCAACATGGTTATGACGTACGTCGATACTAATACACATACGTGAGGATAAACTCACAATCAAGCACCTCATACACGTATAGCACTTTTACTATCATATTGCATCTTACGGTAACAATATCCAAGAACATATATAATATAACCACATAAGACTTCAATCTATCTTAAACACATCAAAAGCATGTTATCTCATTACCTATTACACTTATCAAGTCATAAAAATAAGTTAGCTAAACAAACGCGGAATAAAAACTCAACGAAGGGAAAACAAATTCCTGGACAGCTTGTTAACCCGTTGGGACAGGTCCCCCAAGGGTAAAACCCCTGCTGGGGTGGGGCCCACTACTGGTGGGAACCCCCCAGCTCGTGAATGGCAGAGAAATAAGCCAATTTGGCTTATTTCTTCACACTGAATCTGATTTTTCTCAACATGATGAACATGAAACTTGATAACAACAAAATTTTGGGCTCTTTAACATGATTATAACATATAAAATCCTTACAACACATAATCAAAACCAAGTTTTCATGATTTTTGAAGAAAACTACAATATCAAGCGTTATTGACAAAAATTTCTATTACGAATTCGTTTTTCAATCAATTCATGTTATTTCAATTGCAATAACTCTAATTCTTAATATATTAACATAACACATGATCAATTTAAATAATAATCCGTAATAAAACACCAATTTGATAGTTTTAAAGACTATTCTTTCAAAATTAGTTTACAGTAAATCATTATGAACATAATTTCTTCTTGTTTATCAAAATTACATGGATTGAATCGCTAAGACAACTATATAACTCATATATAAACATGCTATAACCATATTACATATAAATTTCATGTGTACATAAATCTTTCATTCTAACTCAACCAAAAATATGAAAATTCATAAGGACACAAATTCTCTATTAAAACTTATTTTTACAACAAATTGAATTTCTAAAAATCGTTTATAGCATATAACTCAATTATAAACAGTATATAAACACAATATATATATATATATACACAATTCATGTTTATACAATCTAATGAAATTCTCATATTCACAGAGAACTCAAAACAAGGAAGAACAATCAATTAAATTTTAAAACTATAAGATAGTAAGTATACCCTTTTTGTTTTAATGATTGAAGAAGATGATGATGATGATGAACTTGAGTTCTACCAATTCTTTCTCCTTTTTTTTCTTCTTTCTTTCTCTCTAACTTCTCTGTATTCTCTCTTCTTTACTATTTCTTTGCTCTAACTTTGTTTTAACGTAAAAACTATTTACATAGCTGATATACATATATTATACATCTAATAATATAATATACGTAACTTACAAATAATTAATACCTATAATTATATCATATACTAATTACCCATTATTATATAGGTTACACTTATTTTGAATTTAAAAAGCCCTAAGGCTTGTTTGGCAAACCAAAGTTATTTAAAAAAACAGATTTTATTAGTTAATGTCTTGTTTGGGTAAAATAGATTTAAAGCTAGTGCAATGGCCCTGTTTGGTAAAACCTTTTTAAAACAAAACTAAGGCCTTGTTTGGTTAAAATAATTTAAAAACTCATTTCTTTATTTTAATAAATCTTTTTAACACATACTTTAATGTTACACTTTAATTAATTAAATCTTTAATAGTCTTATTTAATTAATTAAAGTCTAACATCAATTATTCACATAAAAATTATCACATAATTATAATTACTCACTAATTATAATTCATATAACACTCATCACATAATTCATCTAATATAATTATCTCAATTAAATGAGAATTATACTATTAAATCAATATACATCAAATAAATTAAATATTAAATATTTATTTAATTAATATATAACTCTTAATTAAATCATTCCACAAAATCACATAATTTAGGGGGGGTACAGAGAAAAATAAAATTTTTGGTTTTTCTTTTGCGTATTGATCCATAACGTGACAAGTCAGTTTAACATACTGAACCTAATAGCATGATGAGTATGTAATTCAGTGCTATAACGTATGGTTGACATGTATAACATAATTTGAAGTTTTATGTTAACAAAATATGTGTGAACTTGGATATTGATGTAGTAAAAGTTGATTATGAATGTCTAAGAGTTCATATTATGTGGTATGTATGTTGTGATTCAGATTCACGTTATGTGGTAACTTAACAAGTTAAGATTTGTGATTCAAGTTGTTAAGTTGAACTTAAGTGAGAAGTTCAACAGTTAAAATGGAACTAATCGATGTTGTAAACGTAATGTAATGTGTAGGACGTTGAGGAAGTGAATTATAATTATATTTGTAGCTTGTGCACGAGGCAAGTTTCTAAACCTTACTTTTAAATTGAGCAAGTTTTCCTAACTTTACTTTTATTGAGCAAGTATTCTAAACTCAATCAGTTATTGAACAAGCTTTCTATTTTTGAACATTATCATGATGCAAGTTCTTATTCTTGTTCATTCAAGTCAAGTTTTATATGAGATATTATAAGTTCTTTAAAGTATTACTTCAGTTATACAATACTTATTCGATTGTATACTCTTGAGATTTATTATTCGATTTGAATATCAATTATTGTTGAACCTTGTAAGACTAGCGAACTCTTATTGATTAGACTAGTCCATAGTTGATAAACGTTCTAAATTCTAGAACTGTTATTGAGCTTATCCAAACCAAACTTTCTTTGGTGCGGACTCTGATATCAAACTGAGATGAACAACCCTGTAATAAGGGATTATTTACGCATTAGCGTTGAGATATTGTGCACATTATGGTACCAAGGGCTAATCCCCCTAAGTATGAGTAGTAGAGTCCATATAGTCTTATGACTGTTAAAGGTTTAAAGTAGAGATACTTGACAACCTGGGACATAGTTCATGGTCTTATGACCCTCAGATGTACTTTTGATTCCTGTGATTCATTCTTGATTAAAAAGCTGAGCTTTCTTTATTCTGAACTCGTTAATTCACTCGCATGTTATTATTACTGTCACATTGTTATACTTGTGGGCAATCGTGCTCACTCTTGCATAATAACATTGCAGTTAAGAACAAAAGGTCTGACGAGACTTCTACTAGCAAAGGCAAGGACAAGGTTAACAAGTGTTGAAGACTTGTTATGTAATTGTTAAAGTTATGTTTAAGACTTTGTTGATTAAGACTTATGTATTTGTTTATGTTTATGCACTGATGTTTAAGGTTAGTATGACCTGAGATTGATTTATTTATTATTCAGATGTTGTAACCCAATAAGGGGAGGATATTTCTATCTATTGCATGAGATGTTTTAGTATGGGTAGATAGATATGTGATATTTGTAAAGTGAACACCAAATCCCATGAAAATTGAAGTACCCGAATTTGGGGGTTTCACAATCTAAAGTCCGAGGATCACTTGTACTACTATCACATTAGAAATTCCTATTGACAGGCGAGTAAAACTCCATTAGGTATTCCTTAGCGAGTTACGTTCAGTGTACTTATTCTCTAATAAACACCTACATACTCGCTTTAGTGTCTCCACACAAATGATCATGAGATCAATCATCCTCATCCAATGATTAAGCAACATATGTACCAATCTATCCGGATTCAATAATCCCATCTTTAGTAATCCAACGATTGGGAATTATTTTAGTTTTAAGCTTTCTAAGAATTTAGATCTCATTAGCATGATCAACATCATAATTTTAAAATCATTGCTTAAAACTATAGGTTATTTACATATTATAAAAATAGCATCATGTAGATAATTAAATGCCTTTAATAAATAAATACTTTTATTAATAAATAAATAAGATCGTTTCCAAAGTATATGCTTTATCATCATACATAATTGGCTTGTATGCATACTACTTTTAGATCAATCATCCTCATCCAATGAGCAAGCAACGTATGTACCAATCTATCTGGATTTGCTAATCCCCTTTTTAGTAATCCAACGATTGGTAGTTATTTTAGTTTTAACCTATCTAAGAATTTAGATCTCATTAGCATGATCATCATCATGATTCTAAAAGCATTGCTTAAAACTATGGGTTTATCACATATTATAATAACAACATCATATAGATAATTAAATGCCTTTAATTAAATATCTCTTTTATTAATAAATGAATAAGATTGTTACAAAGTATATGCTTTATCATCAAACATGATTGGCTTGTGTGCATACTACTTTCAATCTCCTACTTGCACTAAAGACAATCTTCATAGTATCTAATACCTTTCTTCTCTAAGTGACGATTATCCTGATGTTGGATGAGCTTCAGTAAATGGATATGTAATGTTGTTCTTGAGAGTCCACTATCTCTATAGCGACTTCTCCTCTTTCAATGATGCATTTAATCAAATGAAAGTACCGCAACATATGTTTCGATCCAAGATGAGACTTAGGAACTATTCCTAGTTCTGTAATGAACTTTTCATCCAAACATCAACTTGTAACTTCATTTATACCTATATACTGTGTCTTTATCACTAAATCAGCCACTCTTTGCTGTTTGGAACCTTTCCAATTCATTGCACCACCTTTCAAGATAACGACTTACCCAAAAGTGGATTTGTTGTAGTCTTGGTCAGTTTGAAAAAGTTTAGTCTGTATAGCCCTCTAGTTTTAATTCAGATTCACCATATATGATGATCACATCCTTAGTTCCGATTGAGTACTTTAAGATGTTTTCCACTGTCTTACAGTAAACTTCTTCAGAATATGACTGATCAACATCAAGTCTCGCATATTTCATTGTATACATGATATATAATCATGTGATCTCTCTTTTATTGAGAACAATTTAGAGATATATACTCCATGGCTCATCATCATGAGACTTTTTTTGGAGTTTGCCATGCTAAACACCTTTAACATCAAATGAATATACTTTACTTGGGTCAAGCTGAGCATCCTTTTAAATCTATCAATATAGATTCCCAAAAGATAGAATATTCTACCCAAATCATTCATGAAGGAGTATTTAGACAAATTTATCTTTATTGATTGTAACACTGGTATGTCATTCCTTATTCGTAATATATCAACATATAATACTAGTAATGTCACAGCACTCCTACTGACCCTTTTGTACACACTAGGTTCATTCTCATTTTTGATAAAATCAAACTCCTTTGATTGTCTCATCAAAACAAATGTTTCATCTTTGAAAAGCTTGCTTCAATCCATAAATAGATTGGTGTAGCTCATATACATGATTTGCTTTCACCATTGAAACAAATTCATCTAGCTGTATCATATATACATTCTCTTCTAATAATCTATATTTAAGGAAGGACGTCTCCACGTCCATTTTCTAGAATTAGTAATAATAAGCTGCAATCGCAAGCAAAATCCAAATGGACTTGATCTTTACTACTGGTGATAAGGCCTTTTCACAGTCAACTCCTTGACTTTATTTGAAAACCTTTTCAAACTAGTATGGCCTTATAGGTCTCCACCTTGCCATTTGCTCCAAAAATCTATTTCAAATTTTATGGCCATCTGCCATTTCTCTGAGTGTTTGCAACTCTTAGCCTCATCGTATATAACTGGATCATCATCTTCCATGATGCGTACCTCATCATCACATCTATGATGAATCCATACCTCACAGGTATCTTCAGTACCATTCCAGATTTATAATTCAGTTATGGTACAATAGGTCTTTCTACAGGTTCCTTCGTTTGACTAATAGTGCTTTGTGGTTCTTGAACTCCATCAAGATCTATTATCCTCTCACTAGCCCTTCAATGATAAACACCTTTATCTTAGAAGACAACGTGTTTCACAACAAACACCTTTTACTAAGTAGGATTATAGAACATATACCCTAAATTTTCTTTAAGATGTCCCACAAATCTGTACTAGTCAAATCTTGTCCCAAGGTTATCTTATTTTTTAGATATGCAGCCGTTTCCAGGGCATTACCCTAGAAGGATACTGGAATATCGGTAAAATTATTATGGATCTCCTCATGTCCAACAAGGTATGATTTTTTCTTTTAGATACATCGATCAATTATTGTGTATCAAGAAGCGTCCATTGTGAGAAAACCATTTAAGATGATCTTAAAACTTATTGCACAAATATTTATTCCTCGATCCAATCGAAGAATCCTAATACCTTGCCAATTAGTTTTATTTCTGAATTCTATGAACCTTTCAAATGATTTAGACTTGTATTTCACTAAATAAAAATATTCAACTCTTTGATTGATCATCTCCTTTACTTTTACTATTTTGTTCAATTTAAAATTATTTTTCATGTAAGTCAAGCATGTAAAGTCCATTCAGTAAATTGCTAATTATTTAAACTAATGGACTTGCCCGTAGGTGGCGCTAAACAATAAGTTCCTACAGTTAATGGACCAACCTTTGCTCCATTCTCAAATACAAAAAGACTTCCCCTTGTTTAGCTTTCTACTTCTGCTTGGTCCCTTCATAAATCTGTATTTATGAGAACCATAACCGAAATCCAATATCCAAGTAGAAACTTTACTTACTGAAAGATTTATTTCAATTATGAACAAACCTGTATATGTAACCGAAACTTCACTAAGCTTCTTCTTGTTAGCCTCTTCAAGATGCTTTTCGCAGTTTCTATTTCAGTGTCCAGGTTTATTGTAGTGGAAGCAAACTCCTTTGCTATCCGTATCAGTTTTTTTTCTTATTATCCTTTGTATTTGCCTTTCTATTTACCTTCTTTGAATGTTCTTCTTTTTAGAAGATCATTTGGCTCCTACCAGTAAGACTTGGTCTTTCTTAGTTGGAAAGTGACTCTCAACAGTTTTTCAACATGTTAAGCAAATCAACGAGGCTGACATCAAGCTTGTTCATGTGGAAAATTCATAACAATTGTGAGAAGGAGTCCAGGAGTGAGTGCAAGATCAAATCTTGGCTCAACTAACCATCCATGACAAAACCCTATTGTCCTAATTGTTTAATCAAATTAATCATCTTAGGGCATGTGTCTGTACTGTAGTGCCATCAGTTATTCTAGATCTGAAGAGCTCCTTAGATATCTAATATCTATTAGTCCTACCTTCCACACATTTCAACTTCTTGAAGTGCAAGAGTATAGTAGGAGCATCCATAGTTTCATGCTGACGCTGAGGCTCATTACTCATGGATGCAAACATGATGCATTGAGCCAACTGTGCATCATCTTACCACTTTCCAAAAGTAGCAATCTCTTCCTCAGATGCATTGTCTGCAACCATTGTAGGGATAGGCATATTAAGGACATAAGATAGTTTTTCAGCTCTGAGAACTATTTTTATTTTTCTTTAACCAATCCGTTTAATTCGGTTCGGTTAAATAGCATCTAATATGCTCCGCAATGATAGTAATTTAGACATCATAAAATTCTGTAAATAAATTTGTAATTAAACAACATTTTAGCATCATTCTTTTATTAATTACCAAAATAAATTAGGTATTTATTTAAATTAGTTTCTTCCACTATTTTCTTCAAACTATAGTACTCTCATAATATATAGTTAAACAAATCTAATTAAAGATTAGCTAGTGAGAATAAGGATACCATTTCAAATGTATATAGCCTTGAGTGTGCACAACAAACTATATATCAATAAATAGGTAGAAAACTCTTATCAATTACATCATCATGTAACTCCTTGTATTTTGTCTCTTAGATCATAATGGTCAAATGTGTGCACATCGAACTAAAATGATCTAAGTTAAGTCAGACCCAGCATTTCCATATAAGTAAAGAGAAAAATGCAGCCCTTATGTGTGCACAGCAAAGCAATAATGTTCAATTCCTTATAAACATTTAATGTAATAAAATAACATCTTAAATATTTAATACTTGCCTTGTGTGTGTATAACAAACTCATATTAAATATTTAATACTCTATTGTTTTACCATGCTAGAAGGCGACGCTCGATATTCCAAATATCTTTGAACGTTATAACTTAATATAATTTAATTGAGGGTTTTGTTATTAATTTGTCTCATCTTGTTTAGCGCGCATACACACACACACACACACACACACACATATATATATATATAATACGTGTCATATTAATTAACATACGAAGCATGTTTTATAATATATAATATATATATATATATATAATAGTAATCATGCACATATAGAATACTATATTCTATCCGAATTGATTATGGATTTTATTCTAGTTTGGTTCACTAGAGCCACCAAGTGAACCAAGAGGTCAAACCTAGGGTGTAAGAATTAAATTTAAATATAACTATTACAATTAAATTTCGGGCTCCATTACAAACAAGTCTTGCTCCTTGCTCCTTGGTCTCTAATTCTTCAAGACAATTCTAACTAATCCTATTACATAAACTATTTAATTAAATAGAAACCTTGATCAGCAGTCAAGGGAAAGTACATATGAGGGAGATTGAATTTACATCAAGAAAAACTAGAGAAGACGAGGTATGCATATCCCATTTAATAAAACCCAAATATTCATGCATCCAACTAAAATAAAATCCAATCACATTGGTCAATAGTCCATAATCAACCCCATTTATTATCATACATATCACCATATGAATCAATAAATAATATTCATCTCATGAATAATAAACATTCAATATATACATTGATATCGATTTAATGGGCAATTAAAATTAACATAAAATCCAATTGTGAATCAAAATAAACTCCTTTATTTTAATCCAAATTTAAATAAAAATACGTTCTTTTATTTTAATTAATCAAGGAATCCAATTCCAAGTCAAAATAACTCCTTTATTTTAACTTTAAACGTTTTTGGGAAAAAAATTATGTGGAATCCAATTCCTTATCAAGATAAACTTCTTTATTTTGATTAATATGAAATCTTATTTCATATCTAAACAAACTCCTTTATTTAAGAGAACATGAAATCCATTTTCCTAATCACAAATAAACTCCTTTATTTTTTTAGAAAACATGGAATTCAATTTCAATTAGTTATCATAGAATCCAATTCCAACTCTAATTAGTTAGTATGAAATTAAATTCTAATTAAAATAAACATTTTTATTTTAATCCAATTCCAAATAAAAAAAACTACTTTATTTAAATTTAGAATTACTAAAAAAAACACGGAATCCAATTTCTATTTAAAATAAAACTTTTATCTTAATTAGAAATCAAATAAATTAAAAAATAAAATTATTTTTCTTTTCCTGGTGACCGACCCTGCGGCTCTGCTAATGAACTAGCAAGGGGCGCTGCGGCACCAGGTCATTATTTTCAAAAATCAGAACTAGCGTTGCTGCGCCTCTTATTTTTCGAGAACCCGGATTTGGCGCTGCGGCGCTACCAATAAACCTTAGGCAGGCGCTGTAGCGCCGCTGGGCAGAATTCGTTTTCCAGATTCGCGAATTATGCAATTTTTTCTCCAAATATGATTCTATGCCAATAATTATGGCCAAAAAAATTGTTATAAACACATATCAACATACATATAAAATCTGAACAATTAATAACTCGCACAAAGGTTTGGCTCTGATATCACTGTTAGGTTTGTAAGATTTATGAACACAATCATATTGCATTAAAATAGCGGAAGTATGGTAAATTGGAAAGTGATTTTATGACCACTTATTCGGATAGTAACCAGCTTGTTTCGTTGCTTAAACTTGAGTATTCCTATGCTTTTAATATGTTTTTTCTTTGTTTTGCATTATTCATGTTTAGGAACTCTCCGAGTGCAATTTGAGCTAAAAAAGGATAAAAGTTGCCAAAAAAAGGGGCAACGCACAGCAGAAGGCTTAAGGCTTAAGGCATGATGGCATGATAGGGCAGATGAGTGTTGCTTGCAATGTACAAGTGTGCAAGAAAAGAGAAACCAAGTACAGCAGTAGAAAGAAGCCTTGCACCAACAACATTACAGGTGTCGCGCGGTCGCGCCAGCATAACAAAGCCAGCCAGCGCGCCCGCGCCGATCCCCAGAGCCAGAGCCCCAATTTCAACAGTCGCGCAACCGCGCCAGGAAATAGTCTTGGGCACGCGCGGCCGCGCCAATCAGCATGTTGGCCAGATTTGACTTTTGCTTAAATGAACGGGAGAAGGCAGAGATATAAGGGCTTAAGCCCTCATTTGGCCGGCAATCTCCAATAGGGAGCTCTCCCTTAGCTTAGCCCTAATTCCTTTCTTCTTTTCCTTTTCATTTCTTGTTTAGATTAGGTTAGTTTAGGAGTAGATTAGGGTTAATTAGTTAGTGTAGTTTCTAGGGTTAGATTAGTTAAAGAAGATTGAAGCAAGAGATTTACATCAAAGATCCAAGCGGAGAGAAATGACACAAGATTTGTATTTCTCTATCTCTTACTCTCCTTGTATTAAAATTATATTTGGATTATGTATATTGTACTTGTGGATAATATATTTGGGTTGTCTATGCCTTAAATCTATTTTGAGGTTCCAATGGAACCTAATGAGTAGTTGATTGTTGGTTTTCCTTCCATGATGCTCTTATTTGATTGCTATGTGCTTGTCTATTGCGATGTATACTTTAATTACTTAATTGATTAGCTACCAATTACTATGATAGCCTATGTGGGATCGAAAGACAAAATGTAGGTTTAGATCGAATCGCGATAGCGGGCGATTGTAGGTTCACATGGCGTTGGACTTATGATTTGTGCTTAGGATAGAAATATACCGAAGCGCCGTTCGTAGTCAATAGAGGACTTGACCTTAAACCCTATTTATTTTTAAATCACATAGAAATATAGTGGTTTAGGTAATGTGGGTGTCCACATGCGTCTATCACCTATGGATTGCACGTGGTATGGTTTAGGTACATCAGAAGATGGCCTTCTCTTACTCTCGTGTTCTCGGCTAACACATATAATGATTAATTTGACCTAATTGAAAGTGAATCGACTTAGACGAATCATTAAGGGAAATTAGAATCTCTTATCTTCATTATCTAATTCGACTCTAGGATTCTTTAGTTTAACTTTCAATTCCTTGCCTAGTTTAAAATAGTTTTAATTCAATCTCTTTACCATCCGTTTAAATAAGACTGAAATGATTATGTGCTAGTGGTTTGGTATCTTTTGTCCATTAATTCTCTGTGGGACGATATCTGTACTTACACTTAATTACTCATTGGCCGCGTATACTTGCGCGTTAATTGTGTCATCTAAATCGGACCAACAAGTTTTTGGCGCCGTTGCCGAGGAATTATTTGGATAACTGTTTGCCAATATTAGTTTCAATCAAATTAGTCTTAATTTAAACTTTTTATTTTTGTTTTAATTCTTCCTATATTCTCTTCTCAGGTACAATGGACTTAAATTTCTATCCATGGAACTGTACAAGACCAGAGCAACTAAGGGAAGCAAGCATGATGGACTCGACCCAATTGCCACACTCTCAGCACAGTTAGAGGAGCTCTCGAGAAAGTTGGATACTGTTTCAGCCCAACAGAGTCGAGAGCCAGTGACTTTATATGACTATAGTGCTAGAGCTTATATGAGCCATCAGGAGCCTATCAGTTATGGACAAGAGTAGTATGGGGGTGAGTACTTCCACAGTGAGCCGTACAACAATTATTAGCAAGATTGGGCGTATCACCCGAGCCCTTCCGAAAACTACTATCAAGACCAATACTATGAGCCGAGTCCAATTTTTACACCCAAACCCACTTATCCATCCCCATGTTTACAAGGAGAACGGTCTACCATGGACATCCTGGATAGAGCCTTAGCGAAGTAAGAGGAGATGATTAGGAGACAAGAAGAATCGAACCAAAACTTTCTGAACCAGATGGCCCTAATCAACAATCCCTCAACAAATGAGCCTCAATACAGGGAGCCCGTGGCTGAAATAGAAAAGGAAGGATTGGACAATTTGTGGGAAAATTCCATAGCATCAACACAGGAGACCTTAGTTGAGCAATCACAGTCAATCCAGAATCTTCAGAATGGGGCAAATCAGATTAACATGGCCTTGATGAAAGATGAGTTGATTGAGCAAGGGATACAGTCTCAGAATGTTCAGAATCAGCTCTCTCAAGTAGTGGAAGCCGTGAGCAAAGGACCTCAGAACTCCAGTGAGATTCAGTACATGGATTCTGAGGATGAAGTGGACGAGGAGATCTTGATTGAGCAAGAGTATTCAAATGAGTATCTTCAGATTTGGGTAGAGCAGATTAGCACGACATTAAGGAAAGACGAGGTATTTGAACAAGAGACAACAATGCAAGATCCTGTACCTCCAATGACTGAAGCCGTAAGTTATGATCCCCAGACTACGTGGTGCTATGACATGGGTGCAGAAACTGATAGAGAATCTGAAATGCAATTGCTACTGGACGAGCCGAAGGTAATGGAACAAGAGGAGATAATTGGGGATGTGGAACAGTATGAACCAATAGTGATAATCCCCCAAGAGCCTTCTTCGCCGATGTTTGAGACTCCAGTCAAGTTTGGACATCCTTGCCCCCATGGTAGCCACATTATAGAGCCGAATCTAGATGATATGAGAGAGTCCGCAAGCTTCAAACCATGGTGGTCAGAAGAGAAGAGAATAGAAGAAGAAACCGTTGTGTTGTGTGAACCTCAAAGCCCAAACCATTTCACATACACAACAAAACCCTTGCCTAGCCCCCTGACCTTCAGTACGGGGAATCCTTGTTCATATCATGTGTTAGGTAGTTTAAATCTGCACCCTCTCCTGCTGGAAAGCCGCCAAAGTCACACAGCAATTCTTATGGATGGAGGGGTTCTCCAATATCGTCGGGGAGTTGGATAGCAGTGGTCAGAAAGAGTCGAGCTAGAGGACTATCAATCAAGCGCTAGATGGGAGGCACCCCATCATTTCTCTCTCCCTATTTGTTTAATTCTCCATTACCTACTTTCTATCACATTTCCCTCCCCCTTGTTTAATTCTTATTAGTTAATATTTAGTTTAAATTTTTGCATACTGTAGGAATTAGGAGTTCATTGCCTACATTTTTGAACTTAGGCATGAATGCGTATATTTTTGGGATTACAAAGCTTATAGCATACTTTTGATGCACTTGCATTGCATATACGCCTTTAGAGAATTTTTGGGAATATAAATGTATATATCTTTCCATGTTCATTCTCTTGATGTAAATAGATTTTATATACTTTTATTAGTCTAGGAGGGCTTAATAAGTATTGTTTGCGTATTTCAGGTCAAAGGCTGCTCGAAATGAATGAAAAGCAAAATCCAACCTCAGTTCATGCCAAAAATTTGTAGCAACAAAATCTGATGCCATTTGAGCCTGCATACACGCGCAGCCGTGCCACATGCAGACTGGGCCTGACTTGGGAAAAATCTTGCAGATTTTGGGGGGCACCAATTCATAGCAATTATCACCAGCACCCAGGCCTCAGCCCCTCTAATCGCAAACCCTCAAGTTCCTTCATGCAATCCACCATCTCTTCCCTCTCATTCAATTCCCCCACTACAAGCCTTAGTTTTGAAAACCTCCTACCTCCTCAATCCAAAGTACCAATTCCCTTCCACCTCATCCTCTCAACCTGATCAATTGAGACAGTGAGTGTGGGATCATTAGCAGAGCAAGATTGATATTGAGTTAGGTTACTTCGTGGAGTACAGTGCTGAGCGGGGTTTATTTTACCAAGAGCAGAGAGAGACGGGAAAATTCTGAGAGGGCGCCACTTCATTTCATGCAGCATAGAAGCCGAATATGGGAGTTTCTTTTTACCTTTACCTTCAATGAGGACATTGAATAGTTTAAGTTTGGGGGTATTGGCTTTATTTTGAATATAGGATAGTTGCATTCATATTGCATATTGTGTTTGTTTATTTAGTGCATGTAGGTTGTAAATAGTTAATTTATTTAGTGCATGTAGGTTGTAAATAGTTAAAATTTGTGAAAATTTTAAAATTTTTCTTTTGTTTTTGCATTCTGTGTTAGAGCATACTACATGAATCCAGTTTTCAGTTGGTTAGTTATGTATGTTGCCTGTGAAGAAACTGAATTCACTTGATTTTCGAACTGATTTGAGACTTAAGCTTGATTTGAAGGTCATATATGCAAATCCTTATCTGTCAGATACTGTGTAGCCAGTTAGCACGATAGAGTGACCTTCATGGCATGCTTAGTTTAAACTTTCACATACTTGTCTTCTGGTGGGAAATCGGTGTTTTAATGAAAGAATTTCAGTTCTCATACGATAATAACTAGACTGTTAAAAGCTTAAGTTTGGGGGAAACAGGGGACAAATGAGCCTCAATACAGGGAGCCCGTGGCTGAAACAGAAAAAGAACGATTGGATAATTTATGGTGAAATTCCATAGCATCAACACAGGAGACCTTAGTTGAGCAATCACAGTTAATCGAGAATCTTCAGAATGGGGCAAATCAAATTAATATGGCCTTGATGAAAGAGGAGTTAATTAAGCAAGGGATACAGTTTCAAAATCTTCAGAATCAGCTCTCTCAAGTAGTGGAAGCCATGAGCAAAGGACCTCAAAACTCCAGTGAGATTCAGTACATGGATTCTGAGGATGAAGTGGACGAGGAGATCTTTATTGAGCAAGAGTATTCAAATGAGGATCTTCAGATTTGGGTAGAGCAGATTAGCACGGCATTAAGGAAAGACGAGGTATTTGAACAAGAGACAACAATGCAAGATCCTGTACCTCCAATGACTGAAGCCGTAAGTTATGATCCCCAGACTACGTGGTGCTATGACATGGGTGCAGAAACTTATAGAGAATCCGAAGTGCAATTGCAACTGGACGAACCGAAGGTAATGGAACAAGAGGAGATAATTGGGGATGTGGAACAGTATGAACCAATAGTGATAATCCCCCAAGAGCCTTCTCTGTCGATGTTTGAGACTCCAGTCAAGTTTGCACATCCTTGCCCCCATGGTAGCCACATTATAGAGCCGAATCTAGATGATATGAGAGAGTCGGAAAGCTTCAAACCATGGTGGTCAGAAGAGAAGAGAATAGAAGAAGAAACCATTGTGTTGTGTGAACCTCAAAGCCCAAACCATTTCACATACACAACAGAACCCTTGCCTAGCCCCCCGACCTTCAGTACAGGGAATCCTTGTTCATATCATGTGCTAGGTAGTTTAAATCTGCACCCTCTCCTGCTGGAAAGCCGCCAAAGTCACACATCAATTCTTATGGATGGAGGGGTTCTCCAATACCGTCGGGGAGTTGGATAGCAGTGGTCAGAAAGAGTCGAGCTAGAGGACTATAAATCAAGCGCTAGATGGGAGGCACCCCATCATTTCTCTCTCCCTATTTGTTTAATTCTCCATTACCTACTTTCTATCACATTTCCCTCCCCCTTGTTTAATTCTTATTAGTTAATATTTAGTTTAAATTTTTGCATACTGTAGGAATTAGGAGTTCATTGCCTACATTTTTGAACTTAGGCATGAATGCATATATTTTTGGGATTACAAAGCTTATAGCATACTTTTGATGCACTTGCATTGCATATACGCCTTTAGAGAATTTTTGGGAATATAAATGCATATATCTTTCCATGTTCATTCTCTTGATGTAAATAGATTTTATATACTTTTGTTAGTCTAGGAGGGCTTAATAAGTATTGTCTGCATATTTCAGGTCAAAGGCTGCTCGAAATGAATGAAAAGTAAAAGCCAGTAACAAAATCTGATGGCCCGCGCGGCCGCGCCTATTTAAGCCTGCATACACGCGCAGCTGCGCCACATGCAGACTGGGCCTGACTTGGGAAAAATCTTGCAGATTTTTGGGGGCACCAATATATATCAATTATCACCAGCACCCAAGTCTCAGCCCCTCTAATCCCAAACCCTCAAGTTCTTTCATGCAATCCCCCATCTCTTCCCTCTCATTCAATTCCCCCACTACAAGCCTTAGTTTTGAAGACCTCCTACCTCCTCAATCCAAAGTACCAATTCCCTTCCACCTCATCCTCTCAACCTGATCAATTGAGACAGTGAGTGTGGGATCATTAGCAGAGCAAGATTGATATTGAGTTAGGTTACTTCGTGGAGTACAGTGCTGAGCGGGGTTTATTTTACCAAGAGCAGAGAGAGACGGGAAAATTCTGAGAGGGCGCCACTTCATTTCATGCAGCATAGAAGCCGAATATGGGAGTTTCTTTTTACCTTTACCTTCAATGAGGACATTGAATAGTTTAAGTTTGGGGGTATTGGCTTTATTTTGAATATAGGATAGTTGCATTCATATTGCATATTGTGTTTGTTTATTTAGTGCATGTAGGTTGTAAATAGTTAATTTATTTAGTGCATGTAGGTTGTAAATAGTTAAAATTTGTGAAAATTTTAAAAAAATTCTTTTGTTTTTGCATTTTGTGTTAGAGCATACTACATGAATCCAGTTTTCAGTTGGTTAGTTATGTATGTTGCCTGTGAAAAAACTGGATTCACTTGATTTTCGAACTGATTTGAGACTTAAGCTTGATTTGAAGGTCATATATGTAAATCCTTATCTGTCAGATACTGTGTAGCCAGTTAGCACGATAGAGTGACCGTCATGGCATGCTTAGTTTAAATGTTCACATACTTGTCTTCTGGTGGAAAATCGGTGTTTTAATGAAAGAATTTTAGTTCTCATATGATAATAACTAGACTGTTAAAAGCTTAAGTTTGGGGGAAACAGGGGACATGTATGATTTATGCGGGGAGATGGAGCGTAAGACGAACTCCCTTGCATAAAAAGAAAGAGAAAAAGAAAACAAAACATAAAAAAAAGATTCAAAAAAGAAAAAAATAGAATAAGCACTTCGGCTACGTCGAGTTCTATGGCCTTTGATATTCGAGCAAGTAAGCCCTCGGGGTGTCTTTACACCCAGCACCCTAAGGCTATCTAATCTGGGATTCATTGGTCGAAAGCTCGCTACATTGATATCATTGAAAAGCCTAAAGAGATAGACATTGCACAGTCGGTAGTGTACACGGGAAAGTGCGAATACACCCCGTGAGAGAAGAAGATGTTAATGAAAACCCCCTGTTGACCCTTAACTCTAGTAATGCATGGTTTAGTTAGAACTTATATGATTTGCTATTTTTCTTAAGTTAAAACCTATTTTTCCCCTAAGAAGCATAGTATGTGAATCAATTATCTGAATGCATGTTTAATGGTTGCTAGGCACACAACGCACAACACATCAGTGCTGACAGTTTTGGATTTGCAAGAATATGCCTTAGGGTTTTGTCTTGGGTAGCTTATCTATTCGATTATCTTGTGGTTTTCTGAGGCATTGCTTTGAAAGTTCAATACTGACTGAGACATGGATTCACATTCATAGTAGTATAGGTTGCATATATTGTAGATATTGCATTACATCTTGTGTTTAGTTTTGTTTTGGTTGCTTGAGGGCAAACAACGTTTAAGTTTGGGGTGGTTTTATGACCACTTATTCGGATAGTAACCAACTTGTTTAGTTGCTTAAACTCGAGTATTCCTGTGCTTTTAATATATTTTTCCTTTGTTTTGCATTATTCATGTTTAGGAACTCTCCGAGTGTAATTTAAGCTAAAAAGGACAAAAGATGCCAAAAAAAAGGGGCAACGCACAGCAGAAGGCTTAAGGCATGATGGCATAATAGGGCAGATGAGTGTTGCTTGCAATGTGCAACTGTGCAAGGAAAGAGAAACCAAGTGCAGCAGCAGAAAGAAGCCTTGCACCAGCAACATTGCAGGTGTCGCGCGACCGCGCCAGCATAACAAAGCCAGCCCGCGCGCCCGCGCCGATCCCCAGAGCTAGATCCCCAACTTCAGCAGCCACGCGGCCGCGCCAGGAAATAGGTTTGGGCACGGGCGGCCGCGCCAATCAGCATGTTGGCCAGATTTGACTTTTGCTTAAATGAACGGGAGAAGGCAGAGATATAAGGGCTTAAGCCCTCATTTGGCTGACAATCTCCAATAGGGAGCCCTCCCTTAGCTTAGCCCTAATTCTTTTCTTCCTTTCCTTTTCATTTCTTGTTTAGATTAGGTTAGTTTAGGAGTAGATTAGGGTTAATTAGTTAGTGTAGTTTCTAGGGTTAGATTAGTTAAAGAAGATTGAAGCAAGAGATTTACATCAAAGATCCAAGCGGGGAGAAACGACACAAGATTTGCATTTCTCTATCTCTTACTCTCCTTGTATTAAAATTATATTCGGATGATGTATATTGTATTTGTGGATAATATATTTGGGTTGTCTATGCCTTAAATCTATTTTGAGGTTCCAATGGAGCCTAATGAGTAGTTGATTGTTGATTTTCCTTCCATGATGGTCTTACTTGATTGCTATGTGCTTGTCTATTGCGATGTATGATTTAATTGCTTAATTAATTAGCTACCAATTACTGTGATAGCCTATGTGGGATCGAAAGACAAAATGTAGGTTTAGATCGAATCACGATAGCGGGCGATTGTAGGTTCACATGGCGTTAGACTTATGATTTGTGCTTAGGATAGAAATATACTGAAGCGCCGCTCGTAGTCAATAGAGGACTTGACCTTAAACCCTATTTATTTGTAAATCACATAGGAATATAGTGGTTTAGGTAATGTGGGTGTCCACGTGCGTCTATCACCTGTGGATTGCACGTGGTATGGTTTAGGTACATCGAAAGATGACCTTCTCTTACTCTCGTGTTCTCGGCTAACACATATAATGATTAATTTGACCTAATTGGAAGTGAATCGACTTAGACGAATCATTAAGGAAAATTGGAATCTCTTATCTTCATTATCTAATTCAACTTTAGGATTCTTTAGTTTAACTTTCAATTCCTTGCCTAGTTTAAAATAGTTTTAATTCAATCTCTTTACCATTCGTTTAAATAAGACTGAAATGATTATATGCTAATGGTTTGGTGTCTTTTATCCATTAATTCTCTGTGAGACGATATCTGTACTTACACTTTATTACTAGTTGGCCGCGTATACTTGCGCGTTAATTTTGTCATCTAAATCGGACCAACATAAATCAAAGCTTTAAAATTTTACAAACCATATACTCGGATCATCCTTTATGCACAGTTATTAATTAAACAAAAATATTAAGAATAAGATTCATACCCTTGAAGATTTTAGCTTCTTTAGGTACGAGTTCAATTCCAAATCCTTTTCGCGTTCTACTTGAATCTACCAGGTTGATTCCTTCCTTTGATCTGTTAGGTTTGTAAGATCAAAATAGCATGCAACAATTATATACATAGCAGCGAAAGTGTAAAATTAGAGTTTAAAAATTTTACAAACCATGAACACGGATCATCCTTTGTGCAATTATTAATTTAATCTAAAGAGATAAAGAACGAATCATACCCCTGAAGATTCGTGCTTCCTTAGGTACGAGTTTAACTCTAATCCTTTCCTTGTTCGACTTGAATCTACCGGGTATGATTCATTCCTTTGATCAATGTCAGCCACCCATGTGTTTGGCCTCTAGAGGTGATCCACCAATAATGAACAAGTAATAAGAAGGTGGGTTGTTTGCAAAACCCTAGTTTTCTCCCTCTCTAGAAAAAGTGTTGTAGACACTCAAAATTTTGCATTTCTTGTTACTAACCATGCAAGAGGGCAAAAGTGTCTTTTTACGCTCCAGAAATTGCCTTGGAGGATTAAATCATCAAACCAGACCCCCGAAAATAGCACCGGGAAATCATCAAACCAGACCCCCGACGACAGCACCGGGAAATCATCAAACCAGACCCCCGGCGACAACACCGGGAAATCATCAAACCAGACCCTCGGCAACAGCCTCGAGAAATCAAATCAACCTTCGGAGACAACCCTGGAGCATCAATTCAATCCCCGGAGATAACCCTGGGATATTAAATCAACCATCGGAGACAACCTGAAGGAAAAACAGAATCGATTGCGATCAAACCTCGAAGACAACCCCAAAGGATAGCCGAAAGCCCCGTCAACCCTAGAGATAACCCCCAGAAGGGTAAAACAATCATTTTGACAAGTCAACTTCAACAACCACAAAATAGCTGCAAGAAGGGTTACAAAGAGCAATTACAGCATTTTCGAGCGCAAACTACACAAAACAGCTCAACGGACTACTTGTGAAGACCCGAAGATGCCAATTCGGTCATGGAACCCGGCTTCGGAAAAGGGCAAGCCCTATGTCATTGGGTAGCTCTCGAAGATAGCTTTTCGCAGACTGCACGTCGATCGAGAATATGTGTACTTTGAGACGATGGGACCCACTAGGGACTTCCGCAGGTGTACCTACGGAAGTCGTGGCTTTATATACAAGTCCCCCCACCAGCTTGTGGGAGAAGAAGAAAGGAGAAAAAAGTAAGAAGGAAGAAAAAAAGAAGAAAAAAAGAAAGAGAAGAGAGAAAAAAGAGTGAAAATAGAGAGATTTCTCGACTGAAATTCCTCGAATCTTGTTTCCAAACTTGTAAATCCCACTTGTAAGATTTCATATACGCATATATTATAGCATATCAAGTTTTAACTGGTGGAAATCGAGTCTAAGGGAGTTTAAAGTCGTTTGATGGCCATTCTCGTGCAAGGCCGTAAGGTTTCTTTAAATTCTCTTTTTTTTTTCTTACTAATACACATATATATGAGTAATATATATGCATATTTGTTAGTTTTACAGTTTAAATATCGTTTCTAGCTTTTCTTTGCGTCAATATATATATACATATATTTGGATTTTTATATAATAGTCGAGCCTGGATTGCAAAGTCGTAGCTTTTACTGCTTTATTATATATATAAGTGTGTGTGTGTGTGTGTGTATATATATATATATATATATATATATATATTTGTACCGTTTAGTTTTGTGATAACCCAAAAATTTATTAGATCTTGAATGATTAAAATAAATGTTAAAAAATAAAACTTAGATGAAAATTTGAGGATTAATTAAAATTTTTAGAGAAGCTATATGGTTTGAGTTAAATTCTTAAGCAATGTAAAGGAATTAAATGAGAATGATAGAAATTTTGAAAAGAAAGATTTGTAGCCTAATGTTATAAATTAGGTATTGGAATTAAATAACCTAAAGGGTTATCTTTATTTAATGGTCCTAGTATTTTAATTATATACTAGTGACCTAATCTAAGAGATTTGTGGAACATGTCTCAAAGTATTAAATTATTTTGTATGAATATATATATTATTTGATTATTTATATTTGTTTATTATATAATAAACAAATAAAAGAAACTAATGTAACCTAATATATGTATTAGGTATGGAAATCTAAATAATCTAAGGGTTATAATATGGAAGAATGTTAGTATTTAAAATTTATACTAACCTAAGAGATTAATTTTATTATCACAAATTATTACTTATTTTAAACATAAGTAAAGCAAGTCTAATTGGGTTAAGAAATTAAATGTACATGAGTAAGGATTTAATTTACAAATGAGAGAAATGGAAACACTAATTAAATGTCTAGGATAAGATAAAAAGTAAAGTATTGGACTATGTTAATATACATGGCCCAAGGAATTATTTAGGAAGCCTAAAAGATTAAATGAGTAACCCAAACTAAGCCTAACAAATGTAGGACTTTTTGGACCTTTGATTAAGCAAAATAGAGCATTAAAAATTAAATCAAATGGGGAGGAAAGGCCCAAAAGTTTGGCCAATAAGGAGAAAGGGAGAGACAATGTGGGCTAAATCATTTTACTTCACAAGTTGGTTTAACTCACCTTATACTCAACTTAGGTGTTCAATTATTATTTAACCAACAACTTTAGCCAATTATGCAACAAGAGGTGGAGTGCAAGCAACAACTAAATTAATGAGAGAGAGAAAGCAAAGAAGATGGGGGAATGAATATTGATACACATCATATCTAACAGAAATCTATTCTATCTTCTCTTTTCTCTCACTTCCAAGTTAACCAAAACAAACAAAGAGAGGGAGAGAGAGGAGAGATTTCGGCTGAAACTAGAGAGAAGGAAAGAGGAGATTTTGATCTTCATACACACAAGATCCATCTCATATTTTAGAATGAGGAGAAGAACTCATGAATCAAAGGTATAAAAATCTATCTATAAACAAGTTATTCCTTCTAGGTAACTTGTTTTGGTGGGATGAAGATCTAAGATTTCAAAACTCTAGATCTACATGTGTATAAGAGTGTTATGTGTAGATCTATCACTTTTGAGTGTCAAAAAGTTGGATCAAAAGAAATGAAAACTATGTTTTGGATATTGAGAAAACCCTAACTTTTTACTACTTTGAAGGGTTATAACTTGAGATCTATAACTTTATTTTGCGATCCGTCAAAGAGGGGTACTAGATATATAAGTTAAATACCAAACCCAAGCGGTAGCACTCAAAAACAAAGTGTTTACAAGTTGTGGTAACTGTTTTGTTCAAAATAGTCCCGGTAATGAACAAAAAGGAATTAAATGTCGCTGACCAGTCACTTCCAGAGACATTTTTGTTATTTTTTTGAGCTCTAAAAATTTTGGAAAAATTTAGAGAGATAACATGAGACGTTATCTGAGTTCTGTAAAAATTTGAGAATTTTTGGCCATGTAAAATGAGAGTTATGGTTTTTACGGCCAATAAATATTTTCAAAAGTACACCCGAATAACTCTTTATAGTTAACTCCAACAATTATGAAAGTTTTACTAAAACTATATATATATATATATATATATATATATATATATATATGACAAGAAAATACCCTGTAAATTTCAGAATTTTCTGACAAAGTTTTCATTTATGATAAATGTAGCCAGATTTGACTGTTTTGGACTATTTAAATATAGTAAATGAATTTCAAAAATTCCAGAAAAAAAATATTTTCATAAAGGAACAATATTATGTTGATTTCCAGAAACATAATAATTTTAGAGTTTTTTTGGTATTTTCATATAAATGATGATATTATTCATGGATAAATGAAATAAATTATTTGTGTAACGTTAAAAATATAGAAAATGAGATTTTATGACTTGAGAACCCTATATATGGTATATACAGATTTTTGAAAGGGGTTTTGGTCATTGATGATGAAATATTATGTTTATAGCCTTGTATGGTTGTTAAATAAATAAATTAGTAAAGATTAAAAAATTAAAATAAATTATTTATAAGTTTAATAAATGATTAAAATATTATTAAAGGATTAATAATATTATATTAAGATATTATTAAGTGATTGATAACATTTAGATTAAAGTGTTATTAAATTATTGATTTAAACTATTATTTAATGATTAATAATATTAGTAAATAATTTGAATATTATTAAATAATTAATAATATTAAATGAGAGTTTAAAAGAGGAGTTAAGTTATTGATTGGATATTCAATAGGTCATATTGAATGTATAGTATGATGGATTGAAGGATTAGCGAATTCAGGTTGGAGGATTAATGAATCCAGGTTGCTGGATTGAAGGATTAGTGAATTTAGGTTGGAAGATTAGTTAATCTAGGTTGTTGGATTGAAAGATTAGTCAATCCAGGTTGCTAGATTGTAGGAAAGTTTGAATCTAGACTTGCTAGATTGGATGTTAGTTTAAATCCAGGCTTGCTGGATTGAAGGTCAGTTGAATCCAGTCTGTTGGATTGGAAAATAGTTTATTAAATTGAAATTCAGTTTGAATCCAAGTTGCTGGATTGAATATTCGGCTTACTGGATTATAAAGAAAAACTTATAAAATGAAAGATTAAGTGTTAATTCACAAGTTATATGATAAAATAGTGGTATAGTCGTACTCTTTAATGGTAGATGTATAGTATCTAGGCTAAACGATTCCTTCAGGGAGCGGAGGTATATACGAACTAGCTACCGATCTAACTCGTTGTGAAAAACAGTGTGGAAGAGACGGAAAACTAATTTGTTGGTTGTTTGTAGAAAACCACTCAGCATACTGTACTGAATACTGTTAGAGACTCGATGTGTGCTAGGTTTAAAAATTGTGAATACGTATGGTGTTAAGGTGTTATCTAATATTTGATTATGTGGTGAAATGTTAGATAATTTACTTATAAAGTAGTGGTAAGATATGATATACTGATTGAAAGATCAATCTTAACAATGATAGGTCTTTATAATAAAGAGATTAAATTAGATTGCGTAGAAGTAATCGACGGTTCAGGCAAGTTTTCCTAACTTAAACTCGAGTTACTATCTCAAAGCATGTTAGTGGATAATTATTTTTGATTATTCCACATCTATACTGACTATTGATTCGCACTTAGTGCATATTGCATATGTTCATCAGGTATGAAAGCCTGATCATCTTCATTACCATAAGGTTCAGTTAAAGTTGTTCATGGTCCTTGTTGACATTAAACTTTATTGATTCAGTCGTTCAATTATTGACATTTTGATTCATGCTTTTCACAATTATTATATTGTTGAAAATTCGAAAGCTTATTCTTTCTTTCAATCATGATATATCTTCATTGAATTTAAACTTGCTAAGCAAAGTAGTTGCTCACCCTTGCTATATCATGATACTAAATTTCAGATTAAAACGAAGACTCGAAGAAAGACAGAGGCAATAGATAATGTAGTAAGTTTTAAGGATGATAGAAATAGATAGAATTATTAAGTAATAGAACATTGGAGAAAATTGGAGTTGATGGTGGAAGCATAGGTATTCCAAATCTTCTAGTTATGCTAGTCCTTGAAAATTTTGAAATCAAGCTAAATTCGCACTGATGTGCCTTTAAAAATATAAATGAACTTTTATTATCCTCAACACATGGTTACAAGTGTGTAGAAGTGGGCTTCGAACCACTAACACATCGTTACTTGTTGCGGCATGATAACACCAAAAATGATTTTTCAATGGCTTTGAACTCTTTAAATAAAAGTCTACACTAATTGTTTCGGCTAGACAAAAATAATTGGAAATATTAAAATATCTTTTATATATCATCAATGCATCATGGAACCTGGTGCAAAGATGATAAAAATGATGGAGTCATAAATGCAAAATTACCTCGTGTTGGATGTGATCTAAGGATCGTCAACCCACTATGGTATGATGTAATATGGCAAAGTCACAAAATGACGAAATCCTCAAACGGGCTGTAAATACAGTGCGGTATCATGACGTCATAAAATGATTTTCAAAATTTTAAAGATAAATTATTTTCAATTAAATTTGGCCATGCACATATTTTGATAGATGTTTGAATTATTGGTATACGTCTAAGCTAATTTATTCAGCTAGACAAATATTTATGAAAATTCAAGTATTTCTTTGAGAATTTATCCCGAGCCAAATTATTTTGGTACAGACTCTTATGTTAAGTCTGAGGTGAACAGCCCTGAAAAAAGGAGATATGTTGGTTGGATAAAATATTCCAATCTTTGAACGCATATAGTCGTTCTGAGAAATTAGGTGCAATAGATTGATCATCTACCGTACCCGTATTTGTATTAGGCTTGTGACAACCGGAAAATTTAGACAATTTATTAAAATCTTAAATTATTAAATTAAGGTTAAATAATAGACCTAGACAGAAAATAAGTGTATTGAATTGACATTTTTGTGAAGGATTTTGGTGAATTTAAATTTTTGTGAAAGATTTATATGATTTTGTGATTATACGTGTATACAGTATGTGGTTAAGGGTTGAGTATAAATCAGGTAATGGGTAACATGAGAAAACCCTAATTTTAAATTGATAAACTCTAAATCAATTGATGAAAACCCTAACCCTAATTAGGAATAGGAATTTGATAGTTAATACAGTTATTATAATTGTATCTATGATTGTGTGTTTGTATAGTAAGGTATTAATGATCAAATGTTGATCAGATAAGGTATAACCTTAGTAAACCCTAATGGTAGATTAGAAACCCTAATCTACAGTTAGGAAATCCTAATTTCTTATTCGGGAATCCTAAATCCTAATTTATAAACCTTAATGGTAATTAGCAAACTCTAATATTATTTACCAAACCCTAAGGGTTAAATTTTAAGGGAAACATAGGAAATGACCGAACTACCCTTAAAATTATGTGGAAAATTATTAAAATACCCTTTTGGAGGCGAAATGACCGAACTACCCCTTAAATTGTGTAAAAAATTATTAGAATACCCTTTTGGAGGCGAAATGACCAAATTATCTTTAAAATTATCTGGAAAATGATCAAAATACCCTCCAATCCATGTGAACTTAAATCAACCAATCAGAGAAGAGATGATGCAAGCATGATGCAAGCATGACATCATTCTGAAAGAAATACGGATGATGCAAGCATGACATTAGTATTAAAGAAGCACAAAAGATGATGTCATCATGATGATGTCAACCAGGGACTAAAGTGTAATTAATAAGGTACTAAAGTGTAATTAACTAGAGTACTAACCTGTAATAAGCCAGGGGCAAACTGTAAAAAGCCGAGCCCCTAACGTGCAATTATTGAAACTATGTTTTCTTATAAATAGGAACCATTTCTCTTCATTTTTTTCAAAACCAAAAATATGGTTAGAGAGAGAGAGGAGAATTTTAGCTAGAGAGTGATGAATGGGTTTAACGCCTACGAATTGGTATTCTGTAGAGCTTGATTTTTGTTGTGTTCAAGTGTTTTTGTTATCATTTTACTTCGGATTTATATGATCATGTGCAGGAATAAAATGGAGGAAAAAAGGAGCGTAAAAGGCCAATTTTCAATAATCCAAACTAGTTCACCCGCTGGGGAGGGGCCCGGGAGAATCATATTTCCGCCGGGACGGCTCCACGCAAATTTCATCAAGCTGGACAGTGCATTACCCTGCTGGGGCGGGGCTGTCATGGGCAATTTCCCCGCTGGGGCGGGGAGGCGGCAGTTGCTGATTTCTTTTCTTGTTGGACACGGACGCAATACATGTAACAAGATGACAAGGCAAGCAGCTGAAGACTCCTTTGCCGATTGGGACAGCTGGAGTCTCCTTTTCCTTTAATTTTTCGGACGGAGAGCAACAAGTGGAGATATTATAATATATATTATATAATAGAAGGAGACTAGAAAAAGGCTGCTAAAAATAACCTTTTCCCATTCGGACTAGCAATAATAGAGAGTTAGTGGGCCACGAGTATTGACTAGAGGACTTAAGGAATACTCCTTTTCCTACATGGACTTTCGGCAGCAAGAAGGGATGATACGTGGGCTGGCATGCTTCCCTTTTCTTATTGGGATTGTGACTAGTAAGAAGTGGAGATACATGGTGGGCCACGAGTATTCGTGATATAGAAGGATACAAAAGCCCAAGCTACTAAATACCCTTTTCCTATTCGGATTGGGCTAGACTAATGAAAAAGTAGGCGGATGGACTAGATTTAAAAAAGAAAACATGGAAGCAGCTTATGGATATAGTCCATTAGCTTAGTAATATAGATATATTAGATGTGGAGTTTTTGTTATTAGCTTAGGATTCTATATAATATATAGTGTAGTAGGCGGCAGCATATATAGGTAATATATTAGTATATTAGTTTGAGTGGGGGGATGATTAGATGAGATTTATTATTAGTATTAATTTTATTTTAGTTTTCAATTAAATAATAAACCCTAGTTGAAAGGGAATTTAGAGATTGAAGCAATTGAAAACTATTGAAAATCCAGATCAAGAGTAAGAAGGAGCACGAATTTGCCGGCAACAGATTTATTCTCCACTCTACTTTAATTCTGATATTTAATGTGTATTCAATTGTGGATTCTTAGTTTTAATTCAATGAACTAATTCTTTGTTTGAGATTGCAATGGATTTTATTGTGTAATTTATTTTAATATGCTTCTCTATCAATTATTGTGATCTATTATTATGAATTGTCTATTATGATTTGGAACAACTGTTTAATTTCCTAATTATCAATTACCGTGATAATCTATATAAAATCGATTGAGAAGTATAGATTTAGATCTGATCATGATAGCATGTGTTTGTGATTTCTGCATAGATGGAAGTCATGATTCGTGTTTTGGGTAGAAGTATGCCTTTACGTCATATGTAATCTTATAGAGAACTTGTGATTAAATACTTTTTAATTGTAATTCACATAGAAATATAGTGAATTAGTTAATTAGGGTGTCTTGCTTAATTCTATCATCTGTGAATTTGAGTGAGTATGGTATGATGCATTGAGAGGTGGTTATATTTTCTTTCGTGTTCTTGATTAACAATTCAGAATAGAGAGAATGATTGATGAGAAGTGTGTTAACTTAAATAAAGCAATAAGTGAAGTTGTGATCTTAAATCTCCGTAATCTTAATTTAACTAGTGGTAATTAGAATTAGGTTAATTATAATCTGAAATTCATTCGTTTAAATAAGATTGAATTGGTTACGGGTTAGTACTTGGTGATTCTTACTAAATAATTCCTCGTGGGATCGACACTTTACTTTCACTCTATTACTTGTTGACCACGTATACTTGCGTGTTGTGCGTAACTAGATTTTAACCAACAAGTTTTTAACGTCGTTGCCAGGAAATTTGTAATACCCGAGAATTTTCTAATATTATTAAATAAATATATTAATGGAAATGATAATTTATTTAATATAAATAATTTTGTGTTATGGGATGAATTAATTCAATTATATAAAATTGAATAATTATAATAATTGAGGAAAATGTGGAGTTTATAAAAACTCAGGAAGCCTTGTGTGGCACCGCGATGAGATATGTTAATAATGATAAGTGAACAATTAATCTATATTAATTGTTAATTGTTGTTAATTGTTATTAGAGAATATTAATTAATTATTATAGAATATTAATGATAATTAATTGATGATGTGGGGATTATTATTATCGCAATAATATAATAATAATACGCAATGTGTTTATAAATATAATAAGATTTGTATTAATTTAATGTGATATTTAATCATATAAGTGTAATCGATTATTATGAAAATTAATAATCAATGAGGAATGGATTAATTAATATTATTATTAATTAATCAATGAGATGAATAATTTATTTATTTGACATTATGAATAATAAAATAAATAAGTAAGTTATTAATATAATAAGATTATATTAATTGTTATGTACAAGCATACAATAATTAATAATATAAAGTATATGGAATACAACCATAGTATATAATGTAGAGAGACACTTAAGTGTGACCATGCTTGCATACATAAACTATGTTATATAATGCAATGTGAATATATTACATAGAGACCATGTATTAGGATTGATTGAAATATATAAGCTACATGTTTATGCTAGTGTGACAATATGCATGCAAGTATACATTAACATAATATGAATATATTGTAATCAACTGTTGATTGTAGAATTTAATAATGTGGTAATATTTGATTTGAATTATAACCGGTAAAACAAATGTGCATGAATTTTATGTGTGTGGATTATACTTACTACATTATGTGAATAACATGATTATTGGGATTACATTGTAATTCTAATTGTACTCTAAATACATAGTATGTATATATATATATATATATATATATATATATATGATAACTTAAGTATACATATATGCCTAAGTGCATATAAAATGTGTATGTATTGGGTCATTTTAATTTACTGCGTTGTTTCATATTGCTGAGTTTCCTTGTCCCACTTTGATTGCCCAAATTGCTCCTCACTTCTCATTCACGTGTAACACATAAAGGCTAGAAGCTATTCCTTCTTCTTCTCCCCAAACTCAGCAACTGGCATTTCATAGCTTCATAGCAAATAATGAGCAAGGATGAGGGAATCATGATTGATTTCAACAACCAATTACCTACTCTCTATTAACCATTATGCAAATCTACATTCTCGTTGGTTTAAAATGAAGAACAATAACAATGTCTGGAAATTAGTTGTCCTATAAATGCAAGCTCTTCTCCTCAATTTTCATTTGCTGAGAGTTTGCATAAGTGTTGAGTTAAGAGTTATATATATATATATATATATATATATATATATATATATATATATATATATATATATATATATATATCAGTGTTCTTGAGATAGCAGCAAGCCCAATTACATTGCAGAGGTATACTCTCAAGTTCTTCATTTTGTTTCTGTCAAATTCTCATTTCTTGATTTTGGTTGCAAGGCATGTTAATTGAATTATAGAATGGTTATTAGTTGTTATATAGACATATAAGTATGTTGGTATTGCAATGTAGTTATGTAGAATCAAAATTTGTGAAGTAATTTTGTGATTTGGGCTTGATATCTGCCGAGGCGCATCTCCCTAGTACAATTTGGGCGCAGCCGCGCGCCACTGCAGAATTTGTTGATAATTTCTATTATATCTTCTGATGTATTGAACATGTTGTACTAGTATAGTATGCTTATAACTCACATTAACATATGGAATAAGGTTACTAGATTATAGCAATCCATGCTAGTTGTTTTAGTTGAGTATTTCAAAGAAAACTTGAAGTTATGAAAAGAGGAACTTTGATATATAAATACCATAATAGTATTCTGACTTTTGAGACACGTTTGTATGACCTAGAAACATATGGAATGCATATTGACTCAAGTATATATGTATCGTGATATAATATGAACATGTGAACCCAACTAGTGCACCTTTCTAACAAAAACACAAGTTTTGAAGGTTGATATTGACATGTAAGGGCCATATATATATTCTGACTTTTCGAGCATGTTTATAGGGCCTTGAAATGCATGAAAAGCATGTTGACTTGCTTATATATGTTTCATAATATAACATGAGCATGTGGGCTTCATTTGTGAATTTTACTAAGTGAAAGTGTAAGTTCGAAACGTAAACCTTGACATGTTAACTTGAAGTTTAAATTATGAAGTTTATGAACGCGTTGGATAATACTATTGACTTCATGAACGTCATGCATATATACATACCATGCTAGATGTCATGATTTAGCGTAAACGAAGCATGTTTTCAACTAATAACTGTAATAGTTACATGTATGAAATGTGAATACTCATAAGTATGCCTAATGCAAAGTATATGAATACCTTAAGTGTTTAAAGAGCGAGCATGATAGGCCTTGTGAATTCTATGACCTTGAATGGCTTTAAATTATTGAAAGTGTTAACTTAGAATCTATTGCATGTATGATTGGAACAAGGAAAGGTTGTATACACATAAAAGTATCCTTTAAACATGTATAAATGCTACGTGATATTATATGATGTGACTTGAACCCGATTTTGACGGTTAACTTATGAGAATGCCATAACTTGCTAAAATGAAATACATTTAGTATTAATTGTGGTCTTATGTGATATTAATAATATGAGAACATGTTTGCTAATTGTGGTAGTCTCACATGATAGTAACGATGTATAAATATATTTAAACTCAAAAGGAGGAACGTTAAGAATAGACATTATATTCTATATAACTGTGTAGCTAGGTTAAGACTTAGCTTATATGTTAATCGTACATACGAGATGAGGTATAATGTTAAATTATATGACTAATGAATATCATATATATACGTAACTATATTACGATAGGAATTCAAAAGTGTTGAATTGCTTTTCGTGGATAAACTACGCTAAAGGCAAGTTCTCTAACTTACACTCTTTTACGGTGCAAGTTCTCTAACTTACACTCTTTTACGGTGTAAGTTCTCTAACTTACACTCTTTTAAAGTGCAAGTTTTCTAGCTTACACTCTTTTACGGTGCAAGTATCTAAACCTTATCTCTTTGGATGCAAGTATCCTAACCGACGCATTTACTTTATGCAAATATTCTATCCTTGTATATTGCGAACTAGTTTCTTTACTTAATCGTTTGAATTGAATTAGCATACTTGAACTCTTATTTCATTAAAGCTATTATTCATGTGGAACTTGGTATTGTTCTTGAATATTGTGAAAGTGTCTATGCCATTTGATTCGGCTAGACTTATATTATTGAAAAGTGACCCAAACCAATTGACTGGTGCGGGATCTTGTATTTGACTAAGAAGAATAAAATATAACTGTCGGAGAACCGACGCGCGCACTTGAGTATGATTGATTGTTATGCATAACGATGGTACTTTAGGCTGATCACCTGTTGTACCTATTTTTGTTGGATTTTCAGTTTAATACTGTTAATTCTAGTAGAAGTTCATAGTCCTTAGTGACTGCTCAGTATTCAGTTATCTTGAAATCTTGAATTGATTTATTATTAAATCACATTGATATATTCTGTCCTTAGCGACTATATTTGAAAACTGTTGATATTCTTGTTATCCTTGAACTATCAAACCTTACTATACCCTTTCGAGAATTGAGAATTTTATTACTCACCCTTATTATATATTACTTGCTGGGCAATTTGTGCTCATTCTTGCTTTCCCTAAAACATTTCAGTTAAGGCAGAGCATGGTGAACCTTCAGGCATTGATAAGGGCAAGGGCAAAGCTACCAACTAGCTTGTGTCTTTTATGTTTATAAATATTTTAATGTTGTATTAAGATGATGTAGTAAGACTAGATTTGATTATGTTTAAGCTTAAGTTAGATTATGTAATAAGTCGTTAATTGATATTATTATGTAATCTATTAAGTACTGTAGGTTGCGAGACTTGGGGGAATATTTATAATAAATCATTGTATATTATTCTAAATTAGATATTTCGCTGTGAATGTGCGATTTTAGTTATTATTGGATTACCATGAGCACGTGACGAACCGAATTCGAGAGCCAAGTGGCGGTCCCGAATTTGGGGGCGTCACAGAATTAATTTAATAATTATTTGCCAATATTAACTTCAATCAAATTAGTCTTAATTTAAATATTTTTTTACTATATATTTTTATTCTCTTCCTATCTTACTATCTTTTCAGGTACCATGGCTGAATTCAATTATCAATGGCCATATACGAACATAACTCAACCAAGGGAAACAGGGATTGATGAATTTATATTAGCACAGATTAAAGAACTTTCGAGGAAGTTGGAGGTTATCGTAGCCCAACAGAGTCGAAGGATGCCAGTTACGTTTGATTATTGTGCTGGCAATCATTCGAGTCATTAATGCACCGTCAGTTTTGAACCGGTACCATATAGTGGTGATTACCTCAACAACTATGCTGAGCCTAACTATCACCAAGATTGGGGGTCTCACCCGAATTCTTCATGGAGCTACAATTATGATGACCAATACTATGCTCCAAATCCATCATACACACTGAAATTTTCATATCCAGCTCCATTGCCGCAAACAGATAATTCAAGGATGTGGGAAGAGTTGTCCAGATTCAGAACAGAAAGTGAAGAGGTAATGAAATCTATAGCGATAGAAATTAAAAATCTAGCAATTCAACTGGAGCAAATGACCAAAGCCGTGAACAACATTCCTCCAATGGTCCTAATTATATGGATTTCAAAACTGATGGAGAGCCAGAATCAAATCTGCTATTGGATGAGCCACAAGAAGAAAAGTCAAATCTGGAGGAACTCATGTCAAACGTCATAGCAGATCAAGAGGAGGGGAAGATTAGTCAAGAGTTGTCAAGTCAAGATCTTAATAATCAGATGGAGCAACTCATCACTACCCCACCAAATGGTCCTAATTACATGGATTTCGAAACAGAAATAGATAATTCAGAGCTGAGGGAATGGTGGCTCAAGTTCATAGCAGACATAGAGGAGAGGAGGATTAATCAAGAGAGTTCAATTCGAGATCAAGAGTTATCAACTCAAAATCTTAATAATCAGATAGAGCAAATGGACAACGCCTCAAACAACCTTCCTCCAAGTAATTGTCTTAATGACATGGATGACGAAACTAACGGAGAATTCGAACCAAATTTGCAGCTGAATGAGCCACAAAATATCGAAAGAGAGGAGACAAATGGGGATCATGAAATGGAGGTCGACGAAGATCTAAATTCCAAAGAAGACGAATCGATCTTGCTAGTTCCCCAAGTGCCTTCTCCGCCAAAGATCAAGGATCTAGTCAGATTTGCAAAACCCTGCTCGCTTGGTAGTCATGTCGTCGGCAAAGCTTTTTATGACATAAGAGCGAGTACAATTTCGAAGCCATGGTGGGATGAGAGAGAGAAGATAGACGAAGAGCCCATTGTGTGTGACAAGCTTCCATGCCCCAAAGTGATCACATACACAATGGAGACAACACCTAGCTATTGGACCTTCTTCATTGAGATCATACCAAATCAGAGCATACTAGGTGACTTTAATACACTGGCCATCGCGTGTGGGAACTTTCCAAAGGATTATTTGTTACTGATGGATGGAGGGTTCCTCAACTTCCGAAGTGGAATTGGATAGCGTTGACCAGACAAAGTCCGGCTGAAGGACTATAAATCAAGCGCTTATTGGGAGGCAACCCAAGTTTAATTTTTATTTTTAGTTTTTTTTAGGTTTCATATTATTTGATAGATTTTTCAATTTTTTTTAGGATTTAATAAACTTGCTTCTATCATGTTCACAGGTTAGTCTAGTCTAACTCAAGTGTGGTGCCCGATTCATGTGCCTAGCCTATTCTTCAGACTTAGTAGACAAGGAGGAAAATGCTATATTTTCAAGGAAGTCCTCTCCTTTAATTTTTCATATCTTAGCCATTGAGGATAATGTTTGTTTTAAATTTGGGGGTATTTATCATGCTTAGGCAATGTTTACTTGGGCAATGTTTTGATGAAAATTTGATCTGGGCCAATGATAAGTGGGTATTTAATGTTTTTAACTCTTGCAGAAGTGGTGAGCATGCTTAGTCTATATTTCAACTCATTAGTTGGTTTCACAATACTTGCGAAATTTTTGAAAATTTACACATATCCATTTGTTTAGCCAGGTGGGATTAAAA
This sequence comes from Panax stipuleanatus, assembly GCA_020205555.1. Taxonomy (NCBI): domain Eukaryota; kingdom Viridiplantae; phylum Streptophyta; class Magnoliopsida; order Apiales; family Araliaceae; genus Panax; species Panax stipuleanatus. The sequence continues at coordinate 53,775,847 of CM035115.1, read as the reverse complement.
ATTTTAAACTAAATACTTATGAAAGATACCATTGCAACTTGAGGAATCTTATTTGAGCATCATTCAAAGTGAAAATTAGGCACTCACATAAGTTTGGGGGAAATCTTGGGATATTTTTAAAAAAATAAAAATAAAAAAATTGGAACCTTCCCGAGTTGAATAATTGAATCATGTGGTGGGTCGAGATAGAGCGTAAAACGCACTCCCCATAAACACAAGAACGAGATGGAGCGTAAAACGCACTCGTTCAATGGAAAGTGAAAAGTGAGATGGAGCATAAAATGCACTCACTAAAAAAAGAAGATGAAGAGAAACTTTGAAGTACTTGGGAAGGTTCATATGTGCTTAAATGTTAAATATATGTTGATCCTCAAGAAAAATTTGTGCGTTGTCTATATTAGCGGTGATTGATGTGAAAATAAGTTTTGAGAGTTGTTTTTAAAAAATTTTTATGAGTATTGGTTGATGTTGCTTAAATCATGACTAGTTTGAACATGTGGATGCACACACGCACTTAAAGGATCATTAGTAGTTGTGGAACTAATGAAAGTGTTGAAATTTTAGACATGACATTGTTTTGAAATTTTTTGTGGGTTACCAGTCGTGGTAACTTTTGAGGCCAATGTCAAATTCATATTAATTCAAGTGGATCATTGCTAGAAAATGAATCTGTCTAATTTTTGCTTGAGAACAAGCAAAGTCTTAAGTGTTTGGTTATTTGATGAGTGGGTTTAACGCCTACGAATTGGTATTCTGTAGAGCTTGATTTTTGTTGTATTCAAGTGTTTTTGCAATCATTTTACTTCAGATTTATATGATCATGTGCAGGAATGAAATATAGGCAAAAAGGAGCGTAAAATGCCAATTTTCAGTAATACTAACTAGTTCACCAGCTAGGGCAGGGCCCGGGAGCATCATATTCCCGCCGGGGCAGCTCCAGGCTAATTTCATCAAGCTAGACAGTGCATTACCCCGCTGGGGCGGGGCTGTCATGGGCAATTTCCCCGCTGGGGTGGCGAGGCGGCAGATGCTGATTTCTTTTCTTCTTGGACACGGACGCAATACATGTAACAAGATGACAAGGCAAGCAGCTGAAGACTCCTTTGCCGAGTGGGACAGGTGGAGTCTCCTTTTCCTTTAATTTTTCGGACGGAGACCAACAACAAGTGGAGATATTATAATATATATTATAAAATGGAAGGAGACTAGAAAAAGGCTGCTACAAATAACCTTTTCCCATTCGGACTTGCAATAATAGAGAGTTAGTGGGCCACGAGTATTGAGTAGAGGACTTAAGAAATACTCCTTTTTCTACATGGACTTTCGGCGACAAGAAGGGATGATACGTGGGCTGGTTATTGGGATTGTGACTAGCAAGAAGTGGAGATGCATGGTGGGCCACGAGTATTCGTGATATAGAAGGATACAAAAGCCCAAGCTGCTAAATACCCTTTTCCTATTCGGATTGGGCTAGACTAATGAAAAAGTAGGCGGATGGACTAGATTTAAAAAAGAAAACACGGAAGCAGCTTATGGATATAGTCCATTAGCTTAGTAATATAGATATATTATGAGTGGAGTTTTTGTTATTAGCTTAGGATTCTATATAATATATAGTGTAGTAGGCGGCAGCATATATAGGTAATATATTAGTATATTAGTTTGAGTGGGGGGATGATTAGATGAGATTTATTAGTAGTATTAATTTTATTTTAGTTTTCAATTAAATAATAAACCCTAGTTGAAAGGGGATTTGGAGATTGAAGCAATTGAAAACTATTGAAAATCCAGATCAAGAGCAAGAAGGAGCACGAATTTGCCGGCAACAAATTTATTCTCCACTCTACTTTTATTCTGATCTTTAATGTGTATTCAATTGTGGATTCTTCGTTTTAATACAATGAACTAATTCTTTGTTTGAGATTGTAATGGATCTTATTGTGTAATTTATTTTAATATGCTTCTCTATCAATTATTATGATCTATTATTGTGAATTGTCTATTATGATTTGGAATAACTGTTTAATTGCCTAATTATCAATTACCGTGATAATCTATATGAAATCGATTGAGGAGTATAGATTTAGATCTGATCATGATAGCATGTGTTTGTGGTTTCTGCATAGATGGAAGTCATGATTTGTGTTTAGGGTAGAAGTATGCATTTACGCCATATGTAATCTTATAGAGAACTTGTGATTAAATACTTTTTAATTGTAATTCACATATAAATATAGTGGATTAGTAAATTAGGGTGTCTTGCTTAATTCTATCATCTGTGGATTTGAGTGAGTATGGTAAGATGCATCGAGAGGTGGTTATATTTGCTTTCGTGTTCTTGATTAACAATTTAGAATAGAGAGAATGATTGATGAGAAGTGTGTTAACTTAAATAAAGCAATAAGTGAAGTTGTGATCTTAAATCTCCGTAATCTTAATTTAATTAGTGGTAATTAGAATTAGGTTAATTATAATCTGAAATTCATTCGTTTAAATAAGATTGAATTGGTTACGAGTTAGTACTTGGTGATTCTTACTACATAATTTCTCGTTGGATCGACACTTTACTTTCAATCTATTACTTGTTGACCACGTATACTTGCGTATTGTGCGTAACTAGATTTTACCCAACAGAGAGAGAAAGAGAGAGGAAAGTTTTTGAGTTTCAAGATTTCAAAGGATTAGTTAAAGCTTGCAACTCTAAGAGGTATTTACTCTTGTGGTTATTATGTTAATTATTCTTTATATATTTAGGAAAAAAAATATACTTTTACAAGCAGTTATAATGCCCAAATTATTTTAAATAAATAGTACAAAAGTCCTATTTACAAGCAGTTATAATGTCCGACTTATTTCTCTTATAAAGTAGAAAATATACTTTTAGAAGCATCTATAATGTCCGATTTATTTCTCTTATAAAATAAAAAATATATTTTTATAAGCAGTTGCTATGTCCGATTTTCTTCAAGTATTTAGTAAGAATACTCATGTTATAAGCAGTTATAATGCTGAAATTATCTTAAATAGAATAGTAGAATATTCATTTTATAAAGCAGTTATAATGCTCGATTTATTTCAAATATAGTACACGAATATTCATTTTTACAATCATTTATAATGCTCAAATTATTTAAATATTAATAATATTAAATTTATTTAATAATTATATTAAATAAATTACTTAAAAATAATTTTAATACTTTAAAAATATATTCAAGTGTTAGGAAATATTTTAAGTTATTTTGGATGACTTTTAATATTTTGGGATAAATTTCATTAATAATTAATATTAATGGTAATTAATTTATTTAATAATTATATTAAATAAATTATGGAAAAATAGATTTAATGTTTTAAAAATCATATAAAATGATTTAATGGTTATAAAAAATATTTTAAGTTATAAAATATAACTTTTAATATTTTGCTATGAAATACGTTAATATTTTAATATTAATGACAGTTATTTAATAATAATTTTAAATATTTTAAAATTAATTAAATATGATATTAAGGTATTAAAAATACTTGGTGATATTATAAATAACTTATAATATTATGACATGTATTTCATTAATATTTGATAGTAAATAAATATTAATGGAATTAAGTGGTATTTAAATCATATAAATATGATATTAATGAATTAAAAATCATTTTAAATGATAATAATTATTGGAAAATTATTATGAGCTTGTGAAAAATATTTTGATTGATTAATAAAATATCTATGATAATAATAAAGCATTTAGGTAGAGTCTTATTAGAATTAGGCTCGATAGTTGTCCGATTAGGCAATCGGGACGTCAAAATATTACTGAACTCAAATCAGACTGAAATAGTTTGACTTAATACCAAGTCTGATGTGTTTTAGTGAATGTTAGGGATATGTGATAAGTGTTTAAGTTATACTATTACTGTATTTAGCAGTGATATATGTTATGATATTATTCTAATTGAGAGATCGGTATTATTAATCATAGGTCTTTCAGCTGAAGCTTAACTAGATTGTGTAGCAGTAATCGACGGTACAGGCAAGTTCCTGAATTATACTTTTATTAAGCAAGTTTCCTAACTTGAACTCGAGTTGTTATTGTAAAGCATGTTCGTGATTAATCATTGTTGATTATTCACATCTATACTGATTATTGATTCGCACATAGTGCATGTTGTATATGTTCATCAGGTATGAAATGCTGATCACCTTCATTACCCTAAGGTTCAGATAAATTTGATCATGTTCATTGTTGGCCATTCATCATTATTGTCTCGGTCATTTAGTTATGTAAATTGATTCATGTTCTTTCACCAATATTATATTGTTGAAAGTTTGTCAGTTTATTATTCTTTTCAATCATGATATATCTTCATTTGAACTTAAACTTGCTGGGAAAACTTGTTGCTCACCCTTGCTATATCATGATAAATATTTCAGATTAAAGACGAAACTTTGGACACAGTCAAAGGCAAAGACAAGTGATAGTAGTGTGCATACAAGCCAGTCATGTATGATGATAAAGCACATACTTTGTAAATAATCTTATTTATTTATTAATAAAATATTTATTTATTAAAGGCATTTAATTATCTACATGGTGCTGTTTTTATAATATGTAAATAACCCATAGTTTTAAGCAATGCTTTTAGAATCATGATGTTGATCATGCTAATGAGATCTAAATTCTTAGAAAGCTTTAAAACTAAAATAGTTCCCAATCGTGGGATTACTAAAAAGGGGATTAGTAAATCCGGATAGATTGGTACATATGTTGCTTGCTCATTGGATGAGGATGACTGATCTCATGGTCATTTGTGTGGAGACACTAAAGCAAGTATGTAGGTGCTTATTGGAGAATAAGTTCACTGAACGTGACTCGCTATGGAATACCTAATGGAGTTTTACTCGCCTGGCAATAGGAATTCCTAATGTGATAGTAGTACATGTGATCCTTGGACTTGAGATCATCATAGTATCTTGTATGTAACAAATTATACTTTGACTAATTCCTTAAGGCCTTTTAAGGCATATATAGGGTATGCTTGGGTGTAATGAGTTACATATGGAGATAATGAATGATCAATAAAGAATCTACCACCTCTAGTAAAAGAGGAGATATGTCCTATGTGATTCGTTAAATGACAACCCAGGAATCCTTGGCCAAGGTAGAATGAAATTAGAAAGAGGTTTCTAATTTGCATTATTTGGAGTTGTGCATTTTCTAATCGAAATACATATGATTAAATAAATTAAGACTTGACAGTAAATCCATGTCTTATATTTAATTGGGACATTGTATGGTGGAAGGATTGAATTGTACGGTAACTATTAACTCACAGGTTCTTTTATGATTAATGTTGAAATCTATATTATCTGGAAAGTCGTTGATCGCTAGGGAGGCTTATCCCTATTGTAGAATAAATGTTATTTATTTAAATAGATTATTTGTTTAATTTGTTTATTTAAATAAGATTAGAATTGTTCTAATTGATTTATTCACAACCGGTTTAATATGGAGAACCTAAAGGGTCACACCATAAAAGGAAGAATGAATTATTTAAGAAGAAAATGGCATGATAGTAATAATGCATTAAGTATAATTAATTTAATCTATGATGATAGAATAAATTAAATAGCTTAATGTTTATTATTTAATATTTTAGAAATATTAAATATAAATTAATAAGAGGAGTCTTATTAATATTATTATTATTATTATTATTTTAATTCTAAAGGAGTTTAGGAATTAATATAATATCAGCACTCTCTCTCAATCCTAATAAAGATTAGGATATAAATTAATTAAAAGTATTTAATTAATTAATTAAATAAAACCCTATTCTAATTGGATTAGGTGGGTTAACCTAATATCTATATAAGAGAGTCTTATATAAGAAATAAGTTATGATGTGAAATTTTCCAAGAGTTGGGAGTACACATATTCTATAGAGATAGAAACAAGGGTTAAGCCAATAACCCATCTTCTTGAGTTCTTCATCTTCCTTGGTGGATCACCGTTAGAGGCCAAACATTTGGGTGGCTGACATTATTCAAGGGAAGGAGCCACTATCAGAGGAATCAAAGGAATCGAAGGAGTAGAACTTGTACCTGAGGAAGCTTAGATCTTCAAAGGTATAATTCTATGTTCTCTCTTTTCTGTTATTGATAACAAGCACAAAGCATGATCATGGTTATGGGTTTGTATAAATTTTGAAAACCTAGTTTTTACGCTTCTGCCCTATTTATGTGATTTGATTGCATGATTGCGTTACATACAAACCCAACAGTGGTATCAGAGCCTAACTTTGTGCTAATTATCAATTTTATAATTCCATGTATGAATTGATGTGAGAATTGGATCGTTTTTCTGGACAAAAATCGTTTTCTGCAAGTTTCTGCGGCGAACGGCGCAGCTGCGTAGCTGCCTAGTTCATTACTGGCGCAGCTGCGCTGGTCTGCAAAAACTGCTGCTTCCGTCTACCTGCGCAGCTGCGCAGCTACCCAGTTCATTACTGGCGCAGCTGCGCCGGTACCTGCACAGACCCTGAAAATTAATTTTAATTAATTAAGTAAACTGTTTATTTAATTGATAAAGTTTTAAAATAAAGAAGTTTATTTTATCTGAAATATGATTTCAGAATGCTAAAATTAAAGGAGTTTAATTTGGATTTATTTTTGATTAAAATAAAAGAGTTTATTTTGTTTCAAAAATAAAATTTAGCAAAACTTTTGTCCATTAAATAACATCGATCCATATATGGAATAACATTGTTATTCATGAGATGAATGGATATTTATTGATGCATATGTTGATGTGTATGATAATAAATGGGGTTGATTATGGACTATGACCAATGTGATTGGATTTTATTTTGGATGAATGCTTGAATGTATGGGTTTTATAAAATGGGGTCTGCGTACCTCGTCTTCTCTTGTTTTATTCTCGATGTAAATTCTATCTCCTTTCTATGTACTTCCCCTTGACTGCTGATCAAGGTTTCTATTTAATTTTAAATAGTTAATGTAATAGAGATAGTTAGAATTATTTTGAAGAAATTGGAGATCAATGAGCGAGGAGCGCGTGAAGACCTGTTTGTATGGAGCCCGGGTTTAAATGTAATAGTTACATTTAAAATTTAAATTCTTGCACTCCTAGGTTTGACCTTTTGGTTCACTTGGTGGCTCTAGTGAACCAAACTAGAATAAAAGTCCATAATCAATCCGGGTAGAATATAGTATTCTATATTGCATGCTAAATATTATATATATTATATTTTATACAAACATGCTTCGCATGTTTAATAAAATGACGCGTATTTTATATATATATATGTGCATGCGCGCTTAAAAAATGAGACAAATAATAACAAACCCCTCAAAAAAATAATATTAAGTCTGAAGCGTTCAAATGATATTTGGAATATCGAACGTCGCCTTCTAGCATGATTAGTTAATAGAGTATTAAATATTTAATATGAGTTTGTTGTGCTATCCACAAGGCGAGTATTGAATATTTAAGATGTTAATTAATCACATTTGATGCTTATCAAGAAAATTGAACGATCTAGTCTTGTTGTGCTATCCACAAGGACGAAAATTTTTCTTTTTAAATTTATGGAAGTGTTAGGCTGGACTTAACTTAAATCATTTTAGTTCGGATGTGCACACACATGACCATTATGATTTAAGAGGCAAAATAAAAGGAGTTACATGGTGATGTAATTGACAAGAGTTGTCTACCTATTTATTTGTATATCGCTTGTTGTGCTATCCACAAGGTTATATACATTTGAAATGGGATCCTTAATCTCACTAGCAAATCTTTAATTAGATATTGCCGAACTATATAAGTGAGGGTAATATAGTTTGATAAAAATAGTGGGAGATACCAATTTAAAATAAAGACCTAAATTTATTTTGGTATGCAAATTAATAAAATGAATGTTTGCTAAAATGTTGTCTTTTCACATGCAGAATTTTAAAAATGTCAAAATCACTAATCTCACTGCGAAGCATACTTGATGCTAATAAGCTTACCGGCCCGAATTATGAGGACTGGCTAAGAAATCTGAGAATTGTTCTCACTGCTGAAAAGATTTCTTATGTCCTAAATTCCACTATCCCTGAATCTGTTTCAGAAACAGCCTCTGAGGAAGAGATTGCCACTTTCAATAAGTGGCAAGATGATGCATCTGTGGCTCAATGCATCATGCTCGCATCCATGAATAACGAGCTTCAGCGTCAGCACGAAAAAATGGATGCTCCTGCTATGCTGCTTCACCTCAAGGAGTTGTATGGTGAACAGAGTAGGACTGCTAGATATGAGATATCTAAGGAGCTCTTCCGATCTCGGATGACCAAGGGCAAAGTGAACATAAAGGAACAAAAGAAATCTGATCCAGCTAGCAAAGGAATGTGCTTCCATTGCAACGAGCCGGGACATTGGAAGAGGAACTGCAAGAAGTTTCTAGCAGAGAAGAAGCTTGGAGAAGCTTCGACTTCCAATCAAGGTTTGTTTATGATTGAAATTAATTTTTCTGAAAGTCATAATTCTACTTGGGTATTGGATACCGGCTGTGGTTCTCACATATGTAATACTGTGCAGGGACTGGTCAGAAGTAGAAAGCTGAACAAAGATGAGGTGATCCTACGAGTGGAAAATGGAGCAAAAGTTGCTGCATTAGCTGTAGGAACTTATTGTTTAGCAATGCCTTCGGGCAAATCCATTTATCTTAATAATTGTTATTATGTTCCGAATATTATTAAAAACATTATTTCAATTTCTGTATTGGATATGGAAGGTTTTGACGTTATTATAAAGAACAATGGTTGTTCTATTTATAAAGACGATGTTTTATATGGTATTGGAAATTTGCGAAATGGACTTTATACACTTGAATTGCAAGAAAATATATTTCAAATTGAACAAATTAAGAAAAGGAAAAGAGATGATATTAATTATACCTATATGTGGCACTGTAGACTCGGTCATATCAATGAAACAAGATTATCCAAGTTGCATAAAGATGGGCTCCTCGAGCTATCTGATTATGAATCATATCCAACTTGTGAATCTTGTCTCATGGGTAAAATGACTAAATCTCCTTTTAGTGGAAAAGGGGAGAGAGTTACAGAGTTGTTGGCATTGATTCACACAGACGTTTGTGGACCTATAACAACAAGTGCACGGGGTGGGTATTCTTATTTTATTACTTTCACTGATGATCACTCAAGATTTGGATATGTGTATTTAATGAAATACAAATCAGAATCATTTGAAAAGTTCAAAGAGTTCAGAAGTGAAGTAGAGAAACAAACGGGCAAGAGTATTAAGATACTTCGATCAGATCGAGGTGGAGAATACTTAAGCAGTGAGTTTCTCAATTGTCTCAGAGAAAATGGTATAATCTCACAATGGACTCCTCCAGGTACACCACAGTTAAATGGAGTATCTGAAAGGAGAAATCGAACACTGTTGGACATGGTTCGATCCATGATGAGTTTTACCGACCTTCCAATTTCCTTCTGGGGATATGCCTTAGAAACGGCTGCATACCTACTTAACAAGGTACCTACCAAATCCGCCCCAAAGACTCCATATGAGATGTAGAAAGGGAGGAAACCAAATCTTAAGCATGTTAAGACTTGGGGTTGTCCAGCTTATGTCAAAAAGTTTGAAAATGATAAGCTACAGACTAAATCCGATAAGTGTAGATTTGTGGGATACCCTAAAGAAACCGTAGGGTATTATTTCTATCATCCAACTGATCAAAAGGTGTTTGTTACGAAACATGCTACCTTCTTGGAGAAAGAGTTTATCCATGAAGGGGTCAGTGGGAGTAAGATATATCTTGAAGAAGTTCAAGAACCACAAGTTACCACGGACCAAAGTCAAGTACCTAACCAAGTAGAAGAACCTACTGTACCACACCATGTTCGTAAATCTGGAAGAGTACCGAAGATACCTGAGAGGTATGGATTCGTTATAGAGGATGACGATGAGGTACACATCATGAATGATGATGATCCATTGAATTACGAACAGGCTATGAGTAATAAAGACTCAGGGAAATGGCTTGAAGCCATGAAATCTGAAATGGACTCCATGTATGAAAACAAAGTATGGTCTTTGGTTTCACCACCTGAAGGTATTAAACCTATTGGGTGTAAATGGGTTTTTAAGAAAAAGACTGGAGCAGACGGAAAGGTAGAGACCTATAAGGCCCGACTGGTTGCAAAAGGTTTCAAACAAAGACAAGGAGTTGACTATGATGAAACCTTCTCACCAGTAGCCATGCTCAAGTCCATTCGAATTTTGCTTGCGATTGCAGCTTACAACGACTATGAGATCTGGCAGATGGACGTGAAAACGGCCTTCCTCAATGGGAAACTTTAGGAGGATGTGTATATGACACAGCCAGAGGGATTTATTTCAAAAGTTGGAACAAATCAAGTCTGTAAGCTACAACGATCCATTTATGGGTTGAAGCAAGCTTCTCGTAGATGGAACATTCGTTTTGATGAGACAATCAAAGAGTTTGATTTTATCAAAAACGAGGATGAACCATGTGTATACAAAAATGTTAGTGGGAGCGCAGTATCATTCCTTGTATTATATGTTGATGATATATTACTGATAGGGAATGACATTCCTATGTTACAATCCATTAAAATCTGGTTATCTAAAAACTTCTCCATGAAGGACTTGGGTGAAGCATCCTATATTTTGGGGATAAAGATCTATAGAGATATATCTAAAAGGATGCTCGGCTTATCCCAAGGAACGTACATTGATACGATGCTAAAGAGGTTTAGCATGGAAGATTCCAAAAGAGGTCTCATGCCGATGAGCCATGGAATAAATCTCTCCAAGAAACAGGCCCCAAAGACACCTGAGGAGAGAGACCGTATGAGTAAGATCCCTTATGCTTCTGCAATAGGATCTATCATGTACGGTATGATATGTACTAGATCGGATGTTGCTCACGCACTTAGTGTAACAAGCAGATACCAGTCGAATCCAGGAGAAGAGCACTGGAAGGTAGTGAAAAATATCCTAAAGTACTTGAGAAGGACTAAAGATATTTTTCTTGTCTACGGTGGGTCTGAATTAAAACTCGAGGGATTCACGGACTCAAGTTTTCAAACAGACCAAGATGACAGTAAATCTATTTCAGGGTATGTGTTTACCTTGAACGGAGGTGCAGTGAGTTGGAAGAGTTCCAAGCAGCAAACGGTTGCTGATTCAGTGACAGAGGCAGAGTATATAGCTGCAAGTGAAGCTGCAAAGGAAGCTGTTTGGATGAAGAAGTTCATAACTGAACTTGGTGTGGTTCCTAGCATTGGAGAAGCAGTTCCCGTATACTGTGACAACACCGGAGCGGTTGCACAGGCCAAGGAACCCAGGTCTCATCAGAAATCTAAACACGTGTTGCGGCGATTTCACTTGATCAGGGAGATCATTGAAAGAGGAGACGTCACCTTGGAGCGTGTAGACTCTCAAGACAACATTGCAGATCCATTTACTAAAGCTTTAACACAACAGCAGTTTGATCGTCACTTAGAGAAGATGGGTATGAGATACCATGACGATTGGCTTTAGTGCAAGTGGGAGATTGATAGTAGTGTGCATACAAGCCAATCATGTATGATGATAAAGCACATACTTTGTAAACAATCTTATTTATTTATTAATAAAATATTTATTTATTAAAGGCATTTAATTATCTACATGGTGCTGTTTTTATAATATGTAAATAACCCATAGTTTTAAGCAATGCTTTTAGAATCATGATGTTGATCATGCTAATGAGATCTAAATTCTTAGAAAGCTTTAAAACTAAAATAGTTCCCAATCGTGGGATTACTAAAAAGGGGATTAGTAAATCCGGATAGATTGGTACATATGTTGCTTGCTCATTGGATGAGGATGACTGATCTCATGGTCATTTGTGTGGAGACACTAAAGCAAGTATGTAGGTGCTTATTGGAGAATAAGTTCACTGAACGTGACTCGCTATGGAATACCTAATGGAGTTTTACTCGCCTGGCAATAGGAATTCCTAATGTGATAGTAGTACATGTGATCCTTGGACTTGAGATCATCATAGTATCTTGTATGTAACAAATTATACTTTGACTAATTCCTTAAGGCCTTTTAAGGCATATATAGGGTATGCTTGGGTGTAATGAGTTACATATGGAGATAATGAATGATCAATAAAGAATCTACCACCTCTAGTAAAAGAGGAGATATGTCCTATGTGATTCGTTAAATGACAACCCAGGAATCCTTGGCCAAGGTAGAATGAAATTAGAAAGAGGTTTCTAATTTGCATTATTTGGAGTTGTGCATTTTCTAATCGAAATACATATGATTAAATAAATTAAGACTTGACAGTAAATCCATGTCTTATATTTAATTGGGACATTGTATGGTGGAAGGATTGAATTGTACGGTAACTATTAACTCACAGGTTCTTTTATGATTAATGTTGAAATCTATATTATCTGGAAAGTCGTTGATCGCTAGGGAGGCTTATCCCTATTGTAGAATAAATGTTATTTATTTAAATAGATTATTTGTTTAATTTGTTTATTTAAATAAGATTAGAATTGTTCTAATTGATTTATTCACAACCGGTTTAATATGGAGAACCTAAAGGGTCACACCATAAAAGGAAGAATGAATTATTTAAGAAGAAAATGGCATGATAGTAATAATGCATTAAGTATAATTAATTTAATCTATGATGATAGAATAAATTAAATAGCTTAATGTTTATTATTTAATATTTTAGAAATATTAAATATAAATTAATAAGAGGAGTCTTATTAATATTATTATTATTATTATTATTTTAATTCTAAAGGAGTTTAGGAATTAATATAATATCAGTACTCTCTCTCAATCCTAATAAAGATTAGGATATAAATTAATTAAAAGTATTTAATTAATTAATTAAATAAAACCTAATTGGATTAGGTGGGTTAACCTAATATCTATATAAGAGAGTCTTATATAAGAAATAAGTTATGATGTGAAATTTTCCAAGAGTTGGGAGTACACATATTCTATAGAGATAGAAACAAGGGTTAAGCCAATAACCCATCTTCTTGAGTTCTTCATCTTCCTTGGTGGATCACCGTTAGAGGCCAAACATTTGGGTGGCTGACATTATTCAAGGGAAGGAGCCACTATCAGAGGAATCAAAGGAATCGAAGGAGTAGAACTTGTACCTGAGGAAGCTTAGATCTTCAAAGGTATAATTCTATGTTCTCTCTTTTCTGTTATTGATAACAAGCACAAAGCATGATCATGGTTATGGGTTTGTATAAATTTTGAAAACCTAGTTTTTACGCTTCCGCCCTATTTATGTGATTTGATTGCATGATTGCGTTACATACAAACCCAACAACAAGTTCTAGGATGGAATTATTATACGATTAAAATGGTAATAGTATTGGATGCAAATGACATTGTATGTCGTGTATAATATGTGTATTAAGTTAAGATTTCAGACCTTGGGAATTATGTTGAAAAAGTTATTATATAAACAATTTATGTTTATATCTTTCGCAATAGTTAGAGAAATGATGTATCGTAACGTACCAGGTTCGGGGTCTGGGGACCCGGATTTTGGGGCGTCACAATTGGTATCAGAGCTGTAGGTTATAAACCTTAGGTAGGGTTACCTTAGGCTATTAACCACAGTGGGATAAGGATAAGAACTAACTCAAATAGAGTTAGTGCGTTGATAAGTTTCAAAGACGAATCTCGATAAATTATAAAAGATCCGGAGTTACCTAACTCTGATAATAAAGATGAACAGTAGTAATGAATAGATAGAGTCTAAAAGACTAAAAGTACGGGGAAAGAAAACCGTATAACAAAACGATCGTAACATAGGAATGAATCGTAATATACACGATGAGATCACATCGTGATCTGATAAGGTCATAGCAGGGAGGAGGATCAATCGAATGATTAAAAATTTTATGGCAAAGTTTCTATGTGTCAGTTGTACTATGAATTGGTAATGTGCCAACTCAGAAAAAGGGTTGGGGTTGATGCAATATGGATTGAACACAATTCGTATGGAGAAAGAATGGGGCTACGATATTAAGTGAGGATTTCAATTGAGGACTCATGTCAGCAGCTGAGTTGTATGACTCCTTGTATGGGCAGGGAATTTGTACTTGGTTTTAGAACCGCTTAGCTTCCTGATCGATATAGTGGTTAAGTTGAACAATTCTTTGTATGGGCAGGGAATTTGTCCTTGGTGTAAAAACCGCTTAGCTTCCTATATTGATTAGAGGCCGAGTTGACCAATTCTTTGTATGGGCAAGGGATTGTGTTTGGTTTGACGACCACTTAGTTTCTGATTGTGATAATCATTGAAATGTTTGTGTCGCGCTATTTGCTATATATATGTTGAGAAGGTGATTCTTTTCTTATGTGTACAACAGATAGATAGAGTATAGGTAGAGGATATAAGGTTAAGTTGCGAGTTCTTAAAACTCATACTTATGGTAAGTTCGTGAGTCATAATTATATGAAATGTTTTGAACCCCTCAGCGAATGGACGCCAATGGTCTGTCTAGGACAAGTTCTTAAACTCATATGATTGTGGAAAGTTCCTGAACCCATAACATGTGATAAGTTTGACGAACTTGGTATAATTAAGTGTGAATGGAGTATTAAGGATAATAGGAATAGATAGGCTGATTAAGCAATGGATCATTAGTGGAATGGTAGGTATTCTAAATCTTCTAGTTATGATAGACTTCGAAATTTTTGACATCAAGCTAAATACGCACTATGTGCCTTTTAAAAATAAATTTTTATTCTCAAATCCCGGTGACTAATGTGTATGTGTGGACTTCGGGACACTGACACATCGTTACCTGTTGAGATGATAAAACTGATTTACAAAGATTTTTGAACCGTTTAAAGAATAGTCTATGCTAATTGGTTCGGCTAAACGACAATGATTTGAAATATCAAAATGTGTTTTATTTATCATTGATGCATCATGTAACCTGGTGCAAGGATGATAAAAAGTTGATGAAGTTGTAAATACAGGAATGCTTAGTGTTAAATTCGATCTAAAAATTATTGTCCCACTATTGTATGATGTGTTATAACAAAGTCACACAATGACAGAGTCCTCAAACGGGCTGTAAATACAGTACGGTATCATGACGTCATTTTCAAAATATTTTTTTATAATTAATTGCCAACGGGGTTTGGCTATACATAAATATTTCGATTGAAATTGAATTATTGGTATGAGTCTAAGCTATTTGATTCAGCTAGACCAACGTTTATGAAAATTCTGAGCGTTCTTTGAAAATTTTCCCGAACCAAATGGTTTTGGTGGGGAATCCGATAAGACTGAGGTAAGCATCCCAAAATTTGAAAAAATTTTGTGCGCCTAAGGCGGATAAGAGGAACGGGAAAAAATTGTTCCGACCAGTAGTACTTAATAAGTACAGGGCATAACGGGCTAATTACCCTCTGTGTCCGTAAGTCATGACGGTTAGCGGATGAATTTCTGTATAACCTTTTTGAAAATAAAAGTTCGTAGTCTATATGACTCCTCAACATGATTTGAAAATTTTAACTCTGGTGAGTGATGTTTTGGGTAGCATGTGGTGATGAGTATGAAAGGTGTAAGGTGTAAGGAAAATTTCGGGGACGAAATTCTTAGAAGAAGGGGTGAATGTGACAACCCGAGAATTTAGACAATTTATTAAAATCTTAAATGATTAAATTAAGGTTAAATAATAGACCTAGACAGAAAATAAGTGTATGGATTTGATATTTTTGTGAAAGATTTTGATGAATTTAAAATTTTTACAAAAGACTTATATGATTTTGTGATTATATGTGTGTACAGTATGTGGTTAAGGGTTGAGTATGAATCAGGTAAAGGGTAACATGGGAAAACCCTAATTTTAAATTGATAAACTCTAATTCAGTTGATGAAAACCCTAACCCTAATTAGGAATAGGGATTTGATAGTTAATACAATTATTATAATTGTATCTATGATTGTGTGTTTGTGTAGTAAGGTATTAATGATCAAATGTTGATCAGATAAGGTATAACCTTAGTAAACCCTAATGGTAGACTAGAAACCCTAATGGTATATTAGAATTTCTTATTCGGGAATCCTAAACCTTAATTTGTAAACCTTAATGGTAATTAGCAAACCCTAATGTTATTTATCAAACCCTAAGGGTTAAATTTTAAGAGAAACATAGGAAACGACCGAACTACCCTTAAAATTATGTGGGAAATTACTAAAATACCCTTTTGGAGGCAAAATGACTGAACTGCCCTTAAAATTGTGTGAAAAATTATTAGAATACCCTTTTGGAGGCGAAATGACCAAATTACCTTTAAAATTATATGGGAAATGACCAAAATACCCTCCAACCCATGTGAACTTAAATCAACCAATCAGAGAAGAGATGATGCAAGCATGACATCATCCTTAAAGAAACACAGATGATGTAAGCATGACATCAGCATTAAAAAAGCACAAAAGATGATGTCATCATGATGATGTCACCCAGGGACTAAAGTGCAATTAATAAGGTACTAAAGTATAATTAACCAGGGCACTAAACTGTAATAAGCCGATGGCAAACTATAAAAAGTCGAGCCCCTAACGTGCAATTATTGAAACTATGTTTTCCTATAAATAGGAGCCATTTCTCTTCATTTTTTTCAAAACCAAAAATATGGTTAGAGAGAGAGAGAGAGGAGAATTTTGGCAAGAGAGAGAAAGAGAGAGGAAAGTTTTTGAGTTTCAAGATTTCAAAGGATTAGTTAAAGCTTGCAACTCCAAGAGGTATTTACTCTTGTGGTTATTATGTTCATTATTCTTTATATATTTTGTAAAAAAAATATACTATTACAAGCAGTTATAATGCCCAAATTATTTTAAGTAAATAGTACAAAAGTCCTATTTACAAGCAGTTATAATGTCCGACTTATTTCTCTTATAAAGTAGAAAATATATTTTTATAAACAGTTATAATGTCCGATTTATTTCTCTTATAAAGTAGAAAATATACATTTATAAGAAGTTGCTATGTCCGATTTTCTTCAAGTATTTAGTAAGAATACTCATGTTATAAGCAGTTATAATGCTGAAATTATCTCAAATAGAATAGTAGTTATAATGCTCGATTTATTTCAAATATAGTACACGAATATTCATTTTTACAAGCATTTATAATGCTCAAATTATTTAAATATTAATGATATTAAATTTATTTAATAATTATATTAAATAAATTACTCAAAAATGATTTTAATACTTTAAAAATTATTAAAAAATATATTAAAGTGTTAGAAAATATTTTAAGTTATTTTGGATGACTTTTAATATTTTGGGATAAATTTCATTAATAATTAATATTAATGGAAATTAATTTATTTAATAATTATATTAAATAAATTATGGAAAAATTGATTTAATGTTTTAAAAATCATATAAAATGATTTAATGGTTGTAAAAAAAATTTAAGTTATAAAATATAACTTTTAATATTTTGTTATGAAATAAATTAATATTTTAATATTAATGATAGTTATTTAATAATGATTTTAAATATTTTAAAATCAATTAAATGTGATATTAAGGTATTAAAAATACTTGGTGATATTATAAATAACTTATACTATTATGACATGTATTTCATTAATATTTGATAGTAAATAAATATTAATGGAATTAAGTGGTATTTAAATCATATAAATATGATATTAATGAATTAAAAATCATTTTAAATGATAATAATTATTGGAAAATTATTATAAACTTGTGAAAAATATTTTAACTGATTAATAAATTATCTATGATAATAATAAAGCATTTAGGTAGAGTCTTATTAGAATTAGGCTCAATAGTTGTCCGATTAGGCAATCGGGACGTCAAAATATTACCAAACTCAAATTAGACTGAAATAGTTTGACTTAATACCAAGTCTGATGTGTTTTAGTGAATGTTAGGGATATGTCATAAGTGTTTAAGTTATACTATGACTATATTTAGCAGTGATATATGTTATGATATTATTCTAATTGAGAGATCGATATTATTAATCATAGGTCTTTCAACTGAAACTTAATTAGATTGTGTAGCAGTAATCAACGGTACAGGCAAGTTCCTGAATTATACTTTTATGAAGCAAGTTTTCTAACTCGAACTCGAGTTGTTATTGTAAAGCATGTTCGTGATTAATCATTGTTGATTATTCACATCTATACTGATTATTGATTCGCACATAGTGCATGTTGCATATGTTCATCAGGTATGAAAGGCTGATCACCTTCATTACCCTAAGGTTCAGATAAATTTGTTCATGTTCATTATTGGCCATTCATCATTATTGTCTCAGTCATTCAGTTATGTAAATTGATTCATGTTCTTTCACCAATATTATATTATTAAAAGTTTGTCAGTTTATTATTCTTTTCAATCATGATATATCTTCATTTGAACTTAAACTTGCTAAGCAAACTTGTTGCTCACCCTTGATTATGATAAATATTTTATATTAAAGACAAAACTTTGGACACAGTCAAAGGCAAAGACAAGTTACAGGATGAAATTATTATATGGTTAAAATGGTAATAGTATTGGATGCAAGTGACATTGTATGTCGTGTAGAATATGTGTATTAAGTTAAGGTTTCAGACCTTGGGAATTATGTTAAAAAAGTTATTGTATAAATAATTTATGTTTATATCTTCCGCAATAGTTAGAGAAATGATGTATCGTAACGTACAAGGTTCGAGGTCTGGGGTCCCGGATTTGGGGGCTACAAGGTTGATCACCTAGTCTAACATGGTTAACAAAATTTGTTGCGGTGAATACCGTTAAACTAAGAGTTCATGGTCTATATGACCCTCTCAGCATAATATGAATTTTTTAACCCCTTAGAGAGAAGTCATGAAAGAATGTGATGATAGAGAAAATCTTTATAGGTGGAAGAAGTGTGTACTTTTGGTGCAATAGTGATTCTGGGGACGGAGTCATTATAAGGGGGTAAGAATGTGATAACCCAAAAATTTATAAGATATTGAATGATTAAAATAAAGGTTAAAGAATAAAACCTAGATGAGAATTTGAGGATTAATTAAAATTTTTAGAGAACCTATATGGTTTGAGTTAAATTCTTAAGCAATGTAAAGGAATTTGATAGGTCTTCAAAACTGGGTATTTAATTTTGATGATAACAAATTAGGATTAAAGGTCAAAAAGGGTAGAATCCTCTCCATAGGATTAAGTGTTAAAAATATTTTATTAATTATCTTTTATATTTTGACCAAAAATATTTATTTTCTTACTTTATTTGAATTTATTTTATGACCTTGATAATTTAATATCAAGTGTTAATAAAATGAGTTTATATAGTAACATTTTCTAAGGTAAGGAGATTCCTATTTCTTTTCAAAATAATTTTCAAATTCTTTTAAAGGGCAAAAATTATTTCCAAATATATATATACTAAAGTATTTTAAATATATATAATATATATATATATATATATTCGTGTGTGTGTGCATGATGTGTACCGTGTGTGTGTGCATGGTAAAAATCGTGTGTGCATAGTGGTGTGTGCATGTGTGTGGCTAGGAATATGTGTGTGCCTAATGAAAATAAGTAGGCATGTGTGTATGCCGAGAATGTTTGCTTTGCTGGCATGCATGACCAAAATACTAAAGCTTATACCTTAAAAATTGAATGTGTTGGACATGTGTGTTTGTGCCATATATGTGTTTGCTGCAAACTTCTAAGGCCTATGCCTTTGTGGAAATCTATGGGCACAACTTTAAATCATTACATGTAGTGAGTCATTTGTATGGAACAAAAATGTAGGGCCAATTCAAAATTCATATCCGGCGATATATCAAGCAATCCAAGCCTCTCATTTTCTATCATACAATCCGGACCTTCCAATTTAAAAATGATTTTCAAAAATAACGATTTTCCCCAACCTTAAAATTTCTATAAATAGAAGGCTTTTTTATTCATTTCAATTAACCAATTTACAAATCGAAAAGCTTACTCTCCTTGCCTACATATTATACAAACAAGCTTTTACTCTCTTCGCTCAATCAAAGTTATAATTTCATTTTGAAGAGAAACATTTGGTCCAAGTATTTGAGATAAGTTGTCAAAATTATAATTGTTCATATCATCTCATACTTGCTCATTCATATATATATATTTGTGATAAATTGTTATACATATTCATATATCTATATATCCATATTAGTAAAAAGGCAGTACTTGGACACCGAAACGCGATATGCAAAATCGGATGATATTTTTTTGAAATACTCTGAACGGTCTTTAAAATCCCAAGTGGCCCTTTACTGGTATAATCAATATATAGATTTAGATAATCAGATATAACCTGCGATAAACATTTATATATATCTTATATATGATCTATCATATCTAGTAAAGAGTCAGTACTTGGACACCGGAACGCGATATGCAAATTCGGATGATATTTCTTTGAAATACTCTGAACGGTCTTTAAAATCCCAAGTGGCCCTTTCTTGATATAAATAATTGATATAAATATTCTTTAATATTCTATATCCGATTATCAAGTTGTGAATCGAAAAATTTAGTCAGTACTTGGATACCGATAGGCGATATGCAATTCGGATATTTCACTTGAAATACTCTGAACGGTCTTTAAAATCCCAAGTGGCCAAATTATTCGCAACGTAGATCAAGTATAATATAATATATATAAGTTGGTAGAACGAGTTTGTTCAAGTATTATCTAAAGTGAATCATATTGTCATACTTGATAAACTGTCATCAAATATACTGCTCATATAATTGCTCATAAATTATTGCTGCATTATATAAGTGTGTGTGTAATTCAAAGTTATATTTATTCAACAACAAAGAAACACACTCTCTATAAAGAAAAATCTTTTTCTTAATCCATTGACAAATATTCTTTAAAGAAAAAGAAAATCTTTATTACAAGTGCTTAAATATTTCATCTGCTTTCACAGAAGCACATCACATAAAAGTCTTTGAACTTTTATCATACACTTAAAATTCTATATCTGCTTATCTGAGAAGTATCTGTGCTACAATTGTATTTGCTTATTGTTAAAAGCAAATATTCAAACAAACTTTTTGTAAAAGGAAAAAGGGTGAGTTAGTTTATTTTATATTTGTGGGAAAGACAAGAATTCTTTGACCAAGACCAGAGTCTTAGAGAGGTCAGCTGGAAGTTGGGTCTCTAGTATACTTGTGAGGTGAGGAAGATATTGTTGTTTCAATACCAAAGTATAAAATAGTACTAAGCTCAAAAGAAGATTCAACTAAGCTTGAGGAAGGAGCTGGGAGTTCGCTGTCCAAAATAGTTAGTTGAGGATAGTTGTAAGTTTATCTTTAAAACTTTGTACAGGCTTCTCCGCCTATTAAAGGAGTATTTATTACAGGGAGTAATAGGATCTCAAGTCCTGGAGAGGAGCTTGAGACTGGACGTAGCAACATACCCGGGCTGTATGTTGTGAACCAGATAAATATCTGTGCATTGTGTGATTGAATTTTAAACTGTCTATTAATTTGATAAAATTAATTCACTAAAATTCAAAAAGGCCAAAGATAATTTTTAAACGGTAATAATCTATTCAACCCCCCTTCTAGATTATTATTAGACTTTCAGAATTAAATGAGAATGATAGAAATTTTGAAAAGAAAGATTTGTAGCCTAATGTTATAAATTAGGTATTGGACTTAATTAACCTAAAGGGTTATCTTTATTTAATGGTCCTAGTATTTTTACTAGTGTCCTAATCTAAGAGATTTGTGGAACATGTCTCAAAGTATTAATTTTTTTTGTATGAATATGTATATTATTTGATTATTTATATTTGTTTATTATATAATAAACAAATAAAAGAAACTAATGTAACCTAATATATATATTAGGTACTGAAATTAAATAACCTAAGGGTTATAATATGGAAGAATGTTAATATTTAAAATTTATTCTAACCTTAGAGATTAATTTTATTATCTCAAATTATTACTTATTTTAAACATATGTAAAACAAGTCTAATTGGGTTAAGAAATTAAATGTACATGAGTAAAAATTTAATTTACAAATGAGAGAAATGGAAACCATAATTAAATGTCTAGGGTAAGATAAAAAAGTAAAGTATTGGACTATGTTAATATACATGGCCCATTGAATTATTTAGGAAGCCCAAAGGATTAAATGAGTAACCCAAACTAAACCCAACAAGTGTAGGACTTTTTGGACCTTTGATTAAGCAAAATGGAGCATTAAAAATTAAACCAAATGTGGAGGAAAGGCCCAAAGTTTTGGCCCAAGAAGGAGAAATAGAGAGAGCATTTGGGTTAAATCATTTTACTTCACAAGTTGGTTTAACTCACCTTACACCCAACTTAGGTGTCCAATTATTATTTAACTAACAACTTTAGCCAATTGTGCAACAAGAGGCGGAGTGCAAGCAACAACTAAATTAATGAGAGAGATAAAGCAAGGAAGATGAGGGAATGAATATTGATACATATGATATCTAACTAATATCTATTCTATCTTCTCTTTTCTCTCACTTCTAAGTTAACCAAAACAAACATAGAGAGGGAGAGAGAGGAGATATTTCTGCTGGAACTAGTGAGAAGGAAAGAGGAGATTTTGATCTTCATACACGCAAGATCAATCTCATATTTTAGAAGGAGGAGAAGAACTCATGAATCAAAGGTATAAAAATCTATCTATAAACTAGTGATTCCTTCTAGTTAACTTGTTTTGATGGGATGAAGATCTAAGATTTCAAAACTTTAGATCTACATGTGTATAAGTGTGTTATGTGTAGATCTATCATTTTCGAGTGTCAAAAAGTAGGATCAAAAGCAAAAAATGAAAACTATGTTTTGAATCTTGAGAAAACCCTAACTTTTTACTACTTTAAAGGGTTATAACTTGAGATCTATAATTTTGTTTTGCGATCCGTCAAAGAGGGGTACTAGATATATAACTTAACTACTAAACCCAAGTGATAGCACTAAAAATAATGTATTTACAAGTCGTGGTAACTGTTTTGGTCAAAATAGTCCGGGTAATGAACACAAAGGGAATAAATGTCGCTGACCAGTCACTTCCAGGGGCATTTTTGTCATTTTTTTAAGCTCTAAAAAATTTTGAAACATTTTGAGAGATAACATGAAACGTTATCTGAGTCTTGTAAAAATTTGGGATTTTTTGGCTATGTGGAATGAGAGTTATGATTTTTACGGCCAAGAACTACTTTCAAACGTACACCCGAATAACTCTTTGTGGTTAACTCCAACAATTATGAAATTCTTACTGGAAGTATATATATATATATAATAGGAAAATACCCTATAAATTTCAGAATTGTCTGACAAAGTTTTGATTTATGATAAATATAGCAAAATTTGGCTGTTTTAGACTATTTAAATATAGTAAATGAATTTCAAGAATTTCAGAAAAAATATAGTTTCATAAGGGAACAATATTATGTTGATTTCCAGAAAAAGAATAATTGTAGAGTTGTTTTGGTATTTTTCATTTAAATGATAATATTATGGATAAATAAATTAAATTAATTGTGCAATGTTAAAAATATGAAAAATGAGATTTTATGACTTGAGAACCCTACATATGGTATATACAGATTTTTGAAAGGGGTTTTGGTCATTGATGATGAGATATTATGTTTATGGCCTTGTATGGTTGTTAAATAAATAAATAAGTAAAGATTAAACAATTAAAATAAATTATTTATAAGTTTAATAAATGATTAAAATATTATTAAAGGATTAATAATATTATATTAAGATATTATTAAGTGATTGATACTATTTAGATTAAAGTGTTATTAAATTATTGATTTAAAATATTATTTAATGATTAATAATATTAGTAAATGATTTGAATATTATTAAATAATTAATAATATTAAATGAGAGTTTAAAAGAGGAGTTAAGTTATTGATTGGATATTCAATAAGCCATATTGAATGTATAGTATGATGGATTGAAGGATTAGCGAATTCAGGTTGGAGGATTAATGAATCCAGGTTGTTGGATTGAAGGATTATTGAATTTAGGTTTGAGGATTAGTAAATCCAGGTTGCTGGATTGAAAGATTAGTGAATCCGGGTTGCCTGGATTGTAGGAAAGTTTGAATCTAGGCTTGCTTGATGGGATGTTAGTTTGAATCCAGGCTTGCTGGACTGGATTGGAGGTAAGTTGAGTCCAGTCTGCTGGATTGGAAAACAGTTTATTAAATTAAAATTCAGTTTGAATCCAGGTTGCTGGATTGAATATTCGGCTTACTAGATTATAAAGAAGAACTTATAAAATGAAAGATTAAATGTTAATTTACAAGTTATATGATAAAGTAGTGGTATTGTCGTACTCTTTAATGGTAGATGTATAGTATCTAGGCTAAACGATTTCTTCAGGGAGAGGAGGTATATACGAACTAGCTACCAATCTAACTCGCTATGAAAAACAGTGTGGAAGAAACGAAAAACTAGTTTGTTGGTTGTTTGTGGGAAATCACTCAGCATACTGTACTGAATACTGTTAGAGACTCGATGTGTGCTAGGTTTAAAAATTGTGAATACGTATGGTGTTAAGGTGTTATCTAATATTTGATTATGTGGTTAAATGTTAGATAATTTACTTATAAAGTAGTGGTATGATATGATATACTGACTGAAAGATCAATTTTAACAATGATAGGTCATTACAATAAAGAGATTAAATTAGATTGCGTAGCAGTAATCGACGGTTAAGGCAAGTTTCCCTAACTCAAACTCGAGTTATTATCTCAAAGCATGTTAGTGGATAATTATTGTTGATTATTCCACATCTATAATGATTATTGATTCGCATTTATTGCATGTTGCATATGTTCATCAGGTATGATAGGCTGATCACCTTCATTACCATAAGGTTTAGTTAAAGTTGATCATGGTCCTAGTTGACATTAAACGTTATTGATTCAGTCATTCAATTATTGACATTTTGATTCATGCTCTTTCACAATTATTATATTGTTGAAAATTTGAAAGCTTATTCTTTCTTTCAATCATGATATATCTTTATTGAATTTAAACTTGCTGAGCAAAGTAGTTGCTCACCCTTGCTATATCATGATAACAAATTTCAGATTAAGACGAAGACTCGAAGAAAGACAGAGGCAAAGGCAAATTCTAAGAGTAGATTATTACGCATTCATAACTATTTAGTTATCATATGCAAATGATGTTGTAAACCTTTTAAGTTATTAAAGGTATGTATTCAGTTAAGGTTAATAGACCTTGGGAAATATTATAGAATAATGTGAAATGAATAATTTATATTTATATATTCCGCATTAGTTTATATAATATGTATGAAGATGAAGTACCATAACGTACCAGGTCCGAGGTTCTAGGGACCCGAATTTGGGGGCGTCACAAGTTTGCATGGATTGCAAATCTATGGATTATATTGTTTAATATATATGTATATATATATATATATATATATATTTATACTATTTAGTTTGCTTGGATTTTAAATATTTGGCTTTTCTTACTTTATTATATATGTAAAATATATATATAGTTAATTTTATATAATTGTTTATATATATATATATATATATATAAGTTTTGTTGATTTATTATATATATATATAGTTAATTATTGTGATTAAATATTAATTATAAACGTTCATATGATATAAATCTGCAATATTTAACGTGTGTTGACTATATTTATATAAATCTAGCCATTTATAGCTTTTAACCAGTTGAAAAGTTGCCAAACTAGAACCATTAAGCTAGAATGACTAAGATTTATTTAAATCTAGTTTTCTTTCTAGTTTGTAAATATTTGGTAATTACGGGACCCTAGATCCATATCTAGAGGAAACGTAAAGCCACGGCTACGCGCATGCAAGGATTTAACTGATGAATCTCATGTTTTGCGACGTCTAGAATTATATATGATTTTTATTTTAAGTTATAAATTGTGCAAGCTTATAAATAATCTTCTGTGAGCCTAGAAATCACGGGATCTATGGTTAAATCCATGAATCTAGGTTCGATTCTCATACCGGACTTGTTCAAGTTGTAAAATTAGCTTGCATCCCTTTGTAAATGTAAATAAGAGGGACCTTAAAATGGTTATCCGGATTTAAGGTCTCAACATAGTAAAAGCATTGATTATGGTGTTCAGGTCACTTCGATGGCTTCTATGCCCATAAGGAGCCCGAAACTTATATATATATATATATATTATTTTGTCAACGATGCTTCGCATGCCGAGAATTAAAATCAAATCAAGCCAAATATGGAAGTATCAAAAGGCACTTAGGCTCAATTACTGTAATACACACACACACACACACACACACAAATTAGGTCCAACAAATTACTCTAATAAATCAAACACTTCGTATATAGGTCCAACGATGCACATCATTACATTCAAATAAAGCACTTAGGCTCAATTACTGTAATACACACACACACAAATTAGGGAATGAAAAGCGCGGTAATCGTGTTTTACGAAATTCGGGGGGTGCCTAACATCTCCCCCCTGCTTAATCAAGCCCCCGAACTCCATGAAATCTCAGTTTCCAAGACCAATTAAACAGAGTCCAGTAATTGGGCAATATTACAAAATCTTTCAAAACTCGGTTGAGTTGGTACAACCATTTTACTCATACCAACTGGCAGCTCTATCTAATTCAGACCAATGAAATCAAACTGTTCAAATCGTTGACATTATATGTCGGCCTTTAGATCAAACAAAACCAAATAGAAAATAAAGGGTAGAAACACTTAGGAAAAGGGAACCCAAAATTTTCCCGACGTCTACAGGTGGCGACTCTGCTGGGGACAGTAGAGGGCTTAAGCCGTATTTTCAAACTTTTCAATTCCCTTCTTGTGTGTATGTGTGTGAAATGACGTCTTTACATTGAATGAATGTGAATGTATCTTTTACCACACTTTATATTAGTGCTTCGCACAATGTCATCATTTTGCATGCGGTGAGACACGATGAATGTATGTTGTGTGGTCCCTCCATTAGGAGGGAATCCTGTCGGTGGATCATTACTGGACTTAAGAGGAGATTACTCCCGCGAGGCTCAGCAAAGGCGCCACTCAGATTCACTCCAATTGAAAGATCGGGGTTAACTTTCCATCTAGTAGATTGCGATGATCTGAGAACCTTTATGCTGAAAAGCCCGTGAGATTAATCCTAAGATAGGTCTGCCTCTGATAAACCAAACGCGAACGAAAGACTCTTCATGCCTTTTCTTTTAAATTCAATTTCAAATCCATGTAAATATCCATTATGTGTTTCTATTTGGTTTATTATACAAATATTAAAACCTGTCATACTATCCTGTCATCAAAACAACTGACCTCTGTTTTGCAAGAAAACATTAAAAAAACCCCTTAAAATCGACACATTGCATGAGTATGCATCCTTTTTAGTGGTTATCATGACTAAACTACATAACCCTTTTTGTAGAAAAAATTGGTCTCGTTACCAGATCAAAGTCTAAGAGGCACTAAGCCCATTTTTAGACATGGCTTCAAGTGCCCAACCTGAATCTACCCCGGTATATCGGGAAGAGTTACTCTTGTTAGGTTTGTACACAAGAACTCTAGATTGGTCATTAAGGGTCATGAGCTGATGGTAGATTTAATTACGATAAAACTTGGGGAATTTGATGTTATAATGGGAATGGATTGGTTGTTCAACCATAGGGCTGTAATTGATTGCTAGAGGAAATCTGTGAACCTTACGACTCCGTCGAAGGTAGTGTTTTATGGTAGCAAGTCGCCTAGACAAGCGAGTTATCTGACGATTATGCAAGCCAAGATGTTATTAAAACAAGGCTATGTAGAATACTTACCCTATATAGTGGATACTCGTAAGGAGAGTCCAAAGTTGGAAGAGATATCAGTTGTTAAGGAGTTTGTGGATGTGTTTTCGAGCGATTTGCCAAGACTTTCGTCAGATAGAGAGATAGAGTTCGTTATCGACTTAGCGCCGGGGACTGCTCCGATACCAAAAGCACCGTATAGAATGGCTCCAGTAGAGATAAAGGAGTTGATGGTTCCAATGCAGGAATTATTGAACAAGAAGTATATTCAGCCGAGGGTGTCGCTGTGGGGAGCGCCGGTATTGTTCGTAAAGAAGAAGGATTCATTAATGCTGCTTTGCATTGATTACAGGGAGTTGAACAAAGTCACGATAAAAAATAAGTATCCTTTGCCAAGGATCGATGACTTGTTCGATCAACTGAAGGAAGCAATGTACTTCTTGAAAATAGATTTGAGGCATCAGTTAAAGGTAAGCAGAGAGGATGTACCGAAGATGGCCTTTAGAACTCGGTATGGGCATTACGAGTTCTTGGTAATATCATTTGGTCTAGAGAATGTACCTGCGGCATTTATGGACCTAATGAATAGGGTGTGTAAGCCATTTTTAGACAAGTTTGTAGTGGTGTTCATCGATGACATCTTGGTTTTTTCCAAAATTAAGGAGGAACACACTGAACATTTGAGGCTGACGTAAGAATCACTAAGACGGGAGAAGTTATATGCAAAATTCTCGAAATGCAGATTTTGGTTTGAACGTGTGCAATTTCTTGGCCACGTGATTGAAAAAGATGGGATTTTAGTAGATCCGTTGAAGGTTGAAGCTGTGATAAATTGGGATCAGCAGAAGACACTGTCAGAGGTTAGGAGTTTCTTGGGATTGGCAGGTTACAATAGAAGATTCATTTAGGATTTTTCCAAAATCGTAACTCTGTTGATGAATTTGACTAGGAAAACAGTGAAGTTCATTTGGACAGAAAAGTGTGAGGAAAATTTTCAGGAACTGAAGAAGAGGTTGAGTACTGCTCCTGTATTGTCATTTCCTGATAGTACAGAAAATTTCATGGTATATAGTGATGCTTCACATAAAGGACTAGGCTGTGTGCTAATACAAAATGACAAAGTGATTGCTTATTCATCACGTCAGCTGAAGGACTATGAGAAAGAGTATCCGACCCATGATTTAGAATTGGCGACAGTATTGTTTGCTCTAAAGATATGGAGATACTACCTTTATAGAGAAAAGTGTGAGATATATACAGACCATAAGAGTCTGAAGTATATCTTTACACAAAAAGATTTGAATATGCGCCAAAGAAGATGGTCGAAGCTTATCAAAGATTATGATTGTGAGATTCTATACCATCCGGGTAAAGCGAATGTCGTTGCCAATACCTTAAGCAGAAAGGGTCGGGAGAAGTTAATGTTGTTAACTGTTCAAGAGCAGTTGGTAGATGAGATGGCTAAGTTGGAGCTGGAAGTTAAGTATCCGAAGGAGTCGGATGAGAAACTGTTTCAAGTAACTACTGGTTCAACCTTAGTAGAAAAGGTGAAAGAAGCGCAACAACATGATGAGGAGTGTGAGAAGATCAAGAAGAGAATAACTGATGGTGAAGAGATAAAGTTCAAGATTGATACATACTGATTGCTGCGGTTTAAAGGGAGAATCTGGGTACCGCCAGTACCAGAAGTTAAGGAAGAAATTTTGAGTGAAGCCCATAGTTCGAGATATTCTATTCACCTTGGGAGTACAAAGATGTACCAGGATCTCAGAGAACATTTTTGGTGGCCGAATATGAAGAGAGACGTTGCTGAATGTGTTGCGAAATGTCTAACATGTCAGAAAGTCAAAGTAGAACATCAAAGACCAAGTGAATTGTTACAACCGCTTGAGATTCCATAATAGAAGTGGGAACATATCACGATGGATTTCATGGTTAGTCTTCTAACGACTAACAGAGGTTTTAATGTTGTATGGGTTATCGTGGATCGACTGATGAAGTCAGCGGACTTCTTACCAATCAAGAATAGATTTAATTTAGATCAATTGGCAAAGCTATATGTTAAGGAAATTATTTCTAGACACGGTGTTCCGGTGTCGATTGTATTAGACAGAGATCCGCATTTCATGTCGAATTTTTGGAAGCGATTACAAGAATGTTTGGGTACGCAGTTGGGAATGAGTACAGCATAACATCCTCAAACTGATGGGCAGAGTGAGAGACCGATCCAGACTTTAGAGTATATGCTTAGAGCTTGTGTTATGGACTTCAAGCGAAGTTGGGATGATCATCTACCGTTGGTGGAATTCGCTTACAACAACAGTTACCATGCAAGTATTGGTATGTCGCCTTACAAAGCATTGTACGGTAGGAAATGCAAGACTCCATTATGCTGGGATGAGGTTGGTGAATGGCAATTGTTAGGACTAGAATTGGTACAAAAAACTGCTAAGATCATAAACCTAATCAGAACGAGATTAGTAGCTACTCAAGATAGACATAAGAAATATGCTGATTATCATCGTCAGAATCGAGAGTTTGAAGTGGGAAGCTTTGTTTTCCTGAAGGTATCTCCTTGGAAGGGGAAGATTTGATTTGGCAAGAAGGGGAAACTGAGTCCCAAATTTATTGGACCTTTTGAGATTTTGCGAAGGGTTGGTGAGGTAGCTTACGAGGTTGTGTTACCTCCGAAATTAAATCATATTCATAACGTTTTCCATATTTCTGTGTTGCGACCATACAAACACGATTACAAGCATGTGATAGAGTATGAGCCGTTATAATTTGATAAAGACTTAACATATGAAGAAGTTCCTGTTCTGATAGTTGACAGGAAAGAGCAATTACTTAAAAACAAAGTGATACCTTATGTTAAGGTAATTTGGAGGAACCACAATGCTGAAGAAGCTACGTGGGAATTCGAAGATGTTATAATGAAAACCTATCCTCAGTTATTTGCTTAATTTCATGTATAACAATTCTGGGGACAAAATCTTTTTAAGGGGGGAAGAATGTGACGAATGAGTTTATTGAGTTGTGATTCTGGGGACAAAATCCTTTTAAGGAGGGAGGATTGTAACAAATGAGATTTTTATATTTGAATTTTATATATTTATTGAGTTAAATAAATATTTTAGTAGATTTATTTATTGAGTTGGATAAATAATTGATGTGATTATGTGGTGGAGTAATTTAATTAAGTAAAATATATTAATTAAATTGATGTGTAATATTAAATTGATAGTTTAATAATTGTGTGGTGAAGTTTTAATTTAATTGAGATAATTAAATTAGATGAATTATTATGTGGTAATTTGATAGTAATGATTTAATGAATAATTATAGTAATGGCTAATTTAATTTAAATAATTAAATTAGAGATTTACTAATTTGTTACATGAAATTATGATTAATAAATAAATTATGATTGTGTAGCAATTTAATTTATGTGGTAATTTTATTTAATAAGTTGATGTTAGCTCTAATTTAATTAAGTTGAAATATTAGAATTTAATTAAATATGGTGTGACATTTAAACTATGTAGTAAAGGAGTTATTAAAATAAATTAAAAGAGTTTTAATTTAGTTTTACCAAACAATGCCCTTAGCTTTTAAAATTCTATTTTAAGTTAGTTTTTGCCAAACAAGCCCTAGTGGCTTTTGATTTTCAAAAATACATAACTGATATATCTTTAATAAGGGATATTATGTATTTGTCAGTTTATATTTTATTATATCAGTTTTCTATATACTACGTAAGTTAGAGTTAGAAGAAGAGTTAGAGCAGAGAAAGAAAAGAAAAGGCTAGAGAGAAAAGAAGAAGCTCTGTGAAATCAAAAGAGGAATCTATCATCTTCTTCTAAAGCTAACAAGAATCAAAAGGTAATAATCTAACTTTAAAATTATGAATTAATGTTCTTAATTGTTCTTCATGTTTTTACTTCTTTGTGTTTAAGTTTCATAATAATTTGTTAGAATATGATTTGTATATGTTAAATTGTATAAATAAACAGCTATATATGATTTATATGAGTATTTAAACTGTTTAATTCATGTAAATATGATGAACATGATTAAATCATGTTCATAGCAATTTACAGTAAAGTATTTTGAAAAATGGCTTCTTTGATATTAAAATTGATGTCTAATTCATGCTATGTTATGTAAATTGATTATAGGTTATGATAATATATTAAGAAACGAAAATAACATTATTTGAATTAAGTGATTTGGTTTAAAAACAAAGTCACATTGCTTATTTTTTCAAGAACACTTAACAATGGAGTTTTCTTCAAAATCATAGAATTAATTTTAGTTGATTATTGTGATGTTTATGTGTGAAAAATCATGCTAGAAGCACTAAATTATGTTTCTGTAAAGTTTTATATGAATTATGTGAGTTAAAAGTTATGTTTGATCGAAGTTAATAAGCCAAACTAGCTTTTCCTTCACAATTCGCGAGGCTGTTTGCGTCCCACTGTGTCGTTGCGTCGCAGCGCCTTTTCTGTGAGTAAACAGGGTGCTGCAGTGCCACAGCAGCATCTAGTGACGTGACACGGCATCACAACGCCAGTTTAGAGTGTTAACTGGAATGCTGCAGCGCCAGGTCCGGTTCTGCAGAGCCCTGATGACGTGGCACTACGCTGCAGCACCGGCTGCAGTTCATTGTGTGGCGCTGCAGCGCCACCTATGCAGTTTAGCAAGAAAATTCTATTTAAGTGTATAATTCTGTGAGAATATTAATGTAATAATTATAAAAGCATGTTAACAAAATTACATGTTAATTGGACAGTACGTAATCATGTTTTAATAAGA
Source organism: Panax stipuleanatus (assembly GCA_020205555.1). NCBI lineage: Eukaryota > Viridiplantae > Streptophyta > Magnoliopsida > Apiales > Araliaceae > Panax > Panax stipuleanatus. The sequence continues at coordinate 53,743,082 of CM035115.1, read as the reverse complement.
GATTTATGATTATAACTTGATTGATTATTGATAAGTTTAAGTTGGACATGAATAGTAATAGTAAGTGTGGTTTGATCACATTATGAATTAACTAATGATTTAACCTAATGACTAAGAGTTGTGAGTTAACTTAGATTGGTTAACTAATGATGTGATGTAGCTATATGATAACTAATTTGTATTGCTATTGTTAATAACGTGTACGTAGGATATATTGTGGAACGAGTTATTATTTGCTAGCTTAAGCACGAGGCAAGTTTTCTTACCATAACTCGATTATGTTTATTCAAGTTTCATAATTTTACTTTTTAATTAAGCAAGTTCTTTTATTCCATATTGGACAAGTATCTTATTGAGTCTCATTATTGAAAATAATATAACCTTGACTTAATTGTTCAAGCAAGGTTTTATTATATCTTTTAAATGCTTTAAGTTCAATTCTAAAGCATGACTTTTAAATAAGAGGTCTATTTTTGTGAGTCGTAGTTGTTCCATAATTCTTTTGTTATCTAACTCTTAAATTATTGTAAGTTTTATTCAACTACTCCTTAGTTGATGATAGTTGAACTCTAAATTACCCATTGAGCTTATCCAAACCAAACTTTCTTTGGTGCGTACTCGTTAATTAAAGCTGAGATGAACAACCCTATTATAGGGGATTACCATGTGATAGCGTTAAGATGTTTGTGCACAATACATGGTACGAAGGGCTGATCCCCCTAAGTACGGGCTAAGAAGTCCATATAGTCTAACGACTGTTAAAGGTTTAAGTAGAAATATTTATAACTTGGGACATAGTTCAAGATCTTGTGACCCTCAGAGGAATTCTAAATCTTATTTTCAATTCTTCATTATTGATGATAGAGAATGTTATTCAATTCGATTGAACTTATTCAGTAACAGTGTTACGTTACCTTTATTGATTATTATTCAAGTGAGCTTTTGTTTGCTCACTCTTTCATATATAACCATTGCAGCCAAAGTTGAGAAGGTTTATGAGCCATCAACCAGTAAAAAAAAGGCAAGATGAACAAGTAGCGAAGACTTGTTTAATTTGATTATGTGGTTTTGTATAAGACTTAATTTATTTATGAGATGTTTTATTTTCGCACTTTATGACGATGTTTAAGTTTAGAAACCTGGGAACGTTTTGATAAGGTTGTAATCTTTTTATAAAGAAGATTTTGATTATTAAGGTTGTAATTTATTTTGCATTCCTTATTTATGGGCCGTTAGTTATGTTTTATTTAGATAGTGAACATCAAATCCTGTGAAAATGAAGAACCCGGATTTTGGGGAGTCACAAGTTGGTCAAGAGCATGAGCCAGTCTTTGACCAAGATGATGAAGATGAGTCGGAGGAAGAGGAGGAAAATCCTAAAGAGGAGTTTCTACCTAACTCTATCAGCACTTTGATGTACGAGGAGGTTTATGACTGCAACATCGAGCTACAGGGTAGAGTTGGGGAGCTAGAGGAACTGGTGGAGGTGCGTCAGACCACCATACAGCAGAAGGATGAGACAACTCAAGATATGGATGAGCGTCTTAGAAACGTGGAGTGGGATCTAGTTCACATGGAGAGTGAGAGGGATGATGCACTGGCTGAGCTAGAGAAACTGAAGAGCGACATGAAAGAGAAGTTAGCAAAGCGTGCCAGAGTGGAGGATGCTTCCTTGAAGACTACTCAATGTGTAGATCGTGTTGAGGATGAGGTTCAAGCGAAGAAGGCCAAGATGAAGGAGACGGACTATGCTTTTTATTCAGCGATAGACATGGCCCAGGATCGAGTCTTTTATTACCCATCTCAGTTCAAGGATTTATCGTGGTATATGGTGGATCGTAGAATAGTGTTTCGGGTGATGGAAGAGGAACGTGCAGAGGTTGTGTGACGTCTTAACATGCCTAGATAGTAGAATAATAAACTATGTGGTTGTTATGTATTAAATAAATGTAAGTCCAAGAATTTGTGATAATAATGGGATAAGATGATGATGTAATCCTGCAACTTTTTTCAGTTCAGGAAAGATGATGTAAATAGTTGAAATGCTATCTTTTTTATGTTTTAAAACTATGAATGAATAAAATATCAAAGTTTATTGAAGTGTGATATGTTTAAGTGTGAATTTATTTTAAATATTTAAGTTGATCTTAAATATTTAAGAGATGAGTAGGGATCTAATAAGCGTATGTCTTAACAGAAAGTTGCCTCCTAGGAGAAGATCAATACGTCAGCAACAACAAGAGGGTTCTACGAACAACAACAACGATGAGGCTAACGCCAATCTAGTTCAGCAAATGGTGAATTTACTAACGGGAGCATTTGTGAATTAGCCACAAGTTCAAGCTGCTATGTTTAAGGAGTTCAAAGCGGTAGGACTGCCAGAATTCAATGGATCCGTGAATCCGATTGAGGCCCAGACGTGGGTGATGGAAATTGAAAAGGTCTTCGATGTGGCCAGAATCAACGATGACCAAAAGACGACTTTTGCTACATTTATGTTGAAGTCAGAAGCTAGCTATTGGTGGCAAGCTAACAAAGCTCGAGGAGGAGAAGGCGTTATTGCGTGGGACAAATTCAAGGAGATGTTCTTCAAGATGTATTTTCCAATAAGCTCGCAGAACCAGATGGAGGTTCAGTTTTCAGAGCTGATGCAGGAAGCGATGTCTGTACCGGAGTACGTCACAAAATTTAAAGATCTTGCAAGATTTGCGATGTACCAGGTCAGTACTGATGAGAGGAAGGTAAGAAGGTTCGAGCAAGGATTGAAGCCTTAGTTTTATAGTAAAGTTTCCATGTTCCAGTTGAACACATTTGCAGCTGTGTTGGAAAAAGGCGATCATCGCAGAAGGTGGAAGCGATGCCTTGGCTAAATACAACCAAGATCAGAAGAAGAAGAAGAATGAAACAGAGAATAAATCTGGTGGAAGTGGTGCCAACAACCAAAAAAGGAAATGGAACGACGGTATTTTTGATGGGAGTCAACAGGGAAGTCAACAGAAGAGAAGGTTTGAAGCTTGTGCTACATGTGGGAAGAATCACACTAGAGTGTGCTTAAGAGGAAGGCGGGTATATTTCAACTGTGGTCAAGAAGGCCACACTGCGCTAAATTATCCTAACCCAAAAAAGGGAACTTGCTTTACATGTGGATCGAAGGATCGCATGGCTCATAATTGCCCGAAGAAACCAGCTGAAGGGTCGGCAGGGGGAAGAGGAACCAACAGTGGCAGTACTTTGACTATCGCTGGACCACCGCAGACGAGCCGACCCACCGCCAGAACATTCAACATGATCGTGTAGGATGCTATGTAGTCAAAGGATGTGGTGTCAGGTATCATTTCGATCAATAGTATTAATGCTTGTGTATTATTTGATTCGGGTGCTACTTGTACATTTATATCCGATGACTTTGCTAAGAATTTAGACTTAGCTCAGGAGGAGTTAATTTACCCTTTGAACATAGAGATTACGAATAGGGAGGTTACTCATGTTAGGTTTGTACACAAGAACTGTAGATTGGTCATTAAGGGTCATGAGCTGATGGTAGAATTAATTACGATAAAACTTAGGGAATTCGATGTTATAATGGGAATGGATTGGTTGTTCAACCATGGGGCGGTAATTGATTGGTAGATGAAATCTGTGAACTTTACGACTCCGTCGAAGGTAGTGTTTTATGGTAGCAAGTCGCCTAGACAAGCGAGTTGTCTGATGATTATGCAGGCCAAGAAGTTATTAAAACAAGGCTATGTAGGATACTTAACCTATATAGTGGATACTCGTAAGAAGAGTCCAAAGTTGGAAGAGATATCAGTTGTTAAGGAGTTTGTGGATGTGTTTTCGAGCGATTTGCCAGGACTTCCGCCAGATAGACAGATAGAGTTCGTTATCTACTTAGCACTGGGGACTGCTCCGATATCAAAGCACCGTACAGAATGGCTCCAGAAGAGATGAAGGAGTTGATGGTTCCACTGCAGGAATTACTGGACAAAAGTATATTCAGCTGAGCGTGTCGCCGTGGGGAGTGCCGGTATTGTTCGTCAAGAAGAAGGATTGATTAATGCGGCTTTGCATTGATTACAGGGAGTTGAACAAAGTCACGATAAAAAATAAGTATCCTTTGCCAAGGATCGATGACTTGTTCGATCAACTGAAGGAAGCAATGTACTTTTTGAAAATGGATTTGAGAAGCGGGTATCATCAGTTGAAGGTAAAGAGAGAGGATGTACCGAAGACGACCTTTAGAACTCGGTATGGGCATTACGAGTTCTTGGTAATGTCATTTGGTTTAACGAATGCACCTGCGGCATTTATTGTGACACCCCCAAATCAGGGTACTTCGTTTCTACATGATTTGGTGTTCACTTTCTAATATAACATATATCTACCCAATGAATAATGCAAAATAAACTACAACTAAAATTAAAATAACTAAATCTCCCTTAAAACAAGGGTTACAACCTTCTCAAAATCAATCCCAGGGTTACTCTAACCTTGACATGAATATAATAAAGTGCGGAAATAAAACATAACATTTAATTATTACAATCATTCTCAATTAAATAAAAAAAACAAGTCTTCACTTGCTTTGCTTTCCCTTGCCCTTACTTGTAGACGGAGCATCAGCGTTATCAACCTTAACTGAAATTGTTATTTAATGCAAGAGTGAGCAAACCACAGCTCACTGGAGTTTAACAATAATATAGACATGAAAGAATATCTTTAAGAAAATCTGAACAACTTAGCTTGCTTCAATAATAAAGAATTGAATAATAATTCTCTATTAATATTAAAATTTGGATATAGAATTTATCTAAGGGTCATAAGACCTTTGAACTCTTGTCCTAGGTTATAAATATTTCTATTTAAACCTTTAACAGTCAATAAGACTATGGACCTTAACTCGTACTTAGGGGGATCAGCCCTTCGTACCATGTATTGTGCACCAACATCTTAACGCTATGCGTAGTAACCTCCCCTAATAAATAGGGTTGTTCAACTCAGTAATTTGAATTCAGGTCCGCACCAAAGAAAGTTTGGTTTGGATAAGCTTACAAGGGTAATTTAGAATTCACGTTCATCAACTAAGGATTAGTTGAATCGACTTCCAATAATTCAAAATAAAAGAATTATGAATTAACATATGCTTTAGAATCAACTTAAAGCATTTAAAATAATAATTGGATCTTACTTGAACAATAAGTTAAGACCATTTCAATTAAATAAACAATTGTCCAATACTGAAATGGAAAGGACATTCTCAACAATGAATATATGAATTCAAGAGATCATATAAAATCAATACAAGATTAGGGTTTAGAAAACTTGCGTAAAATTAACGAGTTTAGGGTTTAGAAGACTTGCGTAAAATTAACGAGTTTAGGGTTTAGAAGACTTGCCTCAAGCGCAAGCTACTTAATTCAATTGACGTACTTTAATACTTTCTACACAAATATATTTAATCACAATAACCTAAATTAGTTAACACGTAACTAATTCACATATGTGGTTAACCCTCATGGTTAACTCACATTCTGATTAAATAAACAATAATAATTAACTATCACATAGTTAATCACATCACACATATACTCACATAATTAAATTAATTATGTATTTAACTCAATTATAATTAAACAATTATAATTCAAACACTTAATCAAATTATAATTACTTAAATTATCATTACCTTTTAAATTATAAACAATTTATAATTTAAAATCAATTAAACCACATTCATGCATTTATAATTACACAATTTATAATTAATCATGTATTTATCAATTATAATCAATAATTAATTAAACTATAACATGCATTATAATTACACAATTTATAATTAATTATGTAATTATCAATTTAATCCACAATTAAACATGCATTTATTAAATTATAATTACATAAATTATAATTTAAATTAACATTTAATAAATCAACCTTTATTCATTATAATTTAACCAAATTATAATTTAAAATAAACATTTACTTTTGATTATAATTATTTAAATCATATATCACATTTAAATAATAATTCAAATCATACATTAAGGTTTTCAAACCTCTTTTCTTTTCTAAATATAAATTTGTCAAATTTATGTTAACAACATATTATAGCAACTAGATACATGCTCACTGTCATAGCATAATTAAACTAGGTTAGAAACAACACTGCACAAATGACTAGCATTCACTGCCTCTGAACAGAGCCTGGCGCAGCTGCGCAGCCAGCTGCCTTGAAACCGGCGCAGCTGCGCAGGGTAAGAATCTGGAAAAGACAAGCGGCGCAGCTGCGCTGCTCCTGGCCTTGCTGCCGGCGTAGCTGCGCAGCAACTCGGCCAGACGCAGACAGCCACGTTACTCTGCTTCACCGATTAACCCATACAAGCCAACAACGCCAAAAATACAGTACTATAGACTCTGTAAAACATATATACGCTATTACACATATATAAAGCATGCTTCCAAACACAAAATCATTTAAACAATGATAATCACAAGTTTTAAAAATCCAATTTGGCCATTTTCATGAAAACTCATATTTCTCAAAAATAATCTACTGTAACTATTTTTCTCCATCAATTCGAACTTATATACATGCATTACATACTAAGTTGAAGATCGCATCCAGAAATTACTTAATAAGCATATTAACACATACCAATTGCATGAATTTCTCAATTAACATTAACCACACTCATGAAATTCTATATGAACTCATATAAACATGAATTTTCTGTTAAAAATATATTTGTACAGTAATTTAATTTTTTTAAAATCCTCTTATGTCATACAATTACCACAATCAACACATGGATACAATACATATATATAAAATTCATGATTACATAATTTCATGAAATTCACAGAAAACTAAATTTACAAAAACTCAAAACAATGAAGAACAACTGATCACAATTCTTTAAAACTATAAGATATTAATTACCTTTTTGATGATTGAAGAAGAATACAATGACTAATTCTAGCCTTCACAAGTTTCTTCTTCCTTCTCTTCTCTAACTTCTCTAACTTCTCTGCTCTTCTTTTCTCTTTTTGTTCTTAGCTTTACAAACTAACTTCTAATCTAACGTAGTATAAATATATTATAACTGATATAATATACGTATACTAATAATATATATGTAACTGCTAATTACTTAATATATATAATAAATACATTTATTATATAAGTTACAAAATTCAAAAACCACAATGCCTTGTTTGGCAAAACAAGGTTATTTTCAAAAATTGATTATTAATGCTAAGGCCATGTTTGGTAAACAGTTTATTTAAAAACAGCTTTTTGATAGTTAGGGCCCTGTTTGGTAGAAATAGGTTTAAAACAAATACAAGGGCCTTGTTTGGTAAAAAATCATTTAAAAATTCTTTTCCTTTTATTTTAATAAATCATTTTGACACATACTTTAATGTCATATTTTAATCAATTAAATATTAATCATCTAATTTAATCAATTAAAATCTAACATCCATTAATCACATAAAATTTGTCACATAATTATAATTACTCGCTAATTATAATTCATGTAACACTTCATCACATAATTCATCTAATTCAATTATCTTAATTAAATTAGAACTATAATATAACATTAATATATATACATATCAATTAAATAACATTCATTAATTTAATATGTAACACTTAATTAAATCATTACCATAATTTACTTAATCTATTTATTTACTCAATAAATAATTCACATAAATATTAATTTAATTCAATAAATATTTAAAATTAAATATAAAATCTCAATCGTTACATTTATGGACCTAATGAATAGGGTGTTTAAGCCATTTCTAGACAAGTTCGTAGTGGTGTTCATCGATGACATCTTGGTTTATTCCAAAACTAAGGAGGAACACACTGAACATTTGAGGCTGACATTGGAATCACTAAGACGGGAGAAGTTTTATGCGAAATTATTGAAATGCGAATTCTGGTTGGAACGTGTGTAATTTCTTGGCCACGTGATTGAAAAAGATGGGATTTCAGTAGATCCGTTGAAGGTTGAAGCTGTGATAAATTGGGATCAGCTGAAGACACCGTCAGAGGTTAGGAATTTCTTGGGATTGGCAGGTTACTATAGAAGATTCATTCAGGATTTTTCCAAAATCGCAACTCCGTTGACGAATTTGACTAGGAAAATGGTGAAGTTTGTTTGGACAGAAAAGTGTGAGGAAAGTTTTCAAGAACTAAAGAAGAGGTTGAGTACTGCGCCTATGTTGTCATTGCATGATAGTACAAAAAATTTCGTGGTATATAGTGATGCTTCACATAAAGGACTAGGCTGTATGCTGATGCAAAATGACAAAGTCATTGCTTATTCATCACGTTAGCTGAAGGACTAAGAGAAAGAGTATCTGACCCATCATTTAGAATTGGCGGAAGTATTGTTTGCTCTGAAGATATGGAGACACTACCTATATGGAGAAAAGTGTGAGATATATATAGACCATAAGAGTCTGAACTATATCCTTACACAAAAAAATTTGAATATACGCCAAATAAGATAGTAGAAGCTTATCAAAGATTACGATTGCGAGATTCTATACCATCTGGGTAAAGCAAATGTCATTGCCGATTCCTTAAGCAGAAAGGGTCGGGAGAAGTTAATGTTGTTAACTGCTCAGGAGCAGTTGGTAGATGAGATGGCTAAGTTGGAGCTGGAAGTTAAGTATCGGAAGGAGTCGGATGAGAAACTATTTCAAGTAACTACTGGTTCAACCTTAATAGACACTGTGAAAGAAGCGCAACAACATGATGAGGAGTGTGAGAAGATCAAGAAGAGAATAACTGATGGTGAAGAGATAAAGTTCAAGATTGATACATACAGATTGCTACGCTTTGAAGGAAGAATCTGGGTAAGGCCAGTACCAGAAGTCAAGGAATAAATTTTGAGTGAAGCTCATAGTTCGAGATATTCTATTCACCCTAGGAATACAAAGATGTACCAGGATCTCAGACAACATTTTTGGTGGCCGAATATGAAGAAAGGCGTTGCTGAATGTGTTGCAAAATGTCTAACATGTCAGAAAGTCAAAGTATAACATCAGAGACCAAGTGGATTGTTACAATCGCTTGAGATTCAAGAATGGAAGTGGGAACATAACACGATGGATTTCGTGGTTGGTCTTCCAACAACTCAGAGATGTTTTGATGCGGTATGGGTTATCGTGGATCGACTGACAAAGTCAGCGCACTTCTTACCAATCAAGAATAGATTCGATTTGGATCAGTTGGCGAAGCAGTATGTTAAGGAAATTATTTCTAGACACGGTATTTCGGTGTCGATTGTGACGCCCCCAAATCCGGGTTCCTCTCTTTCCTCGGATCCGGTGCAGTCACGATACTACTATCGTCGAACTATTACACCTTTTATTCATAACTTAAAGAATATAACTTCGCTTTATTGCAATTTAGAATATAAATTCATTTCATTATTAGGATCTCATATAATAACCCCAAACTTTTACAAGTTACAATCTTGTTCATTTACTATTCCTGTCTTATATCATATTTGATGTTACAAAAATGCGGAATAACTTAAAGTTTTTTAATCTTCTTTGAATAAAATCTTTTATTGATTTCATAACTTGAATTAATTACATATCCTTGAATTAAACTATATTATGATCCACTTTATTCGAATTACTGTATAAACGTTTACATCTCAACTTGATATCCTCTATGTATTAACTAATACATCTTTACAATACGATAAGTATTTAAACATCGAAAACAACTGTCAAGTACAACTCCTAGAACCTAAACATGGTTCAAGCAATAATCTAAAAAGTACTCTTCGTTACGATACTATTTAACTTTATCAATCAAGAAGCACGTAGTCTTTACCGTGTGTCCTTAACCTACAAAAGTGGTTATTTGCAAGAGTGAGCTCGACAGCTCAGCAATTCTAACAGTTTTTATACATCACATAGCATATATCATCATACTCAGTTCATGCATTTATAATCAATTTATATTTACTAAGCATGTTACTTCTCACATAACGAGCATATCATCAAAGATCAACTTTCAATCTCATACATATCTCATATACAGTTCATTTATAAGTTCACATCATCACATCATAATATAATTCAACTAACAATTATTGAATTCATATATCAAATAGGAACTGAAAGACTTGTCTGATGCGTGGTTTAACAACTACGACTTAACTTCTTAAGATATTCGCGCTTCGTGTATTCCTACACAATCATTCAATTATGGATTCATACATATCAGTTATACGTATCCATACATTCTCAATATAATAACAATTAATTACATTGTTGTCTAACTTGGTTCTTAGAACCTTCGTTTTACTGTCTCATCGTATTTTTAGAATAACTATGTACGTATAGGTATACCTTAACCTTACATACTTACTACCATTCCTTCATACACATGTATCACATACTTAGCTAAATGTATTCGACATATATTTAAAACTCATAAATACATGATCTATATTGCTCTTACGTTTCTTATCGAAATCATAATTCTCGGGTTTTATATAACCATTACATTCAAACTTTCTAAGTTCACCTTTCAAAATCCTTGTCATACTTAAACTAGTCGTGCAAGGCTACTATGTTCATCATGTATTCATGTTTATAAGGTTACTAACTCAAGTTTGAAACCTAGCATGTTTATTCTATATCCACTTCAAAGTTATATGATTTTCATGTTGGTGACCTTAAGCTAATCAAATTCATGTCTCAAGGGTCAACTACAAAAGGCATAGCACCATATAACGAGATTAACAATACTTAGTAAGCATGCTCGTGCTTATACTACACATGTATACTTAATCATATATTCTATGCTTTAGAAATTTATTTTCTTGAATATACGTGCATAGGTGAAATTCACGTTTCATCACAGGATGCTCATGTCAACATGTCTATAGGCATAATGAATTCTAATATACATGCTTGCATGATCATAATATAACTCACACAGTGTTTGATGCTATTACCTTTCACATTCTAAGTTTTCATAAAAATCGCACTAAGTCAACAAAGGTAACTTAGTATATGCAAAGTACCTTGTAGTCATGACTCTCATGTATTAGAACACATATATAAGCCACTTATACATGCTCAGATGATCAGAATGTGGACATCCTATATATATGTCCAAAAACTCTAAGTTTGTCTTTTGAAATCAATGTAGTCTTCAATCATGTAGGTTAGTGTGCGCTCAACACTTTAAACATGCCTTTCATGTCAATATAGGCCACATGACCACGTTCAAAAAATCAGAATATATACATGCTATGTATACGTCAAGGTTTAAATCCAAAACTATAAGTTTTATTTTAAAATCATACGTTTTCCTTCTATAGTACGTACTAACATGGTGATACATGCTCATGTTATGTTAATGTACTAATATTTACAAGTTAGTCAGGTTCACATGCTTGTTCTAAGTGATGCCAATCAATTAGCATATTTCAGTACTTAATAGAATTAGAAAACCTGAAACTGGTCCTGGCGCAACTGCGCCGCTGGCCAGTATAAAACTAGCGCAGCTACGCAGGTGGCCGGCCAGAGATAAAAATGCCTTCTGTTCGGCAGTTTAAAGACCCAAACTCAGAAATTTTCACAGCAATTCAATTATGAGCAGCTACATAATGGTTCTAACATGTTTATAAGCTACCATAGCAACTAATAAACATTCTCTAATCAACTATCATGAATTCAAGCATAATTAAGCATGTAAGAAATTTACAAAAAATGGGAATTATACCTCTATCACTATGAATTGAGTTGCTAAAGCAATTTCTCCCTCACTGATATCTCTCTCAAATCAAATAGAAAACTCAGTGTACTAGCTCTACTCATTAATATCTCAGCAATTCAAAATGAGAAGGAGAAGGGTGCATTATATAGATAATTCGTTATCTAGTCCATGAATTTACTCACCAATTCAAACTAATGGAAGAAACAAGAATCTAATGGTTCATGGAGATTAGGTAGAGGGTTGGTAAATTCCCTCATGATGGCCACTCCCCCATGATCATTAGCTGTACATTGCTGAGTTTGAGAAAAAAAATAGAGTAGTAGCCATGTGGTGTTCACGTGAAGGAGAAGAAGAGGAGTGACTCTAATATTGGGATAACCAAATGAATCTCAGCAACTTGGAACATATAATACAACACTTGGTTTATATATATACATTCCATATACATTTAAGTTATACACATTCCATTTCATATAACTTAAGTTATAACTTAATGTGTCACAATGTAGTCCCGATAAACAATTACTATTACCAAGTAGTAAATTTAATTGCATATATATAGTCCATGTACATTGTATTAATACCGGATATAATTTTATCAGATATTACCACATTACATCATCTCCTTTATTATTACAATCAACAATTGCTTACAATATATTCATGATATATTATTTTAATGTATACTCACATACCTATTGTCACATAAGCATCATGTAGCTTATATATTTTAATCAATCTTAATATATGGTTTCTATGTTTAGTATAATCACATTGCACTATAGTTTATATATATATATATAATATAGTCACATTAATGTTACACTACACTTTATATAACATATGCGTAACTACTATATGTTATACTCTTAATAATCACATCTTTTGCACATATCAACTAGTTGAGTAATTATAATCATATTAATAATCTACTCGTTTATATATTATTATACTCAATGATAGTTAATTAATTAATAAAATATTAATTAATTCAACCCTCATTAAGCAATGTAATTATTAATCTCCATAACAATTAATTAACATTTATAAGGTTAATTATCACATTAAATAAATATAAATCTTATTATATTTATAACCAATATACTTATTATCATGCTATCACTCGCAATAATAATAATTCAATATACCATTCTAATAAAAATTAACAATTAATATAGATTAATTGTTTATTTAATAATTCCTCCATCCTTAAATAATTTAATTCATCATCGGATCTATTATCCTGCCAGACAAGGCATTTCTCACAAGCTCAATATTAAGCGTATTATCTCCACCACACTTAATATTAGTTTATTATAAGGTTTGTGTGACTCAAGCATTTTAATGCTAAGATACCTCAATTAATTATACACTTATAATATGTATAACCTTAGAATAATTAAGAGTTACTCTATTAATTATTTAAACAATAATATCCACGATAAACTAATAACTTAGTTTTCTTTCATTAATTAACTTTCTTGAAAATACATTAGAAATTATATATTTTGCCATAAAATATTATGTTTTCTCCAAATAAAGACATTCAGTATTAGAAAATAATTTACTTATTATCTCAAGATATTATTCTCAATATAATATCTATTAAAAATAATTATATATACGACGTATGTACATATATTATATATAGAAAATAGATCATAAGTTTATTTTCTATTATAATAAATTATTTCCATCAATTTATTTACATATAGCAAATATGTTTTAATATATTTACCATACTAATTAATCATACCTATTTCCCTTCCTTTTCAATAAATTATCTTCAAAATAATTTCTTTAAATCTATACATTTAACCATATCTCAAATATTAATTAATTTTCTAATCAATATTTATTAATGTTATTCGCAGATTAGACTCTTTCACATATTACAATCTAAGTAATATATAGAAAGTACTAACTATAATTATATTTTCAATACCTATATTAATTCACCCCTTTACTCAAGTGAATTAATCCCCCTTTACTAAATCATCATAGTTGATTTAGGTTTTAATATTATATTATTCCATAATATAATTTTTAACTTAAATTAACCAATATTTATTCTTATTAGTTAATTCTCTTAACTAACTCATGCTTCACTATCCAAATCCATCCATGGATAGCTTAAATACTAACAATAACCTATAATACATCATACTATTCACTAGTACATATATTATTCAAGAAAAATGTGATTATTCATTAAACATATTTAATATCACCAACTTATTATGATAAAATAATTCTATAAATTATTTAATATCGATAGAAAATTTTATCCACCTCTTTTATCTCAACTAAATTGTCTTTACGATAAATAACAAATATATATTAATAATATATTTATTAATCACAAAAATCACATATTACATAGTTCATAATATCCTATGTAACATAATACATCCTACCATATAACACACACACACACATATATATATATATATATTTATATTCGAATCCAATACATGCCTTAAGTATTTTATTTATTAAATTCTCATTTTAATAACTTCTTGAAAATTCGGGTTCTTACATCCTCTCCCCCTTATAAGGATTCCGTTCTCGGAATCACCGAAACCTCCTCTACTCGGTGCCATTCCGAATATTACATATTCTCTTGAATAATTTTATTCATTCTCTTTTCGGAACTTCTCAATTGCATCCTGCCATTTTCTCCTTTCTAAGGAACATTCTACTTACTACATTCATCCTTCAGAAGAATAAGAATTTTCCACGATTTTTCAATAATCGGGAAGTAGTATGAATAACTCAAATTTCAGATTATGCTGAGGGGTCACACAAGACCGTGAGCTCTTCCACATTTACAAATGTCTCAACACGAGTCTCCACACTGTAAACTAGAGTGTTTATCAATAATAAGGACTGAAAACACCCTCCACACGTACACTAAGTGGCTACCCTATTGTACTATTACGTTGGGCCGCAACGTAGCGTGTTGTAATGACTATATGAGTCATGTTTGTGACCACTGTCTCCGAAAATAGGTTCCCGTTATAGGATTGTTCAACTCAGCTTCTCAACTTCTACATCCGCACCAGAGCAATCTGGTTTAGCACAAATACACAAGAATGCTTGAATTCTATAATCACTTTTCAACAGTCGCCTAGCCGAATCAATTAGCTTAGACTCTTATCAACAATTCGGACATCAATCGAAATAATTTAGTCAACTTTTCATAATTTGAAAGAAAACCAAAAATTGTTTTATGACTCCAAAATGCCGCACCCACTTAATAGTACGTTGAAGATTCCTTCATTTTGTGACTTTGCCATACTACATCATACCATAGTGGGCTGACGATCTTACGATCACTTCTGACACTAGGTTCGATTGCATTGATGACTCCATCGTTTACCATCTTACACCATATCAAATGATGCACATAGTCAAAATATATTTTGAAAGATTTTCAAATTATTTTTGTCTTAGCCTAAACAAATAGCGTAGACATATGAATAACGGTGTTATTTTTAAAATCCATTGGTTCAGTCACTTGACCCAATGTTTTTCTCAAGAAAACGGAAGGGCAAACACTAGCACGAAGTCAATAAATTTTGAAAATCTAGCATAGCTAGAAGATTTAGAAAAATCCAAATTTCTCCATCACTTCAATCTATTACTACCATTAATGCTTACCATTCCAAAACTCTTAATTCTTGATATATAATATATCTATTTCCAGTACAGTTCACCAACTTAACACACCATGGAAGTTCAGTAACTTACAACAATCATATGGGTTTAGGAATTTATCCTAGTCAGACCAAAGTCGTCCATTCGCTGAGGGGTTCCACAATACGATTATGAGTTACGAACTTGTCATAGGCATGAGTCTTAAAAACTCGCACCTAATCTTAATCTTAGAAATCTCTATCAATCAAAATAAACATGAGAAAAGAATCACCTTTTCACCATATGTATAATGATAGCGCGACACTAACATTCCAACGATTATCAATGGGATGCACTCAGCGCAAGCACAAACCTCTGCCCATACAAAAGTTTGTACAACTAAGCCATCACATGAGTCCTCAATGGAAATCCAACACTTAACTCTATCTTACTCTTAGCTTGCTCGTTACGAACTTTATATGTTTCATCACATACAACTCCTCATGAGTTCATCTCGTACTTTTATAGTACATTCTCTCATAGCACCAAGCTATACACACTTAGTCGTTACAGACTATCTATCAATTCATAGCTCAATCCGATCACATCGTGATCATCGATTTACCTTAGGGTTCTTTCCCATTAACATCTAAACTCCGTTCGAGTTCATTCTTATTATCTTTGTCATATTCATCTTATAGACATCGTCTTACCATTTTTATTACCGGAGTTAGGTAACTCCTGATTCTCATTCGCTAGATACTTCAAGATTCTTCTTTGAATCTTCACGTATATATTTTAATCTTTATCTTTCCTTCTCTCAGGTTATAGTCTAAGGTACACTTACCTAAGTTTTATAACTTACAGCTTTGATACCAACCTGTGACGCCCCCAAATCTGGGTTCCTCTCTTTCCTCGGATCCGGTGCAGTCACGATACTACTATCATCGAACTATTACACCTTTTATTCATAACTTAAAGAATATAACTTCGCTTTATTGCAATTTAGAATATAAATTCATTTCATTATTAGGATCTCATATAATAACCCCAAACTTTTACAAGTTACAATCTTGTTCATTTACCATTACTGTCTTATATCATATTTGATGTTACAAAAATGCGGAATAACTTAAAGTTTTTTAATCTTCTTTGAATAAAATCTTTTATTGATTTCATAACTTGAATTAATTACATATCCTTGAATTAAACTATATTATGATCCACTTTATTCGAATTACTGTATAAACGTTTACATCTCAACTTGATATCCTCTATGTATTAACTAATACATCTTTACAATACGATAAGTATTTAAACATCGAAAACAACTGTCAAGTACAACTCCTAGAACCTAAACATGGTTCAAGCAATAATCTAAAAAGTACTCTTCGTTACGATACTATTTAACTTTATCAATCAAGAAGCACGTAGTCTTTACCGTGTGTCCTTAACCTACAAAAGTGGTTATTTGCAAGAGTGAGCTCGACAGCTCAGCAATTCTAACAGTTTTTATACATCACATAGCATATATCATCATACTCAGTTCATGCATTTATAATCAATTTATATTTACTAAGCATGTTACTTCTCACATAACGAGCATATCATCAAAGATCAACTTTCAATCTCATACATATCTCATATACAGTTCATATATAAGTTCACATCATCACATCATAATATAATTCAACTAACAATTATTGAATTCATATATCAAATAGGAACTGAAAGACTTGTCTGATGCGTGGTTTAACAACTACGACTTAACTTCTTAAGATATTCACGCTTCGTGTATTCCTACACAATCATTCAATTATGGATTCATACATATCAGTTATACGTATCCATACATTCTCAATATAATAACAATTAATTACATTGTTGTCTAACTTGGTTCTTAGAACCTTCGTTTTACTGTCTCATCGTATTTTTAGAATAACTATGTACGTATAGGTATACCTTAACCTTACATACTTACTACCATTCCTTCATACACATGTATCACATACTTAACTAAATGTATTAGACATATATTTAAAACTCATAGATACATAATCTATATTGCTCTTACGTTTCTTATCGAAATCATAATTCTCGGGTTTTATATAACCATTACATTCAAACTTTCTAAGTTCACCTTTCAAAATCCTTGTCATACTTAAACTAGTCTTGTAAGGCTACTATGTTCATCATGTATTCATGTTTATAAGGTTACTAACTCAAGTTTGAAACCTAGCATGCTCATTCTATATCCACTTCAAAGTTATATGATTTTCATGTTGGCGACCTTAAGCTAATCAAGTTCATGTCTCAAGGGTCAACTACAAAAGTCATAGCACCATATAACGAGATTAACAATACTTAGTAAGCATGCGCGTGCTTATACTACACATGTATACTTAATCATATAGTCTATGCTTTAGAAATTCATTTTCTTAAATATGCGTACATAGGTGAAATCCACGTTTCATCACAGGATGCTATGTCAACATGTCTATAGGCATAATGAATCCTAATATACATGCTTGCATGATCATAATATAACTCACACAGTGTTTGATGCTATTACCTTTCACATTCTATGTTAATTGGACAGTACATAATCATGTTTTAATAAGAGATTTATGATTATAACTTGACTGATTATTGATAAGTTTAAGTTGGACATGAATAGTAATAGTATGTGTGGTTTGATCATGTTATGAATTAACTAATGATTTAACCTAATGACTAAGAGTTGTGAGTTAACTTAGATTGGTTAACTAATGATGTGATTTAGCTATATGGTAACTAATTTGTATTGTGATTGTTAATAACGTGTACGTAGGATAAATTGTGGAACGAGTTATTATTTGCTAGCTTACGCACGAGACAAGTTTTCTTATCCTAACTCGATTATGTTTACCCAAGTTTCATAAATCTACTTTTCAATTGAGCAAGTTCTTTTATTCCATATTGGACAAGTATCTTATTGAGTTTCATTATTGAAAATAATGTAACCTTGACTTAATTGTTCAAGCAAGGTTTTATTATATCTTTGAAATGCTTTAAGTTCAATTCTAAAGCATGGCTTTTAAATATGAGGTCTATTGTTGTTACTCGTAGTTGTTCCATAATTCTTTTGTTATCGAACTCTTAAATTATTGTAAGTTTGATTTAACTACTCCTTAGTTGATGATAGTTAAACTCTAAATTACCCATTGAGCTTATCCAAACCAAACTTTCTTTAGTGCGGACTCGTTAATTAAAGCTGAGATGAACAACCCTATTATAGGGGATTACCATGCGATAACGTTAAGATGTTTGTGCACAATACATGGTACGAAGTGCTGATCCCCCTAGGTATGAGTTAAGAAGTCCATATAGTCTAACGACTGTTAAAGGTTTAAGTAGAACTATTTATAACTTGGGACATAGTTCAAGATCTTATGACTCTCAGATGAATTCTAAATCTTATTTACAATTCTTTATTATTGATGATAGAGAATGTTATTCAATTCGATTGAACATATTCAGTAACAGTGTTATGTTTCCTTTATTGATTATTATTCAAGTGAGCTTTTGTTTGCTCACTCTTTCATATATAACCATTGCAACCAAAGTTGAGAAGGTTGACGAGCCATCAACCAGTAAAGGAAAAGGCAAAATGAACAAGTAGCGAATACTTGTTTAATTTGATTATGTTGTTTCGTATAAGACTTAATTTATTTATGAGATGTTTTATTTTTGTACTTTATGACGATATTTAAGGTTAAAAACCTGGGAACATTTTGCTAAGGTTGTAATCCTTTTATAAGGAAGATTTTGATTATTAAGGTTGTAATTTATTTTGCATTCCTTATTTATGGGCAGTTAGTTATTTTTTATTTACCTAGTGAACACCAAATCCTGTGGAAATGAAGTACCCGAATTTTGGGGTGTCACATTTTGAAAAGTATAATGGGTTAGGAGATCCTTATACTCATTTGAAAGTATACATTAGAGAGTTAGGATCCTATGCAGAGGCTGAAAATCTCAGAATGCAGTTATTCCAAAAGTGTCTGACTAGAGAAGCCCAAGCTTGGTACGCCCAACTCTACAATTCTAAGATCCACAGTTGGTAAGAGCTAGCCCATGCATTCCTAAATCAATACAGTTTCCAGTCTCAAATTGCTCGAGATAGATATCAAGTGACCAAAGTCAAAAAGCAAAGCAATGAGTCCTTCCGTGAGTATGCCCAAAAATGGAGACGGATGGCTGCACAAGTCATCCCACCTATGAAAGAGACTGAGATGGTGATGACTTTCATTGATATATAAGAAACTCCATATTTTGAGAGGGTCCTAGCAGGCATAGGAAAACCATTCTCAGAAATGATCAAACACGGGGAAATGGCTGAGATGGGGTTGAAGTCTGGAAAGATTAAAGACCTTATTGCTTTAGAAGCCGTGGCTGAGCATATTCAGGCTAGAAATTATGGGAATAATCCTCGAAGAGTTCATAAAAAAAAGAAGAGGATGTATCCTTGGTACTGCAAGGTCAAACACAGAGAGGCAACAAAAACCTACCCGTTCAAAGAAAGAATTATCCCTCTTTCCAAACATCTGTACAACCTGCAAATCCGACGTTCCAAAGAGCTAGAGAAGCTAAGCATCGAAAGATATTTCCACCCTTAGGGGACTCACTCGAAAACATACTCAAGCTTCTGACGACACAGAAAAAAATCGGTCAGCTCCTTCCACCAACCAATCCAAGTGGGAAGAATTTCAACCCAAGCAAGAAATGTGCTTATCATTCTGGGGCTCCAGGCTATGATACCCAAGAATGTTGGTCTCTGAAGCACAAGATCCAAGATCTGATAGACAGTGGTGAGATCGTGGTGATAAAACCAGAATAACCACATGTCCAAGATAACCCTTTGCCTTAACACAATGAGGAAGGAGTTAACATGATCATCGTGGGGGAGTGGAGAAAGTTCTAAGTACCTCAAATACGTTGGAGACTCTCCCCAAGTAAATAAGGATAGTTCTGATAAATGGGATTATTCAGAATGTCAATTTCTGATGGAACGAGAAATAAAGTCTATCAATGAACAAATTGGTCAGCTGGTAGAAATGATGGTATATCAGCACCAAAAAACTAGACAATTGATAACTCAAGTCAACCAAAGGAGAACGAATCCTCCCACGCCCCAAATCCTTCCAATTGCAAGGAGGGACCATTATCGGTTCCATAAATATGAAACATGGACAGATAAAGTTGCCAAGGAAGGAAGTATTTGAGCTCATAGAGATTTTGCCCTCAAGAGGAAGTTCACTCATCTGAATCAGCCCATGGAAGAAATTCTCCAGATGTTGATCAATGAGGGAAGAGTCACAGGGCTGCTACCACTAGTGGATCCTTGATCAAAGAAATCCAACCCTTCTAAGATATGTCAATATCATTCCAACACTCCTGGGCATGATATAGATGAATGTTGGGGACTTTGTCATTTAATTCAAAACCTGATTAAAAGTGGCTAACTGTTAAAAGCAAGTTAAGATACTGACCTTCTTGAGGGAGAAGCTGTATATACTCCTATGGAATGAAGTCTACAGAAAGTTATAGCGGTCATATCTTGTGAGAAGGACACAACTGTCATACCCTTGACTATTTAAGGAACGGGGTATAAAAGAGGAAAGAATCCTTTGAAAGTGGCTGCACCAGAACCACTGATGTTGCCATTCAATCCGCAGTATCCTTTGATCAACTTGAAGAGAGTCCCATGGAAATATGGGGTTAATGAGAGGTCAACATTAAATCATACGGCTGCTATATCAAAGGAAAACCCGCTGTATCTACCTCAGCGAGTGATAAATCAAGTCACTAAAACCAAGGGGAAAGTGCCCGAGGAGAAAATTGAAGAATTCCTCACTAAAATGGGGCATAATGAAGCCAAGGTAGAGCAAAGATTAAGGGATGCACCTCAATAGATATCCATTCTCGAAATGGTCTTATCTTCAGAAGATCATCGTAAAATCATAATACAAGTGTTGGAAGAAGTACATCTACCAAAGGCTGTAGATACAAAAAAGTTCCGTCACTTGATATAGCACATTTTCAATAGCAATGTGATATCTTTCACTAATGACGACATACCAGCGGAAGGGACTGATCATTGCAAGTCATTACATGTAGCAGTGATATCCTCTAGATATGGGATAGAAGGAGTACTGATAGATGGAGGATCTTCCTTGAACATCTATCCTTACGACACTTTGAAAAGAATGAAGATCAGTACGAATCGAATTCGAAGCAGCCATATAATCATAAGAGCCTTCGACGGATCTCGACGAAATGCTGTAGGAGAAATCGAACTCCTAGTGCAGATCTGTCTATATACCTTCTACATATTCTTCCAAGTGTTGAATATCACCACAGGATATAATCTGTTGTTGGGAAGTGTAACGCCCGAGAAAATCGGACGTTTATGTAAATAAACTTTATTTAATTTTATTGAATAAAATTATAATAAATGTTTATTAAAGTGAGTAAGCTATCTCAAGGTCGTTCTATGACCTAGAAGATGTGACTATGGTTAGTATTCTAGCTATGTGCTAGAATTAAATCATATGAATTTCCAAGACGAAAATGAAAGTTTTTCGAGAATTTTCTGTAAAATCACTATTCATCCGTTTCTGCTTGGGAATTATATTTGAATTTTTTAAAAAAGCGTAATGATAGGATTTAAAGACGGGATGAAATATCTAATAATATTCCAGTTATGGCTCACGAAGTTTTTACGTGAGGATTTAAAACCCTAAGGGTTAGGAAGATTAAAACCTAAGAATAAAAAGGTTATGTATAATAATAATAATAATAATTATACAGAATAAATACTCGTATAATACGAGTTATTATACGAGTATAATACAAAGAGGATACGAGAATTAATACAACGTATAAAATAAATTTTATACGATGTAAATATGTTCAGTTTGAATTATTTTAATAACTAAACCCGTGGATTGCACTGGTGGGTTAACGGGTGGGTTAAACCCATAGGGAAACCCATGAGCACATGTGGAGACATGGTAGAGACATGTTGGGCACATGTGTCAAAACTTAGTGGGAAAGCAAAAGAGAGGAGGTGAAAATTGTGTGGAGGTTGGGTCTAAAAGATTATTCTACCCTCCATCTTGCAAGCCTATAAAAGGAAGGCTTTGGTCTTCATTTGTTGGTTACCAAATTCACTAACATCTTTTATATTAAGAGAGATAAAAGAGAGAGCTTAAGCAAGAGAAGTTGCAAGGAGCAAAGTTATCTTCATAACTTAAGAACCAACTCAAGAATAACCAAGAACACAAAGAGGTATACATATTTAAACTCTAATTCCCCATCTTCCTTAAATATATATTGATAGAGAAGTGAATTGGTGTGGCATGATTAAGGAGAAGTAATAAAGTTGGTCTTATAGTGGACTTGAAACACTAATAAGCCATGAAAAAATAAAATCTTAATAATTGATTAAGGACTTAATGAAGAAACTACCAAAATCATGAGAATTTGAGTAATAAGTATGTCAAACCCTTAAAAATAGAAGTTTATAATGGTTAGAATCACTAATGAATGACCAACGGATTGATTCCATTTGGTTTGAAGTAAAAATATTGAATAACGAAGATTCAGCGAATGTTATGCGATTAGACGTTAATCGTCAAAACCGTGAATTTTCCTGAAATAGAAGTCAAAATTTACCGTTTGATTCAAAAACGATGGTTTTCGATGACGTAACGTGTAATTAGGTAAATAAGACTTACGGGAGCAAGAACGAACTAATTTAGACTTAAAACGAAGAATTGAGCGTCGAACGTTCACGAACGTTTAACGAATACGTGAAAATGGACTAATCGGCGAATTTCTCACCAACGGATTCAGAAATGAATTCCGACTTGATGAAAACATAGAACATAAGATTTATGAGCTATTGTCTTTGGAATGAGTAGTAGTCCCCAGCGCCGCAGCGCCAGCCCGGGGAGGGAACCTTGCATAAGGGGCGTCGCAGCACCTCTTGGCAAGGCAAACTTGGCGTCGCAGAGCTAGGGCAGGGGAAAAGTTCTGCGAGCCAGCGCCGCAGCGCTGGCTTTAAGCCTAAGTCTGGCACTGCAGCGCCCTTAAGTGGAAATTTTCTGATATGAATTTTTATTAACCTAGTTTGCTACATGGTAATTATGGGGCAACTATATGGTTAATATTCATGAAGAGAAATCACTTAAACAACATATTTAAGAATGATTTTATGAATTAAACGTTGACAAAACATATTTAAATTTAAAACTCAAAATTTGATAATGTAAACCGAGAATCGTAATTGAGTTGTGAGAGTGCCTTAAGGTTACATAACGTGTAATAGAGGTGTATGTTACTTGAATGATAACAAGTGAAGTTAAAACTTACCTAATTTCCATACAGAGTTTGATGACGGGAATTCGATGGAAATGTGTTTAATGTATCGAATCGATTAGGGTTTCGTCGATCGTTGTGCATAACGATGATCGACGAGAGTCGGTTTATGATATATAAATGTTAATAAGCCGTGAAGAATGTTAAATAACTTGAACGAATATTATTAATTTAACAATTTGTCTAAGTTATATGGGAAGGAGAAGATAGTTACACAATGTATATCGGTGGTGATAACCTAATTGGTATGCTATATGTTTATATCTTGTAGAGGTTGTAAAGACCGAATAAAGTAAACTTAAAGGTTTAAAGATGCAAAGGCAAGTTTTATAACCTTGTTCCGATTATGCTTGATGCAAGCTTTCTAAACTCTTGTCTATACTTTATGTTAGACAAGATGTCAAGATGAATAGTTGCCTATGCATGAACTGTTGTTGTATAGTGGATGCCATTTGATTCGGCTAGACGTATATGCAAAGTATTTTAATTAATTTTTCATAAATCTTTCAAAGTATTCTTGATGTGATATCCTATGCCAATTAATTTGATATGGATTCAAAGCAAAACCTGAGTATGAATACACAATGGTTTAATGTCATTAAATCGACAGGCACTGAGTTGCCACAAAGCTTAAACGTGAAAACGTTTAAGGATGGAGTGTTGATCAACATAGAGTACTACATGCTGATCACCTAAAAGTGCTCATAAGATATATCGAGCATACGACTTCAGTGTCAGGATGTTCTTTTATGCTTGAAAAAGAAAATGATGTTTATGGTATAGGACTAGCTCAGATTCTTAAGTGACTATTTGTCCTTAAGAATGATTTAAAGGAACTCAAAATGCTAGTTTTGATTATTCTTACTATTTCATAACTATTATACAGTTATGGAAGATGGAATTATATGATTCTTGATTTTGTGGTTGCAAAGTAAAATGTTAAACTTGCTGAGCTAGTTGTGCTCATTCTTGCTTAAAATTTTATGTTTCAGCTAAGAGCTATCAGACCGAAGGATCCGGTAAGGACAAAGGCAAATCCAAGATGGATAACTAGTTATCCTTGTAATAGCTTAGTATTATTTCTGTAATGAATGATATTATGACACAGAATGAATGTAAAGGTTATAACGAACTTGGGAAGGGATTATCGTAATGAAATATTTAGTAAAATTGTGCATGTTGTTGAAGTATTCAATTGAATGTATAAGTAGATAATAGCACCGTGTAGCACCTTATCCTTGGATTGAAAGTACCCAGATTTAGGGGCGTCACAGGTAGGAATCAAAGCCTTAGGTTATAAAACTTAAGGGGGAAAACCTTCAGCTATAACCTTGAGAAGAGAAGTAGAAGTTAGAAGTAAATAAAACTTGGGTAGAGTTTTAAAGAAAAAAGTAACATTAAACATATTAAATGTGATATGTGTTTATAATAATTTGATTATTTACTAATCAAGTTATTTGTGTTTTATTGTAGATGTCAGAAGATATGGCTATGTATAGCGAGGAAGAATCTGTCAACATCATAGAGAATGAACCAATACCAGTAGCAGAGGTGTCTATAGTTAACATAGAAGAGACTGATCCGGAAGAGGAGGATCCGTCTGAGGATGCTGATAATTTTGACCATGACACATTATTTGATGGTATGTCGAAAGAGAAGGTGGATGTGGTATCTTTTACTCCGGTACTACCTACGGAGGAAGAGGAGATGTCACCGGCAGAGTCTATGAAGACTTTTTTTATGGCAGTATTTGATATAAATGTCCAACTGAGTAAGGAGGTCCGTGTCCTAAAGCAAGAGGTTCATGACGTCCACGAGGACAAGGAAGACATGGAGGTTTTCTGGGATGTAGAGCACGACCAGAGAGTGCTGGCGAAAGATAAAGTCCGGGACCTAAAGCTTGAGGTCCAGGAACTGAAAGCTGAGCTTCTGAATAAGAAGAAAAATATTAGCCGACTATCCTATATACATAAGAGTTCGCACGAGGACTACCAGCACCAGATTACTGATTATTCGATGGAGGAGGGATAGACTTGACATACCATAAGTTGGGATATAGTTGCCGTTATGGCTGATGCGGATTACAAAAATGACGTGAGGCAGATATAGTCCAATTAGTATGTATAGAACAATTAGCTATGTAAATAATTGTGTAGCTAGTAATGACGTAAAACCCTCTTTTGTATAAGCAAAGGGTAGTCTGTTGTAAATCCCAATTTTTGACAAGCAATTACAGAATAGTATTGTAAATGGCTACGACCATGTAATGAAGAACAATTGTAGTTTTATACTACAAGAAGAAGCATTTTAATATAAGAAGTTTATTGAAATGCTTGGCAATGTGTTTGTGCTATTATTACTTGTAAATATTAACCAACAAAAAGAGGTAAATAATAACAAAACTTTATTTACCTTAATAGGAAAATGCCGCCGAAAAGATAACAAAGAACCTCACAAGCAGAGCCACTTAATGTAGAGGAATAAGGGGTTCTGAATACCCCAATGCAAGAATTTGTAAACCTCATAACTGCAGCATTTAAAAAAGGCTAGAGGAGGTGTAAGAATAAATCTTAGGGTGGTAGCTAGTACTACCTTTAAGGATTTCAAAAACGTAGGTCCACCGGAGTTCAAAGGAACTACGGATCCTATCGCTGCCCAATCTTGGGCGAAGGAAATCGAGAAGGCATTTGTGATAACAACTGTAAGAGAAGAGCAGAAGATTCCTTTTGCCACGTATATGATGAAAGGAGATGCCAACTTCTAGTGGGAGGCAAACCAGGGTAGGGTCGAGTTGGAAAATGCTACGTGGGAATAGTTTAAGAAGACTTTCTTCAAAAATTATATTCTCACTAGAATGCAAAGTAAGATGGAGGTCCAGTTTCTAAAGTTGAAACAAGGGGATATGTGTGACAGCCCCAAATCCGGGTCCTCTGACCCCGGTCCGGTCGTAACGATCTAACATAAACATCTACCTCTAAACAACATACGATAACTAAAATGCGGAATATAATAAACGTACGTCGTTCATTCAAAAGGTGCTACTAGTCCCAAGATTCGATAACCTTAAATACAAAACATACAAACATACCCTAGAATAGTCAATAGGGTTCATATTACATAATAGTAAATTAATTAAACATAAAGATAAAGTCTGCTCCTTGCAAACTAATCCTACATCTTCCCTTTACCCTTGTCCTTTCCTGAAGTCTCGGGCTTAACTGCAATATAAGTCATGATATAGCAAGAATGAGCAACAAGTTTGGTCAGCAAGTTGAAATACAACAATAAAGGATATATCATGATGAAAGGAATATATCTGATAATGAATTCAACAATATGAATATCGGAAGCAAGAATAATAATTGCTTTTAGAATAGTTGATAGTCAAGTAGACTTTTGAACTATAAAACTCCAACGAAATCAATAGCTGATTGACCCTTTGGTTACTGGCTACAGAATAAGTACTTGAGGGGATTAGCCTCGCGTACGCTATGTATATGCATAACATTCAACTCTGCTGTTTATATCTTTATACTAGATACTTGGGGTACTCCCCTATATATACAAGGGGTGTTCTTTCAGTCTAAGAATCCTTACCATCAATTGGTTTGGATAGCTTTTATAAAATTTTTATACAATTGTTTGACTGAATAAGGGTTCAGACTCTATCTGACATAGTTCAAGAATTGTAGAACTTTAAATAATGTACAAGTCCAAGACTGTACGAAATCAAGTGCACCAAGTGCGAATAACAATAATATCGATGTGGAATAATTGTAAAGTAATTAAACCACCTAATAGCATGCTTGGAAATAAAGTTCAAGCTTTAAATAATTAACTGTTAATACGATAATAACCTGCTCAATACAATATGAGAAGGATAGGAACTTGTACAAATAAGAATTAAAGAACTTGCACAACCAAATAGTGAAGTTCGGAGACTTGCCTGATTGCTCAGCTACAATTAAGTTCTAGCTTTAATTAAATCTCGCTGAAATAACCTAACATTAATAAGTCGGTATTCCAATTAGCATGTGTAAACTAATACGAGTCTACACTTACAAGAATCTACTTATCATATCAATCTATCCATAATTCACGTAAGTCAATCTAATCATGTTATAGATTTAATAACTTTAGATTATCTAGTTTCAATGCATCAATATAGACTTGAACACATAATACTTCAAGTTACTTATATTTAATCAACATACATGTTTTATGATAATAATTTTTGAAAACCTAGCATGCTCAACCTAATCCTAGTTTAAAGTCATATGCTCTCATGTCGGTAATTTGTATACTTTACATAATACAAGTTCATGCTTCATGTTATCACATAACAAGGTTAAACATAACATGCACGCTCATGCGTATACTATACATGTATACTTTAATCCACCTATTTCATGCCTTAGAAATTCATTTTCTATGAATACGTGCATATGTGAAATCTATACGTTAACTCAACGAGGTCCATGTTAATATGCTTATAGGCATAACGAACTCTAATGTACATGCTTGTATGATCAATACGTAATCCACATGGTGATCGATGATATAATCTTTCACGTTCTAAGTTTTTCGTTGAAAAATCACACTAAGCCAATAAGGTATCATAATACATGTTAAGTGCCTTGTGCTCATAACTCATATGTCTTAGGACTCATATATACACCATATATATGCTCTCAAATAGTCAGAATCTAAAAGACATTAACCTTAGCCAAGTTCACTTTGAAAGTTCTTAAGTTTCTTATTTCAAAATCGCTAGAATCTTGCTATCACGTATGCTAGTGTGTGAACACACTTTAAACTCGCATTTCATGACAATATAAACCACACTATTGTGTTTACAAAATTAGAATGTTCACGTGATATGTCCATGACAAGGTTTACTTTTGAATTACAAGTTTCCCTTTTTAAAATATATGGTCATGGCATATTCGCTTAGCATCAACGAATACATACTTATATCATGTTATTGTACTAATATCTACATTTAAATCATGTTCACAAGCTTGTTTCAATGGTATATCACATGTTAGTATATCACAGCAGCTTAACAGAAGCAGAAAACAAAAACTGGCCACAGGAACCTGCGCAGCTCCGCAGGCACCAGGTATAAACCCGGCGCAGCTGCGCCGGTGTTCGGCCAATCCAAGAGCAGGTTGTGGCGCAGCTGCGCCGCTGGCCAGTATAATACTGGCGCAGCTGCGCAGGCTGTCGGCCAGACCAGAAGTTAAACTGCTTTGGCAGTTCTGCAAACCCAACTTAGAAAATAATTACGAAATTTGTTTCTATCATGACATATTGCAATTCTAACATATTAAGAAGTTTGTATAACATTTATCAACATATCCCAAATCAATTATCAACAATTACATGCTTAATTACAAGAATCAAAGATTAAGAATTTTACAGAAATTGAAATGGAGTTATACCTCTGTAAATGAAAACTAAACTTGCTGCTATCTCTCACTCTCTCAATAAAATTGTTCTACTTACCAATATCACAGCAATTGTAAATGAGAAAGAGGAAGCTCATTATATAGATAATTCAATAATCAGTTAATGCAATTCTCCTTCAAATCAATTCAAAGGATTGCAAGAATGTATAATGGATAAGAAGAAGTTGGTGAGAGTTGGTAGATTCAATCATGAATCCCACATCTCCTACAATCATGAGCTAGAATTTGTGAATTTGAGGAAGATATAGAATAGGCTAGCTTCTCACGTGAAGAGGAATTTGAGGATGGAACTCTAATTATGGGACAAGCCAATAAACTCAGCAATGTAGCAACTAGCAAGGTATATATCATATGTGTCCAACACTAGTCATATAATAAATACACTAGGTTGTATAATATATATACACATAGTATATACTTAAGTTTAAAGTCACAATTTCTAATGAGCCAAAATAATGTAATGTATCAAGTAGTGTACATACATATAATTCATGCACATTTTTCCTTAATACCGAATGTAAAGTAATTGGGTATTATTATTACTCATTATTATAACTGTTATCATTATAATAACTTACTGAGATCAATTTTTTTATTGATATTACTATATGTTGATGAGGTATACATTAATGTTTTCCCACACATGTATTGTCACATAAACATTAGTATGTAACTCTCATACTGTAATTATTCTTACTATATAGTTTATAATGTATAATCATATTAATGTGTCACCTTGTACTATATATAATATATAGTTAACTATCATATATTAAAGGTTTAACATATTGCATGCTTGTATAAAAATAATAAATCAAATAAATATAATATAATAATATTATATTATCAGTTCTCTTACTCATTAATTATTATTTATTCATAATAATAATTAAACAACACATTATCGATTAATTAATCATCATTAAAATTAATCAATAGGTTCAAATCTTGCCACTATATTCAAATAAATTGAATATTTAATTGTTAATAATCCTATCAATTTTCTAATATTAAAGTCTCAGAGCTAGTCCACTAATTTAAATAAACCATTAGTGACGTCCTTAATTATTTCACAAATTCACATAACCACATAAGGTTTAAATAAACTCACAAAACTAACTCGTTAAAATTAAATCACATATTTAATAAATAAGGAGTTTAAAATTCATGGTCGTTACAATATGACCGTTCCCTAATATGCTGCCAAGTTCAAAGAACTGGCAAGGTTTGCTCCACATCAAGTGGACATAGAGGCGAGGAAAGCCAAGAGGTTTGAGCTAGGGTTGAAACCTTGGCTCTATAACCGAGTTTTTGTTTTCCAAAATGAAATCTTTGGAGCGGTATTGAAGAAGGAAATCATAGCCGAGGTTGTTAGTGAGGCTTTGAGCCTATACCAGAAGGAAACGAAGAATAGGAATAAATTTGATGAAGGAGTTAAACAAGAGGGAGCAAGCGGGGGCTTTAGTGCGCGAAGAGAAAAGTGTTCAACGGAGGAAATACGGGGGTGAGGCAGAGAGATCCTAAGAGAAGGATCGAGCCATGCAAGGCATGTGGAAAGGCTCATCTTGGAGTCTGTCGCATGGGTAAAATGATATGTTACTGTTGTGGACAGGAATGGCATATTGTGCCTAGCTGTCCCAATCTTAAGAAGGGTACGACATGCTTTGTGTGCAGGTCCCCGGACCACTTTGCAAGGAACTATCCGAAGAAGGTTGGACAGTGGAAAGGGAGCTAGCGGTGCTAAGCTAGTGATTGGTGGTCCCGTATAACAGGGTAAACCGGTGGTCCGTAAATTTAATATGACTGTCCAGGATGCGATGGCATCGAGCGATGTCGTAGAAGGTATTATCCTGGTCAATAATAAGAATGCATATGTGCTATTTGATTCGTGTGCTACTTGTTCGTTTATAGCATGTGAATTTGCGAAACGGTTAGAGTTACTCCCTAAAAAACTTGTAATACCTTCGAATTTTAAGGTAGCCAACGAGGAAATAATTCCTATTTATTTTATTCATAGGAATTATTGTGTAGAAATAAGAGGTAACTGAAAATAGTGTGCATACAAGCTAATCATGTATGATGATAAAGCATATACTTTAAACAATCTTATTTATTTATTAATAAAAGTATTAATTTATTAAAGGCATTTAATTATCTACATGATGCTGTTTTTATAATATGTAAATAACCCATAGTTTTAAGCAATGCTTTTAGAATCATGATGTTGATCATGCTAATGAGATCTAAATTTCTAGAAAATTTAAAACTAAAATAGTTTCCAATCGTTGGATTACTAAAAAGGGAATTAATAAATTTGGATAGATTAGTACATATGTTGCTTTCTCATTGGATGAGGATGATTGATCTCATGATCATTTATGTGAAGACACTAAAGCAAGTATGTAGGTGCTTCTTGGAGAATAAGTTCACTAAACGTGACTCGTTGTGGAATATCTAATGGAGTTTTACTTTCCTGTCAATAGAAATTCCTAATGTGATAGTAGTACAAGTGATCCTTGAACTTGAGATCATCATAATATCTTGTATGCAATGAATTATACTTTGACTTATTCCTTAAAAACCCTTCGGGTATATCAAAGGGTATGCTTGGGTATAATGAGTTACTTATGGAGATAATGAATGATCAATAAAGAATCTATCACTTCTAGTAAAAGAAGAGATATGTCCTATGTGATTCGTTAAATGACAACCCAGTAGTCCTTGGCCAAGGCAGAATGAAATTAGAAAGGAGTTTCTAATTTGCATTATTTGGAGTTGTACATTTTTTAATCAAAATACATATAATTAAATAAAATAAGACTTGACAGTAATTTCATGTCCTATATTTAATTGGGACATTGTATGGTGGAAGAATTGAATTATACGGTAACTATTTACTCACAGGTTCTTTTATGATTAATGTTGAAATCTATATTATATGAAAAGTCGTTGATCGCTAGGGAGGCTTATCCCTATTGTAGAATAAATATTATTTATTTAAATAGATTATTAGTTTAATTTATTTATTTAAATAAGATTAGAATTATTCTAATTGATTTATTCACAACCGGTTTAATATGGAGAACCTAAAGGGTCACATCATAAAAGAAAAAATGATTATTTAAGAAGGTAATGACATAATCGTAACAATGCATTAAGTGTAATTAATTTAATCTATAGTGATAGAATAAATTAAATAGCTTACTTTTTATTATTTAATATTTTGGAAATATTAAATATAAATTAATAAGAGGAGTCTTATTAATATTATTACAATTATTATTATTTTAATTTCTAAAGGAGTTTAGGAATTAATTTAATATTAATACTCTCATTTATTCCTAATAAGATTAGGATGCAAATTAATTAAAGGAGTTTAATTAATTAAATCCCAATATGTTGGGAAGCCTAATTAATTAAAGGAGTTTAATTAATTAAATAAAAACTTATGTCTAATAGGATTAGAAGGGTTGATCAATATCTATATAAGAGGAGTCTTATGTTAGGTATCATTTAATGCAATTCCAATTGTTGGAGAATACTCCTTTTCTATAGAGGATAGAAAACTAGGGTTTAGCCAACCACCCTCCTTCTTCAATAATTTCTTTTCCTTGGCAGATCACCTCTAGAGGCCAAACACTTGGGTGGCTAACGTTGATCAAAGGAAGGAATCTACCCCGGATATTCAAGGAGATCGAGACGAACAAGGAGTTGAACTTATACTTGTAAAAGCTTCATTGTATAAGGGTATGATTCCATAACTTCTTATTTATCGTTTTACATTAATAATTTGCAAAAAGGATGATCCGGGTAATAGTTTTGTAGAAAATTTTAAACTCTGATATACCATGCTTTCGCTAATTTTTGCAATTTGATTGCTCCATAATTTCGTACAAACCCAACAGTAACAAGTTATCGGTAGATCTTATACCGATAAAGTTGGGGGAATTTGATGTAATTCTCGGGATGGATTGGTTGGTTAACCATGGGGCGATTATCGATTTCCAGAAGAAAAGTGTAAACCTTCAAATTTCTAAGAAACCCAAGGTAGTGTTCCACGGTAGTAAATCACCGGGATGTTCTTGTTGTCTAACCATGACATAAGCCAGAAAGTTGTTAAGGAAAGGATGTGTAGATTTCTTGTGCCATGTGGTTGATACCCAGCAAGTGGGAGCAACATTAAAACAGATACCTATAGTAAATGAATATGCGGATGTATTTTCGAGCAATTTGTCAGGACTTCCCCCTAATAGGGATATCGAATTCGTTATAGATGTTACGCCAGGGACGGCACTAATGTCGAAGGCACCATATCGTATGGCGCCGGTGGAATTGAAGGAGTTGATGATTCAGTTGCAAAAACTGTTGGATAATAAATACATTCAACCGAGTGTCCCTCTATGGGGAGCACCGGTATTGTTTGTAAAGAAGAAGGATGGATCGTTAAGACTTTGTATCGACTACAGAGAGTTAAACAAGTTAACGATAAAGAATAAGTACCCATTGCCCAGGATCGATGATCCCTTTGATCAGTTGAAAGGGGAAAAATGCTTTTCTAAGATAGACTTGCGAATGGGGTATCACCAGTTGAAGGTTGGAGAGGAGGATGTAGCGGCCCCAAATCTGGGTCCCCAGGGTCCCCAGAACCTCGGACCTGGTACGTTACGATACAACAATTCTATAACTATTGTGGAAGATATAAACATAAATTTTTTATACAATAAACTTTTACATATAATTCCCAAGGTCTGAAACCTTAACTTACTACACATATTCATATTCTACACGAGATACAATGCCATATTGCTCTAATACAAATACCATTTAACCGTATAATAATTCAATCCCAGAACTTGTCTTTGCCTTTAACTGTGTCCGAAGTTTCTTCTTTAATCTAAAATATTTATCATAATATAGCAAGGGTGAGCAACAACTTTGCCCAGCAAGTTTAAATTCAAATGAAGATATATCATGATTGAAAAGAATAATAAGTTGACAAACTTTCAACAATATAAATAATTGTGAAAGGATATAAATCAATTTTCATAACTGAATGACCGAGTCAATAATGAAGAATGGCCAACAATAAATATGAACAAATTTATCTGAACCAAATGGTAATGAAGGTGATCAGCCTTTCATATCTGATGAACATATACAATATGCACAACATGTGAATCAATAAATCATAAATGTGATATAATCAACAATGATTAATCACGAACATGCTTTACAATAACAACTCGAGTTCGAGTTAGGAAACTTGCCTGTACCGTTGATTACTGCTACGTAATCTAATTTAATTGCTTTATTGTAAAGACCTATTAGTTATAAGATTAATCTTTCAATTAGCATAACATACCTTATAAGTAAACTATCTAACATTTAAACACATAGTCAAATATTAGATAACCTTAACACTATACATATACACAAGTCTAAACCTAGCACACATCGAGTCTTTAATAATATTAAATAGAGTATATTGAGTGGTTTCCCACAAACAACTAACAAATTAGCTTCCGTCTTGTCTATATTATTTTCACAGCGAGTTAGATTGGTTACTAATTCGTAGATCCCTTCCCCGTATGAAAGAGTCATTTAGCCCAGCTACTATACCTCAACCATTAAAGAGTACGATTGCACTACCATAGACTTAATACTTACTCGTTCATTTATAAGTTATTATTATAATTCGATAAACTATTTATGAATTCAGGAGACTTAATATTTCATTTTAGTAAGCTGAAACCAAACTGTTTCCTATTCCTAACATTTTAGTTTCCATTTCAGCAAGCTGAAACCAAACTGTTTCTTTTTGCTGACATTTCAGTTTCCATTTCAGTAAGCTGAATCCAAACTGTCTTTCTAACATTTTCAGCTTCCATTTCAGCAACCCGAAATATTCATTTTAGGAAGCTGAAATTCTTTTTTCATGAAAATACCAAAACAGCTTATTATTTTCCTATCCTTTGGCCAATCATATATACATATATTCCATACACAAAAAGTATTTTTCTGGAATTTTTCAACTCCCTTAAGTATTTTTCAAAAATTAATTTCTAGTTAATTTCTTAAGAAAATAACTATCTCACGCTTAACTCCAAAAATTCCCAACTGTTGGCAGAATCTTACACATGTTAACGTGAGCTTACAGTTTAAATTTCGTAGCCATCGGAGTTATACAACTCCGGTTATAGCGATTTCCGTTGAAAAAATACAAATATTAAAATAGTCATAACTTGCTCAATTTATGTCGGAATGAGCTCATTTTTGGACACAAGCTACTTTATAATATATATTTTAATGTCCCAAAATATTGGAATTTAGTTTATTAAATAAGTGGACAAAAATTCCCTTGGAAATCCCAGACAGCCTACTTTTAGGCGTTTTTTCAGATTTTGCTTCCTTTGCTAATTTCAGTCCACACAAAAATCTATAATTCTTTTTTCAGTGATTCCACTTGGAAAAGTTACAAGACTCGTATATCTAACTCTAAAAATTAACCACACTCAAAAATTCGAAGTATTAAGAGAGATATGGCCATTTTAATTTCATACTTCATTTTTACAAAAATCTGATTTTTCAAACTTGATGATTTCTAAGAAAACTTTCATATTCTCACCTAATAACCAACATAATCCATCATCAAACATCATAACACAAACTAATACCAAATATATTCATGGATCTATCATTATCCATGATCCTATATCTCAAATAATCATCAAACACAAGATAAACACAATCAAGCTAAGAAAATTTAGGGTTTTCTTACTATTGAAAAACTTATTTCTATTTCTTAATTTAGATCTAATTTTTGACCCATAAAAGGGTTAGATATAAACTTAAAACACTATAAAACATATAGATCTAAGGTTTTTAAGCCTCAAAATCATAACTTTATAAAAATCAAAACTTAAACCAACAAAGAGAAATTAAACTATATAAATAAGAATTTTTTTTGTTCTACGTTAGTTTGTTCCTTCTTCTTCTTCTTCCTAATACTTGATTAGGAAGCTATGGAATACCAAAACCCAACTTCTCTCCTCTCCCTCTCTTGGCCGAACATGAGCCTTTCTCTTTCTCCCTCTTGCTTTGCTAGCTTATGAGATGAAAGAGAAAAGAATGAAATGAAATGAAAATTAATCATACACTTGATTTGTTTTTTTTCAATTAAAATTGTATAGATACATAAAATATATCTATACATACCACCCATATGCTTGCACCTCTCTCTCTCTTCATAAAGTAAGTTGTTGCTTGCAAGTAATAGAAAAAGTGTTGGTCCCATTAATTATGTAACACCTAGCAAAGTGGTTCACCTAATAAAGCAAGCTTATCATTACATACTCCCCCCTTGTCTCCTTCTCATCAAATCCGGCCAAGTGGCCTTGTCCACGTAAATCTTTTTTCATTATATCCTTTATTAAATGACTATGATATCCCTTCTTAAGTGGGCTTGAGTCTTGGGCTTTTATTTTAATTCCTTTGGGCTTGGATTTTGTCTAGAATGCTTACTAATTAAAATTAACTTGGGCTCCCACCCATAATAAATTAGACCATTATTATACATGTTTTATACATGTTATAATGGGCTAAATTAATAACTTAATTGCTATTAATTCAAATTAGCTATAAGTTCAATGCTTAAATAAATAATTGGGCTACTTAAATAATTCTTTGGGCCATAAAATCACTTTAGTCCCATACTTTTAATTTTATATCACCCTAATTATTTATTTAGGGTTTTCATTCCCCTCCTTTGTAATTTAAATCCTTACTCAGATATCTTTAATTCCATAACCCAATTAGACTTGCTATAATTAAATTATAAAATTAATTATTTAAAATGTACAAAATAAATCTCTTAGAGTATTTAATTACCCTACCTAATATATATATATATATATATATATATATATATATAGATATATATACACACACATATTAGGTAATATTTTTTTATTCTTATTCAAATAGTAAACCTTATAAGTTCTTCTTAAAAATTTTAAATCCTCCAAAATCCTTCACAAAAATGTCAAATTCATACACTTATTTTCTTTTTAGGTCTATTATTTAACCTTAATTTAATTATTTAAGATTTTAATAAATTATCTAAATTCTCGTGTTGTCACATTCACTCCTTCTTCTAAGAATTTCGTTCCCGAAATTAACCTTACACCTTACACCTTTCATACTCATCACCACATGCTACCCAAAACATCACTCAGCAGAGTCAAAATTTTCAAATCATGTTGAGGAGTCATAGACTACAAACTTTTATTTTCAAAAAGGTTATACAGAAATTCATCTGCTAACCGTCATGACTTACGGACATAGAGGGTAATTAGCCCGTTATGCCTTGTACTTATTAAGTACTGTTGGTCGGAATAATTTTTCCCCTTTCCTTTTATCCGCCTTAGGCGCACAAAATTTTTCCAAATTTTGGGATGTTTACCTCAGTCTTATCGGATTCCGCACCAAAACCATTTGGTTCGGGAAAATTTTCTAAGAACGCTCAGAATTTTCATAAACGTTGGTCTAGCTGAATCAAATAGCTTAGACTCATACCAATAACTCAATTTCAATCAAAATATTTATGTATAGCCAAACCCCGTTGGCAATTAATTATAAAAAAATATTTTGAAAATGACGTCATGATAACGTACTGTATTTACAGCCCGTTTGAGGATTCCGTCATTGTGTGACTTTGTTATAACACGTCATACAATAGTGGGACAATAATTTTTAGATCGAATTCAACACTAAGTATTCCTATATTTACAACTTCATCAACTTTTTATCATCTCTGCACCAGGTTACATGATGCATCAATGATAAATAAAACACATTTTGATGTTTCAAATCATTGTCCTCTAGCCGAAACAATTAGCATAGACTATTCTTTAAACGGTTCAAAAATCCTTGTAAATCAGTTTTATCATCTCATCAGGTAACGATGCGTCAGTGTCCCGAAGTCCACACATACACACTAGTCACCGGGATTTGAGAATAAAAATTCATTTTTAAAAAGGCACATAATGCGTATTTAGCTTGATGTCAAAAATTTTGAAGTCTAGCATAGCTAGAAGATTTAGAATACCTACGCTTCAACTAATGATCCATTACTTAATCAGTCTATCTATTCCTATTATCCTTAATACTCCATTCACACTTAATTATACCCAGTTCATCAAACTTACCACACGTTATAAGTTCAGGAACTTTCCACAATCATATGAGTTTAAGAACTTGTCCTAGACAGACCATTGGCGTCCATTCGCTGAGGGGTTCAAAATATTTCATATAATTATGAGTCACAAACTTACCATAAGTATGGGTTTTAAGAACTTGCAACTTAACCTTATATCCTCTATCTATACTCTATCTATTTGTTATACACATGAGAAAAGAATCACCTTCTCAACATATATATAGCAAATAGCGCGACACAAATATTTCAATGATTATCACTACCAGAAACTAAGTGGTCGTTAAACCAAACACAATCCCCTGCCCATACAAAGAATTGGTCAACTCAATCTCTAATCAATATAGGAAGCTAAGTGGT
This sequence comes from Panax stipuleanatus, assembly GCA_020205555.1. Taxonomy (NCBI): domain Eukaryota; kingdom Viridiplantae; phylum Streptophyta; class Magnoliopsida; order Apiales; family Araliaceae; genus Panax; species Panax stipuleanatus. The sequence continues at coordinate 53,704,207 of CM035115.1, read as the reverse complement.
TTTTACACCAAGGACAAATTCCGAGCCCATACAAAGAATTGTTGAACTTAACCACTATATTGATCAGGAAGCTAAGCAGTTCTAAAACCCAAGTACAAATTCCCTGCCCATACAAAGAATCATACAACTCAGCTGCTAACATGAGTCCTCAATTGAAATCCCCACTTAATATCCTAGCCCCATTCTTTCTCCATACGAATTGTGTTCAATCCGTATTGCATCAACCCCAACCCTTTTTCTGAGTTGGCACAATACCAATTCATAGTACAACTGACACGCAATAACTTTGCCATAAAATTTTCAATCATTCAATTGATCCTCCTCCCTGCTATGACCTTATCAGATCACGGTGTGATCTCATCGTGTATATTATGATTCATTCCTATGTTACGATCGTTTTGTTATACGATCTTCTTTCCCCATACTTTTAGTCTTTTAGACTCTATCTATTCATTACTACTGTTCATCTTTATTATTAGAGTTAGGTACCTCTGGATCTTTTATAATTTATCGAGATTGTCTTTGAATCTTATCAATGCACTAACTCTATTTGAGTTATCCCACCTAAGGTTTATAACCTACAGCTCTGATACCAACTGTAGCGCCCCCAAATTCGGGTCCCCAGGGTACCCAGAACCTCAGACTGGTACGTTACGATACAACAATTCTATAACTATTGCGGAAGATATAAACATAAATTGTTTATACAATAAACTTTTACACATAATTCCCAAGGTCTGAAACCTTAACTTACTACACATTCATATTCTACACGACATACAATGCCATATTGCTCTAATACAAATACCATTTAACCGTATAATAATTCAATCCCGAAACTTGTCTTTGCCTTTGACTGTGTCCGAAGTTTCTTCTTTAATCTGAAATGTTTATCATGATATAGCAAGGTGAGCAACAAGTTTGCCCAGCAAATTTAAGTTCAAATGAAGATATATCATGATTGAAATGAATAATAAGTTGACAAACTTTCAACAATATAACTAATTGTGAAAGGATATAAATCAATTTTCATAATTGAATGACCGAGTCAATAATGAAGAATGGCCAACAATAAACATGAACAAATTTATCTGAACCAAATGGTAATGAAGGTGATCAGCCTTTCATACCTGATGAGCATATACAATATGCACAACGTACGAATCAATAAATCATAGATGTGATATAATCAACAATGATTAATCACGAACATGCTTTACAATAACAACTCGAGTTCAAGTTAGGAAACTTGCCTGTACCGTCGATTACTGCTACGCAATCTAATTTAATCGTTTTATTGTAAAGACCTATCAGTTATAAGATTTATCTTTCAATTATCATAACATACCATATAAGTAAACTATCTAAACACATAGTCAAATATTAGATAACCTTACACTATATATATACACAAGTCTAAACCTAGCACACATCGAGTCTTTAATAATATTAAATAGAGTATATTGAGTGGTTTCCCACAAACAACTAACAAATTAGCTTCCGTCTTGTCTATACTATTTTCACAGCGAGTTAGATTGGTTACTAATTCGTAGATCCCTTCCCCGTATGAAAGAGTCATTTAGCCCAGCTACTATACCTCAACCATTAAAGAGTACGATTGCACTACCATAGACTTAATACTTACTCGTTCATTTATAAGTTATTATTATAATTCGATAAACTATTTATGAATTCAGGAGACTTAATATTTCATTTTAGTAAGCTGAAACCAAACTGTTTCCTATTCCTAACATTTTAGTTTCCATTTCAGCAAGCTGAAACCAAACTATTTCTTTTTGCTGACATTTCAGTTTCCATTTCAGTAAGCTGAATCCAAACTGTCTTTTTAACATTTTCAGCTTCCATTTCAGCAACCCGAAATATTCATTTTAGGAAGCTGAAATTCTTTTTTCACGAAAATACCAAAACAGCTTATTATTTTCCTATCCTTTGGCCAATCATATATACATATATTCCATACACAAAAAGTATTTTTCTGGAATTTTTCAACTCCCTTAAGTATTTTTCAAAAATTAATTTCTAGTTAATTTCTTAAGAAAATAACTATCTCACGCTTAACTCCAAAAATTCCCAACTGTTGGCAGAATCTTACACATGTTAACGTGAGCTTACAGTTTAAATTTCGTGGCCATCGGAGTTATACAACTCCGGTTATAGCGATTTTCGTTGAAAAAATACAAATATTAAAATAGTCATAACTTGCTCAATTTATGTCAGAATGAGCTCATTTTTGGACACAAGCTACTTTATAATATATATTTTAATGTCCCAAAATATTGGAATTTATTTTATTAAATAAGTGGACGAAAATGCCCTTGGAAATCCCAAACAGCCTACTTTTAGGCGTTTTTCAGATTTTGCTTCCTTTGCTAATTTCAGTCCACACGAAAATCTATAATTCTTTTTTCTGTGATTCCACTTGGAAACGTTACAAAACTTGTATATCTAACTCTAGAAATGAACCACACTCAAAAATTCGAAGTATTAAGAGAGGTATGGCCATTTTAATTTCATACTTCGTTTTTACAAAAATTTGATTTTTCAAACTTAATGATTTCTAAGAAAACTTTCATATTCTCACCTAATAACCAACATAATCCATCATCAAATATTATAACACAAACTAATACTAAATATATTCATGGATCTATCATGATCCATGATCCCATATCTCAAATAATCATCAAACACAAGATAAACACAATCAAGCTAAGAAAATTTAGGGTTTTCTTACTTTTGAAAAACTTATTTCTATTTCTTAGTTTAGATCCAACTTTTGACCCATAAAAGGGTTAGATATAAACTTAAAACACTATAAAACATATAGATCTAAGGTTTTTAAGCCTCAAAATCATAACTTTATAAAAATCAAAACTTAAACCAACAAAGAGAAATTAAACTACATAAATAAGAATTTTTTTGTTCTACCTTACTTTGTTCCTTGTTCTCTTCTTCCTAATACTTGATTAGGAAGCTATGAAATACCAAAACCCAACTTCTCTCCTCTCCCTCTCTTGGCCGAATATGAGCCTTTCTCTCTCCCCCTCTTGCTTTGCTAGCTTATGAGATGAAAGAGAAAAGAATGAAATGAAAATTAATCATATACTTGATTTGTTTTTTTTCCAATTAAAATTGTTTAGATACATAAAATATATCTATACATACCACCCACATGCTTGCACCTCTCACTCTCTTTTCATAAAGTAAGTTGTTGCTTGCAAGTAATAGAAAAAGTGTTGGCCCCATTAATTATGTGACACCTAACCAAGTGGTTCACCTAATAAAGCAAGCTTATCATTACATACTCCCCCCTTGTCTCCTTCTCATCAAATCCGGCCAGGTGGCCTTGTCCACCCAAATCTTTTTTCATTATATCCTTTATTAAATGACTTTGATATCCCTTCTTAAGTGGGCTTGAGTTTTGGGCTTTTATTTTAATTCCTTTGGGCTTGAATTTTGCTTAGAATGCTTACTAATTAAAATTAACTTGGGCTCCCACCCATAATAAATTGGACCATTATTATACATGTCTTATACATGTTATAATGGGCTAAATTAATAACTTAATTGCTATTAATTCAAATTAGCTATAAGTCCAATACTTAAATAAATAATTAGGCTTATTAATTGGGCTACTTAAATAATTCTTTGGGCCATAAAATCACTTTAGTCCCATACTTTTAATTTTATATCACCCTAATCATTTAGTTAGGGTTTTCATTCCCCTCCTTTGTAATTTAAATCCTTACTCATATATCTTTAATTCCATAACCAATTAGACTTGCTATAATTAAATTATAAAATTAATTATTTAAAATGTACAAAATAAATCTCTTAGAGTATTTAATTACCCTACCTAATATATATATTAGGATATATTTCTTTATTCTTATTCAAATAGTAAACCTTATAGATTTTTCTTAAAAATTTTAAATCCTCCAAAATCCTTCACAAAAATGTTAAATCCATACACTTATTTTCTATCTAGGTCTATTATTTAACCTTAATTTAATCATTTAAGATTTTAATAAATTGTCTAAATTCTCAGGTTATCACAGAGGATGTGCCTAAGACGGCATTTAGGACTCGTTACGGCTATTACGAGTTTCTAGTTATGTCGTTTGGGTTAACGAATGCGCCCGTCGCATTTATGGATATGATGAACAAAGTGTTCAAGCAGTATTTGGACAAGTTCATCGTAGTGTTCATTGATGATATTCTAGTCTATTCAAAGACGTTAGAAGATCACGCTGAACATTTAATATTAGTCCTGGAAGCACTACGGAAGGAGAAGTTGTATGCGAAATTCACTAAGTGTGAATTTTGGCTAGAGCGAGTGCAGTTTTTTGGTCACGTCATCGAGAAGGACGGGATTTTGGTGGTTCCGGCAAAGGTAGAAGCAGTCATTAACTGGGAACAACAAAAAACACCGACTGAGGTGTGGAGTTTTCTAGGGTTAGCGGGATACTATCAGAGGTTCATTAAGGACTTCTCGAATATAGCTACTCCGTTGACAAATTTGACAAGGAAGACGGTGAAGTACATATGGACAGAGAAATGTGAAGACAACTTTCAAGAGCTGAAGAAGAGATTAAGTTAAGCACCGGTATTGTCTTTACCGGATGAGACGGAGAATTTTGTAGTTTATAGTGATGCTTCGCATAAAGGACTGAGTTGCGTGCTCATGCAGCATGGTAAGGTCATTGTGTATGCATCTAGGCAGTTGAAGTAGTATGAGAAGGGTTATCCTTCTCATTACCTTGAACTTGCAGCGGTGGTTTTTGCCTTAAAAATTTGGAGGCATTACCTATACGGGGAGAAATGTGAGATATATATACAGATCATAAAAGTCTGAAGTATATCTTCACACAGAAGGAACTTAATATGAGGCAGCGTAGATTGTAAGACCCCAACTTTTATGAATAAATATTTAATTTTCTTTATATATTATTTCGAAATAGTAAGGTGTTGATTTGATAAATGTGAAAAGTTATGGGTGAAATGTGCAAATATTTTAAAATGAGCAAGTGGTTATAAAATATTCATTGTTATCGGGGAATATTCGTTTGGTCGTGGAATATTCTTGTTGTCGGGGAATATTCGTATGACGGCACAGCTATTTGTGGGCCCCACAACGGAATAACTGTCGGATATAGAAAGTGACAGAAATAACCTTTTTATAAAATAACGGCGTAGTTGTTACCGTTAGTACTGTTGAAATACCCGGTGGTTAAAATACAGTAATACGCTGTGTTGCACAGTAGCACACGGTATTGTAAAGTATTTTGAATTATTGATTCTTACGTGAGAAGGCACTTACTCAATTATTGTTACAGTAATTACTGTTCAATATTTTATATTATTGATTCAATAATTGCATGATATTTTATTGATTCAATAATTGCTACGTTGATATTTTATATCAATAATTGCTATGTTGCTATGATTGATTCAATAATTGCTACGGTTGATATTTTGTATTATTGATTCAATAATTGTCATTGCACAGTATTTCATATTATCAACTCAATAATTCATATTATTTGAATAATATTATTAGATAGCATTATTGACAATGTCTAAGGAAGTTCTGTCTAGGAGGGGTTATTTAATTGCGCGCCAGTAAAGAGAAGTCCTTATCGGAAGACCCCCTCTTTCCTGGGAACGACCTAGTTGTCAATATTGTAGGTCTATAATATTATTTGTGAAAAATTAATTATTGATTTATATGATAAGAAAATATTTTTTTTGTGGATATAAAAGAAGGAATTAGTGCTGATGTATTTTTATCAGTATTTTGGTGTGGAAAATCATCCGTTTATGGATTTCGGATAATTTATGTTTGGAATTTGGAAAAACTTTCTTCTAAAAAGTTGTAGAGATTTAAATTTCCTATGGAAAAGACATAGAATTTGTATTTTTCTGACAAATGGGCTATTTATTATGAATTATTGAAGTTTCAGAATATAAATGTTTTTTTTATAAAATGGTGGGCCCCACTTTTGGTTGGTGAATGCTGATGGCTTTTGGAGGCGACGGAATTTTTTTTTTTAAAATATTATTTTATTAATTTAGTCTACTTTAGCATCCTAAGCTTTTCCTATAAATAGGGTGCTTAGGTTAGAATTGAAAATCACACCAGAATTAGAAGTTTTCTCTCTCTATAATATCGAGCATATTTTTGTGAGTATTTAGATACTTTTAGTGTTACTATTCAGTGCAAGTTTTCTTTGGTATTATATCCGATATTCCAGTCAGAAGTACTATTCTATTGAGGTAAGGGATGTTATTTTCTTTCGTAAATGATGTTATTCTTTTCAATATCATTATACCAAAATATTGGCATGGATTTTATTATGAAATTCTTACTTTTTTCGTCAGGGTTACTATTCACGTATACGGCACTATTCACTAAAAAATTAATTTTTTTTCTATTTGTCCAAGTTGCTTGTTACTGTTCCTATCTTTGATTGGATCCAAGTTTTTATCTTTATTCTTGAATTTTGCTCCACAAAGTATTATTATGAAATATTCTTGAACTTGGATAAACTAAATTATGAATCCTTAGTCTTTGTCCTTTATCTCACTGGGTTCGTTCTTTAAAATATTTTTCATCATCCTCAGTCCTAAAAGGTGACATAACTGAATATCTTTGGCCTGTAGAGCAAAGATGAATGATTACCTGATGAATATCTTTGGCCATAGTGCAAAGATGACAGGTGTTGAGATGAACATGACCACTGGTGATACAAATGAATATCTTTGGCCGTAGTGCAAAGATGAATATTTGATTTGAGATGTATATTGATTGATGTTATAGTGATAAAATATTGATGATGGACTTTTAAATCATAGAAGATAGTAGACTTCATTCTCTACTTAACTCTTTTAATGAATTGTTATTTTCGCTGCGAATATTGATCTAAAACTTGTTGTCCATAATATTTTATCTGATTTATTGAAGACTAACGATAATTTATTTTCCATTATCTTAGTCATAATATTCTTTACTGGGCTAGTTGAGCTCACCCTTTTCATCTATTGTCCTCTTCAGGAAATGAGAATGTTGCAGGAACTAGTCGGAGGACAGAGTGATGGTCCGAGTTAAAGCAGTAGTAGTCCTCACTATTTCTGATAAATAGTGTGATAATAATTGTAATGAGGACTTAGTTTGAATATTAATATTTTTTACATATTTGTATTGACACTCACAGTTGTGTGGTCATATTTTGCACGACCGTGTGATATAAAATTTTGTATTTGAATTCTGTACCATGTATTTGGCGACTCAGAATGGGTTGGGTTGATTGGACCTATTCTGGGGGGGCGTCACATAGATGGTTAGATTTGATAAAGGATTACGACTGTGAAATCCTGTATCACCCAGGGAAGGCGAACATGGTGGTCGACGCTTTGAGTAGAAAGGGTCGGGAAAAGCTGTCGATGTTAACAACTCAGGATGAGTTCATAATAGAGACGGCATGGACAAAGATAGAACTCAGATGTCCAAGTGAGGAAAGGGAGAAGCTATTTGCAATGGAAATTCAATATTCAATCGTGGAAAAGGTGAAGGAAGAACAACTCAGAAATGAGGAGTGCGAACAGATTAAGTAGAATATTGCAAACAATACACACGATAAGTGTAGTCAAGATAACGAGGGGTTGTTAAGTTTTGTGGGACGAATTTGGGTTCCGTTTGAGCCATAATTGAAAGAGGAGATGATGGATGAAGCTCATCATTCGAGGTACTCGATCCATCTTCTTAGTACCAAGATGTATCAAGACCTTCGACAGAATTTCTGGTGACCAACAAGAATAGATATAGCAGAGTGTGTCAGTAGGTGCTTAACTTGTCAGAAAGTTAAGGCAAAACATCAACGACCCAGTGGGTTGCTATAATCATTGGAGATTCCGGAGTGGAAATGGGAGCATATCATGATGGACTTTGTGGTAGGACTTCTGACAACGCAGAAAGGATACGACGCTATTTGGGTAATAGTGGATCGTTTGATAAAGTTGGCTCATTTCTTGCCGATAAGAGTCAAGTATAACTTGCATCAGTTGGCTAAGCTTTATGTTAAGGATGTTGTCTCAAGACATGGAGTACCAGTTTTGATTGTGTCAGATCGCGATCTGTGATTCACATTGAATTTCTAGAAGAGTTTGCAAGAATAGATGGGAACACAACTTAGGTTGAGCATGGCATTTCATCCACAGACGGATGGACAAAGTTACAGGACGATTCAAACTCTAGAAGACATGTTATGGATTTCAAGGGTAGTTGGGATGATCATCTACCGTTGGTAGAGTTTGTCTACAACAACAGTTATCACGCCAGTAAAGGCATGCCGCCTTACGAAGAGTTGTATGGACGTAAGTGCAGAACCCCACTGTACTGGGATGAAGTAGGAGAACATCGAATGTTGGGACCTGAGATGGTACAACAAACGGCGGAGGTGGTTAAGTTAATACGAACACGGCTGGTAGCAGCGCAAGACCGACAAAAGAAGTATACAGATTCGCATCTAAAGAACAGAGAATTAGAAGTCGGTTCGTAAGCGTTCCTAAAAGTATCGCCTTGGAAAGGGAAGATACGCTTCGGGAAGAGCCAAACTTTATGCAATTATTAATTTCGTACAAACCCAACAGTGGCATCAGAGCCAAACCTTTATGCAATTATTAATTGTTTTGATTCTATATATGTATGAGTATGTATTTAGAATAATTTATTGGGCATAATTAATTGTAGAAAATTATTTTTTATGAAAAAAAGAGTCATTTGAGAATTAAATTTGGAATTAATTCATGGCTTTGTTCGTTCTACACGGGGGCGGTGGATGATTTTTTTTTCTCCAAAGGTGACCCATGGATTGATTTTAAAAAGGGACCATGAATCATTAGTTTCAAAAAAGAAGAATCCTGGATCAGGCCCACGGGTTAATTTTAAAAAGGGACCATAATTCATTAGTTTTAAAAAAGGAAGAATATATATATATAAACCGCCCTAAAGGATTTCTAAAAGTTATATTATATATACATATAAGATTATATTATATATAGTACTATTATATATTATATATAATACTTGTCGATGCCGGGAAAAAATCTTTAAAGTCCGATTGTCTTTATTTTTTATTGTTAGCGCTTTTGTCGCTTCTTTTCGAACGTGGAGAAAATGAAATGTCCGCCTTTCCTAAGTTTTTTGTTTTGTTTGTTTAACCCTTTCACTTTTGCTAGGTCTATGGGTTTTATTTAAAGGGTGAAGTTTTAGGAAAACGGTACCGGCATAAGTGTCGACGACTTTGTAAATATTGATTTTATTATTTTATGATTGGACCGATTGAGACAGAGCCGCCAGTTATTATGGTTTAAATGGATGTACCAACTCATCCAACTTTTGAAAGTTTTCACAATATGTTCCAATATGTGACTCCGTAAGATTGATTTAAAACCCGAGATTCGTGGAATTCGGGGGCTAGGTTAAGCAGGGGGAAGGTGTTAGGCACCCCCCCGACTCCCATGAAAACACGGTACCGCATCTTATTGATTTCCTATGCATAAAGTGTGTGTATGTGTGTGTGAGTGTGTGTGTGTGTGTGTGTGTTTTATTTTGAAAGCTTTATTCATTTTTATTCTAAGCCTTTATTTTGGGTTTTTTGAAAGTAGTGTTGTACCTCTTTTGCGCCTAGGTATGAAATATTTGATTTGACAAAAAGTTTATTTTTAAAAAGATGTATGAATTGAACTGATGTTTTGGGAATCAAGGTTTTCAAATCCTTTACCCGACTAGGCATCAAGGACTTCGATACTTCCTTTTATTTATCTTTACGTTCATATGGTGATCTACCCTGAATCGCTTTATTATGATTAAAAACTCTTTGTGGTTTATTAGAAATTATTTTGATGATATGCATGTAAACGTGAAAAAGGGTCAGATCATCATCGGGCATAAAAGCCATCTGGATGAAACCGAGCTCCCACAATTAATATTTTCACTACCACGGGATCTCGAATCCGACTTCTCGGGACTAACCCCTCGAGCTCGTCTTCAAGATCCAAATATTACATATACAATGATATTTACGCTATTTAAACATTACATCATCAAAATCGATCCATCGTGGGAATCGAGTTGGGATCTATTCGGGGATCTCAACACCGGGATTCCTAGGCTCACATTAATTATGGGGGAATACATATATACAATGTCCTCGGCTTTGATATTAGATGATTTCATCGGTTGAAATCACCGTTTCAAGCCATTTTAGTCCCCTTTCACCTTTAGATATAAATCTAGGGATATACTGGGTAACCGGGACCATTTAAAGCAATAAATACGTAGATCTACTATGGATCTAAACCAATCTAGCACACGGGTTAAAGCTTCATGCTTAATAACCTCTCAAAGGCTAGATTCGGCTTAGATCTAGGTAGATCTAGCCCCCGTACTCGATTTATAACGCAATAAGCACAATATAACCGATAGAAATATAATATCTATCAACTTTTACACAATATGCTTATAAACAACAAGATTAACTAGATTTAAACAATATATATCATTAATCTGGTATATTAAGCAAGATTTACAAAGAACGTAGCTAGAAAGTGCATTTTTCACCTTGGGGGACGCGTGAACAAGCATTTTAACTCTCGTGATCAACGTAGAACACTCCAGGGGCTTCAAGTGGATGATAAACAAGATGAAATAGCTTCAATTTGGTGATTATATTCCAAACCTGAGCCCTTCTCATTGTAGAATTTCTTTTCTCTCTAAAACTATCTCTCTCTCTTTTATAAATAAACTAATGTGGGGGTTTTAAGCTACCCCCACATACATGTGTGCGGCTAGCCGCATATATGTAGGTGACTGGGCTAGGTGAGTCCTGCCATCTTGAAGTGTGCTCCTGTGGTCCCGGTTCAGAGGAAGTTAACCTCCGCAGACCTAGCTTTCGGAAAGTCTGTACGAATTGCGGTTGAATTCAATCGAGTCTGACTAAGTTGGGGTCTGGGAAGATGATGCTGATAGCTGAGAAGTATCTTCTGGTTTCCAATGGCAGTTAACTGGTTTATCGTCAATGGCATGTATTTTAAGGTTTGCTGAGTTAGTTTCTGGCCGACACTGTCTCAGCTTGGCGATCCTTGTTCGGTGCACGACATGTTTGGACGTCATTGGTCCTTTGAATTTTTCACGGGGTCGTCTCCGGGATGACCTGTCTCTTTTTCCCTACCTCGGGGTTGTCTCTCAAGTAAAATTATGGTTTTGACCTTCTGCAAGGTTAGTACAAAGAAAGCAAAATTTCGAGTGTCTACAGATGTCGCTCTTTGTCATGTTTATGCAATGTAATGGAATGAACACGACAAAGACTACTAGACACGAAGAATGCATGACAAGGTATATCTGATGATGCAATATCATGTATAAAACATGTAATAATATGTGAGATTAGAAAAAGGTTACTCCCCCCAGCTGGGGAAGTTAAAGATTACGTCGTCGGGGTTAAGCCGACGCCCATATTGGGTTGTAGCCAATGGATTACTTTATCTGGGCTGAGCCAACCAGCGTTGGGTTGTTGCAAACGGATTACCTTATCGGGGTTGAGCCGATCTGCATTGGTTTATTGCCAATGGATTACACCATCGGGGTTATGCTGATGCCTTCACTGGTTTGTTGGCACCGGATTACACCATCGGGGTTATGTTGACGCCTTCACTTGTTTGTAGCCAGCGGATTACATCATCAGGGTTATGTCAATGCCTTCATTGGGTTGTAGCCAACGGATTACATCAGCGGGGTCAAGCCGATCTGTGTTGGGTTATTGCCAACAGATTACACCATCGGGGTTTTGTCGATCTACGCTGGGTTGTTGCCAACGGATTACACCATCAGGGTATTGCCGATCTTTGCTGGGTTGTTGCCAACGGATTACACCATCGAGGTTTTGCCGATCTGCATTGGGTTGTTGCCAACGAATTACACCATCGGGGTTTTGTCGATCTGTGTTGGGTTGTTGCCAACAGATTACACCATCGGGGTTTTTTCGATCTGCGTTGGGTTGTTTCCAACAGATTACTGTAATACCCAAGAATTTTCGAATATTATTGAATGAATATATTAATGGAAATGAATATTTATTTGAATATAAATATATATGTGTTGCGAGATGAGCTCATCTAAATGAATTCAATTAAAATATATAGTAATTAAGGAAGAATGTGGAGTTTCTGTTAAACTCAATGAAATGCCTTATGTGGTACGAGAATAGAAACAATAACGAGCTTAATTAAGCTTAAGTGATAAGCCTTGTGTGGCCTAATTAATTTCTTAATCTAGTTGGGTCATTGAATTAATAATGTATTGGACTTAGGATATATACAACCCCAACAACATTAATGTGATATGTTATAAGAATTAAGAGACGTGGCCCAATCAATTTATGTACTAGATTAAATAATAGAGTCCATGTGCTTTAGTGTGCTTAGCCCAATTGATTTAATATGGTGTGGTCCAATGTGTAATGTATGATGAGAGTATATATACATCTAGATATATATGTATGTAGTTGTATAATAGAGGTTGTAAAGTGTAGTGTGACACTTTAGTGAAACTATGCAATATGGAAACTATATTGTAAGAGTAATAAATTTGTATGAGTTACATACATGAACTTATGTGACCATGTGATAGGTATAATACTTTAATGAATACTATATGGTATATTAAAGTATGTGAATAATTAATAGTAATAATTATTTCAATAAGTTACATAATTGGAATAATGAGGTTGGTAATAATGTTGTATGTCACTATTCAATTAACTCATAATTTGACATTATTAAAATGTACATGGATTATATATCAATGTGTATACATGTACCCCAATGTGCTACCTTGAAATATTGTTATGACATTTTAGGTCCATGTATACCCTTAGTATATATTTAACCTATGGTGTACATATATGTGTATTAAGCATAGTGTGTGGAATTGTTGCACAAATGCTGAGTTTAGCTTGTCCCATATTGAGTGTCCAATTGCTCTCCCAATTCTCATTCACGTGTAACACCAAAAGGATAGAAGCCTATCCCTCCTTCTTCTCCCAAGCTCCATTCTAGCTCTCATAATTCATGGGGAGTGGGCTTCATGATGGAATGTAACAACTCCTCACCAACTATCTATTGCCCATTGATTTCTTCTTCCATCTCTTAGTTTGATTCATGGTGTAAAGCATTGGTATGGGTTTTTATTTTTCCTATAAATAGGAGCTTTCCCTTCTCATTTTGATTGCTAGAAATCTGAAATTAGTTCAAGTGGAGTGAGAAGTGTTGTTGAGTAATCTGCAAATTGAAGCTAGAGTAACATTTCAACTCCACAAAAGGTAATATCCCTTCATTTTTTTCTTAAATTCAAGTTTTGCAAAGTTCTTAGAGAAAGGGCTAAGATACTTGTTTAAGTTGGAAAATTTATGGTTGAAGTATGATATAATCTGTCAATTGATGCTAGATATTGCTAATATGGTTGAATATGAAGTCAATGGAAGTTAAACGAAGTAATTTGGTCAAGCAACGAATCCTTAGCAAAAAAAATCACTAAATGGCTTAAACTTTGAAACAAATGGCAAAAAAATCTTGAAATGGATTCTTGAATTTGATTGTTTATGTCTTTGGAATCGTTAGAATCATGCTAGATATGTTGGGTAGCAAGTTTATGGAGATTATACATAGTGGGTATGCTTAAAATTGATTTTGGATTGTGATTTGGGAAAATTTGGTCCGCAGTAGGGGAAGAACTTTCGAACTGAATCGGCTACGCCCGCCCCGGCGGGCTTCCTATAAGCTAAATTTCCGCCCCGGCGGGGGGTGGCCAGGGAATTTTCTGGACAATGCCGCCCCGACGTGCTTCCTATGGTTCATTTACCCGCCCCGACGGGGGGTGACCAGGGAACCAAGATTGTGCTGTTATGTTGTAAAACCTTACGCCTTTTTGAAATCTAACTTTTAGCATGTATTCACAACTTAGTTAGTTTTATGAATACATATGAAATGTGAAATCAAGATAGCTTACATGCTTAACTTGTTGGTCATGATATTTTAGTATTTGAAAACCAATTGAGTTGAAAACTCTACGACTTGTATTGTGAACTATTGAACAAACTATGATAAGATACTTTATGCCTCTAGAGATAACCGACATTTTCACACATCTAGTTCGACACGTTATAAACTACGCAAGCATGAACTAAAAGAGTTTCTACGTAGAGAATTATACAACCAAATCTAATACATGCAAGCATGCATAGAAAGACTTTTTAGCATTATTATCTGGTTTAATGAGTACTATGGTTAGTCTTTAACATAACAAGCTTTCTTGGCTTTGTAAAATGAAGATTTATGAATAGAACTATTCATTATTGAAAGTAAATAGAAAAGACCAAACCTAGTTTAAAAGTTCCTCAACATGTATGTATGAATGCCTTAAGCTATAATACATGGCTCAAGCAATATTTTAAGTGTTCAAGCATAGAGTGACTTTATGGAACTAAGTTTTGCCAAGGTGTTTCTAAGGTTTTCAAAACAATGTGAATTATACATCTATGATTTTAAATGTGTGTCGAATACATGGATAAATATATGTGCAATAAAAGTATGTTGATATATGTTTATAAACTTTTGAATGTTAAAGTCCAAAGGGTATTTGCAAACTATAAAACAATGATTAGAGACTTTGTTATTTGACTTCATAGTGAATTATAAACCAAACTTTTGTGCTATAAGTATGCAAAATGTGTAATGGAGTATGTAAAGAGTATACAACTAAGTTAGACATTTATGTATGCGTTTAAACTTACATATCATATATGAGTATACGTAACTAATGAATATCCTATACGCATAATTATATTACGATAGGGATTTGAAAAGTGTTGATTTAGATTTTCGTGGATAGACTACGCATAAGGCAAGTTTCCCGACTTACACTCATTTATTGTGCAAGTATCCTATCCTTGTGTTTACTTTATTCAAGGAACGTTGTAAGCAAGTTCCTAACCTTACTCTTTATTTAGCGTTCATTAAGCTTGTGTTATTATTGTCGTACAAGTAAACTTTTGAGATTGCAAGTCATGTATTATAAACTATATACTTCATGTATAAGATAAAAGTCAATTCATATTCTTCGAGCTTTAAATCTTGAGATTGAACTTATAATTGTTGTGATCTATGCCATTTGATTCTGCTAGACTTATATTGTTGAAAGGCGACCCAAACCAATCGATTGGTGCGGGATCTTGTATTTGACTGAGATGAACAACCTTCTTTGAAGGGAAATTATATATTATCGGGAGACCGATGTGCGCACTTTAGTACGATTGAACGATATACATAACATAGGATACTTTAGGCTGATCACCTGTTGTACTTGTTTTATTAGATTTTCAGTATATTACTGTTAATTCTTGTAGAAGTTCATAGTCCTTAATGACTGCTCAGTATTCAGTTATCTTGAAATCTTATATTGATTTAGCATTGAATCATGTTGATATTATTCTGTCCTTAGTGACTGTTATTGAGAACTGTTGATATTCTTGTTATCCTTGAACCATCATACCTTGCTATACCCTTTTGGGATTCGAGAACTATATTACTCACCCTTATTGTAAATTACTTGCTGGGCAATTTGTGCTCATTCTTGCTTTCCCTAAAAACATTTTAAGTTAAGGCAGAGCAGTGCGGACCCTCGGGCACAGACAAGGGCAAGGGAAAGGCTACAGAGTAGCTTTATTTATGTAGAACTTTATGATTGTAATAAGAACTTATGCTATTATGTATTAGTTAGGTTTATATATGCTTAAGGTATGTTTAAGCTATGTAATCGATGTTTAAGTTACGAAACCTTGAGACATGAATAAATTATATTAATTAAATGTAATCTATTCGGTAGTAGAGTTGTGTATTATTTCGCTATGCAGGAGCTGGAAGTAGAGATTGCCTACCGCAAGGAGGCAGGGATCTAGATGAGAACTTTATTCCACAAGTCGGTATCCAGAAATATAGACTTGGCAGAAAAGCTAGAAGAGGTCGAATAGAGAGAGTTAAGTGAAAAGACTGAGAAGGAAGCACTCCGTACTCAGTTAGAGTTGGAGGTTATGGATAGGATTCACTTCGAGGAGAAGTGGGAGGCGGCCAATGAGAGAGCTAACAACCTAGAGGATGAGGTCATGCAAGAAGAGGAAGATGAATAAAATGGGGTATGTGTTCCATTCGGCTTTTGAGAGGGTGATTGACGGTGTGTACCACTACCCAGCAAAGCAGGGACAGACCCTACATACTATGAGCCGAGAGTTGGTCGCGTATATAGTACAGATAGAGTACAAGAGTGCCGTGGAGCGTGGGATGATGGGATGAGACCCTTAGCTAGACTAGTAGTAGTTTAGTAGTATTTACTTTATCTGATGTATATACTATGTTGTAATCCCAACTTTTTGTGTAAAGTATGGGATAGTGATGTAAACCCCGTGTAAGCTTTTATTAGAGGGGTAGTATGGTAGTATGTTAGTATTCCCCGTCTTTTGTGATATTAGGAGATATGTGATAACATTTATAGAAATATGCTAGGGATGATCATGTAATGAAATGATTTGGCATATGAATATAAATGAGTTTATTTCAGAAACATGTTATAAATTCTATTCTTTTAGCATTAAAGAAATAATTAAGTGATATGATTGAGTAATACTAAAATGAAAAACTTTGCGATGCAGAAAATGCCGCCCAGACGTAGATTAACTGCACCCGAGGAATTAGTTAACAATGAGAGGGAACAAGTAGATCTCATTCAGAAGTTAGTAGACTTTGTGACGCCCTCAAATCCGGGACCGCCACTTGGTCTCTCGAATTCGGTTCGTCACGTGCTCATGGTAATACATCACAATAATAATACGACTAAATGTCGCATCGCACAGCGGAATAATACACAACTAATACCGAATAAATTACATTTAAATAATATAATTATTCACGTCCCAAGGTCTCGTAACTTAAACAGTGATTACATAGCTTAGACATATCTTAAGCATAAATAACCTTAACTAGTACATAATATCATCAGTTCTTTATTACAATCATAACTCCTACGTAATTTAAGCTACTCAGTAGCCTTTCCCTTGCCCTTATCTGTGCCCGAAGGTTCGCACTAGTCTGCTTTAACTGAAATGTTTTAGGGAAAGCAAGAACGAGCACAAATTGCCCAGCAAGTAATATACAATAAGGGTGAGTAATATATTTCTCAATTCTCGAAAAGGTATAGCACGGTTTGATAGTTCAAGGATAATAAGAATATCAACAGTTCTCAATAACAGTAGCTAAGGACAGAATAATATCAATGTGATTCAATAATAAATTAATTCAAGATTTCAAGATAAAATAATACTGAGCAGTCACTAAGGACTATGAACTTCTACTAGAATTAACAGTATTAAACTGAAATCCAATAAAAACAGGTACAACAGGTGATCAGCCTAAAGTACCATACATTATGCATAACAATCAATCATACTCAAGTGCGCGCGTTGGTTCTCCAACAGTTATATTTTGTTCTTCTCAGTCAAATACAAGATCCCGCACCAATCAGTTAGTTTGGGTCGCTTTTCAATAATATAAGTCTAGCCGAATCAAATGGCATAGACACTTTAACAATATTCAAGAACAATACCAAGTTCAACATGAATAATAGCTTTAATTAAATAAGAGTTCAAGTATGCTAATTCAATTCAAACGATTAAGTAAAGAAACTAGTTTGCAATATACAAGGATAGAATACTTGCATAAAGTAAATGCATCGGTTAGGATACTTGCCTTAAGCGTAGTTTATCCCCATAATTTAATCAACACTTTTCGAATCCTATCGTAATATAGTTATGTATATATGATATTCATTAGTCATATAGTTTAACATTATATCTCATTTCGTATATACGATTAACACATAAGCTAAGTCTTGACCTAGCTACACAGTTATATAGAATATAATTTCTATCCTTAACGTTCCCTCTTTTGAGTTTAAACACATTCTTATAAGTTAACCGTCAAAATCGGGTTCAAGTAACATCATATAATATCACGTAGCATGTATACATGTTTAAGGGATACTTTCATGCTCGTTCAACCTTTTCACGTTCAATTTACATGATATAGGTTCTAGCTTTACATCTTTAGACAATTTAAGGCCTTACAATATCATGATATCATGTATACCATCATGCTTGTTATTTTAAACATACGAGGTGATCACATAGCTCGTTTTAGGCATGCTCACAAGTAGTTATATCATACACGTATTACCATCCTAAATTTACCTTTACATGTTAGGGTCTTAGTTTAGGATTTCTAAGAACTTAAGGCCAAATATGGCCATGCAATGACAACGTATACAATTAATCATAGATACTTGCGAGAAGGTCATATCAATTGTAATATACATGCTTGCGATTGTCCACATCATTTATTCTTAACTAGCATTGTTCATTACTTTATAAACATGCCTAAACTCACGCTTGGTTTACTACCGTTATATAAAACATATAAGAGTCATGCTTAGAGACATAAAGAATTTAAACATGCTATCTTAGATTCTTGGAACTCATCTATTCATGCAATTGGTTTTGAAAACATATCCAAGGTTGCCTTTGAAATCATTTTAACATGAATGATGGAATAAAACATATCCAAGACAACTTTAAAACTCTTATCACATGTAATTAAGTTATGTCATCATCTTTTAAAAATCAGAACCTACATCATATAGCATTCATATATATTAACTTTAACATATCAAGCTTTTTCTTGAAAACTTCTCTAACACAAGGTCTAACAAGTTTGGTCGTGAACAAAGATGCTATAACCACTATATCATACTTACGTATATCTGAATCAAGCACGTATACAACACCATAAGTTCAGAATTCACAGAACATGTATTACTTCAAAGTTTGTTTCTTTTTAAAATACCAAGTTTATCTCGTAAACAATATGCTTTTCGTTAACCATGTATGCTAGTATAATACAACATGTTTACATCGCCTTAATATATTCATATACATGTGTTACACAAGCTAGCATGCAATCTTAAGCCAAATCAAACCATTAGTACGTAGCAAAAAACAAGCAGAATCAAAAACTGAACACAGTGTCCAGCGCAGCTGCACTGCGCCTTGGTTATAAACCGGCGCAGCTACGCCACTACTGGTTCGTGCCAGACAGTAGCCAGCAACGGCAAAAAGCTAGGCCAATTCCCAAATTTCATAACCAAATCCATTTCAAACAAGCTGCATTGCATACTAAACATGTATATAAGTTCATATAACCCCTAAACAAGTGTTGTATACCCCAATTACAACTCAATTCAACATGATCAAGAATTAAGTTTTGACAGAGAACAAGAATGGCAATGAAGAATACGAAACTTGGAATTATACCTCTTATTTGAATTAAGCTTGTTGCTACTAAAATCTCCCTCTGCTAGAATGATATTGCTAAAGTATATATGCTCTCAATTTCAAACTTAACCAATTCTCAGCAAAGAAAAATATGAAGAGATGAGGCTATATTTATAGAACTCCCATTATACAGACAATGCAATTGCCTACCATTTCAAACCAACGGAAATTTGAATTGCAGGGAGGTTATGAGATGGTAGGTAATTGGTTGGTAAATGTAATTATAATTCCCACTCCCTTGTTCATCATGATAGCTAAGCTTGGGAGAAGAATGGGGGAGAATAGGCCTTAGCCTTATGTCAAGCACGTGAAGGAGAATGAGACTAGCATTTAGGGACAAGGCACAATACTAACTCAGCATTTGCAACATACTACACTTAAATCATTATACACATATGTATTAAATACTTAGGCTATCTACACATATATATATTTTATACATATGTCTTTAATTGAAATGTCACACTATAATTCACATAATGTAGTAAGTGTGACTTGTACACATATAATCCATGTACATTTTTATCATACTGGTATAATTTACTCGGATATAATCACATCATATTATTTCCTTTATTATTAAATTCTATTAATCAACCCTTGTTTACAACACTTTCAAGATGTATTAATTTAATGTATACTTGCATACATATTGTCACATACACATAATTCATGTAGCTCACATAGTTTAGTTGATCATAACATATAGTTTCAATATGTTCAATCACATTGCACTATATAACATAGTTTAGGTATACTTGCATGGTCACACTTAAGTGTTTCTCTACACTATCTAATAGAGTGGTATCCCATATATTTTATATTTAATACTTGCACACTTGCACATAATAATCAATATAATCTCATCATATTAATAACTTACTTATTTATTTTATTATTCATAATGTCAAATAAATAAATTATTCATCTCATCGATTAATTACCAATAATATTAATTAATCCATTCCTCGTTAATTAATGAAATTATTAATTTTCACAACCATTGCTCATTTATCACGCATAGTATATAAATATAAATCTTATTATATTATAGACATGTTGCTCATTATTATTATATTTTTTGCAATAATAATAATCACGTATTGTTACTCAATCATAGTTAATATTTCATAACCATTATTCTACGATGACAATTAATTAATATTATACGATTAACAATTAATATAGATTAATTGTTCGCTTAAATTAATATAATCATTCTTATATTACGTCACTGTGCCACACAAGGCTATCAACGAGTTTATCGCAAACTCCATAAGTTTCTCAATTATTATTATAATTATTCAATTTTATATAATTGAATTAATCCTTCTCATAACACAAAATTATTTATATTAAATAAATTCTCATTTCCATTAATATATTTATTTAATAATATTAGAAAATTCTCGGGTATTACAGACTTTCTCGGAGAAGCTCTAAGAGGAAGGAACAACGAACCCGTTCGCCCAAACCCTCAAACTGTTCCAGTCACAAGTTTCAAAGATTTTAGGAGTGTAGGACCACCAGAGTTCAAGGGTACTACTGACCCAATAATTACACAAACTTGGATAAAAGAGATCGAGAAGGCCTTCACTATAGATCGCGTGGGTGAAGACCAAAAGACGGTATTTGCTACATACATGATGAGAGGCGAAGCGAACTACTGGTGGGAGGCGAATCAGCAGAGAGCTGAAGAAGGGACGATAACATGGAAGAGATTTAAGATGCTGTTCTTCGAGAACTACTTCCCGAAGAGCATGAAGAACCGAATGGAGGTAAAGCTCTTAGAACTGAAACAAGGTGATATGATGGTGGCGCAGTACGCTGCTAAGTTCAATGAACTTGCGCAATTTGTAGAGCACCAAGTGGGAGATGAAGAAAGGAAGGTGAGATGCTTCGAGCAAGGGCTAAAGCCGTGGCTATTCAACAAGGTATCAGTTCTTCAAATTGATTCCTTTGCGTCATTGCTAGAGAAGGCGATCATTGCAGAAGGTGGTAGTGAGGCCTTGAGTCTGTATAATAAGGAGAATAAAGAAAAGAATACTGGAGGAGAAAACCGTACTGGAGGAAGCAGTAGTGGAGGAAGAAACTTGGGAAAAAAAGTGGGGGAATAACAACAACAACAACAAAAACAACAACAATCAATCGGGGAATTTTCGTAGAGGTTTTAAGAAAAGGAGTGAGGCTTGTAATAAATGTGGGAAGAACCATCAACGTGAGTGCTGGAAGGGTTGTGGCACTTGCTACAACTGTAGACAGGAAGGGCACATCTCGCCCAACTGCCCAAAACTAAAAAAGATACAAGCATGCTTTGCATGTGGCTCGACGGAGCACTGGATTAAGGACTGCCCGAAGAAGGGAAGTTGCGGAGGTAGCAACCAACAAGGGGGAAACAAGCTAATGATTAGCATACCAGTATAATCCAACCGCCCAACTGCCAGAACCTTTAACATGACCGTCCAGGACACAGTAGCTGCAAAGGACGTGGTGTCAGGTATAATCCCAATCAATGATATTAATGCATATTTATTATTTGATTCGGGTGCCACCTGTTCTTTTGTATCTGAAGAATTTGCTAGTAGACTTAATACACCCCGAGAACGATTAGAAAATCCCTTGAACATAGAAGTTACGAATAAGGAAGTAATACATGTAGAATACGTTTATCGAAATTATCGCACAAAAATTAGAGAACATGAACAGAGCATAGACTTGATCCCTATTAGATTGGGAGAATTTGACGTAATACTAGGAATGGATTGGTTGTATAACCATGCTGCGATAATTGACTGTCAGAACAAATGTGTGAACCTTCAGACTCCGAGTAAGTCTAAGGTAGTGTTTTATGGTAGCTCATCGCTTAAACAATCGTGTTGCGTTATGATGATGCAGGCTAAGAAATTGTTAAGGAAAGGATGTGTAGGTTATTTAGCTTACATTGTTGATACTCAAAAAAAGGGAATAGAAATTAAGGATATATCCATAGTGAATGAATTTCAAGATGTGTTTCCGGACAATCTGCCTGGTCTTCCGCCAGACAGAGAAATTGAATTCGTAATAGACTTAGCATCGGGAACAGCATCGATTTTGAAAGCTCCATATCTTATGGCGCCAGTAGAAATGAAGGAATTGATGATATAACTGCAAGAGTTATTAGATAAGGGTTACATTCGACGAAGTGTGTCTCCTTGGGGAGCACCAGTGTTATTCGTTAAGAAAAAGGACGGATCGATGAGGCTCTGTATCGATTATCGAGAATTAAACAGAGTAACGATCAAAAATAGATATCCGCTACCGAGGATAGATGATTTATTTGATCAACTGAAAGGAGTGAAATGTTTCTCGAAGATCAACCTATGGACATGTTATCACCAATTGAAAGTACGGGATGAGGACATACCAAAGACTGCGTTTCGAACCCGTTATGGACATTACGAGTTTTTGGTAATGTCATTTGGATTGACTAATGCTCCAGCAACATTTGTAAGAAACCGAATTTTCAAAAATTATAGAATAAGAATTTAATAAATAAAATTCTTAAAGCGTGAGATGGGTTCGAATAAGAATATATATGTGATACGAGGTATGTAGTATTGTGTTACATATGGTAATATGAACTATGTAATATGTGATTTTGTGATTTATAAATATATTATTATTATATATTTGTTATAAATTATAGAGATGAATTATCAAGAAGATGGATAAGATTTATCTTTCGGTATTAAATAATTTATATAATTAATTATCATGGTAAGATTGGTGACATTAAATATATTTGATAATCACCATTTTCTGGAGTATATGTACGTGGTAGAAGACTAATATATCTTTAGATAAACATTGGTTAGTGAATTATTAGTTGATTTAATATACCGCGAGAAGTGAAGATTAACGGAATATACAAATGTGTTATATATATATATATATATATATATATATCTTGAATTATGTGGAAGGAATTAGATATATATGTGAGATCTTTATAGTTAATTAACTATTAAGGGAAATAGAGTTTGAAATTGAAGTTAATCTCTAAATCATTGAAAAAGGTTGTGATAGATGTTAGTTAACTGGTATAGCAAGTTAGTAATTTAAAAGCATGAAGTATTTATGAATTGAAGCTAAGTTTCTGCTCAAGCAGAACTTGTTTGCCTCTAAATTTGAGGTGGCGCAGTTGCGCCACTTCCAAGCATAAGACCAGCGCAGCTGCGTCGGTCTGCATAAAGTTTATGAAATTATGAAATCTGAACTTATCATATTAGTAACTAATATGTTGTCATAATTAGCATTTAAACTACCCATGAGTAGATTAATATAGTAAGACATGAACTAGTTAATTATGGGAATTAACTAACTTATAATAATCACTGGTTAGAGATGAAAGTATTATATTAACAATTAATATATGTCATCAAGCCGTCCGATAATGGATTAAGGTGGCAAAGCGTGAATTGAATTAGTATTAATTGTGGGAATTATTACTCCAGTATAAATATTAGTTAGAGATGGAGGTAGAGTATTAACATTAAGATATGACTAAAATAAAGATTGAATATGGTTGTCTTAGGACAATCGGATAATTATGCTTAAATGGTATAATTTGAATAATTAATAGAGTAGACATTAATTACTATAAGTATAAATGTTATATATATTAAAGGATATTAAAGCATGGTGAAAGTGATAATGAGCTTAAGGTAAGCTGGTGAGATAGGCCTAGTGTGGCCAAGTGGTGGGATAAGCAATTCCTTAAATAAATTTATGAAGGAATAATTAAACGGAACTAATTAAAGTATTATGAGAATTAATTGCTAGATGCAAGTATATATGTTATGAGAACATATAATGTAATACTTCATGAACATATTATAAGATGGGATATTGAGAATAATATTATGAAATTGTATTATTATAAGCTTGTGGGCTATTAACTACTAAAGTTCACATAATTATGTCTTGTGTGGCTTAGATAGTAAAGTTAAATCAATTAGAGGTTTAACATGAATTATTAAAAGAGAGTTAATTGGTAAGTTAATGAATAATTGATATTAATTATCATTATAACATTTGTGTATATTGAAAATGGTGAGATAATAATACCCAACTATATTATGTAATTAGCCCAATAAAAATATTATTAGATTAAGCCAATGTACATGAGGTACATTATTATAAGTGGTGGTATACTTGTTTACATGTAGGTGTACATATGTATATACATATATATGGGTAACTTATATTAAAGTGACATTATTAAGCCAATGTAATTGACTTAAGAAGCAAAGAAGGAAGTAAAAGGGGTATATTAGTATCTAACTATTAGTAAATACTGAGTTAAAGGGAGTTGTCCCATTATATGAGTCTCATTTCTTCATCACGCGAATAGGCCATTGGCCTATCCTATTTCCTTGTTGCTGAGAAAACAAAAGGCTAGCATAGATAGTGATAATGGCTAGAAGAATGGAGGGGAGGGAGCAGGTAACTACTTTTCACCAAATCCTTCTTACCTTCTGGGTTCCTCTTCTTCCTGATAAATCAAAATGTTGGGTAAAGGTATTGTATGGTTAATAAATTTCTTTATAACTAAAGCTCCTCTCTACTTCAATTGAATTGCTGAGTTTTTTTCTATTAAGTTAGAATAGAGAGTGAGTGTACTGAGATGGTGGGAAGTCTGAGATTGAGGAAGTCTAATATAGCATTAAACCCAATCCAAGCTTAGCAAAGGTATAACACCTTGTTTTTCACTTCCTATTTTCTACAATTTTCTTGAATTCTTGATAAGTTGATTCCAAGTTGATATAGAAGTGATATTAGAGCTATATATACATGTGATAGAAGTTAAACGAACCAATTTGGGTTATAGACGAATTCGTAGTGGTGGAATTAGCTAAACTTGTCAAACTATGAAAATATAGTATGAACACGAGTTTTGGATTACTATGTGGGTTAGTTAATGTTTATGTTAATTGTTGATTCTTTGGTATGTTGTACTTTTATGAGTTATGAATCCATAGAATCGAAAACAGACTAATTTGGATGAGTATAACTCGCGTTATGGCAATTGAAAAGTGAAACAGTCTGAATATTAATGAAGGAGCAAGTCAGGAACAACCTTCTTCTTCTTGTGGCGCAGATGCGCTGCCCCCAAGGCCATTTGGGGCGCAGCTGTGCCGGGCATTGGCAGACAAAAAAAACACTATTTTGCCCTGCTGTAGGCATAACTTTTTCATACGAACTCCGATTGAGGTGGTTCAAGATGATTCGAAAAGATAACGAGTAGCCCTACAACTTTCGTTCTTTATGTTTTTTGATTTGAAGTCGTTAAGAGGGGTAAAAATGTCCATATTTGTGACTACTCCGTATTCAAAAGCAATTGGAGGGCGTTGGACATGCACATACGCAATTGTAGTGCTCCAGACCGTGAAATATGTTATTCTAAGTGATAAAACATAAAAATGCATGATAATAGATATGATATATGGTCTTGAGTACCTTTTCATATCATGAGTTGCTTAAATGGTTATTTTCCAAAGATTATATAAAGGTTTTGAAAGCAAACTTTGACAAAACTTGTGTCCTTTAAGTTCTGACCATTTGAGTATGTTTATATGGCATAAATATGTGTTCAAATGCATGTGGGTTATGATTTCAAGATACATTGCATGTGTTAAGTTGATTTAGTGTAATTTTCGATGAAAACTTAGAATTTGAAAGCTAATATCATCACTCACTATGTGAGATACGTTCTGATCATGCAAGCACGTATAATAGGATTCATTATGCCTCTAGGCATGTTGACATAAGCATAAACATGTTTGACTTCATTACTGTACGTTGACTAAAGAAAGTGTAAGATTTGAAAATGGACTTCAACATATACTTGAGATGGTTATGTTCTTACTTTCCAAGCATGTGAGCATGGTCTAGTTATGCATAAGCATGAGGAGAGGTTCAAGGTTGTCTTACAAGTGCTAAGTTACTTTGACATTGATTTTGAAGAATAAAATTAAGGAAGTTTTGAAAGTAAGATGAATAAGTATTGAGTTACTTGCATTCTAACTTTATGTTCAAGCATTATGGTACTTTTTATACCTTTAAGCATGAATGATATGTGCACCAAATTAGATAAGCATAACATAAGCTATTCAAGCATGTTTTAAAGTAGGTTGTCAAAAGGGGGACTATACTAACTATGTGTAAACGAGTTTAATACACATAATCATGCGTATTAAGGATTGTCTAATAACGTTATGTGACTTAATGATTAACATAGCGAGTCCCTTGTGGAATAAACCTATTTAGCCTCGATTAGAGAGTTTTGAAAAGGAAGATTTAAGATTGATTCAAGTTTTATCTCAAAGTCTGTTGGTCCATAGACTTTTGAACATGTTAATACTAGTTGTGCCGAGAAAAGACAAAAGAAACTAAAAGTTTTAGAAGTTAACCTCAACGTTAACAAGTGTGGGAAACTAAATTGTTCTAAACCCCATCTTTATGTGTTTATATGGTATTCAAAGGTATTAGTGTGATAAGAAAACTGGATCCTTGAAAATTTCAGTTCTAGTTTTGACAGGGAGTAGCGCGGCTGCGCCACTCCCAGACCTATATTCAGCGCGGCCGCGCCGTGCTGCAGAGTGGTCAAGAACAGTTTGTTAACTGTCTAGACTTTAGAGCATGTCTATATATATTCCTTAAAGACTAGAAAAGATAAAATAAGATTGTTTCGAAAGAATAAGCATGAGAGTGGAATGGACTAGCAACATAGCTATCCTAAGTGTATATTGAAGAAGTGAAATGAAACAATATAAAAGTTATTATTAATTTCATTGAGAATGTATGAATGTGTAACTGATGGGTATAAATCCATGATTATATAATTGTGTAGGATTACACGAAGTGCCGAAATCTTTAAACAGTTAAGTCGTAGTTGTTAAACTACGAATCAGGCAAGTCTTTCAGTTCCTATTTGGTATATGAATTCTATAACTGTTAATTGAGTTATATTATGTTATGAGAATGTTGATGTATATATGTGAAATGTATATGAGATATGTATGAGATTGAAAGTTGATCTTTGATGATATACTTGCGAAGTGAATCTCTATGCCTGTTATGTGAGAAGTAACATACGTAGGAAATATTAATTGATTATGAATGCATTAACTAAGTATGATATTATATGTTATGTGGTGCATGAAAACTATTAGAATTACTGAGCTTTCGAACTCACTCTTGCAAATAACCACTTTTGCAGGTTAAGGACTCATGGTAAAGACTACGTGCTTCTTGATTGATAAAGTTAAATAGTATCGCAACGAAGAGTACTATTTAGATTATTGCTTGAACCATGTTTAGGTTCTAGGAGTTATACTTGATAGTTGTTTACAATGTTTAATACTTGTCGTATTGTAAAGATGTATTAGTTAATACATAGAGGATATCAAGTTGAGATGTAAACGTTTATACCGAAATTCGAATAAAGTGAATCATAATATAGTTTGATTCAAGGATATGTAATTGATTCAAGATACGAAATCAATAAAAGATTTTATCCAAGAAGATTGAAAAAGTTTAAGTTATTCCGCATTTTTATAATATCGAACATGATATAAGACAGGAATGGTAAATGACCAAGATTGTAACTTGTAAAAGTTGGAGTCATTATACGAGATCCTGATAATGAAAAGAAAGTTATATTCTGAATTGTAATAAAGAAAGTTTTATTCTTTAAGTTATGAATAAAAGATGAAATAGTTTGACGATAGTAGTATCATGACTGCACCGAATCCGAGGAAAGAGAAGAACCTGGATTTGGGGGCGGCACAACATTTATGGACTTGATGAACCGAGTTTTCAAGCCCTACTTAGACAAATTCATAGTAGTCTTTATCGACGACATTTTGATCTACTCGAAGATAGCTGAAGAACATGTCGAACACCTGAAAATGGTTTTAGAGGCACTAAGTAAAGAACAGATGTATGTAAAATTTTCTAAGTGTAAATTTTGGATGGAGAAGGTTCAATTCTTAGGTCACGTGGTGGATAAGAATGGAATCTCAGTAGACCCTGCAATGGTCAAAGCAGTAAGTAATTGGGAACAACCGAGAACACCGACGGAGGTGAGAAGTTTCTTAGGGTTAGCCGGGTACTATCGAAGATTCATCCAAGATTTTTCTAAGATAGCCACCCCGTTGACCAATATGACGAGGAAGACGGAAAAATTCGTATGGACGGACAAATGCGAAGAGAGTTTTCAGGAGTTGAAGAAGAGATTAAGTGAAGCGCCTGTGTTGTCACTACCAGATGATGTGGGAAATTTTGTTGTGTATAGTGATGCATCGCACAAGGGACTTGGCTGTGTACTTATGCAGCACGGCAAGGTCATTGCGTATGCATCACAACAATTAAAGGACTACGAAAAACGATACCCTACTCAAGACTTAGAGTTAGCGACAGTAGTTTTTGCGTTGAAGATATGGAGGCATTATTTATACGGAGAGAAATGTGAGATATACACGGACCACAAGAGTCTGAATTATATCTTCACACAGAAGGAGTTGAATATGCGTTAGAGGAGGTGGTTAGAATTGATCAAAGACTATGACTGCGATATTCTTTATCACCCGGGTAAGGCAAACATGGTTGCCGACGCTCTGAGCAGAAAAGGAAGGGAGAAACTGTTTCATTTGACGACTCAGGAAGAATTAGTAAGTGAAATGGAAAAATTAGAAATAGAGGTAAAAGGACCAGAGACGTCTGAAGAAAAATTGTTCATAATGGAAGCTCGTCCGACATTGTTGGATAGAGTAAAGGAATCACAAGAGAAAGACGAAGAGTGAGAGAAAATAAGAAAGAGGATCGCAAAAAATGAAGAAGAGAGATTCCGAATGGATAAAGACGGTGTCTTGAGATTCGAAGGGAGAGTGTGGGTGACAGCGGTAACCGAGCTGAGGGAAGAGATTTTACACGAGGCACATAATACGACGTATTCCGTTCATCCGGGAGGCACTAAGATGTACCGAGACTTGAGCCAATATTTTTGGTGGCCCAATCTGAAACGGGAAGTCACAGAGTGTGTTAGTAGATGTTTGACTTGTCAACACGTTAAAGTAGAGCACCAGCGGCCGAGTGGTTTACTACAACCGTTGGAAATACCGAAGTGGAAATGGGGGCATATTACGATGGACTTCGTGGTAGGACTTCCAGTCACACAGAAAGGATATGATTCCATTTGGGTTATCGTGAATCGACTAACGAAGACAACACATTTTCTTCCAATCAAGATCCGATACAGTTTGAACCAGTTAGCGAGCCTATACGTTAAGGAGATTATTTCACGACATGGAGTGCCGGTATCAATTGTCTCTGATCGAGATCTGCGCTTCACGTCAAATTTTTTGAAAAGTCTGCAAGAGATAATGGGAACGCAATTGAGATTGAGTACCGCTTATCATCCTCAGACAGACGGACAGAGTGAGCGAACTATACAAACGCTGGATGACATGCTTCGGACTTGCGTGATGGACTTCAAGGGAAATTGGGACGACCACATACCCTTAGTAGAATTCGCGTATAATAATAGTTACCATGTGAGTATCGGCATGCCACCATATGAAGCTCTTTACGGAAGAAAGTGAAGAACGCCATTATATTGGGACGAAGTCGGAGAGCAACAAATACTCGGACAAGAGTTAGTACAACAAACCGCAGACATGGTGACAGTGATAAGAGCCAGACTAGTAGCAGCTCAAGATCGCCAGAAAAAGTACGCAGACTTGCATCGACAAGACTGGGACTTTAAAGTCGGCAGTTTCGTATTCTTGAAGGTATCTCCTTGGAAGGGAAAAATCCATTTCGGCAAAAAGGGAAAATTGAGTCCAAGATTCATAGGACCGTTCGAGATACTGAAACGAGTGGGAGAAGTAGCATATAAAGTTGCGTTACCACCCAAGTTGGAGCATATCCACAACGTGTTCCACATTTCTGTGTTGCGATCGTACAAGGCCGACTACAAGCACGTGATTTCTTATGAGCCCATTCAAGTGGAAAAGAACCTAGCATATGAAAAAAATTCCTGTCCAGATATTAGATAGGAAAGAGCAAATCTTAAGAAATAAAATTATTTCATCTATAAAAGTACTTTGGCGTAGCCACGATGTCGAGGCGGCTACGTGGGAGTTAGAAGATAGGACGATGAGGGATTATCCCCATCTATTTGTGTAACCTTGTAGCAATTCAGGGACAGAATTTTTATAAGGGGGGAGGATGTAATACCCGAGAATTACCAAATATTATTGAATGAATATATTAATGGAAATGAATATTTATTTGAATATAAATATATATGTGTTGCGAGATGAGCTCATTCAAATGAATTCAAATTGAATATATAATAATTAAGGAAGAATGTGGAGTTTCTGTTAAACTCGTTGAAATGCCTTGTGTGGTACGAGAATAGAAACAATAACGAGCTTAATTAAGCTTAAGTGATAAGCCTTGTGTGGCCTAATTAATTTTCTAATCTAGTTGGGTCATTGAATTAATAATGTATTGGACTTAGGATATATCCAAGCCCAACAACATTAATGTGATATGTTATAGGAATTAAGAGACGTGGCCCAATCAATTTATGTACTAGATTAAATAATAGAGTCCATGTTCTTTAGTGTACTTAGCCCAATTGATTTAATATGGTGTGGTCCAATGTGTAATGTATGATGATATGAATATGTATATATATACATATAGATATATATGTATGTAGTTGTATAATAGAGGTTATAAAGTGTAGTGTGACACTTTAGTGAAATTATGCAATATAGAAACTATATTGTAAGAGTAATAAAATTGTATGAGTTACATACATGAACTTATGTGACCATGTGATAGGTATAATACTTTAATAAATATTATATGGTATATTAAAGTATGTGAATAATTAATAGCAATAATTATTTCAATAAGTTACATAATTGGAATAATGAGGTTGGTAATAATGTAGTATGTCACTATTCAATTAACTCATAATTTGACATTATTAAAATGTACATGGATTATATATCAATATGTATACATGTACCCCAATGTGCTACCTTGAAATATTGTTATGACATTTTAGGTCCATGTATACCCTAAGTATATATTTAACCTAAGGTGTACATATGTGTGTATTAAGCATAGTGTGTGGAATTATTGCACAAATGCTGAGTTTAGCTTGTCCCATATTGAGTGTCCAATTGCTCTCCCAATTCTCATTCACGTATAACACCAAAAGGCTAGAAGCCTATCCCTCCTTCTTTTGCCAAGCTCCATTCTAGCTCTCATAATTAATGGGGAGTGGGCTTCATGATGGAATGTAACAACTCCTCACCAACTATCTATTGCCCATTGATTTCTTCTTCCATCTCTTAGTTTGATTCATGGTGTAAAGCATTGGTATGGGTTTTCATTTTTCCTATAAATGGGAGCTTTCCCTTCTCATTTTGATTGCTAGAAATCTGAAAATAGTTCAAGTGGAGTGAGAAGTGTTGTTGAGTAATCTGCAAATTGAAGCTAGAGTAGCATTTCAACCTCATAAAAGGTAATATCCCTTCATATGTTCTTAAATTCAAGTTTTGCAAAGTTCTTAGAGAAAGGGCTAAAATACTTGTTTGAGTTAGAAAATTTATGGTTGAAGTATGATATAATCTATCAATTGATGCTAGATATTGCTAATATGGTTGAATATGAAATCAACAGAAGTTAAACGAAGTAATTTGGTCAAGTAACGAATCCTTAGCCAAGAGAATCACTAAATGGGTTAAATTTTGAAGCAAATGGCAAAAAAAATCGTGAAATGGATTCTTGAATTTGATTGTTTATGTGTTTGGAATTGTTAGAATAATGCTAGGTATGTTGGATAGCAAGTTTATGGAGATTATACATAGTGGGTATGCTTAAAATTGATGTTTGATTGTGATTTGCGAAAGTTTGGTCCGCAACAGGGGAATTGCCGCCCCAGCGGGCTTCCTATAAGCTTAATTGCCGCCCCGGCGGGGGATGGCCAGGGAATTTTGACGAACGAGAATTTTGTAAAGATATTTGAATATTTATTGAAATAAATAAATATTTTTAATGATTTAATTATTGAGTTAAATAATTAATTCATGAATTTGTGGTAGATTAATTTAATTATATGTGTTACATTAATTAAATTAATGTGTAGTGATTTAATAGTTCAAAGTATTTAATTAATTAAGTTTATTTGATTAATTGAATTAATTAAATAAGCATATGTTACTTTAATTAATTTAATAATTAATTAAAGAATTAGTGAATTAACATAATTAATAAATAAAAATATTAATTATGTGACAATATAATTTAATGTAAAATTTATTATATTTTATTTAATTGATTTAAATAAAATTGATTGATTAATTAAAGTGTTACAATTAACTATATACTAAACTAGTTAATTAAAATAAATGAAAAAGGAATTAAGGGTGTAGCCAAACAAGGCCTTGAGGGGAGTTAGTCCGTTTGTTATACAACGTATATATTATATATACGTATATTATCCTGTTAAACGGAATTGTTTTCATTTTGTTCAAAGTCAGAGAAAGAAATAAAAAAAACTTAGAAATCTTCAGAGAGAAGAAGAAGAAGAGAGAAAGAGGTTTGAGGAATCCTGAGTATTGTATTAGATTTATCTTCATACTAACAAAGGGTAATCTTCTTTTTTAAGTTTTTAAAAGTTATATTTTTTTCAAAGTCTTCATTTACGTATTTGAGTTTTCTGTGAAAATTGGGTTTCCCAATTGGGTTACGATATGGCTTTATCTATATGGGTATGGAATTATAACGTATTTTTTTAACATATAATCATGTTTTAAAGGATCAATTTTATATAATCTGGCCTTAATTGGATTTTTCAAATATTTACAGAGTTTTTATACGTCTTTATAAAAACTCTCTGTTAAGAATTATTTTGAAAAATTAAACCAAGATATGTTTATATATGTAATCATATATGTTGGTATTATGTGTTAGATCATGTATCCATGATTTACACTGACCACACCAAATAACTTTGTTAATAAATGGGTTTTATGAAATTACAGAGTATTGAATATGGGTGAATAACCCATATGGGTTAAATTAATGATTAAATCATATGTTTATATTTAAATTGATACATGAATATGATTGTATATGTTAAGACAAAGAAAATGGAATTGAAATAAATGAATTCGGTGTAGTAGCGAATCCGTAAGGAGATTTTTTTTTATGTTTTTCATTAAACTCTTGAAAGTTTTGAAGAACAGTGAAAATTAATATGTTAATTTGTGTAATTACATGACTTGGAATGTTAAGAACATGTTATAAGTGATATATAATGTTCCTGTGAAGTTTATACTTCATGGGTAACATTATAAATCAGTATAATGATGTGAATTGGGAGAAAATGGGAGAAAATCTGTGTTCGTTCGCGAACTTCAGATTTTGAAATTTTCGCAGCCGCGCGGCCGCGCCGGCTGCAAGGCAAAATGGCGCGCGGCCGCGCCTGTCCGAAAATTTTGAAAAAAATTGCTAAGTGTTGGAAAATTTTAAAATGTGTTTTGAGTCTAATGAACATGAACACATGTTGTATAAATATAATAAAATATTGATATGAGTTTAATAATTTATGTTATGTAATTAATTAATAAATTAATTACGTGACTTAAACTATTATTTGTAAAGGTTAAATAATGTGTTATAAACATTAAGACATTATTTTAAATCTAATTAACATGTAGACATGTTATATATGTAATGAGTTATTAATATAAGTTAATAACTTAAGTTACGTGATTAATTAACAAGTTAATTAATCAACGTAAACCATTATTTGAAAACTTAATAATGAGTTTGAAGAATACTATTGTAAATCAATAATCATATCGAACCTGTGATTAATTGATATTGTAAATGTGTGATAGGTAAGAGTAATTAAAGAAGTGAGTAATAACTGTAGCTTGCGCACGAGGCAAGTTTTCTATCCCTAACTTATTATTATTGTTTGGCAAGTTTCCTAAACTAAACTCTTTTAATTAAGCAATTGCTATGCTTAATTACTATTGTTGAGAAAATTCTTATTCTTGAATATCCAAGTTTAGAATTTCACATGAGATGCCATGATTCTTTTAAAAGTATCATTTAAGTGTACAATACTTATTTGATTGTATACATTAAGAAGTTAATATTCAATATGAATATCATTTATTGAATTATCCAAACCAACTTTATTTGGTACGGATTCTGATGTCAAATTGAGATGAACAACCCTAATGTAGGGGATTAATGAAGATGCTTTAAGCGTTAAGATAATGTGCACAGTATCAGTACGAAGGGCTGATCTCCCTAAGTACGAGAAGTAAAGTCTATAGTCTTGTGACTGTTAAAGGTTGAAAAGGATAATATACTTGACAACCTAAGACTCGGTTCAAGGTCTTAATGACCGTCAGAAGTAATTTGACTCTTGATTAATATTCTTGATTCAAAAGTTGAGAAGTAATTTGACTCTTGATTAATATTCTTGATTCAAATGTTGAGTTTTCTGTTATTCAGAATTCTTTCACTCGCATGTTATTATTCTGTCATATTTTTATACTTGCGGGCATCCGTGCTCACTCTTGCATAATAACATTGCAGCTAATAATGAACGAAGTGATGTACCTTCTAGTAGCAAGGGCAAAGGAAAAGCTAACAAGTGATGAAGATTTGTGTTGTCATGAATAATGTTAAAGTTTAAGATTTATGTGTGATGATTTAAGACTTATTTATTTACGTTTCCGCAACAGATATTTAAGGTTAAGTATAACCTGGGATTTATGATGTATTTTTATTTCAGATGATGTAAGATGATGATTTATTTATCTAATAAATGAATTTCATTATTTATGGGTAGATAGTTGTATGATATTGGAACAGTGAACACCAAATCCTGTAGAAATTAAGATACCGGATTTGGGGGTGTCACAGAATTGTCTGGACAATGCCGCCCCGGCGGGCCTCCTATGGTTCATTTACCCGCCCCGACGGGGGCTGACCAGGGAACCAAGATTGTGCTGTTATGTTATAAAACCTTACGCCTTTTTCAAATCTTTTTTAGCATGTATTCGCAACGTAGTTAGTTTTATGAATACATATGAAATGTGAAATTAAGATACCTTACATGCTTAACTTGTTGGTCATGAGATTTTAGTATTTGAAAACCAATTGAGTTGAAAACTCTACGACTTGTATTGTGAACTATTGAACAAACTATGATAAGATACTTTATGCCTCTAGAGATAACCGATATTTTCACACATCTAGTTAGACACGTTATAAACTACGCAAGCATGAACTAAAAGAGTTTCTAAGTAGAGAATTATACAACCAAATCTAATACATGCAAGCTGTGACAACCCGAATTTTCAAAAATTTATTATTATAAGAATTTAATAAATAAAATTCTTATTACGAGATGTTTTGAGTTTGGATATGAGTATATGATGTGGTGAAGTATATGATGTGGTGTGAATATAGAAGATATATATATATATATATATATATATATATATATATATATATATATATATACTCATAGGTTGGAGGAATGAGGTTTAGTAGTTAATTTATTTTAACTATTAAAGAAGGGAAACGAAATTGTTTGAAAAGGAAATTAAGTTAATTAAGTTGGAAGTTATATTATTGAATAATATAATTTGATTATTATGCCTTGTTGGCACTATAATTGTTATGAATTAAATTTCATAAATATTGAGAGTAATTCACTTAATTAAAATAGTGAATTAATGTAAATATATTTATTTTAATAAAATGAGAGGGTAATGTGTTACATATAAATGTAATATGTTAATGTAATTTGATTGAGAATTTCGTAAATAGTTAAGATAATTATCGAGTAAAATAAATATTTTAGTTAAGATATTTATTAAATAAAGTAAATATTTGATGAAAATTATTATGGAATAATTTATTCATGTATGATGATATTAAGTAAATTGATGATGAATAATTTTATAATCGGTGCGTATTTTATTACGCTAATGGAATGAAAATGCTCTAATTTAATTAAATAATTAAATTAGAGGATGAATGATTTATTAAATAAATTTATTATGTTGATAAGGAGTGATTTAATAAATTAAGTGATTAATAAACCCAATGTAACTTAATATAAAATTATAAGATTGGTTTGGTTATGTGTGACAAATGTACCATATAATTAGAGGAATATTAAAATAAATTAAAAAGGGATTTTGAGTTCTAGCCAAACATGGCCTAAAGACCCTTTGTATTTTCTAACTGCTGAGACTCTTGGTTTGTGTAACTGAGGGCTAAGTGAATATACGTAATTTATTTTTCTAAGGTTAAGAACACAGAAGAGAGGAATAGAGAAATTGAGAGAATTCTGTGACACCCCCAAATCCGGGTACTTCAATTTCCACGGGACTTGGTGTTCACTGTACAAATATCATCTATCTATCTACCCATAGTAAATGCAAACCATGAAATAAATAGAAATAATCCTCCCCTTATGGGGTTACAACATCTGAAAAGAAATACATCAATCCCAGGTCGTACTTAACCTTAAATCTCAAGTGCGGAAATATAAATAATTAAATAAGTCTTACACAACTTTAACATAAGTCTGAAACATAAACACATAAAATAAACAACAAGTCTTCATCACTTGTTGACTTTGCCCTTGCCTTTGCTAGTAGAAGGCTCGTCAGACCTTTCGTTCTTAACTGCAATGTTATTATTACGCAAGAGTGAGCACGGTTGCCCACAAGTATAATAATATGACAACAATATAATAACATGCGAGTGAATCAAAGACATCTGAATAAAGAAACTCAACTTTTGACTCAAGAATGAATAACAGGAATCAAAAGAACGTCTGAGGGTCATAAGACCTTGAACTATGTCCTAGGTTGTAAAGTTTTTATGCTTTAAACCTTTAACAGTCATAAGACTATGGACTCTACTTCTCGTACTTAGGGGGATCAGCCCTTAGTACCATACTGTGCACAATATCTCAACGCTAAAGCGTAAATAATCCCCTTTTACAGGGTTGTTCATCTCAGTTTTGACATCAGAGTCCGCACCAAAGGAAGTTTGGTTTGGATAAGCTCAATAAGTATTTTGGAATTTAGAACGTTCATCAACTATGGACTAGTCGAATCAATAAGGGTTCACTAGTCCTATAAGGTTCAACAATAACATCGATATTCAACTTGAATAATAAATCTCAAGAGTATACAATCGAATAAGTATTGTATCACTGAATCATGCTTTTAAAAGAGTTACAATATGTAATATGAATTTCGAACTTGAACAATTAAAAACACGAGCTTACTCGATATAGAAACACAAGTCTAAGGCTTAATAAATGAATAAATTAGAATTTAGGGAACTTGCTAAATCAATAAATTAGGGATAGGATACTTGCCTCTTGCACAAGCTACAATTATAATTCACGTTCTTTATTACATCCTACATATCAATACGTTCACAATACAAATTAATCAATAACTCGATATACGTATCGAATCACACACATCGGTCTTGAGCACGTTATTGGACTATACAATTAACGATTCAAGTCATGTAATTAACTTATTAATTACTCACGTAATATAAGTTATTAACCTCTTATTATATGTTTAGCATATCTTTATGTTCATTACATTAGGTTTTAAACCACCTCTTAGAACACACGAACACTTAGCAAAAAAATTTCAAATTTCTGCAAGGGGCGCGGCCGCGCGCCAGTTACCCTTGGGACCAGCGCGGCCGCGCGGCAACGCAGACCCAGATTTCCAGTTCGCGAATGACACACAGAGCAACCCAAATAAATCCAAATTAAACTAACGTAATGAATTTAAGGCTACCCATAAGATATAGAATTTACAGAAACATCATACCATGTTCTAAGCATGCTTTTAACACTTTAAATCACGGAATTACACAAATCACAACATTTAATTTCACTATTTTCAATATTTTATAAAGTTTTGAAAGAAAACAAGAATTCAACGTTACGGATTCGTTATAACACCGAATCCGTTCGTTTAACTTCCATTTTGTTCGTTTAAATGTACACAATCACATTCAAGTGTTAATTTAAGTTAAATAAACGCATAAGGTGTGTAAATTTTGTACGTAAGGGCCATATGGGCCATATGTACAATTTTTACACTCTGTAACTTTTGAAAACCCAATTATCAACAAAATTCCATGGTGTGATCACTGAAAGTTATGCATATATGGCATATAATATGTTATGGACATCAATTAATATATATATAGCCATATCATGAACAAGTCATCAATTTAGTCTTTTACAGAAAACTTCAAAGTACGTTAATGGAAGTTTTGAAAACTTAATTAAGACGTAATTACATAAAATTGATCACTGTGATTTATGTATACATGGTATAAAACATGTTATAAACATAATTTAACCCATATAAAACCATATAACCAACAATGATTCAAAATTGACGATTACAGAGAACTTCAAAGTACGTAAAAATAGAAAGCTTAAAACTTAATATAACTGAATTTACCCTTGCTAGTTGGTGAAGATGATTCAAGGATGATGATATAAACTTTTCAAATTCTTCTTCCTCAATCTTTTCTCTCAAAATTCTCTCTGATATGAATATATGAATTGATATAGTATATATGTATATAAGTATAATACGTATAATATATAATGGGTGAGTGGTTGTCAGTTGGTCCCTTAGTGGGTTAACTGACCAACTCCCCTTAAGGCCTTGTTTGGCTAGCTTAAGGAATCCCTTCTCATTTATTTTAATTAATTTATTATAATATAGTTAATTAATGTCACACCCAATTAAATCAAATAATGCTATTTAAATCAATTAAATAAAATAGCATAAATCTACATTAAATCACATAGTCACATAATTAAAATTCTTATTTATTAATTATGTCTAATCATAAATCTCTAATTAATTATTAATTTAATTAGAATAACATTATGCTTATTAATTAATATATTAATCAAATAAGCTCAATTAAATACATACTTTGAATATAAAAATTCACCACATTAATTTAACTAATGTGACACATATAATTAAATTAATCTACCACAAATTCATCAATTAATTATTTAACTCAATAATTAAATCATCAAAAAAATATTTATTTAATTCAATAAATATTCAAAATAAATTACAAAAATCTTGTTTGTCACATCTTTCCCCCCTTAAAAGGATTCTGTCCCCAGAATCACGGTTCGATTAAATTTCGTCCCGTTACATTCTCCCCCCCTTACAAAGATTCTGTCCCCAGAATCGCATAAACAAAAAAAATTAAGTAAATAAATCTGGGTAATTCTTCATCATATGCTCTTCGAGTTCCCACGTAGCTTCTTCAGCATTGTGGTTCCTCCAA
The DNA here is from genome assembly GCA_020205555.1 of Panax stipuleanatus. Classification (NCBI taxonomy): domain Eukaryota; kingdom Viridiplantae; phylum Streptophyta; class Magnoliopsida; order Apiales; family Araliaceae; genus Panax; species Panax stipuleanatus. The sequence continues at coordinate 53,664,224 of CM035115.1, read as the reverse complement.
ATTACCTTAACAGAAGGTATAATTTTATTTCTGAGGACTTGCTCTTTCCTGTCAACAATCTGAACAGGAATTTCTTCATAGGATAAGTCTTTCTCAAAATGTAGGGGTTCATATTCAATCACATGTTTGTAATCGGGTTTGTAGGGGCGTAAAACTGACACATGAAAGACGTTGTGGACATTCTCAAGCGCCGGAGGTAAGGCTACCTCATACGCAACTTCTCCAATCCTTCGCAGTACTTCAAAGGGTCCAATGAACCTTGGGCTCAATTTTCCCTTCTTACCGAATCTGATCTTCCCCTTCCAGGGAGAGACTTTCAAGAACACATAGCTACCCGATTCAAACTCAACGTTCTTACGGTGTGGATCGGCGTATTTCTTCTGCCTATCCTGAGCTGCTACCAGTCTTGTTCTGATCACTTTGACTATCTCTGCTGTCTGCTGTACCAGTTCTGGACCTAATAGTTGTCTCTCGCCAACTTCATCCCAGTATAGCGGGGTTCTGCATTTTCTTCCGTACAACGCTTCGTAAGGCGGCATGCCAATACTAGCGTGGTAACTGTTGTTGTAACCGAATTCCACAAGCGGTAGGTGATCATCCCAATTTCCTTTAAAATCCATGATGCATGCTCTCAACATATCTTCTAATGTCTGGATCGTTCTTTCACTCTGCCCATCTGTCTGAGGGTGATAAGCCGTACTCATTCTCAACTGTGTCCCCATGCATTCTTGTAGTCGCTTCCAGAAGTTCGATGTGAAACGCGGATCTCTGTCGGAAACAATTGACACCGGAACTCCGTGCCTCGAAACAATCTCTTTCACATATAGCCTTGCCAACTGGTCTAAGTTGAATCTGATTTTAATCGGAAGGAAGTGTGCGGATTTCGTCAGTCGGTCAACGATAACCCATACTGCGTCGTAGCCTTTCTGAGTCGTCGGAAGGCCAACCACGAAATCCATCGTAATGTGTTCCCATTTCCATTCTGGGATTTCCAGGGGTTGTAGCAAACCACTTGGTCTCTGATGTTCTGCTTTCACTTTCTGACAGGTTAGACACTTTGCAACACACTCAGCAACATCTCGTTTCAAATTCGGCCACCAGAAGTGCTGTCGAAGATCCTGGTACATCTTGGTACTACCGGGGTGAATTGAATACCGTGAGCTATGAGCCTCTCTCAAAATGTCATCCTTAATTTCTGGCACTGACGGTACCCGAACTCTATTCTCAAATCTCAGTAGTCCCTCACTGTCTATCTTGAATCTCGGTTCGGTTCCTTCAGATATCTTTTTCTTAACCTTCTCACATTCTTCGTCCTGAAGTTGAGCTTCCTTAACTTTATCCAATAGGGTTGTACCAGCTTGAATCTGAAACAACTTCTCGTCAATCTCCATCGAATACTTCACTTCCAATTTCAGCTTTTCCATTGCTGAAATTAGTTCCTCCTGAGTAGTCAACATCATCAATTTCTCCCGACCCTTTCTGCTTAAGGCGTCGGCAACCACATTAGCCTTACCCGGATGGTATAAGATTTCACAGTCATAATCCTTAATTAACTCCAGCCACCTTCTCTGGCGCATATTCAAGTCCTTCTGTGTAAAGATATATTTCAGACTCTTGTGGTCTGTATATATTTCACACTTCTCCCCATAGAGATAGTGTCTCCAAATTTTTAAAGCAAATACCACGGCAGCTAACTCCAAGTCATGGGTCGGATACCCCTTCTCATAGTCTTTCAATTGTCGTGACGCATACGCAATGACCCTGCCGTTTTGCATAAGCACACAGCCAAGTCCTTTATGCGACGCATCACTATAAACCACAAAATTGCTTGTGTCGTCCGGAAGGGATAACACAGGTGCTGAACTCAACCTCCTCTTGAGCTCTTGGAAACTTTCCTCACACTTCTCTGTCCAAACGAATTTCACCGATTTTCTAGTCAAATTTGTCAGCGGAGTTGCGATCTTGGAAAAGTCCTGAATAAATCTTCTATAATAACCCGCCAATCCAAGAAAACTCCTCACTTCCGACGGTGTTTTCGGCAGATCCCAGTTCATCACAGCTTCGACTTTAGAGGGATCTACCGAAATTCCGTCCTTGTCGATCACATGTCCAAGAAATTGCACTCTTTCAATCCAGAATTCACATTTAGAAAATTTGGCGTACAACTTCTCTCTTCTCAACGCCTCTAATGTTAACTTCAGATGTTCTACATGTTCTTCCTTGGTCTTCGAGTATACCAAAATATCGTCGATAAAGACCACCACGAATTTGTCCAAAAACGGCTTGAACACTCCATTCATTAAGCCCATGAATGCTGCAGGAGCATTCGTTAGACCAAATGACATTACCAAAAATTCGTAGTGACCATATCGAGTCCTAAATGCTGTCTTTGGAACATCCTCTGGCCTCACCTTCAGCTGATGATAGCCACTCCTCAAGTCTATCTTTGAAAAGTACCTTGCACCCTTCAATTGGTCGAACAGATCGTCGATCCTCGGTAATGGATATCTATTCTTAATTGTGACCTTATTCAGTTCTCTGTAGTCGATGCAAAGCCGCATCGTCCCGTCCTTCTTCTTCACAAATAACACCGGCGCTCCCCACGGCGATACGCTCGGTTGGATGTACTTCTTGTCCAGTAACTCTTGTAGTTGTACCATTAACTCTTTCATCTCTACCGGAGGCATCCGGTATGGTGCCTTCGATATTGGGGCCGTCCCTGGCGCCAAATCGATCACAAACTCAACCTCTCTGTCTGGCGGAAGTCCTGGCAGATCATCCGGAAATACGTCTAAGAAGTCCCTCACGACTGGTATATCTTCTAATTTCGAATTTTCTTTACGACTATCGACTATGTAGGCTAAATATCCTACACAGCCTTGTCTTAACAACTTCCTGGCCTGCATCATCGTCAGACAACTCGCTTGTCTAGGCGATTTACTGCCATAAAACACAACCTTTGACGGGGTCATAAGGTTGATACACTTCCTCTGGCAATCAATTACAGCCCCATAATTGACTAGCCAATCCATTCCCAGAATAACATCGAATTCCCCAAGTCTAATCGGGATAAGATTTACGTTCATAATGTTACCCTTAATATCTACTCTACAGTTCTTGTGTACATACTTAACAGGGATTACTTCTTTATTCGCAATCTCTATATTCATGGGGTATTCTAACTCGTCCATAGGAAGTTCTAAGTTCTTAGCAAAGTCATCGGATATAAATGAACAAGTAGCACCCGAATCAAATAGTACATAAGCATTAACTTTATTGATCGGAATGATACCTGACACCACATCGCGAGACTGCACAGCATCCTGCACGGTCATGTTGAAGGTCTTGGCGGTTGGTCGGTTGGTTGCGGTTGGTCCCGTGATAGTTAAAGCACTTCCACCGCTGTTTCCCCTGTTTCCACCTGATCCTTCCCTTCCAGATCCCTTCTTGGGACAGTCCCTTGCCAGATGGTCCTTTGAGCCGCAAGTGAAGCAAGCGCCCTTCTTTGGGTTCGGACAGTTAGGTGCTATGTGGCCTTCCTGACCACAATTATAACATACTCGTTTTCCCTTCATACAGACCCCCAGGTGAGCTTTCCCGCAGGTCGAACAAGCTTCGATCCTCTTTTTCTGACCACCTTGCTGATTCCCAGTCGATGAGTTATCATTCCACCTCCTCTTCTGATTATTACTCCCTCCCGTGTTGCTACCACTAGCCTTGTTAATTCCTTCACCTTCACTCTTCTTCTTTTTCTGATCTTGGTTATACTTTGTAACTGCATCACTCCCGCCTTCAGCGAGAATGGCCTTCTCCAACACCCCAGCAAAAGTGTTCAATTGGAACATTGACACTTTGCTATACAACCAGGGCTTCAGGCCCTGTTCAAACCTCCTTGCCTTCCTCTGATCGGTGTGCACTTGATACGTGGCAAACCTAGCCAACTCATTGAATTTCGCCGCATATTCTGGTACGGACATATTTCCCTGTTTCAGTTCCAAGAACTGGACCTCCATTTGATTCTGCGAGCTGGTCGGAAAGTACATCTCGAAGAACATCTCCTTGAACCTCTCCCAGGTAATCACACCTTCACCTCCCCGGACCTTATTCGCTTGCCACCAATAGCTGGCCTCAGATTTCAGCATGAACGTTGCATAGGCGGTTTTCTGGTCCTCTCTGACTCTGGCGACGTCAAAAACTTTTTCCATCTCCATGACCCAGGTTTGAGCTTCTATCGGGTTCATGGTGCCTTTAAACTCTGGCGGTCCCACCGCCTTGAAGTCCTTGAACGTTGTGGTCGGTGGAGCTTGAGGTTGGTTGTTAAGCGCTCCAGCAAGTAAGTTCGCCAACTGCTGAACGGGGTTAGCATTGGCGTCGTTGTTGTTGTTAGTTGACCCTTCTTGGGCCTGTTGACGGTTAGATCGTCTCCTTGGCGGCATTTTACTCTTAAGAAATACGCGTATTAGAACTTTATTCAATCTTTTAAATATCTAAGGCTTAACTTAAACATTTAGACACAATCAGTCAACACATTATCTCAAATAAACTCTGATATATTACTAAATCAAAAGTTTTAACATAATACGATAGCATCACTGCTATTTACATCAACTATCCTGAGATAAAGAATCTACAGGATTTAAAACATAAAATATTCCTCTGTTTATAAACACATTGGAATTTACATTATTAACTACCAGATAGGTTTCACAAAATCAAATGTTCCTATCACTGCCCATTAAGGCGACGAACAGCTTTGCCACGCTCTTCTTCCATAATCCGAGACATCGTCCTGCGATCTAGCATGTACGACGGTAGTCCTTCAAACTGAATTGGGTACCTCATAACCCGATCCTGGGCCTCGTCAATTGCATACTGAAGTATAGAGTACGTCTCTTCAAGCTTGGCCTTCTTCGCCCGACAATTATCTTCTGCGAGATCTGCTCGTCGTGATTCCCTTACCCAAGCCTCCTCTGCTATGGCCAGCCTTGCTGATTTCTCTTTTAGTTCATTCTTCAATTCCTCAATTTCCTCTGACTTCTGCTCGGTTTGGCCCTTCTCGTGAGCCAAATTCCACTCTACATTTCCCAAACGTGTGTGAAGAGCCTCAACCTCTCCATCCCTCAGCTCGATGGTAGACTGTTGAGTAACCGACCGCTCCCTCAGCTCCTGAACAGTCTCCCTCAGCTCCTGAACAGTATCACGTAACTCTATGTTACGGTCATACAGCTCGTCATACATCTCAGCACTGATAGAGCTCGGCGGGAACTCTTCAGGGTCTTCCTCCTCCTCTTCAGCTGCCTCAGCCTGAACTTCAATCTCCTCAGGGTCTTCCTCAGAGTCCTCCTCTGAATTAGACACCGGCACAATCTCCTGACCAATGACTGTGATCAAGGGTGATGGCTCTCGTCGGACTAACTGCTCCCAAACTACGTGGATATCTCGGGGCTCCTCCTCTCTAGCCTCTAGGGGTACAAGGTCCCTGGACTGACTAGGTTCTCCAGCATTCGTCATCCTGACAAATAAAATTTTAAGTTTTAGTAATTACGTGATGCTAATCGAGACTCGAATATATAAGTATAAGCACGTAGCACATAAGGTAAGTTATTATCTTTCTTAGAACTCGATAAGAGTTATCATTACTATGTTCTCGATCTCTAAAAAGGCTACTATCCTAAGGTTTTTCCCCACCTAAGGTTCATAACCTACAGCTTTGATACCAACCTGTGACACCCCCAAATCCGGGTACTTCAATTTCCACGGGACTTGGTGTTCACTGTACAAATATCATCTATCTATCTACCCATAGTAAATGCAAACCATGAAATAAATAGAAATAATCCTCCCCTTATGGGGTTACAACATCTGAAAAGAAATACATCAATCCCAGGTCGTACTTAACCTTAAATCTCAAGTGCGGAAATATAAATAATTAAATAAGTCTTACACAACTTTAACATAAGTCTGAAACATAAACACATAAAATAAACAACAAGTCTTCATCACTTGTTGACTTTGCCCTTGCCTTTGCTAGTAGAAGGCTCGTCAGACCTTTCGTTCTTAACTGCAATGTTATTATTACGCAAGAGTGAGCACGGTTGCCCACAAGTATAATAATATGACAACAATATAATAACATGCGAGTGAATCAAAGACATCTGAATAAAGAAACTCAACTTTTGACTCAAGAATGAATAACAGGAATCAAAAGAACGTCTGAGGGTCATAAGACCTTGAACTATGTCCTAGGTTGTAAAGTTTTTATGCTTTAAACCTTTAACAGTCATAAGACTATGGACTCTACTTCTCGTACTTAGGGGGATCAGCCCTTAGTACCATACTGTGCACAATATCTCAACGCTAAAGCGTAAATAATCCCCTTTTACAGGGTTGTTCATCTCAGTTTTGACATCAGAGTCCGCACCAAAGGAAGTTTGGTTTGGATAAGCTCAATAAGTATTTTGGAATTTAGAACGTTCATCAACTATGGACTAGTCGAATCAATAAGGGTTCACTAGTCCTATAAGGTTCAACAATAACATCGATATTCAACTTGAATAATAAATCTCAAGAGTATACAATCGAATAAGTATTGTATCACTGAATCATGCTTTTAAAAGAGTTACAATATGTAATATGAATTTCGAACTTGAACAATTAAAAACACGAGCTTACTCGATATAGAAACACAAGTCTAAGGCTTAATAAATGAATAAATTAGAATTTAGGGAACTTGCTAAATCAATAAATTAGGGATAGGATACTTGCCTCTTGCACAAGCTACAATTATAATTCACGTTCTTTATTACATCCTACATATCAATACGTTCACAATACAAATTAATCAATAACTCGATATACGTATCGAATCACACACATCGGTCTTGAGCACGTTATTGGACTATACAATTAACGATTCAAGTCATGTAATTAACTTATTAATTACTCACGTAATATAAGTTATTAACCTCTTATTATATGTTTAGCATATCTTTATGTTCATTACATTAGGTTTTAAACCACCTCTTAGAACACACGAACACTTAGCAAAAAAATTTCAAATTTCTGCAAGGGGCGCGGCCGCGCGCCAGTTACCCTTGGGACCAGCGCGGCCGCGCGGCAACGCAGACCCAGATTTCCAGTTCGCGAATGACACACAGAGCAACCCAAATAAATCCAAATTAAACTAACGTAATGAATTTAAGGCTACCCATAAGATATAGAATTTACAGAAACATCATACCATGTTCTAAGCATGCTTTTAACACTTTAAATCACGGAATTACACAAATCACAACATTTAATTTCACTATTTTCAATATTTTATAAAGTTTTGAAAGAAAACAAGAATTCAACGTTACGGATTCGTTATAACACCGAATCCGTTCGTTTAACTTCCATTTTGTTCGTTTAAATGTACACAATCACATTCAAGTGTTAATTTAAGTTAAATAAACGCATAAGGTGTGTAAATTTTGTACGTAAGGGCCATATGGGCCATATGTACAATTTTTACACTCTGTAACTTTTGAAAACCCAATTATCAACAAAATTCCATGGTGTGATCACTGAAAGTTATGCATATATGGCATATAATATGTTATGGACATCAATTAATATATATATAGCCATATCATGAACAAGTCATCAATTTAGTCTTTTACAGAAAACTTCAAAGTACGTTAATGGAAGTTTTGAAAACTTAATTAAGACGTAATTACATAAAATTGATCACTGTGATTTATGTATACATGGTATAAAACATGTTATAAACATAATTTAACCCATATAAAACCATATAACCAACAATGATTCAAAATTGACGATTACAGAGAACTTCAAAGTACGTAAAAATAGAAAGCTTAAAACTTAATATAACTGAATTTACCCTTGCTAGTTGGTGAAGATGATTCAAGGATGATGATATAAACTTTTCAAATTCTTCTTCCTCAATCTTTTCTCTCAAAATTCTCTCTGATATGAATATATGAATTGATATAGTATATATGTATATAAGTATAATACGTATAATATATAATGGGTGAGTGGTTGTCAGTTGGTCCCTTAGTGGGTTAACTGACCAACTCCCCTTAAGGCCTTGTTTGGCTAGCTTAAGGAATCCCTTCTCATTTATTTTAATTAATTTATTATAATATAGTTAATTAATGTCACACCCAATTAAATCAAATAATGCTATTTAAATCAATTAAATAAAATAGCATAAATCTACATTAAATCACATAGTCACATAATTAAAATTCTTATTTATTAATTATGTCTAATCATAAATCTCTAATTAATTATTAATTTAATTAGAATAACATTATGCTTATTAATTAATATATTAATCAAATAAGCTCAATTAAATACATACTTTGAATATAAAAATTCACCACATTAATTTAACTAATGTGACACATATAATTAAATTAATCTACCACAAATTCGTCAATTAATTATTTAACTCAATAATTAAATCATCAAAAAAATATTTATTTAATTCAATAAATATTCAAAATAAATTACAAAAATCTTGTTTGTCACATATTCTTTGTAAATTGAGAAGAAAATTTTGAGAATCAAAGAAGAGGAAGAAGATTAATCAAGCTTCTCTAATCATCTAGCTAATCAAAGGTAAACAATCTAGTTTAAATTTCGAGTTCTTAGTTTTGTTTTCTAAATTCTCTGTAATTGAAGTTCTATGGTTAATTTGTTGAGAAATTAGTTTTATGTGTATTGGGATTACATAATCTATTATATGTTGTCTATAGATGATTTTTGAAGTATCAAATTCATGAAAGCATGTTTGAAAGTGAAGAATTGGACTTTTAGTTTTTATATATATTACATGGTCTGTTTTGGAGTCAAAATTGGTTTTAAATTCATACTATAAACTGTAAATTGATGATGGATGTTGTTAATACGTTGAAAAACAAAAACAACGGAAGTTAAACGGATCGATTTGGTTGAATAACGAATCCGTGGTGAATGAATTCGCTAAATATGTGTAAAACATGGAAAAGTAGCATGAACACTAAATTGGAACACGTATAAGGAATTGTTAATGTTTTTGAAGTATTATAATTATCATATAGACGGGTAGTTCAGTGTTTCACGAATCCATAGAGTCGAAAACGGACTCAATCGGATGTGTATCGCTTGATTTATGAAGATGGGAAGGAGAAAAGGGTTAGAAAATTCGCCAGAACCACAAACTGAAAAGAAAAATCACGTAACAGGCTACCAGGGGCGCAGCTGCGCTGACCCCAAGGCTATTTGGGGCGCAGCTGCCCCGGGAGGAAAATTCAGTCCGGGACTGTTTTGACCTCTTGTGGTAAAATGGCCATAACGTTTTCATACGGACTCGGATTGAGGTGATTCAAGATGATCCAGAACGAGCACGAGTAGACCTACAACTTTCGTTCTTTAAGTTGTTCAATTTGAGGTCGTTAGCTAGGGTCAAAATGGTTATTTTTGGGACTTAAATATTTTTAGAGGCAATTGGGGGGCGTCGGGCATGCACGTATGCACATGTAATGCTCCCGACCATGTAAAATGATAGTCTAACTTCCATAACATGACTATCTGGTACTATAATGATACTTAACATTAACCCTTGAGTATTAGACAATTTGGTTGGGCGTGCTAAGCGTGCACAAATGCGTGTCATTTGGGCGTTCGAATAGGCAAGTTTGGCGTACGGACGTGCAAGCGTCTCAATGCCTTAACGAGTGTGTATGACCTTGTTTAATATTATGTTTTTATAAGAGTGAAACATTATGGACTAATGTAACCCAATATAGGAGCATGCAAAACACATGCAAAAGAGGCGAGTTAGGCGTGTGACGTATAAACGTCGAAACGCCGTGTAATGTGGTAATACACTTAAATAGTGTCTCGATTATAATGAAACGAACATTATTATATATGAAATGTGGTTAATATAAAACCAATAGGTAGTCCTAGCAGGACTTAAACACTTGAATGAATTACAATCAAATTGAACATTGTGTATAGAAAATAGGAAGGTTTATGAGATGTAGAGTAAAGTTTACATTACAACTAATATGCTTTGCTATGTGACTAATAGTTGTTGTGCATGATTATATAATTGTGTAGGGCACGTGAAGTGCAGATATCTGTAAGCTGTTAAACTGTTATTGGTAAACAACGATCAAGGCAAGTCTTTCAGTTCCTATTTTCTACGTGAATTTGATGATGAACTTTTTTAAATTGTTTTGCAAATAGCATGATATGTTGTATATGTGTCGTAAGCATGAAATGTTAAAGTCAATTTATGACTACATTGATTGATTAAAAAATGTTGATTGAGTAAGGAACTCAATCTTTATATTTGTTATGTGAAGTAAAGCATGTATACCATGTTACTTTAATTATTTTGAGATGTATGTTGAGCATGTATTTATGTGCTATGTGATGCAAAAAAGCTGTTAGATCTTGCTGAGCTGTCGTGCTCATTCTTGCAAATAATCACTTTTGCAGGTTAAGGATTCAAGGTAACGCTATGTGCTACTTGAAAGAAATGAATCAGATGTAATGCATGAAGATTTATATACTTTGGCTGAGTTGTTATTATTTTGTACCATGTTTAAGGTTTCAAATAATGTATTTGATAATGTATGATGGTTAATAGATGTTATGTTGTAAAGTTTAAATTTTACCCGATGTATAAGGGTTATTGAATGTGGTTGTAAGTTTTAGTTTATACTAACTCTGACGAAGCGATTCATGAAATAAAGTTGAATCAAAGTTATATAATGATAAAGGTTGAGATTCAGGGAAATAAAGAAGGAATAATATAAAAGATTTAAATATTCTGTATTTTTAGTGATTGTATCATTGATTAATGGTGTAAAGGATGTATTGTTAACGACCGATATCGAGAGTTGTATTGTATGAATGTTGGGGTCGTTTCACAAGAATGCCTAGAAAGAGGTTGTTTGGCAATGTTATATGGTTAATAAGTACTACGATTAGTCTTTGCCATGATAAGCTCTCTTAGCTTTGTAAAATGAAGATTTATGAATAGAACTATCCGTTGTTGAAAGTAAATAAAGAAGGCCAAACCTAGTTTAAAAGTTCCTCAACATGTATGTATGAGTGCCTTAAGCTATGATACATGGCTCAAGCAATGTTTTAAGTGTTCAAGCATAGAGTGACTTTATGAAACTAAGTTTTGCCAAGGTGTTTCTAAGCTTTTCAAAACAATGTGAATTATACATTTATGATTTTAAATGTGTGTCGAATACATGGATAAACATATGTGCAATAAAAGTATGTTGATATATGTTTATAAACTTTTGAATGTTAAAGTCCAAAGGGTATTTGCAAACTATAAAGCAATGATTAGAGACTATGTTATTTGACTTCATAGTGAATTATAAACCAAACTTTTGTGGTATAAGTACGCAAAATGTGTAATGGAGTATGTAAAGAGTATACAACTAAGTTAGACGTTTATGTATGCGTTTAAACTTACATATCATGTATGAGTATACGTAACTAATGAATATCCTATACGTATAACTATATTACGATAGGGATTCAAAAAGTGTTGATTTAGCTTTTCGTGGATAGACTATGCATAAGGCAAGTTTCCTGACTTACACTCATTTATTGTGCAAGTATCCTATCCTTGTGTTTACTTTATTCAAGGAACATTGTAAGCAAGTTCCTAACCTTACTCTTTATTGAGCATTCATTAAGCTTGTGCTATTATTGTCGTACAACTAAACTTTTGAGATTGCAAGCCATGTATTATAAACTATATACTTCTTGTATAAGATAACAGTCGATTCATATTCTTCGAGCTTTAAATCTTGAGATTGGACTTATAATTGTTGTGATCTATGCCATTTGATTCGGCTAGACTTATATTGTTGAAAGGCAACCCAAACCAATCGATTGGTGCGAGATCTTGTATTTGATTGAGATGAACAACCTTTTTTGAAGGAAAATTATATATTGTCGGGAGACCGACGTGCGCACTTTAGTACGATTGAACGATATGCATAACGTAGGGTACTTTAGGCTGATCACCTGTTGTACTTGTTTTATTGGATTTTTAGTATATTACTGTTAATTCTTGTAGAAGTTTATAGTCCTTAATGACTGCTCAGTATTCAGTTATCTTGAAATCTTATATTGATTTAGCATTGAATCATGTTGATATTATTCTGTCCTTAGTGACTGTTATTGAGAACTGTTGATATTCTTGTTATCCTTGAACCATCATACCTTGCTATACCCTTTTGGGATTCGAGAACTATATTACTCACCCTTATTGTATATTACTTGCTGGGCAATTTGTGCTCATTCTTGCTTTCCCTAAAAACATTTTAAGTTAAGGCAGAGCAGTGCGGACCCTCGGGCACAAACAAGGGCAAGGGAAAGGCTACAGAGTAGCTTTATTTATGTAGAACTTTATGATTGTAATAAGAACTTATGCTATTATGTATTAGTTAGGTTTATATATGCTTAAGGTATGTTTAAGCTATGTAATCGATGTTTAAGTTACGAGACCTTGGGACATGAATAAATTATTTTAATTAAATATAATCTATTCGGTACTAGAGTTGTGTATTATTTCGCTGTGCGATGCGACATTTAGTCGTGCTATTATTATCATGATGTTAGATTTTAGAACGTGACAAACCGAATTCGAGTGACCCTATGGCGGTCCGAATTTAGGGGCGTCACAATTACACCATTGGGGTTTTACCGATCTACGTTGGGTTATTGCCAAGGGATTACATCATCGAGGTTTTGCCAATCTGCGTTATGTTGTTGCCAACGGATTACACCATCGGGGTTTTGCTGATCTGCATTGGGTTGTTGCCAACGGATTACACCATCATAGTTTGCCGATCTGCGTTGGGTTGTTGCCAATGAATTACACCATCGGGGTTTTACCGATCTGCATTGGGTTGTTGCCAATGGATTACACCATCTGGATTTTGCCGATCTGCGTTGGGTTATTGCCAACGGATTACACCATCGGGGTTTTGTCGATTTGCGTTGTGTTGTTGCCAACGGATTACACCATTGATTATAAATGGGGCGAGTTTTTACTTGTGACCCCGCTGGATTAGATACTGGCTTGACTGATGACCCGGGTGCCGCTGACGTCCTTGGAGGATGCGGCCCGTCCTTTCACTGCGCAGATTTGAAATTCGGTGCTGAGGCCTCGACTTAGGAAGACTTGGCATAGGTTGATATGTTTGATGATATAGATTTTATTTGCTAGGCCTTTTGTTAGTTGATTGGCGGCTCTACCCCATTCCCTATACTTTTTACTTTTATTTGTAGGACAAAGATGATATTTGATGTATACAGTTTTATATATTTTGCACAGATGTATATATAATGCTATTTATTCACTGCATATGTCATGATACATTCATTATATGTCATGGATTCGCATTTATAAATTGTGAATTAGGATTGACCCCTGTGTGGTCTTTTGATATTATTTTACAGATGAGGCGTTGTTTTTTCTCAAGTAAGGATCTTCAAGGAACTTTTCCTTTCTTTTGTCGTTGCAAGCTCATGTCATTGTAATTTTTTTCAGAAGTCCTCTCAGTTCTTTTGATGAGAAACTTGGTCTTGCCTTAGGCTCCTTCCCTTTTCATTGAATCGCAAAATGCCCCATCCTTTTCACATGTTGTTACCAGGGATTAATGTAAGAAACTCGCTTTGTTGACCACGTCAAGAGTGAGCAATATCCTGCACATCAAACGAATAACAAAATGCACCAAAAGCATGATGACTTGGGCCGTCGGGGGTAACTTTGATAAAAATTATTATAATCTCATCAATGAGGCATATGAAGTTATAGTTCATAAAATTGAATGCTCATCGGGTTTGCCACTTAACTCGTAATCGCTGTATTTTTATCTTATCGCTAAAGATCTTGAAATTGAGTATGAAAATGAATTTTTCCCTAAGCAAGTTGTGAGTTGCTAACCTCAAGGTTAATTTTTTTTATATCTTTTATCTTAAGGAATTTTTTCATTTAACAAGTTATGAAACCACAAGAAAACTTTTAAGCATCCATGCCATTGTTCATGAGTAAGATTAGATTGAAAACACTTATCTCCCTTTATCAAAGATACTTCGCCTTCGCTCTAAATATCGTTCTTTATAGAATTAACATCATATGACATGTGCACTATGAGTTATGCCACCCTTAGTAGGGGTTTCCCTTCCATGACTTTAGATGATCTCATTCTGATCTCGTAAAATTTTTCTTAACTCCAATTTTCTTTTTTCTTTCCTTTTCCCCTCACTTAACTTGTCTCATTTTCTTAGGCTATTCAGAGTTACCCATTTAACGAGTTTTGGACCAATGACTCCCAAACCAAATGACTTTAGGGCATTAGTGTAAAGGCACCCCTTCGGGTTTACTTGCTCGAGTAATAAAGGCCACACTTCGAGATAAGTCATGTTACACCCCCAAATCCGGGTACTTCATTTTCACATGATTTGGTGTTCACTTTCTAACTATAACAAACATCTACCCATTATATCTCAAAATAAATTACAATCTTGTTTAAAATAATAAAATCTCCCTTAAAACAAGGGTTACAACCTTCTCAATCTCAGGGTTACTCTAACCTTGACATAAATAATAAAGTGCGGAAATAAAAACATATCATTCAAGTCTTATTACAATCCTTCTCAATTAAATAAAAATAATTCTTCACTTGCTTTGCTTTCCCTTGCCCTTACTCGTAGATGGGGCATCAACGTTATCAACATTAACTGCAATTGTTATTTAAATGCAAGAGTGAGCAAACAACAGCTCACTGAAGTTTAACAATAATAAATACATGAAAGGATATCTTTAAAAGAATCTGAATAATATGATTCGCTTCAGCAATAAAGAATTGAATAATAATTCTTTCATCGCAACTAAAATTCGAAAATAGAATTTATCTGAGGGTCATAAGACCTTTGAACTCTTGTCCTAGGTTATAAATATTTCTATTTAAACCTTTAACAGTCAATAAGACTATGGACCTTAACTCGTACTTAGGGGGATCAGCCCTTCATACCATGTATTGTGCACAAATATCTTAACGCTATGCGTAATAATCTCCCCTAATAATTAGGGTTGTTCAACTCAGTAATTTGAATTCAAGTCCGCACCAAAGAAAGTTTGGTTTGGATAAGCTTACAAGGGTAATTTAGAATTCACGTTCATCAACTAAGGATTAGTTGAATCGACTTTCAATAATTCATAAATAAAAGAATTATGAATTAACATATGCTTTAGAAGTAAACTTAAAGCATTTAAAATAATAAACTGGATCTTACTTGAACAATAAGTCAAGATCTCTTCGGTTAAGTAAATAATTGTCCAGTACAGAAATGAAAAGTACATTCTCAACAATGAATATATGAACTCAAAGAAACTTACGTAGAAATATCGAGTTTAGGGTTTAGAAGACTTGCCTCAAGCGCAAGCTACTTAACTTAAATCACCTTTAATACTTCCTACACATATATATTTAATCACAATAACCTAAATTAGTTAACACATAACTAATTCACATAATTGGTTAACTCTCATGGTTAACTCATTCTAGTTAAATAACTAAATAATAATTAACCATCACATAGTTAATTACATCACATAGGCATGCTCACATAATTAAATTAATTATGTATTTAACTAAATTATAATTAAACAATTATAATTTAAACACTTAATCCAATTATAAATATCTCTTAAATTATAAACAATTATAATTTAAAATCAATTAAACTACATCATGCATTATAATTACACAATTTATAATTAATCATGTATTTATCAATTATAATCTATAATAATCATGCATTTATTAAATTATAATTATATAAATTATAATTTAAATTAAATATTTACTCTTAATTATAATTAATCAAATTATAATTAAGTAACTTATTTTATAATTAAACAATTATAGCTTAATTTAAATACTTTATTAAGGTTTTCAAAACTTCTTTTTCTCAAATTATGAAATTGTCAACTTCATGTTAATCACATGTTATAGACATTGAATGCATGCTCATCATCATAACCATTTAGCTTAAGCTAGAATAAAAACTGCACAATCTAAGCAAGCCAACTCACTGTCTCTGCACAGCCAGCGGCGCAGCTGCGCAGCCAGCAGCCTTGGTACCGGCGCAGTTGCGCAGGGGTCGAATCTGGGAAAGGCAAGTGGCACAGCTGCGCTGCTTTTGGCTGTACTACCGGTGCAGTTGCGCAGGAGCACAGACAGAGGCAGACAGCCAAGATACTCTGCTTCACCGATTAACCCAAACAACCCAACAAACGGTAATTCACAATAACTTAAACATTATAAATCATACCTATGCAATAATAAATATATATAACATGTTTCTAAAACACAAAAGTCATCTAAACCACAAGAATCAAGAGCTTTAGAAATCAAATTTGGCTATTTTCTCAAAACTCATATTTTTCATAAAATAATCTACTGTAATAAAATTTCTCAAGCAATTCAACTTTTTATACATGCATTATATACAAAATTGAAGATAACATCAAACGAATTCCTAATAAGCATATTAACATATATCAATTTCGTTATTTTTCATTCTAAAATTGGTCAAAACCGTATGAACACATAAGAACATAAATTCTTATTAAAACATATTAGATCACCAATTTATTTTTCTGAAAACCATTGATAGCAATTAACCTACTATGAACAACACATGAATACAATTATATATATAATCCATGTTTACATAATTTCATGAAAACTTATTTTTAACAGAGGATGAACACACAAAAATATATAACGGAGTTCCATAATCATTAGAAATTATAGATGATACCTTCTTGCTAATGGGTTGACGAAGAAGATAATATGTGTTTGATTCTAGGAACTCTTCTTCCTCCTTGCTCTTCTTCTCCAACTCTTCTCTGCTTTCTCCTTTCTTCTTAGCTCTTAGACTTAGGCTTAGGATAATTCACGTGGTATAGACTAACGTAGAATAAAACTAACATAATATAATATAATATAATACGCGTACTAAATATACTTAATACACTAATTAAATTATCAGTTACATAAGTTTCAAAATTCAAAAAGCCTTAAGGCTTTGTTTGGCCAAACCTCTTTAATTTAAAAACAGATTATTAGCTAAGGCCTTGTTTGGAAAATAGATTTAAAAACAAATACAAAGCCTTGTTTATTTAAAATCCTTTTTCTTTTATTTTAACAAATCATTTAACACATATTTTAAATGTCATATATTAATTAATTAAATATTAATCATCTAATTTAATCAATTAAAATCTAACATCAATTAATCACATAATTATAATTACTCGCTAATTATAATTCCCGTAACACTTAACACATCTCATCTAATTTAATTATCTCAATTAAATTAGAACTATAGTATAAAATTAATATACATTAATTAAATAAATATTACACATTCATTTAATTAGTATATAACACTTAATTAAATCACTCCATAAATCACATAATTTATTTATTTAACTCAATAGATAAATCACATAAAATATTTATTTAACTCAATAAATATTTAAAATTAAATATAAAATCTCAATCGTTACAAGTCAGGCGGTCTCATCTATTTTCTCTTCGCCTGACCCTATGCAAGATTCATTTTTTTAGGCTTAAGTTACCCATGTAACGAGTGTTAGGCCAGTGACACCCAAACTAGACGGCATGCTTAATTACTCGAGTAACCCAGGCCACGAATCGGATCTGCTCAGGACTCGCCTTTTTCCTCCTCGTAATGCTTATTTTCTTAGGCACTAAGTTATCCATGTAGCGAGCGTTAGGCCGGTGACTCCCAAACCAGACGGCTTTAGGGCACCAGGTGTAAAGACACCCCTCAAGCTTAATTACTCGAGTAACCCAAGCCACGATTTGAGGCATTAGGTTTGCCATCACTTATCTTCTATCTTCACATTAATTGTCATCGATGTCGCTATAGTTTCATACCCCACAATTAAGAGTCAGGGCAACCGCAAAGTGCAGGCTTGCATATGAGGTCTATTCTGCTCGAAAAAGCACTTTGAACTAGGATGTCGTGCCTAATCAAAAGGTTGAATAGTCTTAATTCTCTAATCGTTCTCGTGATCCTTACTCCACGGATACTTATCAGAATTAATCTATTCATAACAAATTAAACATAATCGTCTCTTTTAAAACCTTTTTCTAAGATTCTAATGCAAGATTGATTTATACTTAAACTGGCTATCATCACTAATGTATGGAGATAGAAAACAAATAGATAGATGAAAGAGTCGTACCTCGCATGTGGATTATTGTATTCTAAGAAAAATTATGATTGGAAAATACCATGTGATCGTACCGGATCGCTAGTGAAAGCTTTGATGATGACATCGCATGTTGAAAAGATCGCGCTATAAGTGCCGACTTGCATTTTCCCTTTTGGGATGGCCGATAAATGCCCCAGTGCCTAGTTGTCATTGTCTCCGACACTGCCCCAATCTTGTTTGTTGTAAGGGTACCAATATCAAGTTGTCGTTGATTTTGAAATTGCCCCAGTCTTGCTTATCATCTGGAGTAGTCGCTTTGTTGTATGTTTGACAGATGGGCTGATAAGATGGTGAGATCACAAGAGTCCTTTACCCCCTAACCCATATGGTGAACATGTAGTGGATATTGTCTTTGATGTTTGGGTGCCCCAATCATAGCTTCTAACTTTCAGGTGCACTTGCTATAATCTTCTTTGTATTCAGATTTCGCATCTCATTATTTTATATCTGTACTCGCTGATGATCATGCTTGATATATCGCTATGTTTCTCAATTCATGTTATCACTTTGGCTTTGATGCTTGATGTCAAGAGGCCTTCAGATTCCACTGAATTGGATCTAAGAGCTCGTCTTGGTTTTTGATGTATCTGTTTCAACCAGGCTTAGTTCAATCTGTAAGGCTTGATTTGTGGCTTTTATCTCAGAGAACAGGTTGTCAGATATGAGATAGACTTTGTCACGATGGCCACTCACGCACTTCTGTAGGACAAAAGGAGATAAAGTCTTCTCGCACTTTCGGGGTTGATGAGTTGTTGAAAAGTCGCACCTCGGGATCGCTGAATTGTTAAAAAGGGTTTTGTGACTTTTGTAATAGTTAGACCGCGCCATTACTGGCTGCCTACGTACTCCTTTGAAAGGAGATCAAGTCTTACGTAAATGATATCATAAGATTGATTTTTTTTTCTTTTTCTTTTTCTTTTTTTCTTTTTTTTTCTTTTTTTCTATTCTTTTTCTTTTTTCTGTCTATCCTAGCTTTGGTTGAAAGTGGCCTGTTGTTGCTGTGGCAGATCGCTTCCCTTTTATCCAGGTAGAGGGACTATTGTCAGATATTCTAGATTGCCCTTGTGAAATGAAGGATATATCATCATCGTTCTCCTTGTGTATCGACTTGGGAGCGCTCGCATAGTTTCCAGACTGTATATGTTCGACGACTGCTTCCAAGGCCCTGAGGTATTTGATTTTGCCAGACTTTAGGACCATCTCTGCCATCTCCCCATATTTTATTATTTCAGAGAAAGGATTGCCTATTCCCGCTAGGACTCTCTCGTAATAAAGCGCTTCTTGGATGTCGATGAAAGTCATCACCATCTCAGCTTCATCTATTGGAGGGTTAACCTGGGCTGCCATGCGCCTCCACCTCTGTGCATAATCTCTGAACAATTCATTGCTCAGTTTCTTAACCTTGGTCACTTGGTAGCGATCAGGGGCCATTTGGGATTGGAAGTTATACTAGTTGAGGAAAGCATAGGCTAAATCTTCCTAACAATGGACCTTGGAGTTATCAATCCGGGCGTACCAAGTTCGGGCTTCACCAGTAAGGCTTTTTTGGAACAACTATATTCAGAGGTTTTCATCCTCGGCATATGATCCTAACTCGCCTATGTATACCTTCAGATGGGTGTAAGGGTTGCCTAAACCGTTATATTTCTCAAAATCCAGGACTTGAAATTTATCGGGATATCTGACCCTTGGGAAAATACAGAGGTCGGAGTAGTAACACTTTTGTGGGACCCTGTCCCCTTTATAGATCGGATATCATCCTCATTTTGTCGCATCTTTTTCATGATGTCTCCTGTTTCTCTGTTCTCTCGAAGGTCTACTATTTCCCTTATCATCTTTTGGATCGGGGCCTCCTTGGCTAATTCGACGTCGAGTGGGGAGATAGGTGTGGACATCTGGGTATAACTTTCCTTTTCTAGTATTTTCATATCTCCTTGCACAGAGGGTTCAGTCTGACTCTTATGCTTAGGTTCTTGAGATACTTTACACTATTCTCTCAATAGGGTAGTCATCTCGACAATCTATTTCTTAAACTTATCGACTTCTTCTTGAGATACCGGGCTGGGTTTTGATGAACTTCCTTCAGCTATTTGTACTGGTGGTGAACATGCCTTTTTGGCTTGGAATCGAGTTCTAGGACCAATCTGCACAAAATCGATATCTAGTTTAGACTGGATATTGGTGGACAGGGATGCATGATATGCTATGCATCAGTTTAATGGTTTTTTAATCTTTTCCTACAAAATAAAGGGTTAGTCGACTTGATGACAGGATAAGAACGATGTATAAATGACATTTCAAGATGATGGCCACTTATATACGTGGAAGAGTAAATAGGGCATGAAGAAAACATACCCCGCATTTGATTTATCAAAGGCTGACTCTCACGGGTTTTTTGAAATTAGTTCCCAGATCTTCGCAATTTACTTGAGGAAAACATCCATTTTTCAATTGGAGCGGATCTGAGTGGTGCCTTTCCTGAGCCTCACAATGGAAACACAAGAGGAGTCCAGTAATAAACAACAGACGGGATTGCGTCTTAATGGAGGTACCACACAACATACATTCATGTACATTCACGTCCTCACCGTATGCAATATGATGACATTGTGCGAAGCACTAATATATTGTGCGAGGCACTAATACAAAAAAAGCTTAAAGATTGAGACAATTATCACACACAAAGATCATTCACAAAAGATGCACATGCAGAATGAAAATAAAAAAAAGATTGAACGTGGCTTAAGCCCTCTTTAACTTCCCCAGCAGAGTCGCCACCTGTAGACGTCGGGAAAAAATCTTTAAAGTCCGATTGTCCTACTTTTTTATTGTTATCGCGTTTGTTGCTTCTTTTCAAACGAGGAGAAAATGGAAGTGTCTGTCTTTCCTATGTTTTTTTGTTTTGTGTATTTTACCCTTTCGCATTTGCTATGTCTATGGGTTTTATTTAAAGGGTGAAGTTTTAGAAAAGCGGTACCGACATAAGTGTCGATGGCTTTGAAAAGATTAATTTTATTATTTTATGATTGGACCGAATGAGACAGAGCCAGTTGGTATGGTTTAAATGGACGTACCACTCATCCGAGTTTTGAAAGTTTTCGCAATATGGTCCAATATGTGACTCCATAAGATTGATCTGAAACCCAAGATTTGTGGAATTCGGGGGCTAGGTTAAGCGGGGGGGGGGGGGGGGGGGTGGAAGGTGTTAGGCACCCCCTGACCCCCCTTAAAAATATGGTACCGCATCTTATTAATTTCCTATGCATAAAGTGTGTGTGTGTGTGTGTTTTATTTTGAAAGCTTTATTTATTTTTATTCTAAGTCTTTCTTTTGGGTTATTTGAAAGTAGTGTTGTACCTCTTTTGCGCCTAGCTACGAAGGATTTGATTTGACAAAAAGTTCATTTTTAACAAGATGTATGAATTGAACTGATGTTTTGGGAAACAAGGTTTTCAAATCCTTTGCCCGACTAGGAATTGAGGACTTCGATACTTCCTTTTATTTATCTTTATGTTCATACGGTGATCTACCCCGAATCGCTTTATTATAATTGAAAACTCTTTGTGGTTTTATTGGAAATTATTTTAATGATATGCATGTAAACGTTAAAAATGGTCGGATCATCATCGGGCATAAAAGCCATCTCAATGAAACCGAGCTCCCACAATTAAAGGTTTCACTATCACGGGATCTCGAATCCGACTTCTCAGGACTAACCCCTCGAGCTCGTCTTCAAGATCCAATTATTACATATATAATGATATTTATGTTATATAAACATTACATCATCAAAATCGGTCCATCGTGGGAATCGAGTTGGGATCCATTCGGGGATCTCAACACTGGGATTCCTAGGCTCACATTATTTATGCGGGAATACATATATACAATGTTCTCGACTTTGATATTAGATGATTTCATCGGTTGAAATCACCGTTTTAAGCCATTTCGGTCCCCTTTCGCCTCCAGATATAAATCTAGGGATATACGGGGTAACCGGGACCATTTAAAGAAATAAATACGTAGATCTACCATGGATCTAAATTGATCTAGCACACGGGTTAAAGCTTCATGCTTAATAACCTCTCAAAGGCTAGATTCGACTTAGATCTAGGTAGATCTAGCCCCCGTACTCGATTTACAATGCAATAAGCACAATATAATTGATAGAAATGTAATATCTATAAACTATTACATAATATGCTTATAAACAACAAGATTAACAGATTTAAACAATATATATCATCAATTTAGTATATTAAGCAATATTTACAAATAACATTGCTAGAAAGTGCGTTTTTCACCTTGGGGTACGCGTGAACAAGCGTTTTAACTCCCGTGATCAACGTAGAACACTCCCGGGACTTCAAGTGGATGATAAACAAGATGAAGTAGCTTCAAGTTGCTGTTTATATGCCAAACCCGAGCCCTTCTCTCTGTAGAATTTTTTTTCTCTCTAAAACTATCTCTCTCTGTCTTCTAAATGAATTAATGTAGGGGTTTTAAGCTGCTCGAGCCAGCGGCATACATGTGTACGTCTAGACGCATATATGTATACAATTGGGCTAGGTGGGGCCCGCTGTCTCAAAGTGTGCTCCTGTGGTCCCGGTTCGGAGGAAGTTGACCTACGCAGACCGAGCTTTCTAAAAGTCTGTGCGAAATGTGGCGGAATTCAATTGAGTCTGACAGTGTCGGGGTCCGGGAAGATGATACTGATAGCTGAGAAGTATCTTCTGGTTCCTGATGGCAGTTAGCTGGTTTATTGTCTATGGCACACATTTTGAGGTTTGCTGAGTTGGTTTCTGGCGGACACTATTTCAGCTTGGCGATCATTGTTCGGTTCACGACATGTACAGACGTCATTGGTCCTTTGAATCTTTCACGGGGTCGTCTCCGGGATGACCTGGCTCTGTTGCCTTACCTCGGGGTTGTCTCTTAAGTAAAATTACGCTTTTGCCCTTCTGCAAGGTTAGTACAAAGAAAGTAAATTTTCGAGTGTCTACAATATTGTTACTATATATATCTAATATATATGCGGTTTCTATATAATATATATATATATATATATATAATATTTTTAATAATTTTATAATTAAAATAAAGAGTTTATTTTAATCTTGAAATTGGATTTCATGCAATTTAAAATTGTCCATTAAATGATACTCATATATATATGGAATGAATATTTATTTATTGATGCATATTGTGATATGTATGATAATAAATGAAATTGATTATAGACTATTGACCAATGTGATTGTATTTTATTTTAGTTGAATGCTTGAATGAATGGATTTTATTAAATGGGGTATTCGTAGCTCGTCTTCTCTGGTTTTTGTTTATATACAATTCTATCTTCCTCATATGTACTTCCCTTGACTGCTGATCAAGGTTTCTATTTAAATTAAATAGTTTAATGTAATAGAAATAGTTAGAATTATTTTGGAGAAATTGGAGACCAAGGAGCGCGTGAAGACCCGTTTGTAATGGAGCCTGGGTTTAAATGTAATTGTTATATTTAAATTTTAATTCTTGCACCCATAGGTTTGACCTTTTGGTTCACTTGGTGGCTCGAGTGAACCAAACTAGAATAAAAATCCATAATCAATCCGGGTAGAATATAGTATTCTATATGTGCATTCTAAGTATTATATATATATATATATATATATATTATATTTTATACAAACATGCTTCACATGTTTTAATAAAATGACGCGTATTTTATATATATATATATATATATGTGTGTGTGTGTGTGTGTGTGTGTGTGTGTGTGTGTGTGTGTGTGTGCATGCGCGCTAAACAAGATGAGACAAACAATAACAAATCCCTCAAAGAAATTATATTAAGTCTAAAGCGTTCAGAGATATTTGGAATATCGAACGTCGCCTTCTAGCATGATAAATTAATAGAGTATTAAATATTTAATACGAGTTTGTTGTGCTATCCACAAGGAAAGTATTACGTATTTAAGATATTAATTTAATCACATTTGATGCTTATCAAGAAGATTGAACAATATTGTTTTGTTATGCTATCCACAAGGATTTTTTTTTTTTGAATTTATGGAAGTACTAGGTTGGACTTAACTTAAATTATTTTAGTTCGGATGTGCACACACTTGACCATTATAATTTAAGAGGCAAAATAAAAAGGAATTACATGTTGATGTAATTGACAAAGAGTTGTCCACCTATTTATTTATATATTGTTTGTTGCGCTATCCACAAGGCTATATACATTTGAAATTAGATCCTTATTCTCACTAGAAAATCCTTAATGAGATGTTGTCGAACTATATAAGTGAGGGTAATAGAGTTTGAAGAAAATAGTGGGAGATACCAATTTAAAATAAGACCTAATTTATTTTGGTATATAAAATTAATTAAATGAATGTTTGCTAAAATATTGTCTTTTCACATACAGAAATTTAAAAATGTCTAAATCACTAAGTTCACTGCTTAACATACTTGATGCTAACAAACTGACAGGACCGAATTACACGGACTGATTAAGGAATCTTAGAATAGTTCTCACTACTGAAAAGATTTCTTATGTCCTAAATTCACCTGTCCCTGTAACTGTTCCAGAATCAGCCTCTGAGGAAGAGATTTCCACCATTGTAAAGTGTCAAGATGATGCATCTGTGGCTTAATGCATCATGCTCGCATCCTTGAATAACGAGCTTCAGTGTCAGCATAAAAACATGGATGCTCCTACTATGTTGCTTCACCTCAAAGAGTTGTATGGTGAACAAAGTAGGACTGCTAGATATGAGATATCTAAGGAGCTCTTCCAGTCTCGGATGACCGAGGGCACTGCCGTTGAGACTCATGTCCTAATGGTGATCAATCTGATTGAATGCCTTGGACAGCTTGGGTTCGTCATGGATGGGGAGTTGAGTCAAGACTAGGTCTTGCAGTCACTCCCTGAGATCTTCTCGCAGTTCGTTGTTAATTTCCACATGAATAAGTTAGATATCAGCTTCCCAGAATTACTTAACATGTTGAAAACTGTAGAAGGTCACTTCCCATCAAAGAAGAACCATGTCTTAATGGTGGATGATTCTTCTAAGAAAAAGGAAGAGACCCAAGGTAATTTCTAAAAAGAAGAAATCTAAAAAGGTTAAGGGCAAGGTGAACATGAAGGAACAAAAGAAACTTGATCCAGCTAGCAAAGGAATGTGCTTCCATTGCAACGACCCGGGACATTGGAAGAGAAACTGCAAGAAGTTTCTGTTAGAGAAGAAGCTTGGAAAAGCTTCGACTTTCAATTAAGGTTTGTTCATGATTGAAATTAATTTTTTAGGAAGTCAAAATTCTACTTGGGTATTGGATACCGGCTGTGGTTCTCACATTTGTAATACTGTGCAGGGATTAGTCAGAAATAGAAAGCTGAACAAGGATGAGGTTGTCCTACGAGTGGGAAATGGAGCAAAGGTTGTTGCATTAGTTGTAGGCACTTATTGTTTAGCACTGCCTACAGGCAAGTTCATTTATTTAAATAATTGTTATTTTGTTCCGAATATCATTAGAAACATTATTTTTATTTCCGTATTAGATACGGATATATTTAAAATTATAATAAAGAACAACAGTTGTTCTATTTATAAAAATAATATTTTATATGATGTTGGTAATGTGCGAAATGGACTTTATATACTTGACTTGTATGAAAATATATTTCAAATTAAACAAACTAAGAAAAGGAAAAGAGATGATGTTAATTATACTTATATGTGGCACTGTAGACTCGTTAATATTAATGAAATAACTTTATCCAAGTTGCATAAGGATGGGCTCTTAGAGCTATCCGATTATTAATTATATTCAAATTGTGAATCTTGTCTCATGCGTAAAATGACTAAATCTCCTTTTAGTGGAAAAGGAGAAAGAGTTACAGAGTTGTTAGCGTTGGTTCACACAGACGTTTGTGGACCTATGGCAAAGAATGCACGAGGAGAGTATTATTATTTTATTACTTTCACTGATGATCACTCAAGATTTAGATATATGTATTTAATGAAAAACAAATCTGAATCTTTTGAAAAGTTCAAAAAGCTCAGAAGTGAAGTAGAGAAATAAACTGGCAAAAGTTTTAAGATTCTTCGATTAGATCGAGGTGAAGAATACTTAAGCGGTGAATTTCTCAATTGTCTCAAAGATAATTATATAATCCCACAATGGTCTCCACCAGGTACACCACAGTTAAATGGAATATCTGAAAGGAGAAATCGAACATTGTTGGACATGGTTCGTTCCATGATTAGTTTTACCGATCTTCCAATTTCATTCTGGGGTTATGCCTTAGAATGGCTCACATCTACTAAATAAGGTCCCCTCGAAATCCGTCCCCAATACTCTATATGAGATGTGGACAGGGAGGAAACCTGGTCTTAAGTATGTTAAGATTTGGGAATGTCTAGCTTATGTGAAAAAGTTTCAAAATGATAAGCTTGGGACAAGATCTGATAAGTGCACGTTTGTGGGATATCCTAAAGAAAGTTTAGGATACTATTTCTACAATCTTACTGAGCAAAAGGTGTTTGTTGCAAAACACGCTGCCTTCTTGAAAAGGAGTTTACCCTTGAAGGGTCTAGTGGGAGGAAAATAGATCTTGAAGAAATTTAAGAACCACAAACCACTACAGATCAATTAGATGAACCTGTCCAAGTAGAGACACCTACTGTACAATACCCTATTCGTAAATCTGGAAGAGTACCGAAGATACCTGACATGTATGAATTCGTCATAGAGGATGACGATCCATTGAATTACGAACAAACTATGAGTAATTAAGACTCAGAAAAATGGTAGATGACCATAAAATTTAAAATGGATCTTTGAAGCAATACACAAGACCATTTGGATTTTACTTGCGATTGCAGCTTATTATTACTAGCTCTGGCTAAATGGACATGGAGACTCCCTTCCTCAAATATACATTATTAGAGGAGAATGTATGTATGATACAGGCAGATGGTTTTGTTTCAATGGTTGAAGCAAATCGTGTATATGAGCTACAATAATCTATTTTTGGGTTGTAGCAAGCTTCTCAAAGATGGAACATTCATTTTGATGAGACAATCAAAAGAGTTTGATTTTATCAAAAACGAGAATGAACCTTGTGTGTATAAAAGGGGTTAGTGGGAGTGTTGTTTCATTCCTTGTATTATATGTTGATGATATATTACAGATAGGGAATAACATTTCTATGCTATAATCGATCAAAATAAAGTTGTCTAAACATTCCTCCATGAATGATTTGGGTAGAACATCCTACATTGGGGATATAAATCTGTATAGATAGATTTAAAAAGATGTTTGGCTTAACCCAAGGAACGTATATTCATTAGATGCTAAAGGCGTTTAGCATGGCAAACTCCAAAAGGTGTCTCATAATGATGATCCTTGGAGTGTATCTCTCTAAAATAATACTCAATAAAAGAGAGATCGCATGAGTTACTATCATGTATGCAATGAAATATACGAGACTTGATGTTGATCAGTCAGATTCTGGAGAAGATCACTATAGGACAGTGATAAACATCCTAAAGTACTTAACTGACACTAAGGATGTCATCATGACACATGATGGGTCTGAATTAAACTAGAGGACTAAACAGACTCAAGTTTTTAAACTAACCAAGACGACAACAAATCCACTATAGGGTAAGTCGTTACATTGAAAGGTGGTGCAGTGAATTGGAAAGGTTTTTAATTAGTAAAAGGTTGTTGGTTTAGTGACAAAGACAAAAGTATATAACTGTAAGTAGAGATGCAAGTTGATGTTTCGGATGAAAAGTTCATTACAGAACTAGGAATAGTTCCTATGTCTCATCTTGAATCTAAACATGTGTTGCGGCAATTTGATTAAAGAAATCATTGAAAGGGGAGACGTCACCTTAGAGCGCGTAGACTCTCAAGATAACATTGCAGATCGATTTACTAAAGCTTTAACATAACAGCAATTTGATCGTCACTTAGAGAAGATGGGTATGAGATATCATGGCGATTGGCTTTAGTGTAAGTGGGATATTGAAAGTAGTGTGCATACAAGCCAATCATGTATTATGATAAAGCATATACTTTGGAAACAATCTTATTCACTTATTAATAAAAGTATTAATTTATTAAAGACATTTAATTATCTACATGATGCTGTTTTAAGCAATGCTTTTAGAATCATGATGTTGATCATGCTAATGAGATCAAAATTCTTAGAAAGTTTAAAACTAAGATAGTTCCTAATCGTTGGATTACTAAAAAGGGGATTAGTAAATCCGGATAGATTGGTACATATATTTTATGCTCATTAGATGAGGATGATTGATCTCATGATCATTTGTGTGGAGACACTAAAGCAAGTATGTAGGTGCTTATTGGAGAATATGTTCACTGAATGTGACTCGCTATGAAATACCTAACAGAGTTTTACTTGCATGTCAATAGGAAGTCATAATGTGATAGTAGTACAAGTGATCCTTAGACTTGAGATCATCACAGTATCTTGTATGTAATGAATTATATTTTGACTTATTCCTTAAAAACCCTTAGGGTATATCAAAGGGTATGCTTGGGTATAATGAGTTACTTATGGAGATAATGAATGATCAATAAAGAATCTATCACTTCTAGTAAAAGAAGAGATATGTCCAATGTGATTCGTTAAATGACAACCCAGTAGTCCTTGGCCAAGGCAGAATGAAATTAGAAAGGAGTTTCTAATTTGCATTATTTGGAGTTGTGCATTTTCTAATCGAAATACATATAATTAAATAAAACAAGACTTGACGGTAAATCCATGTCTTATATTTAATTGGGACATTGCATGGTGGAAGGATTGAATTGTACGGTAACTATTTACTCACAGGTTCTTTTATGATTAATGTTGAAATCTATATTATCTGAAAAGTCGTTGATCGCTAGGGAGGCTTATCCCTATTGTAAAATAAATATTATTTATTTAAATAAATTATTAGTTTAATTTACTTATTTAAATAAGACTAGAATTATTCTAATTGATTTATTCACATCGGGTTTAATATGGAGAACCTAAAGGGTCACACCATAAAAAGAAGAATAATTATTTAAGAAGGTAATGACATAATCGTAATAATGCATTAAGTATAATTTATTTAATCTATGGTGATAGAATAAATTAAATAGCTTACTGTTTATTATTTAATATTTTGGAAATATTAAATATAAATTAATAAGAGGAGTCTTATTAATATTATTATAATTATTATTATTTTAATTTCTTAAGGAGTTTAGGAATTAATTTAAAATTAGTACTCTCATTTATTCCTAATAAGATTAGGAAGCATATTAATTAAAGGAGTTTAATTAATGAAATCCCAATATATTGGGAAGCCTAATTAATTAAAGGAGTTTAATTAATTAAATGAAAACCTATGTCTAATAGGATTAGAAGGGTTGACCAATATCTATATAAGAGGAGTCTTATATTAGGTATCAGTTGATGAAATTCCAATTGTTGGAGAGTACTCCTTTTCTATAGAGGATAGAAAACTAGGGTTTAGCCAACCACCCTCCTTCTTGAATAATTTCTTTTCCTTGGCGGATCACCTTTAGAGGCTAAACACTTGGGTGGCTAACGTTGATCAAACGAAAGAATCTACCCCGGATATTCAAGGAGATCGAGACGAACAAGGAGTTGAAGTTGTACCTGTGGAAGCTTCGTTCTACAAGGGTATGATTCCATAACTTCTTATTTATCGTTTTAAATTAATAACTTGCATAAAGGATGATCCGGATAATGGATTTGTAGAAATTTTTAAACTCTGATATACTATGCTTCCGCTAATTTTTTCAATTTGATTGCTCCATAATTTCATACAAACCCAACAGTAATAAGTTATCGGTAGATCTTATACCGCTAAAGTTGGGGGAATTCGATGTAATTCTCTGGATGGATTGGTTGGTTAACCATGGGGCGATTATCGATTACTAGAAGAAAAGTGTAAACCTTCGGATTTCTAAGAAACCCAAGGTAGTGTTCTACGGTAGTAAATCACCAAGATGCTCTTGTTATCTAACCATAACATAAGCCAGAAAGTTGTTAAGAAAATAATGTGTAGGTTTCCTGTGCCATGTGGTTGATACCTAGCGAGTGGGAGCAACATTGGAACAGATACCTATAGTCAATGAATATATACAGATGTATTTCTGAGCGAATTCGTTATAGATGTTACGTGAGGGACGACACCAGTTTTGAACGCACCATATCGCATGGCGCCGGCGGAATTGAAGGAGTTGATGACTCAGTTGCAAGAACTGTTGGATAAGAAATATATTTAACCGAGTGTCTCTCCATGGGGAGCACCGGTATTTTTTGTAAGGAAGAAGGATGGATCTTTAAGACTTTGAATCGACTATAGAGAGTTGAACAAGTTAACGATAAAGAATAAGTACCCATTGCCCAAGATCGATGATCTCTTTGATCGGTTGAAAGGGGTAAAATGCTTTTCTAAGATAAACTTGCGAACGGGGTATCACTAGTTGAAGTTTAGAGAGGAGGATGTGCCTAAGACAACATTCAGGACTCGTTACGGCCATTACGAGTTTCTAGTTATGTCGTTTGGGTTAACGAATGCGCCCGCTACATTTATGGATATGATGAACAAAGTGTTCAAGCAGTATTTGAACAAGTTCGTCGTAATGTTCATTGATGATATTCTAGTCTATTCAAAGATGCCAGAAGATCACGCTGAACATTTAATATTAGTGCTGGAAGCACTACGGAAGGAGAAGTTGTATGCGAAATTCACTAAGTGTGAATTTTGGCTAGAGCGAGTGCATTTTTTGGGTCACGTCATCAACAAGGACGAGATTTTGGTGGTTCCGGCAAAGGTAGAAGTAGTTAATAACTGAGAACAACCAAAAATACTGACTGTAATGTGGAGCTTCTTAGGGTTAGCGGGATACTATCGGAGGTTCTTTCAGGACTTCTCGAAGATAGCTACTCCATTGACAAATTTGACAAGGAAGATGGTGAAGTACGTGTGGACAGAGAAATGTGAAGACAACTTTTAAGAGCTGAAGAAGAGATTAAGTCAAGCACCGATATTGTCTTTACCGGACGAGACGGGAAATTTTATAGTTTATAGTGATACTTCGCATAAAGGACTGGGTTGCGTGCTTATGCAGCATGGCAAGGTCATTGCGTATGCATCTAAGCAGTTGAAGGAGTATGAGAAGCGTTATCCTAGTCATTACCTTGAACTTGCAGCAGTGGTTTTTGCCTTAAAAATTTGGAGGCATTACCTATATGGGGAGAAATGTGAGATATATATAGATCATAAAAGTCTGAAGTATATCTTCATACAGAAGGAATTGAATATGAGGCAGTGTAGATGGTTGGAGTTGATAAAGGATTACGACTGTGAAATCCTGTATCACCCAGGGAAGGCGAACATGGTGGTCGACGCTTTGAGTAGAAAGGGTCGGGAAAAGCTGTCGATGTTAATAACTTAGGATGAGTTGATAACAGAGACGATAAGTATGGAGATAGAAGTCAGATGTCCAAGTGAGGAAGTGGAGAAGCTGTTTATAATGGAAATTCAACATTCAATCGTGGAAAAGCTGAAGGAAGTACAACTCAGAAATAAGTAGTGCAAACAAATTAAGAAGGATATTGCAGATAATACACAAGATAAGCGTAGTCTTGATAAGGAAGGGTTATTAAGATTTGTAGGACGAATTTGGGTTCCGTGTGAGCCGAAATTGAAAGAGGAGATAATGGATGAAGCTCATCATTCGAGGTACTCAATCCATCTTCTTAGTACCAAGATGTATCAAGACCTTCGACGGAATTTTTGGTGGGCTAACATGAAGAGAGATATAGCAGAGTATGCCAGTAGGTGCTTAACTTGTCAGAAAGTTAAGGCCGAATATCAACGATCCAGTGGGTTGGTACAATCATTGGAGATTCCGGAGTAAAAATGGGTGCATATCACGATGGACTTTGTGGTAGGACTTTCGACGACGCAGAAAGGATACGATGCTATTTGGGTAATAGTGGATCGTTTGACAAAGTCGGCTCATTTCTTGTCGATAAGAGTCAAGTATAACTTGGATCAATTGGCTAAGCTTTATGTCAAGGAGGTTGTCTCAAGACATGGAGTACCAGTTTCAATTGTGTCAAATTACGATCTGCGATTCACATAGAATTTCTGGAAGAGTTTGCAAGAACAGATGGGAACACAACTGAGGTTGAGCATGGCGTATCATCCACAGACGGATGGACAAAGTGAGAGGACGATTCAAATGCTAGAAGACATGTTATGGATTTCAAGGGTAGTTGGGACGATCGTTTACCGTTGGTAGAGTTCGCCTACAATAACAATTATCACTCCAGTATAGGCATGAAGCCTTACGAAGCGTTGTATGGACGTAAGTGCAAAACCCCACTGTGCTGGGATGAAGTGGGAGAACATCGAATGTTGGGATCTGAGATGGTACAACAAATGGCGGAGGTGGTTAAGTTAATACGAACACGACTGGTAGCAGCTCAAGACAGACAGAAGAAGTATGCAGATCTGCATCGAAAGAATAGAGAGTTCGAAGTCGGTTCGTACGCGTTCCTGAAGGTATCGCCTTGGAAAGGGAAGATACAGTTTGAGAAGAAGGGAAAGTTAAGTCCTAAGTTTATAGGACCTTTTCAGATTTTGAGACGGGTATGAGAGGTAGCATATGCGATAGCATTACGTCCAGAGTTTGGACATATCCATAACGTGTTTCACGTGTCGGTATTAAGTCCCTATAAGCACAATTACAAGCATGTAATTGAGTATGAACCTATTCAGGTTGAGAAAGAGTTAACGTATGAAGAAGTTCCTATTCAAGTGATTGATAAGAAAGAACAAGTCTTGAGTAGTAAAGTTATACCTTCGGTGAAGGTGATATGGAGGAACCACAATGCCAAAGAAGCAACGCAGAAACTCGAAGACAAGATGAGGAAGACATATCCCCATTTATTTGACTAACTTGTATTGTAATTCTAGGGACAAAATTCTTATAAGGGGGGGGGGGAGAGAATGTAGCGCCCGAGAAAATTGGACGTTTATGTAAATAAACTTTATTTGATTTTATTGAATAAAATTATAATAAATGTTTATTAAAGTGAATAAGCTATCTCAAGGTCGTTCTTTGACCTAGAAGATGTGAATATGGTTAGTATTCTGGCTATGTGCTAGAAATAAATCATATGAATTTCCAAGACGAACATGAAAGTTTCTGAGAATTTTTCGTAAAATCACTATTCATCAATTTCTGCTCGGGAATTATATTAGAATTTTTGAAAAATGCATAATGATAGAATTTAAAGATGGGATGGAATATCTAATAATATTCCAGTTATGGCTCACGAAGTTTTCGCGTGAGGAGTTAAAACCCTAAGGGTTAGGAAGATTAAAACCTAAGACTAAAAAGGTTAATAATAATAATTATTATTATTATACAGAATAAATACAAGTATAATACGAGTTATTATACAAGTATAATATAAAGAGGATACGAGAAACGTATAAAATAAATTTTATACGAAGTAAATACGTTCAATTTGAATTATTTTAATAACTAAACCAGGGGATCACACTGGTGGGTTAACGGGTGGGTTAAACCCATGGGGCAACCTATGAGCACATGTGGATACATGGTAGAGACATGTTGGGCACATGGGTCAAAACTTGGTTGGAAAGCAAAAGAGAGGAGGTGGGAATAGTGTGGAGGTTGGGCCTAAAAGACTATTCTACCCTCTATCTTGCAAGCCTATAAAAGGAAGGCTTTGGTCTTCATTTGTTGGTTACCAAATTCACCAACATCTTTTATATTAAGAGAGAGAGAAGAGAGAGCTTAAGCAAGAGAAGTTGCAGGGAGCAAAGTTATCTTCATAACTTAAGAAATAACTCAAGAACAACCAAGAACACAAGGAGGTATACATATCTAAACTCTAATTCCCCATCTTCCTTCAATATATATTGTTAGAGAAGTGAATTGGTGTAGAATGATTAAGGAGAAGTAATAAGGTTGGTTTATATAGTGGACTTAAAACACTAATAAGCCATGAAAAAATGAAATCATAATAATTGATCAAGGACTTAATGAAGAAACTATCAAAATCATGAGAATTTGAGTAATAAGTATGTCAAACCATTAAAACATAGAAGTTTATAATGGTTAGAATACTAATGAACGACCAATGGATTGATTCCATTTGGTTCGAAGTAAAAATATTGAATAACAAAGATTCGACGAATGTTATGCGATTAGACGTTAATCGTCGATACCGTAAATTTTCCAGGAATAGAAGTCAAAAGTTGCCGTTTGATTCAAAAATAATGGTTTTTGATGGCTTAACGTGTAATTAGGTAAATAAGATTTGCAGGAGCAAGAACGAACTAATTCGGACTTAAAACGAAGAATTGAGCGTCGAACGTTCACGAACGTTTAACGAATACGTGAAAATGGACTAATAGGCGAATTTCTCACCAACGGATTCAGAAATGAATTCTGACTTGATGAAATCATCGAACATAGGATTTATGAACTATTGGCTTTGGAATCAGACAATTTTGAGTTGAAAGATCGTGTTACAAGCTCGTGAATTTCATCAAATGATTTTTTTTTTGAAAAACAGGGCTGGCGCTGCAGCGCCGCCCAAGTAGTAGTCCCTAGTGCCGTAGCGCCAGTTCGAGGAGGGAACCCTGCATAGGGGGCGCCGCAGTGCCGCTTGGCAAGGAAAACTTGGCGCCGCTACGCTGGGGCAAGGGAAAAGTTCTTTGAGCCAACGCCGCAGCGCCGACTTTAAGCCTAAGTCTGGCGCTGCAGCGCCCTTAAGTGGAAATTTTCTGACATGAATATCTATTATCCTAGTTTGCTACATGGTAATTATGGGGCAACTATATGGTTAATATTCATTAATATAAATCACTTAAACAACATGTTTAAGAATGATTTTATGAATTAAATGTTAACAAAACGTATTTAAATTTAAAACTCAAAATCCGATAATGTAAACCGTGAATCGTAATCGAGTTGTGAGCGTGCCTTCAGGTTACATAACGTGTAATAGAGGTGCGTGGTATTTTAATGATAATAAGTGAAGTTAAAACTTATCTAATTTCCATACGAATTCCGATGACGAGAATTAGATGGAAATGTGTTTGACGTATCGAACCGATTAGGGTTTTGTCGATCGTTTTGCATAACGATTATCGACCAGAGTCGGTTTATGACATATAAATGTTAATAAGCCGTGAAAAATGTAAAATAACTTGAACGAATGTTATTAATTTAACAATTTAGCTAAGTTATATGAGAAGGAGAAAATAGTTACACAATGTATATCGGTGGTGATAACCTAATTGGTAGGCCATGTGTTTATATCTTGTAGAGGTTGTAAAGACTGAATAAAGTAAACTTAAAGGTTTAAAGACACAAAGGCAAGTTTTTTAACCTTGTTCCGATTATACTTGATACAAGCTTTCTAAACTCTTGTCTATACTTTATGTTAGACAAGATGTCATGATGCATAGTTGCCTATGCATGAACTGTTGTTAAATAGTCGATGCCATTTGATTCGACTAGACATAAATGTAAAGTATTTTGATTGAATTTTCATAAATCTTTTAAAGTATTCTTGATGTGCTATCCCATGCCAATTAATTTCGTACGGATTCAAAAGAAAACCTGAGTATTAATACACAAAGGTTTAATGTCGTTAACTCGACAGGCACTGAGTTGCCACAAAGCTTAAATGTGAAAACGTTTAAGGATGGAGTGTTGATCAACATAGAGTACTGCAGGCTGATCACCTGGACGTTCTCATAAGATATATCGAGCATACGACCTTAGTGACGGGATGTTCTTTTATGCTTGAAAAAGCAAATGATGTTCATGGTCTAGGACCAGCTCAGATTCTTAAGTGACTATATGTCCTTAAGAATGATTTAAAGGAACTCAAAATGATAGTTTTGATTATTCTTACTATTTCATAACTATTGTACAGTTATTGAAGATGGAATTATATGATTCTTGATTTTGTGGTTGTAAAGTAAAATGTTAAACTTACTGAGCTAGTTGTGCTCATTCTTGCTTAAAATTTTATGTTTTAGCTAAGAGCTATCGGACCAAAAGATCCGGTAAGGAAAAAGGCAAATCCATGATGGATAAATAGTTATCCTTATAATAGCTTAGTATTATTCTTGTAATGAATGATATTATGACACAGAATGAATGTAAAGGTTATAACGAACTTGGGAAGGGATTATTATAATGAAACATTTAGTAAACTTATGCATGTTATTTAAGTATTCAATTGAACGTATGAGTAGATAATAGCACCGTGTAGCATTTTATCCGTGGGTTAAAAGTACCCGAATTTGGGGGCATCACAGGAAGACCGTAGATTCATATGGCAAGAGTAGTCCCGTCCACCCTTCACCAACAAGTCAAATACATCATCAATGGCAATCTGGTCATCGTCAATGCCGAACCAGAATATCCTGTCTATATACAAGGTGATATACCTCTGATCAACCTCAACGAGGGAGTTGAGCCATCCATCTTTTAAGCCATTGAAGTGAGTAACACTCACTATCAACCTATTGGGGTTCCAGCACTGAAGCCAATAATTTCTTCTGTAGTAATGTTCGTCGGTAAAGAAATAATGTTGTTGGATTTCTGTCCCGACAAAGGGCTCGAAAAGAATCAACAAGGTATCAAACGTCCAGTCCAAATACTTAGCCATACAAGAAAGACTAGATTAGGCTACTCCTATGGATCCAATCACAAGAACCCGCACAAACATCAGCCAGTTCATACGTCCACCATTATGCTACCAAATCTCACAGATGCTAGATTTGTGAAACCAACAAGGAAGGTTCCTGCTTCTGTGTCAGGAATGCTGATTCCTCAGATCAAGCTAGCCACTAAGAAAGAAGTTCAGACTCCTGTTAAGAAAAGCAAGGAAAGGAGTGAGGGGTTCCTATAAGAGGTGTAAGATCAATTTGCAAAGATGTATTTTCTGATACATACTGAGGGTATAAACAAGGATATCCCAGATGATAACTATTTCGAAGATCAAATCCTAATCCCTCGCATGAATAGAGCTAAGGAAAAATTGTTCAAAGAAAAGCACTGACCCTAATGTGAATTCAGTCATGGTCATCATCAAAGAGGAGGTGGACAACAGCAGCCCCTTCATCACAAAGGTCGACAAAGACTTGACCCTGGACAACTGGAGCAGCACTCCTTGCATACGTCGTAAAGGGTAAAAGGGCAGAAAATCCAGCTGCTTAGAAGTGTAGATATCATATAATGCTTACTTTTGTTGCATAGACCTAGCAGTTACTTTTATCATGCTTTCATTGGTACTTTGTATTATCAAGAAGTTTTATATAATAATTGAAAGCATTTTGTTTTCAGGACTCTAAACTTTGATTTGTTTAGCCTTGTTGATGAATTGCCAAGTCTCCACAGTGACTACGACTTTGATATAGAACTGGACTTTGACTTGATGGGGGACGATCAAGAGGATATATATGACTTTGAGGTGCCCGAGGAAATCAAAGAATGGGTCGAAGACAAAC
This sequence comes from Panax stipuleanatus, assembly GCA_020205555.1. Taxonomy (NCBI): domain Eukaryota; kingdom Viridiplantae; phylum Streptophyta; class Magnoliopsida; order Apiales; family Araliaceae; genus Panax; species Panax stipuleanatus. The sequence continues at coordinate 53,626,251 of CM035115.1, read as the reverse complement.
TCAAACCAAACCTTGATCAAACTACCACGGTCAATATTGAAACCTCAAAAAATCCTAGAGATATCCAAATAGGCAACGACTTTACCACAAACCAAAGAACATGCCTGATTGAACTCCTAACTCAATTCCAGGATGTGTTTGCATAGTCACATAAAAATATGGTCGGCCTATCTACTGACATTGTCATTCACCGACTGCCCATTAAAAAGGGATTCAAGCCTGTCAAACAGAAACTCAGGAGACTGAAACCTGAGTGGAGTCTGAAAGTCAAACAAGAAATTGTCAAGCAATTCAAAGCAGGCATTATCATGGTGTCAACCTATGTTGAATGGTTGTCCAATATAGTTTCCCTGCCTAAGCCTATAGGGAAGGTACGAGTATGCGTGGACTACCAGGATTTGAACAAGGCATGTCTCAAAGACGACTTCCCATTACCTTTCATCCACATACTGATAGACAACACAACGCAATACGACATGTACTCATTTGTTGATTGCTTCACCGGGTATCACCAAATCATGGTTACCAAAGAAGATAGAAAGAAAACAACCTTTATCACCCCCTAGGGAACCTTCTATTATAGGCGTTTGTCTTTCGGCCTTATCAATGCCGGTGTCACGTATCAGAGAACCATGATGGCCTTGTTCCATGATATGATGCATAAAGAAATAGAAGTGTATGTGGATGATATCATCGTCAAATCCAAAAAAAAGGATGAACACATTGACCATCTTAGAAAATTATTCAACCGGCTCCGCAAATTCAACTTGAAGCTGAACACGACCAAATGTGATTTTGGTGTTAAATTCGGTAAATTATTGGGATTTCTGGTAAGAAACAAAGTCATTGAGCTGGATCCCACCAAGATAAAAGCCATCACTGAGATGCCTATACCCCAAATAGAAAAGGAAATACGGGAATCTCTTGGGAGAATCAATTTCATAAGTAGATTCATCTCCCAACTCACAGCAACTTGTGAACCCATATTCAAGCTGTTAAGGAAAAATTCCTCCAAAAAATGGAACAAAGACTGTCAAAAAGCCATCCTCACCATCAAGAAGCAACTAGTGGAAGCTCATGTTTTGGTACCACCAAGGGACAAAGTTCCCTTATTCATGTACATATCGGTCAATGCCAACACTATGGGCTGTATGCTGGGACAGAAAGATGATAGAGGTCTGGAAAGAGCTATCTATTACCTCAGTAAAAGATTCAGTATTCATGAGCAGAAGTATATGTTGATTGAAAAGACTTGCTGTGCTTTAGCATGGGCCGCCATGAGGTTAGAACATTACCTTCATTGGCCCACAACCTATCTCATATCCCGCATGGATCTTCTGAAGTACATATTTAGCAAGCTCATGTTGAATTGTCGATTGTCCAAATGGCAATTGATCCTTCAGTAATTTGATATCATCTACGTGGCTCAAAAGTCTATTAGAGGTGAAAGAATTGCAGATCAATTGGCCGAAGCACCATCATAGAACTTCAAACCTATGGAAATTTATTTCCTAGATGATGGAATAATGACAATTTAGCAAAACCCTCGAGAAGATACTGGCCAATTCTGGAAACTTTACTTTGACGGGGCTATAAACATGGAAGGTGCAGGAGTAGGGCAGTTCTTGTATCCATCACGGGAGAACAGTATCCCATGGCTATCAAACTACAGTTTGTCAACACCAACAACACAGCCAAATATGAAGGCTGTATAATGGGATTAAAACTGGCCCAATCCATGGGTATCCAACGGTTAGCATTCTTTGGAGACTCTGAGTTGGTTATCAAACAAACCGCCGGGGCATATCACACAAAAGAATTGCATTTGCTTCTCTATCATCGATAATCATCAGGATGGCTATGGAGTTCGAAGAAATAGCCTTCATCCACATTCCTCAAAATAGAAATGATTTCGCGGATGCATTAGCAACTCTAGCTTCCTTGATCCACATATCCAATAGGAGAGGAATCCCTGATATCAAATTTGCAAGCTAGAAGGCACTAACCTATGGAAATTACATTAGAGAAGTATCTGGTAAACTACATCCCATCAAACAGCCTTGGTATCAGAACATCAAAGAATATCTACGAGATGGATCTACGCTCGCTGGGCTAAGTCAAGCTGAAAGAAAGCAGATTCATAAAATGGTTATAAAATTCTATCTAAGCGGAGATGCACTCTACAAGAGAGATGCTGGAATAGGTCTTTTGAGATGCCTAGATAAAGATTAAGCTCAAAGACTTATGGATGAAGTCTACGGAGGAGTATGTGGTCCACAAGGCATTACTAGATTTCTCTCAAAGCCGACTGTGATGATCACGTCAGGAGATGTTATCAATGCCAAGTCCATGGAAATGTCATAAACGCTCCTCCAAACGAACTACACTGTATGAGTTTGCCATGGCCCTTTGTTATGTGGAGAATGGACGTGATCGGGCCAATAGAACCCAAAGCCAGTAATGGTTATCGATCCATCTTCACCATGATTGACTACTTCACTAAGTGGATAGAAGCTGCCTCTTTTCCCAAAGTCAGAAATGAGGGAATTGTCAATTTTATAAGAAATAATGTGATATGTCGATACGGACAACCAAAGGTGATCGTGTCAGATAATGAAAAAAATCTGAACACTTAGATGATGAAGAATATATACAACAAATTCCACATCAAACATCTCAACTATGTCATCTACACACCTAAGATGAATGGTGCTGTTGAAGCGGCTAACAAAAATATCAAGAAAATCATGCAAAAAATGTCCACGAATGCGCACTGCCACTGACTCTGATGAATGGTGCTGTTAAATCTTATTCATAAAAAGTTGGGGTCTTACAGGGTAGTCCCAATAGAAGTGCGCATTGATGATCTGTATGCTAACAGAGTCAGTGGCAGTAAGTCTGGCCACTGACTCTGTTAGCATACAGATCATCAATGCGCACTTCTATTGGGACTACCCTGTAAGACCCCAACTTTTTATGAATAAGATTTAATTTTCTCTATATATTATTTTAAATAGTAAGGTGTGGATTTGATAAATGTGATAGTTATAGGTGATATGTGAAAATTTTACAAAGTAAGCAAGTTATCATAAAATATTCGGGGAATATTCATTTTGTCCGATAATATTCTTTTTGTCGGGGAATATTCGTACGACGGGCGCAATCATTGGTAAGACCCATAACAGAATAACTGTCGGATGAAGAAAACGACAAAAATAAGTTTTCTAAAAATTGACAGTGGAACTTTTACCGTTAACTGTTAAAATACCCGGTGATAAAAGTACAGTAATACGCGTTGTTGCACAGTAGCACATGTTATTGCACAGTATCGTTGATTATTAATGCTTACGTAAGAAGTCACTCAGTATTTCATTCAATAATTTATACAGTGATAATTGTATAGTATTTTATATTATCAAATTAATAATTATCACAACACAGTAACTCATATTATTTAAATGATATTATTAGATAGCATTATTAGTAATGTCTAGAAAGTGTTGTCAAAGAAAGGGGTTAAGTTATATATTGCGCGCCAATAAGGATAAATCCTTACCGGAAAGCCCCTCTTTCATAGGAACGATCTGGTTGTCAATATTGTGAGCTTATAATATTAATTGAGAATAATTATTATGTGGTGGATATTTGTCCAATTTTTGTTACAAATGGAAGAATTTTAGCATGAGTCATTTGTTGAAAGTTTGACATATTTTTCTATGAAACCACAATTATCTTCTCCGATAAAATATTTATTCAAATATATTATTATAATAATATAATGTGATGATATAATAGTATTTTTTTATTATTTAATTAGTAAAATTATTATAATATATATAAGCATGTGATAAAAGGGACAGAGGTAAACAAATTGTATTTGAATGCTTGTTTTCAAAGCAATATAGCCCTTGTTCTTTTTTTCCAAATTGATTGTTTGGGAATTGCTCGTGCAATTCATTTTCCAATTAGAGGGCCCTTAACCAATAAGAATTGAAAGTTAGGTAAGAAGAAGGACAATATGGCAAAGAAAAGTTAGGCAGGAAAATTTATTTTTTCCTCCGTGCTGCACTATAAAAAAGGAGGTAACCTTTATCCAAAACACAGCAAAACATAAGTGTTTCTAATATTATATTGTGAGTATTTTTTTGAGTATAAGGATACTTTGAGTGTAGTTTATAGTGCAAGATTTTCTCCGAATAATATCCGGTATACCAGTCAAATCTAGTTTTCTACTAAGGTAAAGAATGTTATTTTTTTTCAATATTCGTAAAGGATATTATTTTATTCCATTACTCGTAAGGGATATTATTTTCTTTCATAATCCATATTATGAAAGTGATACTATTACATTTCATATTCCTAAATTTAAACTTACTATGGTAAGTATTGCTTCTATAATTCCTGAAATGATTAGGAATTCCTTAAGGTTTGCGCTTCCCCTAATATCATTTCACTGGAATATTGTTCTGAACTTTCTTATCAAATTTTAATATTTTCATATCGGGGTACTATTCATTCAGGGGTACTATTCATACGGTATTATTCATGATAAAAAAATTGGTTTCTTTTTTCTGTGCAAATTATTTTTGATATATGAATATCATTCTTGAATTTATTCCACAGTTGATTATTATGTTGACAATTTGAACATTCTTGAACTTGGATAAATTAAATTATAAATATCTAATATTTGTCCTTGATCTCACTTGATTCACTCTTTATATCATTTTTCATCATCCTCAGTCTTAAATTGTGATGAAAGTTATCTTTGGCCCGTAGTGCAAAGATGGACTGTTGATTGATGAATATTTTTGGCCCGTATTGCAAAGATAAACTGTTAATTGATAAATTTCTTTGGCTCGTAGTGCAAAAATGGACAGGTGTTTGACATGATCATGACCACTGGTGATACAAATGAATATCTTTGGCCCGAAGTACAAAGATAAATTATTGATTTGAAATTTTTATTGATTGATGTTATATGGATAAAATATTGATGATGGACTTTTAAATCATAGAAGATAGTAGACATCATTCCTTACTTAACTCTTATAATGGATTGTTATTTTCGCTGCAGTTGTTAATCTAAAACTTGTTGTCCATTGTATTTTATCTGATTTTTTATTGTTAAAGGTTAAAGATAATTTATTCTTCATTATCTTAGTCATAATATTCTTTACTGGGCTAGTTGAGCTCACCCATTTCTTTAATTGGTCTTTTCAGGAAATGAGAATGTAGTCGAGACTAGCCGGAGAATGGAGTGATGGTCTAAGATAGTGCTATAGTAGTCCTCACTATTTTATAAAATAGTGTGATAATAATTGTAATGAGGACTTAATTTCAGCGTTGATATTTTCGTATTATATACGACATAATATCTGTATTGAAGCTCACAGTTTGTGTGGTCGTATTTTGCACCACGGTTTGGTATAAAAAGATTTATATTTTGATTCTGTACCATGTATTTGGCGACTCATAATGGGTTGTGTGGACCTATTTGTGGGGCATCACAATTGGTATCAGAGCTTAGGGATATGATCTCTAGCGGAGATCTAGGATTAGAACTAGGAGGGGAGAGACGAGTAAAATCTTTGCTAGTGTGTCCTACCAAAGCTTATTTGTTATTTAATTGGACGGTCGGAATATAGGAATAGTATGTGACATGTCCATTTTTTTAATTAACCCTTATTTTATGGCAGTAATTGAGAATGACATCTTAAAATCGGGAGATAAGCAATGGAGCATATGAGACCATTGATACACCGACAATCAATAACCAGGATAATGTGCCTCAGGAAAGTAATAATCCTTCTATATACAACATCACTGACCAAATGATGAATGATGAATGATGGGGGTGTTTAGGAGCTTTCTACAATTCATACAAAACTAGACGAGAGAGACTCCTGCTCAAAATGCAGGTGGAAACAATGGTAACTCACGGCTGGTCACTGCTAAGCAATTCAAGGAGTTGGGACAGCCGAAGTTTTTGGGAAAGCCAGAGCCACTCAAGGCAGAAGCTTAGATTAAGAAGATCACTAAAATATTTGATGTTCTGGGATGCACAACGGAGCAAAAGGTCCGTTTCGCCACCTTTATGTTGCGTAGAGAGGCAGATTATTTGTGGAAATATGTGAAACGTACTCAGCTTTCTGCACTTAAGATGTCTTGGGAGAAATTACAGGAATTGTTCAACGACAAGTACTTTCCAGAAAGTATTCGTCATATGAAGGAGGTGAAATTCATCAAACTGGAACAGAACAATATGACTGTATCACAATACGAGGCCAAGTGTGCGAAATTATCTCGGTTTGCATCCCATTTGGTGGATAATGAGGAACGTATAACACGAATATTTTTATGAGGTTTGAAACCTGAAACTCGTCAATACCTCATTTCTCATAAACTTTGTTTGTATTTAAATTTTATAAATAGGGCTCAATTATTGAAGCGAGATGATGAAACTATTCAACCAAAGGACAACAACCATAGTCGTACCAATGGAAACAGTCATCGGAACAATGATAAGCAACGTGGAGGAAATTATCATGCCAGAAATGGTAACCACTTTGGTGGTAATCATGGCCAAGATAATAATAGAAATGAGTCAGGTGGAAATTTCAAAAAGAGCAGATTCAACAATGACGACAGAAAGACATCGGCAGCATCACCAGCACCAGCAACCGTTTCTAGGGGAGGGGAACGACCACCGGTCGTATGTTACAAATGCAGACAAGAGGGACACATCAGTCCAAATTGCACACAATAATCCAAGGTGTGCTAAAATTGCAGAAAGGAAGGTCACATAGCTCAAGTGTTCCCTATAGAGAAGTCAAGTCCAGCTGGGATGGTGACACCAAAGGCTGTCCCAGACAAGTCAAAGTCGGTGGTTCAGGGAAGAGCTTTAGTCGTGACTTTGCAAAAAGCGAGGGACCCAAATGAATTTATCACGGGTAAGCTAATCATAAACTCTTGCGAAGTCAATACCTTATTAGATATCGGTTCTACCCATTCTTTTATTTCACCTACTTGTGCTCAATGTTTGAACTTGACCCCTGAGAAATTAGACTTTGACTTATCTGTTGTAACTTCGTTGGGAGAAACCTTCATTACATCCAAAGTTTACAAATCTTGTTTCATTCAAACTGGCACCCTCAGATTACCTGTTGATCTTATCTTTTTGAAAATATTTGCATTTGATGTGATTTTAGGAATCGACTAGTTAACCACTCATCATGCTAAAATTGATTGTTTTTGTAAGGTCGTTAGTTTTCATATTTCTAACCAACCTGTTATGCGAATTCAAGCAACCAAACCACTAAAATCAATCACTATCATTTCAAGTCTTAAAGCTATTCGTTTATTAAAAATGGTATGTCAAGCTTTCTTAGCCATGTCACCTATTTAAACAAAAATACGTCAGATTTAAATAATATTTAGTTAATAAATTCCCTGACGTATTTCCCGAAGAACTTCTTGGTCTACCCCCAGAACGTGAAGTTGAATTTTTTATTGACCTTGAACCCGGTACAAAATCCATTTCCAAAACCCCATATCGAATGGTTCCTATTGAACTTCAGGAGTTAAAGGTCCAACTGCGTGATTTATTAGACATTGACTTTATTCGTCTTAGTACATCGCCTTGGGGTGCTCATATTTTATTCGTAAAGAAGAAAGACGAGAGTATGCGACTTTGTATTGACTATCGGGAGTTGAACTATGTCACCATCAAAAATAGGTACCCGTTACCTCTCATTGATGACTTGTTTGACAAGTTGCAAGGTGCTAAATTCTTCTCAAAGATCGATCTTCGTTCTAGATATCATCAGTTAAAGATTAAAACTGATGACATTCCAAAGACTGCCTTTAGAACTCGTTACGGGCATTATGAATTCTTAGTTATGTCTTTTGGATTGACTAATGCTTATGCTACCTTTATGGATATGATGAAATGGATATTTAAGGAATATTTGGATCATTTTGTGGTTGTCTTTATTGATGACATCCTTATTTACTCCAAAAGTCGTGAAGATCATGAGCAACACTTGAAGTTGATACTCCAAAAGCTTTGTAAAAATAAACTATATGCCAAGTTGATGAAATGCGAGTTCTGGCTTGAGGAAGTAGCATTTCTTGGGCACGTGGTATCGACACATGGAATATCAGTTGACCTGACAAATATTAAAGCAATACAAAGTTGGGAGCAACCTAAATTATTAATCAAAATACATAGCTTTTTGGGCTTAGCTGGTTATTATCAGAGATTCGTGGAAGAATTTTCTCGAATCGCCACTCCATTAACTCAGCTGACTTGAAAAGATAAAAAATTTGGATGGAACATGGAATGTGAGAAGAGCTTCCAAGAGCTCAGGAGGAGACTCATTTCAACACTTGTTCTGACAATACCATCAGGTTCGGAGGGATTTGTCATCTACAGCGATGCTTCAGGAAAAGGTTTAGGATGTGTTTTCATGCAACATGGGAAAGTCATTGCCTATGCCTCACGACAACTCAAAGAATATGAGAGCAATTATCCTACTCATGATCTAGAGTTGGCAGCTGTCATTTTCGCGTTGAAGATTTGGAGACACTACTTGTATGGGGAGAAAGTGGAGAACTATACGGATCATAAGAGCCTTAAATATTTCTTCACTCAAAAGGAACTCAACATGCGACAACGACGTTGGCTTGAGCTATTGAAAGATTACGACCATACCATCCAATACTATCCTGGAAAAGTGAACGTGGTAACTGACGCGTTGAGTAAAAGATCATATGCGGGAACGATGCTAACAACACAAAGGCCCATTTTATATGACTTACAAAGGATGGAGATAGAGTTAAAGACTCTAGGGACCCACGTGAAGATGGCAAATATATGGGTAGAACCAGCGTTAATTGATAAAGTTAAAGCTGCTCAAGCAACAGACCCGGAGCTGATGAATATGAAGAAGAAGATGCAAGAAGGTTCTATTCTAGAAGCAAGAATCGACGAAGAGGAAATACTTTGAGTCAACTCCAGACTTTGTGTTCCTAACAACTCTGATCTGAGTTATAAAATCATGATGGAGGCACACAACACACCGTTTACAATCCATCCTGGGAGTACCAAAAGGTCTCATGATCTTCGACATACATTTTGGTGGAGAAATATGAAGAGAGAGATCGCGAAGTTTATCTTGAGGTGTTTAACGTGTCAACGAGTCAAGGAAGAGCATCAAGTGCCAAAAGGTCCATTACAACCACTTAAAATTCCAAAAAGGAAGTGGGAACACATCAACCTAGATTCGTTGCGGGTCTTCCCAAGGTTTCTCAAGGCATAGATGCAATTTGGGTTGTTATCAATAGATTAACTAAGTCTGCTCATTTCTTGCCTATACGGGAGATTTATTTACTTGACAGTCTTGCTCGTATGTATATAAATGAGATTGTAAGACTGCATGGTATGCTAGTATCCATAGTTTTTGATCGAGACCCAATATTCACTTCACGATTTTGGGTAAGCTTGAAGAAAGCTATGGGCACTGATTTACAATTCAGTTTTGCATATCATCCTTAAACGGACATGCAATCAGAAAGGACTATTCAAACTTTTGTAGATCTATTAAGACTATGCGTTCTAGACTTCAAAGGAAGTTGGGAAAAGTACTTACCATTGGTGGAATTCTCCCATAATAACAGTTATCAAGAAAGTATAGGCACGGCTCCATTGGAGGCGTTGTATGGCCGAAAGTGTCGTTCTCCAGTATGCTGGGACGAGGTGAGTGAAGCAACATTGTTGGGACTAGAGTTAGTACGTATGAATACGAAAAAGATTCAAATGATCCGGCAACGTATACAAACAACATAAGATCGATAAAAGAGTTATGTTGATCTTCATCGAAGAGACGTGGAATTTAATGTCAGAGACTATGTATTGTTACGTGTTGCTCCATGAAAAGAAGTTACGAGATTCAGAAACAGAGGAAAGCTCAACCCATAATTTATTGGTCCATTTGAAATCCTCGACCGAGTAGGAACTGTGGCCTTTAGACTAGCCTTACCGCCAAGCATGTCTCATGTTCATAACGTTTTTCACATATCCATGCTATGTAAATATGTGAAAGACCTAACCCACAATATTAAATTAGAACCAGACGAGATAGCAGAAGATTTATTGTATGAGGAGGTACTTGTCAAGATCTTGGATAAGAAGGAACATATTCTACGCTCAAAGGTTATACCTCAAGTCAAAGTTTTATGGAGAAACCATAATATTGAGGAAATGACCTGGGAGTTAGAATCTGAAATGAAAGCAAGGTATCCTCACCTTTTCAAAATACCAGGTACATACGTCAATTTCGAGGATGATATTTCATAAGGAGGAGAGGTTGTAAGACCCTAACTTTTTATGAATAAGATTTAACTTCCTCTATATATTATTTAAAATAGTAAGGTGTGGATTTGATAAATGTGATAGTTGTGGGTGATATGTGCAAATTTTACAAAGTAAGCAAGTTGTCATAAAATATTCGAGAAATATTCGTTTTGTCAAAGAATTTTCGTACGACGGCGCAATCATTGGTGATCCCCATAACAGAATAACTGTCGGATGAAGAAAACGACAAAAAAAAGTTTTCTAAAAATTGACGACGAAACTTTTACCGTTAACTGTTGAAATACCCGGTGATAAAAGTACAGTAATACGCGCTGTTGCATAGTAGCACACGGTATTGCATAATATATCTGATTATTGGTGCTTACGTAAGAAGTCACTCAGTATTTCATTCAATAATTGCTATAGTGATAATTGCATAGTATTTTATATTATCAAATAAATAATTGTCACAACACAATAACTAATATTATTTAAATGATTAGATAGCATTATTGGCAATGTCTAGAAAGTTCTATCAAGGAAATGGGTTAGGTTATATAATTGCGCAATACAGATAAATTTTTATCGGAAAGCCCCTCTTTCCTAGAAACGATCTGGTTGTCAATATTGTGAGCTTATAATATTTATTGTGAATAATTATTATGTGGTGGATATTTGTCCAATTTTTGTTACAAATGGAAGAATTTTAGCATGAGACATTTGTTAAAAGTTTGACATATTTTTCTATGAAACCATATTTATCTTCTCCGATAAAATATTCATTCAAATATATTATTATAATATTTTATTATAATAATATAATGTGATGATATAGTAGTATTTGTTTAATTGTTTAATTGTTTAATTAGTAAAATTATTATTACTATTCATACGGTACTATTCACGATAAAAAATTGGTTTCTTTTCTATCCAAATTATTTTTGATATATGAATATCATTCTTGAATTTTATTCCACAATTGATTATTATATCGACAATTTGAACATTTTTGAACTTGGATAAATTAAATTATAAATATCTAATATTTGTCCTTGATCTCACTTGATTCGTTCTTTTATATCATTTTCATCATCCCTAGTCTTAAATTGGGGTGAAAGTTATCTTTGGCCCGTAGTGCAAAGATGAATTGTTGATTGATGAATATCTTTGTCCCGTAGTACAAAGATGAACTGTTGATTGATAAATATCTTTGGCCCTTAGTGCAAAGATGGACAGATGTTTGGCATGATCATGACCACTAGTGATACAAATGAATATCTTTGGCCTGTAGTGCAAAGATAAATTCTTGATTTGAAATATTTATTGATTGATGTTATAGGGATAAAATATTGATGATGGACTTTTAAATAATAGAAGATAGTAAACATCATGCTCTACTTGACTCTTCTAATGGATTGCTATTTTCACTGCAGTTGTTGATCTAAAACTTGTTGTCCATTGTATTTTATCTGATTTATTATTATTAAAGAATAAAGATAATTTATTCTTCATTATCTTAGTCATAATATTCTTTACTGGGTTAGTTGAGCTCACCCTTTTCTTTTATTGTTCTCTTCAAGAAATGAGAATATAGCTGGGACTAGCCGGAGAATGAAGTGATGGTCCGAGATAGTGCTATAGTAGTCCTCACTATTTTGTAAAATAGTGTGATAATAATTGTAACGAGGACTTAATTTAGGCGTTGATATTTTCGTATTATATACGACATAATATCTGTATGGAAACTCACAGTTTGTGTGGTCGTATTTTGCACGATAGTTTGATAAAAAAATATTTGTATTTGGATTATGTACCATGTATTTAGCGACTCAGAATGGGTTGTGTGGAACTATTTTGGGGGCATCACATACCCCCTATTCGTTGGTCTATGGTATGGAAGCAGTTCTCCCCATACAAGTAGAAATGGAGTCATTAAGAGTATTAATGGATGCTCAGATGGATGAAGAACAGTGGTTACAAGAGCGGTACAACCATTTATCTATGATCGATGAGAAAAGTACTGCAACTATTTTCCATGGTCAGTTGTACCAGCAAAGGATGGTTTGGTCCTACAATAAGAAGGTCCGGATTCAGCAATTTAAACAAAATGACCTGGTATTGAAAAAGGTCCTCTCCAATCAAGAAGAAGCCAGAGGAAAATTCGCCCGAAACTGGGAACACCCTTTCATTGCCAAAGAAGTATTGTCAGGGGGAGCCCTCAGACTGCAAGAAATGGACGGGGAAGAATTTCCCCAACTTATCAACTCAGACACCTTGAAAAGGTACTATGTCGGACATGTCAGTAAACCACCATCCTAGTCCTGGAAATCAATCAAATCAAATCAATTTAGGCTTTCACTACGAAGCCTGAATTATGAAAGACATGATCTCTCATCTAAAGGAGTACATAGGCATCCATCTATGGTGCGATCAAACCAAAAAAAAAATCTAAAACCATCAAACCAAGATCAAACCCAAATAAACACTTTCCAACCTTTCAAGCCAAATTGGAACTAAAAAGACCTGATCTCTCATATACGGGAGTACGTAGGCAGCCATTTATGGTGCGGTCGAACCCTCAAAAGAAAACCAAACACTTTGCCTAAACCTCAACCATATCAAAAGACCTGTCCCAAGACAGCAAAGGTAAAAATAGAAGCTGGTACATTAGAAAACCCTAAAGATCAACTACCCATTCTGAGAGATCCTATGACATCTCAAGGTCAGTCTATCAAGGAAAAGTTCGGGACACATCAAGATAGTAAGTCAGGGAGAAATATAGCAACTATCAAGCAAAGTCAAAAATATATTCAAAAGGGAAGTGTAATAAAATATATTTCCTTGCAATATGTACTGTTTAATATATACAAATGCCCTGTACATGTCAAAAGTTGCTAACCTAGTAAAATGCAGGAAATAAAGTAACTCTATAAGTTCCCAATCAAGCGAGATAGCAAATCAAGCATAACATCCCTCTTTGAAGATGGAGGGGAATCTCTGATCCCCTACCCAGCAGTCTCAAGGCGAGTCATAAGCTCCACTGCTGTATGTAATGTGTTATCATGATCAGCTATGAATTCACTCATCGATGCAACAACGTCCTTTGTATAGGATCTGAGAATGGCCTGCTCAGCCATAGCCGCATCTCTAGCCTCCTGGAACTTATCCTGAGCTAAGTAAGAGAATTGCTGGCCGTATGGGCCTCACCCCTCGCCAAATAAGCAGCATCTCTACTAGATGAGACCCTCAACAACAGTGCCCTGGCCTGGTCTCGCTCAAAAGTCAAAAGCTGTACTCGATGCTCCAGTACGCCTCAAGGTAACAAAGGGACAGAAGCAAAAATAGAGCTAGGAATAGACAAGTCTATAGCTGCCGTTAAAGCCTCAAATAGGTCATCCTCTGAAGGGGAGGGTGGATCCTCCATGGGCTCCCCATCATTTGAAGCAAAAGGTAGCTCTAGAAGGATAACATGGATCGTTGCTATATTTGCCTCCAACCAGGCAGTGTACTTCGCTGAACGACCGAAATGACTCTCACTAAACTCAGACGACTCCCTGAGAGTCCATAAATCATAAACCCGCTCCAAATCATCAGCAGACATGGATGAAGTTGATAGCCGGTAGTCCAAAGCTCCCTCAAAAGGATAAAAATCCTAGAACTGCTTAAATTGTCCCTGGATAGCCTGTGGATGATAAGTAGTCACCGTTCTCAAACCTGCCAATGGAAGGAAATCCATACCGGTAGCATGGGTGATGAAACACAAAGGGGACCAAAATCCCGAGTAAAGTAAAACATAAAAAGGATCCTCAATAGCATCCAGAAAAGTCAGCCATGTAGCTGCATCTATGCACTCTGTAGGGCGAAAAGAGAAAGACATCACCCTGTCATGCCCAAAGCAATATCCCATGCGTCTCAAACTACCTATCGACCGAAGATGGGTTATGAACCATATATACAGTAAAACTGCACTGCCTCGAAAATATCCATCATCATGATCATAACATTATGTAGCTGAAATAAAGGTCTCTGCAAGAATCATGGGAAGAATGGTGCAACCCTCCCGTAAAGCTCAGACGGCAGTAACTAAGGCAATATCCAAATGGTCCAAGTAAAGTGGCATATACAAGTAGACCACAACACACATCAAAAAAGTGTCCATCTTGGCTATCCTCCACTCATCCTCTAACATCCAGAAATCCTCCTGATAACGGGAAAAGCTATCCAAGGATCCAAAACGGTCAATCAAGAACTACATGGATACAATATGACCCGAAGTTACCTCGGCTAAAAATGTTGGTTGTCGTAAACCTGTCATATCCATAAACTGACGGCGCATCTGACCGGTCGCTGCCCGATCACACGGAGCATATAAAAATAATCTGGTGATATAAAAGTAGTCCTCTAGGGTAGGAGTCAACTCATCAGAATTAAAATGAAAAACCTGTCTAGCTGGGATCCAATGAGATATCATTTCCTCTATAAAACTTGCAGGGACTTTGAAGGTCAACAAGAACATAGAGTGGCCCAGCATGCCACCGGATAACCTACGATCTAACTCTTGAAGACAATCAAACCAAGACCGCAAATCCGTAGCGATGCGGCTGGCAGGTAGGGGATCAATGCGTGATATCGATAAGGAAGACATCTGTAGAATCGTATCCCATGACCAAACAGGGGTCAATTTCAACTCATTAATTGCAAATACCTGATATAATGCATGCACCATGATAAATGACAATGTAATAAGTGTAGAAGATAAAAGCATTATAAAAGGTAAAACTGCATACATAAATACATAATCTCTGTTCTAAAAATAAAAATAAAAAGTACAGGGAAGTGGAGCAACAACCCTATGTCTAACAAAAGCTTATCAGAAGAAGACATGGAAATCTATATCCCTTAGGCGATCAACACGATCCAACTCTTCCTGGTTCACTGTATTTTTGGTAAATAGGATATCTCGGCGGTATAAGGGAGGATCTTCTCTAGTAAAATCAGCAGTGCATGGGCCTTTGGATGTACCACCACTTGAGTCGGAGGAATCAAAAGCATCCACCTCTGAAGGATCTATGCCTAGATGACGAATGAAAAGATGTGCCCTGTCCAGCTTGCGAGTAAAATCTGCTATCTGGTCTAGATGGGTAGGCTCTCAAAAGCAAGCAATCCAATCTGTCATCATAACTGATACAGGTACCAGGTCCGCCATAAACTACGTGGTCCGGGTCTGAGCCCTTATGGTGCGGGGAATCCACCACGAATGGAATGCATCGGATGTGCAGAATCCATCTGACAAGGTGAAGCCATCTAAACCCATCAATGGAATGTCTATAACAGGCAGGGATATAGGCCAATGTCACTGAGCGGGAGGAAGATGGGGAATATGAATCTGCCTTGTGATACACCTGATCGCTCTCTCTCCCAAATAGAGCTCCCATCCTCCCTCAGTCAAGAGGAGAATCTGATGAGTGGATAAAGTCTACTCCAACCCTATCGGGAAACCATCCTCAAAGCCTACTGGAGGATAATTTGGGGTGTAAGGAACCCAAGTAATGGCCTCTGCAGTTAAAATCTCTAACTGTAGACGACTGTGTGTAAAACCCTCCGCTACAAGGACCTCTGTAAAGGTAGAATGATGCTAACACCATCCGCGCGGATATGTCTCCATGCACAAAGTAGTAACTGGATGAAGGCAAGAAAGCCTCTCATAAGCCCAGAACTGAAATAGACAGATATCAAAAATATCAAATATATCTATCAAAAATACCTAAAGGTGTGGAATGTAAGATGATGGGTCAGAACTTACCAACAGAAAGGGATAGAAGCCCAACCAAGTTTCTGTAACTCCTTTAGAACGAAGGTGCATCCCTTGGAGGAAATATGCAAATGTGAAAGATCCCCAATCAAAATCCCTTATGCGATCTACATCGCATAGAGCACCAATAAGAGAAAAAGAAACAATCGAGGAGTTATCTGCAATAAAGCAGCCCCTTATGATGGTCAGAAATAGACGACGAAGAATGCGATCTCTCGCTGCCTGATCCTCAGGAGGAGGCTCTGATAAAGCCCCACTGGAAGCATCAATGCTTAACGGACTGGAACGGACGGCCCAACCCTTAAGGGCCGTAGCAGGGATCCCCAACAAGTATCTGACAGCCGCAGGGGAAATGTCTATAGACAATGGCACCCTCTCACCTGTAAATTCCAAGCCGGTAATGAAACGTCAATTCATCAGAGTCATCATCACCTCACAATCTAACAAGTGAAGTGACTGAGTCTGATGGAACCATTTCTTGGATAAGGCTCTCCTATAACCCCATGGACAACGTCGTGGTGTGATAGAGAAGAAAGCCTCGAAGCCCCATGAATCTACAATGGCCCGGTACTCGGGATGTAAGTTCTGATAAATGGAATGGACAGTAAACCAGTTCCCCCTCGACTGAGTAAACCCGGGAACCTACATTGTAAATCAAGGACCGACCATTTTCAAAAATGGGAGAAGAAACAAAAGAAAAATTAAAAGTTTCCATTACCTCATTGGCATGGAGATGGACCGATGGATGACGCCTCAAGTTGCCCAAAAGATCGGAGATAGGCACTCGTATATCGGGAAGGTCCCAACGCTAGGTAGACGAAGAAGGAGCTAAATCTGTAACAGGGTCCTCCTCCTCATCACTAGCATCCTCCCTCTCAATTATAATGGGACGGATCACTGACTCAGCCAACCGACGCACTTGTCGGGTCGATCGGGGCAAAGGAATAGTCGAAGCTGCTCTCCTGACACTATAAGAGTTGGTATATGGAATAGAGCTGCTGGGCTAGTTAGAATCCATATCTGGAAACAAAAATGGGTGAGGTATGATTTACTTGCAAATTAAGTAAAGTATGTGCATGACCTTAGGACATTAGAATCCTAGAAAGCTAAAAAACACAGCATGCATAGCTTAATTATGTCAAATCATACTTTTTTAACATACATCTCTAGTATAGTTAAACATGCATGCACTTTAGAATGTTCATACTGGTGAATTTTTTTGCCAGAGTCTCCTCTATAAATGGACTATCGGCATGCACATAGGTACGACTAGGTGGCCATTTAGTAGCACACCAACCCAAATTATGAGCATTTTATATATATATGAAAAATATCAAAATTAAATTCATCATGGCAGTTAAATTACTATGTGTATGTTTATTTGAAAATTTAGGCTCATTTGTCCTCAATTAGGATGAATAAACCAGTCAAAAAGGGCATCAATTGACTGTCCCAAAAATGAAATTTTTTTATACCAAAATGTTCAGCATGGTAAAGCACAAGTATTTATCAAGTCTGATCATTTTTATTAAGTCATCTATGCATACATATTTGATACATTATGTTTAAACCCATACTACGTGAAATCTAACATTTTAACTGTCAAAACTTGAAAGAATGGATGTAAACGTTACCTGAAGTGTGCAGAACGATTATACAATGACGGTTTTTGAAAAAATCAGCCAAAATGAGTAGATCTGAGCTGGAAGGGCCAGATTTCTTTTGGAAGTTCAAACTAAAAATGACTTGTGAAGGGCCCGTGGGGGAAAAAAACCACCCGCGGCCTTCCGCTGGTATACCTGCGGATCCGCAGGTCTACTTGCTGAAGTCTAGGGTGGGTCCCACCCCCTCTAGTTCTGTCCGATTTGATGTCTGGTAGGTCTCCCAAAAGTTAAAAGGTTAAATCAGGAAAATAGGTTATACGCAATTGAGAAGAAAGGGCATGAAACCCTGAAACAGGGCGTCAAACGTCAAAGTCTGAAATTTTCTGTAAATCGTTGGTAATAGCTCCATTGTAGCATCGGGGGATGTGACGCCCCCAAATTCGAGTCCCCAGAACCACGGACCTGGTACGTTACGATACATCATTTCTATAACTATTGCGAAAGATATAAACATAAATTGTTTATACAATAACTTTTACAACATAATTCCCAAGGTCTGAAACCTTAACTTAATGCATGCCTTCAATATCCTATACGACATCTAATGTCATTTGCATTCAATACTATTACAAGTTTAACCTGGATCCAAATCCAATTCTGGAGTCTGTCTTTGTCTTTGCCTATATCGGAAGTTTCATCTTAATCTGAAATGTTTATCACGATATAGCAAGGGTGAGCAACAAATTTGCCCAGCAAGTTTTAAATACAAAGGAATGATATAACATGATTGAAAAGAATAATAAGCTGACAAACTTTCAATAATATAATAATCGTGAAAGAATATAAATTAATTTCCATAACTGAATGACCGAGTCAATAATGATGAATGGCCAACAATGAACATGAACAAATTTAACAGGACCAAATGGTAATGAAGGTGATCAGCTTTTCATACCTGATGAACATATACAATATGCATAACATGCGAATCAATAAATTATAGATGTGATATAATCAACAATGATTAACCATGAACATGCTTTACAATAAAAACTCGAGTTTGAGTTAGGAAACTTGCTTAATAAAAGTATGGTTTATGAACTTGCCTGCACCGTTGATTACTGCAACGCAATTTAATTTAATCGCTTTATTAGAAAGACCTATCAGTTATAAGATTGATCTTTCAATTAGCATAACATACTTTATAAGTAAACTATCTAACATTTAAACACATAGTCAAATATTAGATAACCTTAACACTATTCATACACAAGTCTAAACCTAGCACACATCGAGTCTTTAATAATATTCAATATAAAATACTGAGTGGTTTCCCACAAACAACTAAAAAATTAGTTTTCATCTCGTCTACACTATTTTCACAGTGAGTTAGATCGGTTACTAATTCGTAGATCCCTTCCCCATATTAAGGAGTCGTTTAGCCCAACTACTATACATCAACCATTAAAAGGTATGACTGTACTACCTTAGACTTACCACTACTGTATCATATAACTTGTGAATTAACACTTAGTCTTTCATTTTATTAGTCCTTTATTATTAAGTAAGATGAATACCTAATCCAGCAACCTAGATTCAGATTGAATTTCAATTTAGTAAATAATTCCCAATCCAGCAGACTGCATACAACTGACCTCCAATCCAACAAGCCTGGATTCAAACTGATATCCAATTCAGCAAGCCTGGATAAAACTGACCACTAATCCAGCAACCTGAATTATCCAAATAGATCAATCCAGCATCCTGGATTATCCAAATATACCAATCCAGCATCCTAGTGGCCAATCCAGCAAACCAGATTGCAATCCAGCAACCTGGTGGCCAATCCAGCAAGCTGGATTCCTCTTTTTTAATCTAATCATCTTATTATTTTTTTATCTTTTGTCCATACATAAATACATGTATTTCATACACAAAAATAATTTTTCAGAAATTTTTTAACTTCCGCA
This sequence comes from Panax stipuleanatus, assembly GCA_020205555.1. Lineage (NCBI taxonomy): Eukaryota > Viridiplantae > Streptophyta > Magnoliopsida > Apiales > Araliaceae > Panax > Panax stipuleanatus. The sequence goes on along the minus strand of CM035115.1, from coordinate 53,606,508 downwards.
AGTATTTTTCAAAAATCCATTTCTAGTTAATTCTTTAAGAAATTTGCTACATCACGCTTAACTCCAGGAATTTCTAACTCTTGGGGGGATCTTACACATGTTATCATGAGCCTCCTGTTTAAATTTCGTAGCCATCGGAGTTATACAACTCTGGTTATAGCAATTTTTATCGAAAAAAAGAATATATTAAAATAGTCATAAGTTGCTCAATTTAAGTCAGAATGAGCTTATTTTTGGACACAAGCTACTTCATTCCATATATTTTTATGTCCCAAAAGGCCTGATTTTATTTCACAAGTTAAGTGGCCGAAACAGTCCTTTCAATTTCCGGACAGTCTACTTTTCTTCATTTTTAGATTTTTCCTACTTTGCTAAAAACTGTCCCGATGAAAATCTATATGGAATTTTTCAGTAATCCCACTTGGATCTGCTAGAAGACTTATAGATATAACTCTAGAAATTAACCACACTCAAAAATTCGAAACACACTAGGAGATATGGTCGTTTCCGTTTCATGTTACATTTTCTCAAAAACTGATTTTAAAACTTTTGTGTTTTCTAAGAAATCTTCTAGATCTCTTGAGTAACCGAAAATCAAACATCATAAACCAACATAATACATACTAATACCTCTAAAACTCATGGATCTACCATGATCCATGATCTATTGCATCAAACCTTCATCAAATCAAAGCAAATCATAATCTATGTAAAGAAAAATTAAGATTTTTAAACTTTTTAAAACATAGTTCCTTTTTCTTGCTTTTGATCTAACTTTTGATCATCAAAAGTGATAGATCTAAATATAAAATACTTATAAACATATAGATCTAATATTTTAGAGTTTTGAAATCTTAGATCCAAGTTTTGATTGAAAATACACAAAATAAAATGAATACATTAGTTAAAGATTATACCATTGCTTGATTTCTTTCTTCTTCTTTCTTTGTTTGTTTATGAACTTAGAATACAGAAAATACTCTCCCTCTACCTTTCTTATGGCTACCGAAATCCCCCTTCTCTCTCCCTCTTGTTTTGTGTTAGCTAAAAAGAAAGGAGAGAGAAGTGAAATGAAAGAGAAGAGAAGAGAAATGAAATGAAATGGAACTTTGTTTTGGTTGGTTAGTAATTGTATAGATATATTTTTTATATATCATATAAATCCCCCATCAACTCTCTCTCTCTCTCTCTCTTCCTAATTATTATGTCGTTGCTTGCAAGTAAAAGATTGCTTGCAAATCTAGACTAAATAATTAGGATAAGCACTTGGAGTGACACTTGGCTAGAGTTGGTGAAGAGTTGTTAAATGAAATGATGACATACATTCCCTCCTTCCTTTCCATGTTATAATCGGCCACATGTGGCCTCTTTTCCCTTTAATTTTTATTTTATTTTTATTACAATATTTAGCTTTACTAAATGTCCAAAATACCCCTCTTCAATTAGCTAAAGTCTTGGGCTCCAAATTAATTCTTTTGGGCTCCCTAATTAAACATATTGGCCATTCTTTTAATTCCTTTGGCTACTAATTAAAATAAACTTGGGCTCCCTTACATAATTAGTCTTGGGCTACTAGTATTAAATCTAGTATTGGGCTAGTTTACCAATTTAGTTATTCTTAATTGAATTGGCTACAAGTCCCATACTTAAAGAAACTATTGAGCTTGTTTAACACATTTACCCACATTAGTCCGTTGAATAAATTATCTCTTGGACTATTATTCATTATTATTAATATATACACATTTTAAGAATTCAAATCAAACCATATAGATTCATCTCTAGGGTTTAGAAATTTGTAACCCATAATTCCTCTATTCTCAATCAAATAATAAACCATTTAGGTTCTTCTTTAAAATTTTTAAATTATTCCTCAAATTCACATCTAGGTTTTATCCTTTAACATTTATTTAATCATTTAAGATTTTATTAATCTTATAAATTCTTGGGTTATCACATTCACCCCTTCTTCTAAGAATTTCATCCCCAAAATTCAACTTACACCTTACACCATCAGAAATTCCAGCCTACTACACTCTATACCATTCATTCACCAAAACTAGGTTTCTTCAACACAACCTCTATTCAATCATCACATACTACCCCAAAACATCACTCACAAGAGTTAGAATTTTTCAAATTGTTCTGAGAAGTCATATGGACCCTGAACTATCGAGGTTTAGAAGTTCTCGATACCCACTTGACACCCATTTGTGTCAATTGGATACCAACATGTATCCATTTGATACCAAAAGAAGTTCTCGCTACCAACTTGACACGAACTGGTGTCAATTGGATACCAATTTAACATAAGATTCCGTACCAAAACAATTCGTTTTGGAAAAATTTCAAAGAACGCTTTGAATTTCATAAACATCGGTCTAGCTGAATCAAATAGCTAAGACTCACACCAATAATTTAATTTCAAATTATTGTCGTCAAGCCGAAATAATTAGCATAGACTATACTTTAAACCGTGCAAAAATCTTTCCAAATCAAAATTTTGAAGTCTAGCATCGCTATAAGGTTCAGAAAACTTATGTTTCCACTAATGATCCATTGCTTAATCAGTCTATCTATTCCTATCATCCTCAATTCTCAATTCACACATATCTATACCCAGTTCGTCAAACTTACCACACGTTATGAGTTCAGGAGCTTTCCACAATCATATGAGTTTAAAAACTTATCCTAGTCAGACCATAGGCGTCTATTCGCTGAGGGGTTCAAAAACATACCATATGATTATGAGTCACGAACTTACCATAGGTATGAGTTTTAAGAACTCGCACATAATCTTTTATTCTCTAACTATACTCTACTTATCTGTTATACACATGAGAAAAGAATCACCTTCTCAACATGTTATATAGCAAACAGCGCGACACAAAACATTTCAATGATTATCAGTACCAGAAGCTAAGTGGTCGTCGAACCAAACACAATCCCCTGCCCATAGCCACTAATCAATATAGGAAGCTAAGTGGTTGTTACACCAAGGATAATTTCCCGCCCATACAAAGAATTGTTCAACTTAACCACTATATCGAGTTGGAAGCTAAGTGGTTCTAAAACCAAGTACAAATTCCCCGCCCATACAAGGAATCATACAACTCAACTGCTGACATGAGTCCTCAATTGAAATCCCACTTAATCTTAGCTCCATACTTTCTCCATATGAATTTTATTCAATCCGTATTGCATCAACCCCAACCCTTTTTCTGAGTTGGCATCGAACCAACTTATAGTACAACAGACTCACATTAATTTTTCCGCAAAATTTTCAATCACTTGATTGATACTCCTCCCTGCTATGATCTTATCAGATCACGGGGTGATCTCATCGTATTATATTACGATCCATTTCTATCTTATGATCGTTTTGTTTTACGATCTTCTTTCCTTTTATACTTTTAGTCTTTTAGACTCTATCTATTCATTACTACTGTTCATCTTAATTATCAGAGTTAGGAAACTCTGGATCTTTATTACTTGTCAAGATTCTTCTTTGAATCTTATTGACTTATTAATACTTTCCCCAAATTCATCGTTTAAATTTCAAACTCTATTTGAGTTTACTCCTTATCCTTATCCCTGTGGTTATAGCCTAAGGTACCCCTACCTAAGGTTTATAACCTACAGCTTTAATACCAACTGTGACGCCCCCAAATTCGGGTCCCCAGATCCTCGGACCTGGTACGTTATGATACATCATTTCTATAGCAATTGTGGAAGATACAAACATAAATTATTTATACAATAACTTTTACAACATAATTCCCAAGGTCTGAAACCTTAACTTAATGCCTGCCTTCAATATCCTATACGACATCCAATGTCATTTGTATTCAATACTATTACAAGTTTAACCTGCATCCAAATCCAATTCTGGAGTTTGTCTTTGTCTTTGCCTATATCTGAAGTTTCGTCTTAATCTGAAATGTTTATCATGATATAGCAAAGGTGAGCAACAAATTTGCCCAGCAAGTTTTAAATACAAAGGAATGATATATCATGATTGAAAAGAATAATAAGCTGACAAACTTTCAACAATATAATAATCGTGAAAGAATATAAATCAATTTCCATAACTGAATGACCGAGTCAATAATGATGAATGGCCAATAATGAACATGAACAAATTTAACTAGACCAAATGGTAATGAAGGTGATCAGCCTTCCATACCTGATAAACATGTACAATATGCATAACGTGCGAATCAATAAATCATAGATGTGATATAATCAACAATGATTAACCACGAACATGCTTTACAATAATAACAAGAGTTCGAGTTAGGACACTTGCTCAATAAAAGTATGGTTTAGGAACTTGCCTGCACCGTTGATTACTGCAACGCAATTTAATTTAATCGCTTTATTGGAAAGACCTATCAATTATAAGATTGATCTTTCAATTAGCATAACATACTTTATAAGTAAACTATCTAACATTTAAACACATAGTCAAATATTAGATAACCTTAACACTATTCATATACAAGTCTAAACCTAGCACATATCGAGTCTTTAATAATATTCAATATAGTATACTGAGTGGTTTTCCACAAACAACTAACAAATTAGTTTTCGTCTCGTCTACACTATTTTCATAGTGAGTTAGATCGGTTACTAATTCATAGATCCTTTCCCCATATGAAGGAGTCGTTTAGCCCAGCTACAATACATCAACCATTAAAGGGTACGACTGTACTACCTTAGACTTACCACTACTGTATCATATAACTTGTGAATTAACACTTAGTCTTTCATTTTATTAGTCCTTTATTATTAAGTAAGATGAATACCTAATCCAGCAACCTAGATTCAGATTGAATTTCAATTTAGTAAATAATTCCCAATCCAGCAGACTACATACAACTGACCTCCAATCCAACAAGCCTGGATTCAAACTGATATCCAATTCAACAAGCCTGGATTCAACTGACCACTAATCCAGCAACCTGAATTATCCAAATAGATCAATCTAGCATCCTGGATTATCCAAATATACCAATCCAGCATCCTGGTGGCCAATCCAGCAAACCAGATTGCAATCCAGCAACCTGATGGCCAATCCAGCAAGCTGGATTCCTCTTTTTTAATCTAATCATCTTATTATTTTTTTATCTTTTGTCCATACATAAATACATGTATTTCATACACAAAAATAATTTTTCAGAAATTTTTTAACATCCTTAAGTATTTTTCAAAAATCTATTTCTAATTAATTCTTTAAGAAATTTGCTACATCACGCTTAACTCCAGAAATTTCCAACTCTTGGGGGGATCTTACACATGTTATCGTGAGCCTCCAGTTTAAATTTTGTGGCCATCGAAGTAATATAACTCCGGTTATATCGATTTTTTTTAGAAAAATACAAATATTAAAATAGTCATAACTTGCTCAAATTAAGTCGGAATGAGGTTATTTTTGGACACAAGCTACTTCATTCCATATATTTTTATGTCCCAAAAGGCTTGATTTTATTTCACAAGTTAAGTGGCCGAAACAGTCCTTTCAATTTCCTGACAATCTACTTTTCTTCATTTTTAGATTTTTCCTACTTTGCTAAAAACTGTCCCGGTAGAAATCTACATGGAATTTTTTAGTGATTCTACTTGGATCTATTAAAAGACTTCTAGATCTAACTTTAGAAATTAACCACACTCAAAAATTTGAAATACACTAGGAGATATGGTTGTTTCCGTTTTATGTTACGTTTTCTCAAAAACTAATTTTAAAACTTTTGTGTTTTCTAAGAAATCTTCCTAGATCTCTTGAGTAACAAAACATCAAACATCATAAACCATCATAATACATACTAATACCTCTAAGACTCATGGATCTATCATGATCCATGATCTATTGCATCAAACCTTCATCAAATCAAAGCAAATCATAATCTATGCAAAGAAAAATTAAGATTTTCAAACTTTTTAAAACATAGTTTCTTTTTCTTACTTTTGATCAAACTTTTGATCATCAAAAGTGATAGATCTAAACATAAAATACTTATAAATATATAGATCTAAGGTTTTAGAGTTTTAAAATCTTAGATCCAAGTTTTGACTTAAAATACACAAAATAAAATGAATACACTAGTTAAAGATTATACCTTTGCTTGATTTCTTTCTTCTTCTTTCTATATTTGTTTATAAACTTAGAGTAAACAAAATACTCTCCCTCTACCTTTTTTATGGCTGCCAAAATCCCCCTTCGCTCTCCCTCTTATTTTGTGTTAGCTAAAAAGAAAGGAGAGGGAAGTGAAATGAAAGAGAAGAGAAGAGAAATTAAATGAAATGGAACTTTATTTTGGTTGGTTAGTAATTGAATGATATATATTGTATATATCATATACATCCCCCATCAACTCTCTCTCTCTCTCTCTTTTCCTAATTATTATGATGTTGCTTGCAAGAAAAAGATTGCTTGCAAATCTAGACTAAATAATGAGGATAAGCACTAGGAGTGACACTTGGCTAGAGTTGGTGAATAGTTGTTGAATGAAATGATGACATACATTCCCTCCTTCCTTTCCATGTTATAACCGGCCACATGTGGCCTCTTTTCCCTTCAATTTTTATTTTGTTTTTATTACAATATTTAGCTTTACTAAATGTCCAAAATACCCTTCTTCAATTGGCTAAAGTTTTGGGCTCCAAATTAATTCTTTTGGGCTCCCTAATTAAACATATGGGCCATTTTTTTAATTCCTTTGGCTACTAATTAAAATAAACTTAGGCTCCCTTACATAATTAGTCTTGGGCTACTAGTATTAAATCTAGTATTGGGCTAGTTTACCAATTTAGTTATTCTTAATTGAATTGGCTACAAGTCCCATACTTAAATAAACTATTGAGCTTGTTTAACTCACTTACCCACATTAGTCCATTGAATAAATTATCTCTTGGACTATTATTCATTATTATTAATATATACACATTTTAAGAATTCAAATCAAACCATATACATTCATCTCTAGGGTTTATTTATAACCCATAATTCCTCTATTCTCAATCAAATAATAAACCATTTAGGTTCTTCTTTAAATTTTTTAAATTATTTCTCAAATTCACATCTAGGTTTTATCCTTTAACCTTTATTTAATCATTTAAGATTTTATTAATCTTATAAATTCTTGGGTTGTCACAAGGGATGATCCGGTGATTCAAACCGTTGGTAACAGCTCTAGCGTAGCATCGGGGAAGGGTCCGGTCATGAAAACTATTGAAAACTACTTTGACAAAAGATCAAGTACCTGACAGTATGAAGCGTTGGCAACAACCCCAGCGTAACATCGGGAATGGTTTGGTGGTGTAAGCCGTTGAGAGTCACTTCAGTGAAGATCAGAACATCTGAGGTTACAAAGCGTTGGAAACAACCTCAGCGTAACATCGAGAATGGTCTAGTGGTGTAAGTTGTTGAGAGTCACTTCAGTGAAGATCAGAACATCTGAGGTTACAAAGCGTTAGCTACAACCCCTACGAAGCATCGGGAAAAGACCGATATTGGAAACTGTTGAAAGCTATCTCCGCCAAGATCAGCGGGTCTGACATTACAAGGCACTGGCATTAACCCAACATGGCATCCGAAAAACATTATCATGACGGCCATGGAAAACTATCTCTATCGGGAAGGACTGATGATGGAATCTGTTATACAAAAGATCTCCATCTAAATCAAATCAGTTAATCCGACCATTGTAAACTACCGTTCGAGTAGGCATCGAGGAGGTTCGATGATGGTCAAAACCTTCAAACTACAGTTTGAGTAGGTATCAAATAAAATTAGTTCAGCCGACCGTTGTAAACTACCGTTCGAGTAGGCATCGAGGAGGTTTGATGATGGTCAAACCCTGCAGACTACTGTTTAAGTATGTATCAAATTAAATCAGTTCGACCTACCATTGTAAACTACCATTCGAGTAGGCATTGAGGAGGTTCAATGATGGTCAAACCCTACAAACTACTGTTTGAGTATGTATCAAATCAAATCAATTCAGACGACCGTTGTAAACTACCGTTCAAGTAGGCATCGAGGAGGTTCGGTGATGGTCAAACCCTGCAAACTACCATTCTAGTAGGTATCGAATCAAATCATTTCAGTCGACTGTTGTAAACTACCGTTCGATTAGGCATCGAGGAGGTTCGATGATGGTCAAACCCTGCAAACTACTGTTCAAGTAGGCATCGAATCAAATTAGTTTAGATCGATCGTTGTAAACTAATATTTGAGTAGGCATCAAGGAGGTTTGGTGATGGTCAAACCCTGCAAACTACCGTTCGAGTAGGTATCAAATCAAATTAAATCAGATCAACCGTTGTAAACTACTGTTCGAGTAGGCATTGAGAAGATGTTATCATTACAATCTCTATCCCCAATAACAACATCGGCATCAATTGGATAGAAATCCAAATCGTTGGTGACAGGCCCATCATAGCATCGGGAAGGATTCGATAATGTAAACCGATGGAAACTATCATCATGATAGGCATCGGGAATCCCAGTGAGGTCACTCATAAGAAGAGGAATATCCTCAACGGATGTAAAGGTAAAAAGTTTATCTGAAGACAAAGAACGTTGGAAACAACCCCGACGTTGAATTCAGAAAGGTTCAATAGTATCAACCATAGAAATCTTCCCCACAGAGATCTTGAAATATCTCTACAATAATTTATCTAATCAGTCTCCATAGCACTGATGGATATCTGAAATTATTGGCCTCAACCCAGCATAGCATCGAGAAGGTTCGGTGATTAAAGCTCTGTAACTACCGTTCGACTAGGCATTGGGAAAGTTTGGTGAGGAAAACTTGGGTAAACTACCGTTCGAGTAGACATCAAGATAGTTCAGTGAAGGCCATCATTAACAACTTCATCCCCAACAAAAATGGAAGGAACAGTCAGTGATAGAATATCATTGAAAATAACTCTAAACAAGAACATTCACATCCATAACATCATATCGTGATGCATTGCATGGAATTATTTAATCTTGTCATATTTCAAGTGTCTAGTAATCTTTATCATGTTTATTCCATTACATTGCATAAACATGATAAAGAGTGTAACGAATGAGATTTTGTATATTTAATTTTAAATATTTATTGAATTAAATAAATATTTTTAGTTGAATTATTGATTGAGTTAAATAAATAATGTGATTGTTGTGGAGTAATTTAATTAAGTGTAATATATTAATTAAATGAATATTTAATATTTAATTTAATTGATGTATATTGATTTTATGGTATGGTTCTAATTTAATTGAGATAATTAAATTAGATGAAGTTTATGTGATAATTGTTACCTGGAATTATAATTAGCGAGTAATTATAATTGTTATGTGGTAATTTTTATGTGGTTAATTGATGTTAGCTTTTATATAATTAAATTAGAATGTTAAGATTTAATTAATTAAAATGTAACATTTAAATTATGTATTAAAAGGATTTATTAAAATAAAGAAAAGGGATTTAAAGTGTTTTTGCCAAACAAGGCCCTTACTTCTGTTTTAATCTCGTTTTACCAAATATGGCTTTAGTACTAATAATTTATTTTAAAAAAATACAAATCAACAAGCCTTAGGGCTTTTTAAATTCAAATTTGTGTAACCTATATATTAATTAGTAATTAGTATATGTAATTAATAGATAGCAGTTACATATTCTGTATAATTATATGTATTATATGTATATCAGTTATACATGTTATACAAAATAGTTACGTTAGAAAGTTAGAACAAAACAAAGAAAGAAAGAACAGAGAAAAGGTTAGAGAGAAAATACTCAGAGAGAAGAAGAAGAAGAAGAAGAAGAAGGAAGAGGAGTCCTTGCTAAAGCCAACAAACATCATCTTCTTCTTTCTCACAATCAAGGGGTATACTCTCTATGTTCAAATCTTTTTATATTGTGTTATGTCTTCCATGTTTTTCAAAAAGAACTTCTCTATAAAATATTTTTATGAAAATTACTTGGTTATAATGTATATATGTGATGTATATGTATATATATGCTTATATATGATTCTTATAGTTGTCTAAGTGATTCAATTCAGTTAAATACGATGAACATGAAGAAATCATGTTCATAGTAATTTACAGTGAACTTATTTTAAAAATAGTCTTTTAAATTATCAAAATTGATGTTTGATTGTTAATTGTTGTATAAATTGATCATGGATTATGATAATATGTTATGGAATAGAGTTAATACAATTGTAATTACATGATTTGGTTTAAAAACGAACTCACAGTATCAATTTTCGTCAAGAACACTTGAGAATGTTGTTTTCTTCAAAAATCATGAAAATTGTGTTTTGATTATGTGTTGTAGTGTTTATGAATGTTATAATCATGTTAGAAGTCTAAGATTTTGTTTTTATAAAGTTTTATATACATTATGTTGATAAAAATCGGACTTTGGTGCGAAGAAATAAGCCAAATTGGCTTATTTCTTTGCACGATCGCGAGCTGGGGAGAACCCATCAGCAGGGGGCCCCGCCCCAGTGGGGATTTTACCTTGGGAACCAGCAGGGGTAGAGGCTGTCCAAAAATTTGTTTTGTGGTCCGAGTAGTTTTTTGTGCAGTGCTTGTTTAGCTAACTTAAATTAATGACATGTTTAGTGTATTAGACAATGAGATAACATATTTTTAATATGTTTAAGATAATTTGAAGTCTTATGTTAATATGTTATATATGTACTCGGATATTATTGTCATAAGGTACAATACGATAGTTTAAAATGTTATGTGCGTATGTTGTGCATATTGTGAGTGTAGACTCCCGTATGTGTTTAGTTAGCGACTTATGTTGTAAACCACATTGTGAGTTGAACTTAAGTAAGAAGTTCAACAATTTAAACGTCATGGTTATGCACTAATTGATGTTATAAACATAATGTAAAATGTAGGATAATTGTGAAAGTGATTTGTAATTGTAAAGTGTAGCTTGCGCTTGAGGCAAGTTTTCTAAACTCAACTTTATTTGAGCAAGTTTCCTATCCCTAAAAACTTGTTATTTATATTGTACAAGTTCTCTAACCCTTATTCTTTATATCATGAATGTTTGTTTCCGATTCTTAACTTGTTAATTCTTGTACAAGTTATTTTGTATTCAAATGTTTATAATAAACAAGTATGGAAATTATTATTGAAGTAATGCGATCTTAACTTATTTGTTCAAGCAAGATCTACTTTATCTTTCAAATGCTTTAAGTTATTTCTAAAGCATGCCTAGTTATTGTGAAGTTTATTGTTATGACTTATATTTGGTTCATAATTCTTATATTATCAAACTGTTAAGTTATTGTGAGTTGATTCAACTACTCCTTAGTTGATGATAGTTGAAAACTCCAAATTTCCTTTTAGCTATCCAAACCAAACTTTCTTTGGTCCGGACTTGTATCAAATACTGAGATGAACAACCCTATTTGTTATGGGAGGTTACTATGCAAAAGCGTTAAATGTTTATGCATAATACATGGTACGAAGGGTTGATCCCCCTAAGTACAAGTTAGAGTCCATAGTCTAAATGACTGTTAAAGGTTTTAAACGCAAATGTTTATAACCTAGGACATATTTCAAGGTCTTATGACCCTCAGATGATTTTAATATTCAAAATTCTAAGTATTGATGAAAGAATTTTTATCCAATTCTTTATTGTTGATGAAAGTAAAGTTATTCAAATCTATTGAAGTTATTCAGTTTATATCATATTATTGTTATATTCCAAGTGAGCTTTTATTTGCTCACTCTTGCATATTTAATAATCCCTTGCAGTTAAAGCCTAGAACGTTGACGTACCGTCAACAAGTAAAGGGAAAGGCAAGATGAACAAGTGAAGATTTGTTATCTTTGATTTTAATTGTAATAAGATTTCATATATGATATTTATTTTCACACTTATTTGTTATGTTAAGGTTAGCAAACCTGGGATATTTTTGGACTAAGGTTGTAATCCTTTTTCATAAGGAAGATTTTATTTAATGATGAGGTTGTAATTTATTTTGCATTCCTTATTATTGGGTAGATGTATGTTTTATTTAGATAGTGAGCACTAAATCCCGTGAAATCGAAGTACCCGAATTTGGGGGTGTCACAAAGAGGGGCATTTGTAGACACTCAAAATTTTGCATTTCTTGTTACTAACCATGCAGGGGGGCAAACGTGTCTTTTCACGCTCTAGAAATAGCCTTGGAGGATTAAATCATCAAACCAGACCCCCGACATTAGCACTAGGAAATCATCAAACCAGACCCCCGGCAATAGCACCGAAAAATCATCAAACTAGACCCCCGACGACAGCACCGGGAAATCATCAAACCAGACCCCGGCGACAGCACCGGGAAATCATCAAACCAAACCCCGGCAACATCACCGGGAAATCAAATCATCCTTTAGAGATAACCCTAAAGCATCAAGTCAATCCTTGGAGACAACCCCAGGATATCAAATAAACCCTCAAATATAACCCGAAGAAAAAATAGAATCGGCTGCGATCAAATCTCGGAGACAACTCCAATGAACAGCTGAAAGCCCCGTCAATTTTAGAGACAACCCCCGGAAGGGGAAAATGGTCATTTTGACAAGTCAACTTCAACAACCACAAAATAGCTGCAAGAAGGGTTACAAAGAGCCATTGCAGTATTTTCGAACGCAAACTACGCAAAACAGCTCAACGGACTACCTGCGAAGACCCAAAGATGCCATTTTGATCATGGACCCATCTTCCTGAATTCAAAAAATGGCAAGCCCTGTATCATTTCATAGCTCTCAGAGAGATATTTTTGGAATGGTATGGCACATCTCCATTGGATTTTCGGATTGCAAGTTACGAGCGTTTTCGCAGGCTACACGTCGATCGAGATTGCAGGTACTTCAAGATGGCGGGACCCACTAGGAACTTCTGCAAGTGTACCTACAGAAGTCGTGGCTTTATATACAAGCTTCCCACCAGCTTGTGGGAGAAGAAGAAAGAAGAAAAAAGGAAGAAGAAGGAAGAAAAATGAAGGAAAAAAAAAAGAAAAAGAGAGAGAGAAGAGAGAAAAAAAAAAGAGAAAAGAGAGAGGATTCTTGACTAAAATCCCTCGAATCATGTTTCCAAACTTGTAAATCCCACTTGTAAGCTTTCATATACGCATATATTGCAGCATATCAAGTTTTAACCGGTGAAAATCGAGTCTAAGGGCGTTTAAAGCCGTTCGATAGCCATTCTCGTGCAAGGTCGTAAGGTTTCTTTAAATTATCTTTTTTTCTTACTAATACACATATATATGACTAATATATATGTATATTAGTTAGTTTTACGGTTTAAATATCGTTTCTAGCTTTTTTTTCCGTTAATATATATATATAAATATACATATATTTGGAATTATATATATTAGTTGAGCCTGAATTGCAAATTCGTGGCGTTTTACCGCTTTATTATATATATAAGTATATATATATATATATACATATATATACTGTTCAGTTTACCTGGATTTTAAATATGTGGCTTTTCTTGCTTTATTATATATATAAAATATATATATAGTTAATTATTGTGATTAAATATTAATTATAAACGTTCATATGATGTAAATTTGCAATATTTAACGTGTGTTGACTAGATTTGTATAAATCTAGCCATTTCTAGCTTTTAACTGGTTCAAAAGTTACCAAACTAGAACCATTAAGCTAGAATGGCTATGATTTATTTAAATTTAGTTTTCTTTCTAGTTTGTAAATATTTGGTAATTACGGGACCCTAGATCCGTATGTAGAGGAAACGTAAAGCCACGGCGACGTACATGCAGAGATTTAACTAATGAATCTCTTGTTTTGCGACGTCTAGAATTAAATATGCATTTTATTTTAAGTTATAAATTGTGCAAGCTTATAAATAATCTTCTGTGAGCCTAGTAATCACGGGATCTATGGTTAAATCCATGAATTTAGGTTCGATTCCCATAATGGACATGTTCAAGTTGTAAAGTTAGCTTGAATTCCTTTGTAAATGTAAATAAGAGGGACCTTAAAACGGTTATCCGAATTTAAGGTCTCAACATAGTAAAAGCATTGATTATGGTGTTCAGGTAACTTTGATGGCTTCTATGCCCATAAGAAACCAGACACTTATATATATATATATATAGATATATATTATTTTGTCGAGGATGCTTCGCATCCAGAGAATTAAAATCGAATCAAGCCGAATATGGAATGAAATGGAAGTATTTAAAGGCTTCAATTCCTATGCGAGCGAAAGAGTTTAAAAACCACCTTTCAAAACATCACTTTCATATCTTGTCTAAAAATGGACTTTTCAAATAAATCAAATCATTCATATATAGGTCCAACGAAGCACATCACTACTTTCAAATAAAAGCACTTAGGCCCAATAACTGTAATACACACACACACACATAAATTAGGGACTGAAAAGTGTGGTAACCGTGTTTCACGGAAGTCGGGGGGGTGCCTAACACCTTCCCTTCGCTTAATCAAGCCCTCGAATTTTATGAAATCTTGGTTTTCAAGACCAATTAACTAGAGTACAGTAATTGGACCATATTGCAAAATCTTTCAAAACTCGGTTGAGTTGGTACAACCATTTCACTCATACCAACTGGCGGCTCTGTCTAATTTCGACCAATAAAATCAAACTTTTCAAATCGTCGATATTATATGTCGGCCTTTTCCTAAAAATTCACCCTTCAGATCAAACAAAACCAAATAGAAAATAAAGGGTAGAAACACTTAGGAAAAGGGAACCTAAAATTTTCTCAACGTTGACAAGTGTGCTCTCCTAACAACTTGAAAAAGCATTAGTCGTTAATCAAAATAAGACTCCTCTTATTTATAGATGCAGGCAACCCTCCTAAACATTATAGAATTAGGGTTTTATATTAATTAATTAAACTCTTTTAATTAATATACCTCATAATCTTATTAAGAATATGTGAGAGTACTTTTATTAATTAATTTCCAAACTCCTTTAGGAATTAAACTAATAATAATAATAAGACTCCTCTTATTAATTTATATTTAATGTTTCTAAAATACTAAATAATAAATATTAAGCTATTTAATTTATCTTATCACCATAAATTAAATTAAATACACTTAAGTTATTATTACGATTATGCCAGTTGCTTCTTAAATAAATATTCATCCTTTTATTGTGTGACCCTTTAGTTCTCTATATTAAACCGGTTCTAAATATATTAACTATAATAATTATAATTTTATTTAAATAAATAAATTAACTATTAATTCATTTAAATAAATAGTTATTCTACAATAAGGGTAAGCCCCCTTTGCGCTCAACGACTTTCTATATAATATGTATTTCAACATTAATCATAAAAGAACCTTTGAGTAAATAGTTACCGTACAATTCATTCCTTTTATCATACAATGTCCCAATTAAATATAAGACATGGATTTACTATCAAGTCTTTATTTAATTATATGTATTCCGATCCTAAATGCACAAACCCTGATAATGCAAATTAGAAACTACTTTTTAATTTCATTTTGCCTTGGCCAAGGACTGTTGAGTTTTCATTTATCAAATCACATAGAACATTAACTTCTTTTACTAGAAGTAGTAGATCTTTTATTGATCATTCATTATCTTCATAAATAATTAATTATACCCAAGCATACCCTTTGATATACCCTCAAGGTCTTAAAAGACATTTTAAAGTATAACTCATCATATATAAGATACTATGATGATCTCAAGTCCAAGGATTACTTGTACAACTATCACTAAAGGAATTCCTATTGATAGGCAAGTAAAACTCCATTAGGTATTCTTTAGCGAGTCGCGTTCAGTGTACTTATTCTCCAATAAGCACCAACATACTTGCTTTAGTGTCTCCACATAAATGATTATGAGATCGATCATTATCTTCCAAAGAGCAAGCAACGTATGTACCAATATATCCGGATTACCTAATCCCTTATTTAGTAATCCATCGATTGGAAACTATTTTATTTTAAGCTATCTAAGAATTTAGAACTCATTAGCATGATCATCATCATGATTCTAAAAGTATTGCTTAAAACTATGGGTTTATCACATTTAAATATAACAACATTATGTAGACAATATAAACGCCTTTAAATAAATAATTTTTTTATTAATAAATAAATAAGATTGTTACAAAGTATACGTTTTATCATCATACATGATTAGCTTGTGTGCATACTACTTTCAATCACCCACGTGCTCTAAAGCCAATCGCCATGATATCTAATACACATCTTCTCTAAGTGATGATCAAACTGCTATTTTGTTAAAGCTTTAGTAAATAGATCTGTAATGTTGTTTTGAGTGCCCACACAATTTAGGGTGACATCTGTGACGCCCCCAAATTCGGGACCGCCACTTGGTCACCTGAATTCGATTCTTCACGTGCTCATGGTAATACAATAATAACTAAAATCACATATTCACAGCGAAAGATCTAATTTAGAATAATATACAGTGATTTATTATAATTATTCTCCCACGTCTCGCAACCTACAATACTTAATAGATTACATAATGATATCGAATAAAGACTTATTACATAATCCTACTTAAGCTTAAACATAGTTTGAAGACAGTCTTAATACAACATAACAATTTTTAAACATAAAGGAACAAGCTAGTTGGTAGCCTTGCCCTTGCCCTTGTCTTTCCTAGAGACACTTCCCTGTTCTGCCTTAACTGAAAGGTTTTAAAATAAACAAAAATGAGCACAAATTGCCCAGCAAGTAATATACAACAAGGGTGATGAGTATTATATCACGAGTTTGAAATATCGAAGTATAATCTCTAGGATAGTTCAGAGTTTCATAATAATATCAGGAACAACAAATATCAACAATTCTTGAATCACATCTTTGGAATATGAAATGATAATTCAATATAGATCAACAAATATATATGAATTCAACGGCTATCAACGTATCTAACTGGATAAAACAATTTATACTGAGCAGTCACTAAGGACTATTGAACATCTACTAGAATTACCAATATTAAACTGATAACCCAAAAGAAACAAGTATAATAGATGATCAGTCTACAATACTCTATGTTATGCATAACCACAGTAATATTCACGCGTGTTGGGGCTTCCAACAATAAACACTCCCCTTACCATAAGGGTTGTTCAACTCCGTTTTCAAGATTTTCGCACCAATAAAAAGGTTTGGACAGTTTTATAAACATGCATATAGTCTAGCCGAATCAAGTGGCATAGACATTTTCATAATATTCAAGAACAATTCCAAGTTCAACATGAATAATAGCTTTCACAAGAGTTGAAACATACTAGCTCAATTGAACGAGTAAGACAACTTGCATTCAAAGAGATAAAGTTTAGATTCTCGCTTATAATATTCGTTGAATAAAGTAATACAAGGGTTAGGATACTTACACTATAAATGAGTGTAAGTTAGAAAACTTGCACAATCATAGATTTCATTGCATAAATAAATGCGTCGGTTAGGAAACTTGCACTATAAATGATTGTAAGTCAGGAAACTTGCACAATCATAGATTTCATTGCATAAAGTAAATGTGTCGGTTAGGATACTTGCCTTAAGCGTAGTTTATCCACGTAAAGCCTAATATTGGTTCGAAGAATTATACTATCCTATTAACGTATATATATATATATATATATATACATATATATATATACATATATATATATATACACACATTAGTTATACACATCGGATTCACATACTTGACATGTAAATTGAGCACATACATCAAGCTCTATCTTAGCTACACAATCAAATCGTATAACTATATATTAACAAACCACATAGTTTAATAATCAACTATAGTCCTTACTTGTAATTGTCTTAGAAAATCATACTTGAATAGTTTACGTCGTGTCCAACTATGTGAGTGTTCATATAGATCATGCGTAGCGACATAAAGAATACTAGCATGGAACCCTATAAGTTAAGAATACAACCATGCAATTTGTATGAAACTTAGTTTGCAAACATATTCGAGTTAGTCTTTAACAGTCATTTTAAACCAAGCCAAAGAAATCTAGTTCATATAGGCAATTTCAAATCATATCTCACACCTAGTTAAGTTACGAGCATATGCTAGCAAGTTCGGACTTAAATAACACATGCTTCGTCAAGGGTTGTTTTCAAAATCATGAGTTCTCTTTTTATCTTAAGTAAACTATGGAAACATGTATTGCACAGGAAGGACTCCATAAATCATGTTACATTTACTTAGTATGAATTATAATTTCACTGCTCTCGGACTGGACAAACAGATAGTCATTTCTGGGCCTATTTGCACAGTGGCGCTGCGGCGCGGCAACAACAGCAGCAAGCTGGCGCTGCGGCGAGGACACCATACCTGGAATCGGCGCTGCGGCGTGGGGACGCTGGGACTGAGGCACTGTGGCGCTGCAGCGAGCAGATAACGCTACGCATCGGCGCTACGGTGCCGCGATGCAGACTCAGTTCCTGCAGTTCACGCTGCAGCCAAAACCGACCCAAAACTTCCCATTTCATCGATTTCAACATACCTATATGCTATTAGACCTCTTTAACTTACTAACACACACACACACACACAAACACATATATATATATATATGCTTATATAATAGTCAATCGCCATTTATCAATTCCCAAATTCATGAACTCCAACTAAATTCAAGAATTAAAGAATTTTTATAGAAATTGCAGAAATAGAAAACAAAAATGAAGAATGATAAGCAAGTGAGCTATATTGTAGTTCCAACACGTATGTAAGTCCACAATACACTACACAAGCTTTGTATAATTCAATTATACTTTAATTTCATATGATCAAGAATATGGATTTTGACAGAAACAAGAAATGGAGTTTTGACAGAGGATGAAAATGATAAGCAAGGAAGAGGGATTATACCTCTGTAAATGAAATCGAACTTGCTAATAAGAACTCTC
Source organism: Panax stipuleanatus (assembly GCA_020205555.1). Taxonomy (NCBI): domain Eukaryota; kingdom Viridiplantae; phylum Streptophyta; class Magnoliopsida; order Apiales; family Araliaceae; genus Panax; species Panax stipuleanatus. The sequence goes on along the minus strand of CM035115.1, from coordinate 53,587,550 downwards.
TCAGCCTCAGAGAATGCTATCACTGATATATGTATATGCTCTCCTTTTCAACACTTAGCAAATCTTAGCAATTGAAAATATGAAAGAGATATGTTGTATTTATAGAGAAATCCTTACACAGGCAATGTCAATTTTCTCCAAATTAAACCAACATATGCAAGGATTGTATGAAGGTTATGGAGTGGTAGGTAATTAGTTGTTGAAGGAAATCATTAAGCCCACATCCTTGTTCATCATTGCTGTGATTTTACTGAGTTTGAGGAGTAGAGAGTAGGCTTAGGCTTATGGTTATGCACGTGAAGGAGAAATGGGTCTCTTATAAGTAATATACATCTCAGCATTCTAGCAAACACAATGTTATATTATCACTACAAGAAAAGAGGTTATCAGCGACCAAAGGTATCAGCGACCGCAAAATCCGATCGCTAGTAGTGGAATCAGCGACCGCCTTTGGCGACCATCCTAAAATTTGGTCGCTAGTTTATATCTGCAACGCATGCGATCGCTATTCGGTCGCAGGTGTGTTTTTGCCGCCTAAAAATTGGCGTGAATTGCTCGCGGGCTTTTCTTCAGCGACCACGGAGTTACAGCGACGGCATGCGGTCACTGGTATATCCACGTCATTAAAAACTAGCGACCGTATGCGGTAGCTGAAAGCGGTCGCTGATTCTTTTAATTGTTCTCATCAACAGGCCTGGACAACAGACGCGAAACAGAAAGAAAAAGAGGGAGACAGAGAAGGCGAGAAGAGGAAGAAGGGGGAGAAGAATAGGGAGAAGACGAAGAAGGGTTTCTGCCACCCATTGCTACCGCCTCACCGCCACCGCCCGCTGCTACCGCTGCCGACACTTAGGTATATATTAGTTATCCTATGAATGATTTTGTTATACAATGAATGATTAATTTGGGTAATGTATACATATATGCATTGATATGTTGCTATGAATATATATATATATATATATATATATATATATATATATGTTATTATATTGATTTGTAGCTATGAATATGTATATATATACATAAATTTGATTAATTTGGTGTATGTATACTCTATGTTTAAGAACCCTTAATTAGGTTTAATTTGGATAATTAGATTTAATTTGGGTAATTAGGTTTAATTTGGATAATTAAGTTTAATTTGGGTAATGTATAATATATATATATTCTTTGTAACATTACTAAGTTACCATTTACTTAGTTTTCAACTAATAATTAAATTAAAATAACATGATATAATATTTGACACATGCATTACTTAGTTTCTCTCATACTAAATTTAGTAACATGTAATATTTGACATATAATATATATTAAATATGATTAAATATATAATTAAATTAAATTATAATATCATATAAATAGAATATTAAACTTAAATAATATAAAATATATTATTATAATATAATATAATATAATATAGTAAAATATTATATTAAACTAATATAATATGGTGTTGTGTTTGAACCCCACTTAATCCAAATTCTAAAAATTCCAAATAAAACAGGGAATAGTTATCAAACAAGCAAGTTTCACACTTTGTCAATTATCATATGGTGTTGTGTTTGAACCCCATCTATTAGACTGAATCCATTAACTGCTGGTTTAGAATCCATCAACCACAAAGTTTGTCCAAAATATACCAACAATTAGTTCATGGGACATCTTGCATAACAGAACAGCTAAAAAATAGTGCCTAATACTTTCAGGTACAAAACACAATCTTAATATAACCTACTACAAACTTGCTTCAAAAAAGAATAAGAAAATGACTGACATCCAAAAGAATAGAGCATCGCGGATGAACTGCCTTGTCGAGTCTTCTCTATGTAAGCTCCTCCTCTTCACATAAAAAGCATAGACTATTAGTATCAAATATAAAAGGTTATCTAGGAAGCAAAATTAATTAAACACTAAACAAAAAGAACAAGAATGAAATTGATCTAGTTGGACTGTTATAATGGGAAGATGTTATAGGTTCAAGGGGCCTAAGTTATGTCAACAAGAATAATCTATGATCCTATAGAAGAACTATGACTAATCAAGTTAGGATTCTACAGCTATATCATAAATCCAGCCAGGACGAAAGTATTCAGACAAGAGAATTCAATGCGTCGCCAATCAACTAGTTTCCTTTGAAGTTTGAAGATAGGAGAAGTATGGTTTGAACATGTATGGTTGGAGCTGTGTTGTTGTTTGAACACCCTCAAACAATAATAGCTTACATATATGTTGAAATGTTAATCATATACGTGTATATGCTCAAGTCATATGTTTACAATTATGCTTAAATGTTAATCATATGCTTACAAGTATGCTCAAGTCATATGCTTACAAGTATGCTCAACTCATATGCTTACAAGTATGCTCAAGTCATATGCTTACATAAAGATACATCTATATGTATTTATATGCATCATAAATGACATTGGGATGAATTATAAATATCTAACAAAGGGATACAATAATTCTTGTTTGCAATAGGTACCGTGGTATCATGGACCTTTATTCAAACCGTAGTTGGATGAGAAAATGAAAGTCAAGTTCCCAGATAGGTGCTACAAATGAATTTAGAATTGGTTGTCAAGTGTTTCTGGATTATGCATATAGTCACCCGGAATGTGTGAATGGTCAAAACAAGATAAGATGCCCTTGTTTGAAGTGTAAAAATCAAAATTATATGGACAGAGACATAGTAAACTATCATTTACTTGTTTCTGGGTTCATGAGAAATTATGAAGAATGCTGGTGGGCACATGGGCAGAGAAGGATAGTGGCTATACACAAGTACACACTCCGGGAAGTAGTACCCATCGTATGAATTCCATGGTTCATGATATTGCAAGGCCAGATTTTGATTGGGAACAAGGCAGAGAGCAACCTATGAATTCTGATGCCAAAGCGCTCTTTAAGTTGTTAGACGAGGGTAGCGAGCCGTTGTGGCATGGTTGCACCAAGCACACTACATTGTCTGCAGTGGCAACATTACTTAACATCAAGGCTGATCACAACTTGAGCCATGAGTGTTTTGAGTCGCTATTGAAGGCCATTACGAGTATATTGCCTGATGATGAAAAATTACCCGATAACTACTACTACTGTAAGAAAATGGTGAAGAAGTTGGGTCTTGGATACCAAAAGATCGATGCATGTTCGAACGATTGCATGTTATTTTATAAGGAAAATGAACAAAAGACAAGGTGCACGTTTTGCAGTCATGATCGGTTCAGGCCTAATAAAGAGGGTGTGACTACAAAAAAGACAAGTATACCTTTTAAGATTTTAAGGTATTTTCCAATTACGCATCGGTTAAAAGGTTGTACATGTCTTCAAGAACAGCTGAACATATGACTTGGCATGCGAAATCTCCAGCTAAAGATGGAGAACTTAACCATCCCGTAGATGGGCAGGCTTGGAAGGATTTTAACTTAGCACATCCTGGGTTTGCATTGGAACGTAGAAATGTGAGGCTTGGTTTGTCCACTGATGGATTCAACCCATTCGGCCACTCAGCTGTTCCGTACTCATGTTGGCCTGTGATTGTTACTCCGTACAACTTGCCTCCATGGATGTGTATGAAACAACCATACTTATTTCTTTCACTCGTGGTTCTTGGTCCTAAGAGTCCTGGAAAGATCTTAGATGTTTACTTGAGACCTCTTATAGACGAGTTGAAGGTATTGTGGGAGGATGGAGTACAGACTTGGGATGTTGCAACGAAAACAAATTTTAACCTTAGGGCAGCGGTTATGTGGACTATAAGTGATTTCCCTGCCTATGGTATGTTAGCTGGATGGAGTACACACGGGAAGTTGGCTTGTCCGTATTGTATGGAGCATACAAAGTCTTTAAATCTATCAAAAGGTCGAAAGCCTTGCTGGTTTGACTGTCATCGTCGTTTCTTGCCGGTAGACCACCCGTTTCGAAGAAATAGAGAACACTTCAGGAAAGGGAAAGTAGAGAATGATATGCCTGCATCGTGATTGTCGGGGACGGAGATGCGTGACCGTGTGATGAGATTGTCGGTTATCCCATTTGGTAAGATTGATGCCACAAACATAATCAATGGGTTTGGCGAGTCTCATAACTGGGTTCGGAGGAGCATCTTTTGGGAATTGCCTTATTGGTCTACAAATTTGATTCGTCATAATCTAGATGTGATGCATATTGAGAAGAATGTGTTCGACAATGTGTTTAACACCGTGATGAATGTTACGGGGAAGACAAAAGATAATGATAAGGCACGTTTGGACATGAAAGATATTTGTAAGTGTCCTGAATTAGAACTTTATGAATCTCCTAATGGTAAGATTGTCAAACCGCATGTAAGGTACACATTGTCCAAAAAGCAAGTTGAAGATGTGTGCACATGAGTTAAGTCTCTGAAACTACCAGATGGATATGCGTCAAACATTGCAAGGTGTGTTACGGGTGGAAAATTGCAAGGGATGAAGAGTCACGACTGTCATGTGTTCATGGAGAGACTTATGCCTATAGCATTTCGGGATCTGCTTGATAAACCAATATGGGATGCTTTAACGGATCTTAGTCGTATCTTTAAAGACTTATGTTCAAAAACATTAAATGAGAAGGACATGTCTGTACTTGAAAAGAACATCATAGAGATCACGTGTAAACTGGAAAAAATATTCCCGCCTGGTTTTTTTGACTCCATGGAGCATTTGCAAATCCATTTTCCCTATGAAGCTCGTGTTGGGGGTCCAGTTCAATATAGATGGATGTACCCTTTCGAGAGGGTGATGGGAAACCTTAAGAAGAAGGTTAAGAATAGAGCTTATGTCGAGGGGTCAATATGTGAGGCATACAGTTTCGATGAGATATCTACGTTTGTCTCAGACTATTTTTCGGACAAAGTCTTGACAAAGGCCAATCGAGTCTCGAGACATGATGATGGGGGAAATGTTGAACTAAATGGTCGGCTTTCTGTATTTGGTCTATCGGGCCGCGCTTATGGAAAAGGGAAGCGCATATTCCTCTCTGAGCAAGAATTATATGCTGCACATACTTACATTCTTCTCAATTGCGAGGAGATTGACGAATTTGTGAGGTACACACGTAAACTTGAAAATTTATCCCACGTAAACTTGAAAATTTATCCCTTAACTTTCAATGACATGTAATATACATTCTAATATATTAATGTTTATAACATTGTATAGATTGTACGATGACGAGTTAAAAGTGAAGCATCCCGGCATAACTGATAAAGATATTCAAATCAATCGTGATAAAAAATTTGCACTTTGGCTAAAGGACAAAGTAAGTTCAATTTCTTAAGCACGACATATATATATACTCCATATTAACGATGACTTCATTTAATAAGATAGAGTTTTTGTAGGCTTTGACTGAGGGATCAACGATTCCGGCTAATGTACAAGTCCTAGCTATGGGACCAGACAGAGACCAAGTCAGCCGCAATGGTTATAAAATAAATGATTGTGAATTTCATACAAAGGCATATGGGCACGGTAAAAGAATAACAAACTCTGGAGTGTGTGTCCAAGGAGATTGTTACAATGAGCTTGGTCGTGCCTTTCATGGGGAATTGGAGGAAATCGTAGAGTTGACGTACAAGGGCACGTACGGGGGTCATATTAACTTGTTCAAGTGTCATTGGTTTGATTCAAAAAAAGGGATACGTGTTGACAGACATGGAATCGTCGATATTGACCTCCATAGGTCTGCGTACTCCAACAAACCGTTTGTTTTACCAACTCAAACAGTACAAGTATACTACACTCCTAGTCCTGTTAGGAAAAGGGATAGACCGCCTACAGATTGGCAAGTTGTAATTCATACTCCCGCGTGCAGTCGTGTAGAAGTAGTTGATGGGGAGATTTACCAATAGCAGATGTTTCATGCTCAAACTATAATAAATGTGGAGGACGACAATGAAGTAATCCAGTTAGATGGTGGAGATGAACCACATGAATTAGATCCTGAGTCAATACTTGTGTTAGATGACATTGATATTGAGGAGGAAGAGTTACTAACTGAATCTGACACTGAATCTGAAGCAGATGATGGTTATGAATCTGCAATACGTATACAAGATGATTCTGAATCAGACATTGACACTTGAACAAATGAAATGTATGTTTAGCATTACATGTTTAGCATTTTCTGTCATTATTGTCATTTTATATTCATATATATACATGTAATCAAATATAACTCATACTAACATCTTTATATCACTGACATGTTTATGTACTTAACTATTTCAATGCAATTTCCTGTCATTATTGTCAATTTATATTCATATATACATGTAATCAAATATAACTCATACTAACATTTTGAAATTTGTAATATATAGATGGCTTCTGAAGCAGCGCAGAAAAAGCACGGCTTGGGTAGGGGGCCTAATCATGTGCCCAAGGCCCCTACTAATCCGGATGATCGGATTCTTATTCAGATTCGTCCTCCTCTGAATAGCACGTACGTCCCGCATCATTTATATATAAACATTTTAGATTCCATTTATACAAGATATATAACTAATGTAAATTGCTTTAATATATCTACTTATCTTTGATGTAAATTGTTGTATATTATAGTGATTTTTCATATAATAAGATCGTCAAGTGCATATCACAGCTGTGCTTACAGAATTGGCCCACACCTGTGATTACGTGGGCGACCACACCTATCGCCCACAAGGATGCAGTTTGGGCTGAATTTCAGGTATTTTTTTTAATTATGACAGATAATATAATATTCTAAGGATAATTGTTTAGTAGTATTGGATTATATGTTAAAAGTACTATTTTAATATTATTATTGTTGTTTTATTTACAGAAAAGGTATAGATGGGAGGACACGCACGCTTCAGTGATACAGACACTATTCTGGCAGAAGTGCGCCGCCCGCACCAAAGATAATTTGAACAAAGAACGACAAAAAGCCCTTCACAATGCATCGATCGACCATCCAGGCCAGGGAGACGATTACATGCACGAGCATAGCCCCTGGTGGTGCACCCAATCTGTGACGCCCCCAAATTCCAGGACCGCCACTTGGTCTCTCGAATTCGGTTCATCACGTGCTCATGGTAATACATCACAATAATAATAATTAAATATCATACGATCACAGCGGAAAATCTATTCTAGAATAATTTACAATGATTTATTATAATTATTCCCCCAAGTCTCGCAACCTACAGTACTTAATAGATTACATAATAATATCAGTTAACGACTTATTACATAATCTAACTTAAGCTTAAACATAATCAAATCCAGTCTTACTACATCATCTTCATACAATATGAATATATTTAAAACATAACAGACATAAGCTAGTTGGTAGCTTTGCCCTTGCCCTTATCAACGCCCGAAGGTTCACCATGCTCTGCCTTAACTGAAATGTTTTAAGGAAAGCAAGAATGAGCACAAATTGCCCAGCAAGTAATATACAATAAGGGTGAGTAATAAGATTCTCAATTCTCGAAAGGGTATAACAAGATTTGATAGTTCAAGAATAACAAGAATATCAATAGTTCTCAATATCAGTCGCTAAGGACAGGATAATATCAATATGATTCAATAATAAGTCAATTCAAGATTTCAAATAATTGAATACTGAGTAGTCACTACGGACTATGAACTTCTACTAGAATTGACAGTAATAAACTGAAAATCCAACAAAAACAGGTACAACAGGTGATCAGCCTAAAGTACCCTTGTTATGCATAACAATCAACCATACTCAAGTGTGCACGTCGGTTCTCCGACAATTATATATTCCCTTCAAAGAAGGTTGTTCTTCTCAGTCAAATACAAGATCCCGCACCAATCAATTAGTTTGGGTCGCTTTTCAATAATATAAGTCTAGCCGAATCAAATGGCATAGACACTTTCACAATATTCAAGAACAATACTAAGTTCAACATGAATAATAGCTTTAATGAAATAAGAGTTCAAGTATGCTAATTCGATTCAACCGATTAAATAGGAAACTAGTTCGCAATACACAAGATAGGATACTTGCATAGTAAAAGAGTATAAGTTAGGAAACTTTCACAATCATAGATTTCCTTGCATAAAGTAAATGCGTCGGTTAGGATACTTGCACTTTAAAAGAGTGTAAGTAAGAGAACTTGCCTTTAGCGTAGTTTATCCACGAAAAGCAAATCAACACTTTCGAATTCCTATCGTAATACAGTTACGTATATATATGATATTCATTAGTCATATAATTTAACTTCACATTTTCTCTTTGAATATACGATCAACACATAAGCTAAGTTTTACCTAGCTACACAGTTATATAGAATATAATTTCTATCCTTAACGTTCCTTCTTTAGAGTTTAAACGCATTCTCATATTATATAAGATCTCAACAATTAGCAAACATGCTTGCATATTATTAATATCTCATAAGACCACAATCAATACTAAATATATTTCATTTTAGCAAGTTACGGCATCTCCTTAAGTTAACCGTCAAAATCGGGTTCAAGTAACATCATATAATATCACGTAGCATGTATTCATATTTAAAGGATACTTTACATGCTTGTATAACTTTTCCAAATCCAATCGTACATGGTATAGGTTCTTAAGTTAATACTTAAAGCCATTCAAGGACACGAACTCATATGGTCTAACATGGTCGCTTTTAAACACATAAGATATTCATATAACTTGTATTAGTCATGCTCATGAGTACTCGTATTGCATATATGTAGCTAGCATTGTTATTATCTTGAAAACATGCTTTGTTCATGCTAAACTTTAATCATGGCAACTAATCATGGTATATATACATGCATGACACATGAATGAGTCTAAGAGTACTATCACATGTGTTCATAAATGTCAAATTCTAATTCTCGTCATAACATACCAACGTTCACGTTCAAAGCTTATACTTTGTTAGTATAGTTCATTAATAAGGTCTATCATGTTCATGCTTCCTTATGAAACCCATATACACAAGTTAACATGCTTTTCATGTATTTCAAGGCCCTATAAACATGCTCGAAAAGTCAGAATGTATACATGGTCTTTACATGTCAATATCAACCTTCAAAACTTGTATTTTTGTTAGAAAGGTGCACTAGTTGGGTTCACATGTCCATATTATATCACGGAACCTATATACATAAGTTAGTATGCATTTCATGTGTCTCTAGGTCATACTAACATGTCTCGAAAGTCAGAATATTAACATGCTTCATATATGTTAACGTCGTTCATGAAACTTTAAGTTCGTTTTCAAACTATATGTCGTTTGGTTAACCATGCATGCTAATATACTAAAACATGCTCACATTGCCTCATTAGGTTTATATATAAGTATTAATCATGCTTTCATGCTTGTTTAAACAAAAATCAAACAATTAGTTCATAACAGTTTTGTTGCAGAATGCAGAAAAACTGAACACAGAGTCTGGCGCTGCGGCGCGGCACAGCAGCTCACTACTGGCGCTGCGGCGCGAGTGGCGCTGCGTGCGGCGCTGCGGCGCGGGCTGCGGCGCGAGTGGCGCTTCGGCGCGGGCTGCGGCGCTGCGGCGTCGAGGCAGTTTTCTGCAGTTCAGACTGCAGCGAAATCCGACCAAAAACCTCCCATTTCATCGATTTCAACATACCCAAATGCTATTAGACTTGTTTAACTTACTAACACGTACATATATGCTTATATAATAGTCAATAGCAATTATCAATTCCCAATTTCATGAACACCAACCAATTTCACGATATTTGATGTTTTTACAGAAATCTCAGAAATGGAAACACCAAAAATGAAATTGAAGAGCAATGAAGCATATATAGTAATTCTAATCACATATATAAGTCCTTTAAACAACTAATTATTATTCTCAATTCACAAAACCATAACTTCCAACTGAAATCAAGAATTCACGAATAGAAATTTTGACAGAAAATGACAATGAAGATACGAAGAGGATTTATACCTCTGTAAATGATTTAAGCTTGCTGCTATCTCAATAACACTGATATATATATATATATGCTCTCTAGTCTCACTTAGCCAAAATGCTCAGCAAAAGAAATGTGAAGGAGATGAGGCTATATTTATAGAACTCCCATTATACAGACAAAGCAATTGTATCCCATATCAAACTAACGGATTATAGGAATGCATGAAGGTTATCAAAGGGTAGGTAATTAGTGGTTGGATTCATCATGAATCCCACTCCCTCCACAATCATGAGCTATGAAATGCTAGTTGCTGAGTTTGGGGAGAAGAAGAAGGAATAGGCCTTAGCTGTATGTCAAGCACGTGAAGAGCAAATGGGACACTTAAAATGAGACAATTGATTTAACTCCTCAGCATTTGCAAATACTACACTTGTATATACACACCATATACATATGTTATATATATATGTACTCTTAGGTTATAATTTAAATCACAATGTACTTCACATAATGTAATAAGTGTAATTTACACACATATAATCCAGGTACGTTTATCTTACTGATATAATACCATCGGATACTACCACATTACCTTATATCATATATTATTAAATTGTATTACTCAACAATTATTTATAATAGATCCATGATACATTATTTTAATGTATATCCACACATCATTTGTCACCTACACATATCATAACATATAGTTACTATACATTTAATTCGCATGCTTGCACATATAATTTCTCATCTTATAATTTGAATATTAATTAATAATATACACATATCCTACATCCATCAATATAATTGTTAACCTCCATAACAATTTAATTAACCCTTATATGATTAATTATCACTTTGATATAAATCTTATTGTATTTATAAACACGTTGCTCATTATTATTAAGTTTCTTGCAATAATAATAATCACATATTGTTAATCGATCCTCATTAGTATTTTATAACAGTTAATTAATATTCTTCGATTAACAATTAATATAGATTAATTGTTCACTTAAATTAATATAATCATTCTTATATTACGCCACTGTGCCACACAAGGCAATCAACGAGTTTATCACAAACTCCACCAATTTCTCAATTATTATAATTATTCAATTATATATAATTGAATTAATTCATCTCATAACACAAAATCATTTATATTCAAATAAATTCTCATTTCCATTAATATATTTATTTAATAATATATGGAAATTCTCGGGTATTACATCCTCCCCCCCTTATAAAAATTCCGTCCCGGAATTGCTACAAGGTTACACAAATAGATGGGGATAGTCCCTCATCATCCTATCTTCTAACTCCCACGTTGCCTCCTCGACATCGTGGTTACGCCAAAGTACTTTTACAGATGAAATAACTTTATTTCTCAAAGTTTGTTCTTTCCTATCTAATATTTGGACAGGAATTTCTTCATACGCCAAGTTCTTCTCCACTTGAATGGGCTCGTAAGAAATCACGTGCTTGTAGTCGGCCTTGTACGGTCGCAACACGGAAATGTGGAACACGTTGTGGATATGCTCCAGTTCGGGTGGCAACGCAACTTTGTATGCCACTTCGCCCACTCGCTTCAGTATCTCGAACGGTCCTATGAATCTTGGACTCAATTTTCCTTTCTTGCCGAAACGGATTTTTCCCTTCCATGGAGATACCTTTAAGAATACGAAACTGCCGACTTTGAAGTCTCGGTCCTGCCGATGCAAATCTGCGTATTTCTTCTGGCGATCTTGAGCTGCTACAAGTCTGGCTCTTATCACTGTCACCACGTCTGCGGTTTGTTGAACTAACTCTGGTCCGAGTATTCGTCGTTCTCCGACTTCGTCCCAACATAACGGCGTTCTGCACTTTCTCCCGTAAAGAGCTTCGTACGGTGGCATGCCAATACTCGCATGGTAGCTATTATTATATGCGAATTCTACTAAGGGTAGGTGGTCGTCCCAATTTCCCTTAAAATCCATCACGCAAGTCCTAAGCATGTCTTCTAGCGTTTGTATTGTTCGCTCACTTTGTCCGTCTGTTTGAGGATGATAAGCTGTACTCAACCTCAACTGCGTTCCCATTTTTCTTGCAAACTCTTCCAAAAATTGGACGTGAAGCGCGGATCTCGATCAGAGACAATTGACACCGGCACTCCATGTCGTGAAATAATTTCTTTTACATATAGGCTTGCTAATTGGTTCAAACTGTAGCGGATCTTGATTGGTAGAAAGTGTGCGGTCTTCGTTAGTCGATCCACGATAACCCAAATAGCATCATAACCTTTCTGTGTAACTGGAAGTCCTACCACGAAGTCCATGGTAATATGCTCCCATTTCCACTCTGGTATTTCTAATGGTTGTAGTAAACCACTTGGCCGCTGATGTTCTGCTTTAACGCGTTGGCAAGTCAAGCATTTACTGACGCACTCTGCGACTTCCCGTTTCAAATTAGGCCACCAAAAATGTTGCCTTAGATCTCGGTACATCTTTGTGCCTCCCGGATGAACGGAATATGTCGTATTGTGTGCCTCGTGCAAAATCTCTTCCCTCAACTCAGTTACCGCTGGTACCCACACTCTCCCTTCAAATCTCAAAATACCGTCTTTATCCATTCGAAATTTTTCTCCCTCACTTTCTGTGATCCTCTTTCGGATTTTCTCACACTCTTCATCCTTTTCCTGAGCTTCCTTTACTCTATTCAACAACGTCGGACAAGCTTCCATTACAATTAACTTCTCACCAGACTTTTCTGGTCCTTTTACTTCTATCTCCAATTTCTCCATCTCTCTTATCAACTCTTCCTGAGTCGTCAAATTAAACAACTTCTCCCTTCCTTTCCTGCTCAGAGCGTCGGCAACCACATTTGCCTTTCCCGGGTGATAAAGAATATCGCAGTCATAGTCTTTGATTAATTCTAACCACCTTCTCTGTCGCATGTTTAACTCCTTCTGTGTGAAGATATATTTCAGACTTTTGTGGTCCGTGTATATCTCACATTTTTCTCCGTATAGATAATGCCTCCATATCTTTAACGCAAAAACTACTGCCGCTAACTCTAAGTCGTGAGTAGGGTATCGTTTTTCGTAATCCTTTAATTGTCGTGATGCATATGCAATGACCTTGCCATGTTGCATGAGCACACAGCCAAGCCCCTTGTGCGATGCATCACTATACACCACAAAATTTCCCGCATCATCTGGTAATGATAATACAGGTGCTTCGCTCAATCTCCTTTTCAGTTCTTGAAGACTTTCTTCGCATTTGTCGGTCCATACAAATTTCACCGTCTTTCTAGTCAAATTGGTCAGCGGGGTTGCTATCTTAGAAAAATCTTGGATGAATCTTCGATAGTACCCAGCTAACCCTAGAAAGCTTCTCACCTCCGTCGGTGTTCTCGGTTGTTCCCAATTACTTACTGCTTCAACCTTCGCAGGGTCTACAGAGATTCCATTCTTATCCACCACGTGGCCTAAGAATTGAACCTTCTCCATCCAAAATTCGTACTTAGAAAATTTTGCATACATCTTCTCCTTCCTTAGTGCCTCCAAAACAATCTTCAGATGTTCGGCGTGTTCTTCCTCTGTCTTTGAGTAGATCAAAATGTCGTCGATAAAAACCACTACAAATTTATCCAAGTATGGCTTGAAAACTCGGTTCATCAAGTCCATAAATGCTGCCGGAGCATTAGTCAATCCGAATGACATTACCAAAAACTCGTAGTGTCCATAACGGGTTCGAAACGCAGTCTTTGGTATGTCCTCATCCCGTACCTTCAGTTGATGATATCCTGTTCGTAGGTCGATCTTCGAGAAACACTTTGCTCCCTTCAGTTGATCAAACAAGTCGTCTATCCTCGGTAGCGGGTACCGGTTCTTGATCGTTACTCTATTCAATTCTCGATAATCGATACAGAGCCTCATCGATCCGTCCTTCTTCTTAACGAATAGTACTGGTGCTCCCCCAAGGAGAAACACTCGGTCGAATGTAACCCTTATCCAATAATTCTTGCAATTGCATCATTAATTCCTTCATTTCTACTGGCGCCATACGATATGGAGCTTTCGAAATCGGTGCCGTTCCCGGTGCTAAGTCTATTACGAATTCGATTTCTCTGTCTGGCGGAAGACCAGGCAGATCGTCCGGAAACACATCTTGGAATTCATTAACTACGTATATATCCTTAATTTCTACTCCCTTCGTCCGAGTATCAACGATGTAAGCTAAATATCCTCCACATCCTTTCCTTAACAATTTCTTGGCCTGCATCATCGTAACGCAACACGATTGCTTAAGCGATGAGCTACCATAAAACACTACCTTAGACTTACTCGGAGTCTGAAGGTTCACACATTTGTTCTGACAGTCAATTATCGCAGCATGGTTATACAACCAATCCATTCCCAGTATTACGTCAAATTCTCCCAGTCTAATAGGAATCAAGTCTACGCTCAGTTCATGTTTACTAATATTTGCGCGACAATTTCGATAAACGTATTCTACAGGGATCACTTCCTTATTAGCAACTTCTATGATCAAAGGATTTTCTAATAGTTCTCGAGGTGTACTAAGTCTACTAGCAAATTCTTCAGATACAAAAGAACAGGTGGCACCCGAATCAAATAATACATAAGCATTTATATCATTGATTGGGATTATACCTGACACCACATCCTTCGCAGCCACTGCGTCTTGGATGGTCATGTTAAAAGTTCTGGCGGTTGGGCGGTTGGATTGTGCCGGTCCACCGATCATCAGCTTGTTGCCTCCTTGCTGATTACTACCCCCGCCACTTCCCTTCTTTGGGCAGTCCTTAATTCGGTGCTCCGTCGAGCCACAAGCAAAGCATCCTTGTATCTTCTTCGGTTTCAAACAGTTAGGCGAGATGTGCCCTTCCTGTCCGCAGTTGTAGCAAGTGCCACGTCCCTTCCAGCACTCGCCCTGGTGATTCTTCCCACACTTCGGGCATCCTTCAGCCCTCTTCTTGAAACCTCCACGAAAATTCCCTGATTGATTATTGTTGTTTTTGTTGTTGTTATTATTCTCCCACTTTCTCTTTCCCAAGTTGCTTCCTCCGCTACTACTTCCTCCCGTACGATTCTCTCCTCCAGTATTCTTTCCTTTCTTTTCTTTGTTATACTGACTTAAGGCCTCACTGCCGCCTTCCGCAATGATTGCCTTCTCCAGTAATGTTGCAAAGGAATCAATTTGAAGAACTGATACCTTATTGAACAGCCATGGCTTCAACCCTTGTTCAAAGCGTCTAGCCTTCCTCTCTTCATCACCAACTTGGTGCTCCGCAAATCGCGCCAGTTCGTTAAACCTAGCCGCGTATTGCGCCACCGTCATCTCACCTTGTTTTAACTCTAGGAATTTCACCTCCATCCTATTCTTCATACTTTTTGGAAAGTAATTTTCGAAGAACAGTGTCTTAAACTTATCCCAAGCTATTATCCCTTCTCCAGCTCTTTGTTGATTAGCCTCCCACCAGTAGTTCGCTTCTCCCCTCATCATGTACGTGGCAAACACCGTCTTCTGATCTTCGCCTACGCTAGCTATAGTGAAAGCTTTTTCGATCTCTTTGATCCACGTTTGTGCGATGATTGGGTCGGTAGTTCCCTCGAACTCCGGGGGTCCTACACTCTTAAAGTCTTTAAAGGTTGTTACTGGCACAGTTTGAGGGTTCGGGCGAACGGGTTCATTGTTCCTTCCCCTTAAGGCTTCTCCTAACAAGTCTACCAGTTTCTGGATCGGGTCTACTTGTTCTCTCTCATTGTTAACAGATTCTTCGGGTGCTGTCAATCTACGTCTGGGCGGCATTATCTGCATCACAAGTTTTCATTTTATTATTATTCAAGTATATTACTTAAGTATTTCTTTTAATACTAAAAGAATAAATTTATAACACGTTTCTAAAATCAACTCCATTTATATTCATATGCCATTTCATTTCATTACATGATTTCCCCAGCATACTGCTATAAATGTTATCACATATATCCCCTAATATCACAAAAGACGGGGAATATACCAACCTACTACCATACTACCCCTCTAACAAAAGCTAACTCGGGGTTTACATCATCATCCCACATCTTACACAAAAGATCGGGATTACAACATAGTATATACAATACATAAAGACACAACTAGTACTACCACTAGACTGACTAAGGAAATCTCATCCCATCATCCCGCGCTCCACTGCGCTCTTGTACTCCAACTGTGCTATATACGCAACCAGCTCTCGGCTCAAGGTATGTAGAGTCTGTCCCTGTTCTGCCGGGTAGTGGTACACACCATCAATCACCCTTTCAAAAGCTGAACGGAACACATACCCCATCTTGTTCATCTTTCTCTTCTTGCACCTGACCTCGTCCTCAAGGTCGTCGGCTCTCTCATTAGACGCTTCCCACTTCTCCTCGAAGTGTAACCTATCCATCACCTCCAACTCTAGCTGAGTACGGAGTGCCTCTTTCTCAGTCTTCTCACTCAGCTCCCTCTGCTCAACCTCTTCTAGCTTCTCTGCCAAATCTACATTCCTAGCCACTGACCTGTGAAATAGAGTCCCCATCTGGATCCCTGCCTCCCTACGGTAGGCAATCTCCACCTCTAACTCTTGCATAGCCAGCTTCCTCTGGTGGTCCTCGTCCCTCAGCTTCTGGAACTCAGACTCTCTCTCGTGGGCCTCTGCCTCCAGCTCCTGAACTCTACAGTCTAACTCTAGAATACGCTCCTCGTACTCGCCTAACATCTGTTCCTCTATAGTAGCCTCATCAGAGTCCTCTACTGGCTCATCCTCCATCGGCTCCTCCTCTGGATCAGTCTCTATCTCAATCTCGATCTCATCCTCGTCATCAAACTCGGATGGTGCAACTGCCTGCACTGGTGTAGCCTCTAGAGGTGCCTCGTATACTACGTGTATATCCCTGGGCTCCTCCTCTACAACTCTACTAGGTACCCCTGTGTCTGTCATCCTACACTCACAAACACAAGACAAGAAATAGCATCTCCATTAGAATGTTAAACAAAATATAAGTTCATTGTATAGAATGAAGTTACATTTCATAACAGACTAAGTCTCTCAAGGAAAACTCTACATGAGTTTTATCTCCTTCCTAACTTCTAAGTTCGCCTAAGTTATAGTCTAAGGACACTCGTTCCTAAGGTTTATAACTACAGCTTTGATACCAACCTGTGACGCCCCCAAATTCCAGGACCGCCACTTGGTCTCTCGAATTCGGTTCATCACGTGCTCATGGTAATACATCACAATAATAATAATTAAATATCATACGATCACAGCGGAAAATCTATTCTAGAATAATTTACAATGATTTATTATAATTATTCCCCCAAGTCTCGCAACCTACAGTACTTAATAGATTACATAATAATATCAGTTAACGACTTATTACATAATCTAACTTAAGCTTAAACATAATCAAATCCAGTCTTACTACATCATCTTCATACAATATGAATATATTTAAAACATAACAGACATAAGCTAGTTGGTAGCTTTGCCCTTGCCCTTATCAACGCCCGAAGGTTCACCATGCTCTGCCTTAACTGAAATGTTTTAAGGAAAGCAAGAATGAGCACAAATTGCCCAGCAAGTAATATACAATAAGGGTGAGTAATAAGATTCTCAATTCTCGAAAGGGTATAACAAGATTTGATAGTTCAAGAATAACAAGAATATCAATAGTTCTCAATATCAGTCGCTAAGGACAGGATAATATCAATATGATTCAATAATAAGTCAATTCAAGATTTCAAATAATTGAATACTGAGTAGTCACTACGGACTATGAACTTCTACTAGAATTGACAGTAATAAACTGAAAATCCAACAAAAACAGGTACAACAGGTGATCAGCCTAAAGTACCCTTGTTATGCATAACAATCAACCATACTCAAGTGTGCACGTCGGTTCTCCGACAATTATATATTCCCTTCAAAGAAGGTTGTTCTTCTCAGTCAAATACAAGATCTCGCACCAATCAATTAGTTTGGGTCGCTTTTCAATAATATAAGTCTAGCCGAATCAAATGGCATAGACACTTTCACAATATTCAAGAACAATACTAAGTTCAACATGAATAATAGCTTTAATGAAATAAGAGTTCAAGTATGCTAATTCGATTCAACCGATTAAATAGGAAACTAGTTCGCAATACACAAGATAGGATACTTGCATAGTAAAAGAGTATAAGTTAGGAAACTTTCACAATCATAGATTTCCTTGCATAAAGTAAATGCGTCGGTTAGGATACTTGCACTTTAAAAGAGTGTAAGTAAGAGAACTTGCCTTTAGCGTAGTTTATCCACGAAAAGCAAATCAACACTTTCGAATTCCTATCGTAATACAGTTACGTATATATATGATATTCATTAGTCATATAATTTAACTTCACATTTTCTCTTTGAATATACGATCAACACATAAGCTAAGTTTTACCTAGCTACACAGTTATATAGAATATAATTTCTATCCTTAACGTTCCTTCTTTAGAGTTTAAACGCATTCTCATATTATATAAGATCTCAACAATTAGCAAACATGCTTGCATATTATTAATATCTCATAAGACCACAATCAATACTAAATATATTTCATTTTAGCAAGTTACGGCATCTCCTTAAGTTAACCGTCAAAATCGGGTTCAAGTAACATCATATAATATCACGTAGCATGTATTCATATTTAAAGGATACTTTACATGCTTGTATAACTTTTCCAAATCCAATCGTACATGGTATAGGTTCTTAAGTTAATACTTAAAGCCATTCAAGGACACGAACTCATATGGTCTAACATGGTCGCTTTTAAACACATAAGATATTCATATAACTTGTATTAGTCATGCTCATGAGTACTCGTATTGCATATATGTAGCTAGCATTGTTATTATCTTGAAAACATGCTTTGTTCATGCTAAACTTTAATCATGGCAACTAATCATGGTATATATACATGCATGACACATGAATGAGTCTAAGAGTACTATCACATGTGTTCATAAATGTCAAATTCTAATTCTCGTCATAACATACCAACGTTCACGTTCAAAGCTTATACTTTGTTAGTATAGTTCATTAATAAGGTCTATCATGTTCATGCTTCCTTATGAAACCCATATACACAAGTTAACATGCTTTTCATGTATTTCAAGGCCCTATAAACATGCTCGAAAAGTCAGAATGTATACATGGTCTTTACATGTCAATATCAACCTTCAAAACTTGTATTTTTGTTAGAAAGGTGCACTAGTTGGGTTCACATGTCCATATTATATCACGGAACCTATATACATAAGTTAGTATGCATTTCATGTGTCTCTAGGTCATACTAACATGTCTCGAAAGTCAGAATATTAACATGCTTCATATATGTTAACGTCGTTCATGAAACTTTAAGTTCGTTTTCAAACTATATGTCGTTTGGTTAACCATGCATGCTAATATACTAAAACATGCTCACATTGCCTCATTAGGTTTATATATAAGTATTAATCATGCTTTCATGCTTGTTTAAACAAAAATCAAACAATTAGTTCATAACAGTTTTGTTGCAGAATGCAGAAAAACTGAACACAGAGTCTGGCGCTGCGGCGCGGCACAGCAGCTCACTACTGGCGCTGCGGCGCGAGTGGCGCTGCGTGCGGCGCTGCGGCGCGGGCTGCGGCGCGAGTGGCGCTTCGGCGCGGGCTGCGGCGCTGCGGCGTCGAGGCAGTTTTCTGCAGTTCAGACTGCAGCGAAATCCGACCAAAAACCTCCCATTTCATCGATTTCAACATACCCAAATGCTATTAGACTTGTTTAACTTACTAACACGTACATATATGCTTATATAATAGTCAATAGCAATTATCAATTCCCAATTTCATGAACACCAACCAATTTCACGATATTTGATGTTTTTACAGAAATCTCAGAAATGGAAACACCAAAAATGAAATTGAAGAGCAATGAAGCATATATAGTAATTCTAATCACATATATAAGTCCTTTAAACAACTAATTATTATTCTCAATTCACAAAACCATAACTTCCAACTGAAATCAAGAATTCACGAATAGAAATTTTGACAGAAAATGACAATGAAGATACGAAGAGGATTTATACCTCTGTAAATGATTTAAGCTTGCTGCTATCTCAATAACACTGATATATATATATATATGCTCTCTAGTCTCACTTAGCCAAAATGCTCAGCAAAAGAAATGTGAAGGAGATGAGGCTATATTTATAGAACTCCCATTATACAGACAAAGCAATTGTATCCCATATCAAACTAACGGATTATAGGAATGCATGAAGGTTATCAAAGGGTAGGTAATTAGTGGTTGGATTCATCATGAATCCCACTCCCTCCACAATCATGAGCTATGAAATGCTAGTTGCTGAGTTTGGGGAGAAGAAGAAGGAATAGGCCTTAGCTGTATGTCAAGCACGTGAAGAGCAAATGGGACACTTAAAATGAGACAATTGATTTAACTCCTCAGCATTTGCAAATACTACACTTGTATATACACACCATATACATATGTTATATATATATGTACTCTTAGGTTATAATTTAAATCACAATGTACTTCACATAATGTAATAAGTGTAATTTACACACATATAATCCAGGTACGTTTATCTTACTGATATAATACCATCGGATACTACCACATTACCTTATATCATATATTATTAAATTGTATTACTCAACAATTATTTATAATAGATCCATGATACATTATTTTAATGTATATCCACACATCATTTGTCACCTACACATATCATAACATATAGTTACTATACATTTAATTCGCATGCTTGCACATATAATTTCTCATCTTATAATTTGAATATTAATTAATAATATACACATATCCTACATCCATCAATATAATTGTTAACCTCCATAACAATTTAATTAACCCTTATATGATTAATTATCACTTTGATATAAATCTTATTGTATTTATAAACACGTTGCTCATTATTATTAAGTTTCTTGCAATAATAATAATCACATATTGTTAATCGATCCTCATTAGTATTTTATAACAGTTAATTAATATTCTTCGATTAACAATTAATATAGATTAATTGTTCACTTAAATTAATATAATCATTCTTATATTACGCCACTGTGCCACACAAGGCAATCAACGAGTTTATCACAAACTCCACCAATTTCTCAATTATTATAATTATTCAATTATATATAATTGAATTAATTCATCTCATAACACAAAATCATTTATATTCAAATAAATTCTCATTTCCATTAATATATTTATTTAATAATATATGGAAATTCTCGGGTATTACACAATCCATATAGGCTTAGATGTGTGCCCAATGGAGAGATGAGACCTGGGTAAGACTGCCGCCACTAACAGATCCTCGGGTGTACCTGATGGCGAAAAGGCTAAAGGAACCTACAGAGGCGGCAGTATTTCACAGTTGCAGCATATCACTGCCAGGGTACGTATGAATAGTTTTAATATGTTTATAATTATGAATTATAGAATATCACATGTTTACTTAGTAATATTGGAATACATTTTGTATAGGAGTCTCAGTCTCAAGGTCAGTCTATCCATTGGCTAGATGTGTACGTGGCCACCCATGATGGTCTGCCTGATGCTGTTCAGATAGCGGTAATAAGTTTTAACAACTTGATCTTGTTTATCAAGTTTTACGACATTCTTTAGAATTTTACCAATTTATTTTTAACAATTTAATTGTTAACATGATGACAGGATACTTATAAGCGTTTATTGAATGAGCGATATCCTAAAGGCACCCCACGTCCGCCAATTGATCAAAAATTGTGGGAGATGGCGTCTATTGTGAAGAAGAACTACGTCAAAGGTCAAGGACACCGACGACGTCCATCCTTCAGTGGCTCAGGCAGCTCTGCTACCCAGTCTTCACAGTCATCGAGTTATCCAGCTATTCATACTCCTGCTGACTGTGTGAGAGCTATATGTCGAGATCGCGATCTTCTAAAGATACTGGGCGGGCATTTAGCAGCTCTGAGTGCTGATGAGTTAGCTGATGCAGTAGCGGCAGCAGCAGCATCACAGCATGGGGATGGCGACGAGGTAATCAATCTTATTTATTACAATCAAAGTAGTGACTTATATATATATATATATATATATTGTTGTGTTTGAAAACAACTGTATATTTTCGTAACACCAGTATCAACATATATACTATATTATATGTTATTTGTTTTATTATTTTGTTAATTACAGGGTGATCAAGATCAAGGAGAAACTAATTTGGACAATGATGCTTGACGACTGATTTAGTGTTGTTTTATAGTTATTTGAGAATCTTTTACTTTTATATTCATTCTTTGGATGTCTGTATGTTGCTTAAAGAATAGATTTGTTTATATTTATTCAATTTATATCGGTTTTTAAAGGTTTATATAGTTTATATACTAGTTTGGTGTATATGTCGGTAAATGGACAATGGATATGTTATATTATTGTGCATCTTTATGTGTTGGGATAAAGCAGGTACAAAACTAGTATATAAACTGTACCTGTACAAAAAAGGTACAGTTTTTTGGGAATTCTGCAAAACAGGAAAAATCTGGGTTCTAGATTTTTTTACATCAGCGACCGTATGCGGTCGCTGATTGCAGTCGCTGACACGTGGCCCACGTCAGCTTGTGGCCCTGAACCATGCTGACTCATCTTAGAGACCGAAATAACAATATCGGTCGCTAATCTCGGTTGCAGATATTTCGGTCGCTAATAGTGGTCGCTGATGTGCATTCTAGCGACCAGATTTTATGCGACGCCTATCAGCGACCGCATGCGGTCGCTGCTGAGCATCTGCGACCGCACGCGATCGCTGATAAGCGGTCGCAGATAGGCTTTTTTCTTGTAGTGTATACACTTAGGTTAACACATATATATGTGACGCCCCCAAATCCACGTTCCTTCGAAACCTCGAATTCGGTGCAGTCACGATACTACTATCGTCAAACTATTACATCTTTTAATCATTAGTAAAAGAATACAACTTTGTTTATTATAATTTAGAATATAAATTCTATTCATATCCAAGATCTCGTCTTTACATCATATTCGATATTACTAAAATACGGAATAATTTAAACTTTTCAATATCCTTTGAATAAAAATCTTTTTATTGATTCCATAACTTTGATACCGATTACAAATCTTGAATTAACTATATAATATGATTCCTTCTTATCTGAGTTATCGTATAAACATTTACAACTCAACTCGATATCCTCTATGTATTAATTAATACATTCTTACAATACAACAAGTATTAAACAGTGTAAGAAACTATCGAGTACATCATCTAGAATCTAAATATGGTCCAGACAATAATCTAAGTAATATTCTTCAATGCGATACTATCTATCTTTATCAATCAAGAAGCACAAAATCTTTACCATGAATCCTTATCCTGCAAAAGTGGTTATTTGCAAGAGTGAGCTCGACAGCTCAGCAATTCTAACAGTCCTCATGCATCACATAGCATATAACATCATACTCAGTTCATGCATTTATAAATAGTTTATATTTACTACGCATGTTACTTTTCACATAACAAGTATATCATCAAAGATCAACTTTCAATCTCATTTATATCTCATATACAGTTCACATATAAGTTCACATTATCACAGCATAATATAATTCAACTAACAGTTATTGAATTCATATATCAAATAGGAACTGAAAGACTTGCCTGATTCGTAGTTTAACAACTACAACATAACTGCTTAAGAATCTCTGCACTTTGTGTAATCCTACACAGTTATATTAATCATAGAGATCACACCCATCAGTTATACACTTCCATACATTCTCAATATAATAATTAGTATTACATTGTTGTCTAACTTGTTTCTTAGAACCTTGTTTCACTTTCTTATCATACGTTTAGTATAGCTAGGTACGCATAGGTATACCTTAACTATACTCAATTAATATCATCTTTCATATACACATGTCCGCCTACAACTAATCTATTTACCTATAGTTAGTGTAGTACATCTTCAAAACATGCTCGCACAGTGCATATCACGGTTAACTAGCGGGGTGCACATACCAATCACGACTAGAGGCATATAAGTCCTATCATGCATGTTCATAAAGTTAGAATGCCAGTAACTCTATGTTCAACCATTCTACTTTCAAAACTTCATAAGTTTTATTCTCCAAAAATCAATGTCATGCTTAACTAATCATGCAAGGCTACTTTGAATCATTTTATATCTACTTATGCCATGTACGTATGTTATCATATTTAGAACTTTAAGTACACAAGTTCCTTTAAGTTTAATTTCAAGGCTTCAAGTTTTCTCTAGAACCGCACACTAAAGTGACCAAGAGGTTCATGGTATTCAAAGGGGTTTGAAACCACATGACATACCTATTTCCATGCATAACTAGGTCATACAATCATCCTTAAAAATCAGAACATACACATCATATGTATATGTCAAGGTTCGTTTATAAAACTTTAAGTCTATTTTCAAACTACAAGTCTTTTCTATCAATAATGTATGGTAGTGTGATTAACACCTTAAACATGTATTTCATGTCAATATAACCCATACTATCGGGTTCACAAAATCAGAATATAAACATGACTTATATACGCCAAAATTCATTTATAAAACCTTAAGTTTATTTTCAAAACTATAACTTCATCGTTCACGTAAGCGATCCGAATATAATATGCACATACTAGTTTAACAAGTCCATATATATGTATTAATCATACCAGCATGCTTGTCCTAATTTCTTTCAATATCTATCACTTAGCAGACATCAAGCAGGAACAAAATCTGCAGAAACTGGGATCAGGAACCGGCGCAGCTGCGCAGCTCCCCAGTTCAAAATTGGCGCAGCTGCGCAGGGCCTTGCCCAACTCAAGTCTGGTACCGGCGCAGCTGCGCAGCTCCCCAGTTCAAAACTGGCGCAGCTGCGCAGGGCCTTGCCCAACTCAAGTCTGGTACCGGCGCAGCTGCGCTGCTGGCCAGTACAAAACTGGCGCAGCTGCGCAGTTGGTCGGCCAGAAACAGAGCAGCGTCTGCTTCGGCAGTACCTCAAGCCAAACTCAGAATTTCGCAACGATTATCATTCTAAGCTACTACATTACAGTTCTATCATGATTATAAGCTAGCATGGCAACTAATAATCATACTCCAATCAAGTTATCAATAAATCTATGCTTAATTCAAGAATCAAGAAATTAGAATTGAAGAACATGGATAGAGTGTTATACCTCTGCAATATGAACTTGCTACTATAACAATTCTCCCTCACTGATAACTTTATGAATACTTACTATCCATTCTATATTTAAAGAAATCTCAGCAAGTGTTATGAGGAAGAAGGGATGCTCTATATATAGGCATTTCAGTACACGGTTCATGGAATTGTTCACCATATCAAACCAACAGAAATGAGAAGAGCACATTGGTTCATAGAGAGTAGTTGGAGTAGTTGTGGAAATCCATCATGATCCCCACTCCCTTATCATTATTACTATGAAGCTAATGTTGCTGAGTTTGATAGAAATAGGCTTAGGCTTCATGAGTTATACACGTGAGAAGGAATTGGGTCACTCAATTAGGGACAAGGAGAGAACTCAGCAACTTGTTTTCCCACATACTAATGTTATATATGTATACATATAGTATATACTTAGGCTATATATATTTATTCCATATATATTTAAGTTATACACATTCCCTTTTATATAACATAAGTTATAAATTAATGTGTCACAATGTAGTCCCAATAATACTATCGTGTAGTAAATTTTAACTTGCACATATAAATTCGTGTACATTTCATTCTACCAAATATAATTCTATCGGGTATCATCACAGTGTATTGTCTCCTTTATTATTAAATTTCATTAATTCAATAATTGTTTACAATATATCTATGATATATTATTTTATTGTATACTTAATATACACATTGTCACACCCACATTTCATGTACCTCTTACAACTCAATAAACTTTACTATATAGTTTATATTCATATATAACATAGTCGCATTGCACTTTATACTTCGCATAACATATAGTTAACTATCATACGTTATACTTTAATATCGCATGGTTGCACATAGAAATTAATAAATTACTTATCTTATCAATTAATTAATAATAATATTAATTAATCCATTTCTCATTAATCCATGGAATTATAATTCCCACGCTAATTGATTAACACTTTATATGATTTATTATCACGTTAAATAAATATAAATCTTTTTATATTTATAAATCATTTACTCATCAATCATATTATCAAATAATTACTTGATAATAGTATATTGTTCATAACAATAATTAATATTATAAGACAATTTATCTCATCACAAATCCGATTATACTTATAATCGATTTCCTTATTATTATACTATCACTAGCCATAATAATTTAACATACTATCATAATAATAATTAACAATTAATTTAGATTAATTGTTTAATTAATAATTCCTCCATCATTAAATTAGTCAATTCATTAATGAATCTATTATTGTGCCACACAAGGCATCTCTCACAAGCTCAAACTTAAGCTTATCATTATTCTCATCACTTACTCATTTCTCACCATATTACTACTTATAACCTGTTCAATTACATTAGAACTATTAAATCCAAGGTCCACATATAAATATTTTACAAATCGAATATTCAAATATTATATATAACCTTTACGGAAATATAATAACTCAAGCTATTAAAATGTTAAATTACTTCAATTAATTATACTTATAATAAGTATAACATTTACGCTTATAATAATTAATATATACTCTATTAATTATTCCAATAATAATATTCACGATCAAATAATAACTTAAGTTATTTAATATATTAAAATAACTTAGTTTCCTTTCATTAATTAAACTCCCTTGAAAATACATTTAAAATTATGTATTTAGCCATATCATAAAATATTATGTTTTCTCCAAATAAGCACATTCGTTATTAGAAAATAATTTACTTATTGTCTCATGATATTATTTTTAATATAATACCAAATAACTATATGTACGACACATGTACATATATTATATATAGAAAATAGATAATAAGTTTATTTTCTATTATAATAAATTGTTTCCATCAATTTAATTACATATAACAAATACGTTTTAATATATTTACTATATTAACCAATCACACCTCATACAAAAACATATAAGGTAATATTATTATTCAAAAATAACATTTCCTCCTTTTATTAAAATAATTCAATATTACAAATTATTTTAATACCCTTTATTAGAAATATATAATAACTATTTCTCTTTCTTTTCTATAAATTGTTCCCAAAAATAATTTCTTCAAATATTCATTTAAAGATATAATGATTTCCATCTCCCTTTAATAACGTATATATATTTAACGTTATTCGCACATTAGACTTTCTCACATATTATCACTCTAAGTAATATAGATAAAAAGTATCAATTATAATTACATATTCAACACACACATTAATTCACTCCTTTACTTAAGTAAATTAAACACTGTACTATATCATCATAGTTAATTAAGGTTCAATACTCTCATTATATTATTCCATAATATAACTCACAACTTATATTAACTAATATTTATTCTTATTAGTTAATTCCTTAACTAACTCATGCTTCACTATCCAAACCTATTCACGGATAGCTTAAGTGCTATTAATAACCTATATTATAAACATACTAGTTATTAATACATACACAAGAATATGGTGATTATACATTAAGGATATTTAATGTCACCAACTTACTATGATAAAATAATTCTATAAATTATTTAATATCGATAGGAATTTATCCACCTCCTTTATCTCAACTGGATCGTCTCTACGATGAGTAACAAATATATATTAATAATATATTTATAAATCACAAAAACACATTTTACATAGTCCATATTATCCTATGTAATATAATACCACATACCTCATATCACATATATATATTATTATTCGAACCCATCTCACAGTTTAAGAATTTTATTTATTAAATCCTTATTTAATAATATCTGAAAATTCGGGTTCTTACATCCTCTCCTCCTTATAAGGATTCCGTCCTCGGAATCACCGAAACTTCCTCTACTCGGTGTTATTCCGATTATTACATATTCTCTTGAATAATTTTATTCATTCTCTTTTCAGAAGTTTTATTACTATAACTTTCTCAATCTCATTCTACCACTTTCTCCTTTCTAAGGAACATTCTACTTACTACATTCATCCTTTAGAAGAATAAGAATCTTCCACGATTTTTCAATAATCGGGAAGTAGTATGAATAACTCAGATTCCAATTTATGTTGAGGGGTCACAAGACCGTGAACTTTTCTCTAGGTTTACTAATGCTTCAACACAATTCTTCACACCGCAAACCAGAGTGTTTATCAATCCCAAAGACTAAAAACACCCTCCACGCGTACTCTAGGTGGCCAACCTATTGTACCACTATGTTGGGCCGCAACGTAGTGTTTTGTAACGACTATATGCGTTACGCTCGGAACCATTGTTCCCGAAAACATATCCCCTTTATAGGGTTGTTCACCTCAGCTTTTCAACATCTAAATCCGCACCAGAGCAATCTGGTTTGGCATACATACACAAGAATACTTGAATTCTATAATCCCTTTCCAACAGTCGCCTAGCCGAATCAAATAGCTTAGACTCTCATCAACAATTCGGACATCAATCGAAATAATTTAGTCAACTTAATTGACCTTCTTTATAATTTACAAGAAAACCAAAAATTCTTTTATGACGTCATGATACCATACTAGATTAGTAGTACGTTGAGGATTCCGCCATTTTATGACTTTGTCATATTACAACATACCATAGTGGGCTGACGATCTTTCGATCACAACCAACACTAGGTTCGATTGCATTGATGACTCCATCGTTTACCATTCTACATCATATCAAATGATGCCCAAGGTTAAAATATATTTTGAAAGATTGTCAAATCATTTT
The DNA here is from genome assembly GCA_020205555.1 of Panax stipuleanatus. Lineage (NCBI taxonomy): Eukaryota > Viridiplantae > Streptophyta > Magnoliopsida > Apiales > Araliaceae > Panax > Panax stipuleanatus. Next base: position 53,558,589 of record CM035115.1, on the reverse strand, counting down.
TGTCTTAGCCGAAACAAATAGCGTAGACATACGAATAACGGTGTTATTTTTAAAACTCATTAGTTCAGTTACCTGACCCAATGTTTTCTCAAGAAAACCGAAGTGCAAACACTAGCACGAAGTCAATAATTATTGAAAATCTAGCGTAGCTAGAGGATTTAGGAAAATCCAATTTCTCCATCGCTTCAATCTCTTACCACCATCAATGCTTACTATTCCAAAACTCTTATATAATATATCTATTCTCAGTACAGTTCACCAACTTACCACACCATGGAAGTTCAGGAACTTACCACAATCATATGGGTTGAGGAACTTATCCTAGTCAGACCAAAATCGCCCATTCGCTGAGGGGTCCCATCATACGATTATGAGTCACGAACTTGTCATAGGCATGAGTCTTAAGAACTCGCACCTAAACTTAATATTATCTAATTATATCTTAGAAATCTCTATCTATCAAAATAAATATGAGAAAAGAATCACCTTTCCGCCATATGTATAATGATACCGCGACACTAACATTCCAACGATTATCAATGTGACGCACTCAGTGCAAGCACAAAACTTCTGCCCATACAAAAGTTTGTACAACTAAGCCATCACATGAGTCCTCAATGGAATTCCAACACTTAACTATATCTTACTCTATCACTTGCTCATTACGAGCTTTCTATGTTTCACCACATACAACTCCTCATGAGTTCATCTCGTACTTTATCATAGTACATTCTCTTATAGCATCAAGCTATACATACTTAGTCATTACAGACTATCTATCATTTCACAGTTCAATCTGATCACGTCGTGATCATCACTATACCTTAGGGTTCTTTCCCTATTATCAACCAAACTCCATCTGAGTTCATTCTCATTATCTTTGTCATATACATCTTATAGACATCATCTTAGCATTTTCATTACCGGAGTTAGGAAACTCCTGATTCTCATTCTCTAGATACTTCGAGATTCTTCTTTGAATCTTCATTTAGATATATTTTAATCTTTATCTTTCCCTCTCTCAGGTTATAGTCTAAGGTACACTTACCTAAGATTTATAACCTACAGCTTTGATACCAACCTGTGACGCCCCCAAATCCACGTTCCTTCGAAACCTCGAATTCGGTGCAGTCACGATACTACTTTCGTCAAACTATTACATCTTTTAATCATTAGTAAAAGAATACAACTTTGTTTATTATAATTTAGAATATAAATTCTATTCATATCCAAGATCTCGTCTTTACATCATATTCGATATTACTAAAATACGGAATAATTTAAACTTTTCAATATCCTTTGAATAAAAATCTTTTTATTGATTCCATAACTTTGATACCGATTACAAATCTTGAATCAACTATATAATATGATTCCTTCTTATCTGAGTTATCGTATAAACATTTACAACTCAACTCGATATCCTCTATGTATTAATTAATACATTCTTACAATACAACAAGTATTAAACAGTGTAAGCAACTATCGAGTACATCATCTAGAATCTAAATATGGTCCAGACAATAATCTAAGTAATATTCTTCAATGCGATACTATCTATCTTTATCAATCAAGAAGCACGAAATCTTTACCGTGAATCCTTATCCTGCAAAAGTGGTTATTTGCAAGAGTGAGCTCGACAGCTCAGCAATTCTAACAGTCCTCATGCATCACATAGCATATAACATCATACTCAGTTCATGCATTTATAAATAGTTTATATTTACTACGCATGTTACTTTTCACATAACAAGTATATCATCAAAGATCAACTTTCAATCTCATTTATATCTCATATACAGTTCACATATAAGTTCAAATTATCACAGCATAATATAATTCAACTAACAGTTATTGAATTCATATATCAAATCGGAACTGAAAGACTTGCCTGATTCGTAGTTTAACAACTACGACTTAACTGCTTAAGAATCTCTGCACTTTGTGTAATCCTACACAGTTATATTAATCATAGAGATCACACCCATCAGTTATACACTTCCATACATTCTCAATATAATAATTAGTATTACATTGTTGTCTAACTTGTTTCTTAGAACCTTGTTTCACTTTCTTATCATACGTTTAGTATAGCTAGGTACGCATAGGTATACCTTAACTATACTCAATTAATATCATCTTTCATATACACATGTCCGCCTACAACTAATCTATTTACCTATAGTTAGTGTAGTACATCTTCAAAACATGCTCGCACAGTGCATATCACGGTTAACTAGCGGGGTGCACATACCAATCACGACTAGAGGCATATAAGTCCTATCATGCATGTTCATAAAGTTAGAATGCCAGTAACTCTATGTTCAACCATTCTACTTTCAAAACTTCATAAGTTTTATTCTCCAAAAATCAATGTCATGCTTAACTAATCATGCAAGGCTACTTTGAATCATTTTATATCTACTTATGCCATGTACGTATGTTATCATATTTAGAACTTTAAGTACACAAGTTCCTTTAAGTTTAATTTCAAGGCTTCAAGTTTTCTCTAGAACCGCACACTAAAGTGACCAAGAGGTTCATGGTATTCAAAGGGGTTTGAAACCACATGACATACCTATTTCCATGCATAACTAGGTCATACAATCATCCTTAAAAATCAGAACATACACATCATATGTATATGTCAAGGTTCGTTTATAAAACTTTAAGTCTATTTTCAAACTACAAGTCTTTTCTATCAATAATGTATGGTAGTGTGATTAACACCTTAAACATGTATTTCATGTCAATATAACCCATACTATCGGGTTCACAAAATCAGAATATAAACATGACTTATATACGCCAAAATTCATTTATAAAACCTTAAGTTTATTTTCAAAACTATAACTTCATCGTTCACGTAAGCGATCCGAATATAATATGCACATACTAGTTTAACAAGTCCATATATATGTATTAATCATACCAGCATGCTTGTCCTAATTTCTTTCAATATCTATCACTTAGCAGACATCAAGCAGGAACAAAATCTGCAGAAACTGGGATCAGGAACCGGCGCAGCTGCGCAGCTCCCCAGTTCAAAATTGGCGCAGCTGCGCAGGGCCTTGCCCAACTCAAGTCTGGTACCGGCGCAGCTGCGCAGCTCCCCAGTTCAAAACTGGCGCAGCTGCGCAGGGCCTTGCCCAACTCAAGTCTGGTACCGGCGCAGCTGCGCTGCTGGCCAGTACAAAACTGGCGCAGCTGCGCAGTTGGTCGGCCAGAAACAGAGCAGCGTCTGCTTCGGCAGTACCTCAAGCCAAACTCAGAATTTCGCAACGATTATCATTCTAAGCTACTACATTACAGTTCTATCATGATTATAAGCTAGCATGGCAACTAATAATCATACTCCAATCAAGTTATCAATAAATCTATGCTTAATTCAAGAATCAAGAAATTAGAATTGAAGAACATGGATAGAGTGTTATACCTCTGCAATATGAACTTGCTACTATAACAATTCTCCCTCACTGATAACTTTATGAATACTTACTATCCATTCTATATTTAAAGAAATCTCAGCAAGTGTTATGAGGAAGAAGGGATGCTCTATATATAGGCATTTCAGTACACGGTTCATGGAATTGTTCACCATATCAAACCAACAGAAATGAGAAGAGCACATTGGTTCATAGAGAGTAGTTGGAGTAGTTGTGGAAATCCATCATGATCCCCACTCCCTTATCATTATTACTATGAAGCTAATGTTGCTGAGTTTGATAGAAATAGGCTTAGGCTTCATGAGTTATACACGTGAGAAGGAATTGGGTCACTCAATTAGGGACAAGGAGAGAACTCAGCAACTTGTTTTCCCACATACTAATGTTATATATGTATACATATAGTATATACTTAGGCTATATATATTTATTCCATATATATTTAAGTTATACACATTCCCTTTTATATAACATAAGTTATAAATTAATGTGTCACAATGTAGTCCCAATAATACTATCGTGTAGTAAATTTTAACTTGCACATATAAATTCGTGTACATTTCATTCTACCGAATATAATTCTATCGGGTATCATCACAGTGTATTGTCTCCTTTATTATTAAATTTCATTAATTCAATAATTGTTTACAATATATCTATGATATATTATTTTATTGTATACTTAATATACACATTGTCACACCCACATTTCATGTACCTCTTACAACTCAATAAACTTTACTATATAGTTTATATTCATATATAACATAGTCGCATTGCACTTTATACTTCGCATAACATATAGTTAACTATCATACGTTATACTTTAATATCGCATGGTTGCACATAGAAATTAATAAATTACTTATCTTATCAATTAATTAATAATAATATTAATTAATCCATTTCTCATTAATCCATGGAATTATAATTCCCACGCTAATTGATTAACACTTTATATGATTTATTATCACGTTAAATAAATATAAATCTTTTTATATTTATAAATCATTTACTCATCAATCATATTATCAAATAATTACTTGATAATAGTATATTGTTCATAACAATAATTAATATTATAAGACAATTTATCTCATCACAAATCCGATTATACTTATAATCGATTTCCTTATTATTATACTATCACTAGCCATAATAATTTAACATACTATCATAATAATAATTAACAATTAATTTAGATTAATTGTTTAATTAATAATTCCTCCATCATTAAATTAGTCAATTCATTACTGAATCTATTATTGTGCCACACAAGGCATCTCTCACAAGCTCAAACTTAAGCTTATCATTATTCTCATCACTTACTCATTTCTCACCATATTACTACTTATAACCTGTTCAATTAAATTAGAACTATTAAATCCAAGGTCCACATATAAATATTTTACAAATCGAATATTCAAATATTATATATAACCTTTACGGAAATATAATAACTCAAGCTATTAAAATGTTAAATTACTTCAATTAATTATACTTATAATAAGTATAACATTTACGCTTATAATAATTAATATATACTCTATTAATTATTCCAATAATAATATTCACGATCAAATAATAACTTAAGTTATTTAATATATTAAAATAACTTAGTTTCCTTTCATTAATTAAACTCCCTTGAAAATACATTTAAAATTATGTATTTAGCCATATCATAAAATATTATGTTTTCTCCAAATAAGCACATTCGTTATTAGAAAATAATTTACTTATTGTCTCATGATATTATTTTTAATATAATACCAAATAACTATATGTACGACACATGTACATATATTATATATAGAAAATAGATAATAAGTTTATTTTCTATTATAATAAATCGTTTCCATCAATTTAATTACATATAACAAATACGTTTTAATATATTTACTATATTAACCAATCACACCTCATACAAAAACATATAAGGTAATATTATTATTCAAAAATAACATTTCCTCCTTTTATTAAAATAATTCAATATTACAAATTATTTTAATACCCTTTATTAGAAATATATAATAACTATTTCTCTTTCTTTTCTATAAATTGTTCCCAAAAATAATTTCTTCAAATATTCATTTAAAGATATAATGATTTCCATCTCCCTTTAATAACGTATATATATTTAACGTTATTCGCACATTAGACTTTCTCACATATTACCACTCTAAGTAATATAGATAAAAAGTATCAACTATAATTACATATTCAACACACATATTAATTCACTCCTTTACTTAAGTAAATTAAACACTGTACTATATCATCATAGTTAATTAAGGTTCAATACTCTTATTATATTATTCCATAATATAACTCACAACTTATATTAACTAATATTTATTCTTATTAGTTAATTCCTTAACTAACTCATGCTTCACTATCCAAACCTATTCACGGATAGCTTAAGTGCTATTAATAACCTATATTATAAACATACTAGTTATTAATACATACACAAGAATATGGTGATTATACATTAAGGATATTTAATGTCACCAACTTACTATGATAAAATAATTCTATAAATTATTTAATATCGATAGGAATTTATCCACCTCCTTTATCTCAACTGGATCGTCTCTACGATGAGTAACAAATATATATTAATAATATATTTATAAATCACAAAAACACATTTTACATAGTCCATATTATCCTATGTAATATAATACCACATACCTCATATCACATATATATATTATTATTCGAACCCATCTCACAGTTTAAGAATTTTATTTATTAAATCCTTATTTAATAATATCTGAAAATTCGGGTTCTTACAATATATGCCTACTATATATTTAGATTATAATTAAAATTACAATGTAATCCCAATAATACTACCATGTAATTCCTACAATGTAGTAAATGTAATTTACACACATATAATCCAAATCAAATATTACCACATTACATTATCTCATTCATTATTAAATTCTATTATATCAATAATTATTTACAATATATATCTACAAATGATGTATTCATAACACATAGCTTCAATATGTACAATCATATAATATAGTTTAAATATACTTGCATGGTCACACTTAGGTTTTTCTCTACATTATATAATATAGTTGTATTCCATATACCTTATATTATCCATTATTGCAAACTTGCATATAACAATCAACAATCAATACAACCTTACTTATTTGTTTTATTATTCATAATGTCAAATAAATAATTTATTCATTTTATCAATTAATTAACAATAATATTAATTAATCCATTTCTCGTAATTATTAATAACACTTAATTAATAATCATAGGATTAATTATCATATGAATATAGATCTTATTATATTTATGAACACGTTGCTTAATATTATTATATTATTTGCAATAATAATAATCCCCACATCATCAATTAATTTTCATTAATATTATATAGGAATTAATTAATATTCTACGATAACAATGAACAACAATTAATAATTAATTAATTGTTCACTTAATAAGTCCTTCGTCAATTAATATATCTGATCACTGTGCCACGCAAGGCTTTTCGACGAGTTTGTCACAAGATCCAAAATTTCTCAATTACTATAATTATTCAATTTAAAATAATTGAGTTAACTCATCTCTTAACACAAAAATCATTTATATACGAATAAATATTCATTTCCATTAATATATTTATTTAATTATATTAGGAAAATCTCGAGTATTACATCCTCCCCCCCTTATAAAAATTCTGTCCCGGAATTGCTACAAGGTTACACAAATAGATGGCGATAGTCCCTCATCATCCTATCTTCTAACTCCCACATTACCTCCTCAACATCGTGGTTACGCCAAAGTACTTTTACAGAAGGTATAATTTTATTTCTTAAGATTTGCTCTTTCCTATATAATATCTTGACATGAATTTCTTCATACGCCAAGTTCTTCTCCACGATTTTCACTACTAGTGTTCTTTCCTTTCCTCTCTTTGTTATACAAGCTCAAAGCTTCACTTCCTCCCTCTGCGATAATAGCCTTCTCCAACAGTGTTGCAAAAGAATCGATCTAAAGAACTGACACCTTATTGAATAGCCAAGGCTTCAGCCCTTGTTCGAATCGTCTAGCCTTCCTTTCCTCATCACCAACTTAGTGCTCCGCAAATCGCGCTAGTTCATTGAACTTAGCCGCGTATTGCGCCACCGTCATTTCACCTTGTTTTAACTCTAGGAATTTTACCTCCATTCTATTTTTCATGCTCTTCGGGAAGTAGTTCTTGAAGAACAGCGTCTTGAATCTTTCCCATGCTATTGTCCCCTCTCTGGCTCTCTACTGATTTTCTCCCCACTAATAATTTGCTTCTCCCCTCATCATGCATTTGGCAAACACCGTCTTCTAATCTTCGCCTACGTGAGCTATAGTGAAAGCTTTTTCGATCTCCTTGATCCACGTTTGTGCGACGATTGGGTCGGTAGTTCCCTCGAACTCCGGGGGCCCTACACTCTTAAAGTCTTTAAAGATTGTTACTGTCACAGCCTGAGGGTTCGGTTGAACAGGTTCATTGTTCCTCCCCCTAAAAGCCTCTCCTAACAGATCAACTAGCCTCTGGATGGGATCTACTTGCTCCCTCTCGTTATTAACTGATTATTCAGGTGCAGTCAGTCTACGTCTTGGTGCCATGATCTACATCACAAATTTTTATTTTATTATTATTCAGTTATATTACTTAAGTATTTCTTTGAAAAAATAAAAAGAATAAATTTATAACACGTTTCTGAATAAACTTCATTTATATTCAGATGCCATTTCATTTCATTATATGATTATCCTAGCATACTGCTATAAATGTCATCACATATATCCCCTAATATCACAAAAGACGGGAAATATACCAACCTACTACCACACTACCCCTCTAACAAAAGCTAACTTGGGTTTACATCACTATTCCACATCTTACACAAAAGATTGGGATTACAACATAGTATATACAATACATAAAGAGAATACTACTATACTACTACTAATCCGTCTAAGGAAATCTCGTCACATCATCCTGCGCTCCACAGCGCTCTTGTACTCTAACTATGCTATATAAGCTACCAACTCTCGACTCATAGTGTGTAGAGTCTGTCCCTGTTCTGCCGGGTAGTCGTACACACCATCAAGCACCCTCTCGAATGCCGAACGGAACACGTACCCCATCTTGTTCATTTTCCTCTTCTTACATCGGACCTCATCCTCCAGGTCGTCAGCTCTCTCATGGACAGCCTCCCACTTCTCCTCGAAGTGTATCCTATCCATCACTTCTAATTCTAACTGAGTGCGGAGTGCTTCCTTCTCAGTCTTCTCGCTTAGTTCCCTCTGTTCAACCTCTTCTAGCTTCCCTGCTATATCCACGTTCCTAGCCACTGCCTTGTGAAATAGGGTTCCCATCTGGATTCTCGCCTCTTTGCGATAAGCAATTTCTACTTCCAACTCTTGCATAGCCAGCTTCCTCTGGTGGTCTTCGTCCCACAGTTTTTGGAACTCTTACTCCCTCTCTTTTGCCTCTTCTTCTAACTCCTGGACTCTGCATTCCAACTCTAGGATTCGCTCCTCATACTCGCCTAGTATATGCTCCTCTAGGTTAAGCTCATAGGAGTCCTCCATGGGCTCCTCCTCTGAAGGTTCATCCTCAACCGGCTCGTCCTCCATCGGCTCCTCCTCTGGATCGGACTTTATCTCAATCTCAATCTCATCCTCGTTATCTGACTCGGATGGTGCCACAGCCTGTACTGGCACAGCCTCTAAGGGTGCCTCGTACACTACATGAATATCCCTGAGCTCATCCTCAGCCACTCTAGTGGGTACTCCCATATCTGCCATCTACAATCACAAACACAGACAAGAAACAACAACTCCTTTAGAATGTTAAATAAAACATAAGTTCATTGTATAAAATGAAGTTACATTTCATAACAAACTAAGTCTCTCAAGGAAAACTCTACAAGAGTTTTATCTCCTTTATAACTTCTAAGTTCTCCTAAATTATAGTCTAAGGACACTCGTTCCTAAGGTTTATAACTACAGCTCTTATACCAACCTGTGACGCCCCCAAATTCGGGATCGCCACTTGGTCACCCGAATTCGGTTCGTCACGTGCTCATGGTAATACAATAATAACTAAAATCACATATTCACAGCGGAAGATCTAATTTAGAATAATATTCAATGGTTTATTATAATTATTCCCCATGCCTCGCAACCTACAGTACTTAATAGATTACATAATGATATCGAATAAAGACTTATTACATAATCCTACTTAAGCTTAAACATAGTTTGAAGACAGTCTTAATACAACATAACAATTTTAAAAACAAAAAGGAACAAGCTAGTCGGTAGCCTTGCCCTTGCCCTTGTCTTTCCCAGAGACACTTCCCTGCTCCACCTTAACTGAAAGGTTTTAAAAAAAGCAAGAATGAACACAAATTGCCCAGCAAGTAATATACAACAAGGGTGATGAGTATTATATCACGAGTTTTAAATATCGAAGTATAATCTCTAGAATAGTTCAGAGTTTCATAATAATATCAGGAACAACAAATATCAATAATTCTCGAATCATATCTTTGGAATATGAAATGATAATTCAATATAGATCAACAGATATATATGAATTCAATGGCTATCAATGTATCCAACTGGATAAAACAATTTATATTGAGCAGTCACTAAGGACTATTGAACATCTACTATAATTACCAATATTAAACTGATAACCCAAAAGAAACAAGTATAATAGATGATCAGTCTACAATACTCTATGTTATGCATAACCACAGTAATATTCACGCATGTGTTGGGGCTTCCAACAATAAACACTCCCCTTACCATAAGGGTTGTTCAACTCAGTTTTCAAGATTTTTGCACAGATAAAAAGTTTTGGACAGTTTTATAAACATGCATATAGTCTAGCCGAATCAAGTGGCATAGACACTTTCACAATATTCAAGAACAATACCAAGTTCAACATGAATAATAGCTTTCACAAGAGTTTAAACATACTAGCTCAAATGAACGAGTAAGACAACTTGCATTCAAAGAGATAAAGTTTAGATTCTCGCTTATAATATTCGTTGAATAAAGTAATACAAGGGTTAGGATACTTGCACTATAAATGAGTGTAAGTCAAAAAACTTGCACAATCATAGATTTCATTGCTTAAAGTAAATGCGTCGGTTAGGATACTTGCACTATAAATGAGTGTAAGTCAGGAAATTTGCACAATCATAGATTTCATTGCATAAAGTAAATGTGTCGGTTAGGATACTTGCCTTAAGCGTAGTTTATCCACGTAAAGCCTAATATTGGTTCGAAGAATTATACTATCCTATTAACGTATATATATATATATATATATATATATATATATATATACACACACACACACACACACACATTAGTTATACACATCGGATTCACATACTTGACATGTAAATTGAGCACATACATCAAGCTCTATCTTAGCTACACAATCAAATCGTATAACTATATATTAACAAACCACATAGTTTAATAATCAACTATAGTCCTTACTTGTAATTGTCTTACAAAATCATACTTGAATAGTTTATGTCGTGTCCAACTATGTGAGTGTTCATATAGATCATGCGTAGCGACACAAAGAACACTAACATGCAACCCTATAAGTTCATAATACAACCATGCAACGTGTATGAAACTTAGTTTGCAAACATATCCGAGTTAGTCTTTAACAGTCATTTGAAACCAAGCCAAAGCAATCTAGTTCATATAGGAAATTTCAAATCATACCTCAAACCTAGTTAAGTTACGAGCATACGCTGGCAAGTTCGGACTTAAATAACACATGCTTCGTCAATGGTTGTTTTCAAAATCATGAGTTCTCTTTTTATGTTAAGTAAACTATGGAAACATGTATTGCACAGGAGGGACTCCATAAATCGTGTTACATTTACTTAGTATGAATTATAATTTCACTGCTCTCGGACTGGACAAACAGATAGTCATTTATGGGCCTGTTTGCACAGTGGCGCTGTGGCGCCACAACAGCAGCAGCAAGCTGGCGCTGCGACGCGGACACCATACTTGGAATCGGTGCTGCGGCGTGGGGACGCTGGGACTTAGGCACTGTGGCGCTGCAGCGCGCAGATAACGTGCGCTGAGGCGCTGAGACGCCGCGATGCAGACTCAGTTCCTGCAGTTCACGCTGCAGCCAAAATCGACCCAAAACTTCTCATTTCATCGATTTCAACATACCCATATGCTATTAGACCTCTTTAACTTACTAACACACACACACACACACACATATATATATATATATATATGCTTATATAACAGTCAATCGCCATTTATCAATTCCCAAATTCATGAACTCCAACTAAATTCAAGAATTAAAGAATTTTACAGAAATTGCAGAAATAGAAAACAAAAATGAAGAATGATAAGCAAGTGAGCTATATTGTAGTTCCAACACGTATGTAAGTCCACAATACACTACACAAGCTTTGTATAATTCAATTATACTTTAATTTCATATGATCAAGAATATGGATTTTGACAGAAACAAGAAATGGAGTTTTGACAGAGGATGAAAATGATAAGCAAGGAAGAGGGATTATACCTCTGTAAATGAAATCGAACTTGCTAATAAGAACTCTCTCTGCCTCAGAGAATGCTATCACTTATATATGTATATGCTCTCCTTTTCAACACTTAGCAAATCTTAGCAATTGAAAATATGAAAGAGATATGTTGTATTTATAGAGAAATCCTTACAAAGGCAATGTCAATGTTCTCCAAATTAAACCAACATATGCAAGGATTGTATGAAGGTTATGGAGTGGTAGGTAATTAGTTGTTGAAGGAAATCATTAAGCCCACATCCTTGTTCATCATTGCTGTGATTTTACTGAGTTTGAGGAGTAGAGAGTAGGCTTAGGCTTATGGTTATGCACGTGAAGGAGAAATGGGTCTCTTATAAGCAATATACATCTCAGCATTCTAGCAAACACAATGTTATATTATACACTTAGGTTAACACATATATATACCTACTATATATTTAGATTAAAATTAAAATTACAATGTAATCCCCATAATACTACCATATAATTCCTACAATGTAGTAAATGTAATTTACACACATATAATCCAAATAAAATTTTACCACATTACACTATCTCATTCATTATTAAATTCTATTAATTCAATAATTATTTATAATATATATCTACACATGATGTATTCATAACATATAGCTTTAATATGTACAATCATATAATATAGTTTAAATATACTTGCATGGTCACACTTAAGTTTTTCTCTACACTATATAATATAGTTGTATTCCATATATCTTATATTATCCATTATTGCATATTTGCACATAACAATCAACAATCAATACAACATTACTTATTTGTTTTATTATTCATAATGTCAAATAAATAATTTATTCATTTTATCAATTAATTAACAATAATATTAATTAATCCATTTCTCGTAATTATTAATAGCACTTAATTAATAATCATAGGATTAATTATCATATGAATATAGATCTTATTATATTTATGAACACGTTGCTTATTATTATTATATTATTTGCAATAATAATAATCCCTACATCATCAATTAATTATCATTAATATTCTATAGAAATAAATTAATATTCTACGATAACAATTAACAACAATTAACAATTAATTGTTCACTTAATAAGTCCTTCGTAAATTAATATATCTCATCAGTGTGCTACGCAAGGCTTTTCGACGAGATTGTCACAAGCTCCAAAATTTCTCAATTACTATAATTATTAAATTTAACATAATTGAGTTAACTCATCTCTTAACACAAAAATTATTTATATACGAATAAATATTCATTTTCATTAATATATTTATTTAATAATATTAAAAAAATCTCGGGTATTACAACATCTCATCTTTCAATGATCTCTCTAATCAAATGAAACCGCCGTAACACGTGTTTGAATTTTTGATGAGACATGGGTTCCTTGGCCTGTGAAACAGCTCCGGTGTTGTCACAAAATAAAGGTACTACTCCTCTACTGCTAGGAACCACGCAAAGTTCAGTTATGAAATTTTTCATCCAAACAACTTCCTTTGTTGCTTCACTTGCAGCTATGTACCTTGCATCTGTCACTGAATCAACAACTGTTTGTTGCTTGGAACTCTTCCAACTCACTGCGCTACCGTTTAAGGTAAATACATACCCCGGAATGGATTTACTGTCATCTTGGTTAGTTTGAAAACTTGAGTCCGTATAGCCCTCTAGTTTAAATTCAGACCCATCGTAGACAAAAAATATATCCTTAGTTCTTCTCAGGTACTTTAGGGTATTTTTCACTGCCTTTCAGTGCTCTTCTCCTGGATTCGACTGATATCTACTCATTACACTAAGTGAATGAGCGACATCCGGTCTAGTACATATCATACAGTACATAATAGATCCTATTGCTGAAGCATAAGGTATCTTACTCATACGGTCTCTCTCCTTAAGTGTATTTGGAGTCTATTTCTTGGAGAGATGTATTCCATGGCTCATCGGCATGAGACCTCTCTTATAATCTTCCATGCTAAACCTCTTTAGCATCGTGTTAATGTACGTTCCTTGGGACAAGCCAAGCATCCTTTTAGATTTATCCCTAAAGATCTTTATCCTCAAAAGATAGGATGCTTCTCCCAAGTCGAAGAAGAGTTTAGATAACCAGATTTTAATCGACTATATGATGAGTGAGTTTTATACCCACTAATCAGTATTCATTATAGCTTGATTCTGAATATTTTTGAGTAATTTGCCTATCATTTCTACTAGGTTTATACGTTTATGTGTAGGTAATGAAATGGAGGTGAAATGAGCTTTTAAAGGACAAATTGAGCATTTATTGGACCAAATGAATTAAACAAGATGTTAATGCTAGAAGGAATTAGAGCTAAAAGAGCTGAAATAATGAAAAAGGAATAAAGTTTGTGGGCTTTTAAACCCAATTTGGAAATTGCATGCAAAAATGGGATTTAATAGACATGCAAAGCAAGATAATCATCAATTATTCCATGCACATGTGGGCCACGAAATCAGCCACAAGTATGCAATTAAAATCCGGCTGGACAGAGGGTTCGCCCACTGGGGCGGGGCTTTAACGAAGAATTCCACCCGCTGAGGCGGGGAGGCGAAAGTTAGTGGCATAATTCTTTTCCTTCTCCTTTGCCAAGTGGAAGTCAGCTCTCTACATTCAAGTAGGAGTTTTGATTATTTTGGATGGTGGGCTATCAACTGGGAGTCAAGTGGGCTACTATATTATATAGACGGAGCAGCAGGATAAGGAAAGGAATTAAAGTAGCTTAAGGAATTGACCTGATGACATGCACGGGGAGGTGCGCCAAGTAGCTGGTGACTCCTATTCCAAGTGGGACTTGTACATAAATTAGATATTCAATTGGTGAAAAGATGAGCTGCAAGTATATTATTACATAAAAGGTGGGACCCGTTACAAAATGATGGAGCTGCACATATATATATATATATATATATATATATATAAATATATATATATGATAGTAATGGGGACTTAACCCAGGGGGAAAGAGTAGCTTAGTATATATATATATATATATATATATATATTATATATTAGATTAGCTTATATAGATAATATATTAGCAGTAGCTTAGTTGTAGTTTTATTAATTATTCAATTAGATTAGTATAATTAGTTTAGTTTTCCAAATAAAATAAAAACCCTAGTTGAAAGGGGATTTGGAGATTAAAGCAGTTGGAGGCCATTGGAGATCCAGATCAAGAGCAAGAAGGAGGACGAATTTGCCGGCAACAGATTCAATTCTTTTCCTTAATCTTATTCTTATCTTTTAATGTGTATTCAATTGTGGATTCTTCGTTTTAATTCAATGACAATGAACTAATTCTTTGTTTGAGATTGCAATGGGTCTTATTGTGTAGTTTATTTTAATATACTTCTCTATCAATTATTGTGATCTATCGTTGAGATTGTCTATTGTGATTTGGAATTAATTGCTTAATTGGCTAGCTAACAATTACCGTGATAATCTATATAAAATCGGAAGAGGAGTATAGATTTAGATTTGATCATAATAGCATGTGTTCGTGATTTTCGCGTAGATGGAAATTATGATTCGTGTTTAGGATAGAGATATGCCTTTACGCAATATGTAATCTTATAGAGAACTTGTGATTAAATTCTTTTTAATTGTAATTCACATAGAAATATAGTGGATTAGTTAATTAGGGTGTCTTGCTTAATTCTATCATCTGTGAATTTGAGTGAGTATGGTATGATGCATCGAGAGGTGGTTATATTTATTTTCGTGTTCTTGATTAACAATTCAGAATAGAGAGAATAATTGATGAGAAGTATGTTAACTTAGATGAATCGATAAGTGAAGTTGTGATCTTAAATCTCCGTAATCTGAATTTAACTAGTGGTAATTAGTGATAATTAGTGGTAATTAGTGGTAGTTAGAAGTAGTTTAATTATATATTGAAATTCATTCGTTTAAATAAGATTGAGTTGGTTACGGGTTAGTACTTGGTGATTCTTATTAAATAATTCCTCGTGGTAACGATACTTTACTTTCACTTTATTACTTGTTGACCACGTATACTTGCGTGTTGTGTGTAACTAGATTTTACTGTAGCATCGGAATATCATTGCCTATTAGTGATATATCATCAACATATAGTACAAGAAATGATACAGCGCTCCCACTAACCTTTTTATACACACATGGTTCATCCTCATTTTTGATAAAATCAAACTCTTTGATTGTCTCATCAAAACGGATGTTTCACCTTCGAGAAGGTTGCTTCAATCCATAAATGGATCGTTGTAGCTTACAGCCTTGGTTTGTTCCAACCGTTGAAACAAAACCCTCTGGCTATGTCATATACACATCTACCTCAAGTTTCCCATTGAGGAAGGCCGTTTTTGTTAGGTTTGTAAGATTCATGGACACAATCAAATTGTGAAAAATAGCGGAAGCATGATAAATCAGAGTTTTAAAATTTTACAAACCATATACACGGATTATCCTTTATGCACAGTGATTAATTAAAACGAAATAGATATAGATTAGATTCATACCCTCGTTGAAACTAGCTTTCTCAGGTAAGAGTTCAACTCCAATTCCATTTCGCGTTCAACTTGAATCCACTGGGTTGATTCCTGCCTTAGATCAACGTTAGCCACCAAAGTGTTTGGCCTCTAGAGGTGATCCACCAAGAAAGAACAAGAATTCAAGAAGAATGGTGTTTGGCTAAACCCTAGTTTCTATCTCTATAGAAAAGGTGTACTCTCCCAACTCTTGGAATGAAGTGTGTAACCTTGTTCCATAATAAGACTTTCTTATTTATAGATGTAAGCAATCCTCCTAAACTATTTAGGATTAGGGTTTCATATTAATTAATTAAATTCTTTTAATTAATTAGGCTTCTCAATCCTATTGGGAATAATTAAACTCTTTTAATTAATTAGCATCCTAATCTTATTAGGAATATATATGAGAGAGAGAGTATCTTATTAATTAATTTTCAAACTCCTTTAGGAATTAAATAATAATAATAATAATAATAATAATAATAATAATAATAATAATAATAATAATAATAATAAAACTCCTCTTATTAATTTATATTTAATATTTCAAAAATATTAAACAATAAATATTAAGATATTTAATTTATTCTATCACCATAGATTAAATTAAATATACTTAACTTATTACTACGATTATGCCATTAGCTTCTTTAATAAATATTTTTCTTTTTATGGTGTGACCCTTTAGGTTCTCCATATTAAACTGGTTGTGAATAAATCAATTAGAACAATTTTAATCTTATTTAAATAATTAAATTAAATTAATAATTCATTTAAATAAATAATATTTATTCTACAATAAGGGTAAGTCCCTTAGCGATCAACGATTTTCTAGATAATATAGATTTCAACATTAATAATAAAAAAACCATTGAGTAAATAATTACCGTACAATTCAATCCTTCCACTATACAATGTCCCAATTAAATATAAAACATGGAATTACTGTCAAGTATTATTTTATTTAATTATATATATTTCGATTCCAAAATGCACAACTCCAAATAATACAAATTAGAAAATCCTTTCTAATTTCATTCCACCTTGGCAAAGGATTCATGGGTTGTCATTTATTGAATCACATAGGACATATCTCTTCTTTTATTAGAAGTGGTAGATTATTTGTTGATCATTCATTATCTCTAAATATAACTTGTTACACCCAAGCATACCCTTTGATAAACCCTAAGGGTCTTAGGGACATGTCAAAGTATAAATTATCATACACAAGATACTATGATGATCTCAAGTTTAAGGATCACTTGTACTACTATCACTACTGGAATTTCTATTGACAAGCAAGTAAAACTCCATTAGGTATTCCTTAGTGAGTCATGTTCAGTGAACTTACTCTTCAATAAGCACCTACATACTTGTTTTAGTGTCTTCACTCAAATGATCATGAGATCGATCATCCTCATCCAATGAACGAGCAACGTATGTACCAATCTATCCAGATTCACTAATCTCATTTTTAGTAATCCAACGATTGGGAACAATTTTAGTTTTAAGCTATCTAAGAATTTAGATCTCATTAGCATGATCATCATCATGATTCTAAAAGCATTGCTTAAAACTATGAGTTTATCATATATTATAATAACAGCATCATGTAGATAATTAAATGCCTTTAATTAAATAATACTTTTAATAATAAATGAATAAGATTGTTACAAAGTATATGCTTTATCATCAAACATGATTGGCTTGTACGCATACTACTTTTAATCTCCCACTTGCACTAAAGTCAATCGCCATGGTATCTCATACCCTTCTTCTCTAAGTGACGATCATCCTGATGTTGGATAGCTTTAGTAAATGAATATGCAATGACGTTTTTGAGAGTTCATTATCTCTAAAGTGACTTCTCCTCTTTCAATGATTTATTTAATCAAATGAAAGTGCCGCAACACGTGTTTAGATCCAAGATGAGACTTAGGAACTATTCCTAGTTCTGTAATGAACTTTTCATCCAAAACATCAACTTACAACTTCATTTACAGTTATATACTTTGTCTTTGTCACTAAACCAACAACTTTTTGTTGTTTGGAACCTTTCTAATTCACTGCACCACCGTTCAAGGTAATGCTTCACCCTAATATGGATTTGTTGTCGTCTTGGTCAGTCCAAAAAACTTGACTCTTTTAGTCCTCTAGTTTTATTCAGACCCACCATGAATTATGATCACATCTTTAGTGCAGGTTAAGTACTTTAAGAATTTTTCTACTGTCTTACAGTGAACTTCCCCAAAAAATGACTGATCAACATCAAGTCTCGTACATTTCATTGCATACATGATATTGAATCATG
Organism: Panax stipuleanatus; assembly: GCA_020205555.1. Taxonomy (NCBI): domain Eukaryota; kingdom Viridiplantae; phylum Streptophyta; class Magnoliopsida; order Apiales; family Araliaceae; genus Panax; species Panax stipuleanatus. Next base: position 53,539,689 of record CM035115.1, on the reverse strand, counting down.
CAATCTCTTTTTTATTGAGGACAATTTAGAGATATACACTCTATGGCTCATCATCATGAGACCTTTCTTGAAATTTGCAATGCCAAACGCCTTAAACATCAACTGAATATACGTCTTTTGGGTCAAACCGAGCATCTTTTTAAATCTATCAATATAGATCTTTATCCCCAAAATTTAGGATGTTCTATCCAAATCATTTATGGAGGAATGTTTAGACAACTTTATATCTACTGATTGTAACACTGGTACGTCATTCCTTATCAGTAGTATATCAACATATAATACTGGGAATGTCGCAGCGCTTCCACTGACCTTTTTGTACACATTAGGTTCATTCTCGTTTTTGATAAAATCAAACTTTTTTTGATTGTCTCATCAAAACGAATGTTCCATCTTTGAGAAGCTTGCTTTAATCCATAAATGGATTGTTGTAGCTCATATACATGATTTGCTTCAGCCATTGAAACAAATCTATCTGGCTGTATCATACACACATTCTCCTCTAATAATATATATATTTGAGGAGGGGTGTCTTCGCATCCATTTGCCAAATTTAGTAATAATAAGCTACAATCGCAAGTAAAATTTTAATGGTCTTTGTTGTGCCGTTTCGGTGTTCACAAAAACGGGCACAAAACACGTGCAACTATACACGGTCGACAAGTAATAAATTCGATAAGTCGAGATTGTTCCCACGGAAAAAGGAGTCAGGTTTAAACTATCATGCAACAGTCCTATAGTTATGTTCGTCTGCTCAAACGTGCATTAATATGTTCTTTAATTAACTAGACTGGTTTTAAAATAAACTTAACTAATTAACAAGCAAGAGGTTCAAATTAGAGAAATATAGGATCCTAACTTCATCTGTTGCGTCATCTAGGTTAACAACACCTCAAGTCATGTATGAATAATCACGGAATGCTAGCCGGGAGCACGAATGCGAGACAGGGCTATCTTTCAATAAACCAAGTCCATGTCATATAATATCCACAAAATAGATAAAAATCATATGAGCATCGATAAAACCTAAATCGCTATATGTCTATACAATTTACAAGCTAAACCGATTTAAGTGTAAGCTCCCTATTGACTACACATGGCAATACGGTATATTTCTATCCGGATTACGAATCACAAAACTCATCAAACGCAAGTTTCACAAACACATGCTAGCATATCAAAATCTAAGTTTACATATCCTCTTTCAATTCCATATAAACTATTACTGTAGATGTTGATCAAACATCTAAACATAAAACGCAACCATGCTAGGCAAACCATACATTCTCATCCATACATTTCAAAGAGGCATAAAACCCTAGACTAAGCAAATAAAATCCATTAGAATCCCATAATGGAAGTTAGTTCATCACTGAACCACCAACCATTATGGGATTTAAACCAAGCATTGAACAAATATGAAAGTAGAGAAAAGAGAGATAGAGAGTGCAAATCTTATGGTTCCCCTTTTCAATAGATGCCAGTAAGCTTGAGTTTTGATCACAAATAAGCTCCAAGATGAGCCCTAGAAAATGAAAGCTACTTGAACTGGAAGAGAAGAAGAGTTAAGCTCTCAAGCTCTCCTTAGCTCCTAAACCCTAGAAAATGTAAGACAATCCTTCCAAAAATAAAATGAAGTCTATGTTTTGATAAGTGATATTTGTCTCTTGTAACATAAAGCCTTAAATCTATTACATCCAGCCGAAAAAAATGTAAAGTCAAACATTATTGACTGGCGCGGCCGCGCGTGTGCACATAGCTTCCCTAACGCAGGCGGGCTCGCTCTCAGGCCAAGACTCTAGTTTTGCCAGACGGCGCGGGCGCGCGGCGGCCCTTTAATTTCCTGACGCGGCCGCGCGTGCCATTTCCTGCTGCTGATGAAAGTTTTGGTGCTAGCTTCTTGTTACTTTTCCTCTATTTCTTTCCTTCTTGCTTCTTGCTCCTTCACTTTGTTGCTATGATGCCATCATCACATGCCTTTTTGCCTCATGCCCTCTTCATGCCAGGCCTTCATTTGTTCTATACTAGCTCACCACCTTGCTTTTGCCAACTTCATGCCATTGGGTTCCTTTTCATGCCATTCCATGCCTTAATCATGCCATTTCCTGCTCTTTTGAGTTTCCTGACTAAGAAATGCAAAAAAAAGAAGCTAAAATGCATTAAAAGACAATAAAAAACTTGAGTTTAAGCCATAATCCTTGCTAGTTGATATCCAATAAGTAGGTATAAAACCTACTTATCAGTTTTGAGCAATGCTTCAAAGATCTATTTTTGGATTTTATGGTTATCTACCATTTCTCTGAGTGTCTACAACTCTTAGCCTTATTGTATTTAACTGGATCATCATCCTCTATGATGCGTACCTCATCATCATCATCTATGATGAATCCATACCTCCCAGGTATCTTTGGTACTATTCTAATTTACGATTCGGTTGTGGTATAATAGGTTTATCTACAAGTTCCTCTTTTTGACTAATAGTGATTTGTGGTTCTTGAACTTCTTTAAGATCTATTATCCTCCCACTAGCCCTTCAATGATAAACACTTTTATCTTAGGAGAAAGTGTGTTTCGCAACAAACACATTTTGCTAAGTATGATTATAGAACATATACGCTAAATTTACTTTAGGATGTCCCACAAATCTGTACTTGTCAAATATTGTCCCAAGCTTATCCTTTTGAAACCTTTTCACATAAGTTGGACAACCCTTTATCTTAACAGACTTAAGATTAAAAATTCTCCCTGATCATAACTCTTATAAATTATTGGGGAAAGATTTTGAGGTTCCCTTTTCATACATATGCAGCCCATTTCTAGGGCATTACCCTAGAAGGATACTAGAATGTCGAAAAAATCATTATGGACCGCCCCATGTCCAACAAGGTACTATTTTTTCTTTTAGATACACCAATCAATTATTGTGTATCAAGAATCTTCCATTGTGAGAAACCAATTTAAGATGATCTTAAAAGTTATTGCAAAAGTATTTATTCCTCGATCCAATCGAAGAATCATAATACCTTGCCAATTAGTTTTACTTCTGAATTCTTTGAACCTTTCAAATGATTTAGACTTGTATTTCACCAAATACAAATATTTAACTCTTTGAATGATCCTCTCCTTTTTAATTTAAAATTATTTTCATGTAAGTCAAGTCTGTAAAGTCCATTCAGTAAATTGTTAATTATTTAAAATAATGGACTTGCTATAGACACTCAAAATTTCGCATTCCTGTTACTAACCCTGCAGCAGGATAAAATCATCTTTTTCCCCTATGACAATACTGGAATGTCAAGCAGCCCCGACGACAACCTTGGGATGTGAAGCTCAACCCCGGTCACTACACCGGGATGTCAAATCAAACCCCGGCAACACCAGGATGTCAAGTAAAGCCCCGGTGATAATACCGGGATGTCAAGCATCCCCGACGATAACCCCGGGATGTCAAGCTCAACCCCGATCACTACACCGGGATGTCAAGCTAAACTCCGGTAACACCGGGATGACAAGTGAAGTCCTGATGACAATACCGGGACATTAAGCAGCCCCGACGACAATCCCGGGATGTCAAGCTCAACCTCGGTCAGTATACCGGGATGTCAAGTTAAACCCGATAACACCAGGATGTCAAGTGAAGCCCTAGTGACAATACCGGGATGTCAAGCAGCCTCGGCGACAACCCCGGGATGTCAAGCTCAACCCCGGTCACTATACCGGGATGTCAAGTTAAACCCCGACAACATCGGGATGTCAAGGGAAGCCTCGGTGACCATACCAGGATGTCAAGAAGCCCCGACGACAACCCCAGGAGATCAATCCAACCTTCAGAGACGACCCTGAAGCATTACATCATCCCCAGAGATAATCCTGGGAAACAAAGTCAGCCTCAGAGAAAATCCTGAGGACAAACAGAGTCGACTAAGATCAAAATATCATAAACAACCCCAAGAAAATAGTTGAAGACCATGCCAGTACAGGAGATAACCACTGGAGGGGCGAAATGGTCATGTTAACAACTTGAAGCTAATTCAGTTAAAATGAAACTGAATTGATGTAATCAAGGTCAGAAAGAACCATAACATTGATCCCGAGTGAAAACAACACAATACAGCTCAACGGATAAACTGTGAAGAAACAAAGAGCCGATTATGAACCTATCTTCTTGGACTCAGAAAAGGTTAAGTCCCATGTCATTATGACGCTCTCGACGAGGGCTTTCCGGAAAGGTATAGCACCCCTCAAACGGATGTTCTGATCAAAAGTTAGAAAGTTTCAAACCTGACATCGCGTTACTTGGAATGCACGTACTTCGAGATAACAAGACCCACCTGGTGGGGCCTGCCACGTGGAACCACAGGTAGACCCGCGGCTACCACGGGTAGACCCGCTAAAATTGGGTCTTTAAATACAAGCCTCTCCCCTTGCTGAAAAAATAGAAAACGCTCTGAAACTCCGTCCATTTTGTTTCTTAGCCCGACTTCTAGTACTCCAAACCTAGATTTTATCACTCTAACATGTATGTATACTCGTATACTACCACGTACCAAAAATTAACAGGTGGAAAAGTCCGTTTGAAGCCTACGAAGTGGCAAAAAGCCCGTGTAGCAGTCCATTGTAAGTATTTTTATGATTAAAATTTGTTTCCTACTTCATTACGTATTTATACACTTGCACACAAAGTTTCATCTTCTGATTTTGCATGGAACTCAGTTCCGTGGCCTGCTTTGCTTACTTTTTAGTACATTTTTGTACATATATACATTTTTCTGCTTTTGCACAGCCTGGATTGACGGTCCGTGGCTTTTACTCGCTTTTATGTATATATATACATATATGTACTAACTTTCACGGCCTGGATCGCTGGTTAGTGGCCTTTTAAAATTAATTATGTATATATTTGACTATATATATTAATTTTCAATTCTGTCAAGCCCGGATTACAAATCTGTGGTAGTTACTGCTTTTATATATATATAAATTTTTCTAACTTCGTTTTGCCTGGAGTGCTAATTTGTGGCCTTTATTGCTTTAATATATTTATATTAACTGTATATATTAACATTTATATTTCCGTTTGGCCTAGATTGGAAATCTGTAGCCTCTTTACCACTTATATATATATATATATATATATATATATATATTTATTTATATATTGTCAAGCCTGGATTACTCCGTGGCTCTTTTACAACTTTTATAAATATATATATATATATATGTATATATATATTTACATTCTGTCAAGCCTGGATCATTCTGTGGCTCTTTTACATCTTATATATATATATATATATATATATATATATTGTCAAGCCTGGATTATTCCGTGACTCTTTTACATCTTTTATAAATATATATATATTTCTCCATTTCTGTCCAGGCTTGCGATTGAAAAATCCGTCGCCCTTTACAGCTTATATATATATATATATATATATATATATATATATATATATATATATATATATTTCCATTTTTGTCCGGGCCTGGGATTGAAGAATCTGTTGTCCTTTACAACTTATATATATATATATATATATATATATATATATATTTACATTTTCTGTCCGGCCTTAACGTATGAAATTCATCGCCCTTTATAGCTTATATATATATATATATATATATATATATATATATATATATATATATATATATATTTATATATATATATATATATATATTCTTTATTTATTGTGATTAAATATCCAATTCAATGATTCATATTATATGAATTTGTTTTAATACAAATTTGGTGGTTTAGATTTCTTTAAATCTAGCCTTGTCTACCTTTCAAACGGTTCAAAATAGGTCCAACCGGAACCGAGAAGCTAGAATAGCTAAGATATATTAAAATATAGCTTTCTTTCTAGTTTGTTAAATATGAAAGCAACCTCGCGACCCTCAGATTCCTATCTATTGGGAACGAGAAGCTTTAGCTACGCGCATTGTAATACTCAAAAATTTTCAGAATAATATTAATATTGATATTAATAAAAATTGAATATTTATTCGAATATAAATGTTTATGTGTTATGTGATGAGTAATTCAATTGATTTAAGTTGAATTTATAATAATTGAGAAAAATATGGAGTTTATGATATGCTCCTAACATGCCTCGTGTGACACGAGATGAGAATTATTGAGGGTTTGATTAATTGAAGAGGGAAATCAATAAGCGGAGTATTAATTAATATTATATTATTAATTAATTGTTGTTATTAGTGATAACCTATTAATGGGTAATTAATTAATAATATGTTAATTAATTATTATTGTGAGTAATGGAATAGTAATGAGTAAGTGATTAAAAGATATAATAAGATTTATATTTATTTAATAAATCATTGTGTGCAAGGTATGTGATAATTAAACCGATAATATGTAGTAGTTACAACTATATTATATAAAGTATAGTGTGACACTTGAATATGACCACATAATATACGAACAATATATTATGATTAAATGTATATGTGAGTTACATCATAATGCTTATGTGACATAATATGATGTGTGACTACATTAAATATGTACCACATGAGTATTAAATAAACAATTGCTACTTCATGATTATTTCAACAAATTAATATAATTGAAATAATAAGAGTTATAATGATGTTATGTGACAACATGTATGTATGAATACATTAGATGTATACCTTATGGATTATTAAATTAAACTAAGTGTATATTCAAAAATATGAGAGGAAATAAATAAATGGTTATCTATGTTAATGTTGATGTGGAATGAAAATAATAATTATTTCAATGATTATAAATAATTAAAATAATATAGTTTATGGTAATGTGGAAAGATAATACCCAATTAGATTATATTCGGTATTATGAAATGTACATGAATTATATGTTGATGTGTATATATGTACCCCAACTTACTACATTGTAATATTATTTTCTTATTTGAAACTACATTGTGACACTATATGAGTAATAACCTAAGTGTATATGATATGTATACAACATAAGTGTTGGCATTAATTTATGAACAACTTGCAAATGCTGAGCTTTATTTCCTTGTCCCAAATGAGAGGCTCAATTCTTCTCACGTAAAACACTCAATAGCCTAAACCTATTCCTTGTTCTCAAACTCAGCCAAATCATAGCCAATGATCAATGGGGGAGTGGCTCCAATAGTAGATTTTAACAACTACCCAACTACTCTTCCTTAACCAACATGTTCTTGCTCTTCCCATTGGTTTAAATTGGAGGGGAAATGCATTGTCTGTATATTCATTTGTCTATAAATATAGCTTCTCTCCTTGTTTCATTTGCTGAGATAATTCTAAGTTGCTATAGAGTGAATTGAGAGTGAATACATATATCAGTGGTGAGATTCTGAGATTGAAGGAGTTCAATTAGCAGCAAGCTTAGCAAAGTTTAGCAGAGGTATAACTATCTATGTTATTCATTTCTTAAAATGGCTAACTTCTTGATTATGCTTGAATTGAATGTTAATTGGATTGAGAAATGCTTGCTAAGTGTTACTTAAGTTAGTAAACATGTTAGTAATACAATGTGGCTTGGTTAGAATAGATTTCGTAAAGAAATTTTGAGGTTGGGTTGTAAACTGCCGAAGTAGAAAGTTTTTCTGGTTCTGTCCGGAAGGGGGAGCAGCTGCGCCCATTTTGTGCTAGGGTACAGCGCAGCTGCGCCAGGCTCAAACTTTAAACTTCAATTTCTGTTGTAAACTGCTAAGTGCTAACATGTTGATATCTCTTAGATAAGCATGAAAATAGGTATAACATGTATATATAAGTACCTTGACGTAACATGAACATGTTTGACTTCATTAGTGTACATTTACTAGAGAAAGTATAAGTTTTGAAAATAGACTTTGACATATACGTATGATGTTCATATTCTGACTTTTGAGCATGATCGTATGGTCTACATATACATAAAAATAGACTTGAATTGTGAACTTAAGTCCTTTTTGTATATCATTATTACCTTAACTTGTTTTAGAATGTAATTACTAGAGAAGACTTGAAAAGTAGACCTTGATAGAACTACTAACGTTTCATTTTTGATTTTGTGAGCATGAGTATACGGTCTAGATATGCATGAAGTGTGGGTCTAAAGTGTTGAGTAAGCACTAGATTACATGGTATACGTTGAGAATGATTTCGAAAATGAAACTTAAACTTTTTGCAAACTAAGTTGGATGAACGTGGTGTAATAGTATTCTGATATTTTTGAACTCGTATGATAGTGTTTTTAACATCACTTAGATGGCCTACATGTACACATACTTTGTTAGATACCGTGAAAGTTGGTTAAGCATGAATAAGATATGATTTAAGAAAATAATTGATGCTAGATATGTGCATAGGATTGAAACCTTTGTGAACATACACACTAACTGATTTCATGAATATTTTATATGTGTACATGGTGAGCTTAGTAGCCTATATAACTTCATGACCTTGTATGGCCTTAAGTCATTAGAGATACTAATCTTGAGCTATGACATGAAAAATTGAACTTAGATGGACCTTAAAAACATGCAAGGATCCTTAAATAATTGTTATAGTGATGTTAGAATAAATGGGACAGAAGCAGCAGAGCAAAAGCCCAACCTTGGTTTGGCCAGGGGACAGCGCAGCTGCGCCGTCCCTAGGCTTAACCAGGACGCAGCTGCGCCAGGCTGTTTTTAAGTCTGATGCATTTTGCTTACTTTTTGATTTTGCCAGTTGACTTATAATGATACCTAAGCTACTGATCAGAGTCTAATCACTACTGATATATATTTATATGTGATGATAATGTAACATGATGATGTTTAACTTGTAAGAGGAATTCTAAAGATAGTAAAGATGAAATCGATTAAGCGTTGTGATTAAATATAATGTCATACGTGGTATAACTATGTTACTTGATTTCATATACAGATTTTGTGCTACATGTGTACAAGTACGTAATGACGTACGTATAGAGTTATATGACTAAAGTAGAATCATATGTGTATATTTAACTTACATATCGAGCTTGTGTACCGAATATACTTAGCTAATGAATATCCTATACATGTAACTATATTACGATAGGAATTCGAAGTGTTGATAAGCTTGACATTGGTAAACTACGCTTAAGGCAAGTTCCATGACTTACACTCTTTTGTTGTGCAAGTATCCTAAATCCTTGCATTTACTTTATTCAACGGATATTGAATGCAAGTACTCGAACTCTACTCTTATTGAGCATTTATTGAGCTTGTGCAATTATTGTCGTACAAGTAAGCTATTGGATTTACGATTCATGTTTTATGACTTAAATACTTCGTGGCTAAAGATAAAGTCGATATATATTCTTCGAACCTTAATCTTGTGTTTTGAACTTATTATTGTTCTTATATACATTGAGAGAGCGGTCTATGCCATTTGATTCGGATAGACTTATATCATGAAATTAAAAAGCGATCCAAACCAATTGCCTTGGTGCGGGCTCTTATAAATTGACTGAGATGAACAACCCTTATAAAAAGGGGAACTATATAGTCGGGGTGCCACTAATAGTAGGATAGGTTATGCCTAACATCAGGTACGATAGGCTGATCACCTGTTGTACTTGTTTTATTGGATTATCAGCATATTACTGTTAATTCTAGTACAAGTTTATAGTCCTTAGTGACTGCTCAATATTCACTATTCTTGAATTATGAAAAGATTTAAACCTTGAATCTTATTGATATCTTTCTGTCCTTAGCGGCTGTTATTAAAAATTATTGATACTTCTTGTTATTCTCGAACTATCCTTTATTGACATACCCTTGGGAATTGAAAACTATATTGAACCCCTTATTGCTATATTACTTGCTGAGCAAACTTGTTGCTCATTCTTGCTTTTTCCTAAAAATATTTTAGTTAAGACAGAGCAAGGCGGTTCCTCGAGCACTAACAAGGGCAAGGGCAAGGCTACGGAGTAGCTTGTACTTGATTAGAACTATTATGATTGTAATAAGTTTGTATTCTATTATGTATTAGTTAAGTTTATATATGCTTAAGCTATGTTTAAGATGTAAGAGATGTTTAACTTACAAAACCCTTGGGACATGAATGATTATATTAAATAAATATAATATATTCGCATTATGTGTTATTCCGTTGTGTGATATGATATATAGTCATATTATTATGTTAGTATTTAGAACGTGACGAACCAAATTCGAGACTGTGGCGGTCCGAATTTGGGGGCGTCACAAGTTGGTATCAGAGCTGTAGTTATAAAACTTAGGAGTGAGTGTCTTTAGATTATAACTTCGGAGAACTTAAAAGATAGAAGAAGATAAAACTCATGTATAGTTTTCCAAGAAAGACTAAGTGTGTTATGGAATATAACTTCATTCTATACAATGAAATTATGTTTTATTTAACATTCTAATGGAGTTGCTGTTTGTTTTCCTTGTGTTTGTGATTGTAGGATGACAGATATGGGAGAGCCTAGTAGAGTGGTAGAGGAGCAACCCCGAGATATATATTTTTTATATGAGGCACCTCTAGAGGCTGTACCTGTACAGGCAGTTCCACCGTCCGAGTTTAACGACGAGGACGAGATTGAGGTAGAGTCCGATCCAGTGGAGGAGCCTATGGAGGATGAGCCTATAAAGGACTTTGATGAGGGTACTATCAAGGATCAGATGCTAGGAGAGTACGAGGAGAGGATCCTAGAGTTGGACTGCAGAGTTTAGGAGCTAGAGGTTGAAGCTCAGGAGAGGGAGTCCAAATTCAAAAAGCTAAGGGATGAGGACCATCAGAGGAAGCTAGCGATGCAGGAGTTAGAGGTAGAGATTTCTTACAGTAGAGAGACAGGGATCCACATGGGGACCTTGTTTCACAGGTCGATGTATAGGAATGTTGACTTAGCAGGAAAGCAGGAAGAGGTGGAGCAGAGAGAGTTAAGTGAGAAGACTAAGAAAGAGGCACTCCGTACTCAGCTAATGAAAAAGCAGACGACCAAGAAGATGAGCGCGTGGATTTGGTGATTGGACGCGCCGGCAAAACTTGGCGTTAACATTGGCGCTGGAAGGAGGGCGTATTAGTGCCTTAATCAATCACTTTTGTACTTTTTCGGTAGAAAGACATGGCTAGTAAGGACGGTGGAGCTTCAAAGCAGGAAAAGGCTAAGACTCACCCGACGACCTTGGTCAGGGCATCTGTCAAAGACAGATTTGGACCTAGCAACCAGGAGGGCAATTCGGTGCAGGCCTAGTCGGCACGAAGGCAGCTATTTGTCCCCAGTCAACATACTCCGATTCCCCAGCACACCCACGTGGAAGACAACCAGTCTCAGGCCTATGTACGACGGGATAAGGATCGGGTGGAGAACAGCAAGGACCAGCGTTAGTTTATTCTATTGACCAAAATACAGCAGAATAAGGACGCCATGCTGGCCTTGCGTCTCCAGCAAGAAGAGCTGGAATTGCAGATGGCTAAGGTGGCTGGAGAACAAAAAGCCTCTTCAAAGAAGCACAGGCATTGGAGCCGATCCATATCACCACGACAAGGGGAGGCTGAAAGGAACGGGAGTCGACACAGAATTCATTCTCGGGAAAGGAAGAGTCGAAGAAGAAGTCGTTCCCTTGAACGCAGATCTGAACGCCTGGGCCGATCGGGACAGAGGGCGAGAATCGGTTCTCCTGAATATGAGGGGGACAGGCGCTGGCCTTCCTCCCGTAAGGAAGATACCGACCCCCTCGCTCGATGAGTTGGATAAGCTTTTGGCTGCAAAAAATCAGTTGGGAACACCCTCGAGCTGCCACAGCTCACCCTTCTCACCCGAGATCAATCAAGTCATTGCTGACCCAAAGAAGAAAATGCCCCCGATGGAGACATACGATGGAATGGGAGACCCGTATGATCATTCGGACGGATATGATAGGCTGATGACATATTACGGGCATTCGAATGCATCAAAGTGTCATATATTTGCAACCACCTTGAAGAAGAGTGCCAGAGAGTGGATGGGAACTTTGGCATCGGGAACAATTACTTCATGGAATGATCTTTGGGAAAAATTCCACGCTAGATTCGGAAGCAACAGGAGAAGGGGAAAGATCACAGCTTCCCTCATGCAGGTGAAACAACGTTTGGACAAGACTCTCGGCACCTATGTCAAGAGACTTCGGGAAGCTATGGGATCGTTGGCAGAATTGAATTCACCACATGCCTTGGGATTCTTCACAACGGGTCTGGATATAGGGAGGTCGAAGAAGCTGATGAAAGACCTAGTGATCAACCCACCCTCGGACCTGACTGAAGCCTTTCATCGGGCCGAAGGATTCATTGCCATTGAAGAGGCCATGGGAAACTTCAAGCCACCTTCACACGATAAGTCCAAGGATAGAGATAAGTAGAATACCCCACGGTCGGACAACAATCAGGGGAGATCAGATAATCAGGGGAGAAAAAAATACAACAGCGGAGGATCTGGCAATAGTCGACCACCCTTCCCACAAAGGAGTGTTAACAAGGTTTACACCCCCCTCAATGCAAACCGAGCCAAGATATTGGAGGAGATCAGGAACAAACCCTTTTATAGACCCTGCGCGACAAGGCCAAAGCCTGGGAGATGGAGTAAGGGCAGGTACTGCTAGTACTATCAAAGTTCGGGTCATACGATAGAGGAGTGCCTTGATCTGGGTGATCTGATCTAGAAAAATGTATAGAATGGAAAGTTAATTCAGTATGTGGTAGGTAGGGGCAATATCGAGACTCAGCCGAGGGAAAAAGATAGGGCTCAAGCCAGAGAAACACAGCCTAATCAGAACCAACCCGCTCGGGGGGTGATCGACGTTATTTTAGGAGGTTCGGTAGGGCGCGTGACCGGACGGAAGAGAAGTGAGCATCTAGATGCGGTCTTATCGATTGCTGGGTCCACGGCAAAAAAGGACAGGGCTTTCCCGGGGAAAGTTATTTCCTTTTCAGATGAAGACTACCCTTCTAATCCCATAGAGTCACATGATGGGGCATTTGTGATAGCAGCTCAGGTCGGACCAGTGGATATGAAGCAGATGATGGTAGACAACGGATCCTCGGTCGACATACTGTATACATATGCTTACCAGAGGATGGACCTAGGGGGAAAGAAGATGGAACTGGGGGGAGAAGGACCCTTGTACGGATTTAGTGGCGACCCGGTGCATGTATCGGGCACCATCGAACTGCCAGTTAGGTTCGGCACAGCTCCTCAACAAATGGAGGTTATGGTCAGATTTTTCATTGTCCAAGTGGATTCGGCTAACAACGCCATATTGGGAAGACCGACCCTGGCAGCCTTGCAAGCAGTCACCTCCATACCTCATTTCAAGATCAAGTTTCCAACATCGAACGGGATCGAGGAGGTAAAAGGCGACCTAGACATTTCCCGAAGGTGTTATCGGAATCCATTGATCTCTTCGGGAACCGGGGTAAGTAAGCAGAAGCAGACGATGGCTATCGAGATAGAGCCATTTACATAAGGTAGCACAGAGCCACTTGCCCTTCCAGCCGAAGAAATAGAGGATATACAACTGATCTCAGGGAACGAGGAGAAATTGATAAAGATTGGTTCAGGACTAGCAGAACCCTTCCGGACCGGGCTGATTGATCTACTTCGGGTATATGAGGACATCTTTGCATGGCTACCTAGTGATATGCCCGGGGTAGACAAATCAGTGGCAGTACACCGGCTGGAAATGGATCCAAGTAAGAAGCCGGTCATACAGAGGCCGAAAGTCTCAGACAGGCTTGCCACATGGGCAATGGAACTAACTCAATTTGCTTTAGAATACTATCCCCGGACGGCAATAAAGGGACAGGCCTTGGTAGATTTTGTTGTGGAGTGTTCTTTCACTGACACAAATGTGGCTTTGGTCACCGAAGCTCAATCACTACAAACGGCCTGGACTCTCTACGTGGATGGATCATCTACCTCAGACATCAGCGAAGCGGGGGTCATTCTGACTAGTTCCGAATGGTTTTGGGTCCAACAACCCATTAGGTTTCTATTCAAGGCCACCAACAATGAGGCCGAATACGAAGCTATTTTGGACGGACTTAGATTAGCCCAAAGCCTAGAGGTACAAAAGAGAGTGGTATACATTGACTCCCAGCTGGTGGTCAAACAGATATCGGGAGAGTATGAGGCCCGGGGTGCCCGAATGGCAAAATACATAACAGAGGTAAAGGACAGACTCTCATACTTTGGGTCGTATAGCTATCTAGGGATCGATCGGTCAGACAATACAGTAGTAGATTCCCTAGCTAGACTAGCCACGACCGAAGCAAGTTCTTTCACCGGATCAGTATACTTGGAAGTATTAGACAAACCTAGTGTTCAAAGGACGGGCGTACTGACCCTGGATCGGTTCGACTGTTGGCTTACGCCTTACATCACTTACTTGGTCGAGGGGGTTCTGCCTTCGGATCGCATGTACGCCAGAAATATCAAGCACAAGAGCTCTAACTTCATTCTTATTGACGGGGATCTGTACTGAAGGGCTTTCACCTCTCCTTTACTCAAGTGTTTGACACCTTCGGAAGCCGAATATGCACTCAGGGAAGTGCATGAAGGCATATGTAGGGATCACATGGGGGCCAAGTCATTGGCTTACAAAATTCTAAGGCAGGGGTACTATTGGCCGACCATCTTCTAGGAAGCAAAGGACTATGTCAAAAAATGTCTTAAGTGCCAGTTAAATAGTTCTATCCCGCATCAGCCTTTTGAGGAGTTGTATTCGGTCTTATCACCAGTTCCATTTGCCATGTGGGGAATTGATATCTTGGGACCATTGTCGAAGGCTAAGGGACAGGTCACTTTTGTGATCGTCGTAATCGACTACATGACAAAGTGGGTAGAAGCCAAACTATTACAAAATATTACCGAACAGGAATGTCTTAAGTTCTTCAAAGAGTATGTTGTATACTAGTTCGGCATTCCGATGATCCTGGTCTCGGACAAGGGCAGATAGTTTGTGGGGACAAAATTTGAAGCTTTCCTAAAAGAGCTAGGCATCCAAAACAGAAATACTTCAGTTGCCCACTCTCCATCGAATGGATAAGTAGAAGTTACCAACCGGACTCTACTCATTGGAATCAAGAGAACGTTGGACGAACTGAAGGGAAGGTGGCCCGAAGAGTTTCTTAGTGTCTTATGGGCGTAGCAGACTACCGCTAGGACAATAATATGGGACTCACCTTTCAGACTAGCCTATGGAATCGATGCACTAATACCCGTCGAGATCGGATCTCCAACACTTCGGGTCAGTCAGTACCAAGAATTATACAATGATGATGGCTTACGACTAAACTTAGATCTGTTGGATGAGGTCCGGGATTCGACATCGGTAAGGCTTGCTATATATTAGAAACGAACAGCCCGACACTACAACCAGAATGTAAAGCAGAGGAGGTTTGAGATCGAGGACTTGGTACTTCGGGAGGCAGAGGCATCTACCCCCCAGAATACGGGCAAGTTAATGTCAAACTGGGAAGGACCTTATGCAGTAACAGAAGTGCCGAAGCCGGGCACCTATCGACTTCGAACAATTGATGGCGCTGATATAAAGAATACATAGCATGCTGGAAGACTTAGAAAATATTATTAGTAAGAGTTATGTAATTCTTTACTTCAGCTTATATAAGTTGCTTCATACAATAATGAAATAAAATGGATTTCTCTTCGAAAAATTTTGATCTTCATTTATATTCTAAAAAGTCTACAAAACCCATCGGACTAGCGGTGAATATATCCGATTAGAAGAGTTACAAAATAACTTGAACTGATTGGACAAAGTTACATGCAGATCCGATCGGGAAAAGTTACAAACGAGATAAAGAAAAAAAAAATTACAAATGAAATCCTAAACTACAGATCAGGAGCCTTGCCATTAGCATCATCTCCGGCATCGGACTCATCATCGGAGGAGTCTAGGATAGCAGCATCAAGCCCAGTAGCAGTCATTTTTGCCTGAGCCCACTCTTTATGAGCTCAATAGCCTTCGGCGAACTGGCCCATAATGGTATCACGGAGCTCAGCCGACTCCTGATACTCTTGCGCGCCCCGCTGCTTGGCTTCGGCACATTCTACCTCCAGAGCTGTATTTTCTCTCATCAGCACCAGGTGTTGGGCATGCATTTCAGAAATTTGGCTCTGGAGGATTAGAAGTGCGTTCTGCTGATCTAGATCCTTCTCATTCAGAAAAGCCCTCTCCTCGATGAGCTGTTTATTGTAGCCATCAAGGGCAACGAACTCCCTCTACAGATTATGATGGAGCCTCTGGTGTTCGTTGGCTTGACGTTCGACGAAGGTCACCTTAGTACGGGTATCAGCATGATCTTCCTTCTCCTTGGCCAAATCAACCAATAACCCTCGAACCTCCGCCCCAAGCATTTCCACCTCGGTCCGAAGTTGAGCCTCTTTTCGGGTAGTCTTGACGACAGGGGGGATAGCTCGGGCCAGAATGGCGTTAGCCTGCATTGAGGAAAAAAAATAGGTTAATAACGGTCAGGCAACTAATCAGAGAATACAAGATAAAGCTTTCGGGAATACCTGACTCTGGGCTATGATATACGCCACCATCAGGGCTTCGGCAGAACACCCTTTGAATCGGGCATCATCAGCAGGAAGCTTGAAGTAATCCAAGAGGTCAAAAGGGATCGCTTTCGACGGGCTCTTCAGCCAAAACGATTGGGTCGGAGATCGTTCGGAATGACCGGCTTGGGCAGACGGGCCGGCAGCGGCAAAGGGCACGATCTCAGCAGACAGTAGGACAACAGGAGTCTGCGGGGCAGCATCTGACTGGACCTCGACCATCTGAAGGTCGGGCTCATCTATAAGTTTTAGTTTCTTGGGGCGAGGCCTAAAAGTTTAATCCTCTGTCTCCTCAGGATCCGCAAGAACTTAAACTAGGGGAGGTGGCAGAAGAGTAAGCTTCGGGGTGGCCGGCTTCGGAAGAGACGATTTAGAGGAGCCCTTCAGAAGAGCCGTCTTCTTGCCTTTCTTCAACTGGGCTACCTTCTCACCGGCAGACATCTTCGTGACATTCTTCGGCTGGGAAGGAGAGGAGTCGGCTGAGAGCTCAGAAATTGGGATTGTCTCCCCTTCGACCGTGTCATCCCCTAGGGGTAGAAGGATCGGACTGGACCGAACGGGGAGGGGGGTAAGAGACTCCTCAGCGCCCGTTGGCTTGAAGATGGTCACTGCAAAAATAAGTAGACGCATCAGAAATTACATTTTAAATCACAATTTAATTTTAAGAATAAAAGAGATCAAGACATAGTACTTACGTCCGTGTTGGTACAGCCAGGCCTCACCAGACAAAACATCCAGACCCCACAAGGTCTTTTTCATCTTCCGATAGAAGATTTTGAAGGCATCTCGCCTGTCTTTTGGGAATTTGGACACCTTTACAATGGGATATTCGGGAGTGGCCCAATTTGGGAAGAGGTTGATGTCGGTCCCCTTGATGAAGACCCATTGTTCATGCCATCCCTTATTGCTGGAAGGGGTTTTGTTGAAGGTGGCTCGGTTAGCCACACGGTTTAGTTGTCGAATGCCAGGCTCTTTGAAACTACCGACGGTGAACAGGATGAAGAAAAAATCCAACCCAGGACTGACCCCTAGCTCTTGGAAGAGAGCAATAAATGTGATCAGGTGGATATACAAGTTCAGCACTAGTTGTGCGAACCCGATCCCCAAAAATTAGAAGAAGGACACAATGAATTCGTAGAGGGGGAATTGGACCCCATACTCCAACGCCCAGATGGAGTATATTTGCAACCACCTTGAAGAAGAGTGCCAGAGAGTGGATGGGAACTTTGGCATCGGGAACAATTACTTCATGGAACGATCTTCTGGAAAAATTCCACGCTAGATTCGAAAGCAACAGGAGAAGGGGAAAGATCACAGCTTCCCTCATACAAGTGAAACAACGTTCGGATAAGACTCTCGGCACCTATGTATAGAGATTTCGGGAAGCTGTGGGATCGGTGGCAGAATTGAATTCACCACAGGCCTTGGGATTCTTCACAACGGGTCAAGATATAGGGAGGTCAAAGAAGCTGATGAAAGACCTAGTGATCAACCCACCCTCGGACCTGATTGAAGCCTTTCATCGGGCCGAAGGATTCATTGCCATTGAATAGGCCATGGGAAACTTCAAGCCACCTTCACACGATAAGTCCACGGACAGAGATAAGCAGAATACCCCACGATCGAACAACAATCATGGGAGATCAGATAATCACTGGAGAAAAAACTACAACAGTGGAGGATCGGGCAATAGCCGACCACCCTTCCCACACAGGAGTGTTAATAAGGTTTACACCCCCCTCAATGCAGACCGAGCCAAGATATTGGAGGAGATTAGGAATAAACTTTTTTATGAACCCTGCGGGATAAGGCCAAAGCCTGGGAGACGGAGCAAGGGCAGGTACTGCTAGTACCATCAAAGTTCGGGTCATACGATAGAGGAGTGCCTTGATCTGGGTGATCTTATCGAGAAAAATGAACAAAATGAAAAGTTGATTCAGTATGTGGCAGGTAGGGGAGATATTGAGACTCAGCTGAGGGAAGAAGATAGAGCTCAAGCCCGAGAAACACAGCCTAATCAGAACCAGCCTGCTCGGGGGGGGGGGGGGTGATGATGTTATTTCAGGAGGTTCGGTAGTGCACGTGACCGGACGAAAGAGAAGTGAGCATCTAGATGCGGTCTTATCGGTTGCTGGGTCCACGACAAAGAAGGACAGGGCTTTCCCGGGGATAATTATTTCCTTTTCAGATGAAGACTACCCTTTAAATCCCATAGAGTCACATGATGGGGCATTGGTGATAACAGCTCAGGACGGACCAGTGGATATAAAGAGGATGATGGTAGACAACGGATCCTCGGTATACACATGCCATCAGAGGATGGACCTAGGGGAAAGAAGATGGAACTAGGGGGAGAAGGACCCTTGTACGGATTCAGTGGAGACCCGATGCATGTATCGGGCACCATCGAACTGCTGGTTAGGTTCGGCATAGCTCCTCAATAAATGGAGGTTATGGTCAGATTCTTCGTTGTCCAGGTGGATTCGGCTTACAACGCCATATTGGGTAGATCGACCCTGGCAGCATTTCAAGTAGTCACCTCCATACCTCATTTCAAGATCAAGTTTCCAACACCGAACGGGATCGAGGAGGTTAAAGGCGACCTAGACATTGCCCAAAGGTGTTATCGGAATACATTGATCTCTTCGGGAATCGGGGTAAGTAAGCAGAAGCAGATGATGGCTATCGAGATAGAGCCATTTACAGAAGGTAGCACTGAGTCACTTGCCCTGCCAGCCGAAGAAACAGAGGATTTACAACTGATCCCGGGGAACGAGGAAAAATTGATAAAGATTGGTTAAGGACTAGAAGAACTCTTCCGGACTCGACTGATTGATCTACTTCGGGTATACGCAGCCATCTTTGCATAGCTACCTAGTGATATGCCCGGGGTAGACAAATCAGTTGCAGTACACCGACTGGAAGTGGATCCAAGTAAGAAGCCGGTCATACAGAAGAGAAGAATTTTTGCCCCGGAGAGGCAGAAAATCATCGATGAAGAAATCGCCAAACTATTGGAGGCTAATTTCATCTTCAAGATTGACTACCCGGAGTGGCTGGCGAATGTGGTACTGGTTTAGAAACAGAACGGGAAGTGGATGATATGCATCGACTATACAGATTTGAACAAGGCTTTCCCGAAAGATTTCTACCCGTTACCCAATATTGACCAGCTGATTGATGCCACTTTAGGGTACGGCATGCTAAGTTTTATGGATGCTTTCTCGGGATATCATCAAATCTCGATGGCTAAGGAAGATATCCCAAAGACAAGCTTTATCACGCATCGAGCCATTTATGCGTATCAGAAGATGACCTTCGGACTACTCAATGCGGGGGCCACTTATCAGCGGATGATGAACTATGTGCTTACAAAACAGCTAGGCCGAAGCATGGAGGTCTACGTAGACGACATGATTGTAAAAAGTGTGTCAGTCTGAGATCATCTGGTGGACCTAGAAAACTGCTTTAAAATGTTTTAAAAACATAAGCTTCGTCTGAATCCAACAAAGTGTACCTTCGGATTGGAATCTGGAAAGTTTCTGGGTTATCTGATCAGCAAAGGGGGCATCAAGGTAAACCCAGAGAAAATTCAAGTGATACTGGACATGAAATCACCAAAGTCTTACAAAAACGTGCAGAGGTTGACAGGTCGGATAGCAGCCCTTCTAAGATTCGTGTCAAAATCAACAGAAAGATGTCTACCATTCTTCGACACTCTCAAGGGGCCAAAAAATGAGAAGAGTTTCTAGTGGACCTCCGAGTGCGAAGACACATTTCAGGGGATCAGGAAATACTTGTCCTCGGCACCGTTGCTGATGAAACTGATCCCTTCAGAGCCACTATACCTATACCTAGCTACAAGCTCGATGGCAGTGGGGGCTACATTGGTACGAGAAAAAAGGGGCAAGCATTTTCCGGTCTACTATGTCAGCCACGTCCTTTGAGATGCAAAAACCAGATACCTGAACCTGGAGAAGTTCACCTACGCTCTGATCACCGCAAGCCAAAAGCTTTAGCACTATTTTTAGGGTCGGCTGATGATAGTCTACACAGATCAACCATTGAAAAAAGTACTGCACAGGCCAGAAGTCTCTGGCAGGCTTGTCGCATGGGCAATGGAACTAACTCAATTTGCTTTAGAATACCATCCCCGGACGGCAATTAAGGGACAGGCCATGGCAGATTTTGTAGTGCAGTGTTCTTTCACCGAACCAGATGTGGCTTCGGTCACCGAAGCTCAATCACTTCAAATGGCCTAGACTCTCTACGTGGATGGGTCATTTACCTCAGACATCAGCAGAGCGGGGGTCATTCTGACTAGTCCCGAAGGGTTTCGGGTCTAATATGCCATTAGGTTTCGATTCAAGGCCACCAACAATGAGGCCGAATACGAAGCTATTTTGGCCGGACTTAGATTAGCCCAAAGCCTGGAGGTACAGAAGATAGTGGTATACAGTAACTCCCAGCTGGTGGTTAAACAGATATCGGGAGAGTATGAGGCCCAAGGGGCCTGAATGGAAAAATACCTGACAGAGGTAAAGGACAGACTCTCATACTTCGGGTCGTACAACTGTCTAGGGATTGATTAATCAGATAATACAGTAGCAGATTCCCTAGCCAGACTAGCCACGACCGAAGTAAGTTCTTTCACCGGATCAGTATACTTGGAAGTATTAGACAAACCTAATGTTCAAAGGATGGACGTACTGACCCTAGATCGGCTCGACTGTTGGCTTACGCCTTACATCACTTACTTGGCCGAGGGGGTTCTGCCTTTGGATTGCATGTATGCCAAAAAAATCAAGCACAAGAGCTCTAACTTGGTTCTTATTGACGGAGATCTGTAGCGAAGGGCTTTCACCTCTCCTTTACTCAAGTGTCTGACACCTTCGGAAGCCGAATACGCACTCAGGGTAGTGCGTGAAGGCATATGTGGGGATCACATGGGGGCCAAGTCATTGGCTTACAAAATTCTGAGGCAGGGGTACTATTGGCCGACCAACTTCCAGGAAACAAAGGACTATATCGAAAAATGTATTAAGTGCCAGTTCAATAGTTTTATCCCGCATCAGCCTCCCGAGGAGTTGTGTTCGGTCTTATCCCCGGTTCCATTTGCCATGTGGGGAATTGATATCTTGGGACCATTGTCGAAGACTGAGGGAAAGGTTACTTTTGTGATCGTCGCAATTGACTACATGACAAAGTGGGTAGAAGCCAAACCAATACAAAATATTACCGAACAGGAATGTCTTAAGTTCTTCAAAGAGTATGTTGTATACCGGTTCGAAATTCTGATGATCCTAGTCTCGGACAATGGCAGACAGTTTGTGGGGATGAAATTTGAAGCTTTCCTAAAAGAGCTAGGCATCCAACACAGAAAGACTTCAGTTTCCCACCCTCAGTCTAATGGACAAGTAGAAGTTACCAACCGAACTCTACTCAATGGAATCAAGCGAAGGTTGGACGAACTGAAGGGAAGGTGCCCCGAAGAGCTGCTCAGTGTCTTATGGGCGCATCGCACTACCCCGAGGACAACAATAGGGGACTCACCTTTCAGACTAGTTTATGGAACCGATGTACTAATACCCGTTGAGATCGGATCTCCAACACTTCGGGTCAGTCAGTACCAAGAATTATACAATGATGATGGCTTACGACTAAACTTAGATCTGTTGGATGAGGTCCGGGAGTCGGCATCGGTAAGGCGTGCTATATATCAGAAATGAACAGCCCGACACTACAACCAAAATGTAAAGTAGAGGAGGTTTGAGATCGGGGACTTGGTACTTCAGGAAGCAGAGGCATCTACCCCCCAGAATACGGGCAAGTTAATGCCAAACTGGGAAGGACCTTATGAAGTAACATAAGTGCCGAAGCCGGGCACCTATCGGCTTCGGACAATGCATGGCGCCGATATAAAGAATACATGGCATGCTGGAAGACTTAGAAAATTTTATCAGTAAGAGTTATGTAATTCTTTACTTCTAATTATGTAAGTTGCTTCATACAATAATGAAATAAAATGGATTTCTCTTCGAAAATTTTTGATCTTCATTTATATTTTAAAAATTCTACAAAACCCATCGGACTATCGGTGAACAGATCCGATCAGAAGAGTTACAAAATAACTTGAACTGATCGGACAAAGTTACACGCAGATCCGATCAGGCAAAGTTACAAACGATATAAAGAAGACAAAAAATTACAAATGAAATCCTAATCTACGGATCAGGAGCCTTGCCATCAGCATCATCTCTGGCATCGAACTCATCATCAGAGGAGTCTAGGATAGCAGCATCAAGCCCAACAGTAGTCATCTTTGCCCGAGCCCACTCCTTATGAGCTCCATAGCCTTCGGCGAATTGGCCAATAATGGTATCACAGAGCTCAGCCAACTCCTGATACTCTTGCGCGCCCCGCTGCTTGGCTTTGGCACATTCTGCCTCCAGAGCTATATTTTCTTTCATCAGCACCAGGTGTTGGGCGTGCATTTCGAAAATTTGGCTCTGGAGAATCAGAAGTGCATTTTGCTGATCCAGATCCTTCTCTTTTAGAAGAGCCCTCTCCTCGATGAGCTGTTTATTGTAGCCATCAAGGGCAACGAACTCCTTCTGTAGATTATGATGGAGCCTCTGGTGTTCGTTGGCTTGACGTTAAGCGAAGGTCACCTTAGTATGGGTATCGGTATGATCTTCCTTCTCCTTGGCCAAATCAGCCGATAACCCCTGAACCTCCGCCCCAAGCATTTCCTCCTCGGTCCGAAGCTCAGCCTCCTTCCTGGTAGCCTTGATGATAGGGGGGATAGCTCAGGCCAGAATGGCATTAGCGTGCATCGAGGAAAAAGAAACAGGTTAATAATGGTCAGGCAGATAATCAGAGAATACAAGCAAAAGCTTTCGAGAATACCTGACTCTGGGCTTTGATATACGCCACCATCAAGGCTTCGGCAGAATACCCTTTGAACAGGGCATCATCAGCAGGAAGCTTGAAGTAATCCAAGCAGTAGAAAGGGAACGCTTCCGACGGGCTCATCGGCCAAAACGATTGGGTCAGAGACCGTTTGGAAGGACCGGCTTGGGAAGACGGGCCGACAGCGGCAGAGGACACGATCTCAGTAGACAGTTGGACAACAATAGTCTGCGGGGCAACACCTGATTGGACCTTGACCATCTGAAGGTTGGGCTCATCTATAAGTTTCAGCTTCTTAGGGCGAGGCCTCAGAGTTTCCTCCTCGGTTTCCTCAAGATCCGCAAGAACTGAAACTGGGGGAGGTGGTAGAAGAGTCAGCTTCGGGGTGGCCGACTTCGGAAGAGACGATTTAGAGAAGCCCTTCATAATAGCCCTCTTCTTGACTTTCTTCAACTGGGCTACCTTCTCAGCGGCAGTCATCTTCGTGTTATTCTTTGGCTGGGCAGGAGAGGAGTCGGCTGAGAGCTCAGAAATTGGGATTGTCTCCCCTTCGGCCTCGTCATCCCAGAGGGGTAGAAGGATCGGACATGACCGAATGGGGAGAGGGGCAAGAGACTTATCTGCGCCCGTTGGCTTGAAGATGGTCACTGCAAAAACAAGTAGACGCATCAAAAATTACATTTCAAATCATAAATTAATTTTAAGAACAAAGGAGATCAAGATATAGTACTTACGTCCGTGTTGGTACAGCCAGGCCTCATCGGACAAAACATCCAGACCACACAAGGACTTTTTCACCTTCTGATAGAAGATTTTGAAGGCATCTCGCCTGTCTTTTGGGAATTTGGACACCTTTACAATGGGATCTTCGGGGGTGGCCCAATTCAGGAGGAGGTTGATGTCGGTCCCCTTAATGAAGACCCATTGTTCATGCCATCCCTTATTGCTGGAAGGGGTTTTGTTGAAGGTGGCTCGGTTAGCCACACGGTTTAGCTACCGAAGGCCAGTCCCTTTGGACCTGCCGACGGTGAACAGGACGAAGAAAAAATCTAACCCAGGACTGACCCCTAGCTCATGGCAGAGAGAAATAAAGGTGATCAGGTGCATATACGAGTTCGGCACTAGTTGTAAGAACCCGATCCCCATAAAACAGAGGAAGGAAATAATAAATTCGTGGAGGGGGAATCGGACCCCATACTTCAACGCCCAGATGGGGACAGCAACCCACCCGCATGCGGGACGCCAGTACATCCTCTGATCAGATTCAGGTAGCCGAAGCTTGTACTCCTGGGGATGTGAAATAGGGTTCGAATATCCGAGATCTGGTCAGGGGCAAGAGTGGATTTTGTGTTGACATGAGAAAAGTTCTCCTCAGATGCATAGCACCTTCGGATATGGGCCTCAAGGCAGTTAGCAGTGGCAACGGCCGGAGCAACGGGCAAGTCTACTAGCACCAGGTCGGTGGAGGCAATAGTGACAGTTGTAGGAGTTGCCTCAGCAGCGGCATCAACTGTGGAGGTCAAATCAGTAGTAGAGGAGGAGGGAACAATGTTAGAATTGGCCATTAGAATAGAAAAGGGCCGGAAATGTGAAGAGTTTGAGGAATCAAAAGCTCAAATCGGAGAAATGGAGGTAAGGAGAGCGCTACTTGCCGAAAATCGCACTTGCCGAATTTTTTTTTGAATATAGCTCAGGGGAAAAGAGTTCGTAAAAAGTAACGGTTGAGGGGGGAAAAGGTATTTATACTGTTGCTACACAAATCTCAAGAGGCGGCTAATAATGATGTTGGGCCGTTCATTTCTGGGGTAACGTGTATGGCATTAAATGGGTCGGTTGGATTACCTAGGCGTCTCTTCCAATCTCTCATTAAATATCCCATTAAAAGCTTATTATAATGAGAGACTGGGGGGAAATGTTCAGATATAATCCTTCGATCCCTATATGGACTGAAGGCCTGGGCCGAGAGTAGTTTATCTAGCCCAATGGGCCGAAGCCAAACCTGGAGTAGCAGAGTTTGGGATCGGGTATATGGGCCCTTGTGGCCGGAGCACAGACTTCGCTGTTAATATCGGGATCGGGCATCCTAGTCCACTGGACCAGAGCCCAGACTAATGTGGTGGTGTTCAGGGTCGGACTACCGAGCCCTTCGGGCTGGGGTCTGGACTACATTGGTGATGATCGGGATCGGGATCGGACTACCGAGCCATTCGGGCTGGTGTCCAAACCTATATATAAGGCCCATATCGAAGGGTCGTTCCTCGGATGGGGTCTGTAGCAATAAGGAGTCTAAATGATGAAGGACACAAACCCTAATCATATCTACATACCAACTCTTATAAGGCAAGTGGTTAGATAACTACTAACTTGTACTTTTAAGGGAGATTGCGTTGGACCCGAACAATGGTAACTGCCATGTTTTGGAGTCCTAATCCGACTGGGACATGGACTCTAGAGGCGGTGAGAATGGTTATAAACACAAGGCTAGACCTAATGGTAACAGTTAATATTCACTTGAGCACTATACACTACTACGTCCATTGTTAACCTTGTGACCAACCTGTACTTATTCTCACAACGGAGCTATCACCCGGCGGCCCCAACCGTCAAGCTTCGTTTGTGGCGTGTTATTGTGTAGGTTTGAGCTCGTGGATTTGGTGATTGTACGCGTCGACAAAACTTGGCGTTAACATCCTATAAGGCAAGTGGTTGGACAACTACCAACTTGGACTTTTAAGGGAGATTGCGTTGGACCCAAACAATGGTAACTGCCATGTTTAGGAGTCCTAATCCGACTGGGACATGGACTCTAGAGGCAGTGAGAATGGTTATAAATACAAGGCTTCACCTAATGGTAACAGGTAATATTCACTTGAGCACTATACATTACTTCATCCATTGTTAACCTTGTGACCAGCCTGTACTTATTCTCACACCGGAGCTATCACTCGGCTACCCCAGCCGTCAAACTTCGTTTGTGGCGTGTTATTGTGCATGTTTGAGGGCTTGGATTTGGTGATTGGACGCGCCAGCAAAACTTGGCGTTAACAGTGGTGTAATAGTATTCTGATATTTTTTAACGCGTATGATAGTGTTTTTAACATCATTTAGATGGCCTACATGTACACATACTTTGTTAGATGCCGTGAAAGTTAGTTAAGCATGAATAAGATATAATTTAAGAAAATAATTGATGCTAGATATGTGCATAGGATTGAAACCTTTGTGAGCATACACACTAATTGATTTCATGACTATTTTATATGTGTACATGGTGAGTTTAGTAGCCTTTATAACTTTATGACCTTGTATGGCCTTAGGTCATTAGATATACTAATCTTGAGCTATGACACGAAAAATTGAACTTAGATGGACCTTAAAAACATGCAAGGATCCTTAAATAATTGTTATAGTGATGTTAGAATAAATGGGACAGAAGCAGCAGAGCAAAAGCCCAACCCTGGTTTGGCCAGGGGACAGCGCAGCTGCGCCGTCCCTAGGCTTAACCAGGGGGCAGTTGCGCCAGGCTGTTTTCAAGTCTGATGCATTCTGCTTACTTTTTGATTTTTCCCGTTGACTTATAATGATACCTAAGCTACTGATCAGAGTCTAATCACTACTGATATGTATTTATATGTGATGATAATGTAACATGATGATGTTTAACTTTTAAGAGGAACTCTAAAGATAGTAAAGATTAAATCGATTAAGGGTTATGATTAAATATAATGTCATACGTGGTATAACTATGTTACTTGATTTGATATACTGATTTCGTGCTACATGTGTACAAGTACGTAATGACATACATATAGAGTTATATGACTAAAGTAGAATCATATGTGTATATTTAACTTACATATCGAGCTTGTGTACTGAATATACTTAGCTAATGAATATCCTATACATGTAAATATATTACGATAGGAATTCAAAGTTTTGATAAGCTTTACATTGGTAAACTACGCTTAAGGCAAGTTCCATGACTTACACTCTTTTGTTGTGCAAGTGTCCTAAACCCTTGCATTTACTTTATTCAACGAATATTGAATGCAAGTACTCGAACTCTACTCTTATTGAGCATTTATTGAGCTTGTGCAATTATTGTCGTACAAGTAAGCTATTGGATTTACGATTCATGTTTTATAACTTAAATACTTCGTGGCTAAAGATAAAGTCGATTTACATTCTTTGAACCTTAATCTTGAGTTTTGAACTTACAATTGTTCTTATATACATTGATAGAGCGGTCTATGCCATTTGATTCGGCTAGACCTATATCATGAAATTGAAAAGCAATCCAAACTAATTGCCTTGGTGCAGACTCTTATAAATTGACTGAGATGAACAACCCTCATAAAAAGGGGAACTATATAGTCGGGGTGCCACTAATAGTAGGATAGGTTATGCATAACATCAGGTACGGTAGGCTGATCACCTATTGTACTTATTTTATTAGATTATCAGCATATTACTATTAATTCTAGTAGAAGATTATAGTCCTTAGTGACTGCTCAGTATTCATTATTCTTGAATTGTGAAAAGATTTAAACCTTGAATCTTAATGATATCTTTTTGTCCTTAGCGACTGTTATTGAAAATTATTGATACTTCTTGTTATTCTCGAACTATCCTTTATTGTCATACCCTTGGGAATTGAAAATTATATTGAACCCCTGATTGCTATATTACTTGCTGAGCAAACTTGTTGCTCATTCTTGCTTTTCCCTAAAAATATTTCAGTTAAGACAGAGCAAGGCAGTTCCTCGGGCACTAACAAGGGCAAGGGCAAGGCTACGGAGTAGCTTGTACTTGATTAGAACTATTATGATTGTAATAAGTTTGTATTCTATTATGTATTAGTTAAGTTTATATATGCTTAAGCTATGTTTAAGATGTAAGAGATGTTTAAGTTACGAAACCCTTGGGACATGAATGGTTATATTAAATAAATATAATATATTCGTATTATGTGTTATTCCGTTGTGCGATATGGTATATAGTCATATTATTATGTTAGTATTTAGAACGTGACGAACCAAATTCGAGACTGTGGCGGTCCGAATTTGGGGGCGTCACAAGTTGGTATCAGAGCTGTAGTTATAAAAATTAGAAGCGAGAGTCTTTAGATTATAACTTAGGAGAACTTAAAAGATAGAAGAAGATAAAACTCGTGTATAGTTTTCCTAGAGAGACTAACTGTGTTATGGAATATAACTTCATTCTATATAATGAACTTATATTTTATTTAACATTCTAATGGAGTAGCTGTTTGTTTGTCTTGTGTTTGTGATTGTAGGATGACAGACATGGGAGAGCCTTGTAGAGTGGTAGAAGAGGAGCCCCGAGATATATATTTTTATATGAGGCACCTCTAGAGGCTGTACCTGTACAGGCAGTTCCACCGTCAGAGTTTGACGACAAGGACGAGATTGAGGTAGAGTTCAATCTAGTGGAGGAGCCTATGGAGGACGAGCCGATGGAGGAAGAGCCTATAGAGGACTTTGATGAGGGTACTATCGAGGAGCAGATGCTAGGAGAATACGAGGAGAGGATCCTAGAGTTGGACTGCAGAGTTCAGGAGCTAGAGGCTGAAGCTCAGGAGAGGGAGTCTGAATTCCAAAAGCTAAGGGATGAGGACCATCAGAGGAAGCTAGCGATGCAGGAGTTAGAGGTAGAGATTGCTTACAGTAGAGAGACAGGGATCCAGATGCGGACCTTGTTTCACAGGTAGGTAGCTAGGAATGTTAACTTGGCTGGAAAGTAGGAAGAGGTGGAGCAGAGAGAGTTAAGTGAGAAGACTAAGAAAGAGGCACTCCGTACTCAGCTAGAGTTGGAGGTGATGGATAGGATCCACTTCGAGGAGAAGTGGGAAGCAACTAATGAAAATGCAGATGACCTAGAAGATGAGGTGAGATGCAAGAAGAGGAAGGTAAACAAGATGGGTTACGTGTTCTGCTCAGCTATTAAGAGGGTGATCGATGGTACATACCACTACCTGATAGAGTAGGGAAAGACCCGGCATACTATGAGCAGAGAGCTGATGGCGTACATAGCGCAGATAGAGTACAGGAGCACTGTGGAGCACGGGATGTTGGGATGAGATCCCTTAGTCAGTCTAGTAGTAGTATTTACTTTATGTGATGTATATATTGTGTTGTAATCCCAATCTTTTGTGTAAGATACGGGATAGTTGTAAACCCCGAGTAGGCTTATGTTAGAGGGGTAGTATGTTAGTATTGTCCCCATCTTTTGTGATAGTAGAGGATATGTGTTGGCATTTATAGCAGTATGCTAGGGATAATCACGTAATAAAATGATTTGTCATATGAATATAAATGATCTTATTTCATAAACGTGCTGTAAATTCTATTCTTTTAGCATTAAATAAACACTTAAGTAATACAATTGCGTAATAATAATAAGAATGAAACTTTGTGATGCAAATAATGGCACCAAGACGTAGACTAACTGCATTTGAGGAATCAGTGAACAACAAAAGAGAACAAGTAGATCCCATTTAGAAACTAGTTGATCTGTTAGGAGAAGCTCTTAGTGGAAGGAACAACGAACCTGTTCGCCCCAATCCTTAAGCAGTTCCAGTGATAAATTTTAAGGACTTTAAGAGTGTAGGACCCAGGAGTTCTAGGGTACTACCGATACGATCATTGCGCAGACATGGATCAAAGAGATCGAGAAGGCTTTCACCATCACTCGAGTGGGTGAAGACCAGAAGACGGTATTTGCTACGTATATAATGAGAGGCGAAGTGAACTATTGGTGGGAGGCTAATCAGCAAAGAGCTGGTGAAGGAATAAAAGCATGGGATAGATTTAAGACGCTGTTTTTTGAGAACTACTTCCCGAAAAGCATGAAGAACAGAATGAAGGTTAAGTTCTTAGATCTGAAGCAAGGTGATATGACGGTGGCGCAGTAAACGGCTAAGTTCAATGAACTTGCTCGATTTGTAGAACACCAAGTAGGAGACGAAGAGAGGAAGGCGAGATGTTTTGAGCAAGGACTGAAGCCTTGGTTGTTTAATAAGGTGTCAGTTCTTCAAATTGATTCTTTTGCGACATTGATGGAGAAGGCGATCATTGCAGAAGGTGGCAGTGAGGCCTTAAGTTTATATAACAAGTAAAAGAAGGGTAAGAACACGGGAGGAGAAAATTGTGGAGGAGGAAGCAGCAGTGGAGGAAGTAATTTAGGATAAAGGAAGTGGGAGAATAACAACAACAACAAAAATAATTAGTCGAGAAATTTTCATGGTGGTTTTAAGAAGAGGGTTGAGGGATGCTAGAAGTGTGGGAAAAATCATCAAGGCGAGTGCTGGAAGGGGCGTACTACTTGCTATAATTACGGCCAGGAGGGACACATTTCGCCCAACTGCCCGAAGCCAAACAAGATCCAAGGTTGTTTCGCTTATGGCTCAACTGAGCACCGGATCAAGGATTGCCCGAAGAAGGGAAGCGGTGGAGGAAGTGGCCAACAAGGGGAGGAAACAAATTAATGATTGGCATACTGACACAATCCACCGCCCAACTGCTAGGACCTTTAACATGATCGTCCAGGACGCAGTAGCTGCGAAGGACGTGGTGTCAGGTATTATCCCAATCAATGATATAAATGCATATGTATTATTTAATTCGGGTGCCACCTGTTCTTTTGTATCTGAAGAATTGGCTAGTCGACTTAATTCATATCGAGAACGATTAGGAAATCCTTTAGACATAGAAGTTGCGAATAAGGAAGTAATCCCCGTAGAATACATTTATCGAAATTGTCGTGCAAACATTAGAGATCATGAACTGAGCATAGACTTTATTCTGATTAGATTGGGAGAATTTGACGTAATATTGGGAATGG
This sequence comes from Panax stipuleanatus, assembly GCA_020205555.1. Lineage (NCBI taxonomy): Eukaryota > Viridiplantae > Streptophyta > Magnoliopsida > Apiales > Araliaceae > Panax > Panax stipuleanatus. The sequence continues at coordinate 53,508,317 of CM035115.1, read as the reverse complement.
ATTTGTTGTATAACCATGCTGTAATAATTGACTGTCAGAATAAGAGTGTGAACCTTCAGACTCTGAGTAAGTCTAAGGTAGTGTTTTATGGTAGCTCATCGCTTAAGCAATCGTGTTGTCTTACGATGATGCAGGCCAAGAAATTATTAAGGAAAGGATGTGTAGATTATTTAGCTTACATTATAGATACTCAAAAAAAGGGAGTAAAAATTAAGGATACATCCATAGTGAATGAATTCCAAGATGTATTTCTGGACGATCTGCCTGGTCTTCTGCCAGGCAGAGAAGTCAAATTCGTAATAGACTTGGCATCGGGAACGACACTAATTTTGAAAGCTCCATATCGTATGGCGCCAGTAGAAATGAAAGAACTTATGATACAACTGCATAAGTTATTGGATAAAGGTTATGTACGACCGAGTGTGTCTCATTGGGGAGCACCAGTGTTGTTTGTTAAAAAGAAGGACGGATCGATGAGGCTCTGTATCGATTATCAAGAATTAAACAGAGTAACGATCAAGAATAGATATCCACTACCAAGGATAGACGACCATTTTAATCAACTGAAGGGAGCGAAGTGTTTATCGAATATACACCTACGGACAAGTTATCACCAGCTGAAGGTACTGGAGGAAGACATACCAAAGACTGCGTTTCGAACCCGTTATAGACATTACGAGTTTTTGGTAATGTCGTTCGGATTGACTAATACTCCGGCAGCATTCATGGGCTTGATGAATCGAGTTTTCAAGCCATACTTGGATAAGTTCGTAGTAGTTTTCATAGACGACATTTTGATCTACTCAAAGACGAAAGAAGAGGACGTCGAACATCTAAAAATTATTTTGTAGGCGCTAAGGAAGGAGAAGATGTATGCAAAGTTTTCTAAGTGTGAATTTTGGATGGAGAAGGTTCAAATCTTAGGACACGTGGTGGATAAGAATGGAATCTCAGTAGACCCTGTGAAGGTAGAAGCAGTAAGTAATTGGGAGCAGCCGAAAATGCTAACAGAGATAAAGAGTTGATAGTAGTGTGCATACAAGCCAATCATGTATGATGATAAAGCACATACTTTGTAAACAATCTTATTTATTTATTAATAAAATATTCATTTAAGGCATATAATTATCTACATGGTGCTGTTTTTATAATATGTAAATAACTCATAGTTTTAAGCAATGCTTTTAGAATCATGATGAGATCATGATAATGAGATCTAAATTCTTAGAAAGCTTAAAATCTAAAATAGTTCCCAATTGTGGGATTACTAAAATGGGGATTAGTAAATCCGGATAGATTGATACATATGTTGCTTGCTCATTGGATGAGGATGACTGATCTCATGGTCATTTGTGTGGAGACACTAAAGCAAGTATGTAGGTGCTTATTGGAGAATAAGTTCACTGAACGTGACTCGCTATGGAATACCTAATGGAGTTTTACTCGCCTGTCAATAGGAATTCCTAATGTGATAGTAGTACATGTGATCCTTGGACTTGAGATCATCATAGTATCTTGTATGTAACAAATTATACTTTGACTAATTCCTTAAGGCCTTTTAAGGCATATATAGGGTATGCTTGGGTGTAATGAGTTACATATGGAGATAATGAATGATCAATAAAGAATCTACCACCTCTAGTAAAAGAGGAGATATGTCCTATGTGATTCGTTAAATGACAACCCAGGAATCCTTGGCCAAGGTAGAATGAAATTAGAAAGAGGTTTTTAATTTGCAATATTTGGAGTTGTGCATTTTCTAATCGAAATACATATAATTAAATAAATTAAGACTTGACAGTAAATCCATGTCTTATATTTAATTGGGACATTGTATGGTGGAAGGATTGAATTGTACGGTAACTATTAACTCACAGGTTCTTTTATGATTAATGTTGAAATCTATATTATCTGGAAAGTCGTTGATCGCTAGGGAGGCTTATCCCTATTGTAGAATAAATGGTATTTAATTAAATAGATTATTAGTTTAATTTGTTTATTTAAATAAGATTAGAATTGTTCTAATTGATTTATTCACAACATGTTTAATATGGAGAACCTAAAGGGTCACACCATAAAAGGAAGAAGAATTATTTAAGAAGAAAATGGCATGATAGTAATAATGCATTAAGTATAATTAATTTAATCTATGATGATAGAATAAATTAAATAGCTTAATGTTTATTATTTAATATTTTAAAAATATTAAATATAAATTAATAAGAGGAGTCTTATTAATATTATTATTATTATTATTATTTTAATTCTAAAGGAGTTTAGGAATTAATATAATATCAGTACTCTCTCTCAATCCTAATAAAGATTAGGATATAAATTAATTAAAAGTATTTAATTAATTAATTAAATAAAACCCTATTCTAATTGGATTAGGAGGGTTAACCTAATATCTATATAAGAGAGTCTTATATCAGAAATAAGGTACGTGAATTTTTCAAGAGTTGGGAGTACACATATTCTATAGAGATAGAAACAAGGGTTAAGCCAATAACCCATCTTACTGAGTTCTTCATCTTCCTTGGTGGATCACCGTTAGAGGCCAAACATTTGGGTGGCTGACATTGATCAAGGGAAGGAGCCACTACAGAGGAATCAAAGGAATCAAAAGAGTAGAACTTGTACCTGAGGAAGCTTGGATCTTCAAAGGTATAATTCTGTTTTTCTCCTTCCTCATTCACTGATAATTGATGCACAAGAATGATCATGGCAATGGGTTTGTATAAATTTTTGAAAACCTAGTTTTTACGCTTCCGCCCTATTTATGTGATTTGATTGCATGATTGCGTTACGTACAAACCCAACAGTGGTATCAGAGCCAATCTTGTGCTAATTATCAGTCTATGTGATTCCATACATGTATGATATGCGATTGGATTGAGTTCTGGGCAACAAATTTTTTTTCAGATTCTGCGAAGCTGCGCCGATTCCCTTTACATTCTTGGAACAGCTGCGCCACTGGACAGGAACTGATTTTTTTTTTTTTATTTATTTAATTAAATGAATGGTTTATTTAATTAATAAAGGTTTAAAATAAAGATGTTTATTTTATATGAAATGAGATTTCAGAATTGCTAAAATTAAAGAGTTTAATTTGGAATTGTTTTTGAATGAAATAAAGGAGTTTATTTTTCCAAAAACAATGTTTAGCAAACTTTTGTCCATTAACTGATATTAAAACATATATGGAATGAATTTATTTTCATGAGATGAATAAGTTTTATTGATATGTATGATAATATGTATGGTAATAAAAGGGATTGATTATGGACTATGACCAATGTGATTGGATTTTATTTTGGTTGAATGCTTGAATGAATGGGTTTTATAAAATGGGGTCTGCGTACCTCGTCTTCTCTAGTTTTATTCTCGATGTAAATTCTATCTCCTTTCTATGTACTTCCCCTTGACTGCTGATCAAGGTTTCTATTTAATTTTAAATAGTTAATGTAATAGAGATAATTAGAATTATTTTGAAGAAATTGGAGACCAAGGAGCAAGGAACGCGTGAAGACTCATTTGTATGGAGCCAGGGTTTAAATATAATAGTTATATTTAAATTTAAATTTTTGCACTCCTAGGTTTGACCTTTTGGTTCACTTGGTGGCTCTAGTGAACCAAACTAGAATAAAAGTCCATAATCAATCCGGGTAGTATTCTATATTGCATGCTAAATATTATATATATTATATTTTATACAAACATGCTTCGCATGTTTAATAAAATGACGCGTATTTTATATATATATGTGCATGCGCGCTTAAAAAGATGAGACAAATAATAACAAACCCCTCAAAGAAATATTATTAAGTCTGAAGCGTTCAAATGATATTTGAAATATCGAACGTCGCCTTCTAGCATGATTAGTTAATAGAGTATGAAATATTTAATATGAGTTTGTTGTGCTATCCACAAGGCGAGTATTAAATATTTAAGATGTTAATTAATCACATTTGATGCTTATCAAGAAAATTGAACGATCTAGTCTTGTTGTGCTATCCACAAGGACGAAAATTTTTCTTTTTTAAATTTATGGAAGTGCTAGGCTGGATTTAACTTAAATCATTTTAGTTCGGATGTGCACACACATGACCATTATGATTTAAGAGGCAAAATAAAAGGAGTTACATGGTGATGTAATTGACAAGAGTTGTCTACCTATTTATTTGTATATCGCTTGTTGTGCTATCCACAAGGTTATATACATTTGAAATGGGATCATTAATCTCACTAGCAAATCTTTAATTAGATGTTGCCGAACTATATGAGTGAGGGTAATATAGTTTGATGAAAATAGTGGGAAATACCAATTTAAAATAAAGACCTAAATTTATTTTGGTATGCAAAGTTAATAAAATGAATGTTTGCTAAAATATTGTCTTTTCACATGCAGAATTTTAAAAATGTCAAAATCACTAATCTCACTACGAAGCATACTTGATGCAAATAAGCTTACCGGCCCGAATTATGAGGACTGGCTAAGAAATCTGAGAATTGTTCTCACTGCTGAAAAGATTTCTTATGTCCTAAATTCCACTATCCCTGAATCTATTTCAGAAACAGCCTCTGAGGAAGAGATTGCAACTTTCAAAAAGTGGCAAGATGATGCATCTGTGGCTCAATGCATCATGCTCGCATCCATGAATAACTAGCTTCAGCGTCAGCACGAAAAAATGGATGCTCCTGCTATGCTGCTTCACCTCAAGGAGTTGTATGGTGAACAGAGTAGGACTGCTAGATATGAGATATCTAAGGAGCTCTTCCGATCTCGGATGACCGAGGGCACTGCCGTCGAGACTCATGTTCTGAAGGTAATCAATTTGATTGAACGCCTTGGACAGCTTGGGTTCGTCATGGATGGGGAGTTGAGTCAAGACTTGGTCTTGCAGTCACTCCCTGAGACCTTCTCGCAGTTTGTGGTTAATTTTCACATGAATAAGCTAGATGTCAGCTTACCTGAGCTGCTTAACATGCTGAAAACTGCAGAAGGTCACTTCTCATCCAAGAAGAACCATGTCTTGATGGTGGATTCTTCCAATAAAAGGAAGAGGCCCAAAGTGTCTTCTGAAAAGAAGAAATCTAAGAAGGCTAAGGGAAAAGGGAAAGAAAAGGAGCAAAAGAAACCTGAACCAGCTAAAGGAATGTGCTTTCATTGCAATGAGCCGGGACATTGGAAGAGGAACTGCAAGAAGTTTCTAGTAGAGAAGAAGCTTGGAGAAGCTTCGACTTCCAATCAAGGTTTGTTTATGATTGAAATTAATTTTTCTGAAAGTCATAATTCTACTTGGGTATTGGATACCGGCTGTGGTTCTCACATATGTAATACTATGCAGGGACTGGTCAGAAGTAAAAAGCTGAACAAAGATGAAGTGATCCTACGAGTGGGAAATGGAGCAAAAGTTGCTGCATTAGCTGTAGGAACTTATTGTTTAGCAATGCCTTCGGGCAAATCCATTTATCTTAATAATTGTTATTATGGTCCGAATATTATTAAAAATATTATTTTAATTTCTGTATTGGATATGGAAGGTTTTGACGTTATTATAAAGAACAATGGTTGTTCTATTTATAAAGGCGATGTTTTATATGGTATTGGAAATTTGCAAAATGGACTTTATACACTTGACTTACAAGAAAATATATTTCAAATTGAACAAATTAAGAAAAGGAAAAGAGATGATATTAATTATACCTATATGTGGCACTGTAGACTCGGTCATATCAATGAAACAAGATTATCCAAGTTGCATAAAGATGGGCTCCTCGAGCTATCTAATTATGAATCATATCCAACTTGTGAATCTTCTCTCATGGGTAAAATGACTAAATCTCCTTTTAGTGGAAAAGGAGAGAGAGTTACAGAGTTGTTGGCATTGATTCACACAGACGTTTGTGGACCTATGACAACAAGTGCACGGGGTGGGTATTCTTATTTTATTACTTTCACTGATGATCACTCAAGATTTGGATATGTGTATTTAATAAAATACAAATCAGAATCATTTAAAAAGTTCAAAGAGTTCAGAAGTGAAGTAGAGAAACAAACGGGCAAGAGTATTAAGATACTTCGATCAGATCGAGGTGGAGAATACTTAAGCAGTGAGTTTCTCAATTGTCTCAGAGAAAATGGTATAATCTCACAATGGACTCCTCCAGGTACACCACAGTTAAATGGAGTATCTGAAAGAAGAAATCGAACACTGTTGGACATGGTTCAATCCATAATGAGTTTTACCGACCTTCCAATTTCTTTCTGGGGATATGCCCTAGAAACGGCTGCATACCTACTTAACAAGGTACCTACCAAATCCGCCCCAAAGACTCCATATGAGATGTAAAGGGAGGAAACCAAATCTTAAGCATGTTAAGACTTGGGGTTGTCCAGCTTATGTCAAAAAGTTTAAAAATGATAAGCTACAGACTAAATTCAATAAGTGTAGATTTGTGGGATACCCTAAAGAAACCGTAGGGTATTATTTCTATCATCCAACTGATCAAAAGGTGTTTGTTGCGAAACATGCTACCTTCTTGGAGAAAGAGTTTATTCATGAAGGGGTCAGTGGGAGCAAGATATATCTTGAAGAAGTTCAAGAACCACAAGTTACCATGGACCAAAGTCAGGTACCTAACCAAGTAGAAGAACCTACTGTACCACACCCTGTTCGTAAATCTGGAAGAGTACCGAAGATACCTGAGAGGTATGGATTCGTTATAGAGGATAACGATGAGGTACACATCATGAATGATGATGATCCATTGAATTACGAACAGGCTATGAGTAATAAAGACTCAGGGAAATGGCTTGAAGCCATGAAATCCGAAATGGACTCCATGTATGAAAACAAAGTATGGTCTTTGGTTTCACCACCTGAAGGTATTAAACCTATTGGGTGTAAATGGGTTTTTAAGAAAAAGTCTGGAGCAGACGGAAAGGTAGAGACCTATAAGGCTCGACTGGTTGCAAAAGGTTTCAAACAAAGACAAGGAGTTGACTATGATGAAACCTTCTCACCAGTAGCCATGCTCAAGTCCATTCGGATTTTGCTTGCGATTACAGCTTACAACGACTATGAGATCTGGCAGATGGACGTGAAAACGACCTTCCTCAATGGGAAACTTGAGGAGGATGTGTATATGACACAGCCAGAGGGATTTATTTCAAAAGTTGGAACAAATCAAGTCTGTAAGCTACAACGATCCATTTATGGGTTGAAGCAAGCTTCTCGTAGATGGAACATTCGTTTTGATGAGACAATCAAAGAGTTTGATTTTATCAAAAACGAGGATGAACCATGTGTGTACAAGAAGGTTAGTGGCAGCGCAGTTTCATTCCTTGTATTATATGTTGATGATATATTACTGATAGGGAATGACATTCCTATGTTACAATCCATTAAAATCTGGTTATCTAAAAACTTCTCCATGAAGGACTTGGGTGAAGCATCCTATATTTTGGGGATAAAGATCTATAGAGATAGATCTAAAAGGATGCTCGGCTTATCCCAAGGAACGTACATTGATACGATGCTAAAGAGGTTTAGCATGGAAGATTCCAAAAGAGGTCTCATGCCGATGAGCCATGGAATAAATCTCTCCAAGAAACAGTGTGACGCCCCCAGAATAGGTCCATTCAACCCAACCCATTCTGAGTCGCCAAATACATGGTACAGAATTCAAATACAAACTTTATATCATACGGTCGTGCAAAATACGACCGCACAACTGTGAGTCTCAATACAAATATGTAGAAAATATTAAGATTCAAACTAAGTCCTCATTACAATTATTATAACACTATTTATCAGAAATAGTGAGGACTACTACTGCTATAACTCGGACCATCACTCTGTCCCCCGACTAGTCCCCGCAACATTCTCATTTCCTGAAAAGGACAACAGATGAAAAGGGTGAGCTCAACTAGCTCAGTAAAGAATATTATGACTAAGATAATGGGAAACAAATTATCGTTAGTCTTCAACAAATAAGATAAAATATAATGGACAACCAACTTTAGATCAATATTCGCAGCGGAAATAACAAATCATTAGAAGAGTTAAGCAGAGAATCAAGTCTACTATCTTCTATGATTTAATAGTCCATCATCAATATTTTATCCCTGTAACATCAATCAATATACATCTCGAATCAATATTCATCTTTGCACTACAGGCCAAAGATATTCATTTGTATCATCAGTGGTCATATTCATCTCAACACCTGTAATCTTTGCACTACAGGCCAAAGATATTCATCAGGTAATCATTCATCTTTGCTCTACAGGCCAAAGATATTCATCAGGTAATCATTCATCTTTCAGGACTAAGGATGATGAAAAATATTTTAAAGAACGAATCCATGAGATAAAAGACAAAGATTAGGGATTCGTCATTTAGTTTATCCAAATCAAAAATACCTCGTAATAATCAATTATGGAGCAAAATTTCAAGAATAGAGCTCAAAACTTGGATACAATCAAAGATAGTAACCTTAACAAGCAATTTGGACAAATAGAAGAAAATAAATTTTCCCGTGAATAGTGCTGTATACGTGAATAGTAACCCCGACGGAAAAAGTAAAAATTTCAACATAAAATCCATGACAATATTTCTGTATAATGATATTGAAAAGAATAACATCAGTTACGAAAGAAATAACATCCCTTACCTCAAAAGAACAGTATCTCTGACTGGAATATCGGATATAATACCGACGAAAGCTTGTACTGAATAGTAATACTCAAAGTATTGAAATACTCACAAAAATACGCTCGATATTATAGAGAGAGAAAACTTCTGATTCTGGTGTGATTTTCAATTCTAACCTAAGCACCCTATTTATAGGAAAAGCTTAGGATGCCAAAGGAGACTAAAATAATAAAATAATATTATTATTTTTTTTTAAAACCTCCAGCCGCCGGCTGCTACCAAAAAACCATCAACCATTTTTTCCAAACAAAAGTGGGTCCCACCCTTTATAATATATATATTTTCCGAAACTTCAATAATTCATAACAAATAGCCCCTTCGTCAGAAAAATACAAATTCTATGTCCTTTTATAGGAAATTTAATTCTCTACAACTTTGCAGAAGGAAGTTTTTCCAAATTCCAAACATAAATTATCCGAAATCCAAAAACAGATGATTTCTCACACCAAAATATTGATAAAAACTCACCAGCGCCAATTCCTTCTTTAATATCCACAAAATAAATATTTTCTTATCATATAAATCAATAATTAATTATTCACAAATAATATTATAGAACTACAATATTAACAACCAGGTCGTTCCCAGGACAGAGGGGGCCTTCCGATAAGGACTTCTCCTTACTGGCGCGCAATTAAATAACCCCTCCTAGACAGAACTTCCTTAGACATTGTCAATAATGCTATCTAATAATATTATTCAAATAATATGAATTATTGAGTTGATAACGTGAAATACTGTGCAACGACAATTATTGAATCAATACTACAAAATATCAACTGTAGCCATTATTGAATCAATCATAAAAAATAGCAACGTGGCAATTATTGAGTCAATAAAATATCAATGCAGCAATTATTGAGTCAATAATATAAAATATCAACGTAGCAATTATTTAGTCAATAAAATATTGAACAGTAATTACTGTAACAATAATTGAGTAATGGCTTCTCACGTAAGACTCAATAATTCGAAATACTGTGCAATACCGTGTGCTATTATGCAACACCGTGTATCACTGTATTTTAACCACCGGGTATTTCAACAGTACTAACGGTAACAACCACGCCGTTATTTTGTAAAAAAGTTATTTCTGTCGCTTTCTATATCCGACAGTTATTCCGTTGTGGGGGCCCACAAATAGCTGCGCCGTCGTACGAATATTCCCCGACAACAAGAATATTCCACGACCAAACGAATATTCCCCGACAACAAGAATATTTTATAACCACTTGCTCATTTTAAAAATGTTTGCACATTTCACCCATAACTTTCATATTTATCAAAACAACACCTTACTATTTCGAAATAATATATAAAGAAAACTAAATCTTTATTCATAAAAGTTGGGGTCTTACAACCTCCCCTCCTTATGAAATTTCGTCCTCGAAATTGACGTACGTACCTGGTATGTCGAAAAGGTGAGGATACCTCGCTTTCATTTCCGATTCCAACTCCCAGGTCATTTCCTCAATTGCATGGTTTCTCCACAAAACTTTAACTTGAGGTATAATTTTCGAGCGTAGGACATGCTCCTTCCTATCCAAGATTTTGACAGGTACCTCCTCGTACGTTAAATCTTCGGCTATCTCTTCTGATTCTAAATCAATAATGCGGTTTGGATCCTTCACATATTTACGTAACACGGATATGTGAAACACGTTATGAACACGAGACATGCTTGGAGGTAAAGCAAGTCTATAGGCCACATTTCCTACTCGGTCAAGAATCTAAAATGGACCAATGAATCGTGGGTTGAGCTTTCCTCTCTTCCCAAACCTTGTAACTCCTTTCCATGGAGCAACACGTAATAACACATGGTCTCCAACATTAAATTCCACGTCCTTTCGATGAAGATCTGCATAACTCTTTTGTCGATCCTGTGCCGTCTGTATACATTGTCGGATTATTTGGATCTTTTCTGTAGTCATACGTACTAACTCTGGTCCCAACAATGTTGCTTCACCCACCTCATCCCAACATACTGGAGAACGACACTTTCTCCCATACAACGTTTCGAATGGAGCTACGCCTATACTTGCCTGATAACTGTTGTTGTAGGAGAATTCCACCAATGGTAAGTACTTATCCCAACTCCCTTTGAAGTCTAGAACACAAAGTCTCAATAGATCTTCAAGAGTTTGAATAGTCCTCTCTGATTGTCCGTCTGTTTGAGGATGATAAGCCGAACTGAATCGTAAATCCGTACCCATAGCTTTCTGCAAACTGATCCAAAATCATGAAGTAAATCTGGGATCACGATCCGAAACTATGGATACTGGCATGCCATGCAATCTCACAATCTCATTCGCGTACATATGAGCAAGACGTTCAAGGGAATAAGTCTCTCGTATCGGCAAGAAATGAGCAGACTTGGTTAATCTATCAACAATAACCCAAATCGCATCTAAGCCTTGAGAAACCTTGGGAAGACCCGTAACGAAATCCATCGTAATGTGTTCCCACTTCCATTTCGGAATCTCCAGTGGTTGCAATGGACCCTTCGGCACTTGATGCTCCGCCTTTACACGTTGACAAGTTAAACATCTCGAGATGAACTCCGCGATCTCCCTCTTCATATTGCCCCACCAAAATGTATGTCGAAGATCACGATACATTTTAGTACTCCCAGGATGGATTGCAAACGGTGTGTTGTGTGCCTCCATCATGATTCTATACTTCAAGTAAAAATCGTTAGGAACACAAAGTCTGGAGTTGACTTGAAGTATTCCCTCTTCATCGATTCTTGCTTCTGGAATTGCACCTTCTTGTACCTTCTTCTTCATCTTCATCAGTTCCGCATCCGTAGCTTGAGCAGGTTTAACTTTATCAAGCAAAGCTGGTTCTACGCGTATACTTAACATCATCGCACTCGTTCCCACATATGATCTTCTACTCAACGCGTCAGCTACCACGTTCGCTTTTCCAGGATGGTATTGGATGGTATGATCGTAATCTTTCAACAACTCAAGCCAACGTCGTTGCCGCATGTTGAGTTCCTTCTGAGTGAGGAAATATTTAAGGCTCTTATGATCCGTATAAATCTCCACTTTCTCTCCGTACAAGTAATGTCTCCAGATCTTCAACGCGAATACGACTGCTGCCAACTCTAGATCATGAGTAGGATAATTCCTCTCATATTCTTTGAGTTGTCGCGAGGCATAGGCTATGACTTTCCCATGTTGCATGAGAACACATCCTAACCCTTTGCCCGAAGCATCGCTGTAAATAATAAATCCATCCGAACCAGATGGTATTGTCAGAACAGGTGCCGAAATAAGTCTCCTCTTGAGCTCTTGGAAGCTCTTCTCGCATTCCTCGCTCCAAACGAATTTTGTATCTTTCCGAGTCAACTGAGTTAATGGAGTAGCGATTCGAGAAAATCCCTCTACGAACCTCCGATAATAACCAGCTAAGCCCAGAAAGCTTCGTACTTCGGTCACCGACTTAGGTTGCTCCCAGCTTTGTATTGCTTCAATCTTCGTCGGGTCCACAGATACTCCACGTTTCGATACCACGTGCCCAAGGAATGCTACTTCCTCAAGCCAAAACTCGCATTTCTTCAGCTTAGCATATAGCTTGTTCTTACGAAGCTTTTGAAGTACCAACTTCAAATGGTGTTCATGATCTTCACGGCTTTTAGAATAGATGAGAATGTTATCAATAAAGACAACAACGAATTGATCTAAATACTCCTTAAATACACGGATCATCATATCCATGAAAGCAGCAGGAGCATTAGTCAATCCAAAAGACATGACTAAGAACTCATAATGCCCGTACCGTGTTCTGAAAGCAGTCTTTGGAATATCCTCAGTTTTAATCTTCAACTGATGATATCCAGAACGAAGATCGATCTTTGAAAAGAATTGCACTCCTTGCAACTGGTCGAACAGGTCATCAATACGAGGTAACGGATACCTATTCTTGATGGTGACATGGTTCAACTCCCGATAGTCAATACAAAGTCGCATACTCCCGTCTTTCTTCTTTACGAATAAAACAGGAGCACCCCAAGGAGACGTACTAGGACGAATAAAACCGATGTCTAACAACTCTTGTAATTGGATCTTTAACTCCTGAAGTTCAATAGGAGCCATTCGATATGGGGTTTTAGAAATGGGCTTTGTACCGGGCTCAAGGTCAATAAAGAATTCAACTTCACGTTATGGGGGTAGACCGGGAAGTTCTTCGGGAAATACATCAGGAAACTCATTAACAATGGAAATATCATTCAAATCTGATGTATTCTGATTTAGATCAGTGACATGAGCTAAGAAAGCTTGACATCTGTTTTTCAATAAACGAATAGCTTTATGATTTGAAATGATATTGACTGATTTTAGTGGTTTGGTGATTTGGATTCGCACAACAGGTTGATTAGGAATATGAAAACTAACAACCTTACGAAAACAATCAATTTTGGCATGGTAAGTGGTTAACCAGTCAATTCCTAAAATCACGTCAAATGCAAGTATTTTCAAAGATATAAGATCAACAGGTAAGGTAAGGGTACCAATCTGAATCAAGCAAGATTTGTAAACTGTAGATGTAACAAAGGTTTCTCCTAACGGAGTTTCAACAGATAAGTCAAAGTCTAATTTATCAGAAGTCAAGTTCAAACGTTGAGCACAAGCAGGTGAAATAAAGGAATGGGTAGCACCGGTATCTAACAAGGTATAAACTTCGCAAGAGTTTATGATCAGCTTACCCGTAATCACCTCGTGTGGATTCCTCGCGTTTTGGGCTGTCACGACAAACGCTCTTCCAGGAATCACCGACTTTGACTTATCTGCAACCGCCTTTGGAATCACCACCCCCGCTGAACTTGGTTTCGCAACAGGACAATCTCGAGCTATATGTCCTTCTTTTCCACAGTTATAGCATCCTTTGAATTGTTGTGGGCAGTTTGGGCTGATATGTCCCTCTTTCCCGCATTTAAAGCATACGACCGGTAGTCGTTCTCCTCCCCTCGAAATAGTTGATGCTGGTGCTGATGTTGACATCTTCGTGTTCTCATTGTTGTACCTTCTCTTCTTGAAATCTCCCCCCGATTCGCTTCTTCTACTATCATGGCCACGATAACCACCGGAGTGGTTACCGCTTCTGTCATACTTTCCTCCTCGCTGGTTGTCATTGCTCCGATGACTACTGCCACCAGTACGACCTTGGTTGTGGTCCCTCGATTGAACATAATCATTATCTCGTTCTAATAACTGGGCTCTGTTTACTACATCCGAATATAAAGAAAATTTATGAGAAATGAGGTATTGACGTATTTCGGGTTTCAAACCTCTTAGAAACATCCGCGTCATACGTTCCTCATTCTCCACCAAATGAGGTGCAAACCTGGACAGCTCTGCGAACTTAGCCTCGTACTGGGATACCGTCATGTTGTTTTGCTCGAGTCTGATAAACTCTACTTCCTTCATATGACGAATACTTTCAGGAAAGTACTTGTCATTAAATAGTTTCTGGAACGCTTCCCAAGACATCTGGAGTGCGGCAGGCTGGGTACGCTTCACGGATTCCCACCAGTAATCTGCCTCTCCACGGAACATAAACGTGGCGAATGGAACCTTCTGTTCCTCTGTACATCCCAAGACATCAAATATCTTGGTAATTTGTTTAATCCACGTCTCCGCCTTGATCGGATCTGGCTTTCCCAGAAACTCTGGTGGCCCCAATTCTTTGAACTGCTTGGCAGTGACAGCTCGCGTGTTGTTATTATCTCCACCTGTATGTTGCACACGAGTCTCCCTCGTCTGATTTTGCATGAACTGCAAAAAACTTCTAAACATCTCATCATTTATCGTCTGACCAGCGTTATTTTCAGGATGAACATTGCCTTCTTGTTGCACGTTCTCCTGGTTAACGATTAAAGGTGTCTCCACGGTCTCATTCACTTCGTTGTTAACATTCTCAGCTGCCATTCTCAAATACTGCCATAAAACAAGGGTTAATTAAACAAGTCAACATATCACATATTAACCCTATGCTCCGACTGACCAATTAAATACCACATAAGCTTAGGTAGGACACACTAGCGAAGGATTTACTCGTCTCTCCCCTCCTAGTTCTATTCCCCGATCTCCGCCAGAGATCATATCCCTAAGCTCTAATACCAACTGTGACGCCCCCAGAATAGGTCCATTCAACCCAACCCATTCTGAGTCGCCAAATACATGGTACAGAATTCAAATACAAACTTTATATCATACGGTCGTGCAAAATATGACCACACAACTGTGAGTCTCAATACAAATATGTAGAAAATATTAAGATTCAAACTAAGTCCTCATTACAATTATTATCACACTATTTATCAGAAATAGTGAGGACTACTACTGCTCTAACTCGGACCATCACTCTGTCCCCCGACTAGTCCCCGCAACATTCTCATTTCCTGAAGAGGACAACAGATGAAAAGGGTGAGCTCAACTAGCTCAGTAAAGAATATTATGACTAAGATAATGGGAAACAAATTATCGTTAGTCTTCAACAAATAAGATAAAATTTAATGGACAACCAACTTTAGATCAATATTCGCAGCGGAAATAACAAATCATTAGAAGAGTTAAGCAGAGAATCAAGTCTACTATCTTCTATGATTTAAAAGTCCATCATCAATATTTTATCCCTGTAACATCAATCAATATACATCTCGAATCAATATTCATCTTTGCACTACAGGCCAAAGATATTCATTTGTATCATCAGTGGTCATATTCATCTCAACACCTGTCATCTTTGCACTACAGGCCAAAGATATTCATCAGGTAATCATTCATCTTTGCTCTACAGGCCAAAGATATTCATCAGGTAATCATTCATCTTTGCTCTACAGGCCAAAGATATTCATCAGGTAATCATTCATCTTTCAGGACTGAGGATGATGAAAAATATTTTAAAGAACGAATCCATGAGATAAAAGACAAAGATTAGGGATTCGTCATTTAGTTTATCCAAATCAAAAATACCTCGTAATAATCAATTATGGAGCAAAATTTCAAGAATAGAGCTCAAAACTTGGATACAATCAAAGATAGTAACCTTAACAAGCAATTTGGACAAATAGAAGAAAATAAATTTTCCCGTGAATAGTGCCGTATACGTGAATAGTGCCGTATACGTGAATAGTAACCCCGACGAAAAAAGTAAGAATTTCAACATAAAATCCATGACAATATTTCTGTATAATGATATTGAAAAGAATAACATCAGTTACGAAAGAAATAACATCCCTTACCTCAAAAGAACAGTATCTCTGACTGGAATATCGGATATAATACCGACAAAAGCTTGTACTGAATAGTAATACTCAAAGTATTGAAATACTCACAAAAATACGCTCGATATTATAGAGAGAGAAAACTTCTGATTCTGGTGTGATTTTCAATTCTAACCTAAGCACCGTATTTATAGGAAAAGCTTAGGATGCCAAAGGAGACTAAAATAATAAAATAATATTATTATTTTTTTTAAAACCTCCAGCCGCCGGCTGCTACCAAAAAGCCATCAGCCATTTTTTCCAACCAAAAGTGGGTCCCACCCTTTATAATATATATATTTTCTGAAACTTCAATAATTCATAACAAATAGCCCCTTCGTCAGAAAAATACAAATTCTATGTCCTTTCATAGGAAATTTAATTCTCTACAACTTTGCAGAAGGAAGTTTTTCCAAATTCCAAACATAAATTATCCGAAATCCAAAAACAGATGATTTCTCACACCAAAATATTGATAAAAACTCACCAGCGCCAATTCCTTCTTTAATATCCACAAAATAAATATTTCCTTATCATATAAATCAATAATTAATTATTCACAAATAATATTATAGAACTACAATATTAACAACCAGGTCGTTCCCAGGACAGAGGGGGGCCTTCCGATAAGGACTTCTCCTTACTGGCGCGCAATTAAATAACCCCTCCTAGACAGAACTTCCTTAGACATTGTCAATAATGCTATCTAATAATATTATTCAAATAATATGAATTATTGAGTTGATAACGTGAAATACTGTGCAACGACAATTATTGAATCAATACTACAAAATATCAACTGTAGCCATTATTGAATCAATCATAAAAAATAGCAACGTGGCAATTATTGAGTCAATAAAATATCAATGCAGCAATTATTGAGTCAATAATATAAAATATCAACGTAGCAATTATTGAGTCAATAAAATATTGAACAGTAATTACTGTAACAATAATTGAGTAATGGCTTCTCACGTAAGACTTAATAATTCGAAATACTGTGTAATACCGTGTGCTATTATGCAACACCGTGTATCACTGTATTTTAACCACCGGGTATTTCAACAGTACTAACGGTAACAACCACACCGTTATTTTGTAAAAAAGTTATTTCTGTCGCTTTCTATATCCGACAGTTATTCCGTTGTGGGGGCCCACAAATAGCTGCGCCGTCGTACGAATATTCCCCGACAACAAGAATATTCCACGACCAAACGAATATTCCCTGACAACAAGAATATTTTATAACCACTTGCTCATTTTAAAAATGTTTGCACATTTCACCCATAACTTTCATATTTATCAAAACAACACCTTACTATTTCGAAATAATATATAAAGAAAACTAAATCTTTATTCATAAAAGTTGGGGTCTTACAAACAGGCCCCAAAGACACCTGAGGAGAGAGACCGTATGAGTAAGATCCCTTATGCTTCTGCAATAGGATCTATCATGTACGGTATGATATGTACTAGACCGGATGTTGCTCACGCACTTAGTGTAACAAGCAGATACCAGTCGAATCCAGGAGAAGAGCACTGGAAGGCAGTGAAAAATATCCTAAAGTACTTGAGAAGGACTACAGATATTTTTCTTGTCTACGGTGGGTCTGAATTAAAACTCGAGGGATTCACGGACTCAAGTTTTCAAACAGACCAAGATGACAGTAAATCTGTTTCAGGGTATGTGTTTACCTTGAACAGAGGTGCAGTGAGTTAGAAGAGTTCCAAGCAGCAAACGGTTGCTGATTCAGTGACAGAGGCAGAGTATATAGCTGCAAGTGAAGCTGCAAAGGAAGCTGTTTGGATGAAGAAGTTCATAACTGAACTTGGTGTGGTTCCTAGCATTGGAGAAGCAGTTCCCGTATACTGTGACAACACCGGAGCGGTTGCACAGGCTAAGGAACCCAGGTCTCATCAGAAATCTAAACACGTGTTGCGGCGATTTCACTTGATCAGGGAGATCATTGAAAGAGGAGACGTCACCTTGGAGCGTGTAGACTCTCAAGACAACATTGCAGATCTATTTACTAAAGCTTTAACACAACAGCAGTTTGATCGTCACTTAGAGAAGATGGGTATGAGATACCATGGCGATTGGCTTTAGTGCAAGTGGGAGATTAATAGTAGTGTGCATACAAGCCAATCATGTATGATGATAAAGCACATACTTTGTAAACAATCTTATTTATTTATTAATAAAATATTCATTTAAGGCATATAATTATCTACATGGTGCTGTTTTTTATAATATGTAAATAACCCATAGTTTTAAGCAATGCTTTTAGAATCATGATGAGATCATGATAATGAGATCAAAATTCTTAGAAATCTTAAAAACTAAAATAGTTCCCAATTGTGGGATTACTAAAATGGGGATTAGTAAATCCGGATAGATTGGTACATATGTTGCTTGCTCATTGGATGAGGATGACTGATCTCATGGTCATTTGTGTGGAGACACTAAAGCAAGTATGTAGGTGATTACTGGAGAATAAGTTCACTGAACGTGACTCGCTATGGAATACCTAATGGAGTTTTACTCGCCTGTCAATAGGAATTCCTAATGTGATAGTAGTACATGTGATCCTTGGACTTGAGATCATCATAGTATCTTGTATGTAACAAATTATACTTTGACTAATTCCTTAAGGCCTTTTAAGGCATATATAGGGTATGCTTGGGTGTAATGAGTTACATATAGAGATAATGAATGATCAATAAAGAATCTACCACCTCTAGTAAAAGAGGAGATATGTCCTATGTGATTCGTTAAATGACAACCCAGGAATCCTTGGCCAAGGTAGAATGAAATTAGAAAGAGGTTTTTAATTTGCATTATTTGGAGTTGTGCATTTTCTAATCGAAATACATATAATTAAATAAATTAAGACTTGACAGTAAATCCATGTCTTATATTTAATTGGGACATTGTATGGTGGAAGGATTGAATTGTACGGTAACTATTAACTCACAGGTTCTTTTATGATTAATGTTGAAATCTATATTATCTGGAAAGTCGTTGATCGCTAGGGAGGCTTATCCCTATTGTAGAATAAATGTTATTTAATTAAATAGATTATTAGTTTAATTTGTTTATTTAAATAAGATTAGAATTGTTCTAATTGATTTATTCACAACCGGTTTAATATGGAGAACCTAAAGGGTCACACCATAAAAGGAAGAAGAATTATTTAAGAAGAAAATGGCATGATAGTAATAATGCATTAAGTATAATTAATTTAATCTATGATGATAGAATAAATTAAATAGCTTAATGTTTATTATTTAATATTTTAGAAATATTAAATATAAATTAATAAGAGGAGTCTTATTAATATTATTATTATTATTATTATTATTTTAATTCTAAAGGAGTTTAGGAATTAATATAATATCAGTACTCTCTCTCAATCCTAATAAAGATTAGGATATAAATTAATTAAAAGTATTTAATTAATTAATTAAATAAAACCCTATTCTAATTGGATTAGGAGGGTTAACCTAATATCTATATAAGAGAGTCTTATATCAGAAATAAGGTACGTGAATTTTTCAAGAGTTGGGATTACACATATTCTATAGAGATAGAAACAAGGGTTAAGCCAATAACCCATCTTACTGAGTTCTTCATCTTCCTTGGTGGATCACCGTTAGAGGCCAAACATTTGGGTGGCTGACATTGATCAAGGGAATGAGCCACTACAGAGGAATCAAAGGAATCAAAGGAGTAGAACTTGTACCTGAGGAAGCTTGGATCTTCAAAGGTATAATTCTATTTTTCTCCTTCCTCATTCACTGATAATTGATGCACAAGAATGATCATGGCAATGGGTTTGTATAAATTTTTGAAAACCTAGTTTTTACTCTTCCACCCTATTTATGTGATTTGATTGCATGATTGCGTTACGTACAAACCCAACAAGAGTTTCTTAGGGTTAGCTGGGTACTATCAAAGATTTATCCAGGATTTTTCTAAGATAGCGACCCTGTTGACCAATCTGACGAGGAACATGGTGAAGTTCGTATGGACTGACAAATGCGAGGAAAGTTTTCAGGAGTTGAAGAAGAGAATAAGCAAAGCGCCTGTGTTGTCACTACCAGACGATGCGGGAGGTTTTGTGGTGTATAGTGATGCATCGTACAAGGGACTTGGCTGTGTGCTCATGCAATATGGAAAGATCATTGCGTATGCATCACAATAATTAAAGAACTACGAAAAATAATACCCCATTCACGACTTAGAGTTAGCGGCAGTAGTGTTTGCATTGAACATATGGAGACATTATTTGTACGGGGAGAAATGTGAGATATACACGGACCACAAGAGTCTAAAATATATCTTCACACAGAAGGAGTTGAATATACGTCAGAGGAGATGGTTAGAATTGATCAAGGATTATGACTGTAATATTCTTTATCACCCGGGAAAGGCAAACATAGTTGCCAACGCTCTGAGCAGGAAAGGAAGGGAGAAATTGGTTCACTTGACGACTCAAGAGGAGTTAATAAGAGAAATGGAGAAATTAGGAATAGAAGTAAAGGGACCAGAGAGGTCTGAGGAAAACTTATTTGTAATGAAAGCTTGTCCAACACTGTTGGATAGAGTGAAGGAATCACAAGAAAAGGATGTGGAGTGCGAGAAAATCAGAAAGAGGATCGCAGAAAATAAGGAGGAGAGATTCAGAATGGATAAAGACGGTATCTTGAGATTCGAAGGGAGAGTGTGGGTGGTTGCGGTAGCCAAATTGAGAGAAGAAATTTTGCATGAGGCACACAATATGATATATTCCGTTCAGCCATGAGGCACGAAGATGTACCGAGATTTGAGGCAATATTTTTGGTGGCCCAATCTGAAACAGGAAATCTCAGAGTGCGTTAGTAGATGTCTTACTTGCTAACGTGTCAAAGAAGAGCACCAGAGGCCGAGTGGTCTACTACGACAGTTAGAAATACCAGAGTGGAAATGGGAGCACATTACGATGAATTTTATAGTGGAACTTCTAGTCACGTAGAAAGGCTTCGATGCCATATAGGTTATCGTAGATCGATTAACGAAGACAACACATTTTCTACCGATCAAGATCCGATATAATTTGAATCAATTAGCGAATCTATACGTAAAGGAGATTATTTCACGACATGGAGTGTCGGTGTCAATTGTCTCTGATCGAGATCTGCGCTTCACGTCAAACTTCTTAAAAAGCTTGCAAGAGAGAATGGAAATGCAGTTGAGATTGAGTACTGCGTTTCATCCACAGACAGACAGAGTGAGCGAACAATACAAATGCTGGAGGACATGCTTAGGACTTGTGTGATGGATTTTAAGGGAAATTGGGACGACCACCTACCCTTAGTGGAATTTGCATATAATAATAGTTATCATCCGAGTATCGGCATGCCACCGTACGAAGCTCTTTACAGAAGGAAGTGCAGAACGTCATTATATTGGGACGAAGTCGCAGAACGACGAATTCTAGGACCCGAGTTAGTGCAACAAATCGCAGATGTGGTGACAGTGATAAGAGCCAGACTAGTAGCAGCTAAAGATTGCCAGAAAAAGTACGCAGACCTACATCGGTAGGACCGAGGTTTTGAAGTCGGTAGTTTCATTTTCTTAAAAGTATATCCCTAGAAAAGAAAGATACGATTCGGCAAGAAGGGAAAGCTAAGTCCGAGATTCATAGGACCATTCCAGATTTTGAAGAGAGTGGGCGAAGTGGCATAGAAAGTTGCATTACCACCTGAGTTGGAGCACATCCACAACGTGTTTCATATCTCTGTGTTGCGTCCATACAAGACCGACTACAAGCACGTGATTTTTTACGAGCCCATTCAAGTGGAGAAGAACCTGGCGTATGAAGAAATTCATGTCCAAATATTAGATAGGAAAGAGCAAACATTAAGAAATAAAGTTATATCTTCTGTGAAAGTACTTTGGCGAAACCACGATGTCGAGGAGGCTACGTGGGAATTAGAAGATAGGATGATGAGGGACTATCCCCATCTATTTGTGTAACCTTGTAACAATTCCGAGGACGAAATTTTTATAAGGGGGGAGGATGTAATACCCGAGAATTTTTTAAATAATATTAATATTGATATTAATAAAAATTGAATATTTATTCGAATATAAATGTTTATGTGTTATGTGATGAGTAATTCAATTGATTTAAGTTGAATTTATAATAATTGAGATAAATATGGAGTTTATGATAAGCTCCTAACATGCCTCGTGTGGCACGAGATGAGAATTATTGAGGGATTGATTAATTGAAGATGGAAATCAATAAGCGGAGGATTAATTAATATTATATGGTTAATTAATTGTTGTTATTAGTGATAACCTATTAATGGGTAATTAATTAATAATATATTGATTAATTATTATTGTGAGTAATGGAATAGTAATGAGTAAGTGATTAAAAGATATAATAAGATTTATATTTATCTAATAAATCGTTGTGTGCAAGGTATGTGATAATTAAATATATAATATGTAGTAGTTACAACTATATTATATAAAGTATAGTGTGACACTTGAATATGACCATATAATATATATGAACTATATATTATGATTAAATGTATATGTGAGTTACATCATAATTCTTATGTGACATAATATGATGTGTGACTACTTTAAATATGTACCACATGAGTATTAAATAAACAATTGCTACTTCATGATTATTTCAACAAATTAATATAATTAAAATAATAAGAGTTGTAATGATGTTATGTGACAACATGTATGTATAGATACATTAGAGGTGTACCTTATGGATTATTAAATTAAACCAAGTGTATATTCAAAAATATGAGAGGAAATAAATAAATGGTTATCTATCTTAATGTTGATGTGGAATGAAAATAATTATTATTTCAATGATTATAAATAATTGAAATAATATAGTTTATGGTAATGTGGAAAGATAATACCCAATTAGATTATATTCGGTATTATGAAATGTACATGAATTATATGTTGATGTGTATATATGTACCCCAACTTACTACAGTGTAATATTGTTCCCTTATTTGAAACTATGTTGTGACACTATATGAGTTATAACCTAAGTGTATATGATATGTATATAACCTAAGTGTTGGTATTAATTTATGAACAACTTGCAAATGCTGAGCTTTATTTCCTTGTCCCATAATGAGAGGCTCAATTCTTCTCACGTGAAACACTCAATAGCCTAAGCCTTTTCCTTGTTCTCAAACTCAGCCAAATCATAGCCAATGATCAACGGGGGAGTGGCTCCAATAGTAGATTTCAACAACTACTCAACTACTCTTTCTTAACCAACATGTTCTTGCTCTTCCCATTTGTTTAAATTGGAGGGGAAATGCATTGTCTTTATGTTCATTTGTCTATAAATATAGCTTCTCTACTTCTTGTTTCATTTGCTGAGATAATTCTAAGTTGCTATAGAGTGAATTGAGAGTGAATACATATATATCAGTGGTGAGATTCTGAGATTGAACGAGTCCAATTAGCAGCAAGCTTAGCAAAGTTTAGCAGAGGTATAACTATCCATGTTCTTCATTTCTTGAAATGGCTAACTTCTTGATTATGCTTGATTTGAATGTTAATTAGATTGAGAAATGCTTGCTAAGTGTTACTTAAGTTAGTAAACATGTTAGTAATACAATGTGGCTTGGTTAGAATAGATTTCGTAAAGAAATTTTGAGGTTGGGTTGTAAACTATAGAAGTAGAAAGCTTTTCTAGTTCTATCCGGAAAGGGGCGGAGCTGCGCCCATTTTGTACTAGGGTGTAGAGCAGCTGCGCCAGGCTCAAACTTTGAACTTCAATTTATGTTGTAAACTGCTAAGTGCTAACATGTTGATATCTCTTAGACAAGCATGAAAACAGGAATAACATGTATATATATGTACCTTGACGTAACATGAACATGTTTGACTTCGTTAGTGTGCATTTACTAAAGAAAGTATAAGTTTTGAAAATAGACTTTGACATATACGTATGATGTTCATATTCTGACTTTTGAGCATGATCGTATGGTCTAGATATACATAAAAATAGACTTGAATTGTGAACTTAAGTCCCTTTTGTATATCATGATTACCTTAACTTGTTTTAGAATGTAATTACTAGAGAAGACTTGAAAAGTAGACCTTGATAGAAATACTAACGTTTCATTTCTGATTTTGTGAGCATGAGTATACGGTCTAGATATGCATGAAGTGTGGGTCTAAAGTGTTGAGTAAGCACTAGATTACATGGTATACATTGAGAAAGATTTCAAAAATGAAACTTAAACATTTTGCAAACTAAGTTGCATGAACGTGGTGTAACAGTACATTGATATTTTTGAACGCGTATGATAGTGTTTTTAACATCACTTAGATAGCCTACCTGTACACATACTTTATTAGATACCGTGAAAATTAGTTAAGCATGAATAAGACATGATTTAAGAAAATAATTGATGCTAGATATGCACATAGGATGGAAACCTTTGTGAACATACACACTAACTGATTTCATAACTATTTTATATGTGTACATGGAGAGCTTAGTAGCCTTTATAACTTCATGACCTTATATGGCCTTAAGTAATTAGTTATACTAATCTAGAGCTGTGACATGAAAAATTAAACTTAGATGGACCTTCAAAACATGCAAGGATCATTAAATAACTGTTATAGTGATGTTAGAATAAATGGGACAGAAGCAGCAGAGCAAAAGCCCAACCCTGGTCTGGCCAGGGGACAGCGCAGCTACGCCGTCCCTAGGCTTAATCAGGGCGCAGCTGCGCCAGGCTGTTTTTAGGTCTGATGCATTCTGCTTACTTTCTGATTTTGCCAGTTGACTTATAATAATACCTAAGCTACTGATCAGAGTCTAATCACTACTGATATGTATTTATATATGATGATAATGTAACATGATGATGTTTAACTTATAAGAGTAATTCTAAAGATAGTAAAGATGAAATCAATTAAGCGTTGTGATTAAATATAATGTCATGCATGGTATAACTATGTTACTTGATTTTATATACTGATTTCGTGCTACATGTGTACAAGTACGTAATAACATATGTATAGAGTTATATAACTAAAGTAGAATCATATGTGTATATTTAACTTATATATCGAGCTTGTGTAACGAATATACTTAGCTAATGAATATCCTACATGTAAATATATTATGATAGGAATTCGAAGTGTTGATAAGCTTTACATTGGTAAACTACGATTAAGGCAAGTTCCCTGACTTACACTCTTTTGTTGTGCAAGTATCCTAAACCCTTGCATTTACTTTATTCAACGGATATTGAATGCAAGTACTCAAACTCTAATCTTATTGAGCATATATTGAGCTTGTGCAATTATTGTCGTACAATTAAGCTCTTGGAATTACGATTCATGTTTTATGACTTAAATACTTCGTGGCTAAAGATAAAGTCGATTTATATTCTTCGAATATTAATCTTGAGTTTTGAACTTATAATTGTTCTTATGTACATTGAAAGAGCGATCTATGCCATTTGATTCGGCTAGACCTATATCATGAAATTGAAAAGCGATCCAAACCAATTGCCTTGGTGCGGACTCTTATAAATTGACTGAGATGAATAACCCTCATAAAAAAGGGAACTATATAGTCGGGGTGCCGACAATAGTAGGATATGTTTTGCATAACACCAAGTACGGTAGGATGATCACCTGTTGTACTTGTTTTATTGGATTGTCATCATATTACTGTTAATTCTAGTAGAAGTTCATTGTGACGCCCCCAAATTTGGACCGCCATTTGGTCACTCAAATTCGGTTCGTCATGTTCTCACAATAATACAATAATAACTAAAATCACACATTTACAGCGAAAGATCTAATCTAGAATAATATACAATGATTTATTATAATTATTTCCCCAAGTCTTGCAACCTACAGTACTTAATAGATTACATAATAATATCGAATAAAGACTTATTACATAATCCTACTTAAGCTTAAATATAGTTTGAAAACAGTCTTAATACAACATCAGAAATTTAAAACATAAAGGGACAAGCTAGTCGGTAGTCTTGCCCT
Source organism: Panax stipuleanatus (assembly GCA_020205555.1). Taxonomy (NCBI): domain Eukaryota; kingdom Viridiplantae; phylum Streptophyta; class Magnoliopsida; order Apiales; family Araliaceae; genus Panax; species Panax stipuleanatus. The sequence continues at coordinate 53,482,255 of CM035115.1, read as the reverse complement.
TGCCCTTATCTTTCTCAGAGGCACTTTCCTGTTCTACCTTAACTAAAAGGTTTTAAATAAGAAAGAATGAGCACAAATTTCCCAGCAAGTATTATACAAAGAGGGTGAAGAGTTTTATAACACGAGTTTGAAATATCAAAGTATAATCTCTAAGATAGTTCAGAGTTTCAGAATAACATCATGAATAACGAATATCAACAATTCTCAAATCGAATCATTGAAATATGAAATGATAGTTCAATATAGATCAATAGACATATATGAATTCAAAGGCTATCAACGTATCCAACTGGATAAAATAATTTACACTGAGCAGTCACTAAGGACTATTGAACATCTAATAGAATCATCAATATTAAACTGATAAACCAAAAGAATTAAGTACGATAGATGATCAGTCTACAATACTTTATGTTATGCATAACACCACAATAATATTCACACGTGTGTTGGGGCTTTCAATAATATACACTCCCCTTAACATAAGGGTTGTTCAACATAGTTTTTAAGATTTCTGCACCAGTCAAGTGGTTCGAATAGTTTTTCTAAACATGCATATAGTCTAGCCGAATCAAATGGCATAAACACTTTCACGATATTCAAGAACAATTCCAAGTTCAACATGAATAATAGCTTTCATAAAGCTCAATGGAATAAGAGTTATTCAATAACTACACTATCTCAATTTAAACGAGTAAGTAAGAAACTAGCTTGCAATACTCTTTGACTAAAGTAAATATAAGGATAGAATACTTTCACCGTAAAAGAGTGTAAGTTAGAGAACTTGCATTCAAAGAGATAAGGTTTAGATACTTGCTTACATTATCCGTTGAATAATGTAATGCAAGGGTCAAGGATACTTGCCTTAAGCGTAGTCTATCCACGTTAAGTAAATCAACACTTTTGAATCCTATTTATATATTACATGTATAGGATGTTCATTAGTCACTTATGCTCATATATGATATGTAAATTTAAACGCACCCATAAACGTTTAACTTAGTCGCATACTATACACATACTTCATCACATACTTTTGCGTACATATAGAACAGTTCAGTTTACAAGACATCATGAAGTCATCAACATAGTTTCTAATCGTTGCTTTATAGTTCACAAACACCTTTTGGACTTATCATTGGGAAGTTCATAATCAAACGTTCAATTCTATCACTTAGCATGCCTCTTAACACATTACTTAGCATACTGGTCATATACTACAAGTTAAAGTAATCTTATAAGCTAACTGTCAAAAATCAGATCAACAAACTGACTCAATCTTGATTCCAGGCCGGCGCAGCTGCGCCATGGCTAAGCCTAAGGTCGGCGCAGCTGCGCTGCCCTCTGGCCAAGCTAAAGCTGAGCTGTTGCCTTATGGTTTCTGTCCGACACGAACGTAACCAATCACACATAATATAATAACATGTTAAAAAGTCCTTTCGTGTTTTCCAAGTCCATCTAAGTCTCCCTTTTTATGACATGGTTCTAGATTCACATTTTAAACAAATTAAGGCCTCACAACATCATAAAATCATGTAAGCTATCATGCTTATCAATTAGACATATAAGGTAGTCATACAACCCATGTTTGGCATGTTCATGAGTATTCATATCACATACATGTAATTATCATAGTTATTAGTTTGAAAACATATTTTATTTAGGCTTAACTTGAATCACGACCGCAAATCATGGTATATATACATGTATGATATATTATTGAGGTTAAGGGCACTATCAAGTATGTTCATAAATATTAGAATTCAAATCTCAATGTAACATGTCAAGGTGCACGTTTAAAATTCATATTTTGTTAGTATAGTTCACTATTGAGGTCCACATGATCATGGTACATTATGAAATCCATATACACAAGTCAACATACCTTTCATGCATTCTTAAACCATACTAATATGCTTGCAAGGTCAGAACATCAACATGGTTATAGTATGTCAAAGTTTGTTTTCAAAACTTACATTTTCGTTAGGAATGTGCACTAGTGACGTTCACATGTTCATATTACATTACGGAACCTATATATATAAGTTAATATGTCTCTCATGCATCTCTAAACTATACTAACATGTATCAAAAGTCAGAACATCAATATAAGTCTAACATATCAAAGTTCCTCTTTAAAAACTCTTAGTTTATTTCAAAACTATAAGTTTTCATCAATCATGCGTGCAATCTTAGTAAAGCATATTTACATTGTCTCAATGTACTCATATAGGCATGCCAAGCTTATTAGCATACTTGTTTAAGTCATATTAGTTAACTATACCATTACAACTTTCTAACAAAAAATAGAAAACTTGATCCAGAAGCCGGCGCAGCGCAGCTGCAGCTCAATGTATACCGGCGCAACTGCGCCATGTCCAGGCTGAACCAGAAGGTTCCCTGCTTCTACAGAAATCCAGCCCAAACACATAAACTTTACACGAATTTGATTCTAAACATGCCACATTGTATACTAATGTGTTACTAAGTCTATATAACAACTAAGTAAACATTCCTCAACTCAATTATCATTTAACTGCACCTAATCAAGAATTTGAAATTCAAGAATAGAAATTTTGATAGAAACAAAATGAAGAACAAGAAGCAATCTTATACCTTTGTAATTAGCTTGCTACTCAACTGATTCTCTTCCTTTCTATATCTCAGCAACTCACACTTCTCAACTTAGTATTGGACAGTCAATTTTACAGTAACGAGAATGAAGAATGGAGCTGCCATTTTATAGATGATTTGTTAACTAGTTAATGGCTTTGTTCAAAGGTTAGAATTCATGAGGTAGAAGAAGAAAACAATGGATATTAAGGAGTTGCTCAACTACCACTCCTCAGCCATCCTCATAGCAATGATAACCCCGTTGTAGCTTACTGTTCACAGCTTGGTGATTACGTAAAGAAGATATGGAACACTGTTTGGGTAACTAAAATGGAACAAGCTTCTAAATACCCAGCATTAGCTCAATGTAGTTATCTTAAATTCCATTTTTGGTTATCTCATGTGATTTTAATGCATAATGTTACTATAAATGGAAGGTTTAGGGATTATATGTACTTATATCATATAATCCATATACATTGGGTTCACATAATTTTAATATTTAATGAAGATAAAATAAGACAGTTAGGTATTATCAACCGGGTATTATCTTATTTCATTATCCCAACTCTATTATTATGTTGAAGTATTCATACATTAATAATACATTCAAGAGGTACTAATTTAATGTTCGCACACTTACATTGTCCCATACACATTTCATGTAACTCTTACAACTCAATAAACTTTACTATATATATATATAACATAGTCACATTGCACTTTACACTTCGTATAATATATAGTTAGCTACTATACGTTATACTTTTAATATCGCATGCTTGCACATAGGAATTAATAAATTACTTATCTTATCAATTAATATTTCTCATCACTGTGCCACACAAGGCATTCAACGAGCTTATCGCAAACTCCACATTCTCTCAATTATCATAATTATTTCATTTAATATAATTGAGTTAACTCATCTCATAACACAAAATCATTTATATTCAATTAAATATTCATTTATAATATTCAAAAATTCTCGGGTATTACATCTTCCCCCTTATAAAAATTCTGTCCTGGAAGTGCTACAAGGTTAGACAAATAGATGGGGATAGTCCCTCATCATCCTATCTTCTAACTCCCACATTGCCTCCTCGAAATCGTAGTTACACCAAAGTACTTTTAGAGATAAACTAACTTTATTCCTTAATGTCTGCTCTTTCCTATCTAGAATTTGGACAGGAATTTCTTCATACGCTAGGTTCTTCTCCACTTGAATGGACTCATAAGAAATCACGTTCTTGTAGTCGGCCTTGTACGGTCGCAACACGAAAATGTAGAATACGTTGTGGATATGCTCCAACTCGGGTGGTAATGCAACTTTGTGTGCCACTTCGCCCACTCGTTTTAGTATCTCGAACGGTCCTATGAATCTTGGACTCAACTTTCCTTTCTTGCCGAAACGGATCTTTCCCTTCCATGGAGATACCTTCAGGAATACGAAACTGCCGACTTTAAAATCTCGGTCCTGCCGATGCAAATCTGTGTACTTTTTTTTGCGGTCTTGAGATGATACTAGTTTGGCTCTTATCACTGTCACCACGTCTGCGCTTTGTTGAACTAACTCTGGTCCTAGTATTCGTCGCTCTCCGACTTCGTCCCAACATAATGGCATTCTGCACTTTCTTCCGTAAAGAGCTTCGTACGATGGCATGCCGATACTCGCTTGATAAGTATTGTTATACGCAAATTCTACTAAGGATAGGTGGTCGTCCCAATTTCCCTTGAAGTCCATCACGCAAGTTCTAAGCATGTCCTCCAGCGTTTGTATTGTTCGCTCACTCTGTCCGTCTGTCTGAGGATGATAAGCGGTACTCAACTTCAACTGCGTTCCCATTCTCTCTTGCAAACTCTTTCAAAAATTTGACGTGAAGGGCGGATCTCGATCAGAGACAATTGACACCGGCACTCCATGTCATGAAACAATCTCCTTTACATACATACTCGCTAACTGATTCAAACTATAGCAGATCTTGATTGGTAAAAAATTTGCGGTCTTTGTAAGTCTATCCACGATAAGCCAAATGGCATCATAACCTTTTTGCATAACTGGAAGTTCTACCACGAAGTCCATCGTAATATGTTCCCATTTCCCCTCTAGTATTTCCAACGGTTAAAGTAAACCACTCGGCCGCTGATGCTCTGCTTTAATGCGTTGGCTAGTTAAACATCTACTAACGCACTCTACGACTTTCCACTTTAGATTGGGCCACCAAAAGTGTTGCCTCAAATATCGGTACATCTTAGTGCCTCCCGGATGAACGGAATATGTCGTAACGTGTGCCTCGTGCAAAATCTCTTCCCTTAACTCCGTTACCGCTGGTACCCACACTCTTCCTTCGAATCTCAAAATACCGTCTTTATCCATTTGGAATCTTTCTTCTTCATTTTCTATGATCTTTTTCTGATTTTCTCGCACTCCTCATCTTCCTCTTGTGCTTCTTTTACTCTATCCAACAATGTCGGACGAGCTTCCATTACAAATAACTTCTCTTCAGACCTCTCCGGCACTTTTACCTCTTTTTCTAATTTCTCCATCTCTCTTATTAATTTGTTATGAGTCATCAAATGAAATAGTTTCTCCCTTCCTTTCCTGCTCAAAGCGTCGGCAACCACATTTGCCTTCCCCTGGTGATAAAGAATATCGCAGTCATAGTCTTTGATCAATTCTAACCACCTTCTCTGACGTATATTCAACTCCTTCTGTGTGAAGATATATTTCAGACTCTTGTGGTCCATGTATATCTCACATTTCTCTCCGTATAAATAATGCCTCCAAATCATCAACACAAAAACTACTGCCGCTAACTCTAAGTCGTGAGTAGGGTATCATTTTTTGTAGTCCTTTAATTATCGTGTTGCATACACAATGACCTTGCCGTGTTACATGAGCACACAACCAAGTCCCTTGTGCGATGCATCACTATACACCACAAAATTTCCCGCATCATCTAATAATGATAACATAGGTGCTTCGCTCAATCTCTTCTTCAATTCTTGAAAACTCTCTTCACATTTGTCGGTCCACACAAACTTCACCGTCTTCCTTGTCAGATTAGTCAGCGGGGTTGCTATCTTAGAAAAATCTTGGATAACATTTAATAGTACCCAGCTAACCCCAAGAAACTTCTTACCTCCGCTGGTGTTCTCGGTTGCTCCCAATCACTCACTGCTTCGACCTTGGCAGGGTCTACTGAGATTCTATTCTAATCCACTACATGTCCTAAGAATTGAACCTTCTCCATCCAATATTCACACTTAGAAAAATTTTCATACATCTTCTCTTTCCTTGGTGCCTCCAAAACAATCTTCAGATGTTCGACGTGTTCTTCCTCTGTCTTCGAGTAGATCAGAATGTCGTCAATAAAAACTACAACGAATTTATCCAAGTATGGCTTGAAAACTCGGTTCATCAAGTCCATAAATGCTGCCGGAGCATTAGTCAATCCAAATGACATTGCCAAAAACTCGTAATGTCCATAACGGGTTCGAAACGTAATCTTTGGTATGTCCTCATCACGTACCTTCAGTTGGTGATATCCTGTCCGTAGGTTGATTTTTGAAAAACACTTTGCTCCTTTCAGTTGGTCAAATAAGTCGTCCATCCTAGGTAGCTGATATTTGTTCTTGATCGTTACTCTATTCAATTCTCGATAATCGATACAGAGCCTCATCGATCTGTCCTTCTTCTTAACGAATAACACTAGTGCTCCCCAAGGAGACACACTTGGTCGTATGTAACCCTTATCCAATAACTCTTGTAATTGTATCATCAATTCCTTTATTTCTACTGGCGCCATACGGTATGGAGCTTTCGAAATCTGTGCCATTCCCGGTGTTAAGTCTATTACGAATTTGATTTCTCTGTCTGGCGGAAGACCAGGAAGATCGTCCGAAAACACATCTTGAAATTCATTCACTACGGATATATCCTTAATTTCTACTCCCTTTTTCCGAGTATCTACGATGTAAGCTAAATAACCTAAGCATCCTTTTCTTAACAATTTCTTGGCCTTCATCATCGTAACGCAACACGATTGCTTAAGCGATGAGCTACTATAAAACACTACCTTAGACTTGCTCGGACTTTGAAGGTTCACACATTTATTCCGACAGTCAATTATTACAGCATGGTTATACAACCAATCCATTCCCAGTATTACATCAAATTCTCCCAATCTAATAGGAATCAAGTCTACGCTTAGTTCATGTTCTCTAATGTCTGCACGATAATTTCGATAAACGTATTCTACAGGGATTAATTCCTTATTCGCAACTTCTATGTTCAAGGGATTTTCTAATTGTTCTCGAGGTGTGTTAAGTCTACTAGCAAATTCTTCATATACAAAAGAACAGGTGGCACCCGAATTAAATAATACATAAGCATTTATATCATTGATTGAGATTATACCTAACACCATATCCTTCGTAGCTACTGCGACCTAGACGGTCATGTTAAAGGTTCGAACGATCGATCGATTGGGCTGTGCGGGTCCACCAATCATTAACTTGCTACCTCCTCCCTGACCTCCGCTAGTTCCACCACTTCCTATCATTAGGCAATCCTTAATTTGGTGCTCTGTTGATCCGCACGCAAAACATCCCCTGATCTTCTTTGGTTTTGGGTAATTCGACGATATGTGCCGCTCCTGGCCGCAATTATAACACGTGCTCTTTCCTTTCCAGCACTCCCCCTGATGACTTCTCCAACACTTATTACAAGCTTCACTCCTTTTCTTAAAGCTCCCTTGGTGACTTCCACCTTGATTGTTGTTCCTATTATTGTTGTTGTTATTGTTGTTTTCCCATTTTCTCTTTCCGGGATTACTCCCTCCGCTACTACTTCCTCCACGATGCTCACTACTAGTGTTCTTATTTTTCTTCTCCTTATGGTACAGACTTAAGGCCTCACTGCCACCTTCCGCAATGATTGCCTTCTCTAATAATGTCGTAAAGGAATCAATTTGAAGAACTGATACCTTATTGAATAGCCACGACTTCAGCCCTTGTTTGAATCGTCTTGCCTTCCTTTCCTCAACTCTAACTTGATGTTCTGCAAACCGCGCTAGTTCGTTGAACTTAGCTGCATTTTACGCCACTGTCATGTCACATTGCTTAAGTTCTAAGAACTTCACCTCCATCCTATTCTTTATGCTTTTCGGGAAGTACTTCTTGAAAAACAGAGCCTTGAATCTATCCCAACCTATTATCCCTTCTCCAGCTCTTTGTTGATTAGCCTCCCACCAGTAGTTGGCTTCGCCTCTCATCATATATGTAGTGAATACAGTCTTTTGGTCTTCACCCACACGAGCGATAGTGAAGGCCATCTCAATATCCTTAACTCATGTCTGCGCAATGATTGGGTCGGTAGTACCCTAGAACTCTGGGGGTCCTACACTCCTAAATTCCTTAAAGTTTGTTACTAGGATAGCTTGAGGGTTGGGGCAAACAGGTTCATTGTTCCTTCCCCTTAGAGCTTCTCCTAACAAGTCTACCAACTTCTGGATCGGGTCTACTTGTTCCCTCTCGTTATTAACTGATTCTTCGGGTGCAGTCAATCTTATTACTCAGTTATATCACTTAAGTATTTCTTTTAATACTAAAAAGAATAAATTCTAACACGATTTCTGAATTAAGATCATTTATATTCATATGCCAAATTGGTTCATTACATGATTTTCCCTAGCATACTGCTCTAAATGTTATCACATATCCCCTAATATCACAAAAGACGGGGAAAATACTAACACACTACCCCTCTAACAAAAGCTTACACGGGGTTTACATCACTATCCCACACTTTACACAAATAGTTGGGATTACAACATAGTATACACATTACATAAGATAAATACTACTAAACTACTACTCGACTGACTAAGGGTTTCATCCCATCATCCCACGCTCTACAACGCTCTACAACGCTCTACAACGCTCTTATACTCGATCTGTGCTATATATGCTGCCAGCTCTCGACTCATAGTATGTAGGGTCTGTCCCTGCTCAGCTGGGTAGTGGTACACACCGTCAATCACCCTCTCTAAATTCAAACGGAACACATACCCCATCTTGTTCATTTTCCTCTTCTTGCATCTGACCTCATCCTCTAGGTCGTCAGCTCTCTCATTTGCGGCTTCCCACTTCTCCTCGAAGTAGATCCTATCCATCACCTCCAACTATATCTACGTACGGAGTGCTTCCTTCTCAGTCTTCTCACTCAGCTCCCTCAGTTCTACCTCTTCCAGCTTTCCTGCTAGATCCACATTCCTAGACACCGACTTGTGAAACAAGGTCCCCATCTGGATCCCTGCTTCCTTGCAATAAGCAATCTCCACCTCTAACTCCTGTATGGCCAACTTCCTCTGATAGTCTTCGTCCCTTAGTTTCTGGAACTCCGACTCTCTCTCTTGGGCCTCAGCCTCCAACTCCTGGACTCTATAGTCCAACTCTAGGATCCGCTCCTCATACTCACCTAACATCTGCTCCTCTACAGTAGCCTCATCATAGTCCTCCACTGGTTCATCCTCCATCGACTTGTCCTCCATCGACTCTTCCTCTGGATCGGACTCTACCTCAATCTCATCCTCGTCGTCAGACTCGGATGGTGCAATAGCCTGCACTGGCACAGCCTCTACAGGTGCCTCATATATAACATGTATATCCCTGGGCTCCTCCTCAGCCACACTACTAGATACTCCCATATCTGCCATCCTATAATCACAAACACTAGACAAACAAACAGCAACTCTATTAGAATGTTAAATAAAATATAAGTTCATTGTATAGAATGAAGTTACATTTCATAACACACTAAATCTCTCAAGGAAAACTCTACATGAGTCCTATCACTCTCTATCTTCTAAGTTCGGCTAAGTTATAATCTAAGGACACTCGCTCCTAAGGTTTATAACTACAGCTCTAATACCAAACTGTGACGCCCCCAAATTTGGACCGCCACTTGGTCACTCAAATTCGGTTCGTCACGTTCTCACAATAATACAATAATAACTAAAATCACACATTCACACTGGAAGATCTAATCTAGAATAATATACAATGATTTATTATAATTATTCCCCCAAGTCTCGCAACCTACAGTACTTAATAGATTACATAATAATATCGAATAAAGACTTATTATATAATTCTACTTAAGCGTAAACATAGTTCGAAAACACTCTTAATACAACATCAAAAATTTTAAACATAAAGGGACAAGCTAGTCGGTAGTCTTGCCCTTACCCTTATCTTTCCTAGAGACACTTCCATGTTCCGCCTTAACTGAAAGGTTTTAAATAAGCAAGAATGAGTACAAATTACCCAGCAAGTATTATACAATGAGGGTGAAGAGTTTTATAACACGAGTTTGAAATATCAAAGTATAATCTCTAAGATAGTTCAGAGTTTCAGAATAACATCATGAATAACGAATATCAATAATTCTCAAATCGAATTTTTGAAATACGAAATGATAGTTCAATATAGACCAATAGATATATATGAATTCAAAGGCTATCAACGTATCCAACTGGATAAAACAATCTATACTGAGCAATCACTAAGGACTATTGAACATCTACTAGAATCATTAATATTAAACTGATAACCCAAAAGAATTAAGTACGATAGATGATCAGTCTATAATACTCTATGTTATGCATAACACCACAATAATATTCACGCGTGTGTTGGGGCTTCCAACAATATACACTCCCCTTACCATAAGGGTTGTTCAACTCAGCTTTCAAGATTTGCGCACCAGATAGTTGGTTTGGATAGTTTTTCTAAACATGTATATAGTCTAGCCGAATCAAATGGCATAGACACTTTTATGATATTCAAGAACAATACCAAGTTCAACATGAATAATAGCTTTCATAAAACTCAATGGAATAAGAGTTAAACAATAAGTACACTATCTCAATTTAAACGAGTAAGTCAGAAACTAGCTTGCAATACTCTTTGAATAAAGTAAATATAAGGATAGAATACTTGCACCGTAAAAGAGTGTAAGTTAGAGAACTTGCATTCAAAGAGATAAGGTTTAGATACTTGCTTGCAATATCCGTTGAATAAAGTAATGCAAGGGTCAAGGATACTTGCCTTAAGCGTAGTCTATCCACGTTAAGTAAATCAACACTTTCGAATCCTATTTATATATTACATGTATAGGACATTCATTAGTCACTTATGCTCATATATGATATATAAATTTAAACTCACCCGTAAATGTTTAACTTAGTCGCATACTATACACATACTTCATCACATACTTTTGTGTACATATAGCACAGTTCAGTTTACAAGACATCATGAAGTCATCAACATAGTTTTAATCATTGCTTTATAGTTCACAAACACCTTTTGGACATATCATTGGGAAGTTTATAATCAAAGGTTCAATTCTATCACTTAGCATGCCTCTTAACACATTACTTAGCATACTGGTCATATACTACAAGTTAAAGTAATCATATAAACTAACGGTCAAAAATCAGATCAACAAACTGACTCAATCTTGATTCCAGGCCGGCGCAGCTGCGCCATGGCTAAGCCTAAGGTCGGCGCAGCTGCGCTGCCCTCTAGCCAAGCTAAAGCTGAGCTGTTGCTTTATGGTTTCTGTCTGGCACGAACGTAACCAATCACACATAATATAATAACATGTTAAAAAGTCCTTTCGTGTTTCCCAAGTCCATCTAAGTCTCCCTTTTTATGACATGGTTCTAGATTCACATTTTAAACAAATTAAGGCCTCACAACATCATGAAATTATGTAAGCTATCATGCTTATCAATTAGACATATAAGGTAGTTATACAACCCATGTTTGGCATGTTCATGAGTATTCATATCAAATACATGTAATTATCATAGTTATTAGTTTAAAAACATGCTTCATTTAGGCTTAACTTGAATCACGATCGCAAATCATGGTATATATACATGTCTGATATATTATTGAGGTTAAGGGAACTATCAAGTATGTTCATAAATATTAGAATTCAAATCTCAATGTAACATGTCAAGGTGCACGTTTAAAATTCATATTTTGTTAGTATAGTTCACTATTGAGGTCCACATGATCATGGTACATTATGAAATCCATATACACAAGTCAACATACCTTTCATGCATTCTTAAACCATACTAATATGCTTGCAAGGTCAGAACATCAACATGGTTATAGTATGTCAAAGTTTGTTTTCAAAACTTACATTTTCGTTAGGAATGTGCACTAGTGAGGTTCACATGTTCATATTACATTATGGAACCTATATACATAAGTTAATATGTCTCTCATGCATCTCTAAACTATACTAACATGTATCAAAAGTTAGAACATCAATATAAGTCTAACATATCAAAGTTCCTCTTTAAAAACTCTTAGACTATTTCAAAACTATAAGTTTTCATCAATCATGCGTGCAATCTTAGTAAAGCATATTTACATTGTCTCAATGTACTCATATAGGCATTCTAACCTAATTAGCATACTTTTTAAGTCACATTAGTTAACTATACCATTACAAATTTCTAACAAAAAATAGAAAACTGGATCCAGAAGCCGGCGCAGCTGCGCTGGGCCTCAGTGTTATACCGGTGCAGCTGCGCCTCAGTGTTATACCTGTGCAGTTGCGCCATGTCCGGACTGAACCAGAAGGTTCCCTGCTTCGACAGAAATCCAGCCCAAACACAGAAACTTTACACGAATTTGATTCTAAACATGCCACATTGTATACTAAGGTGTTACTAAATCTATATAACAACTAAGTAAACATTCCTCAACTCAATTATCATCTAACTCCACCTAATCAAGAATTTGAAATTCAAGAATAGAAATTTTGACAGAAACAAAATGAGGAACAAGAAGCAATCTTATACCTTTGTAATTAGCTTGCTACTCAACTGATTCTCTTCCTTTCTATATCTCAGCAACTCACACTTCTCAACTTAGTATTGGACAGTCAATTTTACAGTAACGAGAATGAAGAATGGAGCTGCCATTTTATAGATGATTTGTTAACTAGTTAATGGCTTTGTTCAAAGGTTAGAATTCATGAGGTAGAAGAAGAAAACAATGGATATTAAGGAGTTGCTCAACTACCACTCCTCAGCCATCCTCATAGCAATGATAACCCCGTTGTAGCTTACTGTTCACAGCTTGGTGATTACGTAAAGAAGATATGGAACACTGTTTGGGTAACTAAAATGGAACAAGCTTCTAAATACCCAGCATTAGCTCAATGTAGTTATCTTAAATTCCATTTTTGGCTATCTCATGTGATTTTAATGCATAATGTTACTATAAATGGAAGGTTTAGGGATTATATGTACTTATATCATATAATCCATATACATTGGGTTCACATAATTTTAATATTTAATGAAGATAAAATAAGACAGTTAGGTATTATCAACCGGGTATTATCTTATTTTATTATCCCAACTCTATTATTATGTTGAAGTATTCATACATTAATAATACATTCAAGAGGTACTAATTTAATGTTCGCACACTTACATTGTCACATACACATTTCATGTAACTCTTACAACTCAATAAACTTTACTATATAGTTTATATATATATATATATAACATAGTCACATTACACTTTACACTTCGTATAATATATAGTTAACTACTATACGTTATACTTTTAATATCGCATGCTTGCACATAGGAATTAATAAATTACTTATCTTATCAATTAATATTTCTCATCACTGTGCCACACAAGGCATTCAACCAGCTTATCGCAAACTCCACATTCTCTCAATTATCATAATTATTCCATTTAATATAATTGAGTTAACTCATCTCATAACACAAAATCATTTATATTCAATTAAATATTCATTTATAATATTCGGATATTCTCGGGTATTACATTCATAGTCCTTAGTGACTGCTCAGTATTCATTATTATTAAATTGTGAAAAGATTTAAACCTTAAATCTTATTGATATCTTTCTGTCCTTAGCGACTGTTATTGAAAATTATTGATACTTCTTGTTATTCTCGAACTATCCTTTATTGTCATACCCTTGGGAATTGAAAACTATATTGAACCCCTTATTGCTATATTACTTGTTGAGCAAACTTGTTGCTCATTCTTACTTTTCCCTAAAAACATTTCAGTTAAGACAGAGCAAGGCGGTTCCTCGGGCACTGACAAGGGCAAGGGCAATGCTACGTAGTAGCTTGTACTTGATTAAAACTATTATTCTTGTAATAAGTTTGTATTCTATTATGTATTAGTTAAGTTTATATATGCTTAAGCTATGTTTAAGATGTAAGAGATGTTTAAGTTACGAAACCCTTGGGACATGAATAGTTATATTAAATAAATGTAATCTATTCATATTATGTGTTATTCCGCTGTGCAATATGATATATAGTCATATTATTATGTTCGTATTTAGAACGTGACGAACTGAATTCGAGATTGTGGTGGTCCGAATTTTTGAGCGTCACATGTATGCCAGGATTTGACTGATGAATCCTTGGTTTTTTGCGACGTCTGGATATAAATATACATTTTATATAAATATCTGTGTTGTGTAGGTTTACTTGGCTTCCCTCTGTGAGCCTAGAAATCGTGGGATTCATGATCAAACTGATCAAAATCTGATTCCCACGATGGACAAACTCCACATTACAAATGTACCCTGCCAGTTTTTCTGTAAAAATGTACATCCGAAAGACTTTAAAACGGTTATTCGGGTTTAAGGTCTCCAACATAATGAAAGAATGGTTTGTCGTGCCAGAGTCACTTCGATGGCTGTCATGCCCATGAGAAGACCGACACTTGTATATATTTTATGGTCGAGGATGTTTCGCAACCCTACAATCACCATCTAAATCGAGCCAAAGACTGAAAAGGATAAAATGGAAGTATCGACATGCTTCAATTCCTATGATAGCGTAAGGGTTTGAAAAACCTTTCAAAACATCATTTTCACATCTTGTCTAAAAAGAACTATTGCAAATCAAATCAAACCTTTCGTATATAGGTTCAACGAAGCACATCCATACTTTCAAATTAAACAAACGTAGGCCCAATTTCTTCCAGCATTCACACACACATTGCAAATAAAAAGGGAAATATTGAAAATATGTTGTATCGTATTTTCACGGGATTTGGGGGGGTGCCTAACACCTTCCCCACTTAACCAAGCACCCGAACTTTAGAATTTCGGTTTCAAGATCAAGTTTCGACAGTGTCCAACAATTAGGCCTACTTGTAAATAAAACTCGGTTGAGTTGGTACAACCATTTTAAATCTACCAAATGGCGACTCTGTAACCGTTCAAATTATCGACATGATACATGTTGGCCTTTTCCAAAAAAACCTTTTCACCTTTCATAAAATAGACAAGGTAATAAAAGTGGAAAAAATAAAAAAACTTAAGAAGAGAGAAAGATCGGGTCCAAAGTCAGACCGGATTTTTTCCCGACGTCGAAAGGTGGCGACTCCGCTGGGGACAGTAGAGGGCTTAGGCCGTGCTCAAATCTTTTAAAAATTTTCTTTTATATTTGCATGGGTGTGGATGCTACGTTTTACATTGAATGGATGTGAATGACTGCTTTACTGCTTTATATTAGTGTTTCGTACAATGTCCTCATTTCATACGGTGAGACACGATGTATGAGAATATATGCTGTATGACTCCTCCACCAGGAAGCGAACCAGTCGGTGTTTTATTACTGGACTCAAAGAAGACTAATTATGCAAGGCTTAGGAAAGGCACCACTTAGATTCGCTCCAATTGAAAGATCAGATTAATTTCCCCTTTAGTAGATTGCGATGATCTGGGGACCTTCATGCCAAAAAGCCAAAAGAGTAGCCTAAGATAGGTCAGCCTCTGATTAACCAAATTCGAAGGGAAGCTTCTTCATGCCTTCCTCTTTTAATTCAATGTTAATTTTCCAAATTCCGATGTAAATTTCAAGATTCAATGTAAATATACATTTTATTTTGAATCCTGTCATACTATCCTGTCATCAAAACAACTGACCTTTGTTTTATAGGATAAGATTAAAAAATCTCAAAAATAGACACAAGGCATAGCATACATCCGACTGATACCTACATCAAGAAATTAACACCCCTATGTTTGTTGTAGGTAAAAATTGGTCCCATCACCAGGTCGAAATCTAAGAAGGCACTAAATCCATCTCCAGACATGGCTTCAAGTGCTCAGCCAGAATCTACCTCTGTATCTAGGGAAGAATTTGAAGGATTAAAGAACCAAATAGCCGAATTAGCTATTTTCTCAAAGAATAAAACAAAGGTCGTCAAGGGAAGCAAACATCCAGTCATACAAAACCATCTACACCCGGTGGCAGTCAAGATACTTGAAAGAAAGATACTCAAATTCTTGAACCACAGAACCACGATATGACCAACAAAACCCCTGAAACCACCAACCTCAACAAAGAGCAGGAAGCTGGTGATATTCTGAAGAAAGTACAATAAATGGAAGAAACCATCCGGTCCATCAAAGGGATTGGAGCATTTGGGTGTGTCAATTACTCAGACTTATGTATATTCTCAGGGGCTCGTTATCCAAAAAAATTTCAAGTCCTTGATTTTGAGAAATATGATGGATTAGGAGATCCCTACACCCATTTGAAGGTATTCATTGGAGAGCTCGGATCCTATGCAGAGGACGAGAAGCTCAGAATGCAATTATTCTAGAAGAGTCTGACTGGAGAGGCTAAAGCCTGGAATGCCCGATTGGACATGTTGCTCCGTTTCGGTGTTAACAAAACAGACACAAATGCGTGCAAGTATACACGGATAACAAGTAATATAAGATAAGTAAAGATCGTTCCCACGGAGATAAGCAATTATAATTAAACTATCATGCAACAATTTTATAGCTATTTTTGGCTGCTCAAACTAGTAAACAATGGGTGAGTTACTGACTAGAATGATTATAAACTAAAACTAACTAAATAACAGATGATTGATTTAAATTGGAGAGAAATTGGATCCTAACTTCACTTATTGCATCATTCAGAAAATACACCTCATGTGAAGCATAATTAATTACTTAGGATTGCTAGTCAAGAGCAGAAAGTGAGAAATGTATATCTTTCAATAAACCAAGTCCAAATCACATAAAATCGACAAAAGATATAGAATTTATGTGAACACCAATATTACGTAACTCACTATATGCCTATGTGACTTACAAGCAATATCAGTTTAAGTATAAGCTCTCAATGGACTACATATGGTAAGCCGGTATATGTCTATCCGGATTACGAATCACAAAATTTATCACATGCAAATTTCATAAACATATGCTAGCATGGCCAAATCTAAGTTTATACTTCCTCTTTCAATTTCATATAAACTATTAAGGTAGATGGTGATCAAGAATCTAAACATTAAATATAACCATGCTAGGCAATCCATATATAATCAATCACACAGAATAATAAGGCATAATAATCTGAACTAAACAATAAAATCCATTAGATGCCCATAATGGTGGTTAGTTCATCTCTGAACCTACAACCATTATGGGATTTGATCTAAACATTGAAAGCAAGTAATGAAAGTAAAGAGAATAATAGAGATGAAATTGCAAATCTGAATATTCTCCTTCCCCAATAAGTCTTCAATTTGAGTTCAGAATCACAATCAAACCAAATATAAACCCTAAGAATGGAAATCTACTAAGAAACTAGAAGAGAAAAGCCACAATGATGAAGAGAAACCCCCTCTAGCTCTCTAACCCTAGAAAAATAAAATAAAAATTATCTAATGAATAGTCAATAGCTCGTTTCTTGCAAATTACACCCCTATATGGAATACACGCTCTGTGACGCCCCCAAATTCAGACCGTCAGACTGCCACTTGGTCACTCGAATTCGGTTCGTCACGTTCTCATGGCAATACGATAATAACTAAAATCACACAATCACAGCGGAAAATCTAATCTAGAATAATTTACAATGATTTATTATAATTATTCCCCAAGTCTCACAACCTACAATACTTAATAGTTTACATAATAATATCAATTAACGGCTTATTACATAATCTAACTTAAGCTTAAACATAGTCAAATCCAGTCTTATTACATAATCTTAATACAACATTAAAATATTTAAAAAGTAAAAGAGATAAACTAGTTGGTATCATTGCCCTTGCCCTTATCGACGCTCTAAGGTTCGCCCTGCTCTGCCTTAACTGAAATATTTTAGGGAAAGCAAGAATGAGCACAAATTGCTCAACAAGTAATATATAGTAAGGGTGTGTAATATAATTCTCCAATCTCAAAAAGGTTATAACAGGATATGATAGTTCAAGGATAACAAGAATATCAACAGTTCTCAATAACAATCGCTAAGGACAGAATAATATCAATATGATTTGATACTAAATCAATTTAAGATTTCAAGACAACAGAATATTGAGCAGTCACTAAGGATTATGAACTCTTACTAGAATTAACAATATTAAATTGATAACCCAATCAAAAACAAGTACAACAGGTGATCAGCCTAAAGTACCCTATATTATGCATAACATTTAATCGTACTCAAATGCGCACGTCGGTCTCCCGATAATTATATTTTCCCTTCAAAGAAGGTTGTTTATCTCAGTCAAACACATGATCCCGCACCAATAAATTGGTTTGGGTCACTCTTCAACAATATAAGTCTAGCCGAATCAAAATGGCATAAATCACAACAATTATAACTTTAATCTCAAGATTTAAAGTTCGAAGAATATAAATCGACTTTTATCTTATCTATGAAGTACATAATTCATAATATCTGGATTTCAATCTCAAAAACTTACTTGTACCACAATAATATCGCAAGCTAAATGAATGCTCAATAAAGAGTAGAGTTAGGAACTTGCTTACAATGTTCCTCGAATAACGTAAACACAAAGATAGGATACTTGCACAATAAAAGTAGGGTTCGGATACTTGCCTTATGCGTAGTTTATCCACGATAAGTAATTCAACAATTTTAAATCCCTATCGTAATATAATTACGTATATAAATAATACCCATTAGCCATAAAGTTTAACATCGTATCTTATCTTTCGATATACGATCGACACACAAGCTAAGTTTTAACCTAGCCACACAATTATACAATATATAGTATCATATTAATATAACTTTTATCCTTAACGTTCCTCCTTTTTGAGTTTAAACATATTCTCATATTAATATCATGTGAGACCACAACAAATAGCAAACATACTCTATTTAGCAAGTTATAGTCTTGTTATAAGTTAATCGTCAAAATTGGATTCAAGTATCAACATATGATATCATATAGCATGTATACATATTAAAGGATACTTTCATGCTCGTTCAACCTTTTCACGTTCAATTTACATGATATAAGTTCTAGATCTATATTTTGAACAAATTAAGGCTTTACAACATCATGAAATCATGTAAGCTATCATGCTTGTTATTTTAAACACATAAGGTATTCATATAACTTGTATTAAGCATGTTCATGAATATTCATATCGCATACATGCAACTATCATTGTTATTAGTTTGAAAGCATACTTCGTTTACGCTAAATATGGTTTCACGACATGTAACATAGTAGGCAAACATGTATGATTCATTAGCGGGTCTAAAAGTACTATTAAACACATTCATAAGAATCGGAATTCAAATCTCAATGTAACATGTCGACGTTCACGTTCAAAACTTATACTTTCATTAGTAAAGTTTGCTAGTATGGTCTAACATGTTCATGCTACATTATGAAGTCTATATACGTAAGTTAATATGTCCGACATGCATTTCAAGGCCATATAAACATGCCCAAAAAATCAGAATACATCTATGATCTTTACATGTCAAAGTTCGCTTTTAAAAACATATATTTTCGTTAAAAATGTTCACTACTGAGGTTCAACATGCTCTTTTCACACTATGAAACATATATACGTAAGTCCAGATATCTTTCATGCATTTCTAAACCATTCTAACATGGTTGCAAAATCAGAATGTTAACATGGCAAGTATACCTATCGAGTCCGTTCCCAAATTCGAAGTTTGTTTATAAAACGCTAAGTTTATCTCAAAACTGTAAGTATGCATGCAACTCTTAGTAAAACATGCTTACATTGTCTCAATATGTTCATATATATAAGTATTACTCATGCTAGCATGCTTGTCTTAATTTATCTCAACAATCAACACTTAGCAGAATCAAGCAGGATGCAGAAAACAACAGCAGGGTGCTGGCGCAGCTGCACAACTTCCCAGGATTAAACCGGCGTAGCTGCGCCACTACTGGTTCGCACCAGACAGCAGGCAGCTACGGCAGTTTCTAGCCCAAATCACAGAAATTTTACACGAATTTGACTTAAAACATGCTATATTACATACTAACATGTTACTAAGTCTATATACCAACTACTAATCATTCTATAATCCAATTAACATGCCTTACAATCAAAATCAAGATTTCAAGAAATCTCATAATTGCAGAAATGGAAAATGAAGAACATGTAATGTATATTATACCTTTGCTATATGTTGACTTGCTGCCAAATCTAGAATGCTTACACTGATATATGTATATGCTCTCCCTCTCAACACTTAGCAAAATCTCAGCAAATAAATTTGTGAGGGAGAGGGTCCAATTTATAGAAAATGGATACACAGTCAATGCTTTTAACCTCCAAACTAAACTAACAGTTTGTTGTATTCATTGATGGCTAATGAGAAGTTGGTAGATAGTTGGTGAGCTTCATCATTTTTCCCACTCCCCCCATAATCATGAGCTAGAATGCTGAGTTTGAGAGTATAGGCTTAGGATAGCTTGGAGGATAACACATGAGAATGAACTGGGTCTCTTATTATGGGACAATGAATGAAACTCTGATATTGTGCAAATGAACTTCATACTACACTTTATAATATACATACAATATACTTGAGTTTATATATTTCATGTGTATTCAACATATGTTTAGGTGTCACAATGTAATTCAACTAATGAAATAAGTGAAATTTTGCACACATAAAATCCAAGTACATTGTATCATACCGGTATAATTTTATCAGATATTTCCACATTACATTATCTCCTGTATTATTCAATTAAATCCTTTTAGTCAATTATTATTTATAATACATCCATTATGTACTATTTTAATGTATACTTCACATACAATTGTCACATACACATTTCGTGTAACTTATATATTTCAATCAATCTTAATACATGATTTCTATGTATAGTATAGTCACATAAATGTTGCACTACACTATATAATATAGTTATATTCCATATACTTTATATTATTAATTATTGCATGCTTGTACATCACAATCAATATAATCTTATTATATTGATAACTTACTTATTTGCTTTATTATTCATCATGTCAAATAAATAAATTATTCATCTTATCGATTAATTACCAATAATATTAATTAATCCATTCCTCGTCAATTAATGTAATTATTAATTGTTACAACAATTTATCATTTATCACGCAGAGTATATAAATATAAATCTTATTATATTTATAGACACGTTGCTCATTATTATTATTATATTTCTTGCAATAATAATAATTACATATCATTAATTAATCATCATTAATATTCTATAACAATTAATTAATATTCTATAATAACAATTAAGGATTAGTATAGATTAATTGTTCACTTAATAATTCCATCGTTAATTTATATAACCATTATTGTTTCTCATCACCGTGCCACACAAGGCATTCAACGAGTTTATCGCAAACTCTATATATTCTCAATTATTATAATTATTCAATTTAATATAATTGAGTTAACTTATCTCATAACAAAATTCATTTATATTCAAATAAATTCTCATTCCCATTAATATATTCATTTAATAATATATGGAAATTCTCAGGTATTACATCCTCCCCCCTTATAAAAATTCTGTGCCGAAATTGCTACAAGGTTAAACAAATAGATGGGGATAGTCCCTCATCATCCTATCTTCTAATTCCCACGTAGCCTCCTCGACATCGTGGTTACGCCAATGTACTTTTACATAAGATATAATTTTATTTCTCAAGGTTTGCTCTTTCCTATCTAGTATCTGGACATGAATTTTTTCGTACGCCAAGTTCTTCTCCACTTGAATGGGTTCATAAGAAATCACGTGCTTATAGTCGGCCTTGTACGGTTGTAACACAAAAATATGGAACACGTTGTGGATGTGCTCCAACTCGAGTGGTAATGCAACTTTGTATGCCACCTCGTCCACTCGCTTCAGTATCTCGAACGGTCCTATGAATCTGGGACTCAACTTTCCTTTCTTGCCAAAACGGATCTTTCCCTTCCATGGAGATACCTTCAAGAATATGAAACTGCCAACTTTATAGTCTCGGTCTTGCCGATGCAAATTTGCGTACTTTTTCTGGCGGTTTTGAGCTGCTACTAGTCTAGCTCTTATCACTGTCACCACGTCTGCGGTTTGTTAAACTAACTCTGGTTCGAGTATTCGTTGTTCTCCGACTTTGTCCCAACATAACGGCATTCTGCATTTTCTCCCATAAAGAGCTTTGTACGGTGGCATGCCGATGCTCGCATGATAACTATTATTATACGAAAATTCTACTAAGGGTAGGTGGTCGTCCCAATTTCCCTTGAAATCCATCACGCAAGTCCTAATCATGTCTTCCAACGTTTGTATAGTTTGCTCACTCTGCCCGTCTGTCTAAGGATGATAAGCGGTACTCAACCTCAACTATGTTCCCATCCTCTCTTGTAAACTTTTCCAAAAATTTGACGTGAAGCGCAGATCTTGATCAGAGATAATTGACACCGGCACTCCATGTCTTGAAACAATCTCCTTTACGTAAAGGCTCGCTAACTGGTTCAAACTGTATCGGATCTTGATCGGTAGAAAGTGTGCGGTCTTCGTTAGTCGATCCACGATAACCCAAATGACATCATAACCTTTCTACGTAACTGGAAGTCCTACCACGAAGTCCATCGTAATTTGCTCCCATTTCCACTCTGGTATTTCCAACGGTTGTAGTAACCCACTCGGTCGCTAGTGCTCTGCTTAACTGCAATATAAGTCATGATATAGCAAGAATGAGCAACAAGTTTTCTCAGCAAGTTTAAATACAACAATAAAGGAGATATCATAATAAATGGAAAAATATCTGACAATGATTTCAACAAAATGAATATCTTAAAGATTCAACAATATGAATGTTAGAATGATTCAACAATCTGTATGATTCAATATTATGAATATCTGTATAATTCAACGATATGAATATTTATAAAATTCAACAACCTGCATGATTCAACACTATGAATATCTGAAAGATTCAATAATATGACTATTAAAAGCAAAGATAATAATTGCCTTTAGAATGACTGATAGTCAAGTAGACTCTGAACTATAACTTTCCAATGGGTTCAATAGCTAATTGACCCTTTTAGAATTACTGGATTCTGGCTACAGAAACTAAGTACCTCGAGGAGATCAGCCTCGGGCACAACGTGAATATGCATAACACTTATATCTGCTTACTCGTATCATATATATTAGATACCTGGGCACACTCCTACATATGAGGGGTGTTCTATTCCGTCTAAGAATCCTTACCATTAATTGGTTTGGATAGCATCAAAGAAAACTTCATACACTAGTCTGACCGAGCAAAGGTTCAGACTCTTACTGACACAGTTCAAGAAATTTAGAACCTTGAATAATGTACAAGTCCAAGACTGTATGAGCTCAAATGCACTAGGTGCGGACTTCAATAATATCAATGTGGAATAATTGATAAGTAATTAAACCACTAAATAACATGCTTGGATATAAAGTTCAAGCAATTAAGTAAATAACTTTCGATTCAACAATAACCTACTCAATACAATATGAGAAGGATAGAGAACTTGCACAAAGTGAAGTTTAGAATTTTCACAATATAGGAATTTGTGTAAGTCCGGGGAACTTGCACAATACTCAACGTGTGAAGTTCGGGGAACTTGCACGATAATAGATTCCTTACATAAAATAAATACATAGGCTTAGACACTTACAATATCAAAGAGTGAAATTCGGGGAATTTCACCATAATAGATCCTTTGCATAAAGTAAATGCATAGGTTAGGACATTTTCTTACAACATTCTTTGAGTAAAGTAAACACAAAGATAAGATACTTGCACAATATACGAGTTTGTATAAGTTTAGAGAACTTGCATAATAAAGAAATAAAATTTGGGAATTTGCAAAATAACCATAGTGTGAAGTTCAGCGAACTTTCACAATACTCAAAATATAAAGTTCGGGAAACTTTCACAATACTCAAAATGTGAAGTTCGGGGAACTTTCACAATGCTCAAAATGTGAAGTTCGGGGAACTTGCACAATACAATAATAACCTTCTCAATACAATATGAGAAGGATATGAAACTTTCACCAAAAACAAGTGAAGTTTAGAAACTCGCTTACACGGTTCATTAAATAAGGTAGTACAAGAATTTAGGATACTTGTATTCATTATAACAATTAACTGATGTTAGGAAACTTGCAATGTAATAATATCCTGCTCAATATAAATTTGAGTAAGGTTAGGGAGATTTGCATTCAAATCAAGTGAAGTTTAAGAAACTCACTTATAACGTTCCTTGAGTAAAGTAAACACAAGGATAAGATACTTGCTCAAATATAACTTGAGGAAGATAGGGAACTTGCCTGTTTGCTCAGCTACAAATAATTCTAGCTTAAATTAAACGGCGTTGGAACGACCTAATATTAACAAGTCGGTCTCTCCAATTAGTATATATAAACTAATATAAATTCACACATACAAGAATCTAGTCGTTATATAAATCTTTCACATAAGATCACGTTTAATATCAAACATACCATTTATAGCATCATAATATGTTAACTGTTAAAATCCGACTTAAGCAAATTGTTCGGGTCTGAAAGTGTCCCGGCGTAACTCTAGCATGCAACTATTGCCATTAAACCAATACACATGCTTATCAAGTTATAATCTCCCATTCGAAACTAGCATGCTCGTCCTAATCCAATTTCGAAGTCATATGTTTCCATACCGGTAAACCTTAAGTTAAACAAGTTCATACCTCAAAAGTTCGCTACCCCGGTTATACTATCTCATAACAAGGCTAAACAATACCTAATATGTATGCTTGAGTATGCTTCACAAATATACTTCAAATCACATAGTTCATATTTGAAGTTCATTTTCTATGATTAAGCATGCATATGTGAAATCTGTGCATAAATAAACGAGGTTCATGTCAATACGTCTATAGGCATAATGACATCCTAATAAACATGCTTACATGATCATAATATAATTCACATGGTAATCATTTCTAGTTAGCTTCCACATTCTAAGTTTCCATTTGCAAAGTACACTAAGTAAAAAAGACAACACGGTACATGTAAAGCATCTTGTAACCATTATTCATATGTATTAGAACGCATACATAAATCACATACATGTATTTAAGTGGTCCCAATGTAAAAGACACAAGTCTTGGTTATGATTACTTTGGAAGTCCTTAAGTTTCGCTTGAAAAACCTCTTGAAGCTTTCAATCAATTATGCTAGTATGTTCTACCACATTAGACTTAGTGCTCATGTACATTTGGACCATACTAACATGCTTGCCCAATTAGAATGCATTTGCAATACTTTCATACTAACGTTCACTTTTGAAGCTTATATGTTTGTTAGAAATGTTCAATAGTGAGGTCAACATGCTAGCGCTTCATTATGAATCTTATAAACACAAGTT
The DNA here is from genome assembly GCA_020205555.1 of Panax stipuleanatus. Lineage (NCBI taxonomy): Eukaryota > Viridiplantae > Streptophyta > Magnoliopsida > Apiales > Araliaceae > Panax > Panax stipuleanatus. The sequence goes on along the minus strand of CM035115.1, from coordinate 53,456,830 downwards.
AATAGGTTGTTCATGCACTTCTTAACCACACTACTACGCTCGTAGAAATTAGAATAGTAACATGGCATAGTATGTCATGGTTTGTGTTTCAAAACTTATATTATTGCTAGGAATGTGCATTAGTACGGTTCATATGATCACATTTCATTATGGGACCTATATACGCTAGTTAGCATGCTTGTCATACATTTTTAAATCATACTAATATGCTTGCAAAGTCAGAAAACTAACATTCTTCATATATGTTAACATTTGCTCATGAAATCTTAAGTTTTATTTCAAAACCATAAGTGATATGTCAACCATGTGTATCATCATTGTTATGCATGTTCAATTACTTGTATATATTCCTATAAGTGTATTAAGTTAGTCCACAGGCCTGCTCTAAGGGATAGTACATGATATCATATCAGGTGCTGTAACAGAAATCGAAAATTCAGAACAGGCACTGGCGCAGCTGCGCCGCTGGCCAGTGCAATACTGGCGCAGCTGCGTAGGCTGGCGGCCAGGCCAGAAGCTGTGCAGTTTTTTGGCAGACTCACAACCCATCTCAAAAATACTCAACGAATAACATTCTAAGCTATTGCAATAAGGTTCTAGCATGGTAGTAAACTATCATAGCAACTAATAAACATACTTCAATCAAGTTATCAATCAACCCATGCCCAATTCAAGAATCAAAGAATTAGAAATCTACAGACTTTGAATAACAAGGAATGGGAAATGATATACCTCTGCAAATGAACTGAACTTGCTGCTATACTAATTCACCCTCACTGATATCTCTAATGCATATATGTTCTCAATTTAACTAAGGCAAAATCTCAGCAACGAATTTATGAAGAGGATGAGTTCATTATATAGACAATTTCTTACCCGGTTCATGCTATTGCTCACCAAATCAAACCAACGAATTACATGATTGTATATTGGTTGATGAATGGTAGTTGAGAAACACTGTGTTGCCCACTCCCCATCTCATGATTAGCTAAGCTTTGTGAAGAAATTGAGGAAGATATAGAGTAGCATAGCATGTGGGTTCACGTGTATGAGAAATAAGAGAGCAATTTGGCACATAATATGGGACAACCAATTCTCATCAAATGGAAGCAACTTGGATGCAATATACTACATTATTATTCTATATATACCATGCTTACTTAGGCTATATCATGTATACACATTTTATGTCATGCAAATATTTAGGCTATAATTAATTTAAAGTCACAATTTCAATGAGCAATTAATAATATGATGCATCAAGTAGGGTATATACATATAATTTATGTACATTATCTATTAATACCAAATATAAAGTAATTGGGTATTATTATAATAATAACTGTTATTATAATAATTAAAATAACTTATTAAAATCATTTATCAATTAATAATGTTATTGATATAATATAAAGTAATAGGGTATACATATTAATGTCTATCTATGTATTGTCACATGCTCTTATGTACACATTCAATTCATCAACCTCACATAATACAAATAAGGTTACTATATAGTCTATATATAATATATGGTTAACTACCATATAAATAACACATGTTTGTATAAAATAATTAATCAATTAAATATAATATTATTATATTTATTTATCTCTTACTCATTAATTATTATTTATTCATAATAATAATTAATCAACACAATCAATTAATTACTCACAATTCATTAATTATTATTTATTATAAATCAACAACAATAATAATTTCATACGTTATCAATTAATTACTTAAATATCAATTAATTAATCACGATTAAATCTCTACATTATATTCAAGAAATTTGAATATATAATTTACTAACACTTTTATCAATATTCTGATATAAAAGTCTCAGGGTTAATCTACTAATTTAAATAACAATTAGCGATTCCCTTCAATAAAAATCCTAGCATTTAATAGCATAGGTTAAATTCACATAAGCACATAACCACATAAGGTTTAAATAAGTTTGAAAAAATTAACTCCTAAAAATTTTAAATCACATATAAAATTAATAAGGAGCCTAAAATTCCTGGTCATTACATTGTGTGCCTCGTGCAAAATCTCTTCCCTTAACTCGGTTACTGCTAGTACCCACACTCTTCCTTCGAATCTCAAAATACCATCTTTATCCATTAAGAATCTCTCTTCTTCATTTTCTGCGATCCTCTTTCTGATTTTCTTGCACTCCCCATCTTTCTCTTGTGATTCCTTTACTCTATCCAACAATGTCGGACGAGATTCCATTACGAATAACTTTTCTCCTGACCTTTCCGGTCCCTTTACCTCTATCTCTAATTTCTCCATTTCTCTTACCAATTCTTCCTGAATCGCCAAACAAAACAGTTTCTCCCTTCCTTTTCTGCTCAGAGCGTCGGCAACCACGTTTGCCTTACCCGGGTGATAAAGAATATCGCAGTCATAATCCTTGATCAATTCTGACCACCTCCACTGACGCATATTCAACTCCTCTTGTATGAAGATATATTTCAGACTCTTGTGGTCTGTGTATATCTCACATTTCTCTCCGTACAAATAATGCCTCCAAATCTTCAATGCTAAAACTACTGCCGCTAACTCTAAGTCGTGAGTATGGTATCGTTCTTCGTAATCCTTTAATTGTCGTGATGCATACGCAATGACTTTGCCATGCTACATAAGCACACAACCAAGTCCCTTGTGTGATGCGCCACTATAAACCACAAAATTTCTCGCATCATCTGGTAGTGATAACACAAGCGCTTTGCTCAATCTCTTCTTCAGTTCTTGAAAACTCTCTTCTCATTTGTCTGTCTATACAAACTTCACCGTATTCCTCGTCAGATTGGTCAACGGGGTTGCTATCTTAGAAAAATCCTAGACGAATCTTCAATAGTACCCAGCTAACCCTAAGAAACTTCTCACCTCCGTCGGTGTTCTCGGCTGTTCCCAATTACTTACTGCCTCGACCTTTGCAGGGTCCACTGAGATTCTATTCGTATCCACCATGTGACCTAAAAATTGAACCTACTCCATCCAAAATTTGCATTTAGAAAATTTCGCATACATCTTTTCCTTCCTTAATGCTTCCAAAACAATTTTCAGATGTTCGGCGTGTTCTTCCTCTGTCTTCGAGTAGATTAAGATGTCATCGATGAAAACTACTATGAATTTATCCAAGTATGGCTTGAAAACTCAGTTCATCAAGTCCATAAATGCTGCCGGAGCATTAGTCAAACCAAATAACATTACCAAAAACTCGTAATGTCCATAACGGGTTTGAAACGCAGTCTTTGGTATGTCCTCATCCCGCACTTTCACTTGGTGATATCCTGTTCGTAGGTCGATTTTCGAAAAACACTTCGCTCCCTTCAGTTGATCAAACAGGTCGTCTATCCTTGGTAACGGATATCTGTTCTTGATCGTTACTTTGTTTAATTCTCGATAATCAATATAGAGCCTCATCGATCCGTCCTTTTTCTTAACAAATAACACTGGTGCTCCCCAAGGAGACACACTCGGTTGAATGTAACCCTTATCCAATAACTCTTGCAGTTGTATCATCAACTCCTTCATTTCTACTGGCGCCATACGATATGGAGCTTTCAAAATCGGTGCCGTCCCTGGTGCTAAGTCTATTCCAAATTCAATTTCTCTGTCTGGCGGAAGACCAGGCAGATCGTTCGGAAACACATCTTGAAATTCATTCACTACTGATATATCCTTAATTTCTACTCCCTTTTTTTGAGTATCTACGATGTAAGCTAAATAACATAAACATCCTTTTCTTAACAATTTCTTGGACTGCATTATCGTAACGCAACATGATTGCTTAAGCGATGAGCTACCATAAAACACTACCTTAGACTTACTCGGAGTCTGAAGGTTCACATATTTGTTCTGACAATCAATTATCGCAACATGGTTATGTAACCAATCCATTCCCAGTATTACATCAAATTCTCCCAATCTAATAGGAATCAAGTCTACGCTCAGTTCATGTCCTCTAATGTTTGTGCGATAATTTTGATAAACGTATTCTACAGGGATTACTTCCTTATTCACAACTTCTATGTTTAAGGGATTTTCTAATCGTTCTCGGGGTGAATTAAGTCTACTAGCAAATTCTTCAGATACAAAAGAACAGGTGGCACCCGAATCAAATAATACATAAGCATTTATATCATTGATTGGGATTATACCTAACACCACGTCCTTCGTAGCTACTGCGTCCTGGACGGTCATGTTAAAGGTCCTAGCGGTTGGGCGGTTAGATTGTACCGGTTTGCTGATCATCAGTTTGTTTCCCCTTGTTGGCTACCTCTGCCACTTCCCTTCTTCGGGCAGTCCTTAATTCGGTGCTCCGTCGATCCGCAGTCAAAACATCCTTGGATCTTCTTTGGTTTCGGGTAGTTGGACGAAATGTGTCCCTCCTATCCGTAATTGTAGCAACTGCCGTGTCTGATGGTTCTTCCCACACTTGTTACAAGCCTCACTTCTTTTCTTAAATCCTCCCCGAAAATTCCCCAATTGATTGTTGTTGTTTTTGTTGTTGTTGTTCTCCCATTTTCTATTTCCCAAATTACTTCCTCCACTGCTGCTTCCTCCAACGCGACTTTCTCCTCCCGTATTTTTTTCTTTCTTCTCTTTATTATACAAGCTCAAAGCTTCACTTCCTCCCTCGGCGATAATAGCCTTCTCCAGCAGTGTTGCAAAAGAATCGATTTAAAGAACTGACACCTTATTAAATAGCCAAGGCTTCAGTCCTTGTTTGAATTGTCTAGCTTTCCTCTCTTCATCTCTTGCCTGGTGCTTCGCAAATCACGCTAGTTCATTGAACTTAGCCGCGTACTACGCCACCGTCATGTCACCTTGTTTCAGTTCTAAGAACTTTACCTCCATTCTATTCTTCATGCTTTTCGGGAAGTAGTTCTCGAAAAATAACATCTTAAACATATCCCATGTTATCGTTCCTTCTCTCGCTCTCTGCTGATTAGACTCCCACCAATAGTTCGCTTCTCCTCTCATCATATACGTAGCAAACACTGTCTTCTAGTCTTCGCCCACATGAGCTATAGTGAAAGCCTTCTCGATCTCCTTGATCCAGGTTTGCGCAATTATCGGATCAGTAGTGCCCTCGAACTCTGGGGGTCCTACGCTTTTAAAATCTTTGAAGGTTGTTACTGGAACACCTTGAGGGTTGGGGCGAACAGGTTTGTTATTTCTTCCCTAAGAGTTTCTCCTAGCAGATCAACTAGTTTCTGAATGGGATCTACTTGTTACCTCTCGTTATTCACTGATTCTTTGGGTGCAGTCAATCTACGTCTTGGTGCCATTATCTGCATCAAAAATTTTCATTCTATCATTATTCAAGTATATTACTTAAGTATTTTCTTTTAATATAAAAAGAACAATTTGCAACACGTTTTTGAAATAAGTTCATTTATATTCATATGCCAAATCGTTTCATTACATGATTTCTCTAGCATACTGCTATAAATGTTATCACATGTATCCCCTAATATCACAAAAGACGGAGAATAGACCAACCTACTACCCCTCTAACAAAAGCTTACTCGGGGCTTACATCACTATCCCATATCTTACACAAAAGATTGGGATTAAAACATAGTATAAACATCACATAAAGTAAATACTACTAAACTACTACTATACTGACTAGGGGTCTCATCCCATCATCCCACGCTCTACAGCGCTCTTATACTCAATCTGTGCTATGTATGCTACCACCTCTCGACTTATAGTATGTAGGGTCTGTCCCTGCTCTGTCGGGTAGTGGTACACACCATCAATCACCCTCTCAAAGGCCGAATGGAACACGTACCCCATCTTGTTCATTTTCCTCTTCTTACATCTGACCTCATCCTCTAGGTTGTCAGCTCTCTCATTGGCCGCCTCCCTCTTCTCCTCGAAGTATATCCTATCCATCACCTCTAACTCTAGCTGAGTATGAAGTGCTTCCTTCTCAGTCTTCTCACTCAATTCCCTTATTTTGCTTTATCCAGCTTTCTTGCCAAATCTACATTTCTCTCCATCGACCTGTGGAATAACGTTCCCATCTGGATCACTGCCTCCCTACGGTAAGCAATCTCCACCTCTAACTCCTGCATGGCCAGCTTCCTCTGGTGGTCCTCGTCCCTCAGCTTCTGGAACTCAGACTCTCTCTCCTCAGCCTCGGCCTCCAGTTCATGGACTCTGCAGTCCAACTCCAGAATACACTCCTCGTACTCTCCCATCATATGCTCCTCTAGGTTAGGCTCGTAGGAGTCCTCCATGGGCTCCTCCTCTACAGGCTCGTCTTCCATAGGCTCCTCCTCGGGGTCAAACTCCACCTCGATCTCATCCTCGTCGTCAGACTTGGATGGTGAAATAGCCTGCACTGGCACAGCCTCTAAAGGTGCCTCGTATACCACATGTATATCTCTAGGCTCCTCCTCGGCCACTCTACTAGGTACACCTGTGTCTGTCATCCTACAATCACAAACACAAGACAAACAAATAGCAACTCCATTAGAATGTTAAATAAAACATGAGTTTATTGTATAGAATGAAGTTACATTCATAACACACTAAGTCTCTCAAGAAAAACTCTACATGAGTTTTTTTCCCTTCCTAACTTCTAAGTTCTCCTAAGTTATAGTCTAAAGACACTCGCTCCTAAGGTTTATAACTACAGCTTTAATACCAACCTGTGACACCCCCAAATTCGGACCGCCACTTGGTCACTCGAATTCGGTTCATCACGTTCTCATGGAAATACGATAATAACTAAAATCACACAATCACAGCGGAAAATCTAATCTAAAAAAATTTACAATGATTTATTATAATTATTCCCCCAAGTCTAGCAACCTACAGTACTTAATAGTTTACATAATAATATCAATTAACGACTTATTACATAGTATAACTTCAACTTAAACATAGTCAAATCCAGTCTTACTACATCATCTTAATACAACTTTAAAATATTTAAAACATAAAAGAGACAAGCTAGTTGGTAGCCTTGCCCTTGCCCTTATCGACGCTCGAAGGTTCGCCCTGCTCTGCCTTAACTGAAATGTTTTAGGGAAAGCAAGAATGAGCACAAATTGCTTAGCAAGTAAAATACAATAAGGGTGTGTAATATAATTCTCAAATCTTAAAAAGGTTATAACATGATATGATAGTTCAAGGATAACAAGAATATCAACATTTCTCAATAAAAGTCGCTAAGGATAGAATAATATCAATATGATTCGATACTAAATCAATTTAAGATTTCAAGAAAATAAAATATTGAGCAGTCACTAAGGACTATGAACTCTTACTAGAATTAACAATATTAAACTTATAACCCAATCAAAAACAAGTACAACAGGTGATCAGCCTAAAGTACCCTATATTATGCATAACATTTAATCGTACTCAAGTGCGCACGTCGGTGTCCCGACAACTATATTTTCCCTTCAAAGAAGGTTATTCATCTCAGTTAAACACATGATCCCGCACCAATCAATTGGTTTGGGTCGCTTTTCAACAATATAAGTCTAGCCGAATCAAATGGCATTGATCTCAACAATTATAAGTTTAATCTCAAGATTTAAAGTTCGAAGAATATAAATTAACTTTTATCTTATCCATGAAGTGCATAATTCATAATATATGGATTTCAATCTCAAAAACATACTTGTACGACAATAATATCGCAAGCTAAATGAATGCTCAATAAAGAGTAGAGTTAGGAACTTGCTTACAACGTTCCTCGAATAACGTAAACACAAAGATAGGATACTTGCACAATAAAAGTAGGGTTCGAATACTTGCCTTATGTGTAGTTTATCCATGATAAGTAATTCAACACTTTCAAATCCTTATCGTTATATAATTACGTATATATATGATACCCGTTAGCCATATAGTTTAACATCGTATCTTATCTTAGGATATACGATCGACACACAAGCTAAATTTTAACCTAGCTACACAGTTATACCATATATAATATCATATTAATATAACTTTTATCCTTAACGTTCCTCTTTTTTGAGTTTAAGCATATTCTCATATTAATATCATGTGAGACCACAACAAATAGCAAACATACTCTATTTAGCAAGTTATAGTTTTGTTATAAGTTAACCATCAAAATCGGATTCAAGTATCAACATATGATATCATATAGCATGTATACATATTAAAGGATACTTTCATGCTCGTTCAACCTTTTCACGTTCAATTTACATGATATAAGTTCTAGATCTATATTTTGAACAAATTAAGGCTTTACAACATCATGAAATCATGTAAGCTATCATGCTTGTTATTTTAAACACATAAGGTATTCATATAACTTGTATTAAGCATGTTCATGAATATTCATATCGCATACATGCAACTATCATTGTTATTAGTTTGAAAGCATACTTCGTTTACGCAAAACTTGGTTTCACGACATGTAACATAGTAGGCACACATGTATGATTCATTAGCGGGTCTAAAAGTACTATCAAACATGTTCATAAGTATCAGAATTCAAATCTCAATGTAACATGTCGACGTTCACGTTCAAAACTTATACTTTCATTAGTAAAGTTTGCTAGTATGGTCTGACATGTTCATGCTACATTATGAAGTCTATATACGTAAGTTAATATGTCCGACATGCATTTCAAGGCCATATAAACATGCCCTAAAAATCAGAATACATATATGATCTTTACATGTCAAAGTTCGCTTTTAAAAACTTACATTTTCATTAAAAATGTTCACTAGTGAGGTTCAACATGCTCTTGTCACACTATGAAACATATATACGTAAGTCCACATATCTCTCATGCATTTCTAAACCATTCTAAGATGCTTACAAAATCAGAATGTTCACACGGCAAGTATAAATATCGAGTTCGTTCCCAAATTCAAAGTTTGTTTATAAAACGCTATGTTTATCTCAAAACTGTAAGTATGCATGCAACTCTTAGTAAAACATGCTTACATTATCTCAATGTGGTCATATATAAGTATTACTCATGCTAGCATGCTTGTCCTAATTTTTCTAAACAATAAACACTTAGCAGAATCAAGCAGGATGCAGAAAACTGCAGCAGGGTGCCGGCGCAGCTGCGCAGCATCCTAGGGTTAAACCGGCGCAGCTGCGCCACTACTGGTTCACACCAGACAGCAGGAAGCTACGGCAATTTCTAGCCCAAATCACAGAAATTTTACACGAATTTAATTTAAAACATGCTACATTACATACTAACATGTTACTAAGTCTATATACCAACTAATAATCATTCTATAATCCAATTAACATGCCTTACAATCAAAATCAAGAATTCAAGAAATCTCAGAATTGCAGAAATGGAAAATAAAGAACATGTAATGCATATTATACCTTTGCTATATGTTAATTGGACTTGCTGCCAAATCTAGAATGCTTACACTGATATATGTATATGCTCTCCCTCTCAACACTTAGCAAAATCTCAGCAAATAAATTTGTGAGGGAGAGGGTCCAATTTATAGAAGAATGGATACACAGTCAATGCTTCTAACCTCCAAATTAAAATAACGGATTGTTGTATTCTTTGATGGCTAATGAGAAGTTGGTAGATAGTTGGTGAGCTTCATCATTTTTCCCACTCAGCCGATAATCATGAGCTAGAATGCTGAGTTTGAGAGTATAGGCTTAGGATGGCTTGGAGTATAACACGTGAGAATGAATTGGGTCTCTTATTATGGGACAAGGAATGAAACTCTGATATTGTGCAAATGAACTTCATGTTACACTTTATAATATACATACCATATAATTGAGTTTATATATTTCATGTGTATTCAACATATGTTTAGGTGTCACAATGTAATTCAACTAATGTAATAAGTGAAATTTTGCACAATATAATCTATGTACACTGTATCATACCGGTATAATTTTATCAGATATTTTCACATTACATTATCTCCTGTATTATTCAATTAAATCCTTTTAGTCAACAATTATTTATAATATATCCATGATGTACTATTTTAATGTATACTTCATATACAATTGTCACATACACATTTCATGTAACTTATATATTTCAATCAATCTTAATACATGGTTTTTATGTATAGTATAGTCACATAAATGTTGCACTACACTATATAATATAGTTGTATTCCATATACTTTATATTATTAATTATTGCATGCTTGTACATCACAATCAATATAATCTTATTATATTAATAACTTACTTATTTACTTTATTATTCATAATGTCAAATAAATAAATTATTCATCTTATCGATTAATTACCAATAATATTAATTAATTCATTCCTCGTTAATTAATGTAATTATTAATTTTTACAACAATTGATCATTTATCACGCACAGTATATAAATATAAATCTTATTATATTTATAGACACGTTGCTCATTATTTTTATTATATTTCTTGCAATAATAATAATCACATATCATTAATTAATCATCATTAATATTCTATAACAATTAATTAATATTCTATAATAACAATTAACAATTTGTGTAGATTAATTGTTCACTTAATAATTCCTTCGTTCATTTATATAACCATTACTGTTTCTCATCACCGTGCCACACAAGGCATTCAACGAGTTTATCGCAAACTCCATATATTCTCAATTATTATAATTATTCAATTTAATATAATTGAGTTAACTCATCTCATAACACAATTCATTTATATTCAAATAAATTCTCATTCTCATTAATATATTCATTTAATAATATATGAAATTTCTCGGGTATTACACGCTCAGCAGAAATGATTAAATGAAAAGTCAATAAATTTCCAGCCTTGACTGGCACGGCCGCGCGGCCCCGTAGTTCATTTGGGGAGCGAGCGCGCAGTTCTTCAGAATTCCGGATTAACTGCATCCTGGCACGGGCGCGCGTCTTTTCTTCTTCAAACCAGTGCGGCTGCGCGGTGCTGTTTTTTCTGCCGGTGCTCTCTGGTGTAATGCTGATAATTGCAGCTTCTTTTGCTGCTTCTTTCACCTTCGCTTGCCTTCCCTAATTCTGAACATAGGCCACCTGCACATGCCATAAGCTATCTCCCGATGCCAACTCCACCTTTGGTTCACCAAAAGTTTTCCATCTTGCCTTCCCACCATTTCCATGCCAAAACTATGCAATTCCATGCCATTCCTTTGCCAATTGAGTTTTTATAGTAAAACCTATAAAACAAAGATAAAACATATCAAAAGACACTAAAATACTTGAGATTAAGCCATAATCCTAGCAAGTTGATAGCCAATAAGTAGGTATAAAACCTACTTATCAAATACCCCCAAACTTTAACTATTGCTTGCCCTCAAGCTACAAACACAAATGCAAACTACATGCTATGCAACTATACTAACATTAAAATGAATCCCAAAATTTCAGCCATGCAATGAATTCCAATAAAATGTGCCTCAAAGAAATAATAAGAACTATGAACAAAGTATCAACTCAAGCTAAAGTTGTGACAACCCCAAATCTGGGTACTTCGTTTCCACATGATTTGGTGTTCACTTTCTAATATAACATACATCTACCTAATAAATAATACAAAATAAACTATAACTTAATTTTAAATAAATAAATCTCCCTTACAACAAGGGTTACAACCTTTTTAAAATAATCCCGGGTTACTCTAACCCTGACATGAAAATAATAAAGTGCAGAAATAAAAACATATTATTCAAGTCTTATTACAATCCTTCTCAATTAAATAAAAACAATTCATCACTTGCTTTGCTTTTCCTTGCCCTTACTCATAGACGGAGCATCAGTGTTACCAACCTTAACTGAAATTGTTATTTAATGCAAGAGTGAGCAAACAACAGCTCACTGGAGTTTAACAATAATAAATACATGAAAGGATATCTCTAAAAAGATCTGAATAACTTAGCTTACTTCAACAATAAAGAATTGAATCTATCAACATTAAAATTCAAATATAGAATTTATCTGAGGGTCATAAGACCTTTGAACTCTTGTCCTAGGTTATAAATATTTCTATTTAAACTTTTAACAGTCAATAAGACTATGGACCTTAACTCGTACTTAGGGGGATCAGCCCTTTGTACCATGTATTGTGCACAAACATCTTAACGCTATGCGTAGTAACCTCCCCTAATAATTAAGGTTGTTCAACTCAGTAATTTGAATTCAAGTCCGCACCAAAGAAAGTTTGGTTTGAATAAGCTTACAAGGGAAATTTAAAATTCACGTTCATCAACTAAGGATTAGTTGAATCGACCTTCAATAATTCATAAATAAAAGAATTATGAATTAACATAAGCTTTAGAAGTCAACTTAAAGCATTTAAAATAATAAACTGGATCTTACTTGAACAATAAGTCAAGATCTCTTCGGTTAAGTAAATAATTATCCAGTACAGAAATGAAAAGGACATTCTCAACAATGAATATATGAACTTAAAGAAATTGTATAGAATTAACAAGTTTAGGGATAGAAGACTTGCCTTAAGCGCAAGCTACTTAACTCAATCACGTTCTTAACACTTCCTACACATATATATTTAATCACAATAACCTAAATTAGTTAACACATAACTAACTCACATAATTGGTCAATCTTCATGGTTAACTCATTCTAATTAAATAACAATTAAGGATCACACTTGCATGCTCACATAACTAAATCAATTATGTGTTTAACTAAATTATAATTAAACAATTATAATTTAAACACTTAATCTAATTATAATTACTTATAATTATCTCTTAAATTATAAACAATTATAATTTATAATCAATTAAACTATATCATGCATTATAATTACACAAATTATAGTTAATCATGAAATCACCCAATTATAATCTATAATTAAACATGCATTTATTAAATTATAATTACATAAATTATAATTTAAATTATATTCAATTGATTAAAATAAATCAACTACTATTCATTATAATTTAACAAAATTCTATTTTTAATTAAACATTTACTTTTAATTATAATTATTCAAATTATAATCACATATCACATTTAAATAATAATTTAAATCATACTTTAAGGGTTTTCAAACCTCTTTTCTTTTCTAAATATAAATTTGTCAAATTTATGTTAACAACATGTTGTAGAAATTAGATATATGTTCACTATCATAGACTAATGAAACCAAGCTTAAACTATACACAGCACAACTAGCTAACTTTCACTGCCTCTGATCAGGCAACGGTGCAGCCGTAGGCCTTGGCACCGGCGCAGCTGCACAGGTGACCAGCCTGAGAAAATCCAGTGGCGCAGCTGTGCTGCTTCTGGCTGTGCTACCGGAGCAGCTTTGCAGGTACGGAGACAGAAGCAGGCAGTGCAGCCTCCCTGTTTCACCGATTAAACCCAACATGCCATCAAACGGCAATAACAAGCTACTAGAACAATGTATAGCATATACTTGATACAATACACTCATATAACATTCCTCCAAACATAGAAACCATTTAAACAACAATAATCAAAAGTTTTAGAAATCAAATTTGATATTTTCATAAAACTTATATATTTTATAAAACCATGCACTGCAAATCACTTTCTCAAGCAATTCAACTCTATATATATGCATTATATACGTAATTGAAGATATCATCAAACAAATTCCTAATAAGCATATTAACACGTACTAATTTCATCAAATTTTTACTCTACAATCACCCAAAACATGAAACTCCATATGAACTCATATTCTTCATTTAAAACTTATTTTTACAGTACTTTGATTTCTGAAAATCCTCTTATATTATACAATTACTACAATCAACACATGGATACAATACATATATTAAACTCATGATTTTACAATTTCATAAAATTCACAGAAAACTAAAATTTACAGAAACTCAAAACAAGGAAGAACAACTAATTACAATTCTTTAAAACTATAAGATAGTAATTACCTTTTTGATGATTGGAGAAGAATACAAAGATTAACTCTAGCCTTCACAAGTTTCTTCTTCATTCTCTTCTCTAACTTCTCTGCTCTTCTTTTCTCTCTTTGTTCTTAGCTTTACAGACTAACTTCTAATCTAACGTAGTATAGGAACAATATGTAACTGATATATCACTAATACGTATAATTATTTATAATAACTAACAAATAATGTACATGAAATTCATGATTTTCTGATTGGAAAATGTTTGTTAATTGTTGTATTAGCTTTTAACTATGTTAGAAAGACAATGTTGATGGTTTTCAAACGAATTCGTAGAAAGAATTGGAAATTGGCTTAGACTTCTGCCGAAGCAGAAGCCTGTTCAGTACTGGCAGAGACCCGGCGCAGCTGCGCCAGTATTGAACTAGGGCGCAGCGCAGCTGCGCCAGGCCCCTATGCTTGTTTTCCTGCTTTTGTTGCAATCTGTTCAATGTTAACCTATTGATACTACTTAGACAAGCATGAGGAATATGTTAACATGGGTATATATGTTTCTTGAGGTAGCATTGGTTATTTTAACTTCATTAATATAACTTGCTAAGTGAACTTAGAGTTTTAAAAGGACATTAGAGTTTTTAAAGTGAACTTTGGCATGTATGTATCATATCTATATTCTGATTTTGCGAGCATGATCGTATGGTCTAAATGAAGATGAAGAGTTAGTCTAGAGTGTTGAGATTACACTAGCATACATGGGTTGCGTTTAAAACGATTTCAAAAGGTAAACTTGAAAGTTTTGGAAAGATAAGTTGTATAAACATGATGTCATAGTATTCTGATATTTTTGGACGTGCATAATAGTGTCTCTAACATCACTTAGTTGGCCTATATATATACCTACCATGTTGGATACCTGAAAGCTAGTTAAACATGTATAAGATATGATTTAAAGTAATAAAAGATGTTAGCCATGCATGAATGTTATGAAAACACATAAGCATGATTGTTGATTGATTATATGACCATCTCACGTGTTTACACGGCAAACATGTTCGCCTATATGCCTTCATGACCGTATTGGGCCTTAAACCTTTAAAAGTTCCCGCTAAAGGTATAATATATAAGAATAGACTTGAGACGACTCTATGAGAGTCCAAGACTTCTTAAAATATATGATTGCTATGTGTTAACCTTCTGGTATGCTAAAAATACGATGGAACTAAAGAAACAAAAACACAACTCAGGTCTGGCCAGGGGACACTGCAGCTGCGCCGTCCCTAGGCTTGATTTGGGCGCAGCTGCGCCAGGCTGATTTCAGAGTTTAGGCAGTTTGCTTATTCTAATTTTAGCAAGTTAACCTATTATGATGCCTAAGCTGTTAAAACTTGGTTAGATCTCTACTGATATATGTTTACAAGTGAAAGTAGTATAACATAATGATGTTTAACTTATAAAAAGAACTTTGGAGAGAGTAATGGCATAACCAACTTAGTGTTATGATTTGCTAATAATAACATACTTGATATGACTATGTTACATAACTTCATAACTTCTTGCATACGTATATGGCTATATGATTGAGTTAGAACAGTATGTGTATATCTAACTTACATATCGAGCTTGAGTACTGAATGTGCTTAACTAATGAATATCCTACATGTAAATATATTATAATAGGATTCGGAAGTGTTGATTAACTTTACGTGGATAGACTACGCTTAAGGCAAGAATCTAAACCTTATCTCTTTGGATGCAAGTTTCCTAACTTACACTCTTTTATTGTGCAAGTTTCCTTGAACCCGTTCTTGTATTATTAATTGCAAATATCTTAACCGTTGCATTTACTTTATGCAATGGATCCTTGTGAAAGCATTTTTTCTTACTTACTCATTTAAATTGAGTTAGTATGCTTATTGAATAAACTCGTGTCTTAGGAAAGCTATTATTCATGTTGAACTTAATATTGTTCTTAAATTTCGTGAAAGTGTCTATGCCATTTGATTCGGCTAGACTATATGCATATTTAGAAAACTATCCAAACCAATTGACTGGTGCGGAATCTTTGAAAACTGAGTTGAACAACCCTTATGGTAAGGGGAGTGTATATATTGTTGGAAGCCCAACACACGCGTGAAAATTATTGTGGTGTTATGCATAACATGAAGTATTGTAGACTGATCATCTATCATACTTATTTTTTTTGGGTTATCAATTTAATATTGATAATTCTAGTAGATGTTCAATAGTCCTTAGTGACTACTCAGTATAAATTATTTTATCCAGTTAGATACGTTGATGGCCTTTGAATTCATATATATCTGTTGGTGTATAATGAACTATCGTTTCATATTCCAAGATTTTGATTTGAGAATTGTTGATACTCATTGCTCATGATGTCATTCTTCAAACTCTTAATTTTTAGAGAGATTTTACCTTAATATTTCAAACTTGTGTTGTAAAACTCTTCACACTTATCATATATTACTTGCTGGGCAATTTGTGCTCATTCTTGCTTTTTCTAAAAATATTTCAGTTAAGGCAGAGCAGGGCGGACCTTCGGGAGTTGATAAGGGCAAGGGCAAGGCTACCGACTAGCCAGTCCCTCTACGTTTTTAGAAGTTCTTGAATTGTATTATGACAACTATGATAATGTATTAAGACTGATTTAGAAGTATGTTTAAACTTAAGTAGGGTTATGTAATAAGTCTTTATTCAATATTATTATGTAATCTGTTAAGTACTGTAGGTTGCAAGACTTGGGGGAATAAATATAATAAATTATTGTATATTATTCTAGATTATCCGTTGTGACTGTATGATTTTAGTTATTATTGTTAGAACGTGATGAATCGAATTCGAGGCATCGGGGCCTGAATTTGGGGGCGTCACATTTCTACTTTTAGTAAGTGGTAAGATGATGCATCCATGGTACAGTGCATCATGCTCGCATCCACGAGTAACGAGCTACATCGCCTACACTAGAAAATGGATGCATATTCTATTTTGTTGCACCTAAAAGAATTATATGGTGAGCAAAACAGAAATGCTAGGTATCAGATATCTAGAGAGCTCTTCCGATCTCGCATGTCTGAGGGCACTACAATTGAGACTCATTGTCTAAAGTTGATAAATCTGATTGAACAACTGGAATAATTGGGGTTCAGCATGGATGTGGAGTTAAGTCAAGATTTGATCTTACAGTTACTCCCGGATACCTTCTCACAATTTGTTGTGAATTTCCACATGAAGAAGTTGGACGTCAGCTTACCTGAGTTACTTAACATGTTGAAAACTGCTGAATGGTAGATAATTCTTCCGAGAAAAGGAAGAGGCCCAAGGTATCTTCTGAAAAGAAGAAAAGTAAGAAGGTTAAGGGCAAGGTGAAGAAAAAGGATAATAAGAAACCTGATCCGGACAGCAAAGGAATATGCTTCCATTGCAACAAGTAGGGTCATTGAAAGAGGAACTGTGAAAATAACCCTGCAGAATAAAAGCAGAAGAAGCTTGGAGAAGCTTCAGGTTTGTTCATGATTGAAATTAATTTTTCTCAAAGTCAAAATTCTACTTGGGTATTGGATACAGGATGTAGTTCTCACATATATAATACTATGCAGGGACTGGTCAGAAGTAGAAAGCTGAACAAGGATGAATTCATCCTACGAGTGGGAAATGGAGCGAAGGTTACTGCATTAGCTATAGGAACTTATTGTTTAGCACTGCCTTCGGGCAAGTCCATTTATTTAAATAATTGTTATTATGTTCCAACACTTATTAGAAACATTATTTCAATTTCTATATTGGATATGGAAGGTTTTGATATTATAATTAAGAGCAATAGTTGTTCCATTTATAATAAGAATGTTTTATATTGTGTTGATAATTTATTGAATGGACTTTACATGATTGACTTGAATGAAAATATACTTCAAATTGATCAAATTAATAAAAGGAAAAGAGACGATGTTAATTATACCTTCATGTGGCACTGTAGACTCAGTCATATCAATGAAATAAGATTATCCAAGTTGCATAAGGATTGGCTCTTAAAGTTGTCTGATTATGAATCATATCCAACTTGTGAATCTTGTCTCATTGGTAAAATGACTAAATCCCCTTTTAGTGGAAAAGGAGAAAGAGTTACAGAGTTGTTAGCGTTGGTACACACAAATGTATGTGGACATATGACAACAAATGCACGAGGAGGGTATTCTTATTTTATTACTTTCACTGATAATCATTCAATATATGGATATTTGTATTTAATGAAATACAAATCTGAATCATTTGAAAAGTTCAAATAATTCAGAAGTGGAGTAGAGAAACAAACCGGCAAGAGCATTAAGGTTCTTTGATCGGATCTAGGTGGTGAATACTTAAGCGGTGAGTTTCTTAATTGTCTCAAAGAAAATGGTATAATCTCACAATGGACTCCACCAGGAACACCACAGTTGAATGGTGTATCTAAAAAGAGAATCAAACATTATTGGACATGGTTCGTTCCATGATGAGTTTTATCGATCTTCCAGTATCATTCTAGAGTTATGCCGTAGAAGCGGCTGCATACCTAATTAGCAAGGTACCTACCAAATCCGTCCCAAAGACTCCATATGAGTTATGGGCAGGGAGAAAACCAAATCATAAGCATGTTAAGACTTGGGATTGTCCATATTATGTCAAAAAGTTTGAAAATGATAAGCTGAAGACTAAATCTAAAAAATATAGATTTGTGGGATACCCTAAAGAAACTTCAGGGTATTACTTCTATCATCCTACTGATCAAAAAGTGTTTGTTGCGAAACATGCTGCCTTCTTGGAAAAAGGAGTTTATCCTTGAAGGGTCAGTGGGAGTAAGATATATCTTGAAGAAGTTCAAGACCCACAAATTACAACAGATCAAAGTCAGGTACCTGACCAATTAAGGAGAAGAAGCTATTGTACAACACCTTATTCGTAAATCTGGAAGGATATCGAAGATACCTGATAGGTATGAATTCATCACAGAGGATAACGATGAGGTACGCATCATGAATGATGATAATCCATTGAATTATTAACAGGCTTTTAGTACTAAAGACTCAGAGAAATGGCAAGAAGCCATGAAATCCGAGATGGACTCTGTTGTCCGATTTATATAATGACAAATACGTGCAAGTGCACACGGTCAATCAAGTAATAAATAAGTAAGAAGAGTGTCGAACCCACAGGGAACAGTTACTAACAATTAATCTAATTATCAAGTTTTTACCAATTTATCCTACTTAAACAGTCACTCCAATTGATTTGTGAAAATTAATTTAAATAAAGGAATAAAAACCAATTAACTAACAATTATTGATCACCAGATGGTTATGACATAGGAGTACAATTTCCCCAATTGCTTTGCAATAATCGCCTTACTAGATCTCCACTTATTTAATCGAAAGAGTTGCTAATTAGGACTGCCTATCAATTTATTAACATCCGTCAATGATTAATAAAAAGACCTATTTCAGTTATTTTGCTACTTTCGTGCAAGACACTTAAAATAGATTCATTAAGCACAAACTCCTAACACAAGTTATACATGACATACAAGTACTTTCGTCTCATACACTGTTATGTTTTCCTTAACAAGAATCAACAAAGTCATAAGTTATTATATTTAGATCTAATCTAAGATTTCCTCTTTCAATTCCATCAAAGATATCAGATTAACTGCTAGCTAGACAATTAATAGATTAAGCGTAAAATATAATAATCAACTCAACGGGGTCAACAAGTGAAATAATGGTACTTAAATTATTGACTTGCAAAAGGTTCCATTGTACTCCTAATTGGGAAATTAGTTCATCATCATAATAAAGACAAGAAGATGAAAATTAAATAGCATCATAAGAATAGATAATGATATTAAGAGAAGAAGAAAACTCTGTCGATGAAATCTCCAATCTCCAAGCTCCAATCTCCACCTTGTATGCTCTCCAATGGAAATCTCCAAGTCTCGAATACAAGTGGATCTCAATCAATTGTAGTCAAAAAGTCCCCTTAAACTTAATTAAGAACAAGTATTTATAGCCATAGGAAAACCGTAGTACATAAGGTAAGTTAAAGTCTTCTTCTAAATCAAATTTGAGCAAAAAGGAAACAAAATCTGTTAGATCCGTCAGATCGGCGCGCCCCGCGCCAATTTCCATCATCACACAGTGCGGCCCGCGCTACCCATGTAGAACTTTCACCAACCCAACGCGGACCGCGCCATCTCCAATGCATTCCTAGATCGCCCCTCACCGATCTGTCAGAATGTCCAAATCTTCATCTTTTTCTCCTTTTTCATCACTTTTGCCCATCCATACACCTTTTCTGCAAATCAACACAAAAACCATAAAAAGTAACATGCAACTCTCAAGAAATAACAATATACTAAGATAAGAAATACCAGATTCGTAGGTTTTTACCCACTCATCAGACTCCATGTATGAAAATCAAATATGGACTTTGGTTTTAGCACCTAAGGGCATTAAGCCTATTGGGTGCAAATGGGTCTTTTAGAGAAAGACTAGAGCGGATGGAAAGGTAGAAACCTATAAGGCCAGACTGGTTGCAAAAGGTTTCAAACAAGGGCAAGGAATTGACTATGATGAAACCTTCTCACTAGTAGCTATGCTCAAGTCCATTCGGATTTTGCTTACGATTATAGCTTACAACGACTACGAGATATAGCAAATGGACGTGAAAACTGAAAGTAGTATGCATACAAGTCAATCATGTTTGATGATAAAACATATACTTTGTAACAATCTTATTCATTTATTAATAAAAGTATTATTATTTCATTAAAGGCATTTAATTATATACATGATGTTGTTATTATAATATGTGATAAACTCATAGTTTTAAGCATTGCTTTTAGAATCATGATGATGATCATGATAATGAGATCTAAATTCTTAGATATCTTAAAACTAAAATTTTTCCCAATCGTTGGATTACTAAAAAGGGGATTAGTAAATCCGGATAGATTGGTACATACGTTGCTCGTTCATTAGATGAGGATAATCGATCTAATGATTATGTGTGTGGAGACACTAAAGCAAGTATGCAGATGCTTATTGGAGAATAAGATCACTGAATGTGGCTCGCTAAGGAATACCTAAGGGAGTTTTACTTGCCTGTGAATAGGAATTTCTGGAGTGATAGTAGTACAAGTGATCCTTAGACTTGAGAACATCATAGTATGTTGATTATGATAAGTTATACTTTGATATGTCTCTTAAAACCCTTAGGATATATCAGAAGGTATGCTTGGGTGTAATAAGTTATATATAGAGATAATAAATGATTAACAAAGAATCTACCACCTATAGTAAAAGAAGAGATATGTCATATGTGATTCGATAAATGAAAACTCAGGAATCCTTGGCCAAGGTGAAATAAAATTAGAAAGGAGTTTCTAATTTGCATTATCTGGAGTTGTGCATTTTGGAATCGAAATACATATAATTAAATAAAATAAGACTTAATTCCATGTCTTATATTTAATGGGGACATTGTATGGTGGAAGGACTGAATTGTACGATAACTATTTACTCAAAGGTTCTTTTATGATTAATGTTGAAATCTATATTATCTGAGAAGTCGTTGATCGCTAAGGGGGCTTACCCTTATTATAGAATAAATGTTATTTATTTAAATGAATTATTAGTTTAATTTATTTATTTAGATATGATTAGAATTGTTCTAATTGATTTATTAACAACCGGTTTAATATGGAGAACCTAAAGGGTCACACCATAAAAGGAAGAATATTTATTAAAGAAGCTAATGGCATAATCATAACAATAAGTTAAGTATATTTAATTTAATCTATGGTGATAAAATAAATTAAATAGCTTAATATTAAAATATTAAATATAAATTAATAAGAGGAGTTTTATTATTATCATCATTATCATTATTATTATTAGTACTACTAGTACGCCGAAGTAGGTAGCTACGACAATTGCCCGCTTAACCAAAACTCCCAAACCAAGCCACGTGGTCCTTTTGGTAGCCATTACACGGGGTGGCCACTAACGGCATCAGAGACTATTATGACTTGCATGTGTTAAGCATATAGCTAGCGTTCCTTCTGAGCCAGGATCAAACTCTTTGGTGAACATCAGATTGAGAACCCGAACCGAGGAATCCTTCATCAGTGGTTGTGAATGACTTATTTTTCAATCTTTTATTATACAATCATTCCCTCGACCTTCTGGGCTATCTATCAAGTGCGCGGCTAAACCCTTCAATGGTACGCGGTCACCACCACCACCACCACCACCACCACCACCACCACCACCACCACCACCACCACCACCACCACCACCTACGACTACTGCTACTACTACCACCACCGCCACCACCACTACTACCACTACTACGACTACTACTACTACCACCACCACCACCACCACCACCACCACCACCACCACCACCACCACCACCACCACCACCACCACCACCACCACGACCACCACCACCACCACCACTACCACCACCACTACCACCACCACCACCACCACCACCACCACCACCACCACCACTACTAGTACTACTACTACTACTACTACTACTACTAGTACTACTACTACTACTACTACTACTACTACTACTACTACTAGTACTACTGCTACTAGTACTACTACTACTACTACTACCACCACCACCACCACCACCACCACCACTACTACTACTACTACTACTACTACTACTACTACGACCACCACCAGCACCACCACCACCACCACCACCACCACCACCACCACCACCACCACCACGACTACCACTACTACAACTACTACTACTACTACTACTACTACTACTACTACTACTACTACTACTACTACTACTACTACTACTACTACTACTACTACTACTAGTACTACTACTACTACTACTACTACTACTACTACTACTACTACTACTACTACTACGACCACCACCACCACCACCACCACCACCACCACCACCACCACCACCACCACCACCACCACCACCATCACCACGACCACTACTACCACTACCACTACTACTACTACTACTACTACTACTAGTACTACTAGTACTACTACTACTACTACTACTACTACTACTACTAGTACTACTACTACTACTACTACTACTACTACTACTACTACTACTACTACTACTACTACTACTACTACTAGTACTGTTATTACTACTACTACTACGCCCACCACCACCACCACCACCACCACCACCACCACCACCACCACCACCACCACCACCACCACCACCACCACCACCACGACTACCATTATCAGTACCACTACTACCACTACCACCACCACTACCACCACCACCACTAGGACTACTACTACTACTACTACAACTACTACTATTATTATTATTTAGTTCCTAAATGAGTTTGGAAATTAATTAATAAGATATTCTCTCTCTCTCATATATATTCCTAATAAGATTAGGAGACTAATTAAATAAAAGATTTTAATTATTCTCAATAGGATTTAGAAGTCTAATTAATTAAAATAATTTAATTAATTAATATGAAACTCTAATCCTAAATAGTTTAGGAGGATTGCCTAAATTTATAAATAAGAAAGTCTTATTATGGAACAGGGTTACACACTTCATTTCAAGAGTTGGGAGAGTACAACTTTTCTATAGAGATAGAAACTAGAGTTTAGCCAAACACCATTCTTCTTGAATTCTTGTTCTTTCTTGGTGGATCACCTCTAGAGGTCAAACACTTAGGTGGCTAACGTTGATCAAAGGAAGGAATCAACCTGGTGAATTAAAGTTAAACGTGAAATGGAAATGGAGTTGAACTCGTACTTGAGGAAGCTAGTTTTTACGATGGTATGAATCTAATCTCCATCTATTTCGTTTTAATTAATAACCGTACATAAAGGATAATCCGTGTATATGGTTTATAAAATTTTAAAACTTTGATTTACCATGCTTCTGCTATTTTTTGCAATTTGATTGTGTCCATGAATCTTACAAACTTAACAGTGGTATCAGAGTCAAACCTTTATGCAAGTTATTAATTGTTCAGATTTGATATGTATGTTGATATGTGTTTATAATAATTTTTTTGGGCATAATTATTAGCAAAGAGTCATGTTTTTGGGAGAAAACTGTAGATTTCACGAACATGAAAATTTCCCCTGCCCAGCAGTGCCACATCACAGCACAAATCAGGCGCGGCAGCACAAAATTTGATTTTTTTTAATTTTTAAAATTATGATAAAATATTTATTTTAATTTGAAATTTAATTAAAATAATTTTTTTAAGTAATTCTAAATTTAAATAATGTAGTTTTTTTTTATTTAGAATTGGATTAAAATAAAGATGTTTATTTTAATTAGAATTTAATTTTATGCTAACTAATTAAAGTTGGAATTGGATTTCATGATAACTAATTGGAGATGAAATTGAATTCTTGTTTCCTAAAATAAAGGAGTTTATTTGTGATTAGGAAAGGGATTCTATGTTTTCTTAAATAAATGAGTTTATTTACATATGAAATAGGATTTCATATTAATCAAAATAAAGGAGTTTATTTTGATAAGGAATTGAATTCCATATATTTTGTTTTTTCCATAACAGTTTTAAAAGGTAAAATAAACTAGTTTATTTTGACTTGGAATTGGATTATATATTAATTAAAATAAAGAAGTTTATTTTGATTAAATAATTTGATTAAAAATAATGGAGTTTAATTTAATTCAAAAATGGATAAATTAAAATACAAGGTTTATTTTGATTTAAATTTGGATTAAAATAAAAAAAAATATTTTATTTCAGAATTGAATATTATGCTAACTAAATTTGCCCATTAAATTGATATCAGTGTATATATTGAATGTTTATTATTAATGATATAAATGTTTTATATATTGATGCATATGTTGATGTGTATGATAATAAATGGGGTTGATTATAGACTATTGACCAATATGATTGAATTTTATTTTAGTTGAATGCTTGTATGTATGGGTTATATAAATGGGGTCTGCGTACCTCGTCTTCTCTAATTTTTCTTGATGTAATTTCTATCTCCCTCCTATGTAATTTCACTTGACAGCTGATCAAGATTTCTATTTATTGTAAATAATTTATGTAATAGGATTAGTTGGAATTACTTGAAGAACTGGAGATCAAGGAGCAAGGAGCGCGTGAAGACCCGTTTGTAATGGAGCCCATAATTTAAATGTAATAGTTATATTTAAATTTAAGGTTTGACCTTTTGGTTCACTTGGTGGCTCTAGTGAACCTGTAACGACCCCAAAATTCATACAATAATATTCTCCTTCTCGATCGTTAATAATACAACTTTAATCTCTCATTACATCATTATTCGATATTAAAAATCACTAAAAATGCGGAATATTTAAAACTTTTATAAACTTTCTTTCTATATTGCCCTGAATCGCAACCTTTACATTACATCTCTTCGATTCAAATCTATATAATGAATCGTTACAACAAAATGACTATACAAACTCTTACATAATAAAACAATATCCATCTACATTGGATAACTCTACTTATAGCTCAGCGACATATTTCATTCAAAACATTAACTACAATTTGAAATTGAACATAACTAATATTCTTGAACATTGATCTCTATAAATCACTTAACACGTATCTTTACCTTGCATCCTTGACCTGCAAAAATGGTTATTTGCAAGAGTGAGCTCGACAGCTCAGCAAGTTCTAACAGTTTTCATGCATCACGTATCACATAATAAACATGCTCAACATAAATCTCATAATAATTAAAGTAACATGGCATACATGCTTTAATTCACATAACAAATATAAAGATTGAGTTCCTTACTCAATCAACATTATTTAACCAAACAGTGTAGTCATAAATTGACTTTGACATTTCATGATTACAACATGTATAACATATCATGCTCGCTTACAACATATATAACATATCATGCAATTTAAAATAGTTCACCAAATTCACGTAGACAAGTAGGAACCGAAAGACTTGCCTGGTTCGTGGATTACCAATTATCGAAAAATTGCTTAATATAATCTGCTTCATGATCCTACATAACGTATCACTATATGCATCAATTATTAGTCACTTAGCAACGCTTATCAAACATCTAAGTAAACTCTAATTTACACTTTCTAATTTACACTTCGTAACTCTCTTCCATTCACTCGTTTGACACTCGCTGTCAAATCATATGTATAATTATTACATATCTAATCTTCATTGTTAGTTAACCAATTAAGATTAACTCATTCTTCATTAACTAATAAGTTAATAATTAATCACCACGTAATTTAATCACCTCACATAATCATATTACATTTCACATAATTAACCAATTATAATTACATCTTACGTCAATCAAATTACATTTCAAGTTAAACATAATTATATTTTTACTAACATTCATGTTTTATAACTTATAACAACATCAAATATCGTTGACAGCACTATACTTGTGTATGCGCATGACCGACGCCCTCCGATTGCCTCAGAATACGCATCAGTCCCAAAAATGACCATTTTGACCCTAGATAACGACCTCAAATCAAAAAGTCAAAAACACAAAAGTTGTAGGTCTACTCGTGCTCGTTGCGAATCATCTTGAATCTCCTCAATCGGAGTTCGAATGAAAACGTTATGGCCATTTTAGTAACAGAGGTCAAAACAGTTTTGTATTACGACAACTAAACTACCCTGGGCAGCAAGTATACCCGCTGGGGCGGGTCCCCCAAGGCATAAACACCCGCTGGGGCGGGTCCAGGGGCTGGTGGAGGTGCTGGGTCGCGAACTGGTGGAGAAATAAGCCAATTTGGCTTATTCCGTCACACCGAATTCGAATTTTCCCAACATAATAAACATGAAACATGTGACAAACAATATTTTAAGCTTATTAACATGCTCATAACATAAAAATTTCATATAAACACATAATCACAACCAAGATTTCATGGAATTCGAAGAAAAACACAACTTTAAGCGTTCTTGACGGAAATTGCTACTACGAACTCGTTTTTCAATCAATTCAAGTGATTCCAACTGTAATCACTTCTATTCTTAACATACTACCATAATACTTAATCAATTTTAACAATAACTCATAATCAACATCAATTTTGATAGTTTCAAAAGTTATTTTTCAAAAATTACTTCACCGAGAATCACTATGAACACACTTCCTATTGTTTATCAAAAATTCATGGATTGAATTGCTAGAACAACCATATAACTCATATATAATCATGTTATATCACATATTACACATAATTCATGCTCACATCAAGGATTTAAAAAAAATCAACATAATTCCATAATCTAACACTATGAACATGAATTTCATGGTGTTCATCATATACTTGTGAATTGAAATTCTTAAACAACTATGAAACTCTCATGTAAATATATATATATATATATATATATATATATATATACATATCCCATTCTCATAACAAAATTATGAAGTTTCACAAAGAGACTTCCACATAGAATTCTAAAACCATGAAAACATAGAAAAATATGCTTTGAAAACATGTTTTTACAACAATTGATTTTGAAAACCCTTTCATGGCATTCAATTATATATGAAAACATATGAACACCATATATACATATAATTTTATGATTGTAAAAACCTAATTTGATAAAGAAGAAAACACAACACATATGAATTAATTCTAGGGTTAAAATTATAACCTTACTAGTTTTGACTTAAGAGAGAGATGATAAAAATGATGATCCTCTCTTGCCTTCTCAAGCTTTTCTTCCTCTTCTCTCTTCTTCTTCTCTGACAATTCTCTCTAACCCTCTTCTTCTTTCTTTCTTTGTTTTGTTTAGACTTAGGCTTTTAGAAAACTAACGTATCTTTTAACTTAGCATATATTATACAATATACAATATACATATACAATATATGTAACTTATATTATTAATATAGCTAATAAGTAATATACTAATTGCTATACTAACTACCACTTATTACATAGGTTACAAAATTTGAAAAGCCCAAGGCCATGTTTGGCAAAACCACATTATTTTTAAAAACTAACTTCTTGAGTTTAACGCATTGTTTGGAAGAAATAAGATTAAACAAGTGCAAAGGCCTTGTTTGGTAAAACTCATCATTTTAAAAACAGATTTTAATAGTTAAGGCCCCGTTTGGCAAAACGAATTTAAAAACGGTGCTAGGGCCTTGTTTGGGAAAATAGTTTTGAAAACTCTTTTAATAAATCATTTTAACACATACTTTTTAATGTTATCCTTTAACTAATTAAAACTCAACATTAATTTAATTAATTAAAAGTTTAACATCAATTAATCACATAAAATTATCACATAATTATAATTACTCACTAATTATAATTTCATGTTACTCTCACCACATAACTCATCTAATTTAATTATCCCAATTAAATTAGAACTATAACATAAAATCATTATGTCAATTAAATTAAATACCAAATATTCATTTAATTAACATATAACACTTAATTAAATTACTCCATAATAATCACATAATTATTTATTTAACTCAATAAATAATTCAATTAATATATTTATTTAATTCAATAAATATATAAATTCTCTTCACACCAAATCATATATTTTACAATATATAACACATACACACATACTCGTACTTAAACATCTTAAATTAAGAATTTTATTTATTAAATTCTCATTTATTAATTCTTAAAAATCCGGGATGTCACAGAACCAAACTAGAATAATGTCTATAATCAATCTAGGTAGAATATATTATTCTATATGTGCATGCTTACTATATATATTTTATATATTATACAACATTCTTCGCATGTGAATTAAAATGACTCGTATTATATATATATATATATATATATATATATATATATGTGTGTGTGTGTGTGTGTGTGTGTGTGTGTGTGTGTGTGTGTGTGCGCATGCGCGCTAAACAAGATGAGACAATAATAACAAACCCCTCAAAGAATTTATATTAAGTCCTAAGCGTTCAAAGATATTTGGAATATCGAACATCGCCTTCTAGCATGATAAAATTAATAGAGTAGTAAAAATTTAATATGAGTTTGTTGTGTCACCACAAGGCAAGTATTAAATATTTAAGATATTATTTTATCACATTTATTGCTTATAAATAAACTGAACGATAATGTTTTGTTGTGTCACCACAAGGACAGTGTTTTTCTTTTGAATATATGAAAGTGTTAGGTTGGACTTAACTTAGATAATTTTGATTCGGATGTGCCACCGCTTGATCAAAATAATCTAAGAGGCAAAAGGAGTTACATGATGATGTAATTGACAAGAGTTGTCTACTTATTTATTTATATATAGTTTGTTATGTCACCACAAGGCTATTTACATTCGAAATAGGATCCTTATTCTCACTAGAAAATCTTTAATTAGATTTGCCGAACTATATATTTTGAGGGTAATATAGTTTGATGAAAATAGTGGGAGATACCAATTTAAAATAAGACCTAATTTATTTTGAAAATTAATAAAAGAATGTACGCTATAATGTTGTTAATTATAAATTTATTTACAGAATTTTATAATGTCGAAAATACTATCACTGTGTAGCATATTAGATGCTAGTTAACCGAACTGAATTAAACGGGTTGGTTAAGTAATTTGAGAATAGTTCTCAAGGCTGAAAATTTATCTTATGTTATTAATACGCATATCCATGCAATGGTTGTAGATAATGCCTCTGAGGAAGAGATTGCTAATTTTAGAAAGTAGCAAGATGATGCATTGTCTGCTCAATGCATCATGCTCGCATCCATGAGTAACGAGCTTCAGCGTCAGCATGAGACTATAGTTGCTCCTACTATATTCCTACACTTCAAAGAGTTGAATGGTGAGGAGAGTAAAACTAATAGATATCAGATATCTACGGAGCTCTTCTGATCTAGAATAACCGATGGCACTACAGTAAAGACAAATGTCCTTAAGATGATCAATCTGATTAAACAAATAGGACAACTAGGTTTTGTCATGGATGGAAAATTGAGCCAAGATTAGATCTTGCACTCACTCCCGGACTCATTCTCACAATTGTTGTGAATTTTCATATGTATAAGCTAGAGATCAGCCACACTGATTTGCTTAAACATATTAAAAAACTGTTGAGAGTCACTTTCCAACCAAGAAAGACCAAGTCTTACTGGTAAAGGCCAAAGGATCTTCTGAAAAGAAGAACGATTCAAAGAAGGTAAATATAAAGGCAAATACAAAGGATAATAAGAATGAAACTGATATGGATAGCAAATGAGTTTGCTTCCACTGCAATAAACCTGGACACTGGAATAGAAACTGCGAGAAGTATCTTGTAGAGGCTAACCAGAAGAAGCTTAGTGAAGCTTCGATTAAATATACAGGTTTGTCAATTATTGAAATAAATCTTTCAGTAAGTAAAGTTTCTACTTCGGTATTGGATACCGGCTATGGTTCTCATTAATACAAATTTATGAAGGGACCAAGTAGAAGTAGAAAGCTAAATAAGGGGAAGTTGTAATAGACGAGATTTTTTTTTTTTTTTTTTTTTTTTTTGTGATTCTGGGGACAGAATCCTTTTAAGGAGGGAAGATTGTAACGATTGTGATTTTATATTTAATTTTAAATATTTATTGAATTAAATAAATATTTTATGTGATTTATTTATTGAGTTAAATAAATAAATTATGTGATTTATGGAGTGATTTAGTTAAGTGTATATATTAATTAATTGAATGTGTAATGCTTATTTAATTAATGTATATTAATTTTATATTATAATTCTAATTTAATTGAGATAATTAAATTAGATGAATTATGTGATGAAGTGTTACATGAATTATAATTAGCGAGTAATTATAATTATGTGGCAATTTTATGTGATTTATTGATGTTAGATTTTAATTGATTAAATTAGATGATTAATATTTAATTAATTAAAATGTGACATTAAAGTATGCGTCAAATGATTTATTAAAATAAAAAGAAAAGGATTTTTTTTTAAAATGATTTTTACCAAACAAGGCCCTTGCTTTTGTTTTAAAAGACTGTTGCCAAACAGGGCCCTTACACTAGCTAAACCTAAATTACCTAAACCATGTTTGGAGTTAATAAAAACTAGTTTCTAATTTTTCTTGTAGCCAAACAAGCCAAGTTGGCTTTTGAATTTTGTAACTTACGTTATAATTAGTAGTTA
Source organism: Panax stipuleanatus (assembly GCA_020205555.1). Lineage (NCBI taxonomy): Eukaryota > Viridiplantae > Streptophyta > Magnoliopsida > Apiales > Araliaceae > Panax > Panax stipuleanatus. The sequence continues at coordinate 53,425,722 of CM035115.1, read as the reverse complement.
GTGCATATACTTATTATATGGGAGTTACATATATTATATATTACTTGTGTTATATATTATATGTATATACTATCAGTACGTTAGTTTTTCTTAAAGTTAGTCTAAAGCTAAGAAAAAAGAGCAGAGAAAATAACAGAGAAGAAGATAGAGAGAAGAGGAAAAGAAAGAAAAGGTATAGCTTGAGAAGGAAAAGGTATAGCTTGAGAAACTTTAAGGGAATCACTATCATCTTCTTCTTCAATCATCTAAGCAAAAAGGGTATTATTTCAATTAAATTATATTTCTATGTGTTTTCTTTATAATATTCATGAATATGAGTTCTCTGTGTTTATGATTTAGCATGAAAGTTATACAAATATGATGTACATATATAAATTGTGTTTATAATGGTTATTATATGAATTGTATGTCATGATCAAGGATTTTCAGAAATCAAAATTTTGTCAGAACATGTTTTAATGGAGAAATTGATGTTCTTATGATTTTGTATGTTATTGGCCAATTTTAGAGTAAAAGTTATGATTTGATTGTGTGTTAATATGCCTATTTAGAATTGTTGTGATAATATCTTCAATTTCAAACATAATGCATGTTTTATAAGTGGAATTGGTAAGAAAATTTTATTACAGAGAATTATTTTATGAAAATATGAGTTTTCATAAAAATGGCCAAAATAGATTTTCAAAACTTATGATTATCATTGTTTAAATGATTTTGTATTTTGGAAGCATGCTTTATATATGTGTAATAGCGTATATATGTTTTACAGAGTCTATAGTACTGTATTTTTGGCGTTGTTGGCTTGTATGGGTTAATCGGTGAAGCAGAGTAACGTGGCTGTCTGCGTCTGGCCGCGTTGCTGCGCAGCTGCGCCGGCAGCAAGGCCAGGAGCAGCGCAGCTGCGCCGCTTGTCCTTCCCAGATTCCTTCCCTGAGCAGCTGCGCCGGTTTAAAGGCAGCTGGCAGCGCAGCTGCGCCGGGCACAGTGCTTGGGCAGTGAGTTTTGCTTGCTTGTACAGTTTATTTTAAAGACCTTAGTTTAATTTTTCATAGATAAGGGGATATATATTTTGAATGATATAACATGTTGTTATATGATTATGATAATTTCATATTTAGAAAATAAAAGAAATTGTGAAAACCTAATATGGTATTTAAAACTATAATTGTTTAATAAGTTACTTAATTATAATTTTATTAATTATAATTAAGAGTAAATGTGTAATTTAAATTATAAATTTTGTAAAATTATAAGGTATAGAAGTTTAATTATTTTAATTTTAATTATAATTTATGTAATTATAATTTAATAAATGCATGTTTAAATTGTGAATTTTTAATTGATAATTACATAATTAATTATAAATTGTGTAATTATAATGCATGTTATAGTTTAATTGATTTTAAATTATAAATTGTTTATAATTTAAAAGGTAATGATAATTTAAGTAATTATAATTTGATTAAGTGTTTGAATTATAATTGTTTAATTATAATTGAGTTAAATACATAATTAATTTAATTATGTGAATATGTAGGTGATGTAATTAACTATGTGATGGTTGATTATTATTACTATTTAATCAGAATGTGAGTTAACCATGAGGGTTAACCACTTATGTGAATTAGTTACGTGTTAACTAATTTAGGTTATTGTGATTGAATATATATGTGTAGGAAGTATTAAAGTACGTGAATTGTGTTAAGTAGCTTGCGCTTGAGGCAAGTCTTCTAAACCCTAAACTCGTTAATTTTACGCAAGTTTTCTAAACCCTAATCTTGTATTGATTTTATATGATCTCTTATATTCATATATTCATTGTTGAGAATGTCCTTTCCATTTCAGTATTGGACAATTATTTATTTAATTGAAATGGTCTTAACTTATTGTTCAAGTAAAATCCAATTATTATTTTAAATGCTTTAGGTTTACTTCTAAAGCATATGTTAATTCATAATTCTTTTATTTTGAATTATTGGAAGTCGATTCAACTAATCCTTAGTTGATGAACGTGAATTCTAAATTACCCTTATAAGCTTATCCAAACCAAACATTCTTTGGTGCGGACTTGAATTCAAATTACTGAGTTGAACAACCCTATTTACTAGGGGAGGTTACTACGCATAGCGTTAAGATGGTTGTGCACAATACATGGTACGAAGGGCTGATCCCCCTAAGTACGAGTTAAGGTCCATAGTCTTATTGACTGTTAAAGGTTTAAATAGAAATATTTATAACCTAAGACAAGAGTTCAAAGGTCTTATGACCCTCAGATAAATTCTATATCCAAATTTTAATATTGATAGAGAATTATTATTCAATTCTTTATTATTGAAGCAAGCTAAGTTGTTCAGATTTTCTTAAAGATATTCTTTCATGTCTATATTATTATTAAACTCCAGTGAGCTGTGGTTTGCTCACTCTTGCATTAAATAACAATTTCAGTTAAGGTTGATAACGCTGATGCTCCGTCTACAAGTAAGGGCAAGGGAAAGCAAAGCAAGTGAAGACTTATTTTTTTTTATTTAATTGAGAATGATTGTAATAATTGAATGTTATGTTTTATTTCCGCACTTTATTATATTCATGTCAAGGTTAGAGTAACCCTGGGATTGATTTTGAGAAGGTTGTAACCCTTGTTTTAAGGGAGATTTAGTTATTTTAATTTAAGTTGTAGTTTATTTTTCATTATTCATTGGGTAGATATATGTTATATTAGAAAGTGAACACCAAATCATGTGGAAATGAAGTACCCGGATTTGGGGGTGTCACAGAAGTCTTCTTGCGTGTGGGAATGGAGCAAAGATTAGTCCATTAACTGCAGGAACTTAATGTTTAGCGCCGCCTACGGGCAAGTGTCGACGTCGGTAAAAAATTCAGTCTAACTTTGGACCCGATCTTTCTTTCTTCCTAAGTTTTTTTTTTAATTTTTCCACCCTTATTGCCTTGTCTGTTTTATGAAAGGTGAAAAAGTTTTTTAGGAAAAGGCCAACATGTATCATATCGACGATTTGAACGGTTTACAGAGTCGCCAGTTGGTAGATTTGAAATGGTTGTACCAACTCAACCGAGTTTTATTTACAAGTAGGCCCCAATTGTTGGACACTGTCGATACTTGATCTTGAAATCAAAATTCTAAAGTTCGGGGGCTTGGTTAAGTGGGGGGAAGGTGTTAGGCACCCCTAAACTCCCGTGAAAACACTGTACCACATCTTTTCAATATTTTTCTTTTTATTTGCAATGTGTATGTGGATGCTGGAAGAAATTGGGCCTATGTTTGTTTGATTTGAAAGTATGGATGAGCTTCGTTGAACCTATATACGAAAGGTTTGATTTGATTTGCAAAAGTCCTTTTTAGACAAAATGTGAAAATTATGTTTTGAAAGGTGGGTTTTCTAACCCTTACTCTATCATAGGAATTGAAGCATGTCGATACTTCCATTTTATCCTTTTCAGCCTTTGGCTCGATTTAGATGGTGATTGTCTGGCTGCGAAGCATCCTCGACCACAAAATATATACAAGTGCCGGTCTTCTCATGGGCATGATAGCCATCGGAGTGACTTTGGCACGACAAACTATTATTTCATTATGTTGGAGACCATAAACCCGGATAAACGTTTTAAAGTCTTTCGGATGTACATTTTTACAGAAAAACTAGCAGTGTATATTTGTAATGAGGAGTTTGTCCATCAAGGGAATCAGATTCTGATCAGTATGATCATGAATCTCACGATTCCTAGGCTCACAGAGGGAAGCCAAGTAAACCTGCACAACACAGATATTTAGATAAAATGTATATTTACATCCAGACGTTGCAAAAAACCAAGGATTCATCAGTCAAATCCTGGCATGCGCGTAGCCAAAGCTTCTCGTTCCCAATAGATTGGAATCTGAGGGTTGCGAGGTTGCTTTCATATTTAGTAAACTAGAAAAAAAGCTAGATTTAAATAAATTTTAGCAATTCTAGCTTCCCGGTTCCGGTTAGACCTATTTTGAACTGTTTGAAAGGTAGAAAAGGCTAGATTTAAAGAAATCTAAACCACCAAATTTATATTAAAACAAATTCATATCAACTGAATCATTGAATCGGATATTTAATCACAATGAATAATATATATATATATATATATATATATAATTATATGATAAGGATCTTAGGCTCACCCAACTAAAAGCTCACCCAAGCTCACCCCCCTTTAGCGACAGACCGGGCGATGGTTCGTCCGTCGGTATATATACAACTGTCGTCTATATGTTGTCCGTCGCTATAAGTTGTCCGTCGTAAAAAGCTAAGACGACAGTTGTATATATAGCGACGGACCAAACCGTCACCCGGTCTGTCACTAAAGAGGGGTGAGTTGGTGATATTCATGAGATGAATATTTATTTATTGATATATATGGTGATATGTATGATAATAAATGGGGATTGATTATGGACTATTTGACCAATGTGATTGGATTTTATTTTAGTTGAATGCTTGAATGAATGAGTTTTATTAAATGGGGTCTGTGTACCTCGTCTTCTCTAATTTTTTTTTCTTGATGTAAAATTCTATCTCCCTCCTATGTACTTCCCCTTGACTGCTGATCAAGGTTTCTATTTAAATTAAATAGTTTAATGTAATAGAAATAGTTATAATTATCTTGAAGAAATTGGAGACCAAGGAGCAAGGAGCGCGTGAAGACCCGTTTGTATGGAGCCCTGGTTTAAATGTAATAGTTATATTTAAATTTAAATTCTTGCACTCCTAGGTTTGACCTTTTGGTTCACTTGGTGGCTCTAGTGAACCAAACTAGAATAAAAGTCCATGATCAATCCGGGTAGAATATAGTATTCTATATTGCATGCTAAATATTATATCTATTATATTTTATGCAAACATGCTTCGCATGTTTAATAAAATGACGCGTATTATATAAATATATATATATATATATATATGTGTGTGTGTGTGTGTGTGTGTGTGTGTGTGTGCATGCGCGCTAAACAAGATGAGACAAATAATAACAAACCCCTCAAAAAAATAATATTAAGTTCGAAACGTTCAAATGATATTTGGAATATCGAACGTCGCCTTCTAGCATGATAAATTAATAGAGTATTAAATATTTAATATGAGCTTGTTGTGCTGTCCACAAGGCGAGTATTGCGTATTTAAGATGTTAATTAATCACATTTGATGCTTATCAAGAAAATTGAACGATCTAGTCTTGATGTGTTATCCACAAGGATGAACATTTTTCTTTTTTGAATTTATGGAAGTGCTAGGCTGGACTTAACTTAAATCATTTTAGTTCGGATGTGCACACACTTGACCATTATGATTTAAGAGGCAAAATAAAAGGAGTTATATAGTGATGTAATTGACAAGAGTTGTCTACCTATTTATTTGTATATCGCTTGTTGTGCTATCCACAAGGTTATATACATTTGAAATGGGATCCTTATTCTCACTAGAAAATCTTTAATTAGATGTTGTCGAACTATATAAGTGAGGGTAATATAGTTTGATAAAAATAGTGGGAGATACCAATTTAAAATAAAGACCTAAATTTATTTTGGTATACAAAATTAATAAAATGAATGTTTGCTAAAATGTTATTTTTCACATGCAGAATTTTAAAAATGTCAAAATCACTAATTTCATTGCGAAGCATACTTGATGCTAATAAGCTTACCAGGCCGAATTATACGGACTGGCTAAGAAATCTGAGAATAGTTCTCACTGCTGAAAAGATTTCTTATGTCCTAAACTCACCTGTCCCTGGAACTGTTCCAGAAACAGCCTCTGAGGAAGAGATTGCCACCATTGTAAAGTGGCAAGATGATGCATCTGTGGCTTAATGCATCATGCTTGCATCTATGAAAAACGAGCTTCAGCGTCAGCACGAAAATATGGATGCTCCTACTATGTTGATTCACCTCAAGGAGTTGTATGGTGAACAAAGTAGGACTGCTAGATATGAGATATCTAAGGAGCTCTTCCGATCTCGGATGACCAAGGGCAAAGTGAACATAAAGGAACAAAAGAAATCTGATCCAGCTAGCAAAGGAATGTGCTTCCCTTGCAACGAGCCGGGTCAATGGAAGAGGAACTGCAAGAAGTTTCTGGCAAAGAAGAAGCTTGGAGAAGCTTCGACTTCCAATCAAGGTTTGTTCATGATTGAAATTAATTTTTCAGAAAGTCAAAATTCTACTTGGGTATTGGATACCGGCTGTGACGCCCCCAGAATAGGTCCATTCAACCCAACCCATTCTGAGTCGCCAAATACATGGTACAGAATTCAAATACAAACTTTATATCATACGGTCGTGCAAAATACGACCACACAACTGTGAGTGTCAATACAAATATGTAAAAAATATTAAGATTCAAACTAAGTCCTCATTACAATTATTATCACACTATTTATCAGAAATAGTGAGGACTACTACTGCTCTAACTCGGACCATCACTCTGTCCCCCGACTAGTCCCTGCGACATTCTCATTTCCTGAAGAGGACAACAGATGAAAAGAGCTCAACTAGCTCAGTAAAGAATATTATGACTAAGATAATGGGAAACAAATTATCGTTAGTCTTCAACAAATAAGATAAAATATAATGGACAACCAACTTTAGATCAATATTCGCAGCGGAAATAACAATTCGTTAGAAGAGTTAAGTAGAGAATGAAGTCTACTATCTTCCATGATTTAAAAGTCCATCATCAATATTTTATCCCTGTATCATCAATCAATATACATCTCGATTCAAATATTCATCTTTGCACTACAGGCCAAAGATATTCATTTGTATCATCAGTGGTCATATTCATCTCAACACCTGTCATCTTTGCACTACAGGCCAAAGATATTCATCAGGTAATCATTCATCTTTGCTCTACAGGCCAAAGATATTCATCAAGTAATCATTCATCTTTGCTCTACAGGCCAAAGATATTCAGTTACATCACCTTTTAGGACTGAGAATGATGAAAAATATTTAAAAAAAACGAATCCAGTGAGATAAAAGACAAAGACTAAGGATTCGTATTTTAGTATATCTAATTCAAAAATACCTCGTAATAATCAATTATGGAGCAAAGATCAAGAATAGAGCTCAAAACTTGGATACAATCAAAGATAGTAACCTTAACAAGCAATTTGGACAAATAGGAGAAAATTTAATTTTTTCGTGAATAGTGCCGTATACGTGAATAGTAACCCCGACGGAAAAAGTAAAAATTTCAACATAAAATCCATGACAATATTTCTGTATAATGATATTGAAAAGAATAACATCATTTACGAAAGAAAATAACATCCCTTACCTCAAAAAGATAGTACCTCTGACTGGAATATCGGATATAATATTGAAGGAAACTTGCGCTGAATACTAATACTCAAAGTATAGAAATACTCACAAAAATACGCTCGATATTATAGAGAGAGAAAACTTCTGATTCTCGTGTGATTTTCAATTCTAACCTAAGCACCCTATTTATAGGAAAAACTTAGGATGCCAAAGGAGACTAAAATAATAAAATAATATTATTTTTTCAAAAAATTCCGCCGCCTGGCGGCTTCCCAAAAATTTGAATTTTCAACAAAAGTGGGGCCCACCCAAAAAAAAAATATATTTTTCGAAACTTCAATAATTCATAACAAATAGTCCCTTTGTCAGAAAAATACAAATTCTATGTGCTTCCATAGGAAATTTAATTCTCTACAACTTTGCAGAAGGAAGTTTTTCCAAATTCCAAACATAAATTATCCGGAATCCATAAACAGATGATTTCTCACACCAAAATATTGATAAAAACTCATCAGCGCCAATTCCTTCTTTAATATCCACAAAATAAATATTTCCTTATCATATAAATCAATAATTAATTATTCACAAATAATATTATTGAACTACAATATTAACAACAAGGTCGTTCCCAGGAAAGAGGGGGCCTTCCGATAAGGACTTCTCCTTACTGGCGCGCAATTAAATAACCCCTCCTAGACAGAACTTCCTTAGACATTGTCAATAATGCTATCTAATAATATTATTCAAATAATATGAATTATTGAGTTGATAACGTGAAATACTGTGCAACGACAATTATTGAATCAATACTACAAAATATCAACTGTAGCCATTATTGAATCAATCATATAAAATGGCAACGTAGCAATTATTGAGTCAATAAAATATCAATGTAACAATTATTGAGTCAATAATATAAAATATCAACGTAGCAATTATTGAGTCAATAATATAAAATATTGAACAGTAATTACTGTAACAATAATTGAGTAATGGCTTCTCACGTAAGACTCAATAATTCAAAATACTGTGCAATACCGTGTGCTACTATGCAACACCGTGTATCACTGTATTTTAACCACCGGGTATTTCAACAGTACTAACGGTAACAACCACGCCGTTATTTTGTAAAAAAAGTTATTTCTGTCGCTTTCTATATCCGACAGTTATTCCGTTGTGGGGGCCCACAAATAGCTGCGCCGTCGTACGAATATTCCCCGACAACAAGAATATTCCACGACCAAACGAATATTCCCCGTCAACAAGAATATTTTATAACCACTTGCTCATTTTAAAAATGTTTGCACATTTCACCCATAACTTTCATATTTATCAAATCAACACCTTACTATTTCGAAATAATATATAAAGAAAATTAAATCTTTATTCATAAAAGTTGGGGTCTTACAACCTCCCCTCCTTATGAAATTTCGTCCTCGAAATTGACGTACGTACCTGGTATGTCGAAAAGGTGAGGATACCTCGCTTTCATTTCAGATTCCAACTCCCAGGTCATTTCCTCAATTGCATGGTTTCTCCACAAAACTTTAACTTGAGGTATAATTTTTGAGCGTAGGACATGCTCCTTCCTATCCAAGATCTTGATAGGTACCTCCTCGTACGTTAAATCTTCGGTTATCTCGTCTGGTTCTAACTCAATAATGCGGTTTGGATCCTTCACATATTTACGTAACACGGATATGTGAAACACGTTATGAACACGAGACATGCTTGGAGGTAAAGCGAGTCTATAAGCCACATTTCCTATTCGGTCAAGAATCTCAAATGGACCAATGAATCGTGGGTTGAGCTTTCCTCTCTTCCCAAACCTTGTAACTCCCTTCCATGGAGCAATACGTAATAACACATGGTCTCCAATGTTAAATTCCACGTCCTTTCGATGAAGATCCGCATAACTCTTTTGTCGATCTTGTGCTGTTTGTATACGTTGTCGGATTATTTGGATCTTTTCCGTAGTCATACGTACTAACTCCGGTCCCAACAATGTTGTTTCACCCACCTCGTTCCAACATACTGGAGAGCGACACTTTCTCCCATACAACGCTTCGAATGGAGCTACACCTATACTTGCCTGATAACTGTTGTTGTAGGAGAATTCCACCAATGGTAAGTACTTATCCCAACTCCCTTTGAAGTCTAGAACACAGAGTCTCAATAGATCTTCAAGAGTTTGAATAGTCCTTTTCGATTGTCCGTTTGTTTGAGGATGATAAGCCGAACTGAATCGTAAATCCGTACCCATAGCTTTCTGCAAACTGATCCAAAATCGTGAAGTAAATCTAGGGTCACGATCCGAAACTATGGATACTGGCATGCCATGCAACCTCACAATCTCATTCACGTACATATGAGCAAGACGTTCAAGGGAATAAGTCTCTCGTATCGGCAAGAAATGAGCAGACTTGGTTAATCTATCAACAATAACCCAAATCGCATCTAAGCCTTGAGAAACCTTGGGAAGACCCGTAACGAAATCCATCATAATGTGTTCCCACTTCCATTTCAGAATCTCCAGTGGTTGCAATGGACCCTTCGGCACTTGATGCTCCGCCTTTACACGTTGACAAATTAAACATCTCGAGATGAACTCCGCGATCTCTCTCTTCATATTGCTCCACCAAAATATATGTCGAAGATCACGATACATTTTAGTACTCCCAAGATGGATTGCAAACGGTGTGTTGTGTGCCTCCATCATAATTTTATACTTCAAGTTGGAATCGTTAGGAACACAAAGTCTGGAGTTGACTCGAAGTATTCCATCTTCATCGATTCTCGCTTCTGAAATTGCACCTTCTTCTTCATCTTCATCAGCTCCGCATCCGTAGCTTGAGCAGCTTTAACTTTATCAATCAAAGCTGGTTCTACGCGTATACTTGACATTATAGCATTCGTTTACACATATGATATTCTACTCAACGCGTCAGCTACCACGTTCGCTTTTCCAAGATGGTATGGGATAGTATGATCGTAATCTTTCAACAGCTCAAGCCAACATCGTTGCCGCATGTTGAGTTCCTTCTGAGTGAAGAAATATTTAAGGCTCTTATGATCCGTATAAATCTCCACTTTCTCTCCGTACAAGTAATGTCTCTAGATCTTCAACGTGAAAACGACTGCTGCCAACTCTAGATCATGAGTAGGATAATTCCTCTCATATTCTTTGAGTTGTCGCGAGGCATAGGCTATGACTTTCCCATGTTGCATGAGAACACATCCTAACCCTTTGCCCGAAGCATCGCTGTAAATAACAAATCCATCCGAACCAGATGGTATTGTCAGAACAGGTGCCAAAATAAGTCTCCTCTTGAGCTCTTGGAAGCTCTTCTCGCATTCCTCTCTCCAAATGAATTTCGTATCTTTTCGAGTCAACTGAGTTAACGGAGTAGCGATTTGAGAAAATCCCTCTACGAACCTTCGATAATAACCAGCTAAGCCCAGAAAGCTTCGTACTTTGGTCACCGACTTAGGTTGCTCCCAGCTTTGTATTGCTTCAATCTTCGCCGGGTCAACAGATACTCCACGTTTCGATACCACGTGCCCAAGGAATTCTACTTCCTTAAGCCAGAACTCACATTTCTTTAACTTGGCATATAGCTTGTTCTCACGAAGCTTTTGAAGTACCAACTTCAAATGGTGTTCATGATCTTCACGGCTTTTAGAATAGATGAGGATGTCATCAATAAAGACAACAACGAATTGATCTAAATACTCCTTAAATACACGGTTCATCATATCCATGAAAGCAGCAGGAGCATTAGTCAATCCAAAAGACATGACTAAGAACTCATGATGCCCGTACCGTGTTCTGAAAGCAGTCTTTGGAATATCCTCAGTTTTAATCTTCAACTGATGATATCCAGAACGAAGATCGATCTTTAAAAAGAATTGCGCTCCTTGCAACTGGTCGAACAGGTCATCAATACGAGGTAACGGATACCTATTCTTGATGGTGACATGGTTCAACTCCCGATAGTCAATGCAAAGTCGCATACTCCCGTGTTTCTTCTTTACGAAAAAAACAGGAGCACCCCAAGGAGACGTACTAGGACGAATACAACCGATATCTAACAACTCTTGTAATTGGACCTTTAACTCTTGAAGTTCAATAGGAGCCATTCGATATGGGGTTTTAGAAATGGGCTTTGTACCGGGCTCAAGGTCAATAAAGAATTCAACTTCACGTTCTGGGGATAGACCGGGAAGTTCTTCGGGAAATACATCAGGAAACTCATTAACAACGAAAATATTATTCAAATATGATGTATTCTAGTTTAGATCAGTGACATGAGCTAAGAAAGCTTGACATCCGTTTTTCAATAAACCAATAGCCTTGGGATTTGAAATGATATTGACTGATTTTAGTGGTTTGGTGGTTTGAATTCGTACAACAGGTTGATTAGGAATATGAAAACTAACAACCTTACGAAAACAATCAATTTTGGCATGGTAAGTGGTTAACCAGTCAATTCCTAAAATCACGTCAAATGCAAGTATTTTCAAAGATATAAGATCAACAGGTAAGGTAAGGGTACCAATCTGAATCAAGCAAGATTTGTAAACTGTAGATGTAACAAAGGTTTCTCCTAACGGAGTTTCAACAGATAAGTCAAAGTCTAATTTATCAGAAGTCAAGTTCAAACGTTGAGCACAAGCAGGTGAAATAAAGGAATGGGTAGCACCGGTATCTAACAAGGTATAAACTTCGCAAGAGTTTATGATCAGCTTACCCGTAATCACCTCGTGTGGATTCCTCGCGTTTTGGGCTGTCACGACAAACGCTCTTCCAGGAATCACCGACTTTGACTTGTCTGCAACCGCCTTTAGAATCACCACCCCCGCTGAACTTGGTTTCGCAACAGGACAATCTCGAGCTATATGTCCTTCTTTTCCACAGTTTTAGCATCCTTTGAATTGTTGTGGGCAGTTTGGGCTGATATGTCCCTCTTTCCCGCATTTATAGCATACGACCGGTGGTCGTTCTCCTCCCCTCGAAACAGTTGATGCTGGTGCTGATGTTGACATCTTCGCGTTCTCATTGTTATACCTTCTCTTTTTGAAATCTCCTCCCGATTCGCTTCTTCTACTATCATGGCCACAATTACCACCGGAGTGGTTACCGTTTCTGTCATACTTTCCTCCTCGCTGGTTGTCATTGCTCCGATGACTGCTGCCACCGGTACGACCTTGGTTGTGGTCCCTCGGTTGAACATAATCATTATCTCGTTCTAATAACTGGGCCCTGTTTACTACATCCGAATATAAAGAAAATTTATGAGAAATGAGGTATTGACGTATTTCGGGTTTCAAACCTCTTAGAAACATCCGCGTCATACGTTCCTCATTCTCCACCAAATGAGGTGCAAACCTGGACAGCTCCGCGAACTTAGCCTCGTATTGGGATACCGTCATGTTGTTTTGCTCGAGTCTAATAAACTCTACTTCCTTCATATGACGAATACTTTCAGGAAAGTACTTGTCATTGAACAGTTTTTGGAACGCTTCCCAAGACATCTTAAGTGCGGCAGGCTGGGTACGTTTCACAGATTCCCACCAGTAATCTGCCTCTCCACGGAACATAAACGTGGCGAATGGAACCTTCTGTTCCTCCATGCATCCCAAGACATCAAATATCTTGGTAATTTGTTTAATCCACGTCTCCTCCTTGATCGGATCTGGCTTTCCCAGAAACTCTGGTGGTCCCAATTCTTTGAACTGCTTAGCAGTGACAGCTCGTGTGTTGTTATTATCTCCACCTGTATGTTGCACACGAGTCTCCCTCGTCTGATTTTGCATGAACTGCAGAAAACTTCTAAACATCTCATCGTTTATCGTCTGTCCAGCGTTATTTTCAGGATGAACATTGCCTTCTTGTTGTACGTTCTCCTGGTTAACGATTAAAGGTGTCTCCACGGTCTCATTCACTTCGTTGTTAACATTCTCAGCTGCCATTCTCAAATACTGCCATAAAACAAGGGTTAATTAAACAAATTAACATATCCCATATTAACCCTATGCTCCGACTGACCAATTAAATACCACATAAGCTTAGGTAGGACACACTAGCGAAGGATTTACTCATCTCTCCCCTCCTAGTTCTATTCCCCGATCTCCGCCAGAGATCATATCCCTAAGCTCTGATACCAACAGTGATGCCCCCAGAATAGGTCCATTCAACCCAACCCATTCTGAGTCGCCAAATACATGGTAGATAATTCAAATACAAACTTTATATCATACGGTCGTGCAAAATACGACCACACAACTGTGAGTGTCAATACAAATATGTAGAAAATATTAAGATTCAAACTAAGTCCTCATTACAATTATTATCACACTATTTATCAGAAATAGTGAGGACTACTACTGCTCTAACTCGGACCATCACTCTGTCCCCCGACTAGTCCCTGCGACATTCTCATTTCCTGAAGAGGACAACAGATGAAAAGGGTGAGCTCAACTAGCTCAGTAAAGAATATTATGACTAAGATAATGGGGAACAAATTATCGTTAGTCTTCAACAAATAAGATAAAATATAATGGACAACCAACTTTAGATCAATATTCGCAGCGGAAATAACAATTCATTAGAAAAGTTAAGTAGAGAATGAAGTCTACTATCTTCCATGATTTAAAAGTCCATCATCAATATTTTATCCCTGTATCATCAATCAATATACATCTCGAATCAAATATTCATCTTTGCACTACAGGCCAAAGATATTCATTTGTATCATCAGTGGTCATATTCATCTCAACACCTGTCATCTTTGCACTACAGGCCAAAGATATTCATCAGGTAATCATTCATCTTTGCTCTACAGGCCAAAGATATTCATCAAGTAATCATTCATCTTTGCTCTACAGGCCAAAGATATTCAGTTACATCACCTTTTAGGACTGAGAATGATGAAAAATATTTTAAAAAAACGAATCCAGTGAGATAAAAGACAAAGACTAAGGATTCGTATTTTAGTATATCTAATTCAAAAATACCTCGTAATAATCAATTATGGAGCAAAATTCAAGAATAGAGCTCAAAACTTGGATACAATCAAAGATAGTAACCTTAACAAGCAATTTGGACAAATAGGAGAAAATTTAATTTTTCCGTGAATAGTGCCGTATACGTGAATAGTGCCGTATACGTGAATAGTAACCCCGACGGAAAAAGTAAGAATTTCAACATAAAATCCATGACAATATTTCTGTATAATGATATTGAAAAGAATAACATCATTTACGAAAGAAAATAACATCCCTTATCTCAAAAAGATAGTACCTCTGACTGAAAAATCGGATATAATATTGAAGGAAACTTGCGCTGAATACTAATACTCAAAGTATAGAAATACTCACAAAAATACGCTCGATATTATAGAGAGAGAAAACTTCTGATTCTGGTGTGATTTTCAATTCTAACCTAAACACCCTATTTATAGGAAAAACTTAGGATGCCAAAGGAGACTAAAATAATAAAATAATATTATTTTTTCAAAAAATTCCGCCGCCTGGCGGCTTCCCAAAAATTTAAATTTTCAACAAAAGTGGGGCCCACCCAAAAAAAAAATATATTTTCCGAAACTTCAATAATTCATAACAAATAGCCCCTTTGTCAGAAAAATACAAATTCTATGTCCTTCCATAGGAAATTTAATTCTCTACAACTTTGTAGAAGGAAGTTTTTCCAAATTCCAAACATAAATTATTCGGAATCCATAAACAGATGATTTCTCACACCAAAATATTGATAAAAACTCATCAGCGCCAATTCCTTCTTTAATATCCACAAAATAAATATTTCCTTATCATATAAATTAATAATTAATTATTCACAAATAATATTATAGAACTACAATATTAATAACAAGGTCGTTCTCAGGAAAGAGGGGGCCTTCCGATAAGGACTTCTCCTTACTGGCGCGCAATTAAATAACCCCTCCTAGACAGAACTTCCTTAAACATTGTCAATAATGCTATCTAATAATATTATTCAAATAATATGAATTATTGAGTTGATAACGTGAAATACTGTGCAACGACAATTATTGAATCAATACTACAAAATATCAACTGTAGCCATTATTGAATCAATCATATAAAATGGCAACGTAGCAATTATTGAGACAATAAAATATCAATGTAACAATTATTGAGTCAATAATATAAAATATCAACGTAGCAATTATTGAGTCAATAATATAAAATATTGAACAGTAATTACTGTAACAATAATTGAGTAATGGCTTCTCACGTAAGACTTAATAATTCGAAATACTGTGCAATACCGTGTGCTACTATGCAACACCGTGTATCACTGTATTTTAACCACCGGGTATTTCAACAGTACTAACGGTAACAACCACGCCGTTATTTTGTAAAAAAAGTTATTTCTGTCGCTTTCTATATCCGACAGTTATTCCGTTGTGGGGGCCCACAAATAGCTGCGCCGTCGTACGAATATTCCCCGACAACAAGAATATTCCACGACCAAACGAATATTCCCCGACAACAAAAATATTTTATAACCACTTGCTCATTTTAAAAATGTTTGCACATTTCACCCATAACTTTCATATTTATCAAATCAACACCTTACTATTTCGAAATAATATATAAACAAAATTAAATCTTTATTTATAAAAGTTGGGGTCTTACACCGGCTGTGGTTCTCACATATGTAATAATGTGAAGGGGCTGGTCAGAAATAGAAAGCTGAGCAATGATGAGGTCATCCTACGAGTGGGGAATGGAGCAAAGGTTGCTGCATTAGCTGTAGGGACTTATTGTTTAGTAATGCCTTCGGGCAAGTCCATTTATCTTAATAATTGTTATTATGTTCCGAATATTATTAAAAACATTATTTCAATTTCTGTATTGGATATGGAAGGATTTAACGTTGTTATAAAGAACAATAGTTGTTCTATTTATAAAGACGATGTTTTATATGGTATTGGAAATTTGCGAAATGGACTTTATACACTTGACTTACAAGAAAATATTTTTTAAATTGAACAAACTAAGAAAAGGAAAAGAGACGATATTAATTATACTTACATGTGGCACTGTAGACTCGGTCATATCAATGAAACAAGATTATCCAAGTTGAATAAAGATGGGCTCTTTGAGTTATCTGATTATGAATCATATCCAACTTGTGAATCTTGTTGCATGGGTAAAATGACTAAATCTCCTTTTAGTGGAAAAGGAGAAAGAGTTACAGAGTTGTTGGCATTGATTCACACAGACGTTTGTGGACCTATGACAACAAATGCACGGGGTGGGTATTCTTATTTTATTACTTTCACTGATGATCACTCAAGATTTGGATATGTGTATTTAATGAAATACAAGTCAGAATCATTTGAAAAGTTCAAAGAGTTCAGAAGTGAAGTAGAGAAACAAACGGGCAAGAGTATAAAGATACTTCGATCAGATCGAGGTGGCGAATACTTAAGCGGTGAGTTTCTCAATTGTCTCAAAGAAAATGGTATAATTTCATAATGGACTCCTCCAGGTACACCACAGTTAAATGGAGTATCTGAAAGGACAAATCGAACACTGTTGGACATGGTTCGATCCATGATGAGTTTTACCGACCTTCCAATTTCTTTCTGGGGATATGCCCTAGAAACGGCTGCATACCTACTTAACAAGGTACCTACCAAATCCGCCCCAAAGACTCCATATGAGATGTGGAAGGGGAGGAAATCAAATCTTAAGCATGTTAAGACTTGGGGTTGCCCAGCTTATGTCAAAAAGTTTGAAAATAATAAGCTACAGACTAAATCTGATAAGTGTAGATTTGTGGGATACCCTAAAGAAACTTTAGGGTATTATTTCTATCATCCAACTGATCAAAAGGTGTTTGTTGCGAAACATGCTGCCTTCTTGGAAAAGGAGTTTATCCATGAAGGGGTCAGTGGGAGTAAGATATATCTTGAAGAAGTTCAAGAACCATAAATTATCACAGATCAAAGTCAGGTACCTGACCAAGTAGAAGAACCTGCTATACTACACTCTGTTTGTAAATCTGGAATAGTACCGAAGATACCTGAGAGGTATGGATTCGTTATAGAGGATGACGATGAGGTACACATCATGAATGATGATGATCCATTGAATTACGAACAGGCTATGAGTAATAAAGACTCAGGGAAATGGCTTGAAGCCATGAAATCCGAAATGGACTCCATGTATGAAAACAAAGTATGGACTTTGGTTTCACCACCTGAAGGCATTAAGCCTATTGGGTGTAAATGGGTCTTTAAAAGAAATACTGGAGCGGACGGTAAGGTAGAGACCTATAAGGCCCGACTCGTTGCGAAAGGTTTCAAACAAAGACAAGGAGTTGTCTATGATGAAACCTTTTCACCAGTAGCTATGCTCAAGTCCATTCGGATTTTGCTTGCGATTGCAGCTTATAACGACTATGAGATCTGGCAGATGGACGTGAAAACGGCCTTCCTCAATAGGAAACTTGAGGAGGATGTGTATATGACACAGCCAGAGGGATTTGTTTCAAAGGTTGGAACAAATCAAGTCTGTAAGCTGCAACGATCCATTTATGGATTGAAGCAAGCTTCTCGTAGATGGAACATTCGTTTTGATGAGACAATCAAAGAGTTTGATTTTATCAAAAATGACGATGAACCATGTGTGTACAAGAAGGTTAGTGGGAGCGCAATTTCATTCCTTGTATTATATGTTGATGATATATTACTGATAGGGAATGACATTCCTATGCTATAATCGATTAAAATCTGGTTATCTAAACACTTCTCTATGAAGGACTTGGGAGAAGCATCCTATATTTTGGGGATAAAGATCTATAAAGATAGATCTAAAAGGATGCTTGGTTTATCCCAAGGAACGTGCATTGATGCAATGCTAAAGAGATTTAGCATGGAAGATTCCAAAAGAGGCCTCATGCCGATGAGCCATGGAATACATCTCTCCAAGAAACAGGCCCCAAAGACACCTGAGGAGAGAGCCCGTATGAGTAAGATCCCTTATGCTTCTGCAATAGGATCTATCATGTACGGTATGATATGTACTAGACCGAATGTTGCTCTTGCCCTTAGTGTAACGAGCAGATACCAGTCGAATCCAGGAGAAGAGCACTGGAAGGCAGTGAAGAATATCCTAAAATACTTGAGAAGGACTAAGGATATTTTTCTTGTCTACGGTGGGTCTGAATTAAAACTCGAGGGCTTCACAGACTCAAGTTTTCAAACGGACCAAGATGACAGTAAATCTATTTTGGGTATGTTTTTACCTTGAACGGAGGCGCAGTGAGTTGGAAGAGTTCCAAGTAGCAAACAGTTGCTGATTCAGTCACAGAGGCAGAGTATATAGCTGCAAGTGAAGCTGCAAAGGAAGCTGTTTGGATGAAGAAGTTCATAACTGAACTTCGTGTGGTTCCTAGCATTGGAGAAGCAGTTCCTGTTTACTGTGACAACACAGGAGTAGTTGCACAGGCTAAGGAACCGAGGTCTCATCAGAAATCTAAACACGTGTTGCGGCGATTTCACTTCATCAGGGAGATCATTGAAAGAGGAGACGTCACCTTGGAGCGTGTAGACTCTCAAGACAACATTACAGATCCATTTACTAAAGCTTTAACACAACAGCAGTTTGATCGTCACTTAGAGAAGATGGGTATGAGTTACCATGGCGATTGGATTTAGTGCAAGTGGGAGATTGATAGTAGTGTGCATACAAGCCAATCATGTACGATGATAAAGCACATACTTTATAAATAATCTTATTTATTTATTAATAAAATTTTCATTTATTAAAGGCACTTAATTATCTACATGGTGCTGTTTTTTATAATATGTAAATAACCCATAGTTTTAAGCAATTCTTTTAGAATCATGATGTTGATCATGCTAATGAGATCTAAATTCTTAGAAAGCTTTAAAACTAAAATAGTTCCCAATCGTGGGAATACTAAAAAGGAGATTAGTAAATCCGGATAGATTGGTACATATGTTGCTTGCTCATTGGATGAGGATGATTGATCTCATGATCACTAAAGCAAGTATGTAGGTGCTTATTGGAGAATAAGTTCAATGAACGTGACTCGCTATGGAATACCTAATGGAGTTTTACTCGCCTATCAATAGGAATTCCTAATGTGAAAGTAGTACAAGTGATCCTTGGACTTGAGATCATCATAGTATCTTGTATGTAACAAATTATACTTTGACTTATTCCTTAAGACCTTTTAAGGCATATATAGGGTATGCTTGGGTATAATGAGTTATATATGGAGATAATGAATGATCAATAAAGAATCTACCACCTCTAGTAAAAGAGGAGATATGTCCTATGTGATTCGTTAAATGACAACCCAAGAATCCTTGGCCAATGTGGAATGAAATTAGAAAGAGGTTTCTAATTTGCATTAATCGGAGTTGTGCATTTTCTAATTGAAATACATATAATTAAATAAAATAAGACTTGACAGTAAATTCATGTCTTATATTTAATTGGGACATTGTATAGTGGAAGGATTGAATTGTATGTTAACTATTTATTCACAGGTTCTTTTATGATTAATGTTGAAATCTATATTATTTGGAAAATCGTTGATCGCTAGGAAGGCTTATCCCTATTGTAGAATAAATATTATTTATTTAAGTAGATTATTATTTTAATTTATTTATTTAAATAAGATTAGAATTGTTCTAATTGATTTATTCACAACCGGTTTAATATAGAGAACCTAAAAGGTCACACCATAAAAGGAAGAATAATTATTTAAGAAGGTAATGGCATAATCATAATAATTTATTAAGTATAATTAATTTAATCTATAGTGATAGAATAAATTAAATAGCTTAATGTTTATTATTTAATATTTTAGAAATATTAAATATAAATTAATAAGAGGAGTCTTATTAATATTATTACAATTATTATTATTTTAATTTCTAAAGGAGTTTAGTAATTAATTTAATATTAGTACTCTCATTTATTCCTAATAAGATTAGGAGACAAATTAATTAAATGAATTTAATTAATTATTCACATGTGGTGGGAAGCCTAAATTAATTAAAGGAGTTTAATTAATTAAAAGAAATCCCATGTCTAATAGGATTAGAAGGGTTGACCAATATTTATATAAGAGGAGTCTTATAATAGATATTAATTTAATGAAATTCCAATTGTTGGAGAGTACTCCTTTTCTATAGGGGATAAAAAACTAAGGATTAGCCAAACACCCTCCTTCTTGATAATTCCTCTTCCTTGGTGGATCACCTCTATAGGCCAAACACTTGGGTGGCTAACGTTGATCAAAAGAAGGAATCTAACCCGAAAATTCAAGGAGATCACGAAGAACAAGGAGTTGAACTAGTACCTGTGGAAGCTTCGTTTTACAAGGGTATGATTCCATAACTTTTTATTTATCGTTTTAAATTAATAATTTGCATAAAGGATGATCTGGGTAATGGTTTTGTTGAAATATTTTTAAACTCTGATATACCATGCTTCCGCTAATTTTTGCAATTTGATTGCGTCACGATTTCGTACAAACCCAACATTTTCGATCTTACCTTACTCAGGGCTTATCTCCCCTTACATCTTCATCACTCAAGCAGTTGGCATGGATTATTTGCCCTTAGCGGGATTGAGAGGGGTGACCACTTACCATCTGTTGGCAGTCATGGGTCAGTTTGATCAGTTTCAAAGCCTCCATCAGTTTGAGGGGGCTACGGATCAGCGGATATCATCTTGATCTTTGTCATCAGCTGTCCTGATCAAGATTTATAAGTGTTAGACTCATAGGGAGAGGGCTGATTTCTTTACTATCCATCCAGATCATTCTCCAGAGTATTCAGCATGGTTGGAGTCTGATATAGTAGTAGCTGCGGTTATCCAGTCAGCTCTGATCATAGATTCAGATGAGGAGGAGCCTATGGAGGATCCTAATTCTCCCACAGAGGATGAGTTGTTTACCGGCTTGACAACGACTTTAGTTAGTGACCTTCTGAGCATTCCCGCCTATACAAATCCAGCTATTGCTGATTCACTAGCTGGGATGACTTTCAAGAGAGATCAGGCTAGGGCGTTGATGTTGACAGCCTTTTCTAGCAGAGACATAACTTTCTCTATGAGAGACGAGGCTCGAGCTACTCGGGATTTAGCATTGGTTGAGAGAGACGTGGATCGATCCACGCGAGATGCAGCTTTTGAGGAGAGAGATGAGGTCCGATCTTTCAAAGATGCAGCCTTTGAGGAGATTGAGGAGGCCTTAGTTTCCCGGGATGCTGCTTATGTTAAGAGGGATAAGGCCATAGCTACCCGGGATGTATATATTTCAAATAGTACGACACTCAGATCGTATACCCACATCCTGGTTACATATATGAGCACTTTCATAGATGGTCACAACAGAACTATGCAGATGGCTGTGGATGTTCTTGCTCGTATGGAGACTGAGGGTATTGAGCTTGCAGCTGCTCCTCCATCTTCAAAGAGAGATGCCATGTTGGCACTGTTATCCTGCTTGGCCACGGGTTCATAGACTAGCTTTATTTTTCCTGTACATACTAGATCAGCCATTTTTGTCATGTACAGGACACAGTGTATTTATCAAACAGCATTATATATCACAGAAATATATTTTGATTCACTTCTCTATTGGATATGTATTGTCATTGTTGAGTGAATACCACTTCTTTCATGACTTGCTGTTGTTGATGTATCTCGAGCTTCTCCTTGATGGATGGACAGTGAGATGTCGAAGAATATCTCAGCAGGGCCTGTTGACCAGGTAGACTTGATAGAATTTGGGTTTTATCGGGTTTCTGTGTCTTGGGACGGGTTTTTTTATTGGTTTTTATTTTATTTTTTTCTTTGAAGGTCATACTGCACTATGAATGGCTGTCTACGTACTCTCGGGTGGAGGGAGATCATGTCATTCGTAGTTCAAGTTTTACGTGAAAGGTTTGAGAAATGTCTCTTTTGGGTTTGAATTTGGGTTTGATGGGTTTTTGGATTTTTTGTTTGGTTTGACCGCACCAGGAATGGCTGCCTATGTACTCCCGGGTGGAGGAAGATCAGGTCATTCTTAGTTCGATCTTTCTAGTGAAAATTTGAACTAATTTAATCGATTTGCAGGACCAGGATGATGGCTGGTAAGTGCTTTACACATAATACGTTTTCCAGTGTCTGAGTTGATAAGTTGGGGAAATTCACTCTCGTCCATCTCTAGCAATCTGATAGCTCCTACTGTCAACACTTCTTTTAGAATGATAGGACCTTACCAATTCGAGGGTAACTTTTCTTTGGCTTCATCTTGATTGGCCAAAACTTTCTTCAGTACCAAGTCATTTTCCTTAAATTTTTGGATTCGGCCTTTCTTGTTGTATGATCGAGCAATCATTTGCTGATATAACTGCCCGTGAAAAATGGCTCTAGCCCTCATTTCATCTATCAGGGACAACTGGTGGTACCGCTCTTACAACCATTGATTTTCTTTCATCTAAGCGTCTATTAACACTCGCTAGGACTCCATTTCTACTTCTATGGGAAGTACTGCTTCCATGCCATAGACCAATGAATAGGGGGTAGCCCTAGTAGAAGTACGGATTATCGTCATGTATGCTAACAGAGTCAGAGGCAATAGGTCAGGCCATCCTTTATGATTGGCGGATATTTTCTGCATAATCTTCTTGATGGTCTTATTGGCTACTTCGACAGCACCATTCATCTTGGGTCGGTAGATGACGGAATTGATATGCTTGATATAAAATTTGCTGCATAAATCTCTCATCATCTAATTGTTTATATTCTTGGCTTTGTCTAAGACGATCACTTTCGGCTATCCGTATCGACAAACGACATTATTTTTGATGAAACCAATGATTATCTCCTTGGTGACTTTGGGAAAAGAGGCAGCTTCAACCCACTTGGTGAAATAATCGATCATGGTGAAGATGAATCGATGTCCGTTGTTGGCTTTGGGTTCTATCGACCCAATCACATCCATTCCCTACATGGAAAAAGGCCATGGCGAACTCATATTGTGTAGCTCATTTGGAGGAGCGTGAATAGCATTTCCGTGGACTTGGCATTGGTAGCATTTCCTGACGTGATCATCATAGTCAGCTTTGAGAGAGACCCAGTAATGCCATGTTCTTAATATCTTTTTGGCCAGTAGATGACTGCTCATGTGTGGACCACAGACTCTGCCGTGCACTTCATCCATCAGTCTCCGGGCATGCTCCTTATCGAGGCATCTTAAAAGGCCTATTCCAGCATCCCTCTTATAAAGTGCATCTCCGCTTAGATAGAACTTCATAGCCATCTTGTGAATCCGCTTTCTTTTAGTTTAGCTTGCCCCGACGGGTGTAGATCCATCTCGGAGATATTCCTTGATGTCTTGATACCAAGGTTGATAGATAGGGGGTATTTCATCTAATACTTCTCCAATGTAATTCTCGTATGTCGGGGCCTTTTGGCTTGTGAATTTGATGTCTGGAATTCCCCTCCTACCCGATGTGTTGATCAGATAAGCCAATATTGCCAACGCATCCGCAAAATCATTCCTTCCTCGAGGGATATGGATGAAGGTTATTTCCTCAAAATATATGGATATGTTGATAACCTGCCGATGATAGGGAAATAAATGCAATTCTTTGGTATGATATACCCCAGTGGTTTGTCTGATAACCAACTCAGAATCTCCAAAAACTAGTAGACGCAGGATACCCATGGACTGGGCTAGTTTCAACCCCATTATGTAGCCTTCATACTCACCCGTGTTGTTGGTGTTGACAAACTACAACTTGGTAGCCACAGGATACTATTCCCCTGTACTAAATATAAGGACTGCCCCAGCTTCGGCACCTTCCATGTTCACCGCTCAATTAAAATACATTTTCCAAGTTTGGATTGTATTCTCCTGAGGTATTTGTTGAATTGTCATGATCCCATCATCTGGGAAATAAGTTTCCAAGGGTTCAAAAGCCCTTGTCGGTGTGCTTCGGCCAGTTGATTTGTAATGCCTTGGCCATTGATGGACTTCTGAGTCACGTAGATAATGTCAAACTATTGTAGGATCAACTGCCATTTGGACAATCGATAATTCAACATTGGTTTGTTGAATATGTATTTCAGTGGATCCATGCGGGATATGAGGTAGGTCGTGTGCCCATGCAGATAGTGTTGTAGCCTCATGGCGGCCCATGTTAATGTATAACATGTCTTTTCAATTAAAGTGTACTTCTGTTCGCCGCTGCTGAATCTTTTGTTGATGTGTTAGATAGCCCTCTCCTTGTTACTGTCATCTTTCTGTCCTAGCATATAGCCCATTGTGTTGGCATTGACGGACAAGTATATAAACAAGGGAACTTCATCTCTCGGGGTACCAAGACAGGCGCTTCAATCTGCTACTTCTTGATGGCAAGGAAAGCTTTTTGGCAATCTTCATTCCATTTCGTGGAGTCGTTCTTCCTTAGCAGCTTGAAAATGGGTTCACACATCTTTGTGAGCTGGGCAATGAACCGACTTATGAAATTGATCCTCCCTAGGAACTTGCGTATCTCTTTTTTTGTTCGAGGCACGGGTATCTCTGTGATGACTTTAATCTTGGCGGGATCCAGCTCAATTCCTCTATTGCTTACCAAATATCCTAACAACTTACCCAATTTAACACTGAAAGCGCATTTGGCCGGATTTAGCTTGAGATTGTACTTACGCAACCTATTGAACAGCTTCTTGAGATAGTTGATGTGATCGTCCTCCTTCCAAGATTTATTGATGATGTCATCCACATAAACCTCTATCTCCTTATGCATTATGTCGTGAAACAAGGCTATCATAGGTCGTTGATACGTGGCACCGGCATTGAAGAGGCTGAATGATAAACGTCTATAACAAAAGGTTCCCCAGGGAGTGATGAAGGCTGTCTTCTCCCTGTCCTCTTCAGCGACCATGATTTGATGGTAACCAGCAAAGCAATCCATAAAAGAATATATGTTGTACTGCGTCGAATTATCTATCAGGACGTGGATGAAAGAACCTAGAAATTATCCTTAAAATAGGCTTTGTTCAAATCCATATAATCCACGCATACTCGTACCTTCCCTCCGGGCTTAGGCACGGGAACTATGTTTGATAGCCACTTCGAGAATGTTGATGCCATGATGATACTAGCTTTGAATTATTTGACAACCTCTTTTTTGACTTTCAGACTCCATTCAAGTTTCAATTACCTGAGCTTCTGTTTGACTGGCTTGAATCCATCTTTGATGGGGAGTCGATGGATGACAACGTCAGTAGACAAGCCAACCATGCCTTCATGTGACAATGCAAGCACATCTTGGAACTGTTTTAAGATTTCAATTAGGTCGGTTCTTTGGTCTCGGGTGAGGTCTAGGCCTATCTGGATTTCTTTGAGGTTTTCTGAGGTTTCGATATTGACAGTGGTGGTTTGGTCGGGGTTTGGTTTGGGTTTGTCTTCGACCCATTCTTTGATCTCCTAGGGCACCTCATAGTCATCTACCTCCTCTTGATCAATCTCCATCAAGTCGAAGTTAAACTCTACATCAAAGTTGTAGTCACTGTGACAGTTTGGCATCTCATCAGTAGGGACAAACACGTCCAATTCTGGAGTCCTGAAAACAAAATTCTTTCCCTTTAATATATGAAACTGTTTAATCATACAAAGCATTTAGCAAAAGCATGACAAAAGTTACTACTATAGTTGTGCAATAAAATAAGCAGTAAATAAAATCATATTTCAGAGCAGATGGACTTTCTTCCCTTTTACCCTTTTTAAATGAGGTAAGAGACGCTGCTCCAATTGTCCAATGTCAGGTCCTTATGAATGGGGAGGACAAAGGATTTGTAATTATCCGCTTCATCTCTGATGATGACTGAGACATCCTTCCTATCAGAGTCGGGGTTCTTCTTTGAACTGCCACCCTTCCCCTTCTTGATGCAAGAAATTTGAATATGATCTTCTTCGTCACTGTCTGGGATATCATCATTCATCCCCTCGTAGTGCATTATACAATACATGTTGGCAAATGGGTTTCGTCCTTCGAATAGAAACTTTTCTTTTCCCTTTTTGCTCTCCCCATCAGGATTTGGTGCTTTGCTCTCACTTATCAGTATGATCTGAGGAAATAACATGGCTTACAAAACAGCAGGAATCTTCCTTATTGGATTCATAAATCCAGCATCAATTAGGTTTGTCAATATTAAAGTGGAAGCAGAAACCTTTGGGTGCTTGTGTGGGTTCCGGTGGTTTGACCTGGATGAATAGCTTAATCCGTCTTTCCCCGACTGGCTCAGAATCGGTACCGAACTTTTAATACCTTACTTATTATTTCCTAACCTTTCTCCAGGGCGAAAACCCAAAGATACCATCTCCTGTCCTACCGTCATTACTTCAGGGGAAACTTTTGGTTTCAGAGCTGGTGCCCCAACAGGTAGGTACTGAATATTGCGCACCTCCAATGCTTGAAAACTAGCATGTTCAATCCCTTCATCCAGACTGATCACCAGCATGTCTCCCTGTATGCAGACATGGTATTCTGGCTCGGCATTTACTATGATTAGGTTGCCATTGATAATGTACTTGAGTTGCTGATGAATGGTGGATGGAACTGCTCCTGCCATGTGCATCCACGGCTTTCCCAGCAATAAGTTTTATCTGGTTGTAATGTTGAGTACCTGGAAGGATACATAGAAAGTGTGGGGACCAATTTCCGATGGCAACTTAATCTCTCCCATAGCCTCTCAGCGGGACCTATCGAAAGCCCAGATAACTACATGATTGGTACGGATCCGGTTTGGGTTGATCTTCATTCTTTCCAAGGTGTCGTAGGGATAGATGTTTAGAGACGATCCTGCATCTATAAGCACACCTCCGATCACATACCCTAATGACATTACTGCTATGTGCAGTGACTTACGATGGCCCGTCCTCTCTTTGGGTTTATCATCGTCAGTGAAAGATATCTCATTGTTGTTAAAGATGTGTTCTATCACATTATGAAATTTCTCAACATTCACTGTCTTTGGCATATGGGCTTCCTCTAGTACTTTCACCAGAATATTGCGATGATCCACCGAGGATAAAACTAGGTCCAGGATGGACATCTGTTTGGGTGCATCCTTCAAGCTTTGCACCACCTTGATCTTGTTATGCCCCATTTTTCTGAGGAATTCTTCAACTTTCTCTTCAGCCACTTTCCCTTTAGTTTTGATGACTGAATTGATCACCAGCTGAGGCAGGTATAACGAATTCTCCTTTGATACAGTGGCAATGTTGTTTAAGGTTGAACCTTCATCCTTCCCATAGTTCCATAGGACTCTTTTCAGACTGATCACTGGATATTGCGGTCTAAAGGGCAGTATTAAAGGTTCGGGTGCAGCTACCTTCATAAGATTTTGTGCTTCTTGTACACCTTTCCCAGGCAGTATCAAGGGTGCCCCAGCTAGCTCCTTCTCACATGAAATAACAGCTACTGTTCCCTAATGCCATGCCATGGGAATAAAGAGTGTTTCATCATCGGGATAACCATAATTTTGATTTACTTTTATAAGCTCACCATTTTCAATCATAATCTGAATAAGGTGACGAAGTCCCCAACAATCTTCAGTGTCATGACCGGGTGCGTTGGAGTGATATTAACAGATACTATCAGGATTGAATTTTTTGGATCGAGGGTTCCCTGGGGGTAACAAATCTACAACCATCCTCTCATTTATCAGCATTTGGAGGATTTCTTTCATCGGCTGGTTCAAATTAATGAAGTTCCTTTGGAAGGCAAATTCCCTATCTACTTGAAACTTCTCTTCCTTGGCGCCCTTGTCGTCCTAGGGTTTATGCTCATGAAATCGATAATGATCCCTCATAGTAATGGGGCTAATTTTCGGTGTAAGAGGACTTGCTTCATGCTGGTTGGTCTGATTTATCAGTTGCCTAGTTATCAGATGTTGATACACGACTAGATCCGCCTACTGTCCAATCTGTTCCTTGATAGACTTGATTTTCTATTCCATCAGGAACTGTCTTTCTGAAAGTTCCCAACTGTCTGGGTTATTATTACTTGATTGGGTTGACTCTCTAATATAACGAAGGTATTTGGATCCTTCTCCACTCTTCGTGCTTATCATGTTGACACTCTCCTCTTTGTGCTGAGGGAGGGGATTATCCTGCACATGCGGTTGTTCAGGCTTGGTCACCACAATCTATCTGTTGTCTATCAAGTCTTGGATTTTGTGCTTGAGAGACCAACAGTCTTGTGTATCATGGCCCGGGGATCCGGAATGGTATACGCACTTCTTGCTTGGGTCGAAATTCCGTCCATCGGTACTGGTTGGTGGAAGGAGTTAAACAATCTTCTTTTGTGCCATCAACAATTTAAGCACATTTTTTAATGAATACCCTAAGGGGGTGAACGTTCTTCGACGTCTGGCCTCCGCAATTTTCTGAAATGGAGGATTAGAAGGTTGAGCACTTGAAAAGGGGAATAGTTCCTCCTTGGAATGGGCATACTGCTCGAATCGCCCCTCTGATTATGTCTTTGCAGTATTAAGGACACTTCTTCTTCTTTCTTCTTATGGGCTCTCCGGGGAATACTCCCATAACTCCCAGATTGGATATGCTCAGCAACAGCTTCCAAGGCGGTAAGATTTTTTATCTTCCCATATTTTAGCCCCATTTCAGCCATTTTTCCATGCTTGATCATTTCCGAGAATGGTTTTCCTATGCCTGCTAGGACCCTTTCGTAATACGGAGCTTCTTGAATGTCGATGAAGGTTATGACTATCTCAGACTCAGTCAAAGGTGGGGTGACTTGTACTGCTACCCGCCTCTATCATTGAGTATAATCTCTTAATGACTCGGTATTTTGTTTCTTAATTTTCGTGATCGGATATCTTTTTGGAGCCATTTGAGATTAAAAGTTATTGATTGAGGAAGGCATGTGCTAGGTCTTCCCAACTGTGAATCTTTGAATTGTCCTGATAAGTAGGTTTTCTACCTACTTATTGGCTATCAACTTGCTACGATTATAGCTTAATCTCAAGTATTTTATTGTCTTTTGATATGTTTTATCTTTGTTTTCTAGGTTTTATTATGGAAACTCAATTGGCAAAGGAATGGCATGGAATAGCATGGTTTTGGCATGGAAATGGTTGGAAGGAAAGATGGAAAGCTTTTGGTGAACCAAAGGTTGAGTTGGAATGGGGAGATAGCTTATGGCCTATGCAAGTGGCCCGTGTTCAGAATCAGGGAAGGCAACTGAAGGTGAAAGAAGCAGCAAAAGAAGCAGCAATTATCAGCATTACACCAGAGAACACCAGCAGAAAACACAGCACCGCGGGGCCGCGCCGGTTTGAAGAAGAAAAGATGTGCGCCCGCGCCCCAAATGAACTATGGGGCCGCGCGGCCGCGCCAGTCAAGGCTGGAAATTTATTGACTTTTCATTTAATCATTTTTGCTGAGCGTGTATTTCATATAGGGGTGTAATTTGCAAGGAATAAGATATTAGATATTCATTAGACAGTTTTTATTTCTTTTTCTAGGGTTAGAGAGCTAGAGGAGGTTTCTCTTCATCATTGTTGTTTCTCTCTTCTAGTTTCTCAGTAGATTTCCATTCTTAGGGTTTACATTTGGTTTGATTGTGATTCTGAACTCAACTTGAAGACTTATTGGGGAAGGAGAATATTCAGATTTACAATTTCATCTCTCTTATTCTCTTTACTTTCATTATTTACTTTCAATGTTTAGATCAAATCCCATAATGGTTGTAGGTTCAGAGATGAACTTGAAAGTAGTATGCATACAAGCCAATCATGTGTGATGATAAAGCATATACTTTGGAGACAATATTATTTATTTATTAATAAAAATATTTATTTATTAAAGGCATTTAATTATCTACGTGGTACTATTTTTATAATTTGTAAATAACCCATAGTTTTAAACAATCCTTTTAGAATCATGATGATGATCATGCTAATGAGATCTAAATTCTTAGAAAGCTTTAAAACTAAAATTGTTCCCAATCGTGGGATTACTAAAAAGGGGATTAATAAATCCGGATAAATTGGTACATATGTTGCTTGCACATTGGATGAGAATGATTGATCTCATGATCATTTGTGTGGAGACACTAAAGCAAGTATGTAGGTGCTTATTGGAGAATAAGTTCACTGAACGTGACTCGCTATGGAATACCTAATGGAGTTTTACTCGACTGTCAATAGGAAGTCTTAATGTGATAGTAGTACATTGGACTTGAGATCATCATAGTATCTTGTATGTAATGAATTATACTTGGACTTATTCCTTAAAGCCCTTTAGGGTATATAAAAGGGTATACTTGAGTATAATGAGTTACATACGGAGATAATGAATGATCAATAAAGAATCTATCACCTCTAGTAAAAGAGGAGATATGTCTTATGTGATTCGTTAAATGACAACCCAGGAATCCTTGGCCAAGGTGGAATGAAATTAGAAAGGAGTTTCTAATTTGCATTATTTGGAGTTGTGCATTTTCTAATCGAAATACATATAATTGAATAAAATAAGACTTGACAGTAAATCCATGTCTTATATTTAATTGAGACATTGTATGGTGGAAGGATTGAATTGTACAGTAACTCTTTATTCACAGGTTCTTTTATGATTAATGTTGAAATCTATATTATCTGGAAAGTCGTTGATCGCTAGGGAGGCTTATCCTTATTGTAGAATAAATATTATTTATTTAAATAGATTATTAATTTTATTTATTTATTTAAATAAGATTAGAATTGTTCTAATTGATTTATTCATAACCGGTTTAATATGGAGAACCTAAAGGGTCACACCATAAAAGGAAGAATAATTTTTTAAGAAGGTAATGACATAATCGTAATAATGCATTAACTGTAATTAATTTAATCTATGGTCATAGAATAAATTAAATAGCTTAATGTTTATTATTTAGTATTTTGAAAATATTAAATATAAATTAATAAGAGTCTTATTAATATTATTTTAATTATTATTATTTTAATTTCTAAAGGAGTTTAGTAATTAATTTAATATTAGTACTCTCATTTATTCCTAATAAGATTATGAGACAAATTAATTAAATGAATTTAATTAATTATTCCCAATGTGGTGGGAAGCCTAAATTAATTAAAGGAGTTTAATTAATTAATTGAAATCCCATGTCTAATAGGATTAGAAGGGTTAACCAATATCTATATAAGAGGAGTCTTATAATAGATATCAGTTGATGCAATTCCAATTATTAGAGAGTACTCCTTTTTTATAAGGGATAGAAAACTAAGCCAACCACCCTCCTTCTTGATAATTCATCTTCCTTGGTGGATCACCTCTAAAGGCCAAACACTTGGGTGGCTAACGTTGATCAAAGGAAGGAATCTAACCCAGAAATTCAAGAAGATCACGAAGAACAAGGAGTTGAACTCGTACCTGTGGAAGTTTCATTCTACAATGGTATGATTTCATAACTTCTTATTTATCGTTTTAAATTAATAATTTGCATAAAGGATGATCCGGGTAATAGTTTTGTAGAAATTTTTTAAACTCTGATATACCATGCTTCCGCTAATTTTTGCAATTTGATTGCTTCACGATTTCATACAAACCTAACAGAACTAACCACCATTATGGGATTCTAATAGATTTTATTGTTTAGTTCAGATTATTATGCCTTATCATTCTGTGTGATTGATTATATATGGATTGCCTAGCATGGTTGTATTTAATGTTTAGATGCTTGATCACCATCTACCTTAATAGTTTATATGGAATTAAAAGAGGAAGTATAAACTTAGATTTGGCCATGCTAGCATATGTTTATAAAATTTGCATGTGATGAATTTTGTGATTCGTAATCCGGATAGACATATACCGACTTACCATATGTAGTCCATTAAGAGCTTATACTTAAACTGATATTGCTTGTAAGTCACATAGACATATAGTGAGTTAGGTAATATTGGTGTTCACATGAATTCTATCTCTTTTGTGGATTTTATGTGATATGAACTTCGTTTATTAAAAGATATCCATTTCTCACTTTCGTGCTCTCGACTAGCAATCCTAAGTAATTAATTATGCTTAACATGAGGTGTATATTCTGAATGATGCAATAAGTGAAGTTAGGATCCCATTTCTCTCCAATTTAAATCAATCATCTGTTATTTAGTTAGTTTTAGTTTATAATAATTCTAGTCAGTAATTCACCCATTGTTTACTAGTTTGAGCAGCCTAAAATAGCTATAAAATTTTTGCATGATAGTTTAATTATAATTGCTTATCTCCGTGGGAACGATCTTTACTTATCTTATATTACTTGTTGACCGTGTATACTTGCACGCGTTTGTGTCTGTTTTGTTAACACAGAAATGGAGCAACAAGTTTTTGGCTCTGTTGCCGGGGATAAGTTGTTATTTTTATTACTATTGAAATTAATTTTTGTTAGATTTGTCTGACTTGAACAATTCACTTCTTATCTCATTTCTATTTTGTTTTTATTTGTGTTTCACGTACTTATGGTTAGTATATTCACACTCGATCCACAAATTCTGCGTTTGTGCCTCTATAAGAAAACATCAACGGTAAAGCTTTGAGAACGAACACAAGAACTACTAACACACAAAAGGACCCTGAACAGTAGCTACAAATGGCAGCCGAAGAACAGAGAGAGGAATAGAGAGCGTTGAGGGATTACTCAATGCTAAGGATCAATGATTTACAATCCAGTATAGTCAAGTTAGCGATAGCTGCAAACACTTTTGAGATCAAACCAGGGAAAATTCAGATGGTTCAGAACACAGTCCAGTTTGGGGGTGCAGCTACAGAAGATCCTAATGAGCATATCCTGAGTTTTATCGAGATTTGCTACAAAATTAAGTACAACAATGTTTCGGATGATGCGGTAAAGCTTCGACTATTTCCATTCACCTTGAGAGATAAAGCGAAGTGTTGGTTGCATTCGCTACCATCAAGCTCAATCACTACGTGGGAGGACTTAGCACAAAAGTTTCTCGCCAAATTCTTTCCAATGGCTAAGACTGCTCAAATGAGGAGTGCCCTGTCTTAGTTTGCACAACAACAAAGGAAATCTTTGTATGAGGCATGGGAGTGATATAAAGAGATGCTAAGGAAATGCCCTCATCACGAAATGCCAGACTGGATGGTGATCAACTTATTCTATAATGGATAGGGATGGCAGTCAAGGCCAAACATTGATGCCGCATCAGGAGGAGCTCTATGGGCCAAGAGCTATGAGACAGCCTATGATTTAATAGAGACCATAGCGGCCACTGAATATCAGAATCCGACATCTAGAATGTCGCAACCAAAAGTGGCCGGGGTATTGGATGTGGATACCGTCACTACACTTTCAGCTCAAACGGCGACTATGTCGAAGAAAATTGACTCTATAGCTAAAAACAGAGTTCAACAAGTTGCTTTTGTATGGAGTTATATGCGGGATCACACCCGACAGAACAATGTGCCATCACTACAGAATTAGTGCAATTCGTCAGCAACTATCAAAAGCCTCAGAATTAATTTTCAAACTTCTACCTGTTGGGTTTGTACGAAATCGTGACGCAATCAAATTGCAAAAATTAGCGGAAGCATGATATATCAGAGTTTAAAAAAAATTTCTACAAAACCATTACCCGGATCATCCTTTATGCAAATTATTAATTTAAAACGATAAATAAGAAGTTATGGAATCATACCCTTGTAGAACGAAGCTTCCACAGGTACTAGTTCAACTCCTTGTTCTTCGTGATCTCCTTGAATTTCCGGGTTAGATTCCTTTCTTTGATCAACGTTAGCCACCCAAGTGTTTGGCCTCTAGAGGTGATCCACCAAGGAAGATGAATTATCAAGAAGGAGGGTGTTTGGCTTAGTTTTCTATTCTCTATAGAAATGGAGTACTCTCCAACAATTGGAATTGCATCAAATTAATATCTATTATAAGACTTCTCTTATATAGACATTGGTCAACCCTTCTAATCCTATTAGACATGGGATTTCTTTTAATTAATTAAACTCCTTTAATTAATTTAGGCTTCCCACCACATGGGAATAATTAATTAAATTCATTTAATTAATTTGTCTCCTAATCTTATTAGGAATAAATGAGAGTACTAAATATTAAATTAATTACTAAACTCCTTTAGAAATTAAAATAATAATAATTGTAATAATATTAATAAGACTCCTCTTATTAATTTATATTTAATATTTCCAAAATATTAAATAATAAACATTAAGCTATTTAATTTATTCTATCACCATAGATTAAATTAATTATACTTAATGCATTATTACGATTATGCCATTACCTTCTTAAATATTTATTCTTCCTTTTATGGTGTGACCCTTTAGGTTCTCCATATTAAACCGGTTGTGAATAAATCAATTAAAACAATTTTAATCTTATT
Organism: Panax stipuleanatus; assembly: GCA_020205555.1. NCBI lineage: Eukaryota > Viridiplantae > Streptophyta > Magnoliopsida > Apiales > Araliaceae > Panax > Panax stipuleanatus. Next base: position 53,390,942 of record CM035115.1, on the reverse strand, counting down.
TAAATAAATAAATTAAACTAATAATCTATTTAAATAAATAATATTTATTCTACAATAGGGATAAGCCTCCCTAGCGATCAACGACTTTCCAGATAATATAGATTTCAACATTAATCATAAAAGAACCTGTGAGTTAATAGTTACCATACAATTCAATCCTTCCACCATACAATGTCCCAATTAAATATAAGACATGGATTTACTGTCAAGTCTTATTTTATTTAATTATATGTATCTCGATTAGAAAATGCACAACTCCAAATAATGCAAATTAAAAACTCCTTTCTAATTTCATTTCACCTTGGCCAAGGATTCCTGGGTTGTCATTTAACGAATCACATGGGACATATCTCCTCTTTTACTAGAGGTGGTAGATTCTTTATTGATCATTCATTATCTCCATATGTAACTCATTATACCCAAGCATACCCTATATATGCCTTAAAAGGTCTTAAGGAATAAGTCAAAGTATAATTTGTTACATACAAGATACTATGATGATCTCAAGTCCAAGGATCACTTGTACTACTATCACATTAGGAATTCCTATTGACATGCGAGTAAAACTCCATTAGGTATTCCATAGCGAATCACGTTCAGTGAACTTATTCTCCAATAAGCACCTACATACTTGCTTTAGTGTCTCCACACAAATGATCATGAGATCAATCATCCTCATCCAATGAGCAAGCAACATATGTACCAATCTATCCGGATTTACTAATCCCCTTTTTAGTAATCCCACGATTGGGAACTATTTTAGTTTTAGAGCTTTCTAAGAATTTAGATCTCATTAGCATGATCATCATCATGATTCTAAAAGCATTGCTTAAAACTATGGGTTATTTACATATTATAAAAACAGCACCATGTAGATAATTAAATGCCTTTAATAAATGAATATTTTATTAATAAATAAATAAGATTGTTTACAAAGTACGTGCTTTATCATCATACATGATTGGCTTGTATGCACACTACTATCAATCTCCCACTTGCACTAAAGCCAATCGCCATGGTATCTCATACCCATCTTCTCTAAGTGACGATCAAACTGCTGTTGTGTTAAAGCTTTAGTTAATGGATCTGCAATGTTGTCTTGAGAGTCTACACTCTCCTCTTTCAATGATTTGTTTAATCAAAGTGCCGCAACACATGTTTAGATTCAAGATGAGACTTAGGAACTATTCCTAGTTCTGTAATGAACTTTTCATCTAAAACATCAACTTGCAGCTTCACTTACAGTTATATACTATGCCTCTGTCACTGAATCAGCAACTGTTTGCTGCTTGGAACTCTTCCAACTCACTACGCCTCCGTTCAAGGTAAAAAACATACCCCGAAACAGATTTACTGTCATCTTGGTCAGTTTGAAAACTTGAGTCTGTGAAGCCCTCGAGTTTTAATTCAGACCCACCGTAGACAAGAAAAATATCTTTAGTCCTTCTCAAGTACTTTAGGATATTCTTCACTGCCTTCCAGTGCTCTTCTCCAGGATTCGACTGGTATCTGCTCGTTACACTAAGTGCATGAACAACATCCGGTCTAGTACATATCATACCGTACATGATAGATCCTATTGCAGAAGCATAAGGGATCTTACTCATACGGTCTCTCTCCTCAGGTGTCTTTGGGGCCTGTTTCTTGGAGAGATGTATTCCATGGCTCATCAGCATGAGACCTCTTTTGGAATCTTCCATGCTAAATCTCTTTAGCATTGCATCAATGTACGTTCCTTGGGATAAACCAAGCATCCTTTTAGATCTATCTCTATAGATCTTTATCCCCAAAATATAGGATGCTTCTCCCAAGTCCTTCATGGAGAAGTGTTTAGATAACCAGATTTTAATTGATTATAGCATAGGAATGTCATTCCCTATCAGTAATATATCATCAACATATAATACAAGGAATGAAATTGCGCTCCCACTAACCTTCTTGTACACACATGGTTCATCGTCATTTTTGATAAAATCAAACTCTTTGATTGTCTCATCAAAACGAATGTTCCATCTACGAGAAGCTTGCTTCAATCCATAAATGGATCGTTGCAGCTTACAGACTTGATTTATTTCAACCTTTGAAACAAATTCCTCTGGCTGTGTCATATACACATCCTCCTCAAGTTTCCCATTGAGGAAGGCTGTTTTCACTTCCATCTGCCAGATCTCATAGTCGTTATAAGCTGCAATCGCAAGCAAAATCCAAATGGACTTGAGCATAGCTACTGGTGAAAAGGTTTCATCATAATCAACTCCTTGTCTTTGTTTGAAACCTTTTGCAACCAGTCGGGCCTTATAGGTCTCCACCTTGCCGTCCGCTCCAGTCTTTCTTTTAAAGACCCATTTACACCCAATAGGCTTAATGCCTTCAGGTGGTGAAACCAAAGTCCATACTTTGTTTTCATACATGGAGTCCATTTCGGATTTCATGGCTTCAAGCCATTTCCCTGAGTCTTTATTACTCATGGCCTGTTCGTAATTCAATGGATCATCATCATTCATGATGTGTACCTCATCGTCATCCTCTATAACGAATCCATACCTCTCAGGTATCTTCGGTACTCTCCCAGATTTACGAACAGGGTGTGGTATAGTAGGTTCTTCTACTTGGTCAGGTACCTGACTTTGATCCGTGGTAATTTGTGGTTCTTGAACTTCTTCAAGATATATCTTACTCCCACTGACCCCTTCATGGATAAACTCCTTTTCCAAGAAGGCAGCATGTTTCGCAACAAACACCTTTTGATCAGTTAGATGATAGAAATAATACTCTACAGTTTCTTTAGGGTATCCCACAAATCTACACTTTTCGGATTTAGTCTGTAGCTTATCATGTTCAAACTTTTTGACATAAGCTGGACAACCCCAAGTCTTAACATGCTTAAGATTTAGTTTCCTCCCCTTCCACATCTCATATGGAGTCTTTGGGACGGATTTGGTAGGTACCTTGTTAAGTAGGTATGCAGCCGTTTCTAGGGCATATCCCCAGAAGGAAATTGGAAGGTCGGCAAAACTCATCATGGATCGAACCATGTCTAACAGTGTTCGATTTCTCCTTTCAGATACTCCATTTAACTGTGGTGTACCTGGAGGAATCCATTGTGAGATTATACCATTTTCTTTGAGACAATTGAGAAACTCACCGCTTAAGTATTCTCCGCCTCGATCTGATCGAAGTATCTTTATACTCTTGCCCGTTTGTTTCTCTACTTCACTTCTGAACTCTTTGAACTTTTCAAATGATTCTGACTTGTATTTCATTAAATACACATATCCAAATCTTGAGTGATCATCAGTGAAAGTAATAAAATAAGAATACCCACCCCGTGCACTTGTTGTCATAGGCCCACAAACGTCTGTGTGAATCAATGCCAATAACTCTGTAACTCTTTCTCCTCTTCCACTAAAAGGAGATTTAGTCATTTTACCCATGAGACAAGATTCACAAGTTGGATATGATTCATAATCGGATAGCTCGAGGAGCCCATCTTTATGCAACTTGGATAATCTTGTTTCATTGATATGACCGAGTCTACAGTGCCACATGTAGGTATAATTAATATCATCTCTTTTCCTTTTCTTAGTTTGTTCAATTTGAAATATATTTTCTTGTAAGTCAAGTGTATAAAGTCCATTTCGCAAATTTCCAATACCATATAAAACATCGTCTTTATAAATAGAACAACTATTGTTCTTTATAACAACGTTAAATCCTTCCATATCCAATACAGAAATTGAAATAATGTTTTTAATAATATTCGGAACATAATAACAATTATTAAGATAAATGGACTTGTCCGAAGGCATTGCTAAATAATAAGTTCCTACAGCTAATGCAGCAACCTTTGCTCCATTCCCCACTCGTAGGATCACCTCATCATTGTTCAGCTTTCTACTTCTGACCAGTCCCTGCACAGTATTACATATGTGAGAACCACAGCCGGTATCCAATATCCAAGTAGAATTATGACTTTCAGAAAAATTAATTTCAATCATAAACAAACCTTGATTGGAAGTCGAAGCTTCTCCAAGCTTCTTCTCTGCTAGATACTTCTTGCAGTTCCTTTTCCAATGTCCCGGCTTGTTGCAATGAAAGCACATTCCTTTAGCTGGTTCAGGTTTCTTTTGTTCCTTTTCTTTCCCCTTTCCCTTAGCCTTCTTGGATTTCTTCTTTTCAGAAGATACCTTAGGTCTCTTCCTTTTATTGGAAGAATCCACCATCAAGATATGGTTCTTCTTGGATGGGAAGTGACCTTCTGCAGTTTTCAGCATGTTAAGCAGCTCAGGCAAGCTGACATCTAGCTTATTCATGTGAAAATTAACCACAAACTGCGAGAAGGTCTCAGGGAGTGACTGCAAGACCAAGTCTTAACTCAACTCCCCATCCATGACGAACCCAAGCTGTCCAAGGCGTTCAATCAAATTGATCACTTTCAGGACATGAGTCTCGACAGCAGTACCCTCGGTCATCCGAGATCGGAAGAGCTCCTTAGATATCTCATATCTAGCAGTCCTACTCTGTTCACCATACAACTCCTTGAGGTGAAGCAGCATAGCAGGAGCATCCATTTTTTCGTGCTGACGCTGAAGCTCGTTATTCATGGATGCGAGCATGATGCATTGAGCCACAGATGCATCATCTTGCCACTTATTGAAAGTGACAATCTCTTCCTCAGAGGCTGTTTCTGAAACAAATTCAGGGACAGTTGAATTTAGGACATAAGAAATCTTTTCAGCAGTGAGAACAATTCTCAGATTTCTTAGCCAGTCCTCATAATTCGGCCCGGTAAGCTTGTTTGCATCAAGTATGCTTCGTAGTGAGATTAGTGATTTAGACATTTTTAAAATTCTGCATGTGAAAAATAACATTTTAGCAAACATTCATTTTATTAATTTTGCATACCAAAATAAATTTAGGTCTTTATTTTAAATTGGTATCTCCCACTATTTTTATCAAACTATATTACCCTCACTTATATAGTTCGGCAACATCTAATTAAAGATTCGCTAGTGAGAATAAGGATCCCATTTCAAATGTATATAACCTTGTGGATAGCACAACAAGCGATATACAAATAAATAGGTAGACAACTCTTGTCAATTACAACACTATATAACTCCTTTTATTTTGCCTCTTAAATCATAATGGTCAAGTGTGTGCACATCCGAACTAAAATGATTTAAGTTAAGTCCAGCCTAGCACTTCCATAAATTCAAAAAAGAAAAATGTTCGTCCTTGTGGATAGCACAACAAGACTAGATCGTTCAATTTTTTTGATAAGCATCAAATGTGATTAATTAACATCTTAAATACGCAATACTCGCCTTGTGGATAGCACAACAAGCTCATATTAAATATTTAATACTCTATTAATTTATCATGCTAGAAGGCGACGTTCGATATTCCAAATATCATTTGAACGCTTCGGACTTAATATTATTTCTTTGAGGGGTTTGTTATTATTTGTCTCATTTTGTTTAGCGCGCATGCACATATATATATAAAATACGCGTCATTTTATTAAACATGCGAAGCATGTTTACATAAAATATAATATATATAATATTTAGCATGCAATATAGAATATTATATTCTACCCGGATTGATTATGGACTTTTATTCTAGTTTGGTTCACTAGAGCCACCAAGTGAACCAAAAGGTCAAACCTAGGAGTGCAAGAATTTAAATTTAAATATAACTATTACATTTAAACCCGGGCTCCATACAAACAGGTCTTCACGCGCTCCTTGCTCCTTGGTCTCCAATTTCTTCAAGATAATTCTAACTATTCTTATTACATTAAACTATTTAATTTAAATAGAAACCTTGATCAACAGTCAAGGGGAAGTACATAGGAGGGAGATAGAATTTTACATCAAGAAAAAAAAATTAGAGAAGACGAGGTACGCAGACCCCATTTAATAAAACCCATTCATTCAAGCATTCAACTAAAATAAAATCCAATCACATTGGTCAAATAGTCCATAATCAATCCCCATTTATTTTCATACATATCACCATATATATCAATAAATAAATATTCATCTCATGAATTAAAACATTCCATATATATATGAGTATCATTTAATGGGCAATTTTAAATTGCATGAAATCCAATTTCAAGATTAAAATAAACTCTTTATTTTAATTATAAAATTATTTAGAATATAATATATAAATATATCATATTTATTTTTTAAAAAGAAGTCACCTTCTTTTATTAAAAGAGTCCTGCAGGTTTATTAAAAAAGTCATTTCCTGATGGGTCACCTTCTTTTTGGAGTAAGAAAGAGAAAACACCTTTTCTTTGCAGAATTCAAGATTAGCACCAAAAAAAAAAAATTGTGATTCGTCCCAAAAAAAGTCTTTTTTTTTTCTTAAAAAATATAATTTTATACAATAAAATTATGCCCAATAAATTATTTTAAATACATACCCATATGTATATGAAATCAAAAAAAAATTAATAATTGCATAAAGATTTGGCTCTGATGCCACTGTTGGGTTTGTACGAAATCGTGACGCAATCAAATTGCAAAAATTAGCGGAAGCATGATATATCAGAGTTTAAAAAAAATTTCTACAAAACCATTACCCGGATCATCCTTTATGCAAATTATTAATTTAAAACGATAAATAAGAAGTTATGGAATCATACCCTTGTAGAACGAAGCTTCCACAGGTACTAGTTCAACTCCTTGTTCTTCGTGATCTCCTTGAATTTCCGGGTTAGATTCCTTTCTTTGATCAACGTTAGCCACCCAAGTGTTTGGCCTCTAGAGGTGATCCACCAAGGAAGATGAATTATCAAGAAGGAGGGTGTTTGGCTTAGTTTTCTATTCTCTATAGAAAAGGAGTACTCTCCAACAATTGGAATTGCATCAAATTAATATCTATTATAAGACTTTTCTTATATAGACATTGGTCAACCCTTCTAATCCTATTAGACATGGGATTTCTTTTAATTAATTAAACTCCTTTAATTAATTTAGGCTTCCCACCATATGGGAATAATTAATTAAATTCATTTAATTAATTTGTCTCCTAATCTTATTAGGAATAAATGAGAGTACTAAATATTAAATTAATTACTAAACTCCTTTAGAAATTAAAATAATAATAATTGTAATAATATTAATAAGACTCCTCTTATTAATTTATATTTAATATTTCCAAAATATTAAATAATAAACATTAAGCTATTTAATTTATTCTATCACCATAGATTAAATTAATTATACTTAATACATTATTACGATTATGCCATTACCTTCTTAAATATTTATTCTTCCTTTTATGGTGTGACCCTTTAGGTTCTCCATATTAAACCGGTTGTGAATAAATCAATTAAAACAATTTTAATCTTATTTAAATAAATAAATTAAACTAATAATCTATTTAAATAAATAATATTTATTCTACAATAGGGATAAGCCTCCCTAGCGATCAACGACTTTCCAGATAATATAGATTTCAACATTAATCATAAAAGAACCTGTGAGTTAATAGTTACCATACAATTCAATCCTTCCACCATACAATGTCCCAATTAAATATAAGACATGGATTTACTGTCAAGTCTTATTTTATTTAATTATATGTATCTCGATTAGAAAATGCACAACTCCAAATAATGCAAATTAAAAACTCCTTTCTAATTTCATTTCACCTTGGCCAAGGATTCCTGGGTTGTCATTTAACGAATCACATGGGACATATCTCCTCTTTTACTAGAGGTGGTAGATTCTTTATTGATCATTCATTATCTCCATATGTAACTCATTATACCCAAGCATACCCTATATATGCCTTAAAAGGTCTTAAGGAATAAGTCAAAGTATAATTTGTTACATACAAGATACTATGATGATCTCAAGTCCAAGGATCACTTGTACTACTATCACATTAGGAATTCCTATTGACATGCGAGTAAAACTCCATTAGGTATTCCATAGCGAATCACGTTCAGTGAACTTATTCTCCGATAAGCACCTACATACTTGCTTTAGTGTCTCCACACAAATGATCATGAGATCAATCATCCTCATCCAATGAGCAAGCAACATATGTACCAATCTATCCGGATTTACTAATCTCCTTTTTAGTAATCCCACGATTGGGAACTATTTTAGTTTTAGAGCTTTCTAAGAATTTAGATCTCATTAGCATGATCATCATCATGATTCTAAAAGCATTGCTTAAAACTATGGGTTATTTACATATTATAAAAACAGCACCATGTAGATAATTAAATGCCTTTAATAAATGAATATTTTATTAATAAATAAATAAGATTGTTTACAAAGTACGTGCTTTATCATCATACATGATTGGCTTGTATGCACACTACTATCACTACCATCCAAACAACAGCAACCATCCAAATTTCAGCTGGAGTAACAATCAAAATGCTCAACAGTCTCAATACCAACCTCAGCAACAACCATACCAAAGTGCTCAACAAACTCAATACCAACCATACCAACAACAAAAATCTCAACCGCAATAGTCACAACAACAGTATGCCTCTAGACCGTCACATCCTCCCGAATTTCATCAACACAATCCAGCTCTTAATCCACAAATAGAGGAGAAAGCTGAAATAGACAAACTCAAGTTGATGGTTAAGAGCCAAGCGGTGTCTGTCAAATATTGGAGACTCAAATATGCCAGATTGCCAATGCACTCCTTAACAGACCGCAAGGGACACTACCGAGCAATACTGAAGCAAATCTAGGAAGAAGGGATGGGAAGGAGCAATGTCAGGCCATTACACTAAGGTCTAGGAAGCAAACTGCAGTTCTGAAGACTGGCGCGGCCGCGCCCCAGGAAGTACAAAACCTGGCGCGGCCGCGCCCATGTGCAGAAAATGCTGATGTAGTTCTGAATAATGGGAAAGATGGGGACAATGTAGTTGAGTCAGAAAAGGATGTATCCACTGAGAAAACCAATGCTATACCACAAGTGGTCTACCCTCCTGCACCATATCCTTAGAGGCTTCAGAAGCAAAGACTAGACAAACAGTTCGCGATGTTTTTGGAGGTGTTCAAGAAACTGCAGATCAACATACCCTTCGCCAAAGCTTTGGAACAAATGCAAAGCTATGCGAAGTTTATGAAAGGCATTCTATCAAGGAAGAAGAAGTTAGAGGATTATGAAACAGTTGCCTTGACAGAAGAATATAGTGCAGTCTTGCAAATAAAACTACCTCCAAAGCTCAAAGATCCTGGCAGCTTTACGATCATGCTCCATTGGGAAATTGTCCTTCAGTAAGTGCTTATGCGACTTGGGGGCAAGTATAAACTTGATGCCTCTATCGGTATTCACTCAGTTGGGATTGCCGGCTCCTAAGCCGACAAGCATATCATTGCAGCTTACCGATAGGTCCATCACCTACCCAAGAGGTATCGTAGAAGATGTGTTCGTAAAAGTGGACAAGTTTATTTTCCCTGCCGACTTTATCATTCTGGATAATGAAGAGGATAAGAACATACCAATCATTCTTGGGAGACCGTTTATAGCTACTGGGCGAACACTCATAGACGTACAGAAGGGAGAACTACCTATAAGGGTTCAGGACCAAGAGGTCACATTTAATGTCTTCAAAGCTATGAAGTTCCCCACAGATGACGAAGAATACTTCAAAGTTGATATTGTCGACAGGGTAATGCATGAAGAGGCTGAGCAAGTTATGAGCATGGATCCATTAGAGAGTGCTCTATTGGAAGACTCTGGCATGGAAGATACAGATGTGGTGGAGTACATATAAATTTTGAAAACGGTGCCTCAGATGAGAAAGTGCAAGATTCCCATTGAACCACTCAAACATACAGGAGAGACATCAGAGCGACTAAAGCCCTCTCTTGATATGCTTCCCACCTTTGACCTTAAACCTCTTCCTAATCATTTGAGATATGCGTATTTGGGGGAATTTTCCACGTTACCGGTTATTATTTCTTCTGCTCTATCATCCTATTAGGAAAGCAAGTTGCTGCGGGTTCTACGAGAGTTCAAATCAGCTATTGAGTGGACCAAAGCTGACATCAAGGGGATCAGCCCCTCATACTGCATGCACAAGATACTTCTGGAAGATGACAGTAAGCCCACAGTAGAGCAATAGAGGAGATTGAATCCGATTATAAAAGAGGTCGTCAAAAAGGAGATCCTAAAGTGGTTAGATGCCGAAATCATTTATCCGATCTCAGACAGCTCTTGGGTGAGCCCGGTGCAGTGCGTTCCGAATAAGGGAGGTATGACAGTCGTGTCAAATGAGAAGAATGAACTTATACCTACCAGGACAGTCACAGGGTGGCGGGTCTGCATGGACTATCACAGATTGAACACAGCTACAAGGAAGGGCCATTTCCCTCTCCCGTTCATTGACCAGATGCTGGAAAGGTTAGCGGAACACGATTACTATTGCCTCCTGGATGGTTATTCAGGGTATAACCCGATTGTTATAGCCCCAAAGGACCAAGAGAAGACTACTTTCACGTGCCCATATGATAATTTTGCATTTAGAAGGATGTCTTTCAAATTATGAAATGCTCCAGCCACTTTCTAGAGATGTATGATGGTGATATTCTCCGATATGGTCGAGCAAAATGTAGAAGTTTTCATGGACGACTTCTCAGTCTTTGGAGACTCTTTCGACATATGCTTGGAGAATTTGGTGCTGGTGTTAAAGAGGTGTGTTGAGACCAACTTAGTACTGAATTGGGAAAAGTGTTATTTTATGGTACAGGAAGACATTATTATTGGTCACAAAGTCTCATGGAAAGGATTAGAGGTGGACATAGCGAAATTGGAGACAATTGAAAGTTTACTACCACCAACCTCAATAAAGGGGGTCCGTAGTTTCCTTAGGCAAGCAAGATTCTATCGTCGCTCCATAAAAGACTTCTCAAAGATCATTAAGCCTCTGTACAGTTTGCTTGAGAAGGATGTCCCATTTAGATTCGACGAAGAATGCCTAGTTACCTTTGAGCAATTAAAGAAGAAATTAACTACGACACCCATTATTACAACTTCTGACTGGTCTCTTCCATTTGAATTGATATGCGATGCAAGTGACTTCGCTGTGGGGGTTATCTTGGGACAACGCAGGGATAAGGTTTTTCATGTAATCTACTATGCAAGCAAAACCATGACGGATGCCCAACTAAACTACACCACCACAAAGAAGGAGCTTCTAGCTGTTGTGCACGCATTTGACAAATTCAAGTCTTATTTGATTGGGACAAGGGTAGTCGTATACACCGATCATGCAGTAATCCGATACCTGATTTCAAAGAAAGATGCTAAACCCCATCTTATTCGGTGGATACTTCTTCTATAAGAATTTGATTTGGAAATCAAAGACAAGAAGAGGACCGAAAACCAAGTGTCTGACCACTTATCTCGATTAGAGAACCCGAGAATGGTCACAAATGACAAAGTGATGATTAATGAGTCCTTCCTAGATGAACAATTATTTATGGTGCAAGGCGAAATGCCCTAGTTTGTGGACTTTGCGAACTTCCTAGTGAGCAATATTATCCCTTTTGACTTCACTAGAGCCAAGAAGAAGAAGTTTTTACACGATGTCAGATGGTATAGTTGGGATGAGCCGTATTTGTTTAAGCAGTGCGCTGATAGGATGATCAGACGGTGCATTCCAGAAAGTGAGACGGATAGCATACTTCATGATTGCCATTCATTAGTTTATGGTGGACACTACGGGGGCGAGAGGACAGCTGCCAAGGTACTCCAGGAAAGCTTTTATTGGCCGACATTATATAAAGATGCCTACAACTTTGTCCAAAAATGTGACCGGTGTCAGCGAGTGGGTAATATATCAAAGCGGAACGAGATGCCTTTGAATATGATCCTAGAGGTCGAGATCTTTGACTTCTGGGGGATAGACTTCATGGGGCCTTTTGTTTCATCATGTGGCAATCTATATATCTTGCTAGCAGTGGATTACGTGTCCAAGTGGGTAGAAATAGAAGCCTTATAGACTAATGATGCTAGAGTGGTCTTGCATTTTCTTAAGAAGAGTATATTCACACGCTTTGGGACTCCTCGAGCTATCATAAGTGATGAAGGAACCCACTTCTGCAACTGTCAGTTTACTACTCTATTGGACAAGTATGGGGTGAATCACCGTGTTTCTATGGCGTACCATGCCCAAACAAATGGCCAAGCTGAGGTGTCTAATCGTGAGGTGAAATGAATATTATAGAAAATTATGAATCCCACGAGGAAGGATTGGTCCCTCAAGCTTGACGATGCAGTGTGGGCATATAGGACTGCCTACAAGACACCACTGGGTATGTCACTATATCAGCTAGTGTATGGGAAGGCCTGCCACCTTCCCATGGAACATGAATACAAGGCCTACTGGGCCATAAAGAAGTTGAATTTTGACTTGAAGGCTGCAGGGGAGAAGAGGCTTCTCCAACTGAATGAGTTAGACGAATTCAGACTGCAAGCCTATGAAAACTCCAAGATGTATAAAGAAAAGGTAAAAAGGTGGCACGACCGAAAGATCATGGAAAGGAAATTTGAGCTGGGGAAAGCGGTGTTGTTGTATAACTCACGCCTCAGACTTTTCCTCGAAAGCTCAAATCGCGGTGGTCGGGCCCTTTCACAATGAAAACTGTGTTTCCACATGGTGCAGTGGAGATTTTTGACCAATACCCAGACAAGCCTTTTAAAGTGAATGGACAGAGGTTGAAGCACTATTATAGAGGCGTGGTCAATCAAGAGAAGGTCGCATCGATTCTTTCCACCACATGACCAATTCAGACAGAGTCGAGTTAATGGACTGTAAACAAGTGCTGGATGGGAGGCACCCCATCATCTCTCTTCTCCCTTATATTTAATTCTGGTTACTTATCTCCATTTCCCCCTGTTTAATTTTAAGCATTGTGAAAAGTTTAAAATTTTTTGAACAATTTTTGTTTTAGGAGCTGATTGCATATATTTTTGAAGTTAGGTGTTTATTGAATATATTTTTGGAGTTATAAGCATATTGCATATACACTCATATAGTATTTTTGAGGATTCACATATATATGCATCGTACATATAGCATTTTTGAGGATTCCAACGTGCATACATCTTACATAGTTCAATTGCAAGTATGGGATCAGTTTACATATGATTTTCATGATACATATAGTATTGAATGTTGGTTTTCTGAAAATCATGACAATTTTGAAAATTTTGCAATGAATACATGTGCATATAGTATAGATAGATTCCAATATAGCATGATGCAGAGATATATAGTCCAATTTTGGGTTTCAAATTCTTTTATATCTCATTTGTTTGCATTCATATGTTTCAGGAAAAGAATGCTACTCAAATTGCTGCTTAATCTTCATTTCATGCTGCAGAAAGGAAAATTATTGGCTGGGCTCAGGGCAGCGCGACCGCGCCATCATAAAGGCTAAATACAGGGCGGCCGCACCAATATGCAGTGCCAGAGACCAGTTCTGGGTACACGCGTGCCCGCGCCCTCCTCATAGCAAAACTCCGTACGGTCGCGCCCTACTCCAGCAGCCTGCCGGTTTTTTTAAATGAAAAAAGAAACGGACCCATCCCTTATACAACATCTTAAGTGGATCAAATTCTCTTATCAGAGCATAAACAAACCTATTCTCCTATTCTACCCAAAACTCTCATATACAAACCCACTCTCATCTGAATCTCACTTCTCCTTCTCATATATGAATTCTACCTACTATAAATCCAAGCCCTAACTATACAAATCCCCACTTCACTACTATATTTCTATATACAAATCCCTAACCCTAGCCTCCACTTACATTCCATTAATTCAATTTAACTTCCTTCAGAGTTAGGGTTTGGAGATACAAGGTGTGCAGATGTGACGCCCCCAGAATAAGTCCATTCAGCCCAACCCATTCTGAGCCGCCAAATACATGGTACAGAATTCAAATACAAACTTTATATCATACGGTCGTGCAAAATACGACCACACAACTGTGAGTGTCAATACAAATATGTAGAAAATATTAAGATTCAAACTAAGCCCTTGTTGTAAGGGAGATTTATTTATTTAAAATTAAGTTGTAGTTTATTTTGCGTTATTTATTTGGTAGATGTATGTTATATTAAAAAGTGAACACCAAATCATGTGGAAACGAAGTACCCAGATTTGGGGGTGTCTCAGGTTGGTATCAGAGCTATAGGTTATGAAACCTTAGGTGGGGAAAAAAATCTTAGGTAGTAGCCTTATGGTAAGATCGAAAAGATAGTGATGCTAGGTAAAGATAATAAACTACCTTATGTGCCTATGTGTTTACTTTTTAGTATTCGAAGAGTGTCGATTCGTTATCACGTAATAATGAACTTTAAAATTCTTTTGTCAGGATGTCGAACGTGGAGGAACCCCGTGACATACATATTGTCTGGGAGCAGCTGGTTAGGAGAGAGTCATCTCCAGTGATCACCATAGCTGGTTGTGAGCGTGAGCTGACACCTATTCCAGAAGAAGAGGACGAGGACGAGTTTGAAGAGGAGGAGAAGGAAGAAGAGGATGCCGAAGAGGAATTCCCACCTCACTCTACTAGTGCTGAGATGTACGAGGCAGTCTACGATAGCAACGTGGAGCTTCATGGACGAGTAGGAGATCTCGAGAAAACTGTCCAGCAGCAAGACGAGACGATCGAGGAAATGGCAAGTGACCTAGGAGATGGACAGTGGAACCTGATACATATGGAGGTTGATAGAGATGCTACTTGATTTGAACTAGCAAAGCTGAAGCAAGACATCCAGGAAGAGTCGAGGAAGCGAGCTAGAGCTGAAGAGATAAGTTTGAGGGCTAATCAACGAGCCGATCGAGCATAAGGTGAAGCTAAAGCCAAGAGGGCCAAGCTGAGGGAAACAGACTATGCTGTTCATACAGCGATAGAGAGAGCTCAGGACCATGTTTTCTACTACCCAGCTCAGTTCCAAGGTTTACCGTGGTATGTGGTGGACCGAAGAATGGCGTTTCGGGTAATGGTAGAGGAACGCAGAGAGGTTGTGCGACATATTAATATGCCTAGGCAGTAGTAGTAGAGCTTTTGTGTATGTGTTGTTTTTTGTAGTAAATAAAGTAAATCCCATAATTTGAGATAAGAATGGGATAAGTTAATAATGTAATCCTGTAACTTTTCCAGTTTAGGAAGGATGATGTAAATGGCAGAAATGCTATCTGATTGATGTTTTTAAACTACAACTAATGAATAAAAGAAGTTTATTGACGTGCTATGTGTTATATGTGAACTGAATTATTTAAAACGTTTAAGTATGAACTTGAATATTTAAAAATTAAATAAAGGATCTAATAATAATATTTTCTTAACAGAAATGCCTCTTAGAAGAAGACCAACACGTCAAAACCCCGAGGGTTCGACGAACAACAACAATAACGATGGGACGAATCCCAACTCTGTTCAGCAGTTGGTGAATCTGTTGATCGGAGCTCTTGCGAATCAGTCGCAAGTGCAGGGTACTACGTTCAAGTAATTCAAGGTAGTAGGACCGCCTGAATTCAAAGGATCGACTAACCCTATTGAGGCTGAGACGTGGGTTATGGAAATGGAGAAGATATTTGACATAGCCCGAGTAGGTGAAGACCAAAAGACAGGCTAATAAGACCCGTGAGGGAGGAGTCATAACGTGGGAACGTTTCAAGGAAATATTCTACGAAATGTACTTCCCAGTGAGTTCGCAGGACCAGATGAAGGTCCAGTTCCTAGAGCTTAAGCAGGGAGGGATGATGGTGTCTGAGTATGCTGCTAAGTTTAACAAACTGGCCAGGTTCGCTACATACCAGGTCAGCACTGACGCTAGGAAGGCGAGAAGGTTTGAGCGAGGACTGAAGCCCTAGCTCTACAGCAAGGTTTCCATGTTCCAACTGAACACATTTGCGGCTGTGCTAGAGAAGGCCATACTTGCTGAGGGAGGAAGCGAAGCGGTGACGAAGTTAAACCATGATAAGAAGAAGAAGAATGAGGTAGAAACCAAGATTGGGGGTAGCAGCGCTGTGAACCAGAAGAGGAAATGGAATGACAACACCTCTGCTGGGAGTCAGCAAGGAAGCCAACAGAAGAGGAAGTTCGAAGCATGTGCTAAATGCGGTAAGAATCACACTGGTGTGTGCATGAAGGGGAAGCGGGTGTTCTTCAACTGTGGTTAGGAAGGCCACATTGCACCTAATTGCTGAAACTCGAAGAAGGGAGCTTGCTTTACATATGGATCCAAGGATCACATGGCTCGCAACTTCCCTAAGAAGCTGACGGCAAGGTCAACAGAGAGCGGAGGGAATGGCAGTACCGTTACTATCGCTGCACCATTGCAAGCTGTTCGACCCACTGCACGGATATTCAATATTACGGTGCAGGATGCTGTGCAATCAAAAGACGTGGTGTCAAGTATTATTCCGGTCAATATTATAAATACATATGTATTATTTGATTCGGGTGCTACTTGTTCATTCATATCTGATGATTTTGCTAAGACCCTAGACTTACCTGTAGAAGAGTTAGTTTACCCTTTGAACATAGAGATTGCAAATAGGGAAGTTATTCCTGTTAGGTGTGTTTATAAGAACTGTAGACTGGACATTAAGGGTCAGAAGCTGAGAGTAGATTTGATTCCGATAAAACTTGGGGAATTCGATATCATATTGGGTATGGATTGGTTGTTCAACCATGGGGTGATAATCGACTGTTAGAAGAAGTCGATAAACCTTACGACTCTGTCGAAGTTAGTGTTCTATGGTAGCAAATCACCTAGACAAGCGAGTTGTCTGACGGTTATGCAAGCCAAGAAACTTCTAACGCAAGGCTGTGTGGGATATCTAGCCTACATAGTAGATACGCGTAATGAAAGCTTGAAGGTGTGAGAACCCGAATTTTCAGATATTATTAAATAAGGATTTAATAAATAAAATTCTTAAACCGTGAGATGGGTTCGAATAAGAGTATATATATGAGATATGAGGTATGTGGTATTATATTACATAGGGTAATATGGACTATTTAATATGTGTTTTGTGATTTATAAATATACTATTAATGTATATTTGTTACTTAGCGTAGAGACGATTCAGTTGAGATAAAGGAAGTGGATAAATTCCTATCGATATTAAATAATTTATAGAATTATTTTATCATAGTAAGTTGGTGACATTAAATATCCTTAATGTATAATCACCATATTCTTGAGTATGTGTATTAATAACTAGTATGCTTATAATATAGGTTATTAATAGCACTTAAGCTATCCGTGAATAGGTTTGGATAGCGAAGCATGAGTTAGTTAAGGAATTAACTAATAAGAATAAATATTGGTTAATTTAAGTTGAGAGTTATATTATGGAATAATATAATGAGAATATTGAACCTTAATTAACTATGATGATATAGTACAGTGTTTAATTTACTTAAGTAAATGAGTGAATTAATATGTGTGTTGAATATGTAATTATAGTTGATACTTTTATATTACTTAGAATAGTAATATGTGAGAAAGTCTACTGTGCGAATAACGTTATATATATATATATATATATATATATATATATATATATATATATATATATATATATATATATATATATATATATATATATACGTTATTAAAAGGGAGATGGAAATCATTATATCTTTAAATGAATATTTGAAGAAATTGTTTTGGGAACAATTTATAGAAAAGAAAGAAAAATGGTTATTATATATTTTAATAAAGGATATTAAAATAATTTTTAATATTGAATTATTTTAATAAAAGGAGGAAATGTTATTTTTGAATAGTAACATTACCTTATATATTTTGTATAAGGTGTGATTGATTAATATGATAGATATATTACATATTTGTTATATGTAAATAAATTGATAGAAATAATTTCTTATAATAGAGAATAAACTTATTATCTATTTACTATATATAATATATGTACATGTGTCGTACATATAGTTATTTGAAATTATATTAAGAATATTGTCTTGAGACAATAAGTAAATTATTTTCTAATAATGAATGTCTTTATTCGGAGAAAACATAATATTTATGTTATGGCAAAATACATAATTTCTAATGTATTTTTCAAGGGAGTTTAATTAATGAAAGGAAACTAAGTTATTTTTAATATATTAAATAACTTAAGTTATTATTTGATCGTGAATATTATTATTGGAATAATTAATAGAGTATATATTAATTATTATAAGCGTAAAAGTTATACTTATTATAAGTATAATTAATTGAAGTAGTTTAGCATTTTAATAGCTAGAGTTATTATATTACCGTAAAGGTTATATAGAATATTTGAATATTTTCATTCACGATATATTTATATATGTGAACCTTGTGATTTAATAGTTTTAATTATATTGAACATGTTATAAGTAGTAAGTGATGAGAATAAGAATAAGCTTAATGTAAGCTTGTGAAATATGCCTTGTGTGGCACGATAATAGATTCGGTAATGAATGATGGAAGAATTATTTAAACAATTAATCTATATTAATTGTTATTATAATAATATGTTGAATTATTATTATTGCGAGTGATAGCATGATAATAAGTATATTTGTTATAAATATAATAAGATTTATATTTATTGTGAAAATTAACTATATAAATGTTAATTAATTGTTATGGAAATTTTAATTCCATTGATTAATGAGAAATTGATTAATAAATATTATTATTAATTAATTGATGAGATAAGTAAATTACTTACTTCTATGTGCAAGCATGCGAATAAAATGTCTAGCGTATAGTAACTAACTATATATTATATGAAGTGTGAAGTGTGGTACAATTATATTATATAGTGTGGTGCAACAATTATGTGACTATACTATATATAGGGACCATGTATCAAGATTTATTAAACTATGTGAGTTACATGAAATGTGGGCGTGACAATGTGTATATTAAGTATACAATAAAATAATATATCATGAATATATAGCAAACAATTATTGAATTAATGAAATTCAATAATAAAGGAGACAATACACTGTGATGATACCCGATAGAATTATATCCGGTAGAATGAAATGTACATGAATTTATATGTGCAAGTTAAAATTTACTACACGATAGTATTATTGGGACTACATTGTGACACATTAATTTATAACTTAAGTTATATAAACTGGAATGTGTATAACTTAAATATATATGGAATAAATATATATAGCCTAAGTATATACTATATGTATACATATATAACATTAGTATGTGGGAAAACAAGTTGCTGAGTTCTCTCCTTGTCCAACATTGAGTGCCCATTTCTTCTTCACGTGAACCCACATGGCTACTCTACTCTTCTCAATTTCATCACAAGCTAGCTAATAATTGCAAAGGGTGTGGGATTCATGATGAGATTTACCAACTCTCAACCACCATTCCTTAACCATCATACAAACATACAATCTGAGGTGAAATTGCAATGTCTTGTTATTCGTTTGCCTATAAGTATAAGCTCTTCTCTTCTCATTTCTTTTGCTGGAAATTTTGGAGAATGTGAATAGAGAGTGAGTTATATACCAGTGTTAGCATTCTGAGATAACAGTGAGGGAAGTTAGTGTAGCAGCATTGTGAGAACCATTGTAGCAACAATTTCAGTCAAAAGGTATATCTAACTGACATTTAATTCTCTGAAAATTCTAATTTCTTGATTCTTGAATTAAGCATAGATTTATTGATAACTTGATTGGAGTATGATTATTAGTTGCTATGCTAGCTTATAATCATGATAGAACAAATATATAGTGCTCATAATCGAATTGCTGTGGAAAATTTTGAGTTTGGGCTAAGTTCTGCCGAAGCAGGCTGTCTCTGCCCCTGGCCGGCCACCTGCGCAGCTGCGCCAGTTTTGTACTGGCCAGCGGCGCAGCTGCGCCGGTACCAGACTTGAGTTGGGCAAGGCCCTGAGCAGCTGCGCCAGTTTTGAACTGGGGAGCTGCGCAGCTGCGCCGGTCCCCTGTCCCAGTTTCTGGTTTTGGTTTCTGTTTCAGTTCTGTTAAGTGTTAGCATGTGGCCTCACTTGGAACAAGCATGTGAACATGATCAAACTATAGGTATTAGTACATTACATGACATAAGCATGAATAATCATGATAGTGTACACGATTGATGAAAAACTTATAGTTTTAAACTTAAATTTATAGTTTTAAATATGAACGTTGACACATACGTGAGACGTGGACATTCTGATCTTGTGAAGATGTTAACATACTTTAACTACATATGATAAGAGCTTTAAAGTTGTCTTGTATGTGTCGAATTGTATCGTTCAAGTTTAAAATGATTTCAAAGGCGAACTTGAATATGTTTTCAAATCAAGTTGCATTAAGTATGAGTAGCTAGATTCTAAAGATTTAAGATGCCATGTTTGTGTTTATTACGTCTCTAAATATGATTCGTATGTGATTGGATATATTGACAACTAACCAAGCATGAGTTCGAGCATGTTTTAAAGTGATAAACGAAGCATGTTTTTAAACTAATAACTATGATAGTTACATGTATGAAGAATGAATATTCATAAACATGCCCAACATGAGTTACATGAATACTTTATATGTTTAAAGAACTAGCATGATAAACTTTGTGATGTTCACGACCTCGAGTGGCCTTAAATTGTTGAAATGTTGACTTAGAACCTATATCGTGTAAATTGAACGTGACAAGGGTTGAATGAGCATGAAAGTATCCTTTAATATGAATACATGCTATGTAGGACCATATGTTAATACTTGAATCCAACTTCGACGGTTAATAGCGTATGTTTGCTTTGTTATGGTCTTATGTGTTAGTAATGACAAATGAGAATGATTAACTCAAAAGATGGACTACACTAGCTATATGTAAATAGATTAGTGGTAGACAGGCATATGTATATGTAGAGAATGGTAGTAAGTACGTATGGTTAAAGTATACTTATACGTACATAGTTATTATAAGAATACGATAAGAAAGTAAGACGAAGGTTCTAAGAACCAAGTTAGACAAGAATGTAATACTAATTATTATATTGAGAATTTATGGAAGTGTATAACTGATAAGTGTGATCTCTATGATTAATATAACTGTGTAGGATTACACGAAGTGCAGATATTCTTAAGCAGTTAAGTCGTAGTTGTTAAACTACGAATCAGGCAAGTCTTTCAGTTCCTATTTGATATATGAATTCAATAACTGTTAGTTAAACTATATTATGATGTGGTAATGTGAACTTATATATGAACTGTATATGAGATATAAATGAGATTGAAAGTTGATCTTTGATGATATACTTGTTATGTGAAAATTAACATGCGTAGTAAATATAAATTATTTATAAATGCATGAACTGAGTGCAATGTTGTATGCTATGTGATGCATGAAAACTGTTAGAATTGCTAAGCTGTCAAGCTCACTCTTGCAAATAACCACTTTTGCAGGTTAAGGACTTACGATAAAGACTTCGTGCTTCTTGATTGATAAAGATAGATTCTCTTTTAATTATGTTCTAAGTGTGTGACCCTATAGGTTATTATTATGTTGGCAATAATTTTAAAATCATATTATAAAATTATAAACAGTGAGCGGCATCTAGTAATGCATCACTGCTACCCAAATAATAATAAGATCGGTGATTCGATACAACCTTTTCGTGACCAATGTTTCAATGTAATTTAATCCTTTTAACCTTGACATCCTAGATTAAACTCGAGGCATGGAATGTGTCATCCTCTTCATAATTTAATCTGAGTTTTCTTGATCGATGAGTAGACTATATGAAACAAATCACTATTTGAGCATGGCCATGCATTTCATAGTCCTACTCAATCAAGAGGCCTATGGATATCACCCCTAATATATTGGAGGGTTAAATTCCATCTAGATCACTCATATTCCTCACACGATTCATGATGTACCCAATAATCACCTTTATCGTCCATCTATTAAAGGTGGCCTTTGATGATATCAAAGTACATAAATTCTCGTGTAGTAATATAGTGATTTCAGGTCGGAGGATCATTACATCATTGTCACTATGAGAATTGCTTATGACACTTTGCATAATGCTCCACGTAGAATTCTCATGGTGGGTCTGCCCAGTACATTGTTCTCTAACATGTACCTATGCATTGACTCAATATCTCATATATTTATGACCAATGAGATTTGGCCATCAGTCAATCCACATACTAGTCTCAATGTATCATTGTTGTCCCATTAACAATGACACTCGACTAGGGACATTTAAGAGTAATGATACTAATTGTAACTATATGATCTCATGTTCAAGTCACATACTTGAAGCCATATAATTTGTATCACTATTCTAAGGACTTTTATTATGTTAACATTTATATAATGCAGTAAATAAAACCATAATAAAATAATTCATTTATTCAATCAAATATAATATCAAAAATGTTTAAGCAATTACATCAAAGAATTAGCCTCTAGGGCATAAACTCTAACAGTCTCCCACTTGCACTAGAGCCAATCACTCATGTATCTAATACCCATGGAACTAGTGTGCCTTTCGTACTTATGCTGCGACAAAGCTTTGGTCAGTGGATCTGCAACATTATCATCTGTTGGCACTCTGCTTATATATACATCTCCTCTATCAATGATTTCACGGATGAGATGGTACCGCCTAAGTATATGCTTGGATCGTTGGTGAGATCTGGGTTCCTTAGCCTGTGCAATGGCTCCAGTTGAGATGAAGGAACTGATGGTTCAACTACAAGAATTACTGGACAAGAAGTATATTCAACCAAGCGTTTCACCGTGGGGAGCGTTAGTTTTGTTTGTGAAGAAGAAGGATGGATCGATGCGTCTTTGCATTGATTATAGGGAGTTAAATAAAGTTACGATCAAGAATAGGTATCCTTTACCTAGGATCGATGACTTGTTTGATCAACTGAAGGGTGCGAAGTACTTCTCGAAAATTGATTTGAGAAGCGGGTATCATCAATTGAAGGTGAGGAAGGAAGATATACCTAAAACGGCTTTTAGGACTCGATATGGTCATTACGAGTTCTTGGTGATGTCATTTGGTCTCAAGAATGCCCCAGCTACATTTATGGACTTAATAAACAGGGTGTTCAAGCCATTTCTGGACAAGTTCGTGGTAGTGTTCATAGATGACATCCTAGTTTATTCCAAGACAGAGGAGGAAAATGTTGAACACTTACGACAAACCTTAGAAGCCTTGAGATGAGAGAAGCTTTACGCTAAATTCTTGAAGTATGAATTCTGGTTGGAACGTGTGCAATTTCTTGGTCACGTAATCGACAAGGATGGTGTTTTGGTAGATCCGTCGAAGGTTGAAGCGGTAATGAATTGGGATTAGCCGAAGACGCCATCAGAAGTGAGGAGTTTCTTGGGATTGGCAGGTTATTACCGTAGATTTATCCAAGACTTTTCTAGAATTGCAACTCCATTAACGAATTTAACTCGTAAAACGGTTAATTTTGTTTGGACGGAGAAATGTGAGGAAAGTTTTCAAGAGCTGAAGAAGAGGCTGAGTACTGGGCCTGTATTATCTTTACCGGATAGTTCAGGGAATTTCGTAGTATATAGCGATGCCTCACATAAAGGATTAGGTTGTGTGTTAATGCAGAGTGACAAAGTCATTGCCTATGCGTTACGTCAGCTAAAGGATTACGAGAAGAAGTATCCGACCCATGATCTAGAATTGGCGGCAATAGTGTTTGCCCTAAAGATTTGGAGGCACTACTTATATGGAGAAAAGTGTGAAATATACACAGATCACAAGAGTCTAAAGTTTATATTTACCCAGAAGGATTTGAACATGCGCCAAAGAAGATGGTTGGAACTGATTAAAGACTACGACTGCTAGATACTTTACCATCCGGGTAAAGCTAACGTTGTCGTCGACGCTTTGAGAAGGAAAGGTCGGGAGAAGCTGAACGTGTTAACTGATCAGGATCGGTTAATAGAACAGATGGCTAGATTAGAGTTGGAGGTGAAGCTTTCGAAGGAATCAGATGAGATGTTGTTTCAAGTAACCACTGGTTCAACTCTAGTAGACAAAGTGAAAGAAGCACAACTTCACGATGAAGAATGTGAGAAGATTTGGAGGAGGATAACCGATGGTGAAGAGTTCAAGTTCAAGATCGATAATGAAGGTCTGTTATGGTTTGAAGGTAGAATCTGGGTACCACCAGTACCTGAGGTCAAAGAGGAGATTCTGAGTGAAGCTCATAGTTCTAGATATTCTATTCACCCCGGGAGTACGAAGATGTACCAGGATCTCAGGCATTATTTCTGGTGGCCAAATATGAAGAGAGACGTTGCTGAATGTGTTGCGAAATGCTTTACGTGCCAGAAAGTTAAAGCAGAACACCAGAGACCAAGTGGTTTGCTACAACCGTTAGAGATTCTAGAGTGGAAGTGGGATCACATCACGATGGATTTTATGGTAGGTCTTCCAGCGACTTAGAAGGGATTTGATGCGATATGGGTTATAGTGGATCGACTGACAAAGTCAGCCCACTTTCTACCAATCAAGGTTAAGTACAACTTGGATCAGCTAACGAAACTGTATGTGAAGGAAATTATTTCTTGACACGGTGTTCTGGTATCGATTGTGTCTGATAGAGATCCACGTTTTACGTCTAATTTTTGGAAGCGATTGCAAGAATGTCTAGGAACGCAATTGCGAATGAGTACAGCGTATCATCGTCAGACTGATGGACAGAGCGAGAGAACGATTCAGACGCTTGAGGATATGCTGAGAGCTTGTGTGATGGACTTCAAAGGAAGCTGAAAGGATCATCTACCATTGGTGGAGCTCGCCTACAACAATAGTCATCATGTGAGTATTGGCATGCCGCCTTACGAAGCATTATATGGCAGAAAATGTAGAACTCCTTTGTGCTGGGATGAAGTCGTTGAACGTCAATTGTTGGGACCAGAATTGGTACAACAAACCGCCAAAATTGTGAAGCTGATCAGAACGAGATTAGTTGCTGCTCAAGACAGACAGAAGAAGTATGCCGATCTTCATCAACAAAATCGAGAATTCTTACCAGGAAGTTTCGTGTTCCTGCAAAAGTATCTCCCTGGAAGGGGAAGATTCAATTTGGTAAGAAGGGAAAGCTGAGTTCCCGATTTATTGGACCTTTTGAGGTGTTACGAAAAGTTGGCGAGGTAGCTTACGAGATTGCATTACCTCCGGAGCTCGAGAATATACATAATGTCTTCCATATTTCTGTGTTAAGACCTTACAAGCATGATTATAAACATGTAATAGAATATGAACCTTTACAATTTGATAAGGACTTAACATATGAAGAAGTACCTGTTCAAATAGTTGATAGAAAGGAACAAGTACTTAGGAATAAAGTGATACCTTCTGTTAAGGTAATCTGGAGGAACCACAGTGCTGAAGAAGCTACGTGGGAACTCGAAGATGTTATGATGAAATCTTATCCGCATTTATTTGGTTAATTTTGTATAACCCCTTATGTACTGATTCTGGGGACAGAATCCTTTTAAGGAGGGAAGAATGTAATAGACGAGATTTTTTTTATGTGTGATTCTGGGGACAGGATCTTTTTAAGGAGGGAAGATTGTAACGATTGTGATTTTATATTTAATGTTAAATATTTATTGAGTTAAATAAATGTTTTATGTGAATTATTTATGAAGTTAAATAAATAAATTATGTGATTTATGGAGTGATTTAATTAAGTGTTATATATTAATTAAATGAATGTTTAATATTTATCTAGTTGATGTATATTAATTTTATAATATAGTTCTTATTTAATTGAGAGAATTAAATCTGATGAATTATATGTTAAGTGTTACATGGATTATAATTAGCGAGTAATTATAATTATGTGGCAAAATTTTATGTGATTAATTGATGTTAGATTTTAATTGATTAAATTAGTTGATTAATATTTAATTGATTAAAATATGACATTAAAGTATGTGTTAAAATAATTTGTTAAAATATAAGAAAAAAGAATTTTAAATGATTTTAACCAAACAAGGCCCTTGTAATTGTTTTAAACCTATTTCTTCCAAACAGGGCCCTAACTATTAAAAAGCTATTTTAAATAAACTGTTTACCAAACAATACCTTAGTATTAATAATCTGTTTTTGAAAATAACCTTGTTTTGCCAAACAAAGCCTTGTGGCTTTTGATTTTTGTAACTGATATTCATTTCAAGAACTAGAATTTAAGAATTTTCGAAGCAAGAATGAAGAACAAGAGGTGTTATACCTCTGCTAACTGTGAACTGAGCTTGCTGCTATACCACTACTGCAAGACCCCAACTTTTATGAATAAAAAAAATTGAATTTCCTCTATATATTATTTTGAAATAGTCAAGGGCTAATTTGATAATGTGAAATGTTATGGGTAAAATGCGTAAATATTTAAAATAAGCAAGTGGTTATAAAATATTCATTGTTGTAGGAGAATATTCATTTGGTCATGGAATATTCTTGTTGTCGGGGAATATTCGTACGACGGCGTAGCCATTTGTGGGTCCCACAACGGAATAACTGTCGGATATAGAAAGCGACATAAATAACCTTTTTATAAATAATGGTAAAACTGTTACGGTTAAACTATTGAAATATCCGGTGGTTAAAATACAGTAATATGCGGTGTTGCACAGTAGCACACGGTATTGCACAGTAATTTTAATTATTGATTCTTATGTAAGAATGCATTTACTCAATAATTGTTACAGTAATTACTGTTCAATATTTTATATTATTGATTCAATAATTGTTACAACTGTATAATATTTTATTGATTCAATAATTGCTACAATTGCATAATATTTTATTGATTCAATAATTGATATGTTGATATTTTATATCAATAATTGCTACGTTGATATTTTATATTATTGTTTCAATAATTGTCACTGCATAGTATTTCTCATTATCAAATCAATAAATCATATTATTTGAATAATATTATTAGATAGCATTATTGGTAATGTCTAAGAAAGTTCTGTCTAGGAGGGATTACTTAATTACGCGCCAGTAAGGAGAAATCCTTATCGAAAGGCCCCCTCTTTCCTAGGAACGACCTAGTTGTCAATATTACAGTTCTGTAATATTATTTGTGAATAATTAATTATTGATTTATATGATAAGAAAATATTTATTTTATGTGGAGAAATTAATGTTGATGTTTTATCAGTATTTTGGTGTGAAAATCATCCGTATGTGGATTTCGGTCACTTTTTGTTTGGAATTTGGGAAAACTTTCTTTTACAAAGTTGTAGAGAATTAAATTTCCTATGTAAAGGACATAGAATTCTTATTTTTCTGATAAAAGGGCTATTTATTATGAATTATTGAAGTTGCGGAAATAAATGTTTTATTTATTAAAAATATGGGTGGGCCCCACTTTTTTTTTGTGAAAAAATTCTGAATTCTAAGCTGGTGTGCGTTGGAATTTCAGAGGGTTGAAGCCACCGGTAGTAGGTAAGTCAGCTTTGGTGTTTTGGCATTTTCCTATAAATAGGGTGCTTAGGTTAGAATTGAAAATCACGCTAGAATCAGAAATTTTCTCTCTCTATAATATTGAGCGTATTTTTGTGAGTATTTAGATACTTTGAGTGTTACTATTCAGTGCAAGTTTCCTTCAGTATTATATCCAATATTTCAGTTTGAAGTACTGTTCTTTTGAGGTAAGGGATGTTATTTTCTTTCGTAAACGATGTTATTCTTTTCAATATCATTATACCAAAATATTATCATGGATTTTATTATGAAATTCTTACTTTTTCCGTCGGAGTTACTATTCACGTATACGACACTATTCACGAAAAAAAATAAATTTTCTTCTATTTGTCCAAGTTGCTTGTTAAGGTTCCTATCTTTGATTGGATCCAAGTTTTGATCTTCATTCTTGAATTTTGCTCCACAATTAATTATTATGGAGTATTCTTGAACTTGGATAAATTAAATTACGAATCCCTAATTTTGTCATTTATCTCACTAGATTCGTTTTTTTAAAAATATTTTTCATCATCTTCAGTCTTAAATGGTGATACAAAAGAATATCTTTGGCCTGTAGTGCAAAGATGGATGATTATTTGATGAATATCTTTGGCCTGTAGTGTAAAGATGAATGATTACCTGATGAATATCTTTGGCCCGTAGTGCAAAGATGAATATTTGATTCAAGATATTTATTGATTGATGTTACAGGGATAAAATATTGATGATGGACTTTTAAATCATAGAAGATAGTAGACTTCATTTTCTACTTAACTCTTCTAATGAATTGCTATTTTCGCTACGAATATTGATCTAAAACTTGTTGTCAATAATATTTTATCTGATTTGTTGAAGACTAACGATAAATTGTTCTTTATTATTTTAGTCATAATATTCTTTACTGGGCTAGTTGAGCTCACCCTTTTCATCTATTGTCCTCTTCAGGAAATGAGAATGTCGCAAGGACGAGTCGGGGGACAGAGTGATGGTCCGAGTTAGAGCAGTAGTAGTCCTCACTATTTTTATATAGTGTGATAATAATTGTAATGAGGACTTAGTTGAATGTTTATATTTTCTAGATGTTTGTATTGACACTCACAGTGTCTGGTCGTATTTTCCATGACCTTTTGTTATAAAAGATTGTATTTGGATTCTGTACCATGTGTTTGGCGACTCAGAATGGGTTGGGTTGACTGGACCTATTCTGGGGGCGTCTAAGTTGGTATCAGAGCTTAGGGATATGGTCTATGGCAGAGATCGAGGAATAGAACTAAGAGGGGAGAGACGAGTAAATCCTTCGCTAGTGTGTCCTACCTAAGCTTATCTGATGTTTAATTGGTCAGTCGGAGTATAGGGTTGATATGTTAATTTGTTTAATTAACCCTTATTTTATGGCAGTATTTGAGAATGGCAACTGAGAATGTTAACAATGGAGTGAATGAGACTGTGGAGACACCTTTAATCACCAACCAGGAGAACGTGCAACAGGAAGGCAATATTCCTTCTGTAAACGACCCTACCAACCAAACGATGAACGAGAAAATGTTTAGTAGTTTTTTGCAGTTCATGCAAAACCAGACGAGGGAGACTCGTGTGCAAAATACGGGTGGAAATAATAACAACACGCGGATTGTCACTGCAAAGCAGTTCAAAGAGTTGGGACCACTAGAGTTTTTGGGAAAGTCAGATCCGATCAAGGCGGAGATGTGGGTTAAGCAAATTACCAAGATATTTGATGTCTTGGGATGCACGAAGGAACAGAAGGTTCCATTCACCACCTTTATGTTCCGTGGAGAGGCAAATTACTGGTGGGAGTCTGTGAAGCACACCCAGCTTGCCGCACTCAAGATGTCTTGGGAAGCGTTCCAGAAACTGTTCAATAACAAGTACTTTCCTGAAAGTATTTGTCATATGAAGGAGGTAGAGTTTATCAGACTAGATCAAAACAACATGACTGTGTCCCAGTACGAGGCTAAGTTCGCAGAGTTGTCCTGGTTTGCACCTCATTTGGTGGAGAATGAGGAACGTATGACGCGGATGTTTCTGAGAGGTTTGAAACCTGAAATATGTCAATACCTCATTTCTCATAAATTTTCTTTATATTCAGATGTTGTGAACAGGACCCAGTTATTAGAACGAGATAATGATTATGTTCAACCAAAGGACAACAATCATGGTCGTATTGGTGGCAGCAGTCATCAAAACAGTGACAACCAGCAGGGAGGAAAGTATTATGACAGAAGCGGTAACCACTCCGGCGATAATTGTGGCCATGATAGTAGAAAAAATGAATCAAGGGGAGATTACAAGAAGAAAATGTACAACAAAGAGAACGTGATGATGTCGACATCAGCACCAGCATCAGCATCAACTGTTTCTAGGGGAGGAGAACGACCACCGGTCGTATGCTATAAATGCGAGAAAGAGGGACACATCAGCCCAAACTGCCCACAACAATTCAAAGCATGCTATAACTATGGAAAAGAAGGACATATAGCTCGAGATTGTCCTGTAGCGAAACCAAGTCCAGCGGGGGTGGTGATTCCAAAGGCGGTTTCGAACAAGTCAAAGTTGGTGGTTCCTGGAAGAGCGTTCGTCGTGACAGCCTAAAACGCGAGGAACCCACACGAGGTGATTACGGGTAAGCTAATCATAAACTCCTGCGAAGTTTACACCTTGTTAGATATCGGTGCTACCCATTCTTTTATTTCACCTGCTTCTGCTCAACGATTAAATTTAACACCTGAGAAGTTAGACTTTGACTTATCTGTTGAAACTCCGTTAGGAGAAACCTTCGTTACATCTACAGTTTATAAATCTTGCTTGATTCAGATTGGTACCCTTACCTTACCTATTGATCTTATATCTTTGAAAATACTTGCATTTGACGTGATTTTAGGAATTGACTGGTTAACCACTTACTATGCCAAAATTGATTGTTTTCGTAAGGTTGTTAGTTTTTATATTCCTAACCAACCTGTTGTGCGAATCTAAACAACCAAACCACTAAAATCAGTCAATGTCATTTCAAGTCACAAAGCTATTCATTTATTGAAAAATGGATGTCAAGCTTTCTTAGCTCATGTCACTGATCTAAACTAAAATACGTCAGATTTGAATAATATTTCTGTTGTTAATGAGTTTCCTGATGTATTTCCCGAAGAACTTCCCGGTCTACCCCCAGAACGTGAAGTTGAATTCTTTGTTGACCTTGAGCCCGGTACAAAACTCATTTCTAAAACTCCATATCGAATGGCTCCTATTGAACTTCAGGAGTTAAAGGTCCAACTATAAGAGTTGTTAGACATCGGTTTCATTCGTCTTAGTACGTCTCCTTGGGGTGCTCCTATTTTATTCGTAAAGAAGAAAGACGGGAGTATGCGACTTTGTATTGACTATCGGGAGTTGAACCATGTCACCATCAAGAATAGGTATCCGCTACCTCGTATTGATGACCTGTTTGACCAGTTGCATGGAGCACAATTCTTTTCAAAGATCGATCTTCGTTCTTGATATCATCAGCTGAAGATTAAAACTGAGGATATTCCGAAGATTGCCTTCAGAACTCGGTACGGGCATTATGAGTTCTTAGTCATGTCTTTTGGATTGACTAATGCTCCTGCTGCTTTCATGGATATGATGAACTGTGTATTCAAAGAATATTTGGATCAGTTCGTGGTTGTCTTTATTGATGACATCCTCATCTATTCCAAAAGCCGTGAAGATCATGAGTACTACTTGAAGATGGTACTTCAAAGACTTCGTGAAAACAAGTTATATGCTAAGTTGAAGAAATACCAGTTTTGGCTTGAGGAAGTAGCATTCCTTGGGCTTGTGGTATCGAAATATGGAGTATCTATTGACCCGGCGAAGATTGAAGTAATACAAAGTTGGGAGCAACCAAAGTTGGCGACCGAAGTGCGTAGCTTTCTGGGCTTAGCTGGTTATTATCAGAGGTTCGTAGAGGGATTTTCTCGAATCGCTACTCCATTAACTCAGTTGACTCAGAAAGATACAAATTTTGTTTGGAGCGAGGAATGCGAGAAGAGCTTCCTAGAGCTCAAGAGGAGACTTATCTCGGCACCTGTTCTGACAATACCATCTGGTTCAGATGGATTTGTTATCTATAGCGATGCTTCGGGCAAAGGGTTAGAATGTGTTCTCATGCAACATGGGAAAGTCATAGCCTATGTCTCGCGACAACTCAAGGAATATGAGAGGAATTATCCTACTCATGATCTAGAGTTGGCAGCAGTCGTTTTCGCATTGAAGATCTGGAGACACTACCTGTACGGGGAGAAAGTGGAGATTTATACAGATCATAAGAGCCTTAAATATGTTTTCACTCAAATGGAACTCAACATGCGGCAACGACATTGGCTTGAGCTGTTGAAAGATTACGATCATACCGTCCAATACCATCCGAGAAAAGCGAACGTGGTAGCTAACGCGTTGCGTAGAAGATCATATGCGGGAATGAGTGCGATGATGTCAAGTATACGCGTAGAACCAGCTTTGATTAATAAAGTTAAAGCTGCTCAAGCTACGGATCTGGAGCTAATGAAGATGAAGAAGAAGGTGCAAGAAGGTGCGGTTCCAGAAGCAAGAATCGATGAAGAAGGAATACTCAGAGTCAACTCCAAACTTTGTGTTCCTAACGATTCTGATTTAAAGTATAGAATCATGATGGAGGCACACAACACACCGTTTGCAATCCATCCTGGGAGTACCAAAATGTATCGTGATCTTCGACATACATTTTGGTGGAGCAATATGAAGAGAGAGATCGCGGAATTTATTTTGAGATGTTTAACTTGTCAACGTGTAAAGGCGGAGCATCAAGTGCGAAGGGTCCATTGCAACCACTGGAGATTCTGAAATGGAAGTGGGAACACATTACCATTAATTTCATTACGGGTATTCCCAAGGTTTCTCAAGGCATAGATGCAATTTGGGTTATTGTTGATAGATTAACCAAGTCTGCTCATTTCTTGCAGATACGGGAGACCTATTCCCTTGAGCGACTTGCTCGTATGTACGTGAGTGAGATTGTGAGGTTGCATGGCATGCCAGTATCCATAGTTTTGAATCGTGACCCGAGATTTACTTCACGATTTTAGGTTAGCTTGCAGAAAGCTATGGGCACGGACTTACGATTCAGTTCGGCATATCATCCTCAAACGGACGGGCAATCGAAAAGGACTATTCAAACTTTTGAAGATCTATTGAGACTCTCTGTTCTAGACTTCAAAGGGAGTTGGGATAAGTACCTACCATTGGTGGAATTCTCCTACAATAACAGTTATCAGGCAAGTATAGGTGTGGCTCCATTGGAGGAGTTGTATGGGAGAAAGTGTCTGATAAGTGGCCTTTATGACCACTTATTCGGATAGTAACTAACTCATTCTATTGCTTAAACTCAAGTATCGTTGTGCGTTTTATATGTTTTTGCTTTGTTTTGTGATTTTGAGGTTTATAAACTCTCCGGGTGCAAATTGAGCCTAAAAGGGCCAA
This sequence comes from Panax stipuleanatus, assembly GCA_020205555.1. Classification (NCBI taxonomy): domain Eukaryota; kingdom Viridiplantae; phylum Streptophyta; class Magnoliopsida; order Apiales; family Araliaceae; genus Panax; species Panax stipuleanatus. The sequence continues at coordinate 53,357,905 of CM035115.1, read as the reverse complement.
AGATGGCCTAAATGGCGCAAAGCACAAAAAGTGGCTTAAAGCATAAGGAAGGCACGATGGCATGGCAAAGGAGCAATGGTTTGTAAAGCAGCAATGACGCCAAATGGAGCAAGAATGGAATGATGGCATGACAACGGGAATGAAATACAATCCGGACATCATTTGAGGGTTTCATGTTCAATTCATGTTCTTGGATTGGAACTTAGGTCATATTGTAGAGCATCTTATAAGATTTCCAGAACATCTTGAATCATCTCAATCGGAGTTTGGAGGTGAGAGTTATGCCTCATATATAAAAGAACGTTAAACTTCGCGATTTTGAGTTTTCATGCACAGCTGTCACTTCGAGCTCAATTTCAGCCTTCATCCATCCATTATTTCTCAATACTCAAAGAATAAAAGTTGTAGAGCTCTTCGATAGCTTCGATTTGACAGTGGCAGGCCTCGTAACTCCTCCCGGATCAAAAGTTATGGCCGTTTTATCAGAGGACTCTGCAGCAGAAAATCCTTAGTTCGGGCGCGCGAATTTTAGGCCATTTTTGGGCGCGGCCGCGCCCGTCCCTAGCTATGCCAGACTTAACTTTTCAATTGAACGGGACTTGGTTTTTGATTGGGATATAAGGGGGCTCGTTTTGGGCAAGAAAGAGCATCATATATTGGCCCTAAGTCCTAGTTCCTCTCTTTTCTTCCTTTACATCTTGTTTAGTCTAGATTAGGAGTAGATTAGAGAGTAGATTAGTGCTAGTTTAATGTTAGTTAGTTAGATTCTAGGGTTTAGTTAGTTTTTGAAGATTGAAGCAAGTGTTTTGACATCAAAGGATCCAAGCTCGGAGAAAGATTTGCAATTTCTATCCTTAATCTCTCCTTGTTATCATTGTATATTCGGATGATGTTTATCAATCTTGTGGATAATATATTTGAGTTGTCTATGACTTAAATTGTATTTTGAGGTTCCAATGGAACCTAATGAGTAGTTAATGTTGATTTCTCTTCCATATTGATTCTTATTGATTGTTATGTGATTGTCTACTGCGATATATGCTTTCATTGCTTAATTGAGTCATGACCAATTAGTGTGATAACCTATGTGGACTTGAAAGACGAAGTGAAGGTTTAGATCTAATCGTAGTAGTGGTCGATTGTACGTTCACATGGCGTTGGACGTATGATTTGTGCTTAGGATAGACATATACCGAAGCGCCGCTCGTAGTCAATAGAGGACTTGACCTTAAACCCTATTTATTTGTAAACACCATAGACATTTGTGGATTGCACGTGATATGGATTAGGTGCATCGAAAGATGGCCTTCTCTCACTTTCGTGTTCTCGACTAGCAACTATAACGATTAATTTGAACTAATTGGAAGTATGTCGACTTAGACGAATCATTAGGAGAAATAGGAATCTCTTATCTTCATTATTTGATTCTACCTTAGGATTACTTAGTTTAAGTTTAATTCCTTGCCTAGTTAACTTAGTTTCAATTCATTCTCCTTCTCGCCCATTTAAATAAGATTGAGATGATTATGAGCTAGTGCTTTGGCGACCTATTATCCATTAATTCTCCGTGGGAACGATCTTTACTTACTCTTTATTACTCGTTGGCCGCGTATACTTGCGCGTTAATTGTGTCATCTAATCGGACCAACAAGTTTTTGGCGCCGTTGCCGGGGAATTATTTGGATAACTGTTTGCCAACATTAGTTTAAATCAAATTAGTCTTACTTTAAACATTATTTTTATTTTTGTTTTAATTCTCTTCATTTGTTCTCTTCTCAGGTACAATGGATTTAAATTTCTATCCATGGAATGGTACAAGGCAAGAGCAACCAAGGGAAGTAGGGAATGATGGTGTCAACCCAATTGCAACACTTTCAGCACAGCTAGAGGTTCTCTCGAGGAAGCTGGAAACTATCTCAGCTCAGCAGAATCGAGAGACGGCAGTGACCTATGACTATGGTGCTGGAAGCTACACGAGCCATCAGGAGCCTATCAGTTATGGGCAGGAGCAGTATAGGGGTGGTTATTCCTACACCAAACCTTATCCCACTTATCAACAAGATTGGGAGTATCACCCAAACCCTTTATCAGACTACTATCAAGACCAATACTGGGATCCAAATCCCGCATAAGCCCCAGAATGCACCTTCCAGACTCTAGTTTATGAGCCTCAACACAATTTTGAGGGTGACACAGAAAATGCAAGCTTGGAGGAAGGAAGTGGCATAGAATCACTAAAGGACATCTTGAATGAGCAACAAAAGTCATTCAAGAGTATTCAAAACTGGGCAGAGCAGATTAGCAAGGCCTTGATGATAGAGGATGAACAAGGGATGCAAAACCATACTGTGAGCTATCAAGAACAATGTGAGCCAAGTCCAACTTATGCACCAAACCCCACTTATCCATCACCATATTTGCAAGGAGAATAGTCAACATTGGATTTCATGTATATGAGCTTAGCGAACCAAGAGGAGGTGATTAGGAGCCATGAAGAATCGAACCAAAATTTTCAATATCAGATGGCCCCAATCAACAATGCTCCTACCTATGAGACTCATTACATGGAGCCCGTGGCTGAAACAGAAAAGGAAGGATTGGATAGTTTGTGGGGGACCTCATTAGCATCAACATAGGAGACCTTGATTGAGCAAGAACAATTGATTGAGGAACTTCAGATTTGGGTGGAGCAGATTAGCACGGCATTAAGGAAGGAGAAGGTATGTGAAAAAAAGACAACAGTGCAAGATTTTTTGCCTCCAATGACTGAAGCCGTAAGTTATGATCCCCAGACTACGTGGTGCTATGACATGGGTGCAGAAACTGATAGAGAATCCGAAGTGCAATTGCAACTGGACAAGCCGAAGGCAATGGAAATAGAGGAGATAATTGGGGATATGGAGCAGTATGAACCAACAGTGATAATACCCCAAGAGCCTCCTCCGCCGAAGTTTGAGACTCCAGTCAAGTTTGCATACCCTTGCCCCCTTGGTAGCCACATCACAGAGATGGATCTCGATGACACGAGAGATTCCACAGTCTCGAAACCATGGTGGTCAGAAGAGAAGAGAATAGAAGAAGAAACCGTTGTGTTGTATGAACCTCAAAGCCCAAACCATTTCACATACACAACGGAACCCTTGCCTAGCCCCCCGACCTTCAGTACGGGGAATCCTTGTTCATATCATGTGCTAGGTAGTTTAAATCAGCACCCTCTCCTACTGGGAAGCCGCCAAAGTCACACAGCTATTCTGATGGATGGAGGGGTTCTCCTGTATCGTCAGGGAGTTGGGTAGCAGTGGGCAGGCACAGTCGAGCTAGAGGACTATAAATCAAGCGCTAGATAGGGGCACCCCATCATTTCTCTCTCTCTCTTTGTTTTATTCTCCATTACCTACTTCCCATCATCCTTCTCTCTATCTCTTTGTTTAATTCTCCATTTACATGCTTTCTATCACATTTCCCTCCCCCTCATTTAATTCTTATTAGTTAATATTTAGTTTAAATTTTTGCATACTGTAGGAATTAGGAGTTCATTGCCTACATTTTTTAACTTAGGCATGAATGTGTATATTTTTGGGATTACAGAGCTTATAGCATACTTTTGATGCATTTGCATTGCATATACGCCTTTAGAGAATTTTTGGGAATATAAATGCATATATCTTTCCATGTTCATTCTCTTGATGTAAATAGATTTTATATACTTTTGTTAGTCTAGGAGGACTTAATAAGTATTTTCTGCGTATTTTACGTCAAAGGCTGCTCGGAATGAATGAAAAGCAAAAGCCAACCTCAGTTCATGCCAAAAATCTGCATAAACAAAATCTGATGGTCCGCGCGGCCGCGCCCAATCCAAGGCATTACCACGCGCGGCCGCGCCACACATGCAGATTGAGCCTGACTTGGGAAAAATTCTGGCAGCTTTTGGGGGCACCGCTTCATGTCAATTATCTGCAGCACCCAGCCTCATTCCCCCTCATCCCAAACCCTCAATTTAATTAATGCAATCCTCCATCTCTTCCATCTCATTCAATCCTCCCCACTAAAAGCCTTAGTTTTGAAAACCTCCTACCTCCTCAATCCAAAGTACCAATTCCCATCCACTTCAGCCTCTCAACCTGATCAATTGAGACAGTAAGTGTGGGATCATTAGCAGAGCAAGATTGATATTGAGTTAGGTTGGTTCGTTGAGTACAGTGCGAGCGGGGTTTATTGTGCCAGAGCAAAGAGAGACGGGGGAGACTTCTGAGAAGATGCCACCATCGCATTTCGAGTCCTCCCGCCCAGTTCAAGAGCGCAAACCACCTGAGGAGGACAATGAGGATGAGGGCGACAACGAAGCCGAATAGGGGAGTTCCTTTCTTTTTACCTTTACCTTCAATGAGGACATTGAATAGTTTAAGTTTGGGGGTATTGGCTTTATTTTGCATATAGGGTAGTTGCATTCATATTGCATATTATGTTTGTTTATATAGTACATGTAGGTCATATTTTATTAAAATTTGTAAAAAAATTTAAAATTTTTCTTTTGTTTTTGCATTCTGTGTTAGAGCATACTGCATGAATCCAGTTTTCAGTTGGTTAGTTATGTATGTTGCCTATGAAGAAACTGAAATCACTTGATTGTTGAACTGATTTGAGACTTAAGCCTGATTTCATGGTCATATATATAAATCCTTACCTGTCAGATACTGTGTAACTAGTAAGCACGATAGAGTAAACACCATGATATGCTAAGTTTAAATGTTTACATACTTGTCTCCTGGTGGAAAAACTATGTTTTAATAAAAGAGTTTTAGTTCGTATATAATAATAACTAGACTATTAAAAGCTTAAGTTTGGGGGAAACAGGGGGCATGCATGATTTATGCGGGGAGATGGAGCGTAAGACGCACTCCCTTGCAGAAAAAGAAAAAGAAAAAGAAAAAGGAAACAAAAGAAAATATTAAGAAAAAGAAAAAAATAGAATAAACACTTCGGCTACGTCGAGTTCTGCAGCCTTTGATATTCGAGCAAGTAAGCCCTAGGGGTGTCTCTACACCCAGCACCCTAAGGCCGTCTGGTCTGGGAGTCGTTGGTCGAAAGCTCGCTACATGGATATCATTGAAGAGCCTAAGAGGACTAGGCATGGCACAGTCAATTGTGTACACAGGAAAGTGTGAATACGCCCTCGTGAGGTAATAAAAGCTTAATGAAAACCCCCTGTTGACTCTTAACTCTAGTAATACATGGTTTAGTTAGAACTTATATGATTTGCTGTCTTTCTTAAGTTAAATCTTATTTTTCCCCTAAGAAGCATAGTATGTGAATTATTTGTCTGAATGCATATCTAATGGTTGCTAGGCACACAATGCACAATACATCAGTGCTGACAGTTTTGGATTTGCAGAATATGCCTTATGGTCTTGTTTTGGGTAGCTTATCTGTTCGACTATCTAGTGGTTTTCTGAGGCATTGCTTTGAAAGTTCAATACTGGCTGGGAACTTGGATTCACATTCATGATAGCGTAGGTTACATACATAGTAGATGCTGCATTGCATCTTTTGTTTAGTTTTGTTTTGGTTGCTTGAGGGCAAGCAACATTTAAGTTTGGGGGTATTTGATAAGTCGCCTTTATGACCACTTATTCAGATAGTAACCAACTCATTCTGTTGCTTAAACTCAAGTATCGTTGTGCGTTTTATATATTTTTGCTTTGTTTTGTGATTTTCAGATTTATAAACTCTTCGGGTGCAAATTGAGCTTAAAAGGGCCAAAGATGGCCTAAATGGGGCAAAGCACAGAAAGTGGCTTAAAGCATAAGGAAGGCACGATGGCATGGCAAAGGAGCAATGGTTTGTAAAGCAGCAATGAGGCCAAATGGAGCAAGAATGGAATGATGGCATGACAACGGGAATGAAATACAATCCGGACATCGTTTGAGGGTTTTATGTTCATTTCATATTCTTGGATTGGAACTTGGGTCATATTGTAGAGCATCTTATAAGCTTTCCGGAACATCTTGAATCATCCCAAACGGAGTTTGGAGGCGAGAGTTATGCCCCGTATACCAACAAACGTTAAACTTTACGGTTTTGAGTTTTCATGCACAGCTGTCACTTGGAGCTCAATTTCAGCCTTCATCCATCCATTATTTCTCAATGCTCAAAGAATGAAAGTTGTAGAGCTCTTCGATAGCTTCGATTTGACAGGTAGCAGGCCTCGTAACTCCTCCCGGATCAAAAGTTATGGCAGTTTTACCAGAGAACTCTGCAGCAAAAAATCCTTGGCGCGGGCGCGCTAATTTTAGGCCATTTTTTGGCGCGGCCGCGCCAGTACCCAGCTGTGCCAGACTTGACTTTTCAATTGAACGGGACTTGGCTTTTGATTGGGATATAAGGGGGCTCGTTTTGGGCAAGAAAGAGCATCATATATTGGCCCTAAGTCCAAGTTCCTCTCTTTTCTTCCTTTACATCTTGTTTAGTCTAGATTAGGAGTAGATTAGTGCTAGTTTAGTGTTAGTTAGTTAGATTCTAGGGTTTAGTTAGTTTTTGAAGATTGAAGCAAGTGTTTTGACATCAAAGGATCCAAGCTCGGAGAAAGATTTGCAATTTCTATCCTTAATCTCTCGTTGTTATCATTGTATATTCGGATGATGTTTATCAATCTTGTGGATAATATATTTGAGTTGTCTATGACTTAAATTGTATTTTGAGGTTCCAATGGAACCTAATGAGTAGTTAATGTTGATTTCTCTTCTATATTGGTTCTTATTGATTGTTATGTGATTGTCTACTGCGATATATACTTTCATTGCTTAATTGAGTCATGACCAATTAGTGTGATAACTTATGTGGACTTGAAAGACGAAGTGTAGGTTTAGATCTAATCGTAGTAGCGGTCGATTGTACGTTCACATGGCGTTGGACGTATGATTTGTGCTTAGGATAGACCTATACTGAAGCGCCGCTCGTAGTCAATAGAGGACTTGACCTTAAACCTTATTTATTTGTAAACACCATAGACATATAGGGATTTAGATAATGTGGGTGTTCACGTGTGTTCTATCATCTGTGGATTACACGTGATATGGATTAGGTGCATCAAAAGATGGCCTTCTCTCACTTTCGTGTTCTCGGCTAGCAACTGTAACGATTAATTTGACCTAATTGGAAGTATGTCGACTTAGACGAATCATTAGGAGAAATTAGAATCTCTTATCTTCATTATCTGATTCTACCTTAGGATTACTTAGTTTAAGTTTAATTCCTTGCCTAGTTAACTTAGTTTAAATTCATTCTCCTTCTCGCCCGTTTAAATAAGATTGAGATGATTATGAGCTAGTGCTTTGGCGACCTATTATCCATTAATTCTCCTTGGAAACGATCTTAACTTACTCTTTATTACTCGTTGGTCGCGTATACTTGCGCGTTAATTGTGTCATCTAATCGGACCAACAGTGTCGTTCTCCAGTATGTTGGGATGAGGTGGGTGAAGCAACATTATTGGGATCGGAGTTAGTACATATGACTACAGAAAAGATCCAAATGATCCGACAATGTATACAAATGGCACAGAATAGACAAAAGAGTTATGCAGATCTTCATCAAAAGGACGTGGAATTTAATGTTGGGGACCATGTATTATTATGTGTTGCTCCGTGGAAAGGAGTTACGAGGTTTGGGAAGAGAGGAAAGCTCAATCCATGATTCATTGGTCCATTTGAGATTCTTGACCGAGTAGGAAATGTGGCCTATAGACTCGCATTACCTCCAAGCATGTCTCATGTTCATAACGTGTTTCACATATCTGTGTTACGTAAATATGTGAAAGACCCGAGCCACATTATTGAGTTAGAACCGGACGAGATAGCCGAAGATTTAACGTACGAGGAGGTACCTGTCAAGATTTTGGATAGGAAGGAGCATGTCCTACGCACAAAGGTTATACCACAAGTCAAAGTTTTGTGGAGGAACCATGCTATTGAAGAAATGACCTGGGAGTTGAAATCGTAAATGAAAGCGAGGTATCCTCACCTTTTCGAAACACCATGTACGCACGTCAATTTCTAGAACGAAATTTCATAAGGATGGGATGTTGTAAGACCCCAACTTTTATGAATAAAAAAATTCAATTTCCTCTATATATTATTTTGAAATAGTCACGGGTTAATTTGATAATGTGAAATGTTATGGGTAAAATGCGCAAATATTTTAAATAAGCAAGTGGTTATAAAATATTCATTGTTATCGGGGAATATTCGTTTAGTCGTAGAATATTCTTGTTGTGGGAAATATTCGTACGACGGCGCAGCCATTTGTGGGTCCCACAATGGAATAACTATCAGATATAGAAAGCAACAAAAATAACCTTTTTATAAATAATGGTAAAACTGTTACGGTTAAACTATTGAAATACCCGGTGGTTAAAATACAGTAATACACGGTGTTGCACAATAGCACACGGTATTGCACAGTAATTTTATTTATTGATTCTTACGTAAGAAGACATTTACTCAATAATTGTTACATCAATTACTGTTCAATATTTTATATTATTGATTCAATAATTGCTACAACTTCATAATATTTTATTGATTCAATAATTGCTGCAATTGCATAATATTTTATTGATTCAATAATTGATATGTTGATATTTTATATCAATAATTGCTACGTTGATATTTTATATTATTGTTTCAATAATTGTCTCTGCACATTATTTCCCATTATCAAATTAATAAATCATATTATTTGAATAATATTATTAGATAGCATTATTGGCAATGTCTAAGAAAGTTCTGTCTAGGAGAGGTTATTTAATTGCGCGCCAGTAAGGATAAATCCTTATCGGAAGGCCCCCTCTTTCCTAAGAACGACCTAGTTGTCAATATTATAGTTTTGTAATATTATTTGTGAATAATTAATTATTGATTTATATGATAAGAAAATATTTATTTTATGTGGAGAAATTAATGTTAATGTTTTATCAGTATTTTGGTGTGGAAATCATCCGTATGTGGATTTCTGTCACTTTTCGTTTTGAATTTGGAAAAACTTTCTTCTACAAAGTTGTAGAGAATTAAATTTTCTATGAAAAGAACATAGAATTCGTATTTTTCTGATAAAAGGGCTATTTATTATGAATTATTGAAGTTGCGGAAATAAATGTTTTATTTATTAAAAACATGGGTGGGCCCCACTTTTGTTGTTGGTGGAAAAATTCTGAATTCTAAGCTGGTGTGCGTTGGAATTTCAGAGGGTTAAAGCCACCGGTAACAGGTAAGTCAGCTTTGGTGTTCTGGCATTTTCCTATAAATAGGGTTCTTAGGTTAGAATTGAAAATCACACCAGAATCAGAAGTTTTCTCTCTCGATAATATCGAGCGTATTTTTGTGAGTATTTAGAAACTTTGAGTGTTACTATTCAGTGCAAGTTTTCTTCAATATTATATCCGATATTCCAGTTCGAAGTACTGTTCTTTTGAGGTAAGGGATGTTATTTTTTTTCGTAAATGATGTTATTCTTTTCAATATCATTATACCAAAATATTGTCATAGATTTTATTATAAAATTCTTACTTTTTCCGTTGGAGTTACTATTCATGTATACGGGCACTATTCACGAAAAAAATTAAATTTTCTTCTATTTGTCCAAGTTGCTTGTTAAGATTCCTATCTTTGATTGGATCCAAGTTTTGATCTTCATTCTTGAATTTTGCTCCACAATTAATTTTTATGGAGTATTCTTGAACTTGGATAAATTAAATTACGAATCCCTAATTTTGTCATTTATCTCACTGGATTCATTTTTTTTAAAAATATTTTTCATCATCTTCAGTCTTAAATGGTGATACAAAAGAATATCTTTAGCCTGTAGTGCAAAGATGGATGATTATTTGATGAATATCTTTGGTCTGTAGTGTAAAGATGAATGATTACCTGATGAATATCTTTGGCTCGTAGTGCAAAGATGAATATTTGATTCAAGATATTTATTGATTGATGTTACAGAGACAAAATATTGATGATGGACTTTTAAATCATAGAAGATAGTAGACTTCATTCTCTACTTAACTCTTCTAATGAATTGCTATTTTCGCTGCGAATATTGATCTAAAACTTGTTGTCAATAATATTTTATCTGATTTGTTGAACACTAACGATAAATTGTTCTTTATTATCTTAGTCATAATATTCTTTACTGGGCTAGTTGAGCTCACCCTTTTCATCTATTGTCCTCTTTAGGAAATGAGAATGTCGCAGGGATGAGTCGGGGGACAGAGTGATGGTCCGAGTTAGAGCAGTAGTAGTCCTCACTATTTTTATATAGTTTGATAATAATTGTAATGAGGACTTAGTTTTATGTTTATATTTTCTAGATGTTTGTATTGACACTCACAGTGTCTGGTCGTATTTTTCACGACCTTGTGTTATAAAAGATTGTATTTGGATTCTGTACCATGTGTTTGGCGACTCATAATAGGTTGGGTTAACTGGACCTATTTTGGGGGCGTCTCAACTACTAACTCTCAACATATATCTCCTTTTCTCTATATCTCAGTGTAATAGCAAATTGAAAAGAGAAGGGAAGGAGCTGTACTTATAGAAAAATCAATACACAAGCAATGCTTTTGCACTTCAAATTAAACTAATGGGAAGAATTGATTACATGGTGGTTAAAAAGGAGTTGGTGATTAGTTGGTGAAATGCATCATGAAAACCACTCCCCATGAATCATTGCTATGATCTTTGCTGAGTTTGAGGAGGAAATAGGCTTAGGCCTTATAGCTATGCACGTGAGAAGGAAAGGGAGCCTCTTATTATGAGACAAGGAATTCAGAGCTCAGCATTTTGGAATTGAACTAAGTATAACACTTAGCTTACTACATACACATATAATATACATAGGTTATAATTTACTTAGAGTCACAATGTATTTCTAACGAGGAACAATATTACAATGTAGTAAATGTAATTTACACATATAATCCATGTACATTTCGTTAACACCGAATATAATTCAATTGGGTATTATCCTATTACATTATTCCAATTCTATTATTTCAATTATATTAAATTATTGAAGTATTCATTAATCAACAATTGTTTATAATATATTCATGAGGTACTTATTAAATGTTCACTCACACACATTGTCACATAACCTCATGATACATTCATATAATTTATTTAGTCTTAACATATAGTTTATATATATAATATAGTCACATTGATGTGTTGCATTGCACCACTATATATTATAAGTTCAATTATCGCATACATGCACATAACAATTAATTGAGTAATCATTATATTAATTATTCATTTACTCTATTAATCGGTTATTATCCATAACAACAATTATTAACATTATTATATGATTAATTATCGCATTCCTCAACAATTAAATAAATATAATTCTTATTATATTTATAAATAATTTACTTATTATTATTCTATTACTCGCAATAATAATAAATCAACATGTTATCGATTAATTACTCATTGATAGTTATTTCTCATAATATCAATTAATTGACAATGATATTAAATAAATCCTTCAGTTATTTAATCCCACTCTCTAATAGGTTATCACTTATAATAACAATAAATCCATATAACACTAATAAATCATTTATTAATTCATTCATCCTTTAAATTAATTAAATCATAATTCTCATCATCGCGCCACACAAGGCGTTCTTCAAGCTTATCATAAACTCCACATTTTTCTCAATTATTATATATTCAATTTGAAGTAATTGAGTTAACTCATCTCATAACACGTAATCATTTATATTCAAATAAATATTCATTTCTATTAATTTAATTATTAATAATATTTAGAAATTCTCGGGTATTACATCCTCCCCCCCCCCCCCCCTTATAAAAATTCCATACTCGGAATTGCTACAAGGTTACACAAATAGATGGGGATAGTCCCTCATCATCCTATTTTCTATTTCCCACGTAGCCTCCTCGACATCGTGGTTACGCCAAAGTACCTTTACAGATAAAATAACTTTATTTCTTAAGATTTGCTCTTTCCTATCTAATATTTGGACATGAATTTCTTCATATGCCAAGTTTTTCTCCACTTGAATGGGCTCATAAGAAATCACGTGCTTGTTGTCGGCCTTGTGCGGACGCAACACGGAGATGTAAAACACGTTGTGGATGTTCTCCAACTCAGGTGGTAATGCAACTTTATATGCCACTTCACCCACTCGCTTCAGTACCTCGAACAGCCCTATAAATCTTGGACTCAGTTTTCCCTTCTTTTCAAATCGTATTTTTCCCTTCCAGGGAGATACCTTCAAGAATACAAAACTGCCGACTTTAAAGTCCCGGTCTTGTCGATGCAAGTCTGCGTACTTTTTCTAGCGATCTTGAGCTACTACCAATCTGGCTCTTATCACTGTCACCACGTCCGCGGTTTGTTGTATTAATTCTAGTCCTAGTATTCGTCGTTCTCCGACTTCTTCCCAGCATAACGGCGTTCTGCATTTTCTCCCGTAAAGAGCTTCGTACGGTGGCATGCCGATACTCGCATGATAACTATTGTTATATGCAAATTCTACTAAGGGTAGGTGGTCGTCCCAATTTCCCTTGAAGTCCATTACGCAAGTCTTTAGCATGTCCTCCGGCGTTTGTATAGTTCGCTCACTCTGTCCGTCTGTCTGAGGATGATAAGCGGTACTCAACCTCAACTGTGTTCCCATTCTTTCTTGCAAGCTTTTCTAGAAATTTGACGTGAAGCGCGGATCTCGATCAGAGACAATTGACACCGGCACTCCATGTCGTGAAACAATCTCATTTACATAAAAACTCGCTAACTGATTCAAACTATAGCGGATCTTGATCGATAGAAAATGTGTGGTCTGTTAGTCGATCCACGATAATCTAAATGGCATCATAACCTTTCTGCGTGACTGGAAGTCCCATCACGAAGTCCATCGTAATGTGCTCCCATTTCCACTCTGGTATTTCCAACGGTTGTAGTAAATCACTCGGCCGCTGATGCTCTGCTTTAACGCGTTGGCAAGTCAGACATCTACTAACACAATCTGCGACTTCCCGTTTCAGATTGGGCCACCAAAAGTATTACCTCAAATCTCGGTACATCTTCGTGCCTCCCGGATGAACGGAATACGTCGTATTGTGTGCCTCGTGCAAAATCTCTTCCTTCAACTTGGTTATCGCTGGTACCCACACTCTTCCTTTGAATCTTAAGATACTGTCTTTATCCATTCAAAATCTTTCTTCTTTATTCTCTGCGATCCTTTTTCTGATTTTCTCGCACTCTTTATCCTTCTCTTGTGTTTCCTTTACTCAATCCAACAATGGCGAACGAGCTTCCATTACAAATAACTTTTCTTCAGACCTCTCCGGCCCCTTTACCTCTATCTCAAATTTTTCTATGTCTCTTATCAACTCCTCTTGAGTCGTCAAGTGAAAGAACTTCTCCCTTCCTTTCCTGCTCAGAGCGTCGACAACTACGTTTGCCTTACCCGGGTGATAAAGCATATCGCAGTCATAATTCTTGATTAATTCAAACCACCTTCTCTAATGCATATTCAACTTCTTCTGTGTGAAATATATTTCAGACTGTTGTGGTCCGTGTATATCTCACATTTCTCTCCATACAAATAATGTCTCCATATCTTCAACGCAAAAACTACTGCCGCTAACTCTAAGTCATGAGTAAGGTATTATTTTTTGTAGTCCTTTAATTGTTGCAATGCATATGCAATGACTTTGCCGTGCTGCATTAGCACACAACCAAGTCCCTTGTGTGATGCATCACTATACACCACAAAACCTCCCACATCGTCTGGTAGTGATAACACAGGCTCCTTGCTTAATCTTTTCTTTAATTCTTGAAAACTTTCTTCACATTTGTCTGTCCATACAAACTTCACCGTCTTTCTCGTCAGATTGGTCAACGGGGTTGCTATCTTAGAAAAATCTTGGATAAATCTTCGATAGTACCCAGCTAACCCTAAGAAACTTCTTACCTTCGTTGGTGTTCTCGGCTACTCCCAATTACTTACTGCTTCTACCTTCGCAGGGTCTAATGAGATTCCATTCTTATCCACCACGTGTCCTTAGAATTGAACCTTCTCCATCCAAAATTCACACTTAAAAAATTTCGCGTACATCTTCTCCTTCCTTAATGCCTCCAAAACAATCTTCAGATGTTCGGCGTGCTCTTCCCCTATCTTCGAGTAGATCAAGATGTCGTTGATGAAAATTACCAAAAATTTATCCAAGTATGGCTTGAAAACTCTGTTCATTAAGTCCATGAATGCTGCCAGAGCATTAGTCAATCCAAACGACATTACCAAAAACTCATAATGTCCATAACGGGTTCGAAACGCGGTCTTTGGTATGTCTTCTTTCCGTACTTTCAATTGGTGATAACCTATTTGTAGTTCTATCTTCGAGAAATACTTTGCTCCCTTCAGTTGATCAAAAAGGTCGTCTATCCTCGGTAACGGATATCTGTTCTTGATCGTTACTCTGTTCAATTCTCGATAATCAATATAGAGCCTCATCGATCCGTCCTTCTTTTTAACAAACAACGCTGGTGCTCCCCAAGAAGACACACTTGGTCGTACGTAACCTTTATCTAATAACTCTTGCAGTTGTATCACCAACTCCTTCATTTCTACTGACGCTATACGATATGGAGCTTTCAAAATTGGTCCAGTTCCCGATGCTAAGTCTATTACGAATTCGATTTCTCTATCTGGCGAAAGATCAGGCAGATCGTAATACATCTTGGAATTCATTCACTACAGATATATCCTTAATTTCTACTCCCTTTTTTTGAGTATCTACAATGTAAGCTAAATAACCTACATATCATTTCCTTAACAATTTCTTGCCCTGCATCATCGTAAGGCAACACGATTGCTTAAACGATTAGCTACCATAAAACACTACCTTAGACTTACTCAGAGTCTGAAGGTTTATACTTTTACTCTGACAGTCAATTATCGCTGCATGGTTATACAACCAATCCATTCCCAGTATTACGTCAAATTATCCCAATCTAATTGGAATCAAGTCTACTCTCAGTTCATGATCTCTAATATTTGCGCGATAATTTCGGTAAATGTATTCTACGGGGATTACTTCCTTATTCGCAACTTCTATGTTCAAGGGATATTCTAATCGTTCTCGGGGTGTATTAAGTCTACTTGAAAATTCTTCAGATACAAAAGAACAGGTGGCACCTGAATCAACTAATATATATGTATTTATATCATTGATTGGGATTATACCTGACACCACGTCCTTTTAAGCTACTGCGTCCTGGACGGTCATGTTAAAGGTCCTAGCAGTTGGGCGGTTAGATTGTGTCGGTCTGCCGATCATCAGTTTATTTCCCCCTTGTTGACTGCTACCTCTGCCACTTCCCTTCTTCGGGCAATCCTTGATCCGGTTCTCCGTCGAGCCACAAGAAAAACATCCTTGGATCTTCTTCGATTTCGGGCAGTTTGGTGAAATGTGCCCTTCCTGGCCGCAGTTGTAGCAAGCGCTATGCCTCTTCCAGCACTCGCCCTGATGATTCTTTTCATATTTTGGGCATCCCTCTGAAAGTAGTATGCATACAAGCCAATCATGTATGATGATAAAGCATATACTTTGGAGGCAATCTTATTTATTCATTAATAAAAATATTCATTTATTAAAGGCATTTAATTATCTACATGGTGCTATTTTTATAATATGTAAATAACCCATAGTTTTAAGCAATGCTTTTAGAATCATGATGATGATCATGCCAATGAGATCTAAATTCTTAGAAAGCTCTAAAACTAAAATAGTTCCTAATCATGGGATTACTAAAAAGGGGATTAGTAAATCCGGATAGATTAGTACATATGTTGCTTGCTCATTAGATGAGGATGATTGATCTCATAATCATTTGTGTGGAGACACTAAAGCAAGTATGTAGGTGCTTATTGGAGAATAAGTTCACTGAACGTGACTCGCTATGGAATACCTAATGGAGTTTTACTCGCCTGTCAATAGGAATTCCTAATGTGATAGTAGTACAAGTGATCCTTGGACTTGAGATCATCATAGTATCTTGTATGTAATGAATTATACTTTGACTTATTCCTTAAAGCCCTTTAGGGTATATAAAAGGGTATGCTTGGGTATAATGAGTTACATATGGAGACAATGAATGATCAATAAAGAATCTACCACCTCTAGTAAAGGAGGAGATATGTCCTATGTGATTCGTTAAATGACAACCCAGGAATCCTTGGCCAAGGTAAAATAAAATTAGAAAGGAGTTTCTAATTTACATTATTTGGAGTTGTGCATTTTCTAATCGAAATACATATAATTAAATAAAATAAGACTTGACAGTAAATTCATGTCTTATATTTAATTGGGACATTGTATGGTGGAAGGATTGAATTGTATGGTAACTATTTACTCACAGGTTCTTTTATGATTAATGTTGAAATCTATATTATCTGGAAAGTCGTTGATCGCTAGGGAGGCTTATCCCTATTGTAGAATAAATATTATTTATTTAAATAGATTATTAGTTTAATTTATTTATTTAAATAAGATTAGAATTGTTCTAATTGATTTATTCACAACCGGTTTAATATGGAGAACCTAAAGGGTCACACCATAAAAGGAAGAATAATTATTTAAGAAGGTAATGGCATAATCGTAATAATGCATTAAGTGAAATTAATTTAATCTATGGTGATAGAATAAATTAAATAGCTTAATATTTATTATTTAATATTTTGGAAATATTAAATATAAATTAATAAGAGGAGTCTTATTAATATTATTATAATTATTATTATTTTAATTTCTAAAGGAGTTTAGTAATTAATTTAATATTAGTACTCTCATTTATTCCTAATAAGATTAGGAGACAAATTAATTAAATGAATTTAATTAATTATTTCCCATGTGGTGGGAAGCCTAAATTAATTAAAGGAGTTTAATTAATTAAAAGAAATCCCATGTCTAATAGGATTAGAAGGGTTGACCAATATCTATATAAGAGGATTCTTATAATAGATATTACTTGATGTAATTCCAATTGTTGGAGAGTACTCCTTTTCTATAGAGGATAGAAAACTAAGCCAACCACCCTCCTTCTTGATAATTCATCTTCCTTGGTGGATCACCTCTAGAGGCCAAACACTTGGGTGGCTAACGTTGATCAAAGGAAGGAATCTAATCCAGAAATTCAAGGAGATCACGAAGAACAAGGAGTTGAACTAGTACCTGTGGAAGCTTCGTTCTACAAGGGTATGATTCCATAACTTCTTATTTATCATTTTAAATTAATAATTTGCATAAAGGATGATCCGGGTAATGGTTTTGTAGAAATTTTTTTAAACTCTGATATACCATGCTTCCGCTAATTTTTGCAATTTGATTACGTCACGATTTCGTACAAACCCAACACCCTCTGCCCTCTTCTTAAAACCTCCATGAAAATTCCCCGACTGATTGTTGTTGTTTTTGTTGTTGTTGTTGTTATTGTTCTCCCACTTTCTCCTTCCCAAATTTCTTCCTCCACTGTTGCTACCTCTAGCACTGTTTTCTCCTCCGGTATTCTTTCCTTTCTTCTCCTTGTTATAAAGACTTAAGGCTTCACTGCCACCTTCCGCAATGATCGCATTCTCCAGCAATGTTGCAAAGGAATCAATTTGAAGAACTGATACCTTATTAAACAGCCAAGGCTTCAGTCCTTGTTCAAAATGTCTCGCCTTCCTCTCTTTGTCTCCCACTTGGTGTTCTGCAAATCACGCTAGTTCATTAAACTTAGTTGCGTACTGCGCCACCATCATATCGCCTTGTTTCAGTTCTAAGAACTTCACCTCCATCCTATTCTTCATGCTCTTTGGGAAATAGTTCTCAAAGAACAGAGTCTTAAATCTCTCCCATGCGATTAACCCTTCTCCAGCTCTTTGTTGATTAGCCTCCCACCAGTAATTCGCTTCGTTCCTCATTATATACGTAGCAAATACCGTCCCCTGGTCTTCACCTACTCGAGCGATGGTGAAAGCCTTCTCTATCTCTTTTATCCAGGTTTGCGCAATAATCGGGTGGATAGTACCCTCGAACTCTGGGGGTCCTACACTCCTAAAGTCCTTAAAGTTTGTAACTAGAACTGCTTGGGGATTGGGGTGAACGGGTTCGCTGTTCCTTCCCCTAAGAGCTTCTCCTAACAGATCTACTAGCTTCTGGATCGGGTCTACATGTTCCCTCTCATTGTTAACTGATTCCTCCGGTGCAGTTAATCTACGTCTAGGTAGCATTTTCTGCATCACAAATTTTTCATTTTATGAATACTCAATTATATTACTTAAGTATTTCTTTAATACTAAATGCATAAAATTTTATAACACCTTTCTAAAATAAGATCATTTATATTCATATGCCAATTCGTTTCATTACATGATTTTCCCTTGCATACTGCTATAAATGTCATCACATGTATCCCCTAATATCACAAAAGATGGGGAATATACCAACCTACTACCCCTCTAACATAAGCCTACTCGGGGTTTACATCACTGTCCCATATCTTACACCAAAGATTGGGATTACAACACATTATATACATCACAAAAGAAAACCACTAAGCTACTACTAATCTAGCTAAGGGTCTCATCCCATCATCCCACGCTCCACATCGCTTTTGTACTCGATCTGTGCTATATATGCTATCAGCTCTCGACTCAAATTATGTAGGGTCTATCCCTGCTCCACTGGGTAGTGGTATACACCATCGATCACCCTCTCGAAAGCTGATCGAAACACATACCTCATCTTGTTCATCTTCCTCTTCTTGCATCTGACATCATCCTCTAGGTCGTCAGCTCTCTCGTTAGCCGCTTCCCCCTTCTCCTCGAAGTGAATCCTATTCATCACCTCTAACTCTAGTTAAGTACGGAGTGCCTCTTTCTCTGTCCTCTCACTTAGTTCTCTCGGCTCTACCTCTTCCAGCTTTCCTGCCATATCCACATTCCTAGCCAACGATTTGTGAAACAAGGTCCCCATCTAGATCCCTGCCACCCTATGGTATGCAATCTCCACCTCTAAGTCCTGCATCTCTAGCTTCCTCTGATGGTCCTCGTCCCTCAGTTTCTGGAACTCAGACTCTCTCTTATGGGCCTCAACCTCCAGCTCCTGCACTCTACAGTCCAACTCTAGAATACGCTTCTCATACTCTCCCAGCATATGCTCCTCCAGGTTAGGCTCGTAAAAGTCCTCCATGGGCTCGCTCTCCTTAGGATCGTCCTCCACAGGCTCGTCCTCTATAGGTTCCTCCTCTGGGTCAAACTCTACCTCGATCTCGTCCTCGTTGTCAGACTCAGATGGTGCAACAACCTGCACAGGCACAGCGTCTAGAGGTGCCTCATATACAACATGTATATCTTTGGGCTCCTCCTCTGCCACTCTACTAAGTACTCCTGTGTCTGCCATCCTACAATCACAAACACAAGACAAACAAACAGTAACTCCATTAGAATGTTAAATAAAACATAAGTTCATTGTATAGAATGAAGTTACATTTCATAACACACTAAGTCTCTCAAGGAAAAACTCTATGTGAGTTCTATCCCTTTCTAACTTCTAAGTTCTCCTAAGTTATAATCTAAGGACACTCACCCCTAAGGTTTATAACTACAGCTCTGATACCAATGATAAGTAGGTTTTATACCTACTTATTGGATATCAACTTGCTATGATTATGGATTAAACTTAAGCATTTTATTGTCTTTTAATGCATTTTATCTTTGTTTTGCATATCTTTGTCAGGAAACTAAAAAGGGCATGGAATGGCATGATTAAGGCTTGGAATGGCATGATTATGGACAAAATGGCATGGACTTGGCAACAAGGCAAGGTGGGAGGGCATGAAGATGGCTTGGCATCATATGGTGGAGTTGGCATGGGGATTGACAAGAGAAGGCATGTGCAAATGGCTTAGATGCAGCAATAAATGAAGGAACAAGAAGCAAGATAGAAGCAACAAGGCAACAAAGAAACCAGCATTACACCAGATTGCACCAGCATAAAACAGGACCCAGCGCGGCCGAGCCGAAAACACAAGAAAGAGCCGCGCGCCTGCGCCGAAGTGCAGTCCAGAGAGGCAATTTCTGGATATCAGCGCGCCCGCGCCGAGTGACCAAAGGGAGGCCGCGCGGCCGCGCCAGTCAAGCTTCATTGACTTTTCATTTTAACTTTCTACTGAGTGTCTTCCTTATATATGGGGTGTATTTGTAAGAACGAAATATCACTCATCATTATCAGACTTATCATTTATTACAAGTTCTTACATTTCTAGGGTTAGAGAGCTAGAGAGCTTAAGAGACTAACTCTTCTCCTCTTCTAGTTCTAGTAGATTTCCATTCCTAGGGCTCACTTTGGAGCTTGTTTGTGGTCAAAACTTGAGCTTGCTAGCATTCTATTGGAAGGGGAACCACAAGATTTGCATTCTCTATCTCTCTATTCTCTTGCTTTCATAGTTGCTTCAATGCTTGGTTTAAATCCCATAATGGTTGCTGGTTCAGAGATGAACTAACTACCATTATGGGATTCTAATGGATTTTATTGCTTAGTCTAGGGTTTTATGCCTCATTGATATGTATATTTGATTATATATGGTTTGCCTAGCATGGTTGTATTGTATGTTTAGATGCTTGACCAACATCTACTATAATAGTTTATATGGAATTGAAAGAGGAAGTGTAAACTTAGATTTTGCCATGCTAGCATATGTTTGTGAAACTTGCATTCGATGAGTTTTGTGATTCGTAATTTGGATAGAAATATACCATATTCCCATATGTAGTCTATTGGGGGCTTGCACTTAAACTGATATAGCTTGTAAATCACATAGACATATAGTGATTTAGGTTTTATTGGTGTTCATGTGATTTCTATCTCTTTTGTGGATATTATATGATATGGACTTGGTATATTGACAAATAGCCTTGTCTCACATTCGTGCTTCCGACTAGCACTTCTAAATAATCAATTATGCTTGACATGAGGTGTGTAATCTAGACGATGCAATAGGTGAAGTTAGGATCCCATATTTCTCCAATTTGAACCCCTCGTCTGTTAATTAGTTAAGTTTAGTTTAAAATCAGTCTAGTTATTAAAGCACACTTTGATACTCGTTTGAGCAGACGAAAATAACTATAGGATTGTTGCATGATAGTTTAAGCCTAACTCCTTTTCTTTGTGGGAACAAACTTTACTTATCAAATTTATTACTTGTCGACCGTGTATGCTTGCACGCATTTTGTGCCCGTTTTGTTAACACCGAAACGGCGCAACAAGTTTTTGGCGCCGTTACTGGGGACTAGTTTTTAGCTTTTTACTAGTGACATAAGTTTTTGTTAGATTTGACTGACTTGAACAAATCTCTTCTATTCTCATTTCTATTTTATTTTCATTTATGTTTCAGGTACTTGTGGTTAGTTTATGAAAACTCGTTTAACCAATCCTGAGTTGGTACCTCTACAAGAGAACATTAACGGTAGAGCTTGGAGAGCAAACATAAGAAACACTAACCAACAAGAGGAACCTGAACAACCCGAGCCAATGGCTGAAGAACAAAGAGTCGATAATAGAGCCTTGAGGGACTACTGAATACCAAAAATCTCTGATCTGCAGTCCAGTATAGTTTGCCCAACGATAGCTGCGAATACTTTCGAGATCAAACCAGGGACACTGCAGATGGTTCAAAACACTATCCAGTTTGGGGGTGCAGCTACAGAAGATCCGAATGAGTATATCCTGAGCTTCATTGAGATATGCGACACATTTAAATTCAACAACGTTTCGGATGATGCAGTGAAACTTCGATTATTCCCATTCACCTTGAGGGATAAGGCGAAGAGTTGGTTGCATTCATTAACCTCAGGATCAATCACCACGTGGGAAGACTTAGCATATAAATTTCTAACCAAATTCTTCCCCATGGCTAAGACTGCTTCCATGAGGAGTGCTCTGACTCAGTTTCCACAGCAACAAAGGGAATTGTTGTATGAGGCATGGGAACGCTACAAAGAGATGCTCAGGAAATGCCCGCACCATGGAATGGCTGACTGGATGGTGATAAATTCGTTCTATAATGGTTTGGGGTGGAAGTCAAGGCCAATCATTGACGCCGCATTGGGAGGAGCTCTGTGGGCCAAGGACTATTTGATAACCTATGACCTAATTAAGACCATGGTGGCCAATGAATATCAGAATCCAAAAGCAAGAATGGGTCAACCTGAAGTGGCCAGAGTATTGGATGTTGATTCCATCACATCATTGTCAGCACAAATGGTGGCAATGAACAAGAATATAGATTCTATGGCTGAAAGTAGAGTTCAACAAGTTACATTTGTATGTGAGTTGTGTGCTGGAGCACACCCGACAGAGCAGTGTGCCATCACTACCGAGTCGGTCCAATTCGTTAGCAATTATCAAAAGCCGCAGAATCAGTTTTCAAACTCTTACCACCCGAGCAATCGAAACCATCCCAATTTCAGTTGGAGCAACAATCAAAATGCTAAATAGTCTCAGTCATCTCAATACCAACCTCCTCCACAACAACCACAACAACCACAACAACCATACCAAAATGTCCAACAACAACCACAATCTCACTACCAACCTTATCAATAAAAATCTCAGCCACAATAGTCCCAACATCAGTATGCCCCTAGACAGTCACACCCTCTAGGATTTAATCAATAATAATATCAACATCACTCAGATCCCGCCCCTCTGCAAGAAAAGAGATCTGAAATGGAAGAATTGATGCTGAAGCATATTGCTAATACTGAGTTGATACTATAGAGCCAAGCGGTGGCAATCAAGAATTTGGATAATCAGATGTGCCAAATGGCCAATACGCTCAACAACAGACCGCAAGGCACTCTTCCAAGCAGTGTAGAAGCCAATCCAGGAAGAAGAGATGGCAAGGAGCAATGCCAAGAAATTACCTTAAGGTCTGGGAAGCAAACTGCTGATATGGGGATTGGCGCAGCCGCGCCCCAGGATAACCAAAACCTGGCCCGGGCGCTCCCATCTGCAGAAAGTCCTGAAATTATTTTGAATGATGGGAAGGATGGCAGCGATGAGGTTGAGGCAGATAAGGAAGTTACCACTGAGAAAACCAATGTTCCACCAAAAGTAGTCTACCCTTCTTCACCATATCCATAGAGGATCCAGAAGCAGAAATTGGATAAACAGTTCGCCAAGTTTTAGGAAGTTTTCAAGAAACTGCAAATCAATATTGCCTTTGCCGAAGCCTTAAAACAAATGCCGAGCTACGCAAAGTTTATGAAGGGGATACTGTCAAGGAATAAGAGGTTAGAAGACTATGAAACTGTAGCCTTGACAGAGGAATGCAGTTCAGTCTTACAGAAAAAGTTACCTCCGAAGCTTAAGGACCCAGGGAGTTTCATAATTCCTTGCTCTATTGGGGAGTTGTCCTTCAACAAGTGCCTATGCGACTTGGGGGCAAGCATAAATTTGATGCCATTATCGGTGTTCATTCAATTGGGATTGCCGGCTCCTAAGTTGACAAGCATATCTTTGCAGCTAGCCGATAGATCCATCACCTACCCAAGAGGCATTGTTGAAGATGTGTTAGTAAAGGTGGACAAATTTATATTCCCTACAGACTTTATAATCCTGGAGTTCGAGGAAGACAAGAACATTCCAATTATTCTGGGGAGACCGTTTCTAGCCACCGGGAGGACACTCATAGATGTACAAAAGGGAGAATTGACTATGAGGGTTCAAGACCAAGAGGTCACGTTCAACGTCTTCAAAACTATGAAGTTTCCCACGAATGAGGAAGAATGTTTCAGAATTGATACGGTCCACAGGATACTGCAGGAGGAAGCTGAACACCTGCTGAGTGTGGATTCATTGGAGTGTAAGACCCCAGATTTTATGAAATAAAAGTATTCAATTTTTCTATTTAGTAAATGGTTAAATTGATAAAAGTTTAAAGTTAAGGGTGAAATATGCAAATTTTGCAAAGTAAGCAAGTGGTTATAAAATATTCATTGTTGTCGGAAAATATTCGTTTGGTCGTGGAATATTCTTGTTGTCGGGGAATATTCGTACGACGGCGCAGCTATTTGTGGGCCCCACAATGGAATAACTGTCGGATATAGAAAGCGACTAAAATAACCTTTTTATAAAATAACGGCGTAGTTGTTACCGTTAGTACTGTTGAAATATCCGATGGTTAAAATACAATAATACGCGGTGTTGAACAGTAGCACACGGTATTGCACAGTATTTTGAATTATTGATTCTTACGTGAGAAGGCACTTACTAAGTTATTGTTACAGTAATTACTGTTCAATATTTTATATTATTGATTCAATAATTTCATGATATTTTATTAATTCAATAATTGCTACGTTGATATTTTATATCAATAATTGATACGTTGCTATGATTGATTCAATAATTGCTACCGTTGATATTTTGTATTATTGATTCAATAATTGTCACTGCACAGTATTCCACATTATCAACTCAATAATTCATATTATTTGAATAATATTATTAGATAGCATTATTGACAATGTCTGAGGAAGTTCTGTCTAGGAGGGGTTATTTAATTGCGCGCCAGTAAGGAGAAGTCCTTATCGGAAGGCCCCCTCTTTCTTGGGAACGACCTGGTTGTCACTACTGTAGTTCTGTAATATTATTTGTGAATAATTAATTATTGATTTATATGATAAGAAAATATTTATTTTGTGGATATAAAAGAAGGAATTAGTGCTGATGTGTTTTTATCAGTATTTTGGTGTGAAAAATCATCTGTTTATGGATTTCGGATAATTTATGTTTGGAATTTGGAAAAACTTCCTTCTACAAAGTTGTAGATAATTAAATTTTCTATAGAAAGGACATATCATTTGTATTTTTCTGACAAAAGGGCTGTTTATTATGAATTATTGAAGTTTCAAAAAATAAATATTTTTTTTAATGGGTGGGCCCGACTTTTGTTGTTTTGTTTAAAAATTCTGATTTTTTTAAAGAAGCCGGCGGCGTAATTTTTTTTTAAAAAAATATTATTTTATTAATTTAGTCTACTTTGGCATCCTAAGTTTTTCCTATAAATAGGATGCTTAGGTTAGAATTGAAAATCACACCAGAATGGGAAGTTTTCTCTCTCTATAATATCGAGCATATTTTTGTGAGTATTTAGATACTTTGAGTGTTACTATTCAGTGCAAGTTTCCTTCGGTATTATATCCGATATTTCAGTCAGAAGTACTATTTTTTTGAGGTAAGGGATGGTAAGGAATGTTATTTTTTTCGTAAATGATGTTATTGATTTCAATATCATTTCATCGAAATATTGGTATGAATTTTATTTTGAAATTTTTATCTTTTCCGTCGAAGTTACTATTTATGTATACAGCACTATTTATGTATACGGCACTATTCACGAATACGGTACTATTCACAAGTACTATTCATGAAGTATAATTTTTCTTATGAAATTTCTATCCTTTTCATGTCGGGATTACTATTCACGTATACGACACTATTCACGTATACGGCACTATTCACGTATACGGTACTATTCACCGAAAAATTAAATTTTCTTCTATTTGTCCAAGTTGCCTATTAAGGTTCCTATCTTTGATCGGATCCATATTTTGAACTTTATTCTTAAATTTTACTCCACAATGGGTTATCATGTTGACAATTGGATCGTATTGTTCTTATTCTCATATATAACATTTTTATAATCCGGATGATGAAAATTCTCTTTGACTTGAGTGTAAAGATGGGTATATTAGTGGTATGATCATGACTGTGGGTTCTCTTTGGCCAGTAGTGTGAAGATGAATTGTTGACTGGTATGATCATGATCATTGATTTTACAATTGAATATCTTTAGCTTAAGTGCAAAGGTAAATTGATCAACATGGTTATAAATGTTATTTCTATAAATTCTGAAATGATTAGATATTTATTTGGGATTTGAATATCTTTGGCCTGTAGTGCAAAGATGAATTATTATTGAATATCTTTGACCTATAATGCAAAGATGAGCGGTTGATTTGTGAATATCTTTGGTCTGTAGTGCAAAGATGAGCTGTTGATTTATGAATATCTTTAGCATGTAGTGCAAAGATGAGTTATTGATGAATATCGTTGGCTTGTAGTGCAAAGATGAATAATTAATTGTTGAATATCTTTGGCCCGTAGTTCAAAGATGAATGGATTAGCATGGTTATGAACAGGAACTGTGATTTGGTATAACCATGATCTTTGGTGTTTCAGGTAAAGATAGGTGATGAAAGTTATCTTCGTCCTGGGTGCGAAAAGGAATTTAGCAACACAATTATGATTATGAATTATTCACATGATTATGAACAGGAACTGTTGATTGATGTTACAGGGATAAAACATTGTTGGTGAACTTTTAACATGGAGAAGATAATAGACATTATGGTCTATTTGACTCTTCTAATGGATTGCTCGTTCCGCTGAAACTATGGTTAAAAAGTTTTATCATCTACCATATATTATAAATCTTTGATTTATTATTGATGAAGACTATTGATAATTTAATTATCTTTAGTCATGATATTCTTTACTGGGCTATTTATGCTCACCCTTTTGCTTCACAATTCCTTTCAGGTAATAAGAGTATAACGGGGTCGAGCAGGGATAACAGGGGAATAGAACGATGGTCTATAGTTGTTAAGGTTTTCCATAAAACAGTATGAGAGGAATTATATTTAGAATTTAAAATGTGTGTGTCGTATTTTATACGTCATTTTAACAGTTGATTTTGGTGAACCAAATAGGCTGAGGTGAACCTAACTTTGGAAGGGTGTTTTGCCACTATCATACAAGATGTCTAATCACCTACGACTTCGGGTTATCATAAGACATGGTTGTGCACATCCACTTGCTGATTACATCTATGAGCACTACCTATATAATATTGGAGTTTGGTTGAAATATAATTCTCAATTAGAGACAATGGAGATAATTATATGGCAAGAGAAGACCCACCATTGGAAAAAACATGATAGTAATCTTCTCATTTTTCTTTGGGGTCTATTGGGTCAACCAAGGATAATTCTCAAGTCATATGATATCTATTATAACTTAGACGCATGGCCTCCCATGTACGAAGGTTTCCTTGAGTATTTTCCAAAGATTTTAATTCCTAAAACAGTTATTGACCGTACCTTTCTGTAACGTATTATTGATTTGGAGTATGGGCACTGTATTTGTATTGAAACTCACAGTTTAATTGTGGTCGTATTTTGTACGATAGTTTAAAAGTTGGAATTTGAAGATTTATATTTAGAATTTTTGTTGAGTGTATTTCGTGGCGACTCAGAATGGGTTGGGTGGATTGGACCTATTTTGGGGGCGTTACATTTTGGTATCAGAGCTTAGGGATATGGTCGCTGGCGGAGATTGGAGTCTAGAACTAGGAGGGGAGGGACGAATAATATACTTCGCTAGTGTGTGACTTACCGAAGCTGACTTTTCTTACTTAATAAATTGACAATTGTTATATGTCAATTATCCTTGTTTTGAAGCGGTATTCTAGAATGAGCAATGGATAAATCATGATGACAAGGAAGATGGAATCTGAAATGAAAGCAAGGTATTCTCAACTTTTCGAAATACCAGGTACGTAATTTTCGGGAAAGAAATTTCATAAGGAGGGGAGATTATAAGACCCCAAATTTTATGAAATAAAAGTATTCAATTTTTCTATTTAGTAAATGGTTAAATTGATAAAAGTTTAAAGTTAAGGGTGAAATATGCAAATTTTGCAAAGTAAGCAAGTGGTTATAAAATATTCATTGTTGTCGGGCAATATTCGTTTGGTCGTGGAATATTCTTGTTGCCGGTAAATATTCGTACGACGGCGCAGCTATTTGTGGGCCCCACAACGGAATAACTGTCGGATATAGAAAGCGACAGAAATAACCTTTTTATAAAATAACGGCGTAGTTGTTACCGTTAGTACTGTTGAAATACCCGGTGGTTAAAATACAATAATACGCGGTGTTGCATAATAGCACACGGTATTGCACAGTATTTTGAATTATTGATTCTTACGTGAGAATGCACTTACTCAGTTATTGTTATAGTAATTACTGTTCAATATTTTATATTATTGATTCAATAATTGCATGATATTTTATTGATTCAATAATTGCTACGTTGATATTTTATATCAATAATTGCTACATTGCTATGATTGATTCAATAATTGCTACCGTTGATATTTTGTATTATTGATTTAATAATTGTCACTGCACAGTATTCCACATTATCAACTCAATAATTCATATTATATGAATAATATTATTAGATAGCATTATTGATAATGTCTGAGGAAGTTCTGTCTAGGAGGGGTTATTTAATTGCGCGCTAGTAAGGAGAAGTCCTTATCGGAAGGCCCCCTCTTTCTTGGGAATGACCTGGTTGTCATTATTATAGTTCTGTAATATTATTTGTGAATAATTAATTATTAATTTATATGATAAGAAAATATTTATTTTGTGGATATAAAAGAAGAAATTAGAGCTGATGTGTTTTTATCAGTATTTTGGTGTGAAAAATTATCTGTTTATGGATTTCGGATAATTTATGTTTGGAATTTGGAAAAAACGTCTTTCAACAAAGTTGTAGAGAATTAAATTTTCTATGAAAAGGACATATCATTTGTATTTTTTTGACAAAAGGGCTGTTTATTATGAATTATTGAAGTTTCAGAAAATAAATATTTTTTTTAATGGGTGGGCCCCACTTTTGTTGTTTTGTTGAAAAATTCTGATTGTTTTTGAAAGCAGCCGGCGGCAGAATTTTTTTTAAAAAAAATATTATTTTATTAATTTAGTCTACTTTGACATCCTAAGTTGTTCCTATAAATAGGGTGCTTAGGTTAGAATTGAAAATCACACCAGAATCAGAAGTTTTCTCTCTATAATATCGAGCGTATTTTTGTGAGTATTTAGATACTTTGAGTGTTACTATTCAGTGCAAGTTTTCTTCGGTATTATATCCGATATTTCAGTCAGAAGTACTATTCTTTTGAGGCAAGGAATGGTAAGGGATGTTATTTTTTTCGTAAATGATGTTATTGATTTCAATATCATTTCATCGAAATATTGGTATGAATTTTATTATGAAATTTTTATCTTTTCCGTCGAGGTTACTATTCATGTATACGGCACTATTCATGTATACGGCACTATTCACGAATACGGTACTATTCACGAGTACTATTCATGAAGTATGATTTTTTTTATGAAATTTCTACCCTTTTCATGTCGGGATTACTATTCACGTATACGACACTATTCACGTATACGGCATTATTCACGTATACGGTACTATTCACCGAAAAATTAAATTTTCTTCTATTTGTCCAAGTTGCCTGTTAAGGTTCCTATCTTTGATCGGATCCATATTTTGAACTTTATTCTTGAATTTTACTCCACAATAGGTTATCATGTTGACAATTGGATCGTATTGTTCTTATTCTCATATATAACATTTTTATAATCCGGATGATGAAAATTCTCTTTGACTTGAGTGTAAAGATGGGTAGATTAGTGGTATGATCATGACTGTGGGTTCTCTTTGGCCAGTAGTGTGAAGATGAATTGTTGACTGGTATGATCATGATCATTGATTTTACAATTGAATATCTTTAGCTTAAGTGCAAAGGTGAATTGATCAACATGGTTATAAATGTTATTTCTATAAATTCTGAAATGATTAGATATTTATTTGGGATTTGAATATCTTTGGCCTGCAGTGCAAAGATGAATTATTGTTGAATATCTTTGACCTGTAGTGCAAAGATGAGTGGTTGATTTGTGAATATCTTTGGTCTGTAGAGCAAAGATGAGCTGTTGATTTATGAATATCTTTGGCCTTTGTGCAAAGATAAGTTATTGATGAATATCGTTGGCCTGTAGTGGAAAGATGAATAATTAATTGTTGAATATCTTTGGCCCGTAGTTCAAAGATGAATTGATTAGCATGGTTATGAACAAGAACTGTGATTTGGTATAACCATGATCTTTGGTGTTTCAGGCAAAGATAAGTGATGAAAGTTATCTTCGTCCTGGGTGCGAAGAGGAATTTAGCAACACAATTATGATTATGAATTATTCACATGATTATAAACAGGAACTGTTGATTGATGTTACAGGGATAAAACATTGTTGGTGAACTTTTAACATGGAGAAGATAATAGACATTATGGTCTATTTGACTTTTCTAATGGATTGCTCGTTCCGCTGAAACTATGGTTGAAACGTTTTATCATCTACCATATATTATAAATCTCTGATTTATTACTGATGAAGACTATTGATAATTTAATTATCTTTAGTCATGATATTCTTTACTGGGCTATTTATGCTCACCCTTTTGCTTCACAATTCCTTTCAGGTAATAAGAGTATAACGGGGTCGAGCAGGGATAACAGGGGAATAGAACGATAGTCTATAGCTGTTGAGGTTTTCCATAAAACAGTATGAGAGGAATTATATTGAGAATTTAAAATGTGTGTGTCGTATTTTATACGTCATTTTAACAGTTGATTTTGGTGAACCAAATAGGCTGAGGTGAACCTAACTTTGGAAGGGTGTTTTGCCACTATCATACAAGATGTCTAATCACCTATGACTTCGGCTTATCATAAGACATGGTTGTGCACATCCACTTGCTGATTACATCTATGAGCACTACCTATATAATATTGGAGTTTGGTTGAAATATAATTCTCAATTGGAGACAATGGAGATAATTATATGGCAAGAGAAGACCCACCATTGGAAATAACATGATAGTAATCTTCTCATTTTTCTTTGGGGTCTATTGCGTCAACCAAGGATAATTCTCAAGTCATATGATATCTATTATAACTTAGACGCATGGCCTCCCATGTACGAAGGTTTTCTTGAGCATTTTCCAAAGATTTTAATTCCTAAAACAGTTATTGACTGTACCTTTCTGTAACGTATTATCGATTTAGAGTATGGGCATTGTATTTGTATTGAAACTCACAGTTTAATTGTGGTCGTATTTTGTACGACAGTTTAAAAGTTGGAATTTAAAGATTTATATTTAGAATTTTTGTTGAGTGTATTTCGTGGCGACCCAGAATGGGTTGGGTGGATTGGACCTATTTTGGGAGCGTTACAGGAGAGTGCTCTACTAGGAGACTCCGACATGGAATAGACAGATGTGGTGGAATGCATCCAGATTCTGAATACGGTACCTCAAATGCGCAAGTTTAAACTTCCCATCAAACCACTAGGACATATTGGGAAGTCATCAGTGCGACTAAAGCATTTTCTAGAGGTGGCTCCCACACTTGACCTTAAGCCTCTTCCGAATCATTTGAGATATGCATATCTAGGAGAATCTTCTATGTTGCCGATTATCATCGCTTCTGCTTTATCATCTGACCAAGAGAGCAAATTTCTGAGGGTCCTTAGAGAGTTTAAATCAGCTATTTGGTGGACCATAGCTGACATCAAAGGGATCAGCCCTTCCTACTGCATGCACAAGATACTCTTGGAGGATGAAAGTAAGTCATTAGTAAAGAAACAACAGAGATTGAATCCGATCATGAAGGAGGTTGTCAAAAAGGAGATCCTCAAGTGGTTAGATGCTGGGATAATCTATCCAATATCAGATAGCTCCTGGGTGAGCCCGGTGTAGTGCGTCCCGAAGAAGGGAGGCATGACAGTTGTGACTAATGAAAAGAACGAGCTTATTCCTACCAGGACAGTTACGGGATGGAGAGTCTGCATGGACTATCGCAGACTGAATAAAGCTACAAGGAAAGATCATTTCCCTCTCCCGTTTATTAACCAAATGCTAGATAAGCTAGCAGGACACGACTACTATTGCCTTTTAGACGATTACTCGGTGTATAATCAAATTGTCATAGCCCCCGAGGACCAAGAAAAGATCACCTTCACGTGCCCATACGGTACATTTGCATTTAGAAAGATGTCTTTCGGGCTATACAACGCACCAACCACTTTCCAAAGATGCATGATGGCTATATTTTCTGACATGGTCGAACACAATGTAGAAGTCTTCATGGATGATTTCTCCGTCTTTGGGGACTCATTCGACATCTGTTTAGAGAATCTGGTATTGGTGTTAAAGAAATGTGTTGAGACTAACCTTTTTCTGAACTGGGAAAAATGCCATTTTATGGTAAAGGAGGGCATTATTTTGGGCCACAAAGTTTCTGAGAAAGGTCTAGAGGTGGATAGAGCGAAATTGGAGACCTTTGAAAGTTTACCATCACCATCCTCTGTAAAAGGAGTTCGTAGTTTTCTCGGGCATGCAGGCTTCTACCGGCGTTTCATCAAAGACTTATCAAAGATAACGAAGCCTCTGTGCAGTTTACTTGAGAAGGACGTTCCATTTAGATTCGACGAGGAATGCCTGTTAGCCTTTGAACATTTAAAAAAGAAATTAACTACGGCTCCTATCATTACAGCTCCAAACTGGTCTCTCCCCTTTGAATTAATGTGTGATGCAAGTGACTTCGTCGTGGGGGTTGTATTGGGACAGCGCATGGATAAGGTTTTTCATGTGATATATTATGCAAGCAAAACCCTGACAGACGCCCAGTTGAACTATACCACCACAGAGAAGGAGCTTCTTGCAGTGGTTTATGCGTTTGATAAATTCAGGTCATATCTGATTGGCACAAAAATAATTGTTTGTATACATAGATCATGCTGCGATCAGATACCTGATTAGTCAGAAAGATGCTAAGCCTCGCCATATTCGGTGGATACTTCTTCTTCAGGAGTTTGACTTAGAAATTAAGGACAGAAAGGGAACCAAAAACCAAGTGGATATTATCTCGACTGGAAAACCTAGGGATGGACAGAAACAATCAATGAGTCCTTCCCGGACGAGCAGTTGTTCGTGGTGCAAGGCGAGATGCCCTGGTTTGCGGATTTTGCGAACTTCTTAGTGAGCAATATTATCCTGTCTGACTTCACTAGAGCACAAAAGAAGAAGTTTCTACACGACGCTAGATGGTACAATTGGGATGAGCCGTATTTGTTTAGGCAGTGCGCTGATAGGGTGATTAGGCGGTGCATCCCAGAAAGTGAGATGGAAAGCATACTGCGAGATTGTCACTCATCAAATTATGGAGGCCATTATGGGGGTGAGAGGACAACCGCCAAAGTGCTGCAAGCCGGTTTTTATTGGCCAACATTGTTTAAAGATGCTCATAACTTTGTCCAGAGCTGTGACCGTTGTCAGCGCATTGGGAACATATCCAAGAGAAATGAGATACCTCTGAATATAATCCTAGAGGTCAAAATCTTTGACGTCTAGGGGATAGACTTCATGGGGCCTTTTGTCTCATCTTGTGGAAATTTATATATCTTGCTGGCGGTCGATTATGTGTCCAAATAGGTAGAGGTAGCAGCCTTACCAACCAATGATGCTAGGGTTGTCCTGTGTTTTCTTCAGAAAAGCATATTCACATGCTTTGGGACCCCTAGAGCCATCATCAGCGATGAAGGAACCGACTTTTGCAATCATCAATTTTCTACGCTTTTGGCCAAGTATGGGGTAAATCACCGTATTGCTACGGCATACCATCCCTAAACAAATGGCCAAGCTGAGGTCTCAAATCGTGAGGTGAAGCGAATACTAGAAAAAGTTATATATCACACGAGGAAGGATTGGTCTCGAAAGCTTGATGATGCGGTGTGGGCCTATAGGACTGCTTACAAAACGCCACTTGGTATGTCGCCATATCAGCTTGTGTACGGGAAGGCCTGCCACCTCCCCATGGAGCTTGAACATAAGGCCTACTAGGCCATCAAGAAGCTGAATTTTGATTTAAAGGCTGCGGGGGAGAAAAGGCTTCTCCAACTTAATGAGCTTGATGAGTTTAGATCACAAGCTTATGAGAATTCCAAGCTATATAAGGAGAAGGTCAAAAGGTGGCATGACAGGAAAATCTTAGAAAGAACATTTGAGCCGGGGCAACCAGTGTTCCTATATAATTCTCGTCTCAGACTATTCCCTGGGAAGCTCAAATCTCAATGGTCGGGCCCCTTCACGGTGAAAATTATATTCCTGCATGGCGCAGTGGAAATTTATGATCAATACCCGGACAAACCCTTCAAAGTAAATGGATAAAAGATTAAAGCACTATTATGGCAGAGAGGTAAATCGAGAGAAGGTTGCCTCGATTCTGTCCACACTTGATCGATTCAGACAGAGTCTAGCTTATAGTCTGTAAACAAGCGCTCGATGGGAGGCACCCCATCATCTCTATCTCTCTCTCATGTTTAATTCTGGTTTCATGATTATCTATATCTCCCTCCCCCTGGTTAATTATAATCACTTTGAAAAATCGTGAAAATTTTTGGACAGTTATGGTGTTAGAATGCCCTTTGCCTACATTTTTGGACATTAGGCATTATTGCATCTATTTTTGGGATCTAAGAGCTCATTGCCTACATTTTTGAAGTTAAGCATAATAGCACATATTTTTGGTGTTGGAAGCTCATTGAACATATTTTTGACGTCTTAGCATATTGCATATAAGCCTATAGCAAATTTTTTGGGGAATTCACATAGAAATGATTCACTTACCTAGCATTACTAAGGATTTAACAGTATATACATCTTACATATGCATTTTTGATTATGGAATCAAGTTTTACATAATTTTTGGTTGCTATATGTGCAGGTAAGGAAAGTCTTTAAAGTTGCTTCTTGTGCCTTCATTTTATTGTTGCAGGAAAAACAAAAAAAATTTGGCTGGGCTCAGGGCCGAGCGGCCGGGCCTCATAAAGAGTAACCAGCCGCGCGCCCGCGCCAATTTCCAGTCCAGAGATCCCATTTTAGGCACTCGCGCGGCCACGCCCCATGCAAAGCCTAAGCCAGCTCGCCCGCACCAGACCCCAGACAGACGCCCATTTAAAATTTTATAAAACGGTTCCCAGCCCTTATATCTCCTATATCTATTGTAACCGGCCTCCACTCCCAGAACACTCGCCCACTATATCTCTCTTAGCATATAACTCCTCTCCTAAACACACTATCCCTCCTTCTCTTCAAGCCTATACACATACGCCTCCTAAATCCCTAGCCCTAGCCTCTTATTACATTCCATCAATTCCATTCATCCTCATTCAGAGTTAGGGTTTCGCCGATTCACTGTTGCAGAGAGATTCAGAGTTCAAGTTTGGGGGAGTTTCTTCTACAATCATCCATTATCTAGGGTTTGCATCACAAAATCTTATTGTTGTTATTGTTCGTTGATCCCTCGGGATTTTGACGTGTAGGTCTTCTTCTAGGAGGCATTTTCTGTTAAGAAAATATTATTATTAGATCCTTTATTCAATTCTTAAGTACTCAAGTTCATACTTAAACATTTAAATAACTCAGTTCATGTAGAACACATATCACGTCAATAAACTTCTTTTATTCATTCATACGTAGTTTTAAAACATCAAATAGATAGCATTTCTGCTATTTACATCATCTTTCTTGAACTAGAACAAGTTACTGGATTACATTATTAACTCATCTCATTCTTATCTCAAATTATAGGATTTACAGTTATTTATTACAAAAAGAAGCACATAATTAAGACTATAATGTCTAGGCATGTTAAAACGTCGCACAGCCTCTCTGCGTTCTTCGTCCATCACCCGAAACACCATTCTTCGGTCCACCACGTACCATGGTAAACCTTAGAACTGAGCTGGGTAATAGAAGACACGATCCTCTGCTCTATCGATATGTGTTAGAACATGTTAGAATCATGTTCTGTTATTGTTTATGTGAATTGGTTTAACTGACTTCAAAAATTGATGTGGATAAATAAGCCAATTTGGATTTTTCTCTGCAAAGTTTCGCGAACTGTCAGTCTGGTCTGCGCAGTGGCGCGACCGCGCCGCTCCCAAGGCCATTTGGAGTGCGGCCGCGCTGGTCCTGCAGATTGGGCAGATAGCTATTTTTAATTGTACAAAATTATAAGATTTATTATGTAATAAATTATAAAGCATGTTAATAAAATTAAAATGTTAAATGGACAGTAATGAATTATATTAATAAAATGTAATATGTATTTATAATTTGAATTAAGAAAAATGTGTAGTGTAAATTATAAGTTGTTCATTATAATTTAATTAGTGCATGAATTGTAATTGATTATTTATAATCAAAGTAATTGTTTAATTTAAATTATAATTGGTTTAAATTATAATTTAATTAATATCAATGCATAAATTTAGTTTGGTTAATTTTAATCAAAGTACATGTTTAATTTAAATTATAATTTATTTAATTATAATTTGATACATTATGATTAAAGTGAATAATTAATTTAAATTATAATTTAATGTAAGATGTAATTATAATTTGATTAAAATAAATTGTTTAATTTAAATTATAATTTAATTAATATGAGTACATAATTATTATTTGATTAATTATGTGAACATGTGATGTGATTAATTATGTGATAATTAATTATTAATTATTTAACAATTAAAGAGGAATGAGTTAACCTAGATGGGATAACTAATTATGTGAATTAGTTATGTGATAACTAATTATGTGAATTAGTTATGTGATAACTAATTTAGATTATTATAGTTAAATATATATATGTGTAGGAAGTGTTAAAGAACGTGAGTTGTAACTGTAACTTGCACTTGAGGCAAGTTTTCTAAACTCAAACTTGTTATTGTTATGCAAGTATTGTCAATTCAAATATTTATTGTATTTGAGATTGTCCTTTTATTTCTGCAATGGACAAGTATGTATTTAAAATTTATGATTTACTTAAAGTGACTTTAACTTATTGTTCAAGTAAGGTCTATCTTATTTTTCGTATGCTTTAATTTAAATTCTAAAGCATAAGTTATTCATAATTCGTTATTATTGAATTATTCTTGATTGTTGTGAGTCGATTCAACTACTCCTTAGTTGATGGTAGTTGAAACTCCAAATTTCCTTTTAAGCTTATCCAAACCAAACTTTCTTTGGTGCGGACTTGTATTCAAATATTGAGATGAACAACCCTATTTACTAGGGGAGGTTACTATGCAAAAGCGTTAAGATGTTTGTACACAATATATGGTACGAAGGGCTGATCCCTTTAAATACGAGTTAAGGTCCATAGTCTTAATGACTGTTAAAGGTTTTAAATAAAAATATTTATAACCTAGGACAAAAGTTCAAGGTCTTACGACCCTCAGATGAATTCTATATTCGAATTTTTAAATGTTGATGAAAGAATTATTATTCAATTCTTTATTATTGATGAAAAAGTTGTTCAATATTAATTTTAATATTTATTGAATTAAATAAATATTTTAATTAATTTATTAATTTATTTATTGAGTTAAATAAATAAATTATATGATTGTTGTGGAGTAATTTAATAAAGTGTAATATATTAATTAAATAAATATTTAATATTTAATTTAATTGATGTGCAATGATTTTATAGTATATTTCTAATTTAATTGAGATAACTAAATTAGATGAATTTTATGTGATGATTGTTAGGCTTCAAGTTTTTGCAAATTCCTTCTCCTTCTTCTTCTTCCTCTCTTTTCTTTCTAACTACTCTGTATTCTCTCTTTTCTTCTTTGTTTTCTCTAACACTTGTTTTGTTCTACCACTGACTAAACTAACGTATAACTAATATACATATATTATAACTGACAAAAGATAATATATGTAATAATTGTCAATTAAACCCATAATAAATTATCAGTTATAATATTTTTGAAATTTAAAAGCCATAAGGCCTTGTTTGTCAAAAATAGTTTTTTTTTTAAACTAGCTTTTTAATCGTTAAGGCCATATTTGGTAAAAATTCATTTAAAATAAGTGCAAGGGCCCTGTTTGGCAAAACCCTTTAAAAATAGTTTTAAGGGCCTTATTTGGTAAAACTAATTTAAAAACCCTTTTTATTCTTTTACTAAATCCTTTAGCACATATTTTTAAATGTTACACTTTAATTAATTAAATTATAATATTCTCATTTAATTAATTAAAAGCTAACATCAATTAATTACATAAAAATGCCACATAACAATTATAATTACTTGCTAATTATAATTTCATGTAACAATCATCACATAAAATTCATCTAATTTAATTATCTCAATTAAATTAGAACTATACTATAAAATTATTGCACATCAATTAAATTAAATATTAAATATTTATTTAATTAATATATTACACTTAATTAAATTACTCCACAACAATCACATAATTTATTTATTTAACTCAATAAATAAATCAATTAAAATATTTATTTAATTCAATAAATATTAAAATTCTTATATTAAAATTCTCATTCGTTACATGGCCTCTAGAGGTGATCCACCAAGGATGAACAAGTATTAAGAAAGTGTGTTATTGGCAAAAACCTAGTTTTCTCTCTATAGAAAAAGTGTGCTCTCCCAACAACTTGAAAAAGCATTAGTCCTTAATCAAAATAAGACTCCTCTTATTTATAAATGTAGGCAACCTTCCTAAACATTATAAGATTAGGGTTTCATATTAATTAATTAAGCTCTTTTAATTAATTAGGCTTCCTAATCTTATTAGGAGTAATTAATTAAACTCTTTTAATTAATTTACCTCTTAATCTTATTAGGAATATGGGAGAGTACTTTTATTAATTAATTTCCAAACTCCTTTAGGAATTAAACTAATAATAATAAGACTCCTCTTATTAATTTATATTTAATATTTCTAAAATACTAAATAATAAATATTAAGCTATTGAATTTATTCTATCACCATAGATTAAATTAAATATACTTAACTTATTATTAAGATTATGCCAATTACTTCTTAAATAAATATTCATCCATTTATGGTGTGACCCTTTAGGTTCTCTATATTAAACTGGTTGTGAATAAATTAATTAGAATAATTCTAATTTTATTTAAATAAATAAATTAACTATTAATTCATTTAAATAAATAGTTATTCTACAATGAGGTAAAACCCCCTTTGCGCTCAATGACTTTTCAGATAATATAGATTTCAACATTAATCATAAAAGAACCTTTGAGTAAATAGTTACAGTACAATTCATTCATTCTACTATACAATGTCCCAATTAAATATAAGACATGGATTTATCATCAAGTCTTATTTTATTTAATTATATGTATCCTGATCCTAAATGCACAAACTCTGATAATGCAAATTAGAAACTACTTTCTAATTTCATTCTGTCTTGGCCAAGGACTAATGAGTTGTCATTTATCGAATCACATATGACATTCAGTTTTTTAACTAGAAGTGATAGATCCTTTATTGATCATTCATTATCTTCATGTATAATTAATTATACCCAAGCATACCCTTTGATATACCCTCAGTGTCTTAAGGGACATGTCAAAGTATAATTCATCATACATAAGATACTATAATAATCTCAGGTCTAAGGATTACTTGTACTACTATCACTAAAGGAAATTCTATTGATAGGCGAGTAAAACTCCATTAGGCATTCCTTAGCGAGCCACATTCAGTGTACTTATTCTCCAATAAGTACCTACATACTTGCTTTAGTGTCTCCACACAAATGATTATGAGATCGATCATTCTCTTCCAAAGAGCAAGCAACGTATGTAACAATCTATCTAGATTCACTAATCCCCTATTTAGTAATCAATCGATTGGGAACTATTTTAGTATTAAGCTATCTAAGAATTTAGATCTGATTAGCATGATCATCATCAAAATTATAAAAATATTGCTTAAAACTATGAGTTTATCACATTTAAATATAACAACATTATGTAGATAATATAAACGCCTTTAAATAAATAATTCTTTTATTAATAAATGAATAAGATTGTTACAAAGTATATGTTTTATCATCATACATGATTAGCTTGTGTGTATACTACTTTCATGATAAACTTAGCCACCCAAGTGTTTGGTCTCTAGAGGTGATTCACCAAGGAAGAACAAGAATTCAAGAAGAAGGGTGTTTGGCAAAACCCTAGTTTCTATCTCTATAGAAATGGTGTACTCTCCAAACTCTTGGAATAAAGTATATAACATTGTTCCATAATAAGACTTTCTTATTTATAGATGTAGGCAACCCTCCTAAACTATTTAGGATTAGGGTTTCATATTAATTAATTAGGTTTCCTAATCCTATTGGGAATAATTAAACTCTTTTAATTAATTAGCCTCCTAATCTTATTAGGAATATATATGTGAGAGATTATCTTATTAATTAATTCCCAAACTTCTTTAGGAATTAAATAATAATAATAATAATAATAAGACTCCTCTTACTAATTTATATTTAATATTTCTAAAATATTAAATAATAAATATTAAGCTATTTAATTTATTCTATCACCATATATTAAATTACATATAGTTAACTTATTATTACGATTATGCCATTAGATTTTTTAATAAATATTCTTCCTTTTATAGTGTGACCCTTTAGGTTCTCTATATTAAACCGGCTGTGGATAAATCAATTAGAACAATTCTAATCTTATTTAAATAAATAAATTAAACTAATAATTCATTTAAATAAATAACATTTATTCTACAATAAAAGAACCTTTGAGGGTAAACTAATAATTCATTTAAATATACAACATTAATCATAAAAGAACCCTTGAGTAAATAGTTACCGTACAATTCAATCCTTCCACCATACAATGTCCAAATTAAATATAAGACATGAAATTACTGTCAAGTCTTATTTTATTTAATTATATTTATTTCCATCCTTAAATGCACAACTCCACATAATACAAATTAGAAACTCCTTTCTAATTTTGTTCCACCTTGGCCGAAGATTCCTGGGTTGTCATTTATCAAATCACATAAGACATATCTCTTCTTTTACTAGAAGCAGTAGATTCTTCATTGATAATTTAATATCTCCATATATAACTTATTACACCCAAGCATACCTTTGATATACCCTAAGGGTCTTAAGGGACATGTCAAAGTATAACTCATCATACACAAGATACTATGATGATCTCAAGTCTAAGGATCACTTGTAGAACTATCACTACAGGAATTCCTATTGACAGACAAGTAAAACTCCATTAGGTATTCCTTAGCGAGCCACGTTAAGTGAACTTATTCTCCAATAAGCACTTACATACTTGCTTTAGTGTCTACACACAAATGATCATGAGATCAATCATCCTTATCCAATGAGCAAACAACGTATGTACCAATCTATCTGGATTCACTAATCCCCTTTTTAGTAATCCAACGATTAAGAATAATTTTAGTATTTAAGCTATCTAAAAATTTAGATCTCATTAGCATGATCATCATCATGATTCTAAAAATATTGCTTAAAACTATGGGTTTATCACATATTATAATAACAACATCACGAAGATAAATAAATGCCTATAAATAAATAATTATTTTATTAATAAATAAATATGATTGTTACAAAGTATATGCTTTATCATCAAACATGATTAGCTTGTGTTTATACTACATTCAATCTCCCACTTGCACTAAAGCCAATCGCCATAGTATCTAATACTCTTCTTCTTTAAGTGACGATCGTCCTGCTGTTGGATAAAGCTTCAGTAAATGTGGATATGTAATGTTGTTCTTGAGAATACACTATCTCTATAGTGACTTCCCATCTTTCAATGATTCTTCTAATCAAATGAAAGTGCCGCAACACATGTTTGGATCCAAGATGAGACTTAAAAACTATTCCTAGTTCTATAATGAACTTTTCATCAGAAACATCAACTTGCAGCTTCATTTACGGCTATATACTTAGTCTTTATCAATAAATTAGCAACTCTTTGTTGTTTAGAACCTTTCCAATTTACTACCCCACCTTTCAAAGTAACGATGTTGTCGTCTTATTCAGTCTTGAAAAACATGAGTCTGTTTAACCCTCTAGTTTTATTCAGACCTACCAAGATTCATGTTCACATCCTTAGTGCCGGTTAAGTATTTTAAGATATTTTTCACTGTCTTACAGTGATCTTCTCCAGAATATAATCGATCAACATCAAGTCTCGTATATTTCATTGCATAAATGATAGTTACTTATGCGATCTCTCTTTTAGGAGTCTATGGGGACTACAAAGAGAGATACACTCTATGACTCATCAACATGAGACATCTATTGGAGTTTGTCATGCTAAACTCCTTTAGAATCAAATGAATATACGTTCATTGGGTCAAGCTAAGCATCTTTTTAAATCTATCAGTATAGATCTTTATCCCCAAGATGCTCCACCCAAATCATTTATGGAGGAATGTTTAGATAACTTTATCTTTACTGATTATAGCACTGGTATGTCATTCCTTGTCAGTAGTATATCAACATATAATACTAGGAATGTCACAACGCTCCCACTGACCCTTTTGTACCCACTAGGTTCATTCTCGTTTTGATAAAATCGAACTCCTTTGATTGTCTCATCAAAATAAATGTTCCATCTTTGAGAAGCTTGCTTCAATCCATAAATGGATTGTTGTAGCTCATATACTTAATTTGCTTTAACTTTTGAAACAAATCCGTCTAGCTATATCATATATACATTCTCCTCTAATAATTTATATTTGAGGAAGGGCGTCTCCACATCCATTTACCAAATTTAGTAATAATAAGCTGCAATCGCAAGTAAAATCCAAATGGACTTGATCATTCCTACTGGTAATAAGGTTTTATCGCAGTCAACTCCTTGAATTTATTTGAAAACCTTTTCAAACTAGTCTGGCCTTATAGGTCTCCACCTTGCCATTTTCTCCAAAAATCCATTTTGGATTTCATGGTCATCTACCATTTCTCTGAGTGTCTACTACTCTTAGCCTTATCATATGAAACTGGATCATCATCTTCTATGATGCATACCTCATCATCATCTTCTATGATGAATTCATACCTCCCTTCAGTACTATTCAAGATTCACTATTCGGTTGTGGTACAATAGGTCTATCTACAGTAGGATTTTAGTGTTCCAGAGCGCTTCGTTCGGAACTATTTTGGAGAAATCAATAATTACTAAGGGTGGTAGCGAGGCTTTAAGCCAATACCATAGAGAGACAAAGAATAAGAATAAAAGTGATGGATGAGTAAAGACTGAGGGAGCTAGTGGCAGCGAAAGTGCGCCAAAGAGGAAAGGTTTTAACTTTGGGAATACCGGAGTGAAACAAGGGG
Source organism: Panax stipuleanatus (assembly GCA_020205555.1). NCBI lineage: Eukaryota > Viridiplantae > Streptophyta > Magnoliopsida > Apiales > Araliaceae > Panax > Panax stipuleanatus. Next base: position 53,314,642 of record CM035115.1, on the reverse strand, counting down.
ATCCTAAGAGGAAGATCGAAGCTTGTAAGACGTGTGGGAAGGCTCATCTAGGAGTCTGTCTCAAGGAGAAGTCAGTTTGCTACAACTGTGGGTCGGAAGAGCATATTTCACCTAGTTATCCTAACTCGAAGAACAACCAGGAATATTTTGTGTGTGGGTCGACTGACCACATGGCAAGGAACTGTCCGAAGAAGGGTTCGGAGGGTAGTAAGGGTACTAGTAGTGGGAAATTAACTATTACTGGACTAACACCACCGATTAGACCAACAGCCCGTACGTTTAATATGGCAGTCCAAGATGCAGTTACATCAGCAGATGTAGTGGCAGGTATTATCCCGGTCAATGAAATAAATGCTTATGTGCTATTTGATTCGGGTGCTACTTGTTCTTTTATAACATGTAAATTTGGTAGACGTTTAGGATTACTCCCTGAAAGATTAGCAATACCTTTAAACATTAAGGTAGAGAACGAAGAGACGATTCCCATTGAACATATTCATAAGAATTGTTACGTAGATATTATAGGTAACAAATTATCGGTAGATTTAATATCGATAAAGTTGGGAGAATTTGATATAATTCTCGGGATGGATTGGTTGTTTAACCATAGGGCAATTATCGATTGTCAAAAGAGGAGTGTAAACCTTTGGACTGTGAAGCAGCCCAAGGTAGTATTTTACGGTAGTAAGTTATTTGGACGCTCTTGTTGTCTTACGATGACGCAAGCTAGATAGTTGTTGAAGAAAAGATGTGTAGGATATCTATGTCATATTGTTGATAACTAGAGAGTGGGAGCACCATTGGAACAGAATTCGCAAACGTGTTTTCAGACGAGTTACCAGGTCTTCTGCCAGATAGGGATATCGAGTTTGTTATTGACATTGTGCCAAGAACGACACCAGTTTCTAGGGCACCATATCGGATGGCGCCGGTGGAAATGAAGGAGTTAATGATTCAGTTACAAGAATTATTAGACAAGAAGTACATTCAACCGAGTGTCTCCCCGTGGGGAGCACTAGTATTGTTTGTGAAAAAGAAGGACGGATCGTTATGACTTTGTATCGACTATCGTGAGTTGAACAAGCTAACGATAAAGAATAAATACCCATTTCCTAGGATCAATGATCTATTTGATCAGTTGAAAGGGGCGAAGTATTTTTCTAAGATAGATTTGTGAACGGGGTATCATCAGTTGAAAGTAAGGAAGGTGGGCGTACCTAAGACGGCGTTCATTACTCGTTATGGTCATTACGAGTTCCTGGTTATGTCGTTTGGGTTAACTAATGCGCCAATCACATTCATGGATATGATGAACAGAGTGTTCAAGCAATACATGGACAAGTTCATCGTAGTGTTCATTGACGATATTCTAGTCTATTCTAAGACGCCAAAAGATCACACTAAACATTTAAGATTAGTGTTGGAAACACTAACAGGAGAAGTTGTATTCTAAATTCACTAAGTGTGAATTTTAGCCTGAAAGAGTGCAGTTTTTAGGACACATTATCGATAAAGAAGGAATTTCAGTAGACCCTGCAAAGGTGGAATCAGTTATTAATTGGGAACAACCGAAAACATCGACCGAGGTGAGGAGTTTCCTAGGGTTAGCGGGATATTATCGAAGATTCATCCAAGACTTTTCTAAGATAGCTACTCCATTGACAAATTTTACAAGGAAGACCGTGAAGTATGTGTGGACAGAGAAGTGTGAAGACAGTTTTCAAGAACTAAAGAAGAGATTAAGTGAAGCACCTGTATTGTCATTACCAGATGATAAAGGGAATTTTGTAGTATATAGTGATGCTTCGCATAGAGGACTGGGTTGCGTGCTCATGCTGTATGGCAGGGTCATTGCGTATGCATCTCGGCATTTAAAGGATTATGAGAAAGGTTACCCTACTCATGATCTTGAATTGGCAACGGTAGTTTCTGCATTAAATATTTGGAGGCAATACCTATACGGGGAGAAGTGTGAGATATACACGGACCAAAAAAGTCTAAAATATATCTTCACGTAGAAGGATTTGCATATGAGAAAGAGAAGATGGTTGGAAATGATAAAAGATTACGATTGCGATATCTTGTATCATCTAGGGAAAGCGAACGTTGTGGCCGATGCCTTAAGTAGAAACAGTCGGGAGAAACTAACGATGTTAATGGCTCATAACGAGTTAGTAACAGAGATGACAATGATGGAGTTAGAGGTGAGATTACTGAGTGAATAGGGAGAGAGATTATTTACAATGGAGACTCCTCCAACAATTGTGAAACGGATGAAGGAAGTACAACTTAAAGATGAGGAGTGCGAGCAGATGAAGAAGAGGATTGAAGATGGAGAGAAGACTAAGTATAACCTTGACAATGAGGGGTTACTACGTTTTGAAGGAAGAATTTGGGTTCGGTGTAATACGGAATTAAAAGAAGAAATAATGGAAGAGGCTCATAGTTCGAGGTACTCGATACATCCGGGTAGCACCAAGATGTATCAAGAACTTCGACAGAACTTTTGGTGGCCAAATATGAAGAGAGAAACAGCAAATTATGTGTGACACCCCCAAATTCGGGTACTTCGTTTCCACAAGATTTGGTGTTCACTTACTAAATAAAACATGCATCTACCCCATAATAAATAATTGCAAAGTAGATTACAACCTTCATAATTACTTAAATAAAAATCATCTTCCTTATAAAAGGATTACAGCCTTGTCCAAAATAAATCTCAGTGTTATCTAACCTTAACATAACAAATAAGTGCAGAAATAGATTATTATGAACTAAGTCTTATTACAATCAAAATTGAAGACAACAAGTCTTCACTTGCTCATCTTTCCTTTCCCTTTACTTGTTGACGGTACGTCAACATTCTCGACTTAATCTGCAAGTTGTTATAAAATGTGCAAGAGTGAGCAAACAAAATCTCACTTGAAATATAACAATGATATGACATAACTGAATAACTTCAAAAAGGTTTTGAATAACTTTACTTTCGTCAAAATAAAGAATTGAATAATAATTCTTTCATGATATTTAAAATTCAAATATAGAATTTATCTGAGGGTCATACGACCTTGAACTATGTACTAGGTTATAAATATTTTTGTTTAAAACCTTTAACAGTGATTGAGACTATGGACCTTTAACTCGTACTTAGGGGGATCAGCCATTCGTACCATGTATTGTGCACAAATATTCAACGCTTTTGCGTAGTAACCTCCCCTAATAAATAGGATTATTCATCTCAGTATTTGAATACAAGTCTGCACCAAAGAAAGCTTGGTTTGTATAAGCTTAAAGAAAATTTGGAGTTTCAACTATCATCAACTAAGGAGTAGTTGAATCGACTCACAATACTTTATCAGTTCGATAATATAAGAACTATGAACCAATTATAAGATATAATAATAGACTTCATAATAAGTAGGCATACTTTAGAAATAACCTAAAGCAATTGAAAGATTAAGTAGATCTTGCTTGAACAATTAAGCCAAGATCGCAATACTTCAATACTTGTGTATTATGAATATTAGAATACAACATAACTTGTACAATACATAACAAGTTAAGAATCGGAAATAAACTTGCATGATATAATGAGCAAGGATTAGAAAACTTGCACAATAAAAAGATTCAATGAGAAAGCTCGCATAAACGTAAAAGAAAGGTCTTTGGAAACTTGCTTAACGTAAAAGAATAAGGATTAGAAAACTTGCCTCAAGCGCAAGCTACACTTTATAATTACAAACCACTTCCACAATTACCCTACATATTATATTGTTTTTATAATATCAATTAATACACGATTGTTACGTTAACATCTTTGAACTTCTTACTTAAGTTCAACTCACAACGTGGTTTACAACATAAGTTGCTAACTAGCCACATACGTGAGTCTATACTCACAACATACACTTCACAAGCTTATAACACTTTAAACTATCAGGCGTACCTTATGAAAGTAATACACACGTACACATATAATATATTCATATAAGACTTCAAGTCATCTTAAACATATCAAAAGTATGTTATCTCATTGTCTATTACACTTCACAAGTCATCAATATACGTTAGCTAAACAAACACTGCACAAAACTCAACGAAGCACAAAACAAAAAAACCCAGACAACAGGTTGCCCCGCTGGGGCGGTCAGGCAAAAAGCCCCGTTGGGGCGGGGCCCACTACTGGTGGGTTCCCCCAACTCGCGAACGGCAGAGAAATAAGCCAATTTGGCTTATTTCTTACACCAAAGTCCCATTTTTCTCAACATGATGTACATGAAACTTAATGAAAACAAAATTTTAGACTCTTAACATGATTATAACATACAAAATCATTACAACACATAATCAAAACACAGCTTTCATGTTTTTTGAAGAAAATGGCATTCTTAAGCGTTCTTGACGAAAATTGCTACTGTGAATTCATTTTTAAATCAAATCATGAAATTTCAATTGTGTTAACTCTATTTCTTAATATATAATCATAATCCATGATCAATTTAAACAATAATTGACAAACACGTACCAATTTTGATGATTTAAAGACTATTTTCAAAATAAGCTCAAAGTAAATTACTATGAACATGATTTCTTCATGTTCATCGTAATTACGTGGATTGAATTGCTAAAACAACTATATAACTCATATATAAGCATAAGTATATATATATATATATATATATATATATATATATACATCACATAGATACATCATGATCAAGTATTTTATGAAAATAATTTTACAGAGAAGTTCTTTTATGAAAAATATAGAATACGTAAAACACAATATAGAAAAGATTTAACATAGAGATTATTCTCAATTAAATTAGAATTATGTTACACCATTACTTACACATCAATTTAATTAATTCTATTGCACTTAATTAAATTACTCCACAACAATCACACAATTTATTTATTTAGCTCAATAAATAAATAAATCAAATATTTATTTAATTCAATAAATATATAAAATTCTCACTCGTTACAATCTTTCTTCCTTAAAAGGATTCTGTCTCCAGAATCACACAAAAAAAATCTCATCTGTTATATTCTTCCCCCTTAAAAAGATTTTGTCTCCAGAATCGATATATAATGGGTTACACAAAGGCTAAGCAAATAATTGAGCAAACGATTTTCTCATTACATCTTCGAGTTCCCACATGGCTTCTTCAGCAAGATTACTGTAATATCCGAGATTATTATGTAATTTATTAAGTATCAATAAACGAACTTATGTGAAACTCTAGTGTGATTTCTTCTATTAGATGTATATGTGCTATACATATGTGTTTTATTTTAAGCTATGTGATGTGATGGATTTAAATAGTTAGTTTAGAGTAATTTAACTATTTGATTTGGTTATGGAATTAATTCTATTAATTTCGTGGGATGGTGTTAAAATATGAGTTGGAGTTCGGAGCAGAATTTAGATACGCGGACTGCGTATTTGAGTCCAGAACGTCGAAATTATTCAGGATAGACGGTAACCACAGAAATGTGTCACGGTTGACTTTTTGGTCAAAGTTAACTAGTTGACTTTTTCGGGTAAAAAGTCAACCACGAATTTTTGAGATGAATTTGATGAAATGGATAGTCCCATGACGTCCGGAATGTCGACTTTAGTAGGAATCGATATAAGTATCGCAACGTTCGGCTACGGAGGGCAAAATGGTCAAAATGTTTATTTAATTGATTAAATAATTAAAATAATAATATTTTTAGCAAATCAGCAGCTGGAGGGGGCCACGTGACCAGCTTATTGGGACAAGAGGGGAGTATACGTATTATCAAGATGATTGAGGGAGAGGGAGTTACACTTGTTTTAGTAAAACCAAAACCTTTCATTTTTCTAACTCCCCACTCCATAACTAAATGATTAGATTGTTACTATTGTTTGTAACTGATGAATTGTGGACATGGAAAGGCTTGGGAGATCAATTTTCTCAAACTATATATATATATATATATAAATATATATATATATATATAAATATACACCAAGTCCAAGTTCTTTTCTCTTTTGGTTAAAAGCTTCCAATATAGAAAAAATCAAGAGAATGAGAGTTTGAGTGTTGTGACGATTTTGGGAGTTTTGGACAGTCTAAACTAACAAGGGGGAAGGATTATCAGAGTTAAAACAAGGAAGAAATTCGTCCAAGAGGTAATTCATGACCCATTTCATATGTTCTTAAGAAAAAAGTATGAAAAACCATGTATAACAATGGTAAATGATTTATTTTGATTTTATGAGGCTATGTTGATGTTGGTTTTCTGTTATATGGAGATTAAGAATGAAATTCTTGCTTTAACATGTTCCAATTACGTAAAGAATCAAAGAATTCGAGTTTGCATGCTAAGTATTTGATAATATGTCTCTTACATGCCAAGTTGATCAAATCATGGAAATTTGTTAGAGTTAGAGGTTGTGTTATGTGTATATATGTTAGATTAGATGATCTGGACAGTAGGAGCCTTTCAATTGCATGCTAGAATCGAAAACATGGATTTTTGTCAAAGTTGGTGGAATGTGAAATCTGTGACTTTTCGGGTTTTTCGGAGCCTTGGAATCATGGTTTCTATGACCCGATTTCTTAAACCTTTCAGTTAAGGAAGAGCAGGCTGAGGGCTCGGGCAAAGACAAGGGAAAATCTAAGATGAAATGATGCTAGTTACCTTATGTAATAAGTTATATTTTCGCATATGATGTAATGTAGCGATAAACGCTAAGTTTAAGTTTTGGTTTATTAAAAGGTTGTAAAGACTTGGGATTTTATTTTGAATAAGTATGTAATAGTTATAGTATTATTATTATTGTTGGAGTTTACATAACTAGATGATGATGTTTGTTGTATCGTGAGCACCATGTCCTGTAATCGATGTTACACGGATTTGGGGGCGTCACAATTACCATAACAGAAGGTATCACTGTAACGACTCCAAAATTCATACAATTCGACTCTCAATCTTGGCCATTAACAATACATCGAACTTCTAACTTTACATTATTATTCGATGATATAATTATTAAAAATGCGAAATAATTAAAACTTTTATATATCTCTTTCTTTATTGCCCTGAATCTCAACCTTTACATAACATATCTTCGATTCAAATTTATTACATGAATCGCTACATCGAAGTTACTATACAAAGTCTTACATCACAAAGCAATATCCACTATACATCGGATAGCACAACTTTACAACTCAACAATTATGTTACAATCAAAACATTAAATTCATTTCTCATCTAAAATAAGTAATCTTCTTGAATATTGATCTCTATAATTCACATAGCACGTATCATTACCTTGAAACCTTGACCTGCAAAAATAGTTATTTGCAAGAATGAGCTCGACAGCTCAGCAAGATCTAACAGCTTTCATGCATCACGTAGCACATAAATAACATGCTCATCTTATACATCATAATCATTATACTAACATATCATGTATTCTTTAATTCATATAACAAGTATAAAGATTGAGTTCCTTACTCAATCAACATTCTTTACTCAATCAATAAAGTCATAAATTGACTTTATCATTTCATACTTACAACATATATAACATATCATGCTCTTTGCAATACAAATTTAAAATAGTTCATCATCGAGTTCACATAGCAATTAGGAACTAAAAGACTTGCTTGACTCGTAGTTACCAATTAATGAAAAACAGCTTATAATAATCAGCACTTCATGAATCCTACACAACGTATTACCATACACATCAACTATTAGTCACATAGCAATGCTTAGCAATTGTTTAAGTAAATTCTACTTTATATTTCATAATTCTCTCCCATTTGTTTAACACACACTGTCAAATTATATGTATAATTAATAATATAAATTAATTATCACATATCTAATTCTCATAATTAATAAACCCATTTAGGTTAACTCATTCCTCTTTAATTATTAAGTTAATAATTAATTATTACATAATTAATCACATCACATAATCATATTATATTTTCATATAATTAATCAAATAATAATTACGCACTCATATTAATTAAATTATAATTTAAATTACACATTCTCCTCAATTATAATTAATAAAATTATAATTGCATTTTATATTAATTAAATTATAATTTAAATTAAATATTTATTTTGATTAATCAAACTCAATTTATGCATTTATATTAATTAAATTATAATTAAACCAATTATAATTCAAATTAAACAATTATTTTAATTATAATTAATCAATTTCAATCCATGCACTCATTAAATTATAATTTAAATTATACATTTATCTTAATTATAATTACTTAAATTATAATTACATATTAAATTATAATTAAACAAATTATAATTTAACTTAAACATTTACTTTGATTAAAATTAATCAAACTATATTCATTATAATTTAACAAATCATAATTTAAATTAAACCTTTACTATAATTATAATTATTCAAATTATAATTACTCATTATATTTTATTAATATAATTCATTACTATTATTTAGCATTTTAATGTATGCATAATATGTCATCAAGTTTACCACATTAGGTTAACTTTTCATGATACAATAAAACTTCACAAAACAAGCAACTTCTTTCTTTTTTTCACCCCCCCCCCGGGCGGGGCGGGGTTTTTTTTTGCCTTGATAGGCCTGCCGAGGCAGCCCCCCTGCAGCGAACGCAGACTGGTTCGCGAACTATGCAGAGAAAAAATCAATTTGGCTTATTTCTCCACACCAAATTTTGATTTCAGCCAACACAATTCATATCAACTTTATAGAAAATATTATTTAAATTTTTTAACATGTTTTAACATATGTAATCATCAATACACATAATTCAAAACTCCCAATTTCATAATTTTTTTAAAGAAAAATAATTGATAAGTGTTCTTGATGAAATTAAACACTGAAATTTATTTTTAAATCAAAATACACAATTCAAATCATATTAAATTTATTTATAAACATGTTATCATTATCTAACCTCGATTTACACAATGATTATCAATCAATTCATAAATTTTGATTTCAAATAAGCCAATTATAACACTATTTCGCTATAACTTTTGATGAATATGAATTCTTCATGTTCATCATGTTTACATGCTTTACATAACTAATTTATGCTCATAATTCACATATAATCATGTTACAACACCATATAACATATATACATTAAAATCACAAACTTCCATGAAGTCTCATATTTACAGAAAACTAAAACTTGAAGAACGTAAAAACAAGTTTTTAAAACTCTTAAGTTAGGAGTTATACCCTTTGCTTAGTGAGGAAGAAGAAGATTATGATTTCGTTGTTGATTCCTTAACTCATCTTCTTTCTTTCTCCTTTTTCTTTCTTTTCTCTCTCACTTTCTTTCTCTGTATTTCTTTTTGTTCTTCTTTGTTCTAACTGACTAACACTTAGCTAATTCTAACTAACGTATATACAAAATATACATATCTTATATATATTATAAGTATAAACATAAATATAAAGTTTATAACTTATAATGCATAATGACCATAATAAGTATAATAATTGCACTTAATACATAGGTTACACATTTGAAATTCAAAAATCCCTAAGGCTTGTTTGGCAAAACATCTTTATTTAAAAAAAATAGGTTTTTAGTAGTTACAGCCCCGTTTGGCAAAACGGATTTTAAACGGTGCAAGGGCCTTGTTTGGCAAAACGATTTTAAAAACTCTTTTAATTCTTTTAATAAATCATTAATTACATATTTTTAATGTTATACTTTAATTAATTAAATCTTAACATTCTAATTTAATTAATTAAAAGTTAACATCAATTAATCACATAAAAATTGTCACATAACAATTATAATTACTCGCTAATTATAATTTCATATAACAATTATCACATAACTTCATCTAATTTAATTATCCCAATTAAATTAGAACTATAACATAAAATAATTACATATTAATTAAATTAATTATTAAATATTTATTTAATTAATATATTATACTTAATTAAATTACTCCATAACCAACACATAATTATTTATTTAAATTAATAAATAAATAAATTAAAATATTTATTTAATTCAATAAATATTAAAATTAATATATAAAATTCTCTTCACACCAAATCACATATTTCATAATATATAACACATATACACATACACGTACTCGAACATCTTAAAATAAGAATTTTATTTATTAAATTCTTATTTATTAATTCTTAATAATCCGGGTTGTCACAATCACTTTATTTCTAAGTACTTGTTCCTTCCTATCAACTATTTGAACATGAACCTCTTCATAAGTCAAGTTTTTATCAAATTGTAAAGGTTCATATTCTATTACATGCTTGTAGTCGTTTTTGTATGGTCGTAACACGAAAATATGGAATACGTTGTGTATATTGTCTAGCTCTGGAGGTAACGCCACCTCGTAAGACACTTCCCCAACTTTTCGTAGTACCTCAAAAGGTCCAATAAATCGGGGGCTCAACTTTCCCTTTTTACCAAATCGAATCTTCCCCTTCCAGGGAGATACCTTTAGGAAAACGAAGCTTTCCGGTAAGAATTCCCGATTTTGTCGACGTTGATCGGCATATTTTTTTTGTCTGTCTTGAGTAGCAACCAATCTTGTTCTGATCAGCTTCACGATTTTGGCAATTTGTTGTGCCAGTTTCGGTCCCAACAGTTGACGTTCACCGACTTCATCCCAGCACAAAGGCGTTCTGCATTTCATGTCGTATAACTCTTTGTAAGGCGACATGCCAATACTCGTGTGATAACTATTATTGTAAGCGAACTCCACCAACGGTAGATGATCATCCCAGCTTCCCTTGAAGTTCATAACGCAAGCTCTCAGCATATCCTCTAGTGTCTGAATCATTCTCTCGCTCTGGCCGTCAGTCTGAGGATGGTATGCCGTATTCATTCGCAATTGCGTTCCCAGACATTTTTGTAATCGCTTCTAGAAATTTGACGTGAAACGTGAATCTCTATCGGACACAATCGACACCGGAACACCGTGTCGAGAAATGATTTCCTTAACGTACAGCTTCGCTAACTGATCCAAGTTGTACTTAATCCTGATCGGTAGAAAGTGGGCTGACTTTGTCAGTCGATCCACAATCACCCAAATCACGTCGAAACCCTTCTGAGTCGCTGGAAGACTCACTACAAAATCCATCGTGATATGCTCCCACTTCCACTCTGGAATTTCCAATGGTTGTAGCAATCTGCTAGGTCTCTGGTGTTCTGCTTTGACTTTCTGGCACGTTAAGCATTTCGCAATGCATTCAGCAACGTCCCTCTTCATATTCAGCCACCAGAAATGGTGTTTGAGATCCTGGTACATCTTCGTACTTCCAGGGTGAATAGAATATCTCGAGTTGTGAGATTCACTCAAAATCTCCTCTTTGACTTCTGGTACTAGCGGTACCCAGATTCTTCCTTCAAATCATAGCAGACCTTCATTATCGATCTTGAACTTGATTTCTTCACCATCGTCTATTCTTTTTCGGATCGTCTCGCACTCCCCATCGTGAAGTTGTGCTTCTTTCACTTTGTCTACCAGAATATAACCAGTAGTTACTTGAAATAACTTCTCATCCGATTCCTTCGAAAACTTCACTTTCAGTTCCAATCTAGTCATCTGTTCTATTAACTTGTCCTGATCAGTTAACATGTTCAGCTTCTCCCGACCTTTTCTGCTCAAGGTGTCGGCGACGACGTTAGCTTTACCCAGATGGTGAAGAATCTCGCTGTCGTAGTCTTTGATAAGTTCCAACCATCTCCTTTGATGCATGTTTAAATACTTTTGTGTAAAGATATACTGCAGACTCTTATGATTTGTGTATATCTCACACCTTTCTCCATATAAATAGTGTCTCTATATCTTTAGAGCAAACACTACTGCCGCCAATTCTAAATCATGTCGGATACCCTTTCTCATAATCTTTTAACTGTCTTGATGCATAGGAAATGACCTTGTCGCTCTGCATTAGCACGCAGCCTAATCCCTCATGTGAGATATCACTATATATTATGAAATTTCTCGTACTATCTGGTAAAGACAGTAAATGCGCAGTACTCAACCTCTTTTTCAGCTCCTGAAAACTTTCCTCACACTTTTTCGTCCAAACAAACTTAACTATTTTACTAGTCAAATTCGTCAACGGAATTGCAATTCTAGAAAAGTCTTGGATAAATATCCGATAATAACCTGCCGATCCCAAGAAACTCCTCACTTCAGACAGCGTCTTCGGCTGATCCCAATTCATTACAGCAACCTTCGACGGATATACCGAAATCCCATCTTTGTCAATCACGTGGCCAAGAAATTGCACACGTACTAATCAGAATTCGCACTTCGAGAATTTTGTATAAAGCTTCTCTCGTCTCAGCGATTCTAAGGTTAGCCTTAGGTGTTCAGTGTGTTCCTCCTCAGTTTTGGAATAAACCAGGATGTCGTCTGTGACGCCCCCAAATCCACGTTCCTTCGAAACCTCGAATTCGGTGCAGTCACGATACTACTATCGTCAAACTATTACATCTTTTAATCATTAGTAAAAGAATACAACTTTGTTTATTATAATTTAGAATATAAATTCTATTCATATCCAATATCTCGTCTTTACATCATATTCGATGTTACTAAAATGCGGAATAATTTAAACTTTTTCAATCCTCCTTGAATAAAATCTTTTATTGATTTCATAACTTTGATACCGATTACAAATCTTGAATCAACTATATAATATGATTCCTTCTTATCTGAGTTATCGTATAAACATTTACAACTCAACTCGATATCCTCTATGTATTAATTAATACATTCTTACAATACAACAAGTATTAAACAGTGTAAGCAACTATCGAGTACATCATCTAGAATCTAAATATGGTCCAGACAATAATCTAAGTAATATTCTTCAATGCGATACTATCTATCTTTATCAATCAAGAAGCACGAAATCTTTATCGTGAATCCTTAACCTGCAAAAGTGGTTATTTGCAAGAGTGAGCTCGACAGCTCAGCAATTCTTACAGTCCTCATGCATCACATAGCATATAACATCATACTCAGTTAATGCATTTATAAACAGTTTATATTTACTACGCATGTTACTTTTCACATAACAAGTATATCATCAAAGATCAACTTTCAATCTCATTTATATCTCATATACAGTTCATGTATAAGTTCACATTATCACAGCATAATATAATTCAACTAACAGTTATTGAATTCATATATCAAATAGGAACTGAAAGACTTGCCTGATTCGTAGTTTAACAACTACGACTTAACTGCTTATAGATATCTGCACTTCGTGTAATCCTACACAGTTATATTAATCATAGAGATCACACTTATCAGTTATACACTTCCATACATTCTCAATATAATAATTAGTATTACATTGTTGTCTAACTTGGTTCTTAGAACCTTCGTCTTACTTTCTTATCGTATTCTTAGACTAACTATGTACGTATAAGTATACTTTAACCATACGTACTTACTACCATTCTCTACATATACATATGTCCGTCTACCACTAATCTATTTATATATAGCTAGTGTAGTCCATCTTTCGAGTTAATCATTCTCATATATCATTACTAACACATAAGGCCATAACAAAGTAAATATACGCTATTAACCGTCGAAGTCGGATTCAAGTATTAACATATGGTCCTACATAGCATGTATACACATTAAAGGATACTTTCATGCTCGTTTAACCTTTTCACGTCCAATTTACATGATATAGGTTCTAAATTAATACCCGTAAAAACTTAAGTCCATAAACATCAAAATCTAAATCTTAGGGTAACATGTTAACATTCACGTTCAAGACTCGTGTTTTCATTAGTGAAGCTCATTAACAAGTCCAACATGTTCATGCTTCATTATGAAATCCATATCCGTAAGTTAATATGTCCGTCATGCATTTCAAGGCCATATAAACATGCCCAAAAAAATCAGAATACGTATAGGATCTTTATATGTCAAAGTTCACATTTAAAACTTATACTTTTGTTAAAAATGTTCACTAGTGAGGTTCATCATGCTCGTACTATACTATAAAACATATGTACGCAAGTCAACATGCATTTCACGTGTTTCTAGGTCATACAAACATGTCTCAAAAGTCAGAATGTTTAAAACGGATATAATAAGTTAATGTAAATTTTGAAACTCTAAGTTTATTGTGAAATCTATAACTTCACTATTCAAGCAAGCGATTCTAATATAGCATGCTCATGTTAGTTTAAAGTACTCTTATATACACATTACACATGCTTGCACGCTAGTTATAGCAATTATCCAACAGTTAGCAGATTTGCAACAAAACAGAAAACAAAAATCTGGTTCCAGGACCCTGCGCAGCTGCGCAGGCACCAGGTACAAACCCGGCGCAGCTGCGCCGGTGTCCGGCCAGTCCAGGAATTTTTCTGCTTCGGCAGAAACCAGTCCAAACTCAGAATTTTCTTACTTATCATGCTCAATATCAATAACAATGTATTTCTAACATGTATAACAGCTTATATAACAACTAACCATCATTCTCCAATTCAATTACCATCTAATTTAACATAATCAATAACTTAAGAAATTCAAGAACTCTCCAATTATCAAACTATGGACACTGTAAAAGTTTTACCTTTGTGAATTAAAATTCTAAGCTTGTTGACATCTCCAATTCTTAGTCTCCTTCTCCAATTAGTACACTTACTCTATATCTTACACTTGACAGAAAACTCAGCAACATCAAATGAGAAGGAGGGAGCTTCATTTATAGAAAACTCACTACACATACAATAGCTTTGCCTCTTATTACAAACTAATGGAAAGAAGGAGAGTCCATTGTGCAAGAAAGAGTTGGTGGTATCCATCATGATACCCATTCCCCATCTCATCATTAGCTACAATTGCTGAGTTTGAGGGAGATAGGCATAGCTCCTAGCCATTCACGTGAGGAGAAATAAGGAGGGACTCACAATTAGGGACAAGAAGTAATCTCAGCATTTGCAACTAGCAAGTGTACTACACTAATGTTATACACTTATACACCTTATATATACACTTTGGTTACACAAATTTCATTTTATAAACACATAGGCTATAAAATATATATACACCTTCATTTCTTATAGCTTAGGTTATAAATGAATTATAATTGTAATCTTTATTTACAATGTATCATATACCACCCATATATATCTTATCCTTCCGGATATAATTCTATCGCGTATCATCACCTTTACTATCCCAACTCTATTATTCCAATTATTGAAATCCTTATCGATGAACAATTGTTTACTTGTTATAACATTCACATGGTACTAAATAAGGTTCACCCACACACATGTAATCACATAAACATTATTATGTAACCTACAATTAACCTTACTATATAGTCTATATATAATATATAGCTATATTAATGCGTCACATTACATTATACTTAATAAAGATAACTACACTTCATACTTCATACAATATATAGTTAGTTACTATACGCTATACATTTTATTCGCATGCTTGCATATAGAAGTAAATAATTTACTTATCTCATCAATTAATTAATAATAATATTAATTAATCCATTTCTCATTAATCCATGGAATTATAATTCCCACGCTAATTGATTAACACTTTATATGATTTATTATCACGTTAAATAAATATAAATCTTTTTATATTTATAAATCATTTACTCGTTAATTAACATATTATCACATAATTACTAGATACTAGTATATTGTCCATAATAATAATTAATATTAGAAGACAATTTATCTCATCACAAATCCGATTATACTTATAATCGATTTCCTTATTATTATACTATCACTAGCCATAATAATTTAACATACTATCATAATAACAATTAACAATTAATTTAGATTAATTGTTTAATTAATAATTCCTCCATCATTAAATTAGTCAATTCATTACTGAATCTATTATTGTGCCACACAAGGCATCTCTCACAAGCTCAATCTTAAGCTTATCATTATTCTCATCACTTACTCATTTCTCACCACATTACTACTCATAACATGTTCAATTAAATTAGAACTATTAAATCCAAGGTCCACATATAAATATTTTACAAATCGAATATTCAAATATTATATATAACCTTTACGGAAATATAATAACTCAAGCTATTAAAATGTTAAATTACTTCAATTAATTATACTTATAATAAGTATAACCTTTACGCTTTATAATAATTAATATATACTCTATTAATTATTCCAATAATAATATTCACGATCAAATAATAACTTAAGTTATTTAATAGATTAAAATAACTTAGTTTCCTTTCATTAATTAAACTCCCCTGAAAATACATTTAAAATTATGTATTTAGCCATATCATAAAATATTATGTTTTCTCCAAATAAGCACATTAGTTATTTAGAAAATAATTTACTTATGGTCTCATGATATTATTCTTAATATAATATCAAATAACTATATGTATGACACATGTACATATATTATATATAGAAAATAGATAATAAGTTTATTTTCTATTATAATAAATCGTTTCCATCAATTTAATTACATATAGCAAATACGTTTTAATATATTTACTATATTAACCAATCACACCTCATACAAAAACATATAAGGTAATATTATTATTCAAAAATAACATTTCCTCCTTTTATTAAAATAATTCAATATTAGAAATTATTTTAATATCCTTTATTAGAAATATATAATAACTATTTCTCTTTCTTTTCTATAAATTGTTCCCAAAACAATTTCTTCAAATATTCATTTAAAGATATAATGATTTCCATCTCCCTTTAATAACGTATATATATTTAACGTTATTCGCACATTAGACTTTCTCACATATTACCACTCTAAGTAATATATATAAAAAGTATCAACTATAATTACATATTCAACACACATATTAATTCACTCCTTTACTTAAGTAAATTAAACATTGTACTATATCATCATAGTTAATTAAGGTTCAATACTGACATTATATTATTCCATAATATAACTCACAACTTATATTAACTAATATTTATTCTTACTAGTTAATTCCTTAACTAACTCATGCTTCACTATCCAAACCTATTTATGGATAACTTAAATGCTATTAATAACCTATATTATAAACATACTAGTTATTAATACACATACTCAAGAATATGGTGATTATACATTAAGGATATTTAATGTCACCAACTTTCTATGATAAAATAATTCTATAAATTATTTAATATCGATAGGAATTTATCCACCTCCTTTATCTCAACTGGATCGTCCCTACGATAAGTAACAAATATATATTAATAATATATTTATAAATCACAAAACACATATTACATAGTCCATATTACCCTATGTAATATAATACCACATACCTCATATCACATATATATATTCTTATTCGAACCCATCTCACAGTTTAAGAATTTTATTTATTAAATCCTTATTTAATAATATCTGAAAATTCGGGTTCTTACATCGTCTATGAACAACACCACGAACTTATCTAGGAATGGCTTAAACACTCTATTCATTAAGTCCATAAATGCAGCTGGGGCATTCGTTAGACCACATGACATCACCAAGAACTCGTAATGACCATACCGAGTCCTAAAAACTATCTTCGGTATATCTTCCCTTCTCACCTTCAACTGATGACACCCACTCCTCAAATCTATTTTTGAGAAGTATCTAGAACTCTTCAACTAATCAAACAAGTTATCGATCCTAGGTAAAGGATTCATATTCTTGATCGTAACTTTGTTCAACTCCCTATAATCAATGGAAAGCCGCATCGATCCATCCTTCTTTTTCATGAATAAAATGAGCGCTCCCCACGACAAAATGCTAGATTGAATAAACTTTTTGTCCATCAATTCCTGTAGTTGAACCATCAGTTCCTTCATCTTGATCGGAGCTATTCGGTACGGAGCTTTTGAAATCGGAGCAGTTCCCGACGCTAAGTTGATCACGAACTCTATCTCCCTATCTGGCAGAAGTCCTGGTAAATCGTCCGAGAATACATCCACAAACTCCCTAACCACCGATATCTCTTCTATCTTCGGGCTCTCCTTACGCATATCTACTATGTAGGCTAGATATCCTACACAGCCTTGCATCAAAAGTTTCTTGGCTTGCATAACCATTAGACAACTCGCTTGTCTAGGCGATTTACTACCATAGAACACTACCTTAGACAAAGTCGCAAGGTTTACCGACTTCTTCTGACAGTCGATTATCGCCCCATGGTTGAACAACCAGTCCATACCCAGTATGACATCGAATTTCCCAAGTTTTATCGGAATCAAATCTACTTTTAATTCTTGACCCATAATGTCCAATCTACAATTCTTGTAAATAAACCTAACTGGAATAATCTCCCTATTCGTAATCTCTATGTTCAAGGGATAAACTAATTCCTCTTTAGGTAAGTATAAGGTCTTAGCAAAATCATCAGATATGAATGTATAAGTTGCACCCGAATCAAATAATACATATGCATTTATACTATTAATCGGAATAATACCTGCCACCACATCTTTTGACTACACAACGTCCTGCAGTGTCATGTTGAATACGCGGGCAGTGGGTCGAACGACTTGAAGTGGTCTAGCCATAATCAGAGTGCTGCCGCTGCCATTTCCTCCATTCCCTATTGACCCTACCGCTGGCTTCTTCGGGAAATTACGAGCCATGAGATCCTTGGATCCACATATGTAACAAGCTCCTTTCTTCGGGTTCGGGCAATTTGGCGCAATGTGGCCTTCCTGACCACAGTTGTAGCACACCCGCTTCTCCTTCATGCACATTCCAGTGTGATTCTTCCCGCATGTAGCACATGCTTTGAACTTCCTCTTCTGCTGGCCTCCCTGTTGACTCCAAGTAGAGGTATTGTCGTTCCATTTCCTTTTCTGGTTAATAGCTCCGCTACCACCAGCCTTGTTCTCCGTCTCATTCTTCTTCTTCTTGTTGATTGAATTTAGTCACGGCGTCGCTCCCTCCTTCATCGAGAATGGCCTTTTCCAGCACAGTTGCAAACGTGTTTAGCTGGAACATGGAGACCTTGATGTAGAGCCAGGGTTTCAGTCCCCTCTCAAACCTCCTCGCCTTCCTAGCGTCAGTGCTGACCTGGTATGTAGCGAACCTGGCTAGCTCATTGAATTTTGTGGCATATTCCGACACCGTCATCCCTCCCTGCTTCAGCTCTAGAAATTGGACCTCCATATGGTCCTGCGAGCTCACGGGAAAGTACATTTTAAAGAACATCTCTTTGGAACATTCCTATGGTATCACTCCTTCACCCTCTCTGGTCTTATTGGCCTGCCACCAGAAGCTAGCATCCGACTTTAACATAAAAGTCACGAAAGCTGTCTTCTGGTCTTCGCTAACCCTAGCCACGTCGAAGACCTTCTCTATCTCCATTACCCACATCTGGGCATCTATCGAGTTTACTGATCCTTTGAACTCCGACGGTCCTACTACCTTAAATTCTTTAAACGTCGTGCCCTGCATTTGCGACTGATTCACAAGTGCTCCTGTCAGTAGGTTCACCAACTGTTGAACCGAGTTGGGATTTGTCCCATTGTTATTGTTGTTGTTGTTCATCGAACCCTCGGGGTTTTGACGTAGAGGTCTTCTTCTAGGAGGCATTTTTTGTTAAGAAATACTCTTATTAGATCCTTTACTAAATTCTTAAGTATTCAAGTTTATACTTAAACATTTAAATAACTCAGTTCACATATGAACACATAGCACATCAATAACTTCTTTTATTCATTACTCGTAGTTTTGAAAAATATAGAATTGATAGCATGTCTGCTATTTACATCATCTTTGCTGAACTGGAACAAGTTGCAGGACTACATCATCACTCTATCCCACCATTATCATAAATTATGGGATTTACATTTATTTATTACATAATAAAACATATAGTTAAAGACTCTACTGTCTAGGCTTGTTAAGACGTCGCACAGCCTCTCTGTGTTCTTCCTCCATCACCCAAAACACTGTCCTTCGGTCCACCACATACCATGGTAAACCTTGAAACTGAGCTGAGTAATAGAAGACACAATCCTGGGCCCTATCTATGGCCGTATGGAATGCGTATTCTGTTTCCCTTAGTTTGGCCCTCTTGGCTTCAGCCTTGTCTTCAGCTCGATCGGCTCGTTGAGTGGCCCTCAAGCTTGTTTCCTCCGCTCTGGCACGCTTTATTGACTCTTCCTGGATGTCTTGTTTCAGCTTTGGTAGCTCAGCCCGTGCCTCGTCTCTATCATTCTCTACGTGGATTAGCTTCCATTGCACTTCTCCTAGCTCACTATCCATCTCCTCGATAGTCTCATCTCGCTGCTATATAGTAGTCCGACTCTCGTCCAATAATTCCTGAAGCTCCACGTTGTGGTCGTAGATTGCCTCGTACATGTCAGCACTAGTAGAGTGATGTGGGAATTCCTCCTCGGGATCCTCTTCCTCCTCTAACTCCTCTGACTCATCCTCGTCCTCCTCCTCTGGAATAGATGTCAACTCATGCTCCTGACCAGCTACGGTAATCACGGGAGATGGCTCTCTTCTAACCAACTGCTCCTAGACAACATGGATGTCTCAGGTCTCCTCCTCTCTAGGCACCTGAGGTAACTCCTCTCTAGCCTGACTGGACTCTCCAATGTTCATCATCCTGACAAAAGAATTTTAAAGTTTATTATTACGTGATATCGAGTCGTCACTCTTGGAATACTTAAACGTAAACACATAGCACATAAGGTAGTTTATTATCTTTACCTATCACCACTATCTTTTCTATCTTCCTATAAGGCTACTACCTAAGGTTTTTCCCCCCACCAAAGGTTTATAACCTACAGCTTTGATACCAACCTGTGACACCCCCAAATCCGGGTACTTCGTTTCCACAAGATTTGGTGTTCACTTTCTAAATAAAACATGTATCTACCCCATAATAAATAATTACAAAGTAGATTACAACCTTCATAATTACTTAAATAAAAATCATCTTTCTTATAAAAGGATTACAACCTTGTCATAAATAAATCCTAGGGTTATCTAACCTGAACATAACAAATAAGTGCGGAAATAAAATATTATGAACTAAGTCTTATTACAATCAAAATTGAAGACAACAAGTCTTCACTTGCTCATCTTTCCTTTCTCTTTACTTGTTGACGGTACGTCAACATTCTCGGCTTTAACTGCAAGGGGTTATAAAAAGTGCAAGAGTGAGCAAACAAAAGCTCACTTGAAATATAACAATGATATGACATAACTGAATAACTTTAAAAAGGGTTTGAATAACTTTACTTTCGTTAAAATAAAGAATTGAATAATAATTCTTTCATCATATTTAAAATTTGAATATAGAATTTATCTGAGGGTCATACGACCTTGAACTATATCCTAGGTTATAAATATTTTTATTTAAAACCTTTAACAGTCATTGAGACTATGGACCTTTAACTCGTACTTAGGGGGATCAGCCCTTCGTACCATGTATTGTGCACAAACATTCAACGCTTTCGCATAGTAACCTCCCCTAATAAATAAGGTTGTTCATCTCAGTATTTGAATACAAGTCCGCACCAAAGAAAGTTTGGTTTGGATAAGCTTAAAGGAAATTTGGAGTTTCAACTATCATCAACTAAGGAGTAGTTGAATCGACTCACAATACTTTATTAGTTCGATAATATAAGAACTATGAACCAATTGTAAGATATAACAATAGACTTCATAATAAGTAGGCATGCTTTAGAAATAACTTAAAGCAATTGAAAGATTAAATTGATCTTGCTTGAACAATTAAGTCAAGATCGCAATACTTCAATAATACTTCAATACTTGTGTATTATGAATATTAGAATACAGCATAACTTGTACAATACATAACAAGTTAAGAATCAGAAATAAACTTGCATGATATAATGAGCAAGGGTTAGAGAACTGCACAATGAAAAGATTTAATGAGAAAGCTCGCATAAACGTAAAAGAAAGGTCTTAGAAAATTTACTTAACGTAAACGAATAAGGATTAGAAAACTTGACTCAAGTGCAAGCTACACTTTATAATTACAAACCACTTCCACAATTACCCTACATATTACATTATTTTTATAATATCAATTAGTACACGATTGTTACGTTAACATCGTTGAACTTCTTACTTAAGTTCAACTCACAACGTGGTTTACAACATAAGTTGCTAACTAGCCACATACGTGAGTCTATACTCACAACATACACTTCACAATCTTATAACGCTTTAAACTATCAAGCATACCTTATGAAAGTAATACACACGTACACATATAATATATTCATATAAGACTTCAAGTCATCTTCAACATATCAAAAGTATGTTATCTCATTGTCTATTACACTTAACAAATCATCAATATACGTTAGCTAAACAAACACTGCACAAAACTCAACGAAGCACAAAACAAAAAAACCCGGACAACAGGTTGCCCCGCTGGGGTAGTTCCTCTCAGGCTAAAAGCCCCGCTGGGGTAGGGCCCACTACTAGTGGGTTCCCCCAGCTCGCGAACGGCAGAGAAATAAGCTAATTTGACTTATTTCTTCACACCAAAGTCTGATTTTTCTCAACATGTTGTACATGAAACTTAATGAAAATAAAATTTTAGACTCTTAACATGATTATAACATACAAAATCATTACAACACATAATCAAAACATAGTTTTCATGATTTTTGAAGAAAACGACATTCTTAAGCGTTGTTGACGAAAATTGCTACTGTGAATTCATTTTTAAATCAAATCATGAAATTCCAATTGTGTTAACTCTATTTCTTAACATATAATCATAATCCATGATCAATTTAAACAACAATTGACATACACATACAAATTTTGATGATTTAATGACTATTTTCAAAATAAGCTCAAAGTAAATTACTATGAACATGATTTCTTCATGTTCATCGTAATGACGTGGATTGAATTGCTAAAACAACTATATAACTCATATAAAGCATAAATATATATATATATATACATCATATATATACATCATGATCAAGTAATTTCATGAAAATAATTTTTACAGAGAAGTTCTTTTATGAAAAACATGGAATACGTAAAACACAATATAGAAAAGATTGAACATAGAGATTATACCCTTTCTAGCTTGGATTAGGAGGAAAGATAAAGATGATAGTGTGTAGCTTCCTTTGGTTTTCTCAAAGACTTCTTCTTCTTCTTCTCTCTTCTTCCTTTCCTCTCTATCTTTTCTCTATTCTTTCTTTTCTCTCTGTTTTGTTATTTCTTTTTCTAACAGACTAACTTTTCTAAACTAACGTATATTTTAGATATAAAATATACATATAACATATATGTAACTTACAATATTAATGTAGTTAATAAGTATTATACTAATTACATATACTAACTACTACTTAATTATATAAGTTACAAAATTTTGAATTTAAAAAGCCCTAAGACCATGTTTGGCAAAATAACATTATTTTTAAAACAGATTAATAGTAACTAAGGCCATGTTTGGTAAAACGGGTTTAAAACAAAAGTAAGGGCCTTGTTTGGTAAAATCAATTTAAAACTCTTTTTAATTCTTTTAATAAATCTTTTACCCCATAGTTTAAATGCAACACTTTATTTAATTAAATTGCAACCTTCTAATTTAATTAAATACAAGCTAACATTTATTAATTAGTTAAATTTCACATAATACTAAATTGCTACACAATTGTAATTCCCTTATTAATCATAATTCATGTAACAAATTAGTAAATCATTATAAATACTTAGCACATAATATTGCTCTAATTTAATTATTCTCAATTAAATTAGAATTATGCTACACCATTACTTACACATCAATTTAATTAATTCTATTGCACTTAATTAAATTACTCCACAACAATCACACAATTTATTTATTTAGCTCAATAAATAAATTAAATTAAACATTTATTTAATTCAATAAATATTTACAATTAATATATAAAATTTTCATTCGTTACAGTATGTTAGTAGGTGTTTAACTTGTCAGAATGTTAAGGCTGAACACCAACAACAAAGTGGATTGTTACAATCGCTAGAGATTACAAAATGGAAATGGGAGTACATCACGATGGACTTTGTGGTGGGACATTCAACTACATAGAAAGGATACGACGCTATTTGGATAATAGTGGATCGTTTGACGAAGTCGGCTCACTTTTTGCCGATCAAAGTTAGGTATAACCTGGAGCAGTTAGCTAAACTTTATGTCAAAGAAATAATTTCAAGACAAGGAGTACCAGTTTTGATTGTGTCAGATCGTGATCCACGATTCACTTCGAATTTCTGAAGAAGCTTACAATAACAAATGGGAACGCAGTTTAGGTTGAGTACGACGTATCATCCTTAAACCAATGGATAAAGTGAAAGAATAATCTAAATGCTAGAAGATCTTGCGTTATGGATTTCAAGGGGATTTGGGACGAACATCTACCTTTAGTAGAGTTCTCTTACAACAACATTTATCATGTAAGTATAGGCATGCCGCCTTACGAAGCGTTATACAAAAAAAAGTGCAGAACACCATTGTGCTGGGATGAAGTAGGTGAATGTCGTATGTCGAGACCTGAGATGGTACAACAAACGACAGACGTGGTTAAGTTGATAAGTACCTGACTAGTAGCGGCTTAAGATAGACAAAAGAAATATGCAGATCCTCATCGTTGGAAGAGGGAGTTTGAAGTCGGTGCGTATGTGTTTCTGAAGGTATCGCCTTGGAAAGGAAAGATACGCTTTGGTAAGAAGGGAAAGTTGAGCCCGAGGTTTATAGGACCTTTTGAGATCTTAAGGAGAGTATGAGAGGTAGCTTATGTGATAACTTTTCCTCCAGAGTTGGAGCATATACATAATGTGTTTCATATGTCAATATTGTGTCCTTATAAACCAGGCTATAAGCACGTAATAGAATATGAACCTATTCAGGTTGAAAAAGACTTAACGTACGAAGAACTTTCTATTCAGATTATAGATAGGAAGGAACAAGTCTTAAGAAATAAGGTAATACCTTCGGTGAAGGTAGTATGGTGGAACCACAATGCTGAAGAAGCAACGTGGGAACTCGAAGATAAAATGAAGGAAAATTTTCCCCATTTATTTGTTTAACTTGTATCGAGATTCTAGTGACATAATCCTTATAAGGGGGAAGAATGTAACGACCGAGAAAATCGGATTATTATGTGAATTAATTTTTATTTGATTATATTGAATAAATAAGAAATATGTTTATCATTTCTGAGTAAAGACTTTAAAGGTCGTTCTATGACCTGGAGGTATCGTATGATCGTAGGATTCTGACAATATGCTAGAAATAAACGATTTGAATTTCCAAGACGAAAATAAAAGTTTTCCAAAAAATCACTATTCATCCAAAACTGCTCGGGAATTAATTTTAAATTTCCGAGAAATACGTAATGTTAGAATTCTGAGGATATATGTTTTATCAAATAATAATTCAGTTATGGCAAACGTAGTTTTAGACTGCGTACTCAAATTCAAGAACATTAGGGAAAATAAATTATAAGAATGAAGATTAAGTATAATAAGAAAGATTATTATACGTGAAGAATACGAGTATAATACTATGTATTATACGAGTATAATATGAAGATTAATACAATGTATAATACGAATATTATATGAGGTATATACAAAGAGAATATGAGAATTATACGGTAAGATTATCGAAAGTCGAAGTCTTGGTCAACCAAAGTCAAATCTGATTAATTGGTTAATGAACATGGACTTTACCGAGCCCAATTGAATTATTGGACAAGCCCAATGATAAAATATATCAAGGACCAAGTAATATTTAATTCAAGTCCAAAGTTAGGCCCAAAATTGAATAAAATCTAAGCCCGAACCAAGAACCAAACCCGTGGGTCGAACTTTTTGTCGAACGGGTGGGTAAAACCCTTGGGGGGCCCCATTGTAATGCCCGGGAAAATTTGATTATTATGTGAGTTAATTTTTATTTGATTAAATGAATTAAATAGATTTATATGTTTATTAAAGTGAGTAAGCTGTTTAAAGGTCGATCTATGACCTAAAATGTGTGAATGTGGTTAGGATTCTGGCTGTAAGCTAGAATTAAATTATTTAAATTTCCAAGACGAAAGTAAAAGTTTTCTCAGAAATTTCTGTAAAATCATTATTCATCTGTTTCTGCTCAGAAATTATTTTTGAATTTCTGAGAAACGCGTAATGATAGAATTCTGAGATGAGATGGAATATCCAATAATATTTCAGTTATGACGAACGAAGTTTTCGTCTCAGGACTTAAAAACCTAAGGGTTAGGAAAAGTTAAATCTAAGAAAAAAAAAGCTTAAGTGTAATAAGAATCATTATTATACGTGAGGAATACGGGTATAATATTAGTTATTATATGTGTATAATACGAAGATTAATACAACGTATAATACGAATATTATACAAAGTATATACGAAGAGAATACGAGAATTATATGGTAAGAATACGAATAAGTCTTAATGGACTTTAACTATTGAACTTAAACTTTGTTAAGCCTAATTGGACCAATGAATGAGGCCTAATGATGCATTAAATCAAGACCAAAAGATAAATTAAATCAATCCCAAAGTTAGGCCCGATGTGAATTAATTCTAAGCCCGAATTAAGAACTGAACTCGTGGGTCGAACTGATGGGTCAACGGGTGGGTAAAACTCCTGGGGCATCCCATGTGGGTCCCCCATGGGGCATGTGGGTCTTCCACCTTGGCCTTGGCTTCCTTGGGAAGCTAAGGCAAAGAGGTGGAATAGTAAGAAGGAAGAGAGAGGAGGTTTGAATTTCCTATAAAAGCTAGCCTAAGTTTTCATTAGTTTGTTTACAAACTTTAAGCACTTATATTGAGAGAGAGAGGAGAGCTTTGACACCCCCAAATCCGGGTACCTTCAAACCCTGGATATGGTGCTACACGGTGCTACTAACTACTTATACATTCAATTGAATACTTCAACAACCTGCATAAGTTTACTAAACATTCCATTACAATAATTCCTTCCCAAGTTCTTATTAACCTTTACATATGTTCATTGTCATAATATCATTCGTTACAACAAAAATACTAGGCTATTATAAGAATAGATAAGTATCCATCTTGGACTTACCCTTGTCCTTACCGGATCCTTCGGTCCGATAGCTCTTAGCTGAAACATATGTCTTTAAGCAAGAATGAGCATAACTAGCTCAGCATGTTTATCATTCTACTTTACAACCACAAAATAAAGAATCATATGTCTTCATCTTTTATAATTGTACAATAGTTATGAAATAATAGGAATAATCAAAATAGTATTTTGAATTCCTTTAAAATCATCCTTAAGGACATATAGTCACTTAAGCATCTGAGCTGGTCAAAGACCATGAATATTCTTTTTCGTTTCCATTCATAAAAGGACAACCCAGTACAAAGACCGTAAGCCCAATATATTTTACGAGCACGTCCAGGTGATCAGCCTGTAGTACTATGCGTTGATCAACACTCCATCCTTAAACGTTTTCACGTTTAAGCTTTTTGGCAACTCCCAGTGCCCGTCGAATTAACGACGTTAAAAACCTTTTTTTATTCATACTCAGTTTTAACTCTAAATCCGTACCAAAATAATTGGCATAGGATAGCATCATCAAGAATACTTTGAAAGATTTATGAAAAATCAATCAAAATACTTTACATATACGTCTAGCCGAATCAAATGGTATCAACTATTCAATAACAGTTTATGCATAGGTAGCTATGCATATTAACACTTGTCCAATATAAAGTGTTGACAAGAGTTTAGAACACTTGCATAACGTAAAGTCAATACAAGAGTTAGGAAACTTGCCTTTGCGTCTTTAAACCTTTTAAGTGTATGCTACTCGGTCTTTACAACTTCTATAAGATATAAACACATAGCACACCAATTAGGTTATCATGACTGATATACAATGCGTAACTATCTTCTCCTTCTTGTATAACTTAGTCGAATTGTTAAACTAATAACATCCGTTTAAATTATTTATCATTCGTTACGGCTTGATAACATTCATTAGTCATAAGCCAACTCTCGTTGATCATTGTTATGCACAACGATCGACGAAACCCTAATCAGTTCGCTACGTCGAACACATTCTCATTGGATTCCCGTCATCGAACTCCGTATGGAATTTGAGTAAGTTTTAACTTCATTTCATATCATTCAAGTGCCACGTATCTATATTACATGTTATGTAACCTTAAGGCACGCTAACAACTCGATTACAATTTACAGTTCTCATTATCGGTTTTTGAGTTTTAACTTTAAAAACGTTTTGTCAACGTTTAATTCATAAAATCCTTCTTAGACATGTTGTTTAAGTGATTTCTCTTCATGAATATTAACCATATAGTTTTCCCATAATTACCATGTAGCAAACTAGGTTAATAAATATTTATGTTGGAAAATTTCCACTTAAGGGCACTGCAGCGCCAGACTTAGGCTTAAAGTCGGCGCTGTGGTGTTGGCTCGCAGAACCTTTTACCTTGTCCCGACGCTACGGCGCCAAGTTTGCCTTGACAAGCGACGCTGCAGCGCCCCCTATACATGGTTCCCTCCCCGGGCAGATGCTGCGGTGCTGGGGACTATTACTTGGGCGGCGCTGCTGCGCCGACCATGTTCTTCAGAAAAAATTATCATTTGATGAGATTCCCGAGCTTGTAACGTGATCGTTACAACTCAGAATTGGCTCGTTCTAAAGCCAATAGTTCATAAATTATATGTTCTATGATTTCATTAAGTCGAAATTCATTTCTGAATCCATTGGCAAAAAAATTGCCGATTAGTCCATTTTCACATATTCGTTAAACGTTCGTGAATGTTCGACGCTCAATTCTTTGTTTTAAGTCCGAATAGGTTTGTTCTTACTCCCGCAAGTCTTATTTATCTAATTACACGTTACATCATTAAAAACCATTGTTTTTGAATCAAATGGTGACTTTTGACTTCTATTCTGGGAAAATCACGGTTTCGACGATTAACGCCTAATCGCGTAACTTTCACCGAATCTTTGTTATCGAATTTTTTTACTTCAAACCAAATGGAATAAATCCATTGGTTATTCATTAGTGTTTCTAACCATTACAAACTTCTATATTTTAATGGTTTGACATACTTATTATTCGAATTCTCATGATTTCAATAGTTTCTTCATTTGTACTTAATCAGTTATTATGATTTTATTTCTTCATGGCTTATTAGTATTTTAAGTCCACTATAAGTTTAACCTTATTACTTCTCATTAATCATGTTCCATCAATTCACTTCTCTATCAAATTTGGTATTGAAGGAAGTTGAAATTTAAGGTTTAGATAGGTATACCTCTTTGTGTTCTTGGTTGTTCTTGATTGATCAAGAGGTTTGTACACTTCTTACTTCTTGTTTGCTTGATTCTTAGCAATGGAATAAGATAACTTCTCTTGCTCTTTCTCTCTCTCTCTCTCTCTCTCAATTTGATCAACCAATAAATGACTAGCCAAAGCCTCTTATTTATAGACTTTGCAAGGCTTAGGGCAATTTGGTCATTAGGACCAAACCTCCTTAGCCCGATATCTTGCCATGTGAAGCCATGTGCTAGCATGTGCTACCACATGCACCCCACATGCCCACCTTGTCATCTCATGTGCCCATGGGTTGCCCCATGGGTTTAACCCACCCGTTAACCCATCACTTCGACCCACGGGTTTAGTTATTAAATTAATTCAATTTGAACGTATTTACTTCTTATAAAATTTATATTATACGTCGTATTAATTCTCGTATCCTCTTTGTATTATACTCGTATAATATCTCGTATTATACTCATATTTATTTCGTATAATAATCATTATTAGTATACCTAACCTTTTTATTCTTAGGTTTTAATATTCTTAATGTGACAACCCGAGAATTTATAAGATTTTAAATGATTAAATAAAGGTTAAGGAATAAAAACAAGATGGGAATTTGAGGATTTAGTTAAAAAATTTAAAGAAGAACCTAAATGATTTATTATTTGATTGAGAATAGAGGAATTATGGGTTACAAAATTTCTAAACCCTAGAGATAAATCTATATGTGTTTGATGGAATATTAAGAATAATGTACTACGATACCTATAAAGTTCGGTGACCTAATATATAAATTAGGTATGTGAATTATGTGTATGATTATATGAGTGTGAGTGTTTATAACTCATTAAGCCAATTATGGCTATTTAGTTAATAAACTAATAGAATGTGTGAGGACTTATATGAATTGGGTGTACGATTAAATAAATATACATTATATATTGTGTATACATTTATTTTGTATATAAAGATAATTAAGAATATGTAAATATCAAAAATGTTGAGCATTGTTTCTAGTGAGAATAGATTTAATGGACTAAGATGATTGTATGGCCCAATGAATTGTATAAGTAGCCCAATTATTTATTTGAGCATTGGACTTGTAGCTAATTTGATTTAATAGCAATTAAGTTGTTAAACTAGCCTAATATATTATGTATAGGGCAATTATAGTGATGGCACAATTTATTTATGGGTGGAAGCCCAAGTTAATTTTGTTAGTAAATAAAACTATGAAATCGAAGCCCAAAAAGAAATTAACAAAGAGCCCAAGTTTGGCCTAAGCTTAGCCCACTTAAGGAAGAGTGTTTAAGTCATCAAGTAAGTATAAAAATTAATAAGTATAAACTATGTTGTTTTGCAAGTACAAGGAATGAAAATTTCAAGCCCAAAGATATATTAGAGTAGCCCAAACCTAGCCCAATGGGATAAAGGACTTATGGGACATTAAGTAAGCAATATGGGCCTTAAAAAGAAAATAAATTTGAACCCAAGAAGGCCTTAGGGCCGAAATTTATGGAGGAGAGGAGAAAGGGGAGATGTCCACTTTAGTTGATAGTTTGCTTTTGAGGTGTTGATTAATTAGTGGAGCCAACACTTTTGGATAAACTTGCAAGTTATCTAAGTCTTGTAAGCAACCTTTTAATGATGAGAAAGTGAGGAGGAGCAAGAGTGTAGGAATAATAATAACAGATATACAATACATCTCTTCATTTATACAAAACAACAAAAGCATTTCACTTTCTCTTTCCTCTCATTTGTATAACTTAGAAAAATAAGAAAGAGAGAGAGGGAGAGAGTGTGAAGATTTCAGCCAAGAGGAAGGAGAGAGAGAGAGAGAGTTTTTATGGTTTCTTAGTTCTTAAACCAAGGTTTAGGAAGAAGAAGAAATGAAAAATCAAAAGAATGTATAAAGAATTCCTACCTATATAATCTATTTTTCTTCTTAGTTTGATTTGAGTTTTAATTTTTAGTAAAGTTATGATCTTAAGTTTAAAATCTTAGATCTATGTGTTTAATAGTATTTCAAGTTTATATCTAACCATTTTATGGGACAAAAGTTGGGTTTAAACTAAGAAATGGGAAATAAGTTTCCAAAAGTAAGAAAATCCTAATTTTTCTAGCTTTACTTGTGTTTAATATTATGATTGGTGATTTTTGGTGAACTAGATCATGGATCATGATAGATACATGAATATATGATGTATTAGTATGTGTTATGATATTTTAATGATGGGTTATGTTGATTATTATGTGAGAATAGGGAAGATTTCTTAAAAAATCACAAGTAATGAAAAATAGATTTTTGTGAAAATGAAGTGTGAAACAAAAATGACCATATCTCTCTTAATATTTTGAATTTTTGAGTGTGGTCAATTTTTAGAGTTAGATATGTAAGTCTTTTAACTTTTCCAAGTGGAATCTCTTAAAAAGGAGTTATAGATTTTTGTGTGAACTGATTTTAGCAAAGGAAGTAAAATCTAAAAATTGAAGAAAAGTAGGCTATCTGAGAATTTAAGGGGCTGTTTCGGCCAATTAACTTATGAAATAAAATCAGGCCTTTTGGAACATTAAAATATATGTTATAAACTAGTTTGTGTCCGAAAATGAGCTCATTCCGACTTAAATTGAGCAAGTTATGACTATTTTAATATTTTGGTTTTTTCGACGAAAAACGCTATAACTGGAGTTCTATAACTCCGATGGCCACGAAACTGAAAACTCACTATAACATGTATAAGATTCCGCCAAGAGTTGGGAATTTTTGGAGTTAAGCGTGAGGTAGTTATTTTTATAAGAAATTAACTAGAAACAGATTTTTGAAAAATACTTAAGAGAGTTGAAAAATTCTAGAAAAATAGTTTTTGTGTATGAAATATATGTATATGTGTTTGGACAAAGAATGAAAAAACAATAAACTGATTTGGTATTTTTGTGAATAGTATATTTCAGATTGTTGAAATGAACATTTCAGGATACTGAAATGGAAACTGAAAATGTTAGGAAGACTGTTTGGTTTTAGTTTACTAAAATAAAATATTGAGTCTCTTGAATAGTAAAAAGTTTACCGAGTTATAATAATAACTTAGTAAGCGATTAAGTATTAAGTCTAAAATTAGTACAGTCGTATTCTGCAATAGTTGATGTATAGTAGCTGGGCTAAACGACTCCTTCATATGGGGAAGGGATCTACAAATTGGTAACCGATCTAACTCGATGTGAAAATAGTGTAGACAAGACGGAAGCTAATTTGTTAGTTTTTTATAGAAAACCACTCAGTATACTATATTGAATACTATTAAAGACTCGATGTGTGCTAGGTTTAGACTTGTAAATGTGTATGGTGTTAAGGAATTATCTAGTATTTGACTATGTGTTTAAATGTTAGATAGTTTACGTATAAAGTAATAGTATGATGGAAAAGTATGATATGTTAATTAAAAGATCAACCTTATATCTGATAGGTCTTTACAATAAAGCGAATAAACTAGATTGCGTAGCAGTAATCGACAGTTCAGGCAAGTTTCCTAACTCGAACTCGAGTTGTTATTGTAAAGCATGTTCGTGATTAATCATTGTTGATTATTCACATCTATACTGATTATTGATTTGCACGTAGTGCATGTTGCATATGTTCATCAGGTATGAAAGGCTGATCACCTTCATTACCCTAAGGCTCAGATAAATTTGTTCATGTTCATTATTGGCCATTCATCATTATTGTCTGGGTCATTCAGTTATGTAAATTGATTCATGTTCTTTCACTAATATTTTGTTGTTGAAAGTTTGTCAGCTTATTATTCTTTTCAATCATGATATATCTTCATTTGAACTTAAACTTGCTGGGCAAACTTGTTGCTCACCCTTGCTATATCATGATAAATATTTCATATTAAAGACGAAACTTTGGACACAGTCAAAGGCAAAGACAAGTTCCAGGATGAAATTATTATACGGTTAAAATGGTAATAGTAATGGATACAAATGACATTGTATATCGTGTAGAATATGTGTATTAAGTTAAGGTTTCAGACCTTGGGAATTATGTTATAAAAGTTATTGTATAAACAATTTATGTTTATATCTTCCGCAATAGTTAGAGAAATGATGTATCGTAACGTACCAGGTCCGAGGTCTGGGGACCCGGATTTGGGTGCGTCACAGTTGGTATCAGAGCCGTAGGTTATAAACCTTAGGTAAGGCTACCTTAGGCTATAACCGCAGAGATGAGGATAAGGAATAAACTCAAATAGAGTTTTAAGTTCTAAGCGATGAATTTGGGCAAGGTATTGGTAAGTCAATAAGATTCAAAGAAGAATCCTGACAAGTAATAAAGATCCAGAGTTACCTAACTCTGATAATAAAGATGAACAGTAGTAATGAATAGATAGAGCCTAAAAGACTAAAAGTATAAAGGGAAAGAAGATCGTAAAACAAAACAATCATAACATAGAAAAGAATCGTAATATAATACGATTATAATATGAGATCACAACGTGATCTGATGAGGTCATAAAAAGGACAGATGATCAATCAAATGATTGTAAACTTTATAGCAAAATTGCTGTATGATAGTGGTACTATGATATAGTACGAGTTAAACTCAGGAAAGAGTTGTAGTATTGTAGATACAGATTAAATGAAATTCGTATCGAGTATTGAGGGAGCTAGGATTATGTGGGATTTTAATTGAGGACTCATGTGATAGCTGAGTTGTACAAACCTTTGTATGGACGGGGGTTTTGTGCTTGGTCTAACGACTACTTAGTTTATCACATTGATAATCATTGAAATGTCAGTGTCGCGCTATTCGCTATATATATGATGAGAAGGTGATTCTTTTCTCATGTGTATAATAGATAGTTAGAGAATATAAGATTAGTTGCGAGTTCTTTAAACTCATACATATGGTAAGTTCGTGACTCATAATTATATGAAATGTTTTGAACCCCTCAGCGAATGGACGCCAATGGTCTGTCTAGGACAAGTTCTTAAACTCATATGATTGTGGAAAGTTTCTGAACTCATAACGTGTGGTAAGTTTGACGAACTGGGTATAATTAAGTGTGGAGGGAGTATTAAGGATAATAGGAATAGATAGACTGATTAAGCAATGAATCATTAGTGGAAGCGTAGGTATTCTAAATCTTTTAGCTATGCTAGACTTCAAAATTTTTGACATTAAGCTAAATACGCACTATGTGCCTTTTAAAAATGAATTTTTATTCTCAACTCCTGGTGACTAGTGTGTATGTGTGGACTTCGGGACAATGACACATCGTTCCCTGTTGAGATGATGAAACTGATTTACAATGATTTTTGAATCGTTTAAAGAATAGTCTATACTAATTGTTTCGGCTAGACAACAATGATTTGAAATATCAAAATGTGATTAATTTATCATTGATGCATCATGTAACCTGGTGCAGAGATGATAAAAGGTTGATGAAGTTGTAAATACAGGAATACTTAGTGTTGAATTCGATCTAAAAATTATTGTCCCACTATTGTATAATGTGTTATAACAAAGTCACACAATGACAGAATCCTCAAACGGGCGGTAATACAAAACGGTATCATAACGTCATTTTTTAAATATTTTTTTTATAATTAATTGCCAATGGGGTTTGGCTATACATAAATATTTTGATTGAAATTGAATTATTGGTATGAGTCCAAGCTATTTGAATCAGCTAGACCAACGTTTATGAAAATTCTGAGCGTTCTTTGGAAATTTTTTCGAACCAAATTGTTTTGGTGCGGAATCCGATAAGACTGAGGTAAGCATCCCAAAATTTGGGAAAATTTTGTCCGCCTAAGGCGGATAAGAGGAACGGAAAAAAACATTATTCCAACAAACAGTACTTAATAAGTACAGGGAATAACAGGCTAATTACCCTCTGTGTCCATAAGTCATGACGGTTAGCAGATGACTTTCTGTATAACCTTTTTGAAAATAAAAGTTCGTAGTCTATATGACTCCTCAGCATGATTTGAAAATTTTAACTCTGGTGAGTGATGTTTTGGGTAGCATGTGATGATGAGTATTAAAGGTGTAAGGTGTAAGGTAAATTTCGGACACGAAATTCTTAGAAGAAGGGGTGAATGTGACAACCCGAGAATTTATAAGATTTTAAATGATTAAATAAAGGTTAAGGAATAAAACCTAGATGGGAATTTGAGGATTTAGTTAAAATGTTTAAAGATGAACCTAAATGGTTTATTATTTGATTGAGAATAGAGGAATTATGGGTTACAAAAATTCTAAACCCTAGAGATGAATCTATATGTGTTTAATGGAATATTAAGAATAAGGTACTACGATACCTATAAAGTTTGGTGACCTAATATATAAATTAGGTATGTGAATTATATGTATGATTATGTGAGTGTGAGTGTTTATAACTCATTAAGCCAATTATGGCTATTTAGTTAATAAACTAATAGAATGTGTAAGGACTTATGTGAATTGGGTGTACGATTAAATAACTATACATTATATATTGTGTATACATTTATTTTATATATAAAGATAATTAAGAATATGTAAATATCAAAAATGTTGAGCATTGTTTCTAGTGAGAATGGATTTAATGGACTAAGATGATTGTATGGCCCAAGGAATTGTATAAGTAGTCCAATTGTTTTGCAAGTACAAGGAATGAAAATTTCAAGCCCAAAGATATATTAGAGGAGCCCAAACCTAGCCCAATGGGATACGAGACTTATGGGACATTAAGTAAACAATATGGGCCTTAAAAAGAAAATAAATTTGAACCAAAGAAGGCCTTAGGACCGAAATTTATGGAGGAGAGGACAAAGGTGAGATGTTTGTGATGATTACTTCCACTTTAGTTGATAGTTTGCTTCTGAGGTGTTGATTAATTAGTGGAGCCAACACTTTTGGATAAACTTGCAAGTTATGTAAGTCTTGTAAGAAACCTTTTTATGATGAGAAAGAGAGGAGGAGCAAGAGTGTAGGAATAATAATAAGAGATATACAATACATCTCTTCATTTATACAAAACAACAAAAGCATTTCACTTTCTCTTTCCTCTTATTTGTATAACTTAGAAAAATAAGAAAGAGAGAGAGAGAGAGGGAGAGAGTGTGAAGATTTCGGCCAAGAGGGAGGAGCGAGAGAGAGAGTTTTTATGGTTTCTTAGTTCTTAAATCAAGGTTTAGGAAGAAGAAGAAATGAAAAATCTAAAGAAGGTATAAAGAATTCCTACCTATATAATCTATTTTTCTTCTTGGTTTGATTTGAGTTTTGATTTTTGGTAAATTTATGACCTTAAGGTTAAAATCTTAGATTTATGTGTTTATTAGTATTTCAAGTTTATATCTAACCCTTTTATGGGTCAAAAGTTGGGTTTAAACTAAGAAATGGGAAATAAGTTTTCAAAAGTAAGAAAACCCTAATTTTTCTAGCTTTCTTTTGTTTAATTTTATGATTGGTGATTTTTGATGAACTAGATCATGGATTATGATATATCCATGAATATATGATGTATTAGTATGTGTTATGCTGTTTTAATGATGGGTTATGTCGATTATTATGTGAGAATAGGGAAGATTTCTTAAAAAATCACAAGTAATGAAAAATAGATTTTTGTGAAAACGAAGTGTGAAACGAAAATGACCACATCTCTCATAATATTTTGAATTTTTGAGTGTGGTCAATTTCTGGAGTTAGATATGTAAGTCTTCTAACTTTTCCAAGTGGAATCTCTTAAAAAAGAGTTATAGATTTTCGTGTGAATTGATTTTAGCAAAGAAAGTTAAATCTAAAAATTGAAGAAAAGTAGGTTGTCTGGGAATTTAAGGGGCTGTTTTGGCCATTTAAGTTATGAAATAAAATTAGGCCTTGTGGGACATTAAAATATATGTTATAAACTAGTTAGTGTCCGAAAATGAGCTCATTCCGACTTAAATTGAGCAAGTTATGACTATTTTAATATTTAAGTTTTTATGACAAAAAATGCTATAACCGGAGTTCTATAACTCCGATGGCCACGAAATTTAAACTGGAAGCTCACGATAACATGTATAAGATCCCGCCAAGAGTTGGGAATTTTTGGAGTTAAGCGTGAGGTAGTTATTTTCTTAAGGAATCAACTAGAAACAGATATTTGAAAAATACTTGAGGGAGTTGAAAAATTCCAGAAAAATAGTTTTTGTGTATGAAATATATGTATATGTGTTTGGACAAAGAATGAAAAAATAATAAACTAATTTGGTATTTTTGTGAATAGTATATTTCAGC
Organism: Panax stipuleanatus; assembly: GCA_020205555.1. Classification (NCBI taxonomy): domain Eukaryota; kingdom Viridiplantae; phylum Streptophyta; class Magnoliopsida; order Apiales; family Araliaceae; genus Panax; species Panax stipuleanatus. The sequence goes on along the minus strand of CM035115.1, from coordinate 53,276,978 downwards.
TTGCTGAAATGAACATTTCAGGATACTGAAATGGAAACTGAAAATGTTAGGAAGACTGTTTGATTTCAGTTTACTGAAATAAAATATTGAGTCTCTTGAATAGTAAAAAGTTTACCAAGTTATAATAATAACTTAGTAAGCGATTAAGTATTAAGTATAAAATTAGTACAGTCGTATTCTGCAATAGTTGATGTATAGTAGCTGGGCTAAACGACTCCTTCATATGGGGAAGGGATCTACGAATTGGTAACAAATCTAACTCGCTGTGAAAACAGTGTAGACAAGACGAAAGCTAATTTATTTGTTGTTTGTGAGAAACCACACAGTATACTATATTGAATACTATTAAAGACTCGATGTGTGCTAGGTTTAGACTTGTAAATGTGTATGGTGTTAAGGAATTATCTAATATTTGACTATGTGTTTAAATGTTAGATAGTTTACGTATAAAGTAATAGTATGATGGAAAAATATGATATGCTAATTAAAATATCAATCTTATATCTGATAGGTCTTTACAATAAAGCGTTTAAATTAGATTGCGTAGCAGTAATCGACAGTTTAGACATGTTCCCTAACTCGAACTCGAGTTGTTATTGTAAAGCACGTTCGTGATTAATCATTGTTGATTATTTACATCTATACTGATTATTGATTCGCACGTAGTGCATGTTGCATATGTTCATCAGGTGTGAAAGGCTGATCACCTTCATTACCTTAAGGTTCAGATAAATTTGTTCATGTTCATTATTGGCCATTCATCATTATTGTCTGGGTCATTCAGTTATGTAAATTGATTCATGTTCTTTCACCAATATTTTGTTGTTGAAAGTTTGTCAGCTTATTATTCTTTTCAATCATGATATATCTTCATTTGAACTTAAACTTACTGGGCAAACTTGTTGCTCACCCTTGCTATATCATGATAAATATTTCATATTAAAGACGAAACTTTGGACACAGTCAAAGGCAAAGACAAGTTCCAGGATGGAATTATTATACGGTTAAAATGGTAATAGTAGTGGATACAAATGACATTGTATGTCGTGTAGAATATGTGTATTAAGTTAAGATTTCAGACCTTGGGAATTATGTTATAAAAGTTATTGTATGAACAATTTATGTTTATATCTTCCGCAATAGTTAGAGAAATGATGTATCGTAACGTACCAGGTCCAAGGTCTGGGGACCCGGATTTGGGGGCGTCACACCTAACCCTTAGTCATGCAAAAACTTCGTGAGCCATAACTGAAATATTATTTGATATTCCATCCCGTCTTTAAATTCTATCATTACTCGTTTCTCAGAAATTCAAATATAATTTCGAGCAGAAATGGATGAATAGTGATTTTACGAAAATTTCTCAAAAAAACATTCATTTTCGTCTTGGAAATTCATATGATTTAATTCTAGCACATAACTAGAATCCTAACCACATTCACATCTTCTAAGTCATAGACGACCTAGAAATAGCTTACTCACTTTAATAAACATTTAATATGATTTTATTCAAATAATCAAATAAAATTCATTTACATGAAATTCTGAATTTCTCGGGCGATACATTCTCCCCCCTTATAAGAATTCTGTCCCCAAAATTACAATACAAGTTAGTCAAATAAATGGGGATATGTCTTCTTCATCTTATCTTCGAGTTCTCACGTTGCTTCTTCGGCATTGTGGTTCCTCCATATCACCTTCACCGAAGGTATTACTTTACTTCTCAAGACTTGTTCTTTCCTATCAATCACTTGAATAGGAACTTCTTTATACATTAAGTCTTTCTCAACCTGGATAGGGTCATACTTGATTACGTACTTGTAATCAGGCTTATAGGGACGCAATACCGATACGTGAAACACGTTATGGATATATCCCAACTCTGAAGGTAATGCTATAGTGACACCCCCAAATCCGGATACTTCAATTTTCACAGAATTTGGTGTTCACTGTACAAATATCACGAATATATCTACCCATAATAATTGTGGAAACATAAATAAATAGAAATCCTCCCCTTAAGTGGTTACAACGTCTGAATAAATGAATCTCAGGTCATACTAACCTTAAATATCAAGTGCAAAATATAAAAGAACAAATAAGTCGTAACATAATATTATAGTCTTAACAATAAACATTTTCAAATAAATAACAAGTCATCAACACTTGTTAGCTTTGCCCTTGCCTTTGCTAGTGGAAGGCTCGTCGAACCTTTCGTTCTTAACTGCAATGTTATTATGCAAGATTGAGCATGATTGCCCACAAGTATGACAATATAACAGTAATAATAACATGCCAGTAAATCAAAGAGTTCAAAATAATTGAAAGCTCGAATTTTGAATCAAGAAGAAATAACAAGAATCAAAAGTATATATGAGGGTCATAAGACCATGAACTATGTCCTAGGTTGTCAAGTTTTTCTACTTTAAACCTTTAACAGCCATAAGACTATATGAACTCTACTACTCATACCTAGGGGGATCAGCCCTTAGTTCCATTACTGTGCACAACATCTCAATGCTAACACGTAAATAATCCCCTATAAAAGGGTTGTTCATCTCAGTTTGACATCAGAGTCCCCACCAAAGGAATTTTTGTTTCGATAAGCTCAATAATAGTTCTAGAATTTAGAACGTTCATCAACTATGGACTAGTCAAATCAATAAGGGTTCGCTAGTCTTACAAGGTTCAGCAATAACATTGATATTCAAATCTAATAATAAATCTCAAGAGTATACAATCGAATAAGTATTGTATAACTGAAATAATACTTTAAAGAAATTATAACATCTCATATGAAATCTCAGCTTGAATAAACAAAAATAAGAACTTCCATCATGATAATATTTCGAGGATAGAAAGCTTGTTTAGTAAAAGTAAAGTTTAGGAAACTTGCTCAACAATAGGAAATTAGGGATAGAACACTTGCCTCGTGCGTAGATTATAACTACAATTCACTTTCCCAAACGTCCTACACATTTTATTGTATTTACGATATCAATTAGTTCCATTACCATTACATTTAACTGTTGAACTTTCCTACTTTAGCACAACTTAACAACTTTGTTCATAATCTTAACTTGTTGACTAACCACATAACATGAATCTAAACCCACAACATACATACTCTAACGAATGAGAATTTTATATATTAATTTTAATATTTATTAAATTAAATAAATATTTAATTTAATTTATTTATTGAGCTAAATAAATAAATTATGTGGAGTAATTTAATTAAGTGTAATATAGTTATTAAATGAATATTTAATATTTAATTTAATTAATGTATATTAATTTTATGGTATAGTCTAATTTAATTGAGATAATTAAATTAGATAAAGTTTATGTAATAATTGTTACATAAAATTATAATTAGCGAGTAATTATAATGGTTATGTGTCATTTTTATGTGGTTAATTGATGTTAGGTTTTAATTAATTAAATTAGAATGTTAAGATTTAATTATTAAAGTGTAACATTAAAAATATGTGCTAAATGATTTATTAAAAGAATAAAAATGATTTTAAATTAGTTTTACCAAACAAGGCCCTTAAAACGATTTTTAAAGAATTTTGCCAAACAAGGCCCTTGCACCTCTTTTAACTCTGTTTTACCAAATATGGCCTTAATTACTAAAAAGCTAGTTTTAAAATAAATTTGTTTTACCAAACAAGCCTTATGACTTTTAAAATTCAAAATTTGTAACTTATATATTAAATGACAATTATATGATATTAATATATGTATTAAGTTGTCAGTTATACGTGTTATATAATTATATGTATAATATGTATATTATATAATATATCAGTATAATATACGTTAGTAAGTTAGTCTGTTAGAAAAAAAGAGAAAGAACAGAGAAGAGAAAAATTAAAGAGAAAAGATAGAGAGAAAAGAGATAAGAAGAAGAAAGAAGAAGGAGGAGGAGAAAATTGTTAATCAAACATACAATCATCACCATCTTCACATTTCTCTACTAAATCAACAAAGGTATAATTTCTAAAACTTACAGTTTTAAAATTGTATTTCATGTTCTTCGTATTTTCATTCTCTGTAAAACATGAAATTTATGAAAAAATGTATGAACGTGAATTGTATATGCAATCTATGTTATAAACATGTTTAGATATAAATTGTATGCATAATTATATAGTTTAATTTATGTAAACATGATAAACATGAAGGATTCATATTCATCAAAAGTTGTAGTAAAGTAGTTTTGATGATTGGCTCTTTCAAAATCAAAATTTATGTTCTATGGTATATTGTTGTGGAAATTGAATGTAGTTTATGTTAATATGTGGAGAAACGAATTTAACGTGTTTAGAATCATGTGAATGAAAGTAGTATGCATACAAGCCAATCATGTATGATGATAAAGCATCTACTTTGGAGACGATCTTATTTCTTTATTAATAAAAGTATTAACTTATTAAAGGCATTTAATTATCTACATGGTGCTATTTTTATAATATGTAAATAACCCATAGTTTTAAGCAATGCTTTTAGAATCATGATGATGATCATGCTAATGAGATCTAAATTCTTAGAAAGCTTTAAAACTAAAATAGTTTCCAATCGTGGGATTACTAAAAAGGGGATTAGTAAATCCGGATAGATTGGTACATATGTTTCTTGCTCATTGGATGAGGATGATTGATCTCATGATCATTTGTGTGGAGACACTAAAGCAAGTATGTATGTGTTTATTGGAGAATAAGTTCACTGAACGTGACTCGCTATGGAATACCTAATGGAGTTTTTCTCGCCTGTCAATAAGAATTCCTAATGTGATAGTAGTACAAGTGATCCTTGGACTTGAGATCATCATAGTATCTTATATGTAATGAATTATACTTTGACTTATTCCTTAAAGCCCTTTAGGGTATATAAAAGGGTATGCTTGGGTATAATGAGTTACATATGGAGATAATGAATGATCAATAAAGAATCTACCACCTCTAGTAAAAGAGGAGATATGTCCTATGTGATTCGTTAAATGACAACCCAGGAATCCTTGGCCAAGGTGGAATGAAATTAGAAAAGAGTTTCTAATTTGCATTAAATGGAGTTGTGCATTTTCTAATCGAAATATATATAATTAAATAAAATAAGACTTGACAGTAATTCCATGTCTTATATTTAATTGGGACATTGTATGGTGGAAGGATTGAATTATACAGTAACTATTTACTCACAGGTTCTTTTATGATTAATGTTGAAATCTATATTATCTGAAAAGTCGTTGATCGCTAGGGAGGCTTATCCCTATTGTAGAATAAATATTATTTATTTAAATAGATTATTAGTTTAATTTATTTATTTAAATAAGATTAGAATTATTCTAATTGATTTATTCACAGCTGGTTTAATATGAAGAACCTAAAGGGTCACACCATAAAAGAAAGAATAATTATTTAAGAAGGTAATGGTATAATCGTAATAATGCATTAAGTATAATTAATTTAATCTATGGTGATAGAATAAATTAAATAGCTTAATGTTTATTATTTAATATTTTGGAAATATTAAATATAAATTAATAAGAGGAGTCTTATTAATATTATTACAATTATTATTATTTTAATGTCTAAAGGAGTTTAGTAATTAATTTAATATTAGTACTCTCATTTATTCCTAATAAGATTAGAAGACAAATTAATTAAATGAATTTAATTAATTATTCCCAATGTGGTGGGAAGCCTAAATTAATTAAAGGAGTTTAATTAATTAAATAAAATCCCATGTTTAATAGGATTAGAAGGGTTGACCAATATCTATATATGAGAAGTCTTATAATAGATATCTGTTATTGAAATTCTAATTGTTGGAGAGTACTCCTTTTCTATAGAGGATAAAAAACTAAGTCAACCACCCTCCTTCTTGATAATTCATCTTCCTTAGTGGATCACCTCTAGAGGCCAAACACTTGGGTGGCAACGTTGATCAAAGGAAGGAATCTAACCCGGAAATTCAAGGAGATCACGAAGAACAAGGAGTTGAACTCGTACCTGTGGAAGTTTCGTTCTACAAGGGTATGATTCCATAACTTCTTATTTATCATTTTAAATTAATAATTTGCATAAAGGATGATCCGGGTAATGATTTTGTAGAAATTTTTAAACTTTGATATACCATGCTTCCGCTAATTTTTGCAATTTGATTGCGTCACAATTTCGTTCAAACCCAACAGTGGCATCAGAGCCAAACCTTTATGCAATTATTAATTGTTTTGATTCCATATATGTATGGGTATGTATTTAGAATAATGTATTGGGCATAATTTTAATTGTATAAAATTATTATTATTATTTGAAAGAAAAAATAATAATAATTGCGAATTCCTTTTTTTGTTTTGGGACGAATCGCGTCAAGGCTACAAAGGTGATTCACGAATGATTCTGCAGGATTCACTTTCTAAATAAAGTTCACTTTTTTTTTTCAAGGGAATGTGATTACCCTTTTAAAACCCACCTGCAAGATGTTAAAGGATTTCAAAAGTTGATTCCTGTATGGTTTTAAAAGGTTAGTCATATATATATATATATGATAAATGATCCGGATGCTTTTAAAAAGCCACAGATTACTTTTTTTTTAAAAAAGAACGTAAAGTTAACGTTATATATATATTTATTATATATACGGTTATATTATATATATATATATATATATATATATATATATATATATTCTTAATAATTTTATAATTAAAATAAAGAGTTTATTTTAATCTTGAAATTGGATTTCATGCAATTTAAAATTGCCCATTAAATGATACTCATATATATATATGGAATGTTTTAATTCATGAGATGGATATTTATTTATTGATATATATATATATGGTGATATGTATGATACTAAATAGAGATTAATTATGGACTACTTGACCAATGTGATTGGATTTTATTTTAGTTGAATTCTTGAATGAATGGATTTTATTAAATGGGGTCTGCGTACCTCGTCTTCTCTGATTTTTCTTGATATAAAATTTTATTTCTCTCCTATGTACTTTCCATTGACTGCTGATCAAGGTTTCTATTTAATTTTAAAATAGTTAATGTAATAGAAATAGTTAGAATTATCTTGAAGAAATTAGAGACCAAGGAGCAAAGAGCGCGTGAAGACCCGTTTGTATGGAGCCCAAGTTTAAATGTAATAGTTACGTTTAAATTTACATTATTGCACTCCTAGGTTTGACCTTTTGGTTCACTTGGTGGCTCTAGTGAACCAAACTAGAATAAAAGTCCATAATCAATACGGGTAGAATATAGTATTCTATATTGCATGCTAAATATTATATATATTATATTTTATGCAAACATGCTTCACATCTTTAATAAAATGACGCGTATTTTATATATATATATATATATATATATATATATATATATATATATATATATATGTGCATGCGAGCTAAACAAGATAAGACAAATAATAACAAACCCCTCAAAGAAATAATATTAAGTCTGAAGCGTTCAAAGATATTTGAAATATCGAACGTCGCCTTCTAGCATGATAAATTAATAGAGTATTAAATATTTAATATGAGTTTGTTGTGCTATCCACAAGGTGAGTATTGAGTATTTAAGATGTTAATTAATCACATTTGATGCTTATCAAGAAAATTGAACGATCTAGTCTTGTTGTGCTATCCACAAGGACGCATATTTTTCTTTTTTGAATTTATAGAAGTGCTAGGCTGGACTTAACTTAAATCATTTTAGTTCGGATGTGCACACACTTGACCATTATAATTTAAGAGGCAAAATAAAAGGAGTTACATGGTGATGTAATTGACAAGAGTTGTCTACTTATTTATTTGTATATCGCTTGTTGTGCTATCCACAAGGTTATATACATTTGAAATGGGATTCTTATTCTCATTAGCAAATCTTTAATTAGATGTTGCCGAACTATATAAGTGAGGGTAATATTGTTTGATAAAAATAGTGGGAGATACCAATTTAAAATAAAGACCTAAATTTATTTTGGTATGCAAAATTAATAAAATGAATGTTTGCTAAAAATGTTATTTTTCACATGCAGAATTTTAAAAATGTCAAAATCACTAATTTCACTGCGAAGCATACTTGATGCTAATAAACTAACCGGACCAAATTATACGGACTGGTTAAGGAATCTGAGAATTGTTCTCATTGCTGAAAAGATTTCTTATGTCCTAAATTCAACTGTCCCTAAATTTGTTTTGGAAACAGCCTCTGAGGAAGAGATTGCCACTTTCAATAAGTGGCAAGATGATGCATCTGTGGCTCAATGCATCATGCTCGCATCCATGAATAACGAGCTTCAGCGTCAGCACGTAAACATGGATGCTCCTGCTATGCTGCTTCACCTCAAGGAGTTGTATGGTGAACAGAGTAGGACTGCTAGATATGAGATATCTAAGGAGCTCTTTTGATCTCGGATGACCGAGGGTACTGCCGTCGAGACTCATGTCCTAAAGGTGATCAATTTGATTGAACGCCTTGGACAGCTGGGGTTCGTTATGGATGGGGAGCTGAGTCAAGACTTGGTCTTGCAGTCACTCCCTGAGACCTTCTCGCAGTTTGTGATTAATTTTCACATGAATAAGCTAGATGTTAGCTTGCCTGAGCTGCTTAACATGCTGAAAACTGCAGAAGGTCACTTCCCATCCAAGAAGAACCATGTCATGATGGTGGATTATTCCATTAAAAGGAAGAGGCCCAAGGTATCTTCTGAAAAGAAGAAATCCAAGAAGGCTAAAGGAAAGGGGAAAGAAAAAGAACAAAAGAAACCTGAACCAGCTAAAGGAATGTGCTTTCATTGCAATGAGCCGGGACATTGGAAGAGGAACTGCAAGAAGTTTCTAGCAGAGAAGAAGCTTGGAGAAGCTTCGACTTCCAATCATGGTTTGTTTATGATTGAAATTAATTTTTCTGAAAGTCATAATTCTACTTGGGTATTGGATACCGGCTGTGGTTCTCACATATGTAACACTGTGCAGGGAATGGTCAGAAGTAGAAAGCTGAACAATGATGAGGTGATCCTACGAGTGGGGAATGGAGCAAAGGTTGCTGTATTAGCTGTAAGAACTTATTGTTTAGCAAAGCCTACGGGCAAGTCCATTTATTTAAATAATTGTTATTTTGATCCGAATATCATTAGAAATATTATTTCAAATTATGTATTAGATATGGATGGATTTGAAATTATAATAAAGAACAACAGTTGTTTAATTTATAAAAACAATGTTTTACATGGTATTGGAAATATGTGAAATGGACTTTATATACTTGACTCGCATGAAAAATATACTTCAAATAGAACAAACTAAGAAAAGGAAACGAGATGATATTAATTATACCTATATGTGGCACTGTAGACTCGGTCATATCAATGAGACGAGATTATCCAAGTTGCATAAAGATGGGCTCTTAGAGCTATCTGATTATGAATCATATCCAACTTGTGAATCTTGTCTCATGGGTAAATGACTAAATCTCCTTTTAGTGGAAAAGGAAAAAGAGTTACAAAGTTGTTAGCGTTGGTTCACACAGACGTTTGTGGACCTATGACAACGATTGCACGAGGTGGGTATTCTTATTTTATTACTTTCATTGATGATCACTCAAGATTTGGATATATGTATTTAATGAAATACAAATCAGAATCATTTGAAAATTTCAAAGAGTTCAGAAGTGAAGTACAGAAACAACCGGGAAAGAGTATTAAGACTCTTCGATCAGATCGAGGTGGAGAATACTTAAGCGGTGAGTTTCTCAATTGTCTCAAAGAAATGGTATAATCTCACAATGGACTCCACCAGGTACACCACAGTTAAATGGAGTATCTGAAAGGAGAAATCGAACATTGTTGGATATGGTTCATTCCATGGTGAGTTTTACCGACCTTCCATTTTCCTTCTGGGGTTATGCCCTAGAAACGGCTCATATCTACTAAATAAGGTCCCCTCAAAATCCATCCCCAACATTCCATATGAGATGTGGACAGGGAGGAAACCTGGTCTTAAGCATGTTAAGATCTGGGGATGTCCAGCTTATGTGAAAAAGTTTCAAAATGATAAGTTAGGGACAAGATCTGATAAGTGCACGTTTGTGGGATATCTTAAAGAAAGTTTGGGATACTATTTCTACAATCCTACTGAGCAAAAGGTGTTTGTTGCGAAACACATTGCCTTCTTGGAAAAGGAGTTTATCCTTGAAGGAGCTAGTGGGAGAAAAATAGATTTTGAAGAAATTCAAGAACCACAAACCACTACAGATTAAGTGAATGAACCTGTCCAAGTAGAGACACCTACTGTACAACACCCTATTCGTAAATCTAGAAAAAATACCGAAGATGCCTAAAAGGTATGGATTCGTCATAGAGGATGATGATGAGGTACACATCATGGATGATGATGATCCATTGAATTACGAACAGGCTATGAGTAATAAAGACTCAGAGAAATGGTAGATGACCATAAAATCTAAAATAGATTTTGAAGCTATGCTCAAGTCCATTTGAATTTTTCTTGCGATTGTAGCTTATTTTTACTTAATCTGGCAAAATGGACGTGGAGACGCCCTTCCTCAAATATACATTATTAGAGGAGAATGTGTGTATGATACAGCCAGATGTTTTTTTTTGTTTCAATGGTTGAAGCAAATCATGTATATTAGCTACAACAATCTATTAATGGATTGAAGCAAAATTCTCGTAGATGGAACATTCATTTTGATGAGACAATCAAAGAGTTTGATTTTATCAAAAACGAGGATGAATCATGTGTGTACAAGAAGGTTAGTGGGAGCGCTGTTTCATTCCATGTATTATATGTTGATGATATATTACTAATAGGGAATGAAATTCCTATGCTAAAATCGATCAAAATAAAGTTGTCTAAACATTCCTCCATGAATGATTTGGGTAGAATATCCAGCATTGGGGATATAAATCTTTATTGATATATTTAAAAGGATGTTCGGCTAAACCCAAGGAAACGTATATTCATTAGATGCTAAAGGCGTTTAGCATGGCAAACTCCAAAAGGTGTTTCATGATGATGAGCTATGGAGTGAATCTCTCTAAAATTATCCTCAATAAAAGAAAGATCGCATGAGCTACTATCATGTATGCAATAAAATATACGAGACTTGATGTTGATCAGTCATATTCTGGAGAAGATCATTGTGAGACAGTGATAAACATCTTAAAGTACTTAACTGACACTAAGGATGTCATCATATCACATGATGAGTCTGAATTAAACTAGACTGCTAAACAGACTCAAGTTTTCAGACTGACCAAGGCGATAGTAAATCCACTTTAGGGTAAGTCGTTACCTTAAAGGATGGTGCAGTGAATTGGAAAGGTTCCAAACAATAAAAGGTTGTTGGTTTAGTGACAAAGACAAAGTATATAACTGTAAGTGAAGCTGCAAGTTGATGTTTCGGATGAAAAGTTCATTACAGAACTAGGAATAGTTCCTAAGTCTCATCTTGAATCTAAACATGTGTTGCGGCACTTTAATTAAAGAAATCATTGAAAGAGAGCATATAAACTCCCAGGATAACATTGCAGATCCATTTACTAAAGCTTTAACACAACAGCAGTTTGATCGTCACTTAGAGAAGATGGGTATGAGATACCATGACGATTGGCTTTAGTGCAAGTGGGAGATTGAAAGTAGTATGCATACAAGCCAATCATGTATGATGATAAAGCATCTACTTTGGAGACGATCTTATTTATTTATTAATAAAAGTATTAACTTATTAAAGGCATTTAATTATCTACATGGTGCTGTTTTTATAATATGTAAATAACCCATAGTTTTAAGCAATGCTTTTAGAATCATGATGATGATCATGCTAATGAGATCTAAATTCTTAGAAAGCTTTAAAACTAAAATAGTTCCCAATCGTGGGATTACTAAAAAGGGGATTAGTAAATCCGGATAGATTGGTACATATGTTGCTTGCTCATTGGATGAGGATGATTGATCTCATGATCATTTGTGTTGAGACACTAAAGCAAGTATGTAGGTGCTTATTGGAGAATAAGTTCACTGAACGTGACTCGCTATGGAATACCTAATGGAGTTTTACTCGCCTGTCATTAGGAATTCCTAATGTGATAGTAGTACAAGTGATCCTTGGACTTGAGATCATCATAGTATCTTGTATGTAATGAATTATACTTTGACTTATTCCTTAAAGCCCTTTAGGGTATATAAAAGGGTATGCTTGGGTATAATGAGTTACATATGGAGATAATGAATGATCAATAAAGAATCTACCACCTCTAGTAAAAGAGGAGATATGTCCTACGTGATTCGTTAAATGACAACCCAGGAATCCTTGGCCGAGGTGGAATGAAATTAGAAAGGAGTTTCTAATTTGCATTAAATGGAGTTGTGCATTTTCTAATCGAAATATATATAATTAAATAAAATAAGACTTGACAGTAATTCCATGTCTTATATTTAATTGGGACATTGTATGGTGGAAGGATTGAATTGTACAGTAACTATTTACTCACAGGTTCTTTTATGATTAATGTTGAAATCTATATTATCTGAAAAGTCGTTGATCGCTAGGGAGGCTTATCCCTATTGTAGAATAAATATTATTTATTTAAATAGATTATTAGTTTAATTTATTTATTTAAATAAGATTAGAATTGTTCTAATTGATTTATTCACAGCCGGTTTAATATGAAGAACCTAAAGGGTTACACCATAAAAGGAAGAATAATTATTTAAGAATATAATGACATAATCTTAATAATGCATTAAGTATAATTAATTTAATCTATGGTGATAGAATAAATTAAATAGCTTAATATTTATTATTTAATATTTTGAAAATATTAAATATAAATTAATAAGAGGAGTCTTATTAATATTATTACAATTATTATTATTTTAATGTCTAAAGGAGTTTAGTAATTAATTTAATATTAGTACTCTCATTTATTCCTAATAAGATTAGAAGACAAATTAATTAAATGAATTTAATTAATTATTTCTATTTTGGTGGGAAGCCTAAATTAATTAAAGGAGTTTAATTAATTAAATAAAATCCCATGTTTAATAGGATTAGAAGGGTTGACCAATATCTATATAAGAGAAGTCTTATAATAGATATCTGTTGTTGAAATTCTAATTGTTGGAGAGTACTCCTTTTCTATAGAGGATAGAAAACTAAGTCAACCACCCTCCTTCTTGATAATTCATCTTCCTTGGTGGATCACCTCTAAAGGCCAAACACTTGGGTTGCTAACGTTGATCAAAGGAAGGAATCTAACCCGAAAATTCAAGGAGATCACGAAGAACAAGGAGTTGAACTCGTACCTGTGGAAGCTTCGTTCTACAAGGGTATGGTTCCATAACTTCTTATTTATCATTTTAAATTAATAATTTTCATAAAGGATGATCCGGGTAATGGTTCTGTAAAAAAATTTGAACTCTAATATACCATACTTCCGCTAATTTTTGCAATTTGATTGCGTCACAATTTCGTACAAACCCAACAGTGAATTGGTTTAAAAATAAAATCACAGTGTTCAATTTCATCAAGAACACTAAAAATGGTATTTTCTCCAATTTTTACAAAATTAAGGTTTTAAATTAGGTGTTTTGATGTCTATATGTGTTAGAACATGTTAGAATCATGTACTGTTATTGTTTACGTGAATTGGTTTGACTAACTTCGAAAATTGACGTGGAGAAATAAGCCAAATTGGCTTTTTTCTCTGCAAAGTTCGTGAACTGTCAGACTGGTCTGTGCTGTGGCGCGGCCGCGCCGCTTCCAAGGCCATTTGGAGCGCGACCGCGCTGGTCCTGCACATTGGGCAGAAAACTATTTTTAATTATACAAAATTATAAGATTTAATATGTAATAAATTATAAAGAATGTTAATACAATTAAAATGCTAATTGGCAGTAATGAAGTATATTAATAAAATATAATATGTAATTATAATTTGAATAATTATAATTAAGAAAAATGTGTAATTTAAATTATAAATTGTTAATTATAATTTAATTAGTGCATGAATTGAAATTAATTATTTATTATCAAAGTAATTGCTTAATTTAAATTATAGTTGGTTTAAATTATAATATAAATGCATAAATTTAGTTTGATTAATTTTAATCAAAGTACATGTTTAATTTAAATTATAATTTGTTTAATTATAATTTAATTAATGTAAGATATAATTATAATTTGATTAATTATAATTAAAATGAATTGTTTAATTTAAATTATAATTTAATTAAAATGAGTACGTAATTATTATTTGATTAATTATGTGAACATGTGATGTGATTAATGTAATATCCGAGATCGTTATGTAATTTAATAATTATCAATAAACGAATTTATGTGAAACTCTTGTGTGATTTCTATTACTATATGTATATGAGCCATACATATATATTTTATTTGAAGTTATGAAATGAGATGTATTTAAATAGTGGGTTTAGATTAATTTAACTATTTAAATTAATTAAGTAGTTAATAATTTTAATAAAATGCAAGGAAATGAGTTAAAACTCGAGTTTGAGTTCGGAGCGGAATTTGAAGACGCGGACTGTATATTTGAGTCCGGAACGTCGAAATTAGTAAGAATAGATTGTAATAAAAAATGTGTCGTGGTTGATTTTCTGGTCAAAGTCAACCGATTGACTTTTTTTGGATAAAAAGTCAACCACGAATTTCGGAAGCTAATTTGGTGAAACGGATAGTCCCACGACGTCCGGAACGTCTATTTTAGTAGGAATCGATATTAGTATCGAAAAGTTTGGCTACGGAGGGCAAAATGGTCAAATAGCTTATTAATTGATTAAAATAATATTTTATTTGTTAATAAAGAAATCTGATGGGTCACTTGTGACAACCAAATTGGGACAAGGGAGGGAGTATACACATTATACAAATTGAAGAAGAAGGGAGTATTTCATTTTTCTCTTTAAACCAAAAACCTCTCCATTTCTTAACCCCCTCTCCATACTAAATTGATGCAATAAACTCAACTAGTATAACTGATAATTGAGAGTGATGATCATGGGGAAATCAAGAGACTATAACAAATTATATATATACTCCCAACCCAAATTCCTTCTCTCTTTTGTTAAAAACTATATCAAGAGAAAAATTGAGAGAATGAGAGCTTGAGAGGCTTTGGAGTGTTCTGGAGATTTCAGAAGAGAAAAACAAGCTAGGAGTGAGGCTTTAATCAGGTTACTTCAAGTAGAAAATTCATTAAGAGGTATGACATGAACCATTTTTACGTTTTTAAGAAAATAGTAGAGAAAGTGCATATAGATTATGAAGAATGCTTTGTTTAGATTATGTGATGTTATGTAATTGTTGTCTAATAATTATGGTGTAATAAGAACACAAGTTCTGGTTTAAATCATGCCTTTCAAGTTCTAAAATTGAGAAAATTAGAGTATGCATGCTAAGTGTTTGATAATATGCCTCTAACATGCTAAAAGAATCAAAACGTGGAAACTTAGTGAAGTTGACTGTTGTAACATGTGTAAATATGCTAGTATAAACGATCTGGACAGTATGACCATTTCAATTACATGCTAGAATCGAAATCACAGATTTTTGTTAAGTTGGGTTTAACTAGTGTTTTGTGATTTTTTGGGTTTTTTGGAGCTTTGAAATCATAGCTTAAGTGACCCTATTGTTGTATGTAATAATTTTGTAAAATACTATGTAGTATGATGTCTAACCTGACCAAGTTTCAAAAGAAACAGAGTTAAAATGGGCAAGATATGATTTTCGGAAGAAAGCATGATAATATGGAAAAAGTTGCAGATTCTAGAAAAACCCAGAGTTTTCTAAGTCTGGAAAGCAGTCGTGCACGTTTATCTAGGCTGCTAGTTTGTGGTTGTAACGTGTTAGTTTCATGCATGTTTTATTTCTGTAGAATACTATGCTGTATGAAGTTTATGATGTCCAAATATTAGGGTCATATCATCAGTAGTTTAGCGGGAATTAAATCGTGGAGTAGGCTGCTTGACAGGAAAATAATTTTTGGAAACGATGAGCAGCGCAGTTACGCCATGAACAGAGCAGCTGCGCCATTCAAAGTTTTCTGGGATTGTTGAGCAGCGCAGCTGCGCTGCTCATAAGGGTTAAACCTGCGCAGCTGCGCCGGTCCGAGTCGGGTCGGGACTGATCCGGGTCAGAAAATTATTTTTTCCCAGATTTTAAAAAAGTTTAACACTTTGACTTATACGATGCAACATGCTATGTGATTTATTTATAATAATAGAATGAGAATTAGATTAATATTCTAATTAAAATAAAAGCACACAATTATGCTTAAAACTGAATTTTGAATACTTAGTTGCTTAACGTGACGTAAATGAATAGGTTACGTGAAGGACTAGTAGATAGCGTTAACTGTAGAAGACTTATCAGGCAAGTTTCTTGATTCTATTTTCCATTGAGCAAATATACAATCTTTATTCACTTTATTTTACAGATTGTAAGTATCCAAACTTGTGCTATTTATTTATATGTACAAGTTTCCTATGTCGTAAGTTATACAAATCCAAATATTGTGCAAGCTCTATTGATGATTACTCAATTGCTATTTCAATAGTTATGCTTTAAAGTTCATAATCATTAATGAACTGTTTTCAAGTATGCTTTCTGGCCTTTTGTTCCGGCTAGATATTATAGATACAAAAGTTATATTATTTGAACAATTCAAACTCATTGTAGCTATTAAAGTGTACCAATCTAAATTGCTTTGGTGCGGTCTCGCATGAATACTAAGATGAACAAACCGAATAACGGGGCAAACAGATGTCGGGCATATGGTTCCATTTACGCTTATGCGTTTAAATTTCATACTTGTGCACAATGTAGGGTACGATAGGCTGATTGTGACAACCCGAAAATTTAGACAATTTATTAAAATCTTAAATGATTAAATTAAGGTTAAATAATAGACCTAGACAGAAAATAAGTGTATGGATTTGACATTTTTGTAAAGGATTTTGAGGATTTAAAATTTTTAAGAAGAACCTATAAGGTTTACTATTTGAATAAGAATAAAGATAATATGAGATTTGTGGTACATTTCTCAAAGTATTAAATTATTTGGTATGTGTATGTATAATATTTGATTTGCTTATATTTGTTTATTATCTAATAAGAAAATAAAAGAAACTAATGTAGCGCAATATATATATTAGGTATAAGATTTAAATAACCTAAGGGTTATAATAAGAAAGGATGTTAGTATTTAAAATGTAAACTAACTCTAAGGGATTTATTTTATTATCTCAAGTTATTAATTTTATTAAAGCAAGTTTAATTGGGTTGAGTAATTAAATGTACGTGGGTAAGAATTTGATTTACAAATTGAGTGAATAGAAATCCTAATTAAATATTTAGGGTGAGATCTAATTAAAATTAGTGGACTATGTTAATTTACATAGCCCAACTATTTTATTAGCAAGCCCAAAGGAATTAAAATAAAAGCCCAAGCTTAGCTCTGTGGGAGAGAGGCCTTAGTGGGCCTTAATTAAGTTAATTGAGCATTAAAAAGGAAACCAAGATTGGGCCAAAGGAGGCCCAATTTGGCTAAGCAAGGGAGAAATGGAGCATGGGGATTAAATCTTATGGACATATATGAAAATATATTCGATAGATATGGTAAGATATTGGATAGATTTGGAAAGATATTTGATAGATATGGAAGATATGTAAAGATTTGGTGAGATATGTTAGATTTCCTAAAGATATGAGAGAGAATGAGAGATAAGATATGGGGGAGATTGGAAAGGCCACTTGGCCGAATTTTGTAAGGGAGAGAAGGGGCAAGAGATTGGAAGATATAGATAATATATCTAATTACTAACTCACACAAAATCTATTTTTCTCTCTTGCCTCTCACATCCTATTTTGCTAGTAAAAGAAAAACTAAAGTGAGAAAGAGAGGGGAGGGCCATTTCGGCTGAAACAAGGAAGAAAGAAAGGGGCTTTGATCTTTCTTTTATCCAAAATTATCATCCACTTTGATAAATCAAGGAAGAATATCCCCCAAACAAAGGTATAAGCATCTTTTATCTAATTTATTTTTAATTATTTGAGTCAAAACTTGGATCTATGATTCAAAACTCCAAAATCATATATCTTCATATGTATAAGTGTTATATGTTTTGATCTATCACTTTTGATGATCAAAAGTAAGAAAAAGGAAACTATGTTTTAAAAGTTAGAAAATCTTGATTATTTTAACATAAATTATGTTTTGCTTGGATTTAGTGTATGTTTGGTGTAATAGATCATGGATCATGATAGATTCTTGATATTAAGGAGTATTAGTATGTATTATGATGGTTTATGATGTTTTAATGATGGATTATGTTGGTGAATAGGTGAGGATATGAAAGATTTCTTAAAAATCAACAAAATTAGAAAATCAGATTTTGAGAAAACGTAACATGAAATTCAAAAGACCATATCTCCCATTCTATTTCAGATTTTTGAGTGTGGCCAATTTTTGGAGTTAGATCTAGAAGTCTTCTAACTTTTCCAAGTGGAATCACTAAAAAATTCCATGTAGATTTCCGTCTGGGCAGTTTTTAGCAAAGGACGTAAAATCTAAAAATGTCAAAAAGCAAGCTGTCCAAATATTGAAAGGACTGTTTTGGCCACTTAAATTGTGTAATAAAGTCAGGCCTTTTGGGACATGAAAATATATGGAATGAAGTAGCTTATTTCCAAAAATGAGCTCATTCCGACTTAAAATGAGCAAGTTATGACTATTTCAATATTTGCATTTTTCTAACGAAAATAGCTATAATCGTAGTTGTGTAACTCCGATGGCCACGAAATTTAAATTGGAGGCTCACGATAACATGTATAAGATCCCGCCAAGAGTTGAGATTTTTTGGAGTTAAGCGTGAGGTAGTTATTTTCTTAAGGAATTAACTAGAAATGGATTTTTGAAAAATATTTAAGAAAATTAAAAATTTCCTGAAAAATTATTTTTGTGTATGAAATACATGTACTTATGCATGGACAAAAGATAAAAAAATAATAAGATGATTAGATTAAAAAAGGGGAATCCAGCTTGCTGGATTGGCCATCAGGTTGCTGGATTGCAATCTGGTTTGCTGGATTGGCCATTAAGTTGTTGGAATGATTTGTTTGGATAATCTAGGTTACTGGATTGGATGTTAGTTGAATTCAGGTTGCTGGATTAGGTATTCGACTTACTAAATTATAAAGGACTTGTAAAAAGAAAGACTAAGTGTTAATTCACAAGTTATATGATACATAGTGTTAAGTTTAAGGTAGTACAGTCGTACCCTTTAATGGTTGATGTATAGTAGCTAGGCTAAACGACTCCTTCATATGGGGAAGAGATCTACGAATTAGTAACCGATCTAACTCACTGTGAAAATAGTGTAGACTAGACGGAGACTAATTTGTTAGTTGTTTGTGAAAAATCACTCAGTATACTATATTGAATATTATTAAAGACTCGATGTGTACTAGGGTTAGACTTGTGTATGTATAGTGTTAAGGTTATCTAATATTTGACTATGTGTTTAAATGTTAGATAGTTTACTTATAAAGTATGTTATGCTAATTGAAAGATCAATCTTATAACTGATAGGTCTTTTCAATGAGGAGATTAAATTAGATTGCTTAGTGGTAATCAATGAATCAGGCAAGTTTCCTAACTCAAACTCGAGTTATATTTCAAAGCATGTTAGTGAATGATTATTCACGTCTAAACTGATTATTGATTCGCACTTAGTGCATGTTGCATATGTTCATCAGATATGAAAGGCTGATAACCTTCATTACCCTAAGACTCAGATAAATTTGTTCATGTTCATTGTTAGCCATTCATCATTATTGATTCGGTCATTCAGTTATGAAAATTGATTTATATTCTTCCACAATTATTATATTGTTGAAAGTTTGTCAGCTTATTATTCTTTTCAATCATGATATATCTTAATTTGAACTTAAACTTGCTGGGCAAACTTGTTGCTCACTCTTGCTATATCATGATAAATATTCTAGGATTAACGACGAAACTTTGGACAAAGGCAAAGGCAAAGGCAAAGACAAGTTCCAAGATTTGATTATTATACGGTTAAAATGGTAATAGTATTGGATACAAATGACATTGTATGTCGTGTAGGATATTGAATGCAGGTATTAAGTTAAGGTTACAGACCTTGGAAATTATGTTGTAAGGTTATTGTATAAACAATTTATGTTTATATCTTCCGCAATAGTTACATAAATGATATATCGTAACGTACCAGATCCGAGGTTCTGGGGACCCGAATTTGGGGGCGTTACACTGATCACCTGGAGTACTTGCGGAGAATATTTTACAATCTATCTGATTGATAAAACGTCTGATGATTTTCGATGAAACAAAATAATGTTCAGGGTATTAACACCGCTTAGTATGCTATTGAAAGTTCTAAAACTCTTACCCTTGATATTCATGTTTATCTATTGAGAATTCTTTCAATTGTTGAGAAATACAAAATACATATACTTCTACCCTTGATGTTTATTATCAAACTACTTTATATACTTGCTAGGCAATTTTTGCTCATTCTTGCTTAAACATTTCAGACAAGGATGAGAAGGCTAAGGGCTCGGGCAATGACAAGGGAAAGACTAAGACGAAATGATGAAAGTTATTTTTGTACTAAGCTTATATTTCCGCATTTGATGTAATGTAGTGATAAATGCTAAGTTTCTGTTTAAGTTATGTAAGGTTGTGAAGACTTGGGATTTTATTTGAAGAATTACGTAATTACTATTATTAATTATGAAGTTTACTTAATTAGATGATGGTGACCGTGAGCACCATATCCTGTGTTCGATGTTACACGGATTTGGAGGCGTCACAATTAATTATGTGATAATTAATTATTAATTAAAGAGAAATGAGTTAACCTAGATGGGTTAACTAATTATGTGAATTAGTTATGTGATAACTAATTTAGATTATTATGGTTAAATATATATGTGTAGGAAGTGTTAAAGAACGTGACTTATAACTGTAGCTTGCGCTTGAGGCAAGTTTTCTAAACTCAAACTTGTTATTGTTATGCAAGTGTTTTAAATTCAAATATTTATTGTATTTGAGATTGTCCTTTTATTTCTGCAATGGACAAATTCTTATTTAAAGTTCATGATTTAATTAAATTGACCTTGACTTAATTATTCAAGTAAGTTCTATCTTATTTTTCGTATGCTTTAATTTAAATTCTAAATCCTAAGTTATTCATAATTCGTTATTATTGAATTATTCTTGATTATTATGAGTCGATTCAATTACTCATTAGTTGGTGATAGTTGAAACTCCAAATTTCCTTTTAGCTATCCAAATCAAACTTTCTTTAGTGCGGACTTGTATTCAAATACTGAGATGAACAACCCTATTAATTAGGGGGTTACTATGCGAAAGCGTTAAATGTTTGTGCACAATACATTGTACGAAGGTCTGATCCCCCTAAGTACGAGTTAAGAGTCCATAGTCTATATGATTGTTAAAGGATTTAAATAAAAATATTTATAACCTAGGACAAAAGTTCAAGGTCTAATGACCCTCAGATGATTTCAATATTCAAAATTCTAATTATTGATGAAAGAATTATTATTCAATTCTTTATTGTTGATGAAAGTAAAGTTATTCAAATCCTTTGAAGCAATCCAAGATATGTCTTTTTTATTGTTATATTTCAGTGAGCTGTTGTTTGCTCACTCTTGCAATTTAAATAACCAATGCAGCTAAAATTGAAAGTGTTGACGCTCCGTCAACTAGTAAGGGCAAAGGCAAGCTAAAAAAGTGAAGACTTGTTTTAATTGTTGACTGAATTGTAATAAGACTTTAATTTATGTTTTTATTTTTCGCATTAAATATTTATGTCAAGGTTAGATAACCCTGGGATTTATTTTGGACAAGGTTGTAATCCTTTTATAAGGAAGATTTTTATTTAAGTATTTATAAAGTTTGTAATTCATTTTGCAATTCTTTATTATTGGGCAATAGTTGTATTTTATTTAGATAGTGAGCACCAAATCTTGTGGAAACGAAGTACCAGAATTTGGGGGTGCCACAGGTTGGTATCAAAGCTTTAGGTTATGAACCTTAGGTGGGGAGAAAACCTTAGGTAGTGGCCTTATAGGAAGATCAAAAAGATAGATGATAGCTAAAGATAATAAACTACCTTATGTGCTATGTGTTTACGCTTTAGTATTCGAAGAGTGTCGATCGACATCACGTAATAATTAATCCTTAAAATTCTTTTGTCAGGATGACGAACGTTGGAGAGTCCAGTTAGGCTAGAAAGGAGTTACCTCAGGTGCCTAGAGAGGAGGAGCCCCGAGACATCCATGTTGTCTAGGAGCAGTTGGTTAGGAGGGAGCCATCTCTAGTGATCACCGTAGCTGGTCGGGAGCATGAGCTGACACCTATTCCAGAGGAAGAGGACGAGGGTGAGTCAGAGAAGCAAGAGGAGGAAGAGGATCCCGAAGAGGAATTCTCACCTCACTCTACTAGTGCTGAGATGTATGAGGCGATCTACGACTGTAACGTGGAGCTTCAGGAGCTGGTGGACGAGAGTCGGACTACCATCCATAAGTGAAATGAGACTATCGAGGAGCTGGATAGTGAACTAGGAAACGTGAAGTGGGATTTAATTCACGCAGAGAGTGATAGAGACGATGCACAGGCTGAACTAGCGAAGCTGAAGAACAACATCCAAAAGGAGTCAGCAAAGCGCGCCAGAGCGGAGGAAACAAGCTTGAGGGCTATTTAACGAGCCGATAGAGCTGAAGACGAGGCTCAAGCAAAAATGAGGGAAACAGATTACGCATTCCACACGGCTCTAGATAGAGCACAGAATCGTGTCTTCTATTACGCAACTCAGTTCCATGGTTTACCATGGTACATGGTGGATTGCAGAACAACATTCCGGGTGATGGAGGAGAAACGTAGAGAGGCTATGTGACGTCTTAACATGCCTAGATAGAAGAGACTATATTTATGTGTTTCTTTTTGTAATAAATAAATGTAAATCCCATAATTTGAGATAATAATGGGATGAGTTAATAATGTAATCCTGTAACTTTTTTAGTTCAGGAAAGATGATGTGAATAGCAAAAATGCTATTTATTTGATGTTTTATTACAAGTAATGAATAGAAGAAGTTATTGATCTGCTATGTGCTCATCTATGAACTGAATTATTGAAATATTTTAAATTGAACTTGAATACTTAAGAATTAAGTAAAGGATCTAATAAGTATATTTCTTAATAGAAAATGCCTCCTAGAAGAAGATCTACACGTCAAAACCCCGAGGGCTCGACGAACAACAATAATGATGGGACGAATCCCAACTCAGTTCAACAGTTGGTGAACCTGCTGACAGGAGCACTTGCTAATCAGCCGCAAGTGAAGGACACGACTTTCAAAGAGTTTAAGGCAGTAGGACCACCGGAGTTTAAGGGATCGATAAACATGATAGATTCCCAGACTTGGGTAATGGAGATGGAGTAGGTCTTCAAAGTGGCTAGGGTTAGCGAAGACCAAAAGACGGCATTCACGATTTTCATGTTAAAGTCGGATGCTAGCTTCTGGTAGCAAGCCAACAAGACCAGAGAGGGAGAAGGAGTGATACCGTGGGAACAGTCCAAAGAGATGTTCTTCAAAATGTACTTTCCCGTTAGTTCGTAGGACCAGATGGAGGTCCAATTTCTAGAGCTTAAGCAGTGAGGGATGACGGTGTCAGAGTATGCCGCAAAGTTTAACGAGCTGGCCAGGTTTGCTACATACCAGGTTAGTACCGACGCTAGGAAGGCGAGGAGGTTTGAGCGGGGACTGAAGCCCTGGCTCTATAGCAAGGTCTCCATGTTCTAGCTGAACACGTTCGTAGCTGTGCTGGAAAAGGCCATACTCGCTGTGGGAGGAAGCGACACGATGACCAAATTTAATAAAGACAAGAAGAAGAAGAATGAGACAGAAACCAAGGCTGGTGGTAGCGAGGCTATCAACCAGAAAAGGAAATGGAACGACAACACCTCTGCTGGGAGTCAGCAGGGAAGCCAGCCAAAGAAGTTTGAAGCATGTGCTATATGCGAGAAGAATCACACTGGAGTGTGCATGAAGGGAAAGAGGGTGTGCTTCACTTGTGGTTAGGAAGGCCACATTACGCCGAATTGTCTGAACCCAAAGAAGGGAGCTTGCTACACATGTGGATCCAATGATCACATGGCTCGCAACTTCCCGAAGAAGCTAGCAGCAGGGTCAAAAGGGAATGGAGGAAATGGGAGCGGCAACACTTTGGCTATCGCTGCACCACTACAGGCCGTTCGACCCACTGCCCGGACATTCAACATGACGGTGCAGGATGCTATACAATCAAAGGATGTGGTGTCGGGTATTATTCCGGTCAATAGTATAAATGCATATGTATTATTTGATTCAGGTGCTACTTGTTCATTTATATCTGATGATTTTGCTAAGACCCTAGACTTACCTAAGGAAGAATTAGTTTATCCCTTGGACATAGAGATTGCGAATAGGGAAGTTATTCCTGTTAGGTTTGTTTACAAGAACTGTAGATTGGACATTAAGGTTCAAGAGTTGAGAGTAGATTTGATTCCGATAAAACTTGGTGAATTCGATGTCATACTGGGTATGGACTGGTTGTTCAACCATGGGGCAGTAATCGACTATCAGAAGAAGTCGGTAAACCTTACGACTCCGTCGAGGTTGGTGTTCTATAGTAGCAAAACACCTAGACAATCGAGTTGTCTGATAGTTATGCAAGCCAAAAAACTTTTGATGCAAGGCTGTGTAGGATATCTAGCCTACATAGTAGATACGCGTAAGGAGAGCCCGAAGGTAGAAGAGATATTAGTGGTTAAGGAGTTTGTGGACGTTTTTTCGAGTGACTTGCTAGGACTTCTGCCAGATAGGAAGATAGAGTTTGTGATCAACTTAGTGCCGGGAACTGCTCCAATTTCAAAAGCTCCGTACCGATGGCTCCAGTCGATATGAAGGAGTTGATGGTTCCACTGCAAGAATTGCTGGACAAGAAGTATATTCAGCCAAGCATTTCACTGTGGGGAACGCCAGTTTTATTCGTCAAGAAGAAAGACGGATCAATCCGTCTTCGTATTGACTATAGAGAATTGAACAAAGTTACGATCAAGAATAGGTATCCTTTACCTAGGATCGATGACTTGTTCGATCAACTGAAGGGTGCTAGATACTTTTTGAAAATTGATTTGAGAAGTGGGTATCATCAGTTGAAGGTGAGGAGAGAAGATATACCGAAGACAGCTTTTAGAACTCGGTATGGACATTACGAGTTCTTGGTGATGTCATTTGGTCTAACGAATGCCCCAGCTGCATTTATGGACTTAATGAATAGGGTGTTTAAGCCATTCCTAGACAAATTTATAGTAGTGTTCATTGATGACATCCTGGTTTATTCCAAGACTGAGGAGGAACACACTGAACACTTAAGGCTGACCTTAGAATCGCTGAGATGAGAAAAGCTTTACGCGAAATTCTCAAAATGCAAATTCTGGTTGGAACGTGTGCAATTTCTTGGCTACGTGATCGAAAGGGATGGGATTTTGGTAGATCCATCGAAGGTTGAAGCCGTGATTAGTTGGGAACAGCCAAAGACACCGTCTGAAGTGAGGAGTTTCTTGGGATTGGTAGGTTATTATCGAAGATTTATTCAAGACTTTTCCAAGATCGCAACTCCGTTGATAAATTTGACTCGTAAGACAGTTAAATTTGTTTGGACTGAAAAGTGTGAGGAGAGTTTTCAGGAATTAAAGAAGAGGTTGAGTACTGCGCCTGTGTTGTCCTTACAGGATAGTACAGGAAATTTCATGGTATATAGTGACGCCTCACATAAGGGATTAGGTCGCATGCTGATGCAGAGCGGCAAAGTTATTGCCTACGCATCACGTTAGCTGAAGGATTACAAGAAAGGGTATCCGACCCATGACTTAGAATTGGCGGCAGTAGTGTTTGCTCTAAAGATTTGGAGACACTACCTATACGGAGAAAAGTGTGAGATATACACAGATCACAAGAGTCTGAAGTACATCTTTACACAAAAGGATTTGAACATGCGCCAGAGAAGATGGTTGGAACTGATCAAGGACTACTGCGAGATACTTTACCATCTGGGTAAAGCTAATGTCGTTGCTTATGCCTTGAGCAGAAAAGTTCGGGAGAAGCTAAATATATTAACTGATCAGGACCAGTTAATAGAAGAGATGGCTAAGTTGGAACTAGAAGTTAAGTATCCGAAGGAATCGGATGAGAAGCTGTTTCAATTAACTACTGGTTCTACTCTGGCAAACAAAGTGAAAGAAGCCCAACTTCACGATGAAGAATACGAGAAGATCAGAAAGAGAATAGCTGATGGTGAAGAGTTCAAGTTCAAGATCGATAATGAAGGACTGTTATGATTTGAGGAAAGAATCTGGGTACCGCCAATACCAGAAGTCAAAGAGGATATTTTGAGCGAATCTCACAGTTCGAGATATTCAATTCACCTTGGGAGTAAAAAGATGTACCAGGATCTTAGGCATCACTTCTGGTGGTCGAACATGAAGATGGACGTTGTTGAATGCGTTGCGAAATGCTTAATGTGCCAGAAAGTCAAAGCAGAACATCCGAGACCTAGAGGATTGCTACAACCATTGGAGATTCCAGAATGGAAGTGGGAGCACATCACGATGGATTTCATGGTTGGTGTTCCAGCGACTCAGAAGGGTTTCGATGCAATATGGGTGATTGAAGATAGACTGACAAAGTCAGCCCACTTTCTACCTATCAGGATTAAGTACAACTTGGATCAGCTAGCAAAGCTGTATATGAAGGAAATCATTTCTAGACACGGTGTTCCGGTGTCAATTGTGTCTGACAGAGATTCGCATTTTTCGTCGAATTTCTGGAAGCGTTTGCAAGAGTGTCTGGGAACACAATTGCGAATGAGTACATCGTACCATCCTCAGACCGACGGCCAGAGTGAGAGAACGATTCAGACGCTAGAGGATATGCTGAGAGCTTGCGTTATGGACTTCAAAGGAAGTTGGGATGATCATCTACCGTTGGTGGAGTTCGCCTACAACAATAGCTATCACGCGAGTATCGACATGCCGCCTTACGAAGCGTTATACGACAAGAAATGCAGAACGCCTTTATGCTGGGATGAAGTCAGTGAACGTCAACTGTTGGGACCAGAACTGGTACAACAAACCGCAAAAATGGTGAAGCTGATCAGAACGAGACTAGTTGCTGCTCAAGACAGACAAAAGAAATATGCTGATAAACATCGACAGAATCGAGAATTCTTACCGGGAAGTTTTGTTTTTCCTGAAGGTATCTCCCTGGAAGGGGAAGATTCGATTTGGCAAGAAGGGGAAGCTGAGTCCCGAATTTATTGGACCTTTTGAGATACTGCGAAAGGTGGGCGAAGTGGCTTACGAGGTTGCGTTACCTCTGGAGCTAGACAATATACACAACGTTTTTCACATTTCTATGTTAAGACCATACAAACATTACTACAAACATGTAATAGAATACGAGCCTTTACAATTCGATAAAGATCTAACATATGAAGAAGTGTCTGTTCAAATAGTTGATAAAAAAGAACAAGTGCTTAGAAATAAAGTGATACCTTCAGTTAAGATAATCTGGAGGAACCACAGTGCTGAAGACGCCACGTGGGAACTCAAAGATGTAATGATAAAAACATATCCCCAATTATTTGCTTAATTATGTGTGTAATTTCTTCTACACCGATTCTGGGGACAGAATCTTTTTAAGGGGGAAGGATATAACAGATGAGTTTTTCTTATTGTGATTCTAGGGACATAATCCTTTTAAGAAGGAAAGATTGTAACGAATGAGAATTTTTTATATTAATTTTAATATTTATTAAATTAAATAAATATTTGATTTGATTTGTTTATTAAGCTAAATAAATAAATTATGTGGAGTAATTTAATTAAGTGTAATATAATGATTAAATGAATATTTAATATTTAATTTAATTTATGTATATTAATTTTATGGTATAGTCTAATTTAATTGAGATAATTAAATTAGATGAAGCTTATGTGATAATTGTTACATAAAATTATAATTAGCGAGTAATTATAATGGTTATGTGGCATTTTTATGTGGTTAATTGATGTTAGCTTTTAATTAATTAAATTAGAATGTTAAGATTTAATTAATTAAAGTGTAACATTAAAAATATGTGCTAAATAATTTATTAAAAGAATAAAAAGGGTTTTAAATTAGTTTTACCAAACAAGGCCCTTAAAACTATTTTTAAAGGTTTTGCCAAACTAGGCCCTTGCACCTCTTTTAACTCTATTTTACCGAACATGGCCTTAACTACTAAAAAACTAGTTTTAAAATAAAGTTGTTTTGCCAAACAAGCCTTATGGCTTTTAAAATTCAAAAATTGTAACTTATATATTAAATGACAATTATATGATATTAATATATATATATATATATATATATATTAAGTTGTCAGTTATACATGTTATATAATTATATGTATAATATGTATATTATATTATATCAGTATAATATACGTTAGTAAGTTAGTCTGTTAGAAAAAAAAAGAGAGAACAGAGAAGAGAAAAATTAAAGAGAAAAGATAGAGAGAAAAGAGAGAAGAAGAAGAAAGAAGAAGAAGGAGGAAATTGTTAATCAAACATACAATCATCACTATCTTCACCTTTCTCTACTAAATCAACAAAGGTATAATTTCTAAAACTTACAGTTTTAAAATTGTATTTCATGTTCTTCGTATTTTCATTCTCTTTAAACATGAAATTTATGAAAAACTATATGAACGTGAATTGTATATGCAATCTATGTTATAAACATGCTTATATATGAATTGTATGCATAATTAGATAGTTTAATTCATGTAAACATGATGAACATGAAGAATTCATGTTCATCAAAAGTTGCAGTAAAGTAATTTTGATGATTGGCTCTTTCAAAATCAAAATTTATGTTCTATGATATATTGTTGTGGAAATTGATTGTAGTTTATGTTAATATGTGGAGAAACGAATTTAATGTGTTTAGAATCATGTGAATTGGTTTAAAAACAAATTCAAAGTGTTCAATTTCATCAAGAACACTGAAAATGGTATTTTCCCCGATTTTTACAAAATTAAGAGTTTTAAATTAGGTGTTTTAATGTCTATATGTGTTAGAACATGTTAGAATCATGTACTGTTATTGTTTATGTGAATTGGTTTGACTGACTTCAGAAATTGATGTGGAAAAATAAGTCAAATTGGCTTTTTTTCTCTGCAAAGTTCGCGAACTGTCAGATTAGTCTGCGTTGTGGCGCGGCCACGCCGCTCCTAAGGCCATTTGGAGCGCGGCCGCGCTGGTCCTGCAGAGTGGGCAGAAAACTATTTTTAATTGTACAAAATTATAAGATTTAATATGTAAATAATTATATAGCATGTTAATAAAATTACAATGCTAATTGGACCGTAATGAAGTATATTAATAAAATATAATATGTAATTATAATTTGAATAATTATAATTAAGAAAAATATATAATTTAAATTATAAATTATTAATTATAATTTAATTAGTGCATGAATTGAAATTGATTATTTATAATCAAAGTAATTGTTTAATTTAAATTATAGTTGGTTTAAATTATAATATAAATGCATAAATTTAGTTTGATTAATTTTAATCAAAGTACATGTTTAATTTAAACTATAATTTGTTTAATTATAATTTAATTAATGTAAGATCTAATTATAATTTGATTAATTATAATTAAAATGAATTGTTTAATTTAAATTATAATTTGTTTAAATTATAATTTAATTAAAATGAGTACATAATTATTATTTAATTAATTATGTGAACATGTGATGTGATTATTTATGTGATAATTAATTATTAATTTAAGAGGAATGAGTTAACCTAGGTGAGTTAACTAATTATGTGAATTAGTTATGTGATAACTAATTTGGATTATTATGATTAAATATATATGTGTAGGACGTGTTAAAAAACTGAGTTGTAACTGTAGCTTGCACTTGAGGCAAATTTTCTAAACTCAAACTTGTTATTATTATACAAGTGTTTTAAATTCAAATATTTATTATATTTGAGATTGTCCTTTTATTTCTGCAATGGACAAATTCTTATTTAAAGTTCATGATTTAATTAAAGTGACATTGACTTAATTGTTCAAGTAAGATCTATCTTATTTTTCGTATACTTTAATTTAAATTCTAAAGCATAAGTTATTCATAATTCGTTATTATTGAATTATTCTTGATTATTATGAGTCGATTCAACTACTTCTTAGTTGATGATAGTTGAAACTCCAAATTTTCTTTTAGTTATCCAAACCAAACTTTCTTTAGTACGGACTTGTATTCAAAATACTGAGATAAACAACCCTATTAATTAGGGGGTTACTATGCGAAAGCGTTAAATGTTTGTGCATAATACGTTGTACGAAGGGCTGATCCCCCTAAGTACGAGTTAAGAGTCTATAGTCTATATGACTGTTAAATGTTTTAAATAGAAATATTTATAACTTAGGACAAAAGTTCAAGGTCGTATGGCCCTCAGATGATTTTAATATTCAAAAATCTAATTATTGATGAAAGAATTATGATTCAATTCTTTATAGTAAAGTTATTCAAATCCTTTGAAGTTATCCAAGATATGTCTTTATTATTGTTATATTTCAATGAGCTGTTGTTTGCTCACTCTTGCAATTTAAATAACCATTGTAGCTAAAGTTGAAAGTGTTGACGCTCCGTCAACTAGTAAGGGCAAAGTTAAGCTGAAAAAGTGAAGACTTATTTTAATTGTAGACTGAATTGTAATAAGACTTTAAGTTAGGTTTTTATTTTCCGCATTAAATGTTTATGTCAAGGTTAGATAACCCTGGAATTTATTTTGGACAAGGTTGTAATCCTTTTATAAGGAAGATTTTTATTTAAGTATTTATGAAGGCTGTAATTCATTTTGCAATTCTTTATTATTGGGCAATAGTTGTATTTTATTTAGATAGTGAGCACCAGATCTTGTGGAAACAAAGTACCCGAATTTGGGGGTGTCACACATACCACATAAGTATAAACTCTTAAACAGTCTTAATCAAACTTTATAATCAACAAATCCAAGCTTACATGTAACTTGTTAATATGCAACTTAAAATCGTCTTATGCATGTCAACAATATGTTATAGTACTGTGTTACACGCTCAACACGTTATCAAGTTCATTAGGTTAAGTTAACTCATCATATTATGGACTAAAAATCACATAAAACAAAGTCACTTTATCTCTGTACTCCTCGACGGGGCGGGGATTTGCACTGCAGGTTGCCCGCCTGGGCGGCATGCCCGCCGGAGCGGGGGTGTCCTACACCAGAAAGCCCGCCGAGGCGGGGCTCTCAAGTATGACAAACTGTAGTTCGCGACTGCACTGTTCATCAGCCCAAATAACCCACGAAAATGCAAAAATTAAGTTCAAACAACACTATTAATGTTACCCATGAACTAATAAACTTAATATAAACATCATATAACACTTCCAGCATATTTTTAACACTTTAGATTACATAATCACTCAAATTAGAACACATAAATTTAATATTTTTGATATTTTTTAAGTTTCGAGATAAATCATGAAATTCATCATTACAGATTAGTTATAACTATGAATCTGTCCGTTTAAAGTTCTTTTTGTTCGTTTTAACATGCACAATCATAATCAACCATCAATTTCAAGTTAAATAAACAATTAAAGCATGATATTTTGTACATATGGGCCATATTCATACTTTTCTTACTCTGTAACTTTCAAATCTCTAATTAAAGCATATATTCATGAATTTGAATGTTTTAAAGCATAAATAAATGATAGAAAACATGTTATAACCATTTAGTGACACATATATCATCAATTTATGCACTAATCACAAAAAAGGCTTTTACAAAGAACTTAAATATGATTTCATGGATAAAATATTAAGAACATGAATTATAAACTAGGATTAGGAATTCACCCTTGCTTTCTCTAATTAAAGTGGTATGAACTTCTATTTGATTCTCCAACTTCTTTCTTAAATTCACAAACTCTCTCTCAAACTCTCTCTTTTCTCTCTAACTTTTCTCTGATGAATATATGATATATAAATATAGAGTAAGTATATAACTACGTATACAATATAACTGATGGCTTAGTGGGTTGTCAGTTAATTCCATAACGGTTTTAACTGCTCCCACTAAGTTAAGGCCTTGTTTGGTTGGTAACTTATTAACTCATTTCCCATTATTCTAATTAAATATTTATTATATAGTTTATTTTTCACACTTTAATTAATCAAATAATTTTATTTAAATTTAATTAAATAAAATATAATATTACACATTAAATCACATCATCACATAATTAAAATTCTCATTTAATAATTATGTCAAGTCATTAAATCTCTAATTAATTATTAAATTAATTGGAATAACATTATGCTTATTAAAAAATTCATTTAATTAAATAAACTCGATTAAATACATACTTTGAACTATAAAAATTCTCCACATTAATTTAATCAATGTAACACATAATTAAATTAATCTACCACAATTCCATCAAATATTTATTTAACTCAATAAATAAATAATCAAATATATTTATTTAATTTAATAAATATTTAAATTAAATTACAAAATTCTCGTTTGTCATATCTTTCCCCCCTTAAAAGGATTATGTCCTCAGAATCACGGTTCAATTACATTCGTCCCGTTACATTCTGTCCCCTTACAAAGATTATGTCCCAAGAATCGCTTACACATAAATTAGGCAAATAAGTGTGGTTAAGTCTTCTTCATATGTTCTTCAAGTTCACACGTAGCTTCTTTAGCATTGTGGTTCCTCCATATTACCTTAACAGAAGGTATTACTTTATTTCTAAGAACTTGTTCTTTTCTGTCAACAATCTGGACAAGAACTTCTTCAGAGGATAAGTCTTTCTCAAATTGCAGGGTTTCATATTCAATCACATGTTTGTAATCGGGTTTATATGGTCGTAACACTGACACATGGAAAACGTTGTGGATGTGCTCTAACGCCGGAGGTAGGGCTACCTCATACGTAACTTCTCCGATTCTCCGCAGCACCTCAAAGGGTCCAATGAACCTCGGGCTCAATTTTCCCTTCTTAAAAAATCTGATCTTTCCCTTCCAGGGAGAGACTTTCAAGAAAACAAAGCTACCTGATTCGAATTCTACATTCTTGCGGTGTGGATCGGCATATTTTTTCTGCCTATCTTGAGTAGTTACCAATCTTGTACGGATCACTTTGACGATCTCGGCTGTCTGTTGTACCAATTCTGGTTCTAGCAAATGTCTTTCACTTACTTCATCCCAGTATAATGGAGTTCTACACTTTCTGTCGTATAACGCTTCGTAAGGCGGCATACCAATACTTGCATGGTAACTATTGTTGTAACCGAATTCCACGAGTGGTAGGTGATCATCCCAATTTCCTTTGAAATCCATAATGCATGCTCTTAGCATATCTTCCGATGTCTGGATCGTTCTTTCGCTCTGCCCATCTGTCTGAGGGTGATATGCCGTACTCATTCTAAACTGTGTCCCCATGCATTCCTGTAGTCGCTTCTAGAAATTCGATGTGAAGCGCGAATCTCAATCGAAGACAATCGACAACGGAACTCCGTGCCTTGAAACAATCTCCTTCACATACAGCTTTGCTAACTACTCTAGGTTGAATCTGATCTTGATCGGTAGGAAGTGTGATGATTTCGTCAGTCGATCAACGATAACCCATACTGCGTCGTAGCCTTTTTGAGTTGTTGGAAGGCCAACTACGAAATCTACAGTAATGTGCTCCCATTTTCATTCTGGGATCTCTAGTAGTTGCAGCAAACCACTTGGCCTCTAATGTTCTGCTTTCACTTTTTGACACATCAGGCACTTGGCAACACAATCGGCAACATCTCGTTTCATATTCGGCCACCAGAAATGTTGTCGGAGATCCTGGTAGATCATTGTACTTCCGGGGTGAATGGAATACTGTGAGCTATGAGCCTCGCTCAAAATGTTTTCCTTAATCTCTGGCACTGGTGGTACCCAAACTCTGCTCTTAAATCTTAACAATCCTTCATTGTCCACCTTGAATTTCAGTTCACTCTGTTCGGATATCTTCTTCTTTATCTTTTCACAGTCTTCGTCCCGAAGTTGTGCTTCCTTAACCGTATCCAGTAAAGTTATACCAGCTCCTAGCTGGAACGTCTTCTCGTCAGACTCCATAAGATATCTCACTTCTAATTCCAGTTTCTCTATTGCTGAAATTAGCTCCTCCCTGTGCAGTTAATCGCATCAATTTCTCTCTACCCTTTCTGCTTAAGGCGTCGACAGCCACATTCGCTTTACCCGGATGGTATAAGATCTCACAGTCGTAGTCCTTTATCAATTCCAAACATCTTCTCTGGCATATATTCAAATCTTTCTATGTAAAAATATATTTCAGACTCTTGTGGTTTGTATATATTTCACACTTCTTCCTATAAAGATAGTGTCTCCAGATCTTCAAAGAAAATACTACCGTGGCCAATTCGGTCGGATACCCCTTCTCATAATCCTTCAACTGTCATGACGCATGCGCAATGACTTTGTCATTTTGCATAAGCACACAGCCTAGTCCTTTATGCGACGCATCACTATACACCATAAAATTTCCTATGCTATCCGGAATAGATAACACAAGTGCCGTACTCAACCTCTTCTTAATCTCTTGGAAGCTTTCCTCACATTTTTCCACCCAAACGAATTTCATCGATTTCCTAGTCAAATTCGTCAACAGAGTTGCGATCCTAGAAAAGTCATTAATGAATCTTCTGTAATAACCTGTTAATCCAAAAAAACTTCTCACTTCCGACGGTGTCTTCGGCTGATCCCAGTTCATCACAGCTTCGACCTTTGAGGAATCTAACGAAATTCTGTCTTTATCGATCACATATTAAAGAAATTGCACCCTTTCAATCCAGAATTTGCATTTCAAAAATTTGGCATACAACTTCTCTCTTCTCAACGCCTCTAATGTCACCTTCAGATGCTCTACGTGTTCCTCCTTGGTTTTTGAATAAACCAAAATGTCATCGATAAACACCACTATGAATTTGTCCAAAAATGGCTTGAACACTCTATTCATTAGGTCCATAAATGCTGCAGGAGCATTCGTTAGACCAAATAAAATCACCAAAAATTCATAGTGACCATATCGAGTCCTGAACGCTATCTTCAGAACATCTTCTGTCCTCACCTTGAACTGATGGTAACCACTTCTCAGGTCTATCTTCGAGAAGTATCTCGCTCCCTTCAACTGATCAAACAGATCGTCAATCCTAGGAAATGGATATTTATTCTTGATCGTGACCTTGTTCAACTCTCTATAATTGATGCAGAGCCGCATCGTCCCATTTTTCTTCTTAACGAATAGCACCGGCGCTCCCCACGGCGATACGCTCAGCTGAATGTATTTCTTGTCCAATAGTTCTTGTAGTTGTACCAATAATTCTTTCATCTCTACCGAGGTCATATGGTACGGGGCCTTCAATATCGGAGCAGTTCCTAGCACCAAATCGATTACGAACTCCACTTCCCTATCTGGCGGAAGTCCTGGAAAATCGTCCAAAAATGCGACCACAAAGTCTCTCACAACTGGTATCACCTCTAACTTCGGACTCTCTTTACGACTATCGACTATGTAGGCTAAATATCCTACACAATCTTGTCTCAATAACTTATTGGCCTGCATCATCGTCAGATAAATCGCTTGTCTAGGCGACTTGCTGCCATAAAACACAACCTTTGACGGAGTCATAAGGTTAATACAATTCCTTTAGCGATCAATTATCGCCCTATAATTGAATAGCCAATCCATTCCCAAGATAACGCTGAATTCCCCAAGTCTAATCGGGATAAGATCTATATTCATCACATTACCCTTAATATCCACCCTACAGTTCTTGTGTACATACTTAACAGGGATCACTTCCCTATTCGCAATCTCTATGTTCATAGGGTATTCTAATTCGTCCTTAAGCAATTCTAAATTCTTAGCAAAATCATCGGATATAAATGAGCAACTAGCACCCGAATCAAATAATACATATGCATTAACATTATTGATCAGAATGATACCTGACACCACATTGCGAGACTGCACAGGATCCTGCACTGTCATGTTTAATGTCCTGGAAGTAGGTCGGTTGGTTGGTGTGTCCTGTAATTGTCAGAGCATTTCCACCGCTGCTACCTCTGTTCCCTCGTGCTCCTGCCCCTCCGGACACCTTCTTGGGACAGTCCCTGGCCAGGTGGTCCTTCGACCCATATGTGAAACAGGCGTCCTTCTTACGGTTAGGGCAGTTAGGTGCTATGTGGCCTTCCTGATCACAATTGTAGCAAACCTTTTTTCCTTTCATACAGACCCCCAGGTGATTCTTCCCGCAGGTCGGACATGCTTCTACCCTCTTCTTCTGGTTTTCCTACTGATTCTCGGTCGATGGGCTATCATTCCACCTTCTCTTCTGACTGTTGCTTCCCCCAATGTTGCTACCACTAGCCTTATTTCCTTCACCTTCACTCTTCTTCTTCTTCAGCTCCTGGTTGTACTTGGTCATAGCATCGCTTCCACCTTCAGCGATGATAGCCTTCTCCAATACTCCCGCAAAGGTGTTCAACTGGAACTTCGACACTATACTATATAACTAGGGCTTTAGTCCCTGTTCGAATCTCCTAGCCTTCCTCTCATCAGTGTGCACTTGATAAGTGGCAAACCTGGCCAACTCATTAAATCTCTCCGTATAGTCTGGCATAGACATGTTGCCGTGCTTTAGCTCCAGAAATTGAACCTCCATCTGGTTCTGTGAGCTTGTCAGGAAGTACATCTCGAAAAACATTTCTTTGAACCTCTCCCAGGTGATAACACCTTGTCCTCCCTGGACCTTGTTTGCCTGCCACCAATAACTGTCCTCCGCCTTCAGTATGAATGTTGCATAAGCCGTCTTCTGGTCCTCATTCACTCTAGCGACGTCGAAAACATTTTCCATCTCCATAACCCAAGTATGTGCTTCGATCAGGTTCATGGATCCCTTAAATTATGGCGGTCCCACCACTTTAAAGTCTTTAAACGTCGTATTCGGTGGAGCTTACTGCTGATTGGCCATTACTCCAGTCAATAAGTTCACCAACTGCTGAACGGGGTTGGCGTTGGCATTGGTGTCGTTATTATTAGTCGACCCTTCTTGGGCGAGTTGACGAGTAGGGCGTCTTCTCGACGACATATTTCTGTTAAGATATACGCTTATTAGATCTTTATTCAATTCTTAAATATTTAAGAGTTAGCTTAAACATTTTAAGATAGTCACTTAACACATATCATCTCAAATAAACTTTGATATTTTATTCAATCAAAAGTTTTAAACATATAAAAGATAGTATCACTGCTATTTACATTAACTATCCCGAGATAAGGAATCTTCAGGATTTAAATCATCATCATATTCCGTTGTTTATAAATACATCAGAATTTACATTATTAAATAATAAAAAAGATTAACATAATCATGTTGTTCCTATCACTGCCTACTAAGACGTCGAACAGCTTTTCTACGCTCTTCTTCCGTAATACGAAACATCGTCCTACGGTCCAGCATATACCAAGGTAGGTCCTCGAACTGAACTAGATAGTACATAACCCGATCTTGGGCCTTATCAATCGTAGTCTGAAACGTGTAGTTCGTCTCCTCAATTTAGCCTTCTTTGCCCGATCGTTATCCTCGGCAAGATCTGCACGTCGTGAAGCCCTCATCTAAGCATCCTCTGCTATGGCACGCTTCACTGATTCTTCTCGCAAATCATTCTTCAGCTTCTCTATCTCAGCTGACTTTTCTTCACTTTGGCCCTTCTCATAAACCAACTCCCGCTCCACGTCTCCAAGACGTGTATCCAGAGTCTCGATCTCGCCATCCTTCTGCCCGATGGTAGTCCTGTAACAAATGGATTTGTTTTAAAGTGTGATTCTGGGAACATAATCCTTTTAAGGAGGGAAGATTATAACGAATGAGATTTTATATATTACTTTTAAATATTTATTGAATTAAATAAATATTTGATTTGATTTATTTATTGAGTTAAATAAATAAATTATGTGATTGTTGTAGAGTAAGTTAATTAAATGTTATTTATTAATTAAATGAATAATTAATATTTAATTTAATTGATGTATATTGATTTTATGGTATAGTCCTAATTTGATTGAGATAATTAAATTAGATAAAGTTTATGTGATGATTGTTACATGAGATTATAATTGGCGAGTAATTATAATTGTTATGTGGCATTTTTATGTGGTTAATTGATGTTAACTTTTAATTAATTAAATTAGAATGTTAAAGATTTAATTAATTAAAGTGTGACATTAAAATATGTGTTAAAGGATTTATTAAAATAAAAAAAAGAGTTTTAAAATTAGTTTTACCCAAACTAGGCCCTTACTTTTGTTTTAAAAGGTTTTTGCCGAACAGAGCCATTGCACTTGTTTAAATCCATTTTTACCAAACAATTCCTTAGTACTAAAATCTATTTTTATTTAAAAAGGATTGCCAAACAAAGCCTTATGGCTTTTTAAATTCAAATTATGTAACTCATGTAATATTTTTAATTAATATATTTATTATATGGGTTAATTACTTGTTAGTTATATGTATATATGATATATGTATAATATATGTATATCAATAGTTTTACGTTAGTTAGTGTTAGAACAAGAGTTAGTCAAAAGAACAAAACAGAGAAAAGATAGAGAGAAAGAGAGAAGAAGAAGAGAAAGAAAGGGAAGCTTGAGAAATCAAAGCAACTTCATCTTTTTCCTATCACTAAGCCAAAGGGTATAATCCTAACTTATAGTTTTAGAAGTTTTATTCTCATATTCTTCGTACTTTAGTTCTTTGTAAAACATGTTTTCATGTAATTAGTGTAATTATGATTTTTATAGGCTATGTATATGCTCATATATGAATTGTATGCCTAATTAATTGTTTAATTCATATACATGTGATAAACATGAGAAATTCATGTTCTTCAAAGAGTTACAGTGAAAGTATTTTAAAATTTTATATATATGTATAATTTTCTCTTAAAAATCAAAGGAATTCATGTTTGATTGTTCATTGTGTTTAAATTAATGGTAGGTGATGATAACATGTTTAGAAATTGATTGACTATGCTTGAAATTGTGTGAATTGGTTTAAAAACAAAAATACAGTGTTCAATTTCATCAAGAATACTTATCAATGTATTTTCTTCAAAAATCATGAAATTGGTTGTTTTGATTATGTGTTGTAATGTTTATATATGTTAAAATCATGTTAGAAGCTTTAAGTTTATGTTTTCTATAAAATTGATATGAATTGTATTGACTGAAATTGGAATTTGATGTGGAGAAATAAGCCAATTTGGCTTTTTCTTTGCAAAGTTCGCGAACTGTCAAACTGGTCTGCACAGTAGCACGGCTGCGCCGCTCCCAATGCCATTTGGAGCACGGCCGCGCTGGTCATGCAGATTGGGCAGAAAGCTATTTTAAAAATGTGAAAATTATAAGATTTATTATGTAATAAATTATAAAGCATGTTGATAAAATTAAAATGCTAATTGGACAATAATGAATTATATTAATAAAATATAATATGTAATTATAATTTGAATAATTATATTTAAAGAAAATGTGTAATTTAAATTATAAATTGTTAATTATAATTCAATTAGTGCATGAATTGAAATTGATTAATTATAATCAAAGTAATTGTTTAATTTAAATTATAATTTTTTAAAATTATAATTTAATTAATATAAATGCAAAAATTTAATTTGATTAATTTTAATCAAGGTACATGTTTAATTTAAATTATAATTTGTTTAATTTTAATTTTAATTATATAAAATGTAATTATAATTTGATAAGATTAATTTAAATTATAATTTGTTTAATTATAATTTAATTAATGTAATATGTAATTATAATTTGATTTAATTATAATTAAAATGAATTGTTTAATTTAAATTATAATTTAATTAATATGAGTACATAATTATTATTTGATTAATTATGTGAACATGTGATGTGATTAATTATGTGATCATTAATTATTAATTATTTAATAATTAAAGAGGAATGAGTTAACCTAGATGGTTTAACTAATTATGTGAATTAGTTATGTGATAACTAATTTAGATTATTATGGTTAAATATATATATGTGTAGGAAGTGTTAAAGAACGTGAGTTGTAACTGTTGCTTGCGCTTGAGGCAAGTTTTTTAAACTCAAACTTATTATTGTTATGCAAGTGTTTTCAATTCAAATATTTATTGTATTTAAGATTGTCCTTTTATTTCTGCAATGGACAAGTTCTTATTTAAAGTTCATGATCTAATTAAAGTGACATTGACTTAATAGTTCAAGTAAGGTCTATCTTATTTTTCGTATGCTTTAATTTAAATTCTAAAGCATAAGTTATTCATAATTCGCTATTATTGAATTATTCTTGATTATTGTGAGTCGATTCAACTACTCCTTAGTTGATGGTAGTTGAAACTCCAAATTTCCTTTTAAGCTTATCCAAACCAAACTTTCTTTGGTATGGACTTGTATTCAAATACTAAGATGAACAATCCTATTTACTAGAGGAGGTTACTACACGGAAGCGTTAAGATGTTTGTGCACAATACATGGTACGAAGGGCTGATCCCCCTAAGTACGAGTTAAGGTCCATAGTCTAATGACTGTTAAAGGTTTTAAATAGAAATGTTTATAACCTAGGACAAAAGTTCAAGGTCTTACGACCCTCAGATGAATTCTATATTCAAAATTTTAAATGTTGATGAAATAATTATTATTCAATTCTTTATTGTTAATGAAAAAGTTATTCAAACCTTTTTAAAGATATTCTATTATGTCTTTGCTATTGTTGTATTCTAGTGAGCTGTGTTTGCTCACTCTTACATATTAAATAACTATTGCAGCTAAGGTTGAAAGTGTTGACGCCCCGTCAACTAGTAAAGGCAAAGAAAAGCTAAACAAGTGAAGACTTGTTTTATTTTGAATTTGTAATAAGACTTTATACGATGATTTATTTTCCGCATTAATGTTTATGTCAAGGTTAGATTAAACCCTGGAATTTAGTTTGAAAAGTTGTAATCCTTTTGATAAGGAAGATTTTAAGTATTTATAAAGGTTGTAATTTGTTTTGCAAGTATTTATTATTTGGGGGTGTCACAAGTCCGCTGAGCAACCGTCTGCTCCTTCAGCTCCCGAATAATATCCTGTAACTCTATATTACGGTCATACATCTCGTCGTACATCTCGGCACTGATAGAGTTCAGTGGAAACTCATCAGGGTCCTCATCCTCCTCCTCAGCTGTCTCAGCCTCAACCTCTATCTCCTCAGAGTCCTCCCCTGAATCAAACACTGGTTTATGCTCCTAACCAACAATAATGATCAAAGGAGATGGCTCTCTCTGAACCAACTGCTCCCAAACTGTATGAATGTCTTGGGGCTCCTCCTCAATAGCCACTCGGGGTACAACCTCCCTAGGCTAACTAGATCCTCCAACATTCGACATCCTGATAAATTAAAATTTTAAGTCTTTAGTTACTACGTGATGCTAACCGATACTAGCGAGTACATAAATATAAACACAAAGCACATAAGGTAATTTATTATCTTTCTTAGAACTCGATAAGAGTTATCACTACTATGTTATCGATCTCTAAAAAGGCTACTACCCTAAGGTTTTTCCCCACCTAAGGTTCATAACCTACGGCTTAGATACCAACTTGTGACACCCCAAATCCGGGTACTTTAATTTCCACGGGATTTGGTGTTCATTGTACAAATATCACATATATATCTACCCATAATAATTGCAGAAACATAAATAAATAGAAATCCTCCCCTTAAGGGGTTACAACGTCTAAATAAATGAATCCAAGGTCATGCTAACCTTAAACATCAAGTGCGGAATATAAAGAAATAAATAAGTCTTAACATAACATCATAGTCTTAACAATAAACATTTTCAAATAAATAATAAGTCTTCAGCACTTGTTAGCTTTGCCTTTGTCATTGCTAGTGGAAGGCTCGTCGGACCTTTCGTTCTTAACTGCAATGTTATTATGCAAGAGTGAGCATGATTGCCCACAAGGATTATAATATAACAGTAATAATAACATGCCAGTAAATCAAAGAGTTCAAAATAATAGAAAGATCGGCTTTTGAATCAAGAAGAAACAACAAAAATCAAAAGTATATCTGAGGGTTATAAGCCATGAACTATGTCCTAGGTTGTCAAGTATTTATACTTTAAACCTTTAACAGTCATAAGACTATATGGACTCTACTACTCGTACCTAGGAGGATCAGCCCTTAGTACCGTTACTGTGCACAACATCTTAACACTAATGCGTAAATAATCTCCTATAAAAGGGTTGTTCATCTCAGTTTGACATCAGAGTCCCCACCAAAGGAATTTTGGTTTGGATAAGTTCAATAATAGTTCTAGAATTTAGAACGTTCATCAACTATGGACTAGTCAAATCAATAAGGGTTCGCTAGTCTTACAAGGTTTAACAATAACATTGATATTCAAATCGAATAATAAATTTCAAAAGTATGCAATCAAATAAGTATTGTATAACTGAAGTAATACTTTAAAGAAATTATAATATCTCATATGAAATCTCAACTTGAATAAACAAGAATAAGAACTTCCATCATGATAATATTTAGAGATGGAAAGCTTGTTCAATAAAAGTAAAGTTTAGGAAACTTGCTCAATAATAGTAAATTAGGGATAGAACACTTGCCTCGTGTGTAGATTATAACTATAATTCACTTCCCCAAACGTCTAACACATTTTATTGTATTTACGATATCAATTAGTTCCATTACCATTACATTTAATTGTTGAACTTCCCCACTATAGCAAAATTTAACAACTTGGTTCATAATCTTAACTTGCTGACTAACCACATAACATGAATCTGAACCTACAACATATATACCACACAAGTATAAACTTTTAAATAGTCTTAATCAAACTTTACAATTAACAAATCCAAGTTCACATGTAACTTTTAATATGCAACTTAAAATCGTCTTATGCATGTTAACAATATGTTATAGTACTATGTTACAAGTTCAACACGTTACAGGTTCATTAGGTTAAGTTAACTCATCATATTATGGACTAAAAACCACATAAAACAAAGTCACTTTATCTTTGTACTCCCCGCCGGGGCCGGGATTTGCACTGCAGGTTGCCCGCCGGGGAGGCATGCTTGCCCAGGCGGGGGTGTTCTATACTAGAAAGCCCGCCGGGGCTGGGGTCTCAAGTATGACGAACTGTAGTTCACGACTGCACTGTTTATCAGCCCAAATAACTCACGAAAATGCAAAAATTAAGTTCAAACAACACCATTAATGTTATCCATGAACTAATAACTTAATATAAACATCATATAACGCTTCTAGCATGTTTTTAACACTTTAGATCACATAATCACTCAAATTAGAAC
This sequence comes from Panax stipuleanatus, assembly GCA_020205555.1. Lineage (NCBI taxonomy): Eukaryota > Viridiplantae > Streptophyta > Magnoliopsida > Apiales > Araliaceae > Panax > Panax stipuleanatus. Next base: position 53,233,245 of record CM035115.1, on the reverse strand, counting down.
ACATAAATTTAATTTTTTTGAATTTTTTCTAAGTTTCAAGACAAATCATGAAATTCATCATTACAGATTCGTTATAACTCCGAATCTGTCTGTTTAAATTTTGTTTTGTTCGTTTTAACATGCATAATCATAATCAACCATCAATTTGAAGTTAAATAAACAATTAAAGCATGATATTTTGTACATATGGGCCATGTTCATATTTTTCATACTCTATAACTTTCAAATCTCTAATTAAAGCATATATTCATGAATTTGATTGTTTTAAAGCATAAATAAATGATAGAAAACATGTTATAACCATTTTGTAACACATATATCATCAATTCATGCACTAATCACAAAATAGGCTTTTACAGAGAACTTAAATATGCTTTCATGGAGAAAATATTAAGAACATGAATTATAAACTAGGATTAAGAATTCACCCTTGCTTTCTCTGATTAAAGTTATATGAGCTTCTATTTGATTCTCCAACTACTTTCTTAAATTCACAGACTCTCTCTCAAACTCTCTCTTTTCTCTCTAACTTTTTTCTGATGAATATATGATATATGAATATAGAGTAAGTATATAACTACGAATACAATTTAACTGAAGGCTTAGTGGGTTGTCAGTTAATTCCATAATGGTTTTAATTGCTCCCACTAAGTTAAGGCCTTGTTTGGTTGGTCACTTATTAACTCCTTTCCCATTATTCTAATTAAATATTTATTATATAGTTTATTTGTCACACTTTAATTAATCTAATAATCATATTTAAATTCAATTAAATAAAATATAATATTACACATTAAATTACATCATCACATAATTAAAATTCTCATTTATTAATTATGTCAAGTAATTAAATCTTTAATTAATTATTAAATTATTTAGAATAACATTATGCTTATTAAATAATTCATTTAATTAAATAAACTCGATTAAATACATACTTTGAACTATAAAAATTCTCCACATTAATTTAATCAGTGTAACACATATAATTAAATTAATCTACCACAATTCCATCAAATAATTATTTAACTCAATAAATAAATCATCAAATACATTTATTTAGTTCAATAAATATTTAAATTAAATTACAAAATTCTCGTTTGTCATAGTTATCGCATATGCTACCTCTCCTACCCTTCTCAAAATTTGGAAAGGTCCTATAAACCTAGGACTTAAGTTTCCCTTCTTCTCGAATTATATCTTCCCTTTCCAGGGCGACACCTTCAGAAAAACGTACGAGCCTACTTCGAACTCTCTGTTCTTTAGATGCAAATCTGCATGCTTCTTCTGTCTGTCTTGAGATGCTATTAGCCGAGTTCGTATCAACTTAACTACTTCCGCCGTTTGTTGTACCAGTTTTGGTCCCAACATTCGACGTTCTCCTACTTCATCCCATCACAGAGGAGTTATGCACTTTCGTCCATATAACGCTTCGTAAGGAGGCATGCCTATACTTGCGTGATAATTGTTGTTATAGGCGAACTCCACCAACGGTAGATGATCATCCCAACTGCCCTTGAAATCCATAACGCAAGACCTTAACATGTCTTCTAGCGTTTGAATTATTTTTTCACTATGTCCATCCGTCTGCAAATGATATGCCGTGCTCAACCTCAGTTGCGTTCCCATCTGCTCTTATAAGCTCTTCCAGAAATTCTATGTGAATCACAAATCGTGATCTGACACAATCGAAACTGGCATGCCATCTCTTGAAACAATTTCCTTGACATAAAGTTTAGCTAGCTGATCCAAATTATATTTGACTCTTATCAGCAAGAAATGAGCTGACTTCGTCAAATGATCCACTATTACCCAAATAGCGTCGTATCCTTTCTACATCATCGAAAGTCTTACAACAAAGTCCATCATGATATGCTCCCACTTCCATTCCAGAATCTCCAATGATTGTAGCAAACCACTGGGTCATTGATGTTCGACCTTAACGTTTTGACAAGTTAAGCACCTAATGACATATTCCGCTAATTCTCTATTCATGTTGGCCCACCAGAAGTTCTGTCGAAGGTCTTGATACATCTTGGTACTACCCGGATGAATCGAGTACCTCGAATGATGAGCTTAATCCATTATCTCCTCTTTCAATTCTGGCTCACACGGAACCCAAATTCATCATTCAATTCTTAATAACCCCTCGTTATCAAGACTACACTTATCCTCCGTATTGTCTATAATCTTCATCTTAATCTGTTCGCACTCCACATTTTTAAGTTGCACTTCCTTCACCTTTTCCACAATGGTGGTTTAAATCTCCATTGCAAACAGCTTATCCCCTTCCTCACTTGGACATCTGACTTCTATCTCCATCCTTGCCATCTCTGTTAACAACTCATTCTGAGCCGTTAACATTAACAACTCATTCTGAGCCGTTAACATTAACAACTTTTCTCGACCTTTTCTACTCAAAGAATCGGCTACCACGTTTGCCTTCCCTAGGTGATACAGGATTTCATAGTCGTAATCCTTTATCAACTCCAACCATCTACACTGCCTCATATTCAACTCATTCTCTGTGAAGATATACTTTAGACTTTTATGATCTGTATATATCTCACATTTCTCCCGATATAGGTAATGCCTCCATATTTTAAAGGCAAAAACCACTGCCGCAAGTTCAAGGTCGTGAGTAGGATAACCTTTCTCATACTCCTTCAACTGCCTAGATGCATACGCAATAACTTTACCATGTTACATGAGCACGCAACCCAGTCCTTTATGCGAAGCATCACTATAAACTACAAAATTCTCCTTCTTATCCGGTAAAGACATTACTGGTGCTTGACTTAACCTCCTCTTCAGCTCTTGAAAGCTGTCTTCACATTTCTCGGTCCACAAGGACTTCACCATCTTCCTTGTCAAATTTATTACTAGAGTATTTATCTTCGAGAAGCCCTGAATGAACCTCCGATAGTAACCCGTTAACCCTAGGAAACTCCGCACCTCAGTCGGTGTCCTCTGTTATTCCTAGTTAATAACTGATTCCACCTTCGCTGGATCCACTAAAATTCCATCCTTGTCGATGACGTGACCCAGAAATTGCACTCTCTCTAACACAAATTCGCACTTAGTGAATTTTGCATATAACTTTTCCTTGCATAGTGCTTCCAACACTAATTTTGAAAGGTCAGCGTGATCTTCTGAAGTCTTTGAATAGACTAGAATATCATCATTGAACACCACGACAAACTTGTCCAAATACTATTTGAACACTCTGTTCATCATGTTCATAAATACGGCTGGCGCATTTGTTAACCCAAATGACATTACCAGGAACTCATAATGGCCGTAACGATTCCTAAATGTCGTCTTAGGTAGATCCTCCTCTCTAACCTTCAACTGGTGATACCCCGTCCGCAAGTCGATCTTAGAAAAGCATTTTGCCCATTTCAACTAATCAAAGAGATCATCGATCCTGGGCAATGGGTATTTATTCTTTATTGTTAACTTGTTCAACTCTCTGTAGTCGATACAAAGTCCTAACGGTCCATCCTTCTTCTTTATAAACAATACTGGTGCTCCCTATGGAGAGACACTTGGTTGAATGTACTTCTTATCCAACAGTTCTTGCAACTGAATCATCAACTCTTTCAGTTCTACTGGTGCCATACAATATGGTGCCTTCGAAACTGGTGTCGTTCCTGGCACAACATCTATAACAAATTCGGTCTCCTTATCAGGTGGAAGACCTAGAAAATCGCTCGAAAATACATCTGCATACTTATTGACTATAGGTATCTATTCCAATGTCGTTCCCACTCGCTAGGTATCAACAACATGGCACAGGTAACCTACACATCCTTTCCTTAACAATTTTCTGGCTTGCGTCATGGTTAGACAACAAGAGCGTCCCGGTGATTTACTACCGTAGAACACTACCTCGGGTTTCTTAGAAATTTGTAGGTTCACACTTTTCTTTTGGCAATCGATAATCGCCCCATGGTTAACCAACCAATCCATCTTGAGAATTCCCTCAAATTCCCTCAACTTTATCTATATAAGATCTACCGATAACTTGTTACCACTTATCTCTACACAACAATTCCTATGAATAAAGTCAATATGAATTATTTCCTCATTTGCTACCTTCACATTCGAAGGTATTATAAGTTTTTCAGGGAGTAACCTTAACCGTTTAGCAAATTCACATGCTATAAACGAACTAGTAGCACCCGAGTCAAATAGCACATATGCAATTTTATTTTTGATCGAGATAATACCTGCTACGACATCTCTCGATGCCACTGCATCCTGGACCGTCATGTTAAAGGTACGAGCCATCAGCCTACCCTGCTGTACAGGTCCACCAATTGCTAGTTTAGCACCGCTTGCCCCTTTCCCACTGTCCGATCCCTTCTTTAGACAGTTCCTTGCAAAGTGGTCCGGGGACCCACACGCAAAGCATGTCGTACCATTCGTAGGGTTTGGACAACTAGGCACAATGTGCCCTTCTTATCTACGACGGTAGCATACCGCTTTACACTTGAGACAGACTCCAAGATGATCCTTCCCACACGTCTTGCATGGTTTGATCCTTCTCTTAGGATCACCCTGCCTCTCCCCGATATTTTGGAGTTGAACACCTTTCTCTTTGGCGCACTAAAGCCCCCGCTTGCTCCCTTTTGTTTGACTCCTCCGTCAAATTTATTCTTATTCTTCTTTTCCTTCTGGTATAGGCTCAAAGCCTCACTACCACCCTCAGCTATTATGGCCTTTTCAAATGCCGCTCCAAATATTTCACTTTGGAATACGAAAACTCGATTATAGAGCCAAGGTTTTAATCCTAGCTCAAACCTCTTTGCTTTCCTCACCTCTGTATCCACTTGATGTGGCACAAATCTTGCCAGTTCATTGAATCTGGTAGCATATTGAGGAACAGTCATATCCCACTGTTTCAACTCTAGAAACTGGACCTCCATCTTACTTTTCATACTAGTGGGGAAATAGTTTTCGAAGAATGTCTTCTTAAACTGTTCCCACGTAGCATTCTCCAACTCAGCTTTACCCTGGTTCGTCTCTCCCTTCATCATATATGTAGCAAAAGGAATCTTCTGCTCTTCTCTGACATTTGTTATCACAAATGCCTTCTCAATTTCCCACACCCAAGCTTGGGCAACGATAGGATCCGTAGTTCCTTTGAACTCCGGTGGCCCTACGCTTTTGAAATCCTTAAAGGTAGTACCAACTACTACCCCAAGATTTATTCTTACACCCCCTCTAGCCTCTTTAAAGGATGCATTCATTAGGGTAACAAATTTCTGCATCGGGATATTCAAAACCCCTTCTTCCTCCACATTAAGTGGCTCTGCTTGTTGAGTTCTTTGTTGTCTTTTTGGCGGCATTTTCCTATTAACTTAAATAAAGTTCCATTATTATTTAATTCTTTCCGTTGGTTATTATTTACAAATAATAATAAGACAAACACATTGCCAAGCATTTTAATAAACTTCTTATATTAATATGCTTCTTCTTATAGTATAATACTACAACTGTTCTTCATTACATGGGATTTACAAAAGATTATCCTTTGATTATAAAAAAGAGGGTTATACGTCATTACTAGCTACACAAATATTTACACAGCTAATTCTTCTATACATACTACTGGACTACATCTGTCTCACGGTATTTTTGTAATCCGCATCGGGTATACTGGCCACAATATCCTGGCTAATGGTATGTCGGGTCTGTCCCTCCTCCACCGGATACTCATCAATCTAGTGCTGGTAATCCTCATGCGAACTCCTATGTATATAAGAAATTCGGTTAATCTTTTGCTTCTTGTTCAGAAGCTTAGCTTTCAGTTCCTGGACCTCAAGTTTTAAGTCCCGAACCTTATCTTTCACCAGCACTCTCTCGTCATGCTCTACTTCCCAGAAGACCTCCATGTCTTCCTTATCCTCCTAGACGACGTGAACCTCTTGCTTTAGGTCACGGACCTCCTTACTCAGTTGGACATTTTTGTCCAAAACTGCCATAAACAGAGCCTTTATAGACTCCGATGGTGACATCACCTCCTATTCCGTAGGTAGTATTGGGTCAAATGATACTACCTCTACCCCCTCTTCGGACATGCCATCGAATAATGTGGCATAGTCAAAGTTGTCAGCATCCTCAGACAGATCCTCCTCTTCTGGATCAGTCTCTTCTATATTCACTATAGACACCTCTGCTACTGGCATTGGTGTATTCTCTATGATGTTTACAGATTCCTCATCACTATATATAGCCATATCTCCTGACATCTACAAAAAGACACAATAACTTGATTAGTAAGAAATCAAATATTATAAACACATATCACACTTAATATGTTTAAGGTTACTTTCTTCTTTAAAACTCTACCCGAGTTTATTCACCTCTAACTTCTACTTCTCTTCTCAAGGTCATAGCTCAAGGTTTTCCCCCTTAAGTTTTATAACCTAAGGCTTTGATACCAACCTGTGACGCCCCCAAATCCGGGTACCTTCAAACCCTGTATATGGTGCTACACAGTGCTACTAACTACTCATACATTCAATTGAATACTTCAACAACCTGCATAAGTTTACTAAACATTCCATTACAATAATTCCTTCACAAGTTCTTATTAACCTTTACATATGTTCATTGTCATAATATCATTTGTTACAACAAAAATTCTAGGCTATTACAAGGATAGCTAAGTATCCATCTTGGACTTGCCCTTGTCCTTGTGACACCCCCAAATTCGGGTACTTCGTTTCCACACGATTTGGTGTTCACTTTCTAAATAAAATATACATCTACCCAATAATAATGAATGCAAAATAAATTACAACCTTATAATTAAATAAAAATCTTCCTTGTAAAAAGGATTACAACTTTGTCCAAAATATCTAGGGTTTAATCTAACATTAACTTAAATAATAATGCGAAAATAAAAACATAACATAAAGTCTTATTACAATCAAAATCAAAAGATAACAAGTCTTCACTTGTTCATCTTGTCTTTCCCTTTACTCGTTGACGGTACGTCAACGTTCTTGGCTTTAACTGCAAGGGATTATTAAAAATGCAAGAGTGAGTAAACAAAAGCACACTTGGAATACAACAATTACATGACATAACTGAATAACTTCAAAAGATTTGAATAACTTTACTTTTATCGAAAATAAAGAATTGAATAATAATTTTTTCATCAATATTTAGAATTTCGAATATTGAAATCATCTGAGGGTCATAAGACATTGAACTTTGTCCTAGGTTATAAACATTATATTTAAAACCTTTAACAATCATTTAGACTATGGACTCTCAACTCGCACTTAGGGGGATCAGCCCGTCGTACCATGTATTATGCACAAATATTTAACGCTTTCGCATAGTAACCTCCTCTAATAAATAGGGTTGTTCATCACAGTATTTGATATGAGTCCGCACCAAAGAAAGTTTGGTTTAGATAGCTAAAAGGAAATTTGGAGTTCCAACTACCATCAACTAAGGAGTAATTGAATCAACTCATAATAACCAAGAATAATTCAGTAATAACGAATTATGAAATAACTTATGCTTTAGAATTTAAACTTAAATCATACGAAAGATAAGATGGACCTTACTTGAACAATTAAGTCAAGGTCACTTTAATTAAATCATGAACTTTAAATAAGTACTTATCCATTACAGAAATAAAAGGACAATCTTAATAAATATTTGAATTTAAACACTTGTATAATAATAACAAGTTTTAGTTTAGAAAACTTGCCTCACGAGCAAGCTACAGTTACAACTCACGTTCTTTAACACTTCCTACACATATATAGTTAACCATAATAATCTAAATTAGTTAACACGTAACTAATTCACATAATTAGTTAACCCATCCAGGTTAACTCATTTTAATTATTACGTTAATAATTAATTATCATATAATTAATCACATCACATAATTATTTTACATGTCCACATAATTAATCAATTAATAATTATGTACTTCATATTAAATTACAGTTAAACAAATTATATTTAAATTAAATATTCACTTTTAATTATAATTAATCAAATTATAATTACATTTTATTTATAATTAAATAAATTATAATTTATAATTAATCAAACTACATCATGCATTTATTAAATTATAATTAAGCATATTATAATTTAAATTAACATTTACTTTGATTAAAAATTAATCAAACTATATTCATCATAATTTAACAAAGTATAATTTAAGTTAAACCTTTACTTGTAATTATAATTACTTATTATATTTTATTAATATAATTTAATAATATTCATTTAACATTTTAATATGTATCTAACATGTTATCAAGTACATCACACTAGATTAGCTTTTCAAAATACAAAAAAAATAAGACATCATTATCTTCTGCACACCCCCCCCCCCCCCCCGCCGGGGCGGGTGTTTAAGCCTTGATAGGCCAGTCGGGGCGGGCCCCCCTGCAGCGTCGACAGACAGGTTCGCTAACTGTGCAGAGAAAAAGCCAATTTGACTTATTTGTCCACACTAAATTCCAATTCCAGTCAACACAATTCATATAAAACTTTACAGCAATAAAATTTAAAGCTTCTAACAAGTCTTAACACATTGAATCATCAAAACAATTTATTTAAAACTCTCAATTTCATGATTTTTGAAGATAAGCCATTGTTAAGTGTTCTTGATGAAATTGAACATTGAAATTTTGTTTATACTTTAAAATACACAATTCAACACATATTGAATTCGTTTATAAATATGTTATCATTATCTAACATAAATTTGTACAACAATACATAATTAAACTTGAAAATTTGATTTTAAAAGAATACTATGTATATTTTCAAAATACTTCACTGTGATTCTTGATGAACATTAATCTCTCATGTTCATCCTATATCTATGAATTAACAACTTAATTAAGCATGAGATTCATATACAAGCATGCTATAAACATAATATATATATATATATATATAAATCATGCTTATACAAGTTTTATAAGAATTCAATTAGCAGAGAACTTAAACTTATGAAAAATATATATACACAAATTCTATCAACTAAAGGATGAGAGTTATACCCTCAAATTAGTGCTAGAAGAAAAGATGATGGTGTTGAATTTCTCAAACTTCCTTCTCCTTCTTCTTCTCTCTTCTTCTTCTCTCTTCTTCCTTTTCTCTCTATCTTTTCTATGTTCTTTCTTTGTTTTCTCTAACTGACTAACTCTTTGATTTTCTAAACTAACGTATATACCTATAATATACTTATATATATTATACATAGTTATAAGATATAACTGCGAATACATAATGGCCTATATTAAATATAATAATCACCATTAATATATATAAGTTACAGATTTTGAATTTAAAAAGCCATAAGGCTTGTTTGGCAAAATAATTTTATTTTAAAAAAAATAGATTATTAGTAGTTGAGGCCTTGTTTGGTAAAACAAGTGTAAGGGCCCTGTTTGGTAAAACTAAATTAAAACCCTTTTTATTCTTTTAATTAAACCTTTAACACATATTATTAATGTCACACTTTAATCAATTAAATCTTTAATATTTTGATTTAATTAATAAAAGCTAACATCAATTAATCACATACAAATTATCTCATAACAATTATAATTACTCGCTAATTATAATTTCATGTAATAATTATCACATAAACTTCATCTAATTTAATTATCTCAATTAAATTAGAACTATACCATAAAATCATTATACATCAATTAAATTAAATATTAAATATTTATTTAATTAATATATTACACTTAATTAAATTACTCCACAACAATCACATAATTTATTTATTTAGCTCAATAAATAAATCAAATCAAATATTTATTCAATTCAATAAATATTTAAAATTAATATATAAAATCTCATTCGTTACAATCTTCCTTCCTTAAAAGGATTCTGTCCCCAGAATCACAACACAAAAAAAAATTTAAAAAATTAAAAAATTCCCATCTTTTACATTCTTCCCCCCTTAAAATGATTCTGTCCCCAAAATCGGTGTACAAGAATTTACACAATTAATTAAGCAAATAATTGGGGATACGTCTTTATTATAACATCTTCGAGTTTCCACGTAGCTTCTTCTACACTGTGGTTCCTCCAGATTACCTTAACAGAAAGTATCACTTTATTTCTAAGTACTTGTTCCTTTCTATCAACTATTTGAATAGACACTTCTTCATATGTTAAGTCTTTATCAAATTGTAAAGGCTCATATTCTATTACATGTGTGTAGTCGTGTTTGTACGGTCGTAACACGGGAATGTAAAATACGTTGTGTATATTATCTAGCTCCGGAGGTAACGCAACCTCGTAAGCCACTTCACCCACCTTTCGCAGTATCTCAAAAGGTCCAATAAATCGGGGTCTCAGCTTCCCCTTCTTACCGGATCGAATCTTTCCCTTCTAGTGAGATATCTTTAGGAAAACGAAGCTTCCTGGTAAGAATTCTCGATTCTGTCGATGTTGATCGGCATACTTCTTCTGTCTGTCTTGAGCAGCAACTAATCTCGTTCTGATCAGCTTTACAATTTTGGTAGTTTGTTGTACCAGTTCCGGTCCCAACAGTTGACGTTCACCGACCTCATCCCAGCACAATGGGGTCCTGCATTTTCTGTCGTATAATGCTTCGTAAGGCGGCATGCCAATACTCATGTGGTAACTATTGTTGTAGGCGAACTCCACCAACGGTAGATGATCATCCCAGCTTCCTTTGAAGTCCATAACACAAGCTCTCAGCATATCCTCTAGCGCCTGAATCGTTCTCTCTCTCTGGCCATCAGTCTGAGGATGGTACGCCGTACTCATTCGCAATTGCGTTCCCAGACTCTTTTGTAATCGCTTCCAAAAATTCAACGTAAAATGTGGATCTCTGTCGGACACAATCGACACCGAAACACCGTGCCGAGAAATAATTTCCTTAACGTAGAGTTTCGCTAATTGATCCAAGTTAAACTTAATCCCTATCGATAGAAAGTGGGCTGACTTCGTCAGTCGATCAACTATAATCTATATCGCATCGAAACCCTTCTGAGTCGCTGGAAGACCAACCACGAAATCCATTGTGATATGCTCCCACTTCCACTCTGGAATTTCTAACAGTTGAAGTAATCAACTTGGTCTCTGGTGTTCTGCTTTGACTTTCTGGCACGTTAAGCATTTCACAACGCATTCAGCAACGTCCCTCTTCATATTAAACCACCAGAAATGGTGCTTGAGATTCTGGTACATCTTCGTACTCGCAGGGTGAATCGAATATCTCAAATTATGAGGTTCGCTCAAAATCTCCTCCTTAACTTCAGTTACTGGCGGTACCCAGATTCTTCCTTCAAATCGTAACAGTCCTTCGTTATCGATCTTGAACTTGAACTCTTCACCATCAGCTATTCTCTTCCGAATCTTTTCGCATTCTTCATCGTGAAGTTGTACTTCTTTCACTTTGTCTACCAGTGTAGAACCAGTAGCTACTTGAAACAACATCTCATCCGATTCCTTAGGATACTTCACTTCTAGTTCCAATCCAACCATTTCTTTTATCAACTACTCCTGATCAGTTAACATATTTAGCTTCTCCCGACCTTTTCTACTTAAAGCGTCGGCAACCATGTTAGCTTTACCAGGATGGTAAAGTATCTCGCAGTTGTAGTCCTTGATCAGTTCCAACCATCTCCTTTGGCGCATGTGTTAAATCCTTTTGTGTAAAGATGTACTTCAGAATCTTGTGATCTGTGTATATCTCACACTTTTCTCAATATAGGTAGTGTCTCCAAATCTTCAGAGCAAACACTACTGCCGCTAATTCTAAATCATGAGTTGGATACCCTTTCTAGTAATCTGTGACACCCCCAAATCCGGGTACTTCAATTTTCACGGGATTTGGTGTTCATTGTACAAATATCATCTATCTATCTACCCATAATAAAAACAACCATGCAATAGATAAAAATAAAACCAACATCTCCCCTTATGGGGTTACAACATCTGAATAAATATACAAAATCAATCCCAGGTCATACTAACCCTAAATCTCAAATGCGAAAAAGTAAACAAATAAATAGTCTTACACAACTTTAACATAAGTCTTAAACAATAACATATCAAATAAACAATAAATTTTCATCACTTGTTGACCTTGCCCTTGACTTTGCTAGTAGAAGGCGTCGACGTTGGAAAATTTAAAAAAATACCGTGGGTCGGTTGTAACCCGATTTTTCTCAAATCGATCTTACTAAGTTCTCTCTACCCTTATTCTTTTTTAATTGCAAAAAAGGTTTTAAAGGGTTTTTTAGGAAAGAGGCCAACATGTGTATATGTCGACGATATTATTTAAACAGAGTCGTCAGTTGGTAGTTTTGAAAATAGTTGTACCAACTCTGTAAGAACCCGGATTTTCAGAAATTATTAAATAAGGATTTAATAAATAAAATTCTTAAACCGTGAGATGGGTTCGAATAAAAAGATATATATGTGATATGAGGTATGTGGTATTATATTACATAGGGTAATATGGACTATGTAATATGTGTTTTTGTGATTAATGAATATATTATTAATATATATTTGTTATTTATTTTAGAGACGATTCAATTGAGGTAAAGGAAGTGGATAAATTCCTATCGATATTAAATAATTTATAGAATTTTTTTATCATAGTAAGTTGGTGACATTAAATATCCTTAATGTATAATCACCATATTCTTGAGTATGTGTATTAATAACTAGTATGTTTATAATATAGGTTATTAATAGCACTTAAGCTATCAGTAAATAGGTTTGGATAGTGAAGCATGAGTTAGTTAAGGAATTAACTAATAAGAATAAATATTGGTTAATTTAAGTTGAGAGTTATATTATGGAATAATATAATGTGAATATTGAACCTTAATTAACTAAGGTAATATGGTACAAGGTTTAATTTACTTAAGTAAAGGAGTGAATTAATATATATGTTGAATATATGATTATAATTAGTACCTTCTATATATTACTTAGAATGGTAATATGTGTGAAAGTCTAATGTACAAATAACGTTAATAGATATATATATACGTTATTAAAGAGAAATGGAAATCATTATATCTTTAAATAAATATTTGAAGAAATTGTTTTGGGGACAATTTATAGAAAAAAAAGAGAAATAATTATTATAAAGGATATTAAAATAAATTCTAATATTGAATTATTTTAATAAAGGAGGAAATATTATTTTTGAATAATAATTTACCCTATATGTTTTTGGTATGATGTAATAAGTGTGATTAATTAATATGGTAAATACATTAAAACATATTTGCTATATATAAATAAATTGATGGAAATAAATTATTATAATAGAAAATAAACTTATTACCTATTTTCTATATATAATGTATGTACATGTGCCATACATGTAATTATGTTAGTAGATATTATATTAAGAATAATATCTTGGGACAATAAGTAAATTATTTTCTAACAATGAATATCTTTATTTGGAGAAAACATAATATTTTATGTTATGACAAAATACATAATTCCTAATGTATTTTCAAGAAAGTTTATTAATGAAAGAAAACTAAGTTATTTCAATATATTAAATAACTTAAGTTATTATTTTATCGTAGATTTTATAATAATTGATAGAGTAAATATTAATTATTCTAGTGTAAAAGTTATACATATAATTGTTCAAGGTAGCTAAATAATTTAGCATTAAAGTGCATGTGTCACACAAACCTTATATTAAAAGAATATTAAAGTGTGATGGGAGTGATAATAAGCTTAAGGTAAGCTTGTGAGATATGCCTAGTGTGGCAAAGTGGTGGAATAAACATTCATTAAATAAATTAATGAATGAATAATTAATGGAATTAATTATTATTATTATGTGAATAAATTCCTATGTGCAATGATGTGTAATTATAAGTTATATAGTAGCTACATCTATATAATATGAAATGAAGTGTGACACTTCAAGAAAACTATATAATATAGAAAACTATATGATTAAGTGTAATAATAAAGTTACAATAATGGGGTGTGACACTACTCAATTAAAATATATTCGGTATTGTCAAATGTACATGGATTATATGATTGGGTGTATGTGTGACCCTATCATATCATATGGTAATAACATTAAGTTATTAGATATAAGCTTGCAAGTTAGTCCATGTGAGAGCAATAATGGTCAATTAAGTGGTTAGGGTACATGAATAGTGGTAGTTGGTGGGAGTTAGCCACCAACTTCCCTTTTGCCCTTTGGGTAATAACCATAGGAGAATAACAGCTTGATAATGAATAGATGCAATACATTGGTGTGTAGAGTTTGTTACTTCAATTACTACATTGTTGCTAAGAAAGCATATAATAAGAAATGTAATTACACCATGAGCATGTTATAAGGTGTAATGATGAGGAAGGACCATGAATAGTAGTAGTTGGTGGAGTTAGCCACCAACTCCTCTTTGACCATTGGGTATTACCCATAGGAGGGTAATAGATTGATTATAATAGAGAACATGCAAATTAGTAATGTAATGGTATTACTTTATGAACATATTATAAGATGTAACATTGAGTATAATATTATTTTAGGAGATTATATTATTATAAACTTGTGGACTATTAAGTACTAAGTTCACATAATTATGCCTTGTGTGGCATAAATAATGAAGTTAAATCAAGGGGATTTAATTGGAAGTATTAGAAGAAAATGAATGGTTGATATTAATTATCATTATAATATTTGAGTATATTTGTGATAATAATTTTATGGAAATGGTGGGATGATAGTACCCAACCATGTTATATTTAGTCCAATTAGAATATTAACTTAACCTATGTACATGAGGTACATGATTATATATAGTAGTGTATATTCAAAATATGAGTATACCTAATTAGGTGTGAGTGTACATATTTGTAGGTTTGTATATATGTACCTATAACCTAAGTCATATGGGATGAAATGTATACATAAATTATATAACCTAAGTGTCTATATTATATATAGAGGTGTGTAACCAAGTGTGGAATTACATTTGCTAATTGCTATTGATGAGTTAGATTATTTGTCTCACAATGAGTGCCCAACTTCTCCTTCACGTGAATGGCCTAAGGCTAGCCTATCTCCTTCATCTCTCAACTTCCTAGCTAGCAATGAGTGTGATGATTATGGGGGGAGTGGGCTTCATGATGGGATTTACTAACTGTCTATTGCCCAACAATTCTTCTCTTCTTCCATTAGTTTAATTCATGGTGCAAAGCTTTGGCATGGTTAACCAATTCTCTATAAATTGGAAGCTCCCCCACACAAACTTAAGTTGCTAAACTCTTGATAAGTTTCATATAGTGAGTGTGTTGATGAGTATTGAGGGAGAGAATTCTAAAATTCATGGGAAGCTCTACCCAAGTTGAAGCTCAAGGGGTATAATCTCTAAACTACTTTGGAATTCAATTCATAGCAATAGCATGAAATAGTAGTAATTGGTCATGTGAAAAGATGCTAGCACGTTAGTTAAGTTGTATACATGTTGTAAATACTATGTAGTTGATTTCTAGCATGTTTAAATTCGAATTATTGAAGAAATTTTTGAGTTGGGCTAAGAGACTGCCGAAGCAGAAAAGCTTCTGGTTTGGAAACGGGGACGCGCGGCCGCGCGTCTCCCTAGTACAAATGGGGCGCGGCCGAGCCCTCTGCAGAAACTCTTGGTGATTTTGTGTTTTCTGGTTGGTTAAGCATACTAGTTAGACTCTAATAATTTCATAAAGGGGTCTGACATGCGTACTAAGATTTTCATGCACGTAGTAAGTTGTATTAGTTGGTTTAACATGATTTCCGAAAAGAAAACGTAAAGTTTTGAAAATGAGACTTGACGAATTTTGTGTTCTTTTAGTCGGACTTTTGAGACATGTGTAAGTGTCTTGGTTATGTGTATCAATGGGTATGAAGGTAATTGTTGATTAATTACCTTGGCTAATAGTAAACAATTATACCTTGTTGTAATAGAGTTTTTAATGAAAACTTAAGGTTTTATAAACAAATTGTGGCGTATATAAGTCATGTTTATATTCTGACTTTTTAAGCATGATTATATGGTTTAGATATGCATGATATGTGAGTCGAAGGTATTAAGCATACACTAGAACACATTGTTTAAATTAAAAATGATTTCAAAAGACAAACTTAGAGTTTTTGGACATATATATAGGATGTCCACGTTCTGATCATTTGAGCATGTAAAAGTGGCTTATGTATGTGTTCTAATACGTGAGAGTCATGACTACGAGGTACTTTGCATATACTTAGTTACCTTTGTTGACTTAAAGCAATTTTTATGAAAAGTTTAGAATGTGTAAGATGATAGCATAAAACACGGAGTGAGTTATATTATGATCATACGAGCATGTATATTATGATTCATTATGCCTATAGACATGTTGACATAAGCATCATGTGATGAAACATGGATTTCACCTATGCACGCATATTCGAGAAAATGAATTTCAAAAGCATAGACTATGAGATTAAGTATACATGTGTAGTATAAGCACGAGCATGCCTACTTAATGTGTGTGTATAATATATATCAAAATGCATGATATGTTAGGACCAAACTAAGTTTATGAAATCTAAGTTCTGGTTCTGGCAGGGAGTCGCGCGGCCGCGCCACTCCCAAGCTTAATTGTCGCGCGGCCGCGCCGTGTTGCAGAGCTGCCAAGAACAGTTTGTTAATTGTCTGGTCCTAAGTTATTTTCCTTAAGGACCCTAAGGACCGAAATAGAATGGTTTCTATAGAATAAGTATGAAGGTATGATGTTGTAACATCGTGGTTATCCTAAGATAGAGTGAAACGAAACCAAGATTAGAAAATGATATACGAATTGTTATTCTATTAAGAGCATATGAAATGTATGACTGATGGATGTAAATCCATGATTATATAATTGTGTAGGAATACACGAAGTGCAGATAGCTTTAAGCAGTTAAGTCGTAGTTGTTAAACTACGAATCAGGCAAGTCTTTCAGTTCCTATGTGATATATGAATTCAATAACTGTTAGTTGAATTATATTATGCCGTGATAATGTGAACTTTTATATGAATTGTACATGAGATATAAATGAGATTGAAAGTTGATCTTTGATGATATACTTGTTATGTGAAAAGTAACATGCATAGTAAATATAAATTGTTTATAAATGCATGAAATGAGTATAATGTTGTATGCTATGTGATGCATGAAAACTGTTATAATTGTTGAGCTGTCGAGCTCACTCTTGCAAATAACCACTTTTACAGGTTAAGGACTTACGATAAAGACTTCGTGCTTCTTGATTGATAAAGATAGATAGTATCGAATTGAAGAGTACTATTTAGATTATTGCGTGAACCCTGTTTAGGTTCTAGAAGTTGTACTTGATAGTTGTTTACACTGTTTAATATATGTTGTGTTGTAAAGATGTATTAGTTAATACATAGAGGATATCAAGTCGAGTTGTAAATGTTATACGATAACTCAAATATAATGAATCATATTTTATAATTGATTCAAGGGTTGTAATTGATTCAAGTTATGAAATCAATAAAAGATTTTATTCAAGGAGGATTGAAAAAGTTTAAATTATTCCGCATTTTAGTAACATCGAACATGATGTAAAGATGAGATCTTGGATATAAATAGAATTTATATTCTAAATTGTAATAAGTAAAGATGTATTCTTTTAGTAATGAATAAAAGATATAATAGTTTGGCGTTAGTAGTATCGTGACTGCACCGAATCCGAGGTTTCGAAGGAACGTGAATTTGGGGGCGTCACAAACTCAACCGAATTTGATTTGAAAGGAGGCCCAATTTCCTGGACACTGTCGAAACTTGATCTTTGAAATCGGAGTTTTGAGTTCGGGGACTTGGTTAAGTGTGGGAAGGTGTTAGGCACCCCATGACTCCCGTGTAAACACAGTACCGCAATCTTTTCAATAATTTCCTTAAAACTGGAATGCGTGAGTGGATGATGTTTAAAAATTGGGCCTTTGGATTGATTGAAAGCTTTGACAGGCTTCGTTGAGCCTATGTATGAAGGGTTTGATTTGATTTTTAAAATCAGTCTTTGATTTGATTTGCAAAAGCATTTAATTTGTTTTTTTTGCAAAACCTTTTGAATTGAATTGACAGTTATGTTTTGAAAGCTGGTTTTATCAAACCCTTACGCTGACATAGTAATTGAAGTATATCACTACTCTCAATTTTATCTTTATAGCCTTAAGGCTGCATGCAAATGGTGATTTATCGGGCTGCGAAGCATCCTCGACCACAGAAATATAAAGTGTCGGTCTCCTCATGGGTATGAGAACCATCGGAGGGACGCTGACATGACAATTCATATGTTCACTATGTTAAGACCTTAAATATGGATAACCATTTTAACGTCTGTGCATGTACACTTTATAGAGAAACTGGCAGAGTACATCTGTAAATCGGATTTTGTCCATCATGAGAATCTGGTTCTGATCAGTTTGATCATGAATCCCATGATTCCTAGGCTCACATATGAGTGGCTAGAAAACCTGCACAATTCAAATTTGTACATAAATAAATGTATGTATCATCACGTCCCAATGGAACCAAGGATTCATCAATAAATCCTGGCTGCGCGTGGCCAACGCGTCTCGTTCCAACTAGATAAAGATCTAAGGGATGCGAGGTTACTTTTGAAGCTGAAACTTTAAAAATAACTAGATTTAAAGATATCTCAGCCATTATAGATTCTAAGTTCTGTCGAGACCTGTTTGAACCGTTAAAAGCTAGAATTGGAGAGATTTGGATAAATCTAGTCCGCCCGTAGGAAAAATCAGTGCAAATTCATATACAAATGAATGTTAAATGCAGTAGTTGAATAAATTGAATAAAGCAATATATATATAGTTAAATATATATAAAAGCTGTAAAGGGCGATGGGTTTTCACTCGCAAGCCCGGACTGGAATTGAAATATATATATATATATATATATATATATATATATATATAAACTGTAAATAGCCACGAAATGATCCAGGCTATGATAGAAATAAAAAATATATATATAAACAGTAAAAAGGGAGATGGATTTTCATGCCTGTGCCCGTATTGGAATTGAAATTGACAAAAAAAATAGTTACCCAATGACTGGGGAGAGCACCCAGTATGGGGAAGTGTGCAAAAGCAGTAAAATGGCCACGAAGTAATCCAGGCTGGACTAAAAATATATATATATATATATATATATATATATATATATATATATATTAACAGAAATGCAGTCAACCAGGACTGATAGGAGTTCCAGTGATGGTGAAAGTCGCTTATATATGCGTAAATGTATATAAAAGCGGTAAACTACCTCGAATTTGACATCCGGGCTTGACTGAATTGAAATGTTAGTATATAAATATTTAAATATGTACAGAAAAAGGCCAAACATGGACTGGGAAGATAACCCAGTCAGGCGAAGTTGCCAGAATGTGCGTGCTAGTGCATTGAAGCTACTGGAGCTGACGGATCATCAATCCGAGTTGTAGAAATGTTGAAAACGGAGTTTATATACAAAAATATATTAATTTATGATGAAAACGGCCAAGGAACTATGTTCTGGGCATATTTAGAAGATGAAACTTGGTGTGCAAGTGTAAAGCAGTGCAAAGTAGTAGTATTGACTAGCTGATCGTAAAAATACATACAATGGACTGTAATACGGACTTTTTGCTAAATCGTAGGCTTTAAACGTCCAAATCTACCGGTGGTTTTTTGATATATGGTAGTATATGGGTACATCTACGTGTTGGAGTGAAAATATTTGGGTTTGGAAGAGGTGTAAAAGTCAGAAAATCAAACTGCCAGAGCTTCGCCGCGTTCTGGCTTTTTTTCAAATGAGCTGGGGGCACGTTTATTTATAGGCCATGGAGTTTCCACTCTACCTGCGGCAACCGTAGGTAGAGCTGTGCTCCCCTAGGTGGGGCCCACGTGCCCGACTTGGTCCTTTCGAAGTACGTGCACTCCGAGCAATGCAATGTCTGGCCAAAATCTTTCTAACTTTTGATCAGAGCGTCCGTTTGAGGCATGCGATACCTTTTCGGAAAGCTCTCACTGAGAGTGTTGCAATAACATGGGAAAAAACTTCTTTTGGGTCCATGAACATGGGTTCATAACCAGGTCTTCGATTCCCCACAGTTTATTTGTTAAGCTGTATTGTGTAGTTGCCACTCGGGATCGTCGTTAGGGTTCATTCTGATCTTGTAGGCATTGATTTGGCTTGAGTTTGACCAAGTCAGTTGAGAGTTGATGAAATGACCATTGTACCCCTCTCGGGACTGCCTGTAGTGTCGAAATGGTCGTTGGTTGACTTTCGGGAGCTGATTCCAAAACTTGGATCCCAGTCGAGTCTTTTGACCTCAAGGTTGTCTCTGAGGCTAAAGTGGTCATTCTAGGTTTTTCTCTGGAGTTGTTGTGATGCTTCAGGTTAATGTCTGAAGTTAATCTGACGTCCCGGGTTGAGACCGGGGATGACTTGCACTTCCCAGGTTGAGACCGGGGTTAAGTTTGACTTCCCGGGTTGCTACCAAGGATGAAATGACTTTCCCGAATTGAGACCGGAGATGGCTTGACATGTCCTCGATTGATGTCGAGGTTGCCTTGACTTCCCGAATTGAGACCAGGGTTGACTTTACGGCCCGATATTGAGGTCGGGGTTGATTGGTACCTCCCGGGTTGCTGCTGGGGTTGAATTGACTTCCTGGGTTTAGACCGGGGTTGATTTTGACTTCCCGGGTTGAGACCGGGGTTGATTGACACCTCCTGGGTTGCTGTCGGGATTGACTGTCGCAACTTGATTGATGGTCCGATTGACTGTTGGAACTTGATTAATGGTCTAATTGACTGTCGAAGCTTGATTGATGGTCTGATTGACTTTTAAAACTTGATTGATAGTCCGATTGACTGTCGAAGCTGGATTGATGGTCGTATTGACTATTGGAGCTTGATTGATGGTCCGATTGACTGTCAGAACTTGATTGATATTGGGAATCAGATTTAGGTTAAAGGACTGGCGTTGGCGATTAGATTTGGATTGATTAACGATTTTGCCCTCCTACCGGGTTAGTATTGGGGCAAGGAAAATTTCAAGTGTCTACAGATGCCCCTCTTTATCATGTCCATGTAACATGGTGGAATGGACAGGATAAAGATTAGTAGACACTGGAAATAAAGAGTGCTAGAGTCATTTTGAAGCTGGGCGTCTTGGAGTAGAATTGGGCTACATTTGGCTGTGTGCGTTATCACTTTGCTGGGGATGACGCTATCCGGTATAGCCATCGATGGTATTAGGAAGTTATCGGGAGCCAGATTTGTCATTCTTAGCGGTGGATGACATCATTCACTATAATTTGTTTGACTCTGATGCGTTCATTGAAGATGATTTATCACAGATTTTTTCGTCTTGACCTGCTGGGGATGACGTCCTCTGCGATAACTCTATAGATTCTAAGGAAGTGGCCAAGATTGATACTACCTCAATGATCTTCTTTGAGGATGTGTATAACAGATTCCATCATCTGTCCTTTGTGAAGATAGATTATTTTGTGACTCTCAACCATAGATCGTCTCCCGACATCTCATGGGACTAGTCTGAAGGTTGAAATTGACTTCAGTCGGCACCCGAACTTCGCAGCGGTTGCACCAACGGATGAGTTGTCATCAATCAGTACCCGATACTTCGCTGGACTGGATCCAACGACTGAATTATCACCAGTCAGTACCCGATGCTTCGCTGGACTGGAACCAACGGCTGAGATGTCATCGGTCAGTATCCGATGCTTCGTTGTACTGGAACCAACGACTGAGTTATCACTGGTTAGTACCCGATGCTTCGCTGGAGTTAAGCCAACGGCTAAAACTGCTTCGGTCAGAACCCGAGCTACGCTGGGGCTGAGCCAACGGCTGAAACTGCTTCGGTCAGAACCCGAACTTCGCTGGGATTGAGCCAACGGCTGAAACTGCTTTGGTCGGAACCCAAACTTTGTTGGGGCTGAGCCAACGACTGAAACTGTTTCGGTCGAAACCCGAACTTTGCTGGGGCTGAGCCAACGACTGAAACTGCTTCGGTCGGAACCCAAACTTTGCTGGGGCTGAGCCAACGGCTGAAATTATTTCAGTTAGAACCCAAACTTCGCTGGGGTTGAGCCAAGGCTGAAACTGCTTCGATCGGAACCTGAGCTTCTTTGGGGTTGAGCCAACGACTGAAATTACTTTGGTCGGAACCCGAACTTCGCTGGGGCTGAGCCAATGGCTGAAACTGCTTCAGTCAGAACCCGAACTTCATTGGGGTTGAGCCAACGGCTGTAACTACTTTGGTCGGAACTTGAACTTTGCTGTGGCTGAGCCAACGGCTGAAACTGCTTTAGTCGGAACTCGAAATTCGCTGGGGCTGAGCTAACGGTTGAAACGGCTTCGGCCAGAACCCGGACTTTGTTGGGGTTGAGCTAACGGCTGTAACTGCTTTGGTCGGAACCCGAATTTTGCTGGGGCTAAGCCAATGGCTGAAACTGCTTCGGTCGTAACCTGAACTTCGCTGGGGCTGAGCCAACGGCTGAAACACCTTTGGAAATGGCAGTTTTTGGTAGTTTTGCGCAATTTTTGTGAAGTTCTTTTATAGTTTGATCTGTTGATCCCCGATCATGGCTCCGAGATGAATGTCAAGGGTCTCTATGGATTTTCCCTTTTTGTCAGGATTACACTGCTTAAACGCAGGATTTCAGGACAAACCACTAAATCGAGTAGCGATTTCTCTTCAGATTTGATTCGGCGGCCGGTTTAAACTCCGTTTTGACTCAAACCGAACAGGGTCTTGGGTAGGTGGGACCCACTTTGGCTGCCGTAGGTGGAACTGCGGCCACCTGGGCTACTTAATGTGCTGCGGTATTTTTATTTTGTAAGTTTCCCGTTTGAGCAGCGAAAGGATTTTCGATCTTCTTTTTTAGATCTACGGAGTTCTAGCAGTCAGATTCTGAATCCGTCAGTTCCTACGCGTTTAGCGTGGTGCAGGTAACGTTTTCCACCCTTCTTTCATAGTTTTTGACCGTTAAAATCATGTGATCCGCCTAGGGTGCTTTTAAACATAATGTATGAAAAATGTATATCTATATGACCTGTGAAAAATTTTCTGTCTACATATGTATTCATATATTACTATAATGCACGTTTGGATGTAAGAAAATTCAGGCTCTGAGACAGTCAATTTTTCCATTTTTTGATCAGTTTAGTCATCTTTTTTGAGGCCTAATGATCCTGGACTTTCAACTAAAAATGCTTATAGTATTTTGGAGACCATGTGAGGCTGGTTTTTGATTTTTTTAGTAAATATGAACAGTTTCTATTTTTGGGTAGGTGTGCTACTGAATGGCCACCTAGGCATGCCTGTGTGCATGTGGATAGTCCATTTTACAAAGGAGACTCTGGTGATTTTTTTTTTAAATCTTAGGTTTTGAAAAGCATGCATTTTTGACTTTGTTAGGAGTATTTTATTAACCCAATGCAGGTTTTGAGCTTCTGAGATTTTGAAAACATGCAGTTTTGACTGTATAGGGTATTTTTGATGGACCCATACATGTTTTAGGACTTAGATATGTATGATGGATTGATTGATTAATAAGCCACTGGTTTTAGGCTTACCACACCCTGTCTGAGGTGATTTCGAGTACTGGTGTATGCAATGGATCACAATAGACCCGGAAGCTCTACCGAGGTTTCATCAGGCGTTTAGACGGAGGAGGGCTTCTACCATCCCACAGGCCCGTCCAACCAGTACGCCTCGCAGATTGGTAGAGAGCAGGATACGTCCAGCCCAGGACGAGCAGCCCATTGATATTAATGACGAGGAGGCTATTTTATTACTCTTGTTTCAGCTCAGGTTCCACGTGCAAAAGTCCCAGGCATTGTTGTACAGTCACAGGAGTTGCTGGGTGACTTGAGTCGCCATCCTTCGAGATATCTTCAAGCCAACAAGGTGACTTGAAGTCTTTCTTCTCTTGGGATTCTTTTCCCATCTTCTGGCCATTCTTGGGGCATAGGTTTTTGACATGGGTTGATTTTTGATGCAGGTCCCTAGCTTGACACAGCCTCGAGGGAACTGGTTTAGTGTGCACTCCCTCTATCAGACTCTGCACGAGGATTATAGGGATATCGTGGATGACTGGGGATTTCAGGCCTTCTTCTTGATCCTGCCCTGCCGTTGCCCTTGGGGGTATATGAGGGCTTTGTCTGAGCGCTGGTTTCACCAGACTCAGTCCCTTCATCTGCTTGATTGCGAGGTGATGATGACTCCTATGGACTACAGATTTATCACTGGCATTGAGTTTGAGGGCGAGACAGTGCCTGTCGTGTCTGACATTTTGCCCACCATAGTTAGATCCTTATTAGGAGTCCCTCTGTCGGCATTTAAGGGTCAGGCAGTCCGATCTGGTCCCTTGAGTATAGATGCCCAGGACGAAACTTTGCAGTTGCCTCCGCCTGATGATCGGAGGGCTAGAGATTGCATTCTGAGGAGATTATTTTTATCGATCAATAGGGGTTGTTTTGTGGCAGACAACTCATCGATGGTGTCCTTTACTTTGATCAGCGCCACTCAGCATGTAGAGCGCCTCAGTGACTTTGATTGGGGCTCCTATTCCTTTGCCTATTTTTTTCCGGGGCATACGCCTGCTTTCGTAGGCTATGACGGAGGCTTGGTTAGGATTCCATCAGCTTTTGCTAGTGAGTACATCTTTCTGTACCTTTTTTATTTTTGCACTTATTTTTGGCAGTCTTGGTCACTAAGGACTTTTGATATTTGCATGGATAGCTTTGGGCCTTTGAGAGGCTTCCTTGCCTACTGCCCATTTCAGCATTAGGTCTGGAGACCTATCCACGTGGACGGAGATGGCATCACTCCATTTTAACGGAGGTCCCTGTTGCTGAAGGATTCACTCATGCCCGTCTGTAGTTGGAGCTTTTGACGGCAGGCTCGATCACCTGGACATCGTACACATCGGAGCACTTGACCGTCGAATTTGCTGGTGGTTTCCCCACTGGTCGGGAGTTTGACTTATCGACCCGGAAAGTCCCTATGTTGACGGAGGGAGGCTGGGAGCTCTATCTTGGAGAGCATGCCATTTGGAGCGTCACAGGGGAGATCCGCATTCCCATTGCTCCTCTTGCTTGGAATCATTGGCTATTGTCCGTGCCTTTGACAGACATCCCTTTGGAGGGTATAGACGGCTTTGATCTATCAGAGGGCCCATACAGCCAGGCAACCTTTTATAGTTGGTGGAGTCCTCGCACTATTGGGGCTCGGACTCGTGCCACCTATTTTATGGCAGACATGGTGCTGGGGTCCGTGATGATGACAGACTGAATAGCTTGTATTAGAGAGCCTACTCATGCAGACTAGATAGCACATCTGACCAGGGAGTTGGACCAGGCTCGTTTCTTTATTAGGCACCTTGGTCAAGATCCATCAGAGGCATCTTCATTTGACCCATCCAGCTCTAGAGCAGGCCCCTCTTCAGGTCCATTCAGTAGCAATTATACAGGGGAAAATCCTCCCTTATACAGCCCAGATATGCCTGATCCCAGCAGCTTTATGCAGACAGACGATCTGGAGCAGGTTGATCGGTTTGATACAGAGGTCTTTGACTTCATGTGATATCTATGGCAACTATATTTTTGGTCAGCCACTGTTTTGGCTATTCGACGTCTGTGCCATCATTTTGATAGACCACTATATTAGCTGGGTGGTGGTGCCCCATTTCCTTGTATTCTTTCTTTCACTTTGTACCAGGATATAGG
The DNA here is from genome assembly GCA_020205555.1 of Panax stipuleanatus. Classification (NCBI taxonomy): domain Eukaryota; kingdom Viridiplantae; phylum Streptophyta; class Magnoliopsida; order Apiales; family Araliaceae; genus Panax; species Panax stipuleanatus. Next base: position 53,207,412 of record CM035115.1, on the reverse strand, counting down.
GATGATGTATGCAGTAGATAGCTTTTTATAGATATTTTTGTCATCTTTATCTGCTGCATCATGTTTATATCATTGTCATCATGTATGTATCATGTGTATGCATTCAGACAGCTGTGATTTGATTTGACCTCTGGACGGTCTTGTGATACGGTGCTACAGATGATGACGTCTGCAGTTAGCCATATAGAGCTTTGCCACGGTCAGAGGTGGCTGCATCGTTGCGGTCATGGTATGATTGTCTGCCCTTTCTAGCTAGGGGGACAGTTGACCAGATGCTAGGGTATTCAACGGCCTTTGTAGATTTCAGGGTTCCAGACGGCTTTATTGATGGCATCCTACCCTTATAGGTACCGAAGAGACAGGTATTCTGCATTGGGCGGTTTGAGCTTTCGCCTACTCTGGAAGAGTACCAGAGATTTACTGGCTTGGATTTAGAGTCGCCGTGTGCTCGAACGGCTATTAGTGATATGCGAAGACCGTTTACGCTGCTGTCCGGTCTTCGAAAGAGCATAGTCATGGATGAGATCGTTTCAGGGCATGTGATCTCCCTTGACTTCTTGATAGAGCGCTATGGTGAGCTTGATAGCTACGCCCGTTACGTCGGAGATTTCGTCATTTTCGTAGAGGATTGGCAGACAGCCAGGATAGACATGTTGTTGATGCGCATTATGGCATATGTTTACATGCCATTGCGTTTAGATCACCTTGATGTGGGATTGGTTGTTGTAGTTAGAGCCCTTAGGTAGGGTAGTACCATTATCCCTATGATCTTGGCGGAGACTCTGAGGTCGCTCACCTATTGCAGTACCCATCCAGTGGGGTTTTTCCGGGGTTGCTCGGTCATGCTGTATATATGGTTGATGTCACATATACGACCGATTGGATCATTTAGACCTCATACCTATTGTTTTAACCACGAGATATCCTCTGTTTACTCGTTCCGTCTGCCTGATTGTGTCGACTTAGAGTCCTGGTTAGCATTTTTATCGGATATTGAGCATCCGTTCACAGTTTTGTTATGCTCAAGGATACCGACCCTGTTCAGCTTCATTACTCATGCATTTGGCATAGATTATTTGCCTTTGGCAGGATTGAGGGGTATGACTACTTATCATCCCTTAGCAGTTATGGAGCAGTTTGATCAGTGGCAAAGTATGCACCATTTTGAGGATTCTGCTGATCAGAGGATGTCGGCTTCATCGATGTCACTGGCCGACTTGGTTAGAGTTTATGAGTGTTGGACTCACAGGGAGAGGGCTGAGTTCTCCAGTAGACATTCGGGTCGTTCTCCGGAGTATTCTGCATGGTTAGAGGCAGAGACCGCAGTCGCAGTAGCAGAGCTTCATTTACCTCTGCTTGCGGATTCTGACAAGGATAAGCCCATAGAGGTTCCCGATTCTCCTACTGAGGATGAGCTGTTCACAGATTTGGTGGTATCTTTGATTAGTGATCCCTCAGTTATTCCCATAAGGACAGATCCAGCTTTGTCAGATTCTTTATTCAGGATGACTTTTGAGAGAGATTCACCTAGAGCTCAGATTTTGGCTGCCCTGTCTGGCAGGGATTTAACTTTTGCTGAGAGGGATGGTCTCAGGACCACTTTGGATACTAGATTGATTGAGCGGGAGGAGCTTCGTTCTGCTTTGGATACCGCCATTGTGGAGCGAGACAAGGTTCGCTCAACCAGAGATGCAACATATGTTGAGATGAGGAGACTTTGATTTCTCGGGATGCAGCTTTTGCAGAGAGGGATGAGGCTATCGCTTTTCGTGATTTCCACATTGCTGATAGTACTGCTCTCCGATCTTACACCCATGGTTTGGTTACCGAGATGAGTGCTTACATTGATAACCACAGTGCCACCTTACAGATGACTGTGGATGTCCTTAGCCGTATGGAGGCTGAATGGACTATTCTTACAGATGCTCCTCCATCTTCAGAGAGAGATGCCATGCTGGCATTACTAACCCGCTTGTTCTTGGGTCTATAGACTAGCTTTATTTTTCCTGCACAGACTAGATCAGCCATTTTTGTCATGTACAGGGCACTATGTATATAAAGTAATTTATATATATCAGAGAAATATATTTTTGAGATACTTCCCTGCTTAGATATGTATTGTCATCACTGAGTGCTTACCACTTCTGTCATAACTCGCAATTGTTGATGCATTTTGAGCTTCTCCTTGATGGACTGACAGTTGAGGTGTCAAGGGAGTTCCTCAAATGGGTCTGGTAGCCAGACAGCTTGACTGCATTTAGCTTTTATTTGTCTTTGGTGTCTTGGAACTGGTCTTTCATTTTTTTGTTTTTTCTTGAGGGTCAAACCGCGCCGTAGATGGCTGCCTATGTACTCCCGGGTTGAAGGAGATCAGGTCATGCATAGTTCTGGTCTGAGGTTTGAAAAGAGTTTATCTGGGGTTTGAATTTGGTTTGATGAGTTTTGGAATTTGATGCTGGGATTTGTAGGTTCTTTGGATTTTTTCTTGATTTGACCGCACTATAGATGGTTGCCTACGTACTCCCGGGCTGAGGGAGATCAAGTCGTTGGTAGTTCATGCTGTTCTAGTGAAAAGCCGAACCTGATTCGATTTGTAGGTCCCAGATGCGGGTATGCATGTGCTTCAGACGTAGTACTTTTTCACGGTGTCTGAATTGATGAGTTGGGGGAATTCATTCCCGTCTATTTCTTGTAGCCTGATGGCTCCCCCTGTCAGCACTTCCTTGACAATGAAAGGGCCTTCCCAGTATGGGGAAAATTTTCCTTTGGCTTCATCCTGATTGGTCAGGATTTTCATTAACACCAAATCATTTTCTTTGAATTGCCAAATTTGAACTTTCTTATTGTAGGACTTGGCGATCCTTTATTGGTATAACCGTCCGTGGAAAATGGCTGTGGCCCTTTTTTTGTCTATCAGGGACAGTTGATGATATCGATCTTGCAACCATTGATCTTTGTCCATCTGAGCATCTATTAATACTCGTAAAGACTCCATCTCCACTTCTATGGGGAGGACTGCTTCCATGCTATAGACCAGCGAATAGGGGGTAGCCCCAGTAAAGGTGCGCATTGACGTCCTGTACGCTAACAGGGTGACAGGTAGCAGGTCAGGCCAGTCTTTGTGATTTGCGGACATTTTCTGCATGATCTTCTTGATGTTTTTGTTGGCCGCTTCAACATCACAGTTCATCTTGGGCTGATAGATGACGGAGTTGAGATGATTAATGTGGAACTTGCCGCACAGTTCTACCATCATTTGATTGTTTAGGTTTTTGGCATTGTCTGATACGATCACCTCCGGTTGTCCATATCGACAGACGACATTTTTTCTGATGAAACTGATGATGACCTCTTTTGTGACTTTAGGAAAAGAAGCTGCTTCAATCCATTTGGTGAAGTAGTCGATCATGGTGAAGATGAACCGATGATCGTTGCTGGCTTTAGGTTCAACTGGACCTATCACGTCCATTCCCCACATAGAAAAAGGCCATGGTGCACTCATGTTGTGCAGCTCACTTGGAGGAGCGTGGATGATATTTCCATGTATTTGGCATTGAAAGCATCTCTTGACGTGATCATCGCAATTAGCCTTGAGCAAGATCCAATAATATCCTGTTCTGATTATCTTCTTGGCCAGCAGATGGCCGCTCATATGTGGACCGTACCACTTACTCCGCCATGGACTTCATCCATTAGTCTTTGGGCTTGCTCTTTGTCGAGGCATCTTAGCAGGCCTATTCCAGCATCCCTTTTATAAAGTGCATCTCCGCTCAGATAGAACTTCATGGCCATTCTGAGAATCCGTTTCCGCTCTGATTAGCTTGCACCAGCGGGTGTAGATCCATCACAGAGATATTCCTTGATGTCTTAAAACCAAGGTTGCTTGACAGGAGGTATTTTGCCTGATACTTCTCCAATGTATTTCCCGTATGTTGGGGCTTTTTGATTTGTGAACTGGATGTTGGGAAACCCGCTTTTGTTGGATATGCGAATTAATGAAGCCAACGTTGCCAGTGCATCGGTAAAGTCATTTCGACCCCGAGGAATGTGGACGAAGGTTATTGCTTCGAACTCCTGGGATAATTTGAGGACTTGCCGATGATAGGGTAGCAGATGTAGTTCTTTTGTGAGATACTTACCGGTGGTTTGTCTAATGACCAACTCGAAATCTCCAAAGACCAGTAAGTGTTTGATACCCATGGATTGGGCTAGTTTCAACCCCAATATACAGCCTTTGTACTCGGCCGTGTTGTTGGTGTTGCCAAATTGAAGTTTGGTAGCCACAGGATATTGATCACCTGTACCAAAGATAAGGACTGCCCCAGCTCCGGAACCTTTTATGTTTACCGCTCCGTGGAAATACATTTTCCATGGTTGGACTCTATTCTCTGACTGGAGTTGTTGAATTGTCATAATCCCTTCCTCTGGGAAATATGTCTCCAGGGGCTCGAACCCTCCCGAAGGTGCTTCTGCTAAATAATCTGCAATGCCTTGGCCTTTGATAGACTTCTGAGTCACGTAGACAATGTTGAACTGCTGTAGAATCAACTGCCATTTGGACAGTCATCAATTTAACATTGGTTTGTTGAAAACGTATTTGAGTGGATCTATACGGGATATGAGATACGTCGTGTGCCCATGCAAATAGTGTTGCAACCTCATGGTGGCCCATGCTAATGCACAACATGTCTTCTCGATCAGGGTGTATTTTTGTTCCCCACTGCTGAACCTTTTGCTGATGTAGTAGATAGCTCTTTCTTTGCTACTATCATCCTTCTGTTTTAGCATACAGCCCATGGCATTGGCATTGACGGACATGTACATGAATAAGGGGACTCCATCCCTCGGAGGTACCAAAACAGGTGCTTCGACAATCTGCTTTTTGATGGCAAGGAAGGTTTGTTGACAATCCTCATTCCATTTGATGGAGGAATTCTTCCTTAACAGCTTGAAGATGGGCACACAAGTTGCTGTGAGTTGGGAAATGAACCGACTTATAAAGTTGATCCTTCCTAGGAATCCTCGTATCTCTTTCTCTGTACGAGGCACGGGCATTTCAGAAATGGCTTTGATCTTGGCAGGGTCTAACTCAATGCCCCGATTGCTCACCAGGAATCCTAGCAGTTTGCCTGCCTTGACGCCAAAATCGCATTTAGCAGGATTTAGCTTGAGGTTGTACTTGCGCAACCTGTTGAACAGCTTCCTGAGATGGTCTATGTGATCATCCTCCATCCGGGATTTGATGATGATGTCGTCAACATAGACTTCTATTTCTTTGTGCATTATATCATAAAAGAGGGCCATCATGGCGCGCTGATACATTGCTCCGGCATTGATAAGGCCGAAGGATAGTCGTCGGTAGCAAAAAGTTCCCCAGGGAGTGATAAAAGTTGTTTTCTCCTGGTCTTCTTCAGCAACCATGATTTGATGGTAACCAGCAAAGTAGTCTACGAAAGAATACATGTCGTACTGCGCAATATTGTCAATCAGGATGTGGATAAAAGGTACCGGGAAATTATCCTTGAGACAGGCTTTGTTTAGATCCCGGTAATCCACGTAGACTCGTACCTTCCCTCCTAGTTTAGGCACGGGGACTATGTTTGATAGCCATTCGGGATATGTTGATACCATGATGATCCCGGCTTTGAATTGTTTAATGATTTCTTCTTTGACTTTGGGACTCCACTCAGGTTTCAATCGTCTGAGCTTTTGTTTGATTGGTTTGAACCCTTCTTTGATGGGCATCCGATGGATGACAATGTCTGTGGAGAGACCGATCATGTCTTCATGCGACCATGCAAATACATCCTGGTACTGTGTTAGGAGTTCGATCAGGTCGGCTTTTTGATCTGAGATGAGGTCTAAACCTATTTGGATTTCTTTGATGGTTTCGGAGGTTCCTATGTTGATGGTGGAGGTTTGGTTGAGGTTTGTCTTTGACCCATTCCTTGATCTCCTATGGCACCTCATAGTCATCTTCCTCCTCTTGATCAAGATCCGTCAAGTCAAAGCTTAATCCTGCATCATAGTTGGAGTTATGTTGACAGGTTGGCATCTCATTAGCAGAGACACACATATCCAATGCTTGGGTCCTGAAAACAAAAATGCTTTCATTAATATATACAACTGCTTAAATACACATAGCATTTATAAAGCATGACAAAAGTAACTGCTCCAGCTGTACAATCAAAAGTAAGCAGTAAATGAAAGCATGATTAACGGCAGATTGACTGTCTACCCCTTTACCCTTTTCGACTAAGGCAAGGGACACTGCTCCAATTATCTAGGGTTAGATCCTCATGGATAGGGAGGATGCTGGAAGTGTGCTGGTCCGTCTCGTCTTGAATGACAACTAAGACATCCTTTAGGATATGGCCGAGGCTTTTATAGGGATTGTTCCTCTGTTTGCTGCGAGGAAAGTGAGTATGATTTTCGTCGTCACTATCTGGGAGTTCATCATTCATCCTTTCGTAGTTGATAATGACTTTCATGTTAGCGAATGGGTCTCGCCCTTCGTACGTGATCTTTTTTTTCCCTTTTCGCTATTTGCCTCAGGCTTGAGGGATTTCCTTTTATGGACAGGTATGATTGAAGGAAATAGCATGGTTGATGCCCCCGTCGGGATTTTTCTCACAAGTTTCATCCATCCGGCACTCGTGAGGTCTGGGACTAGAATTATGGAGGCATGAGCCTTGGGATGTTTGTGTGGATTCCGGTGGTTTGACCCGGATAAGTATCCTAGTCCTGCTCTTCCCATCTGACTTGGGATTTGAATTGGTATCTTAATGCCATGTTTTGTCTTTCCTAACCCTTCTCCAGGCTGGAAATCCGCAGCTACCATTTCTTGGCCCACTGTCATTACTTCAGTGGAAATTTTAGGCTTCAAGGCTGGTGCCCCAATTGGTAGATATTGAATATCGCTCACCTCGAGAGCTTGAAAACTTGCAGGCTCAACCCCGGCGTCCAGGCTAATCACTGGCATGTCCCCATGTATGTGGGTAGGGTATTCCAATTTAGCATTCACTGTGATGAGATTACCGTTGATAATGTACTTGAGTTGCTGATGGAGGGTGGATGGAACAGCCCCGACCATATGGATCCATGGCCTGCCCAAAAACAAATTGTATCCGGTAGCTATGTTGAGCACCTGGAAAGATACATAGAAGGTGTCTGGACCAATTTCTAGAGGAAGCTCGATTTCCCCCATAGCCTGGCGGCGAGATCCATCAAAATCCCGGATAACTATGTGACTGGCTTTGATCCGATTTGGATTGATCTTCATCCTTTCCAACGTGTCGTATGGATAAATGTTGAGGGAAGATCCTTCATCAATAAGCACTCCTCTGATCACGTATCCGGAGGACATAACGGTTATATGCAGGGACTTGTTGTGGCCCCTTCCCTCAGCCGGGATATCATCTTCTGTGAAGGAAATCACATTGTTGTTGAAAATTGTTCTATCACGTGATGGAATTTCTCTGTGTCTACCGTGTATGGCAGATGAGCTTCTTCTAGTACCTTCACTAGGATATTGCGACGATCCTCTGATGATAGGATCAAGTCAAGGATAGATATTTGCTTGGGTGCGTTATTTTTAGCTTTGCACTATCCTGATTTCATTGTGTCCCATCTTTTTGAGGAACTCTTGTATCTTTTCTTCCGCCACCTTTTCTTTTGCTTTGGTAACTGGTTTAATCACCCGCTGAGGCAGGTACAATGGATTATCCTTTGACAGGATGGAAATGTTGTTTGAAGTAGAGCTTTCAATGTCCCCGTAGTTCCATGGGACCTTCTTTATACTGGTAATCGGGTACTGAGGCTTGAAGGTCAAAATTAGAGGCTGAGGTGTAGCCACCTTCATAGGATTTTATTTGTCTTTGACCCCTTTACCTATCAGTATCAGGGGTGTGATGATTGATTCTTTACCATAGGATATGACAGCCACGGTGTCCTGATACCATGCATCGGGGATCCAGAGGCTATCTTTATCTGTCAAGTCAAGGATTTGATCTCCTCTGATTAGGTCACCTTTCTCAATCAGGTCTTGAATTAGGTTACGAAGTGCCCAGCATTCTTCTATATCATGGATGGGAGAATTGGAACGGTACTGACATATTTGGTCATGTTTGAATTTTCTGGATTGAGGGTTCAGCGGAGGTAGCAAGTTTTCAACCATTCCCTCGTTGATCATCATTTGCAGGATTTCTTCCATTGACTGGTTCAAATTTGTGAAATTCCTTTGAAATAGGAACTTCTTACCTGCTTGGTCACTTGCTTCTTTGATCCCCTTGTCAGACCAGGGTGCAAGCTCACAAGTCCGGCTATGATCTTGATTAGAATTAACTTTCGCTGGAGGAGAGTGAATGCCAATGGATTGATGGATTTGCTTCAACATCTTTCTGGTGAGTTGATGTTAGTAGACGACCAGTTCAGCCAACTGCTCGACTTGTTTCTTGATACATTTTATTTCTTGCTCTATCAGGAATTATTTTTCAAAAGCTTCCCAACTCATTGGGCTAATGTTGTTGGATTGAGTTGATTCTTCAACATAGCGGAGGTATTTGGATCCTTCTCTACTTGAAGTGTTGACACTCTCCTCCTTGTGCTGTGGGAGAGGGTTGTGTTGGACATGCGGTTGATCGGGCTTTGTGACCACAATCTCTCCCTTATCAATCAAATCTTGGATTTTGTGCTTGAGGGACCAACAATATTGGGTGTCATGTCCCGGTGATCCGAAATGATAAGCACATTTCTTGTTAGGGTCGAAGTTCCTTGCATTAGTGTTAGTTGGCGGAAGGAGTTGGCCAATCTTCTTCTGAGCTGTCAGAAGTTCGAAGACGTTCTCGAGTAAATCCCCTAGTGGGGTGAAAGTCCTACTGCGTCTGACCTCTATGTTTTTCTGGAATGAAGGATTTGGAAGGCTGTGTTGCAGCTTGGAAAGGGGTATAGTTCCTCCTTTAAATAGAGTTATTGTTTGAATTATCGCTTGAATTTTGTCCTTGTAACACCAAGGAAACTTCTTCATCTTTCTTTTTGTGGACCCTCCAGAAATTACTCCCGTAATTTTTGGATTGGATATGCTCAGCAACAGCTTCGAGTGCCGTTAGGTCTTTTATTTTCCCGGACTTGAGTCCCATTTCGGCCATTTTGCCGTGTTTGATCATTTCAGACAAAGGTTTTCCTATGCCTTCTAGGACCCTTTCACAATAAGGAGCTTCTTGAATATCGATGAAAGTCATGACTATTTCAGATTCTGTCATGGCAGGGGTGACTTGTGCTGCGACCCGTCTCCATCGCTGGGCATATTCTCTGAATGATTCAGTGTTATTCTTCTTGATTTTGGTAATTTGATACCGATTTGGAGCTAGTTGAGATTGGAAACTGTATTGGCTGAGGAAGGCATGAGCCAATTCTTCCCAACTGTGGATTTTGGAGTTGTCCAGACGGGCATACCAAGCTCTGGCTTCTCCAGTTAAACTCTTCTTAAATAGTTGCATTCGAAGTTTCTAGTCCTCAGCATAGGATCCGAGTTCTCCGATGAAAACTTTCAGATGTGTATACGGGTCTCCCAACCCATCATATTTCTCGAACTCGGGGGTTCTGAATTTCTCAGGATAACGAGCCTCGGGGAATATACAGAGGTCTGAGTAGTTGACACTGCCAAATGCCCCAGTTCCTTTGATGGACCGGAGGGTTTCTTCCATTTGTTGCATTTTCTTGAGGATGTCACCAGCTTCCTATTTTTTTTCTTAGGATGGTGATTTCTGGAGTTTTGTTGATTGTATCCTGGTTCTAGGGTCTATGTGACGCCCCCAAATCCACGTTCCTTCGAAACCTCGAATTCGGTGCAATCACGATACTACTATCGTCAAACTATTACATCTTTTAATCATTAATAAAAGAATACAACTTTGCTTATTACAATTTAGAATATAAATTCTATTCATATCCAAGATCTCGTCTTTACATCATATTCGATGTTACTAAAATGCGGAATAATTTAAACTTTTTAATATCCTTGAATAAAATCTTTTATTGATTTCACAATCTTAAATCAATTACAAATCTTGAATCAACTATATAATATGATTCACTATATCCGAATTATTGTATAAACGTTTACCTCTCAATTCGATATCCCCTATGTATTACTAATACATCTATACAACACAACATGTAGCAATCTTTGTAACCACTATCATGTACATCTCCTAGAACCTTAAACATAGTTCAAAATAATAACTTCAACAAAAAAATAATCTTCTTGCGATACTATTGAACTTTATCAATCAAGTAGCATGTAACTTTATCGTGAGTCCTTAACCTGCAAAAGTGGTTATTTGCAAGGGTGAGCTTGACAGCTCAGCAATTCTAACAGTTTTCATGCATTGCATAGCATACAACATCATACTCAATTCATGCATTTATAAATAATATTATTTACTACGCATGTTACTTTTCACATAACAAGTATATCATCAAAGATCAACTTCAATCTCATTTATATCTCATATACAGTTCATAAATAAGTTCACATTATCACAGCATAATATAATTCAACTAACAGTTATTGAATTCATATATCAAATAGAAACTGAAAGACTTGCCTGATTCGTAGTTTAATAACTACGACTTAACTGCTTAAGAATCTCTGCACTTTATGCAATCCTACACAATTATATTAACCATATAGATCACACTCATTAGTTTTATGTATCCACACATTCTCAATGTAATAATAAAGGTTACATTGTCGTCTAACTTGGTTCTTAGAACCTTCGTTTTGCTTGCTCATCGTATTCTTAGAATAACTATGTACGTATAGGTATACTTTAACCATACATACTTACTATCATCTTTCATATACACATGCCCACCTACAACTAATCTATTTACATATAGCTAGTGTAGTCCATCTTTAAAACATGCTCGCACAGTGCATATCACGGCTAACTAGCGGGGTGCACATACCAATCACGACTATAGGCATATAAGTCCTATCATGCATGTTCATAAAGTTAGAATGCCAGTAACTCTATGTTCAACCGTCTTACTTTCAAAACTTCATAAGTTTTATTCTCCAAAATCAATGTCATGCTTAACTAATCATGCAAGGCTACTTTGAATCACTTGCCATGTTTATCTAACATGTCAACAAGGTCGGAATATAACCACTCTATGTTTATAAAACTTTGTATACAAAAATTATAAGTGTTTGCCTTAGAAATCGTTTTAAACCAAGTCAAAGCATTTTGGGCACATGCAAGACAACCTCAAACCACTTCTCTTGCTTATGCATACTCATAACTCACAATATGTATATGTAAAAATATCAGAACTTAAATGCCACAAGTTTCATCAACTTTGTTTTTAAAACGTTTAAGGTTTCTTTTAGAAGTCATTCTAAGCTAAGCTAAATCAACTTGTGCAAGCAAGACAACTTTAAATCTCATTTCATATCTAATATTGTCATGTACACATGTTATCACATTTAGAAGTTTAAGTACACAAGTTCCTTTAAGTTTGATTTCAAGTTTTCAAGTTTTCTCTAGAACCACACACTAAAGTGACTAAGAGGTTCATGGTATTCAAAGGGGTTTGAAACCACATGGCATACCTATTTCCATGCATAACTAGGTCATACAATCATCCTTAAAAAGTCTGAACATACACATCATACGTATATATCAAGGTTCATTTATAAAACTTTAAGTCCATTTTCAAACTATAAGTCTTTCCTATCAATAATGTATACTAACATAGTCAAACATGTTCATGCTAGGTCTAGGCACATATTATACGTGTTAAACTAGTTTCCATGCATGTCTATGTGATTCCTACGTGTTTGAAGTTAACAGGTTTTTTAGCAAAAAGCAGAAACTGGGACAGGGGACCGGCGCAGCTGCGCTGCGCCTCAGTTCAAAACCGGCGCAGCTGCACCGTGTCTGGTTCATGCCAGAGCTTAGCCTACTTCAGCAGTTTCCAATCCCAACTACACAAATTCTTACGAATTTGATTATAAAACAACTATATTGTAGTTCTAACATGCTTATTAGTTCATATAACATTAGACAAGCATTCCACATTCCAATTACCATCTAATTTAACATAATCAATAACTTAAGGAATTCAAGAATTCTCCAATTATCAAACTATGGACATTGTAAAAGTTTTACCTTTGTGAATTGAAATTCTATGCTTGTTGACATCTCAAATTCTTAGTCTCCTTCTCCAATTAGTATACTCACTCTATATCTTATACTTGACAGAAAACTCAGCAACATCAAATGAGAAGGAGGGAGCTTCATTTATAGAAAACTCACTACACAGACAATAGCTTTGCCTCTTATTACAAACTAATGGAATGAAAGAGAGTCCATTGTGCAAGAAAGAGTTGGTGGTATCCAGCATGATACCCATTCCCCATATCATCATTAGCTACAATTGCTGAGTTTGAGAGAAATAGGCATAGCTCCTAGCCATTCACGTGAAGGAGAAGTTGGGCACTCATTATGGGACAATGTTTCTAAATCTCAGCAAAAATCAACTTGCAAATGTAATACAACACTTGGTTTATATATATACATTACATATACATTTAAGTTGTATACATTCATTTCATATAACTTAAGTTATAAATTAATGTGTCACAATGTAGTCCCAATAATACTATCATGTAGTAAATTTTAACTCACACATGTAAAATCCATGTGCAGTTCATCCCACCGGATATAATTCTTTCGGGTACCATCACAGTGTATTGTCTCCTTTATTATTAAATTTTATTAATTCAATAATTATTTACCATATATTCATGATATATTATTTTATTGTATACTTAATATACACATTGTCACACCCCACATTTCATGTAACTCACATAGTTTAATTAGTCTTGATACATGGTTCCTATATATAGTATAGTCACATAATTGTTGCACCACACTATATAATATAGTTGCATTACACTTCACGCTTCATATAATATATAGTTAGTTACTATACGCTATACATTTTATTCGCATGCTAGCATATAGAAGTAAATAATTTACTTATCTCATCAATTAATTAATAATAATATTAATTAATCAATTTCTCATAAATCAATGGAATTATAATTTCCACACTAATTGATTAATACTTTATATGATTTATTATCACGTTAAATAAATATAAATCTTATTATATTTATAAATTATTTATTCATTAATCAACATATTATCAAATAATTACTTAATAATAGTATATTGCTCATAATAATAATTAATATAATAAGGCAATATATCGTATTCCCTATTAATACAATTTCGATTATATTTATAATCGATTTTCTTATTATTATACTATCACTAGTTATAATAATAAATCAACATATTATTATAATAACAATTAATATAGATTAATTGTTTAATTAATAATTCTTCCGTCCTTGAATTAATTAATTCATTACCGAATCTATTATCGTGCCACACAAGGCATTTCTCACAAGCTTCCTCTCAAGCTTATTATTATTCCCATCACTTACTACTTATAACATGTTCAATATAATTAGAACTATTAAGTCACAAGGTCCACATATAAATATATTACGAATAGAAATATTCAAATATTATTTATAACACTTACGGTACTATAGCAACTCAAGTTATTAAAATAACTTAGTTTTCTTATATAAATTAGACTCCTTTTTGAAAATACATTAGAAATTATGTATTTAGCCATAACATAAAATATTATATTTTCTCCAAATAAGGATATTCATTATTAGAAAATAATTTACTTATTGTCTCAAGATTTTATAATTAATATAATATCTATTAAAAATAATCACATGTACAACACATGTACATTATATATAGAAAATAGATAATAAGTTTATTTTTCATTATAATAAATTATTTCCATTAATTTATTTACATATTGCAAATATGTAATATATCTATCATATTAATCAATCACACCTTATACAAAATATATAAGGTAATATTACTATTCAAAAATAACATTTCCTCCTTTTATTAAAATAATTCAATATTAAAAATTATTTTAATATCCTTTATTAGAAATATATAATATTTATTTCTCTTTTCTTTCTATAAATTGTTCCCAAAACAATTTTTTCAAATATTCATTTAAAGATATAATGATTTTCATTTCTCTTTAATAACGTATATATATATATATATATATATATATATATATATATTTATTAACGTTATTCGTACATTAGACTTTCTCACATATTACCACTCTAAGTAATATATATAAAAAGTATCAACTATAATTACATATTCAACACACATATTAATTCACTCCTTTACTTAAGTAAATTAAATACTGTACTATATCATCATAGTTAATTAATGTTCAATACTCTCATTATATTATTCCCTAATATAACTCCCAACTTAAATTAACTAATATTTATTCTTATTAGTTAATTCCTTAACTAACTCATGCTTCACTATCCAAACCCATTCATGGATATCATAAGATTTATCAATAACCTATATTATAAGCATACTAGTTATTAATACACATATACAAGAATATGGTGATTATACATTAAGGATATTTAATGTCACCAACTTACTATGATAAAATAATTCTATAAATTATTTAATATCGATAGGAATTTATCCACCTCCTTTATCTCAACTGGATCGTCTCTACGATAAGTAACAAATATATATTAATAATATATTTATAAATCACAAAAATACATATTACATAGTCCATATTACCCTATGTAATATAATACCACATACCTCATATCACATATATATACTCTTATTCGAACCCTTCTCACAGTTTAGGAATTTTATTTATTAAATTCTTATTTAATAATATCTGAAAATTCGGGTTCTCACAGTCTAGGGATCTGAGTTTCGACCTTTTCTGTATCTTGACCGCCAGCACCATTAACAGATGATCCTGGTTCTGGATTTGTTTGAGATTGTTTCTCTTTGAAGGCCTTGCTTTGCTCTCGAAGGAAATTGGCTAGCTCGTTTATCTAATTTTTCAATCCTTCGAACTCTTCCCTAGACACAGGGGTGGATTCTGGTGAAGCACTTGAAGCCATGTCCGTAGATGGACTGTGTGCTTTTCTGGCCTTTGATCTGGTAATAGGACCAATTTTTCCCTACCTACGCTAAAACGTAGAAGTGTCAGTTTTCTGTGGTAGGTAATGACTGGATGCATTTATGATGTGTATTTTTTACGTTTATCCTGCAAAATCGAGGTTATTTGTTTTTATGGCAGGATGACATGATACTTGACAGTAAGTAAATCTTTCATTATTGTCATTTACATTGTGCTCCTCAGTAATTGGAGACTTGACATGGAATTGAAAGAGGAAGGCATGAAGAAGCATCCTGTCGGATTCGGTTGATCAGAAGCTGAGCTATCCTAGGTTACTCTTGCGGCTTTTGTTTTGGCATGAAGGTTCCCAGATCATTGCAATCTACTAGAAGGGAAGTTAATCCGATCGTTCAACTGGAGCGAATCTAGGTGGTGCATTTTCAAGAGGCAGCCCCGAAGACTTAGTCCTCCCCAGAGTCTTTACTTATCACCGACCGGGTTAGCCTCCTGGTGGAGGGACTCACATCATACATTCACATACATCGGCCTCACCACTTATGCATGCAATGACAGTTTATGCGAAACACTAATATGGGTGCGAAGCACTAAAGCATTCATTCTTATTCAATCAATGTAAAGGCATAGCATTCATACATTCAATGAAAGACGCAACATTCACTCATCCATTGACTGTGGAGATGCAGGATTTCACGCATTCAATAGTTTTGAAAGGGAAATGATTGAAAAGATTGAAAGCGGCCTAAGCCCTCTACTGTCCCCACCAGAGTCGCCACCTGTCGACGTTGGAAAATTTAAGAAAATACCGTGGGTCGATTGTAACCCGGTTTTCCTCAAATCGATCTTCCTAAGTTCTCTCTACCCTTATTCTTTTTTTTATTGCTAAAAAGGTTTTGAAGGATTTTTTAGGAAAGAGGCCAACATGTGTATATGTCGACGATTTAATTTAAACAGAGTCTCCAGTTGGTAGTTTTGAAATTGGTTGTACCAACTCAACCGAATTTGATTTGAAAAGAGGCCCAATTTGCTGGACACTGTCGAAACTTAATCTTTGAAATTGGAGTTTTGAGTTTGGGGGGTTGGTTAAGTGTGGGGAAGGTGTTAGGCACCCCACGACTCCCGTGTAAACACAGTACCACAATCTTTTCAATATTTCCCTTAAAACTGGAATGCGTGAGTGAATGCTGCTTGAAAATTGGGCCTTTGGATTGATTGAAAGCTTTTACAGGTTTCGTTAAGCCTATATACGAATGGTTTGATTTAAAATCAGTCTTTGATTTGATTTGCAAAAGCATTTAATTTGATTTTTTTGCAAAAGCTTTTGAATTGAATTGACAGTTATGTTTTGAAAGCTGGTTTTATCAAACCCTTACGCTGACATAGGAATTGAAGCATATCGCTTCTCTCAATTTTATCTTTATAGCCTTAATGCTACATACAAATGGTGATTTATCGGGCTGCGAAGCATCCTCGACCACAGAAATATAAAGTGTCGGTCTCCTCATGGATATGAGAACCATCGGAGGGACGCTGACACAACAATCCATATTTTCACTATGTTGAGACCTTAAATACGGATAACCGTTTTAAGGTCTGTGCATGTACATTTTACAGAGAAATTGGAAGGGTACATCTGTAAATCGAATTTTGTCCATCATGGGAATCTAATTCTGATCAGTTTGATCGTGAATCCCATGAATCCTATAATTCGTAGGCTCACATATGAGTGGCTAGAAAACCTGCACAATTCAAATTTGTACAGAAATAAATGTATGTATCATCACGTCGCAATGGAATCAAGGATTCATCAATAAATCCTGGTTGCGCGTGGCCAAGCGCCTCTTTCACACTAGATAGCAATCTAAGGGATGCGAGGTTGCTTTTGAAGCTGAAACTATAAAAATAACTATATTTAAAGAAATATCAGCCATTATTGCTTCCAAGTTATGTCGGGACCTATTTGAACCGTTAAAAGCTAGAATTTAAGAGATTTGGATAAATCTAGTTCGCCCGCAGGAAAAATCAGTGCAAATTCATATACAAATGAATGTTAAATGCAGCAGTTGAATAAATTGAATAAAGCAATATATATAAAAGCTGTAAAGGGCGATGGGTTTTCACTCGCAAGCCCGGACTGGAATTGAAATATATATATATAAACTGTAAATAGCCACGTAATGATCCAGGCTGTGACAGAAAATAAAATAATATATATTATATATATATATATATATATATATATATAAGCAGTAAAAAAGGCGATGGGTTTTCACGCCTGTGCCCGTATTAGAATTGAAATTGACAGAAAAAATAGTCACCTAGTGACTGGGGAGAGCACCCAGTATGGGGAATTGTGCAAAAGCAGTAAAATGGCTAGAAAGTAATCCAGGTCGAACTGAAAATATATAAATATAAATATTGATAGAAATGTAGTCAACCAGGACTGATAGGTGTACCAGTGATGGTGAAAGTCGCTTATATACTCGTAAATATATATAAAAGCGGTAAACTACCTTGGATTTGACATCCAGGCTTGACTGAATTGAAATGTTAGTACATAAATAATTAAATATATACAGAAAAAGGCCAAACCCGAACTGGGAAGATAACCCAGTCCGGCGAAGTTGCCAGAATGTGCTTGCTAGTGCATTGAAGCTACTGGAGCTGACAGATCGTCAATCAGAGCTGTAGAAATGTTGAAAACGGAGTTTATATACGGCCACGAAACTAAGTATCGGGCATATTTAAAAGATGAAACTTGGTGTGCAAGTGTAAAGCAGTGCAAAGTAGTAGTATTAACTAGCTGATCGTAAAAATACTTACAATGGACTGCAATATGGGCTTTTTGCCAAACCGTAGGCTTTAAACGTCCAAATCTACCGGTGGATTTTTTGATATGTGGTAGTATATGGGTATATCTACGTGTTGGAGTGAAAATATTTGTGTTTGGAAGAGGTGTAAAAGTCTGAAAATCAAACTGCCAGAGCATCGCTGTGTTCTGGCTTTTTTTCAAATTAGCGAGGGCGGGGGGGCGGCACATTTATTTTAGTCCAAGGAGCCTCCACTCTACCTACGATAGCCACAGGTATAGTTGCGGCTCCCCTAGGTGGGGCCCATATGCCCGGCTTGGTCATCTCAAAATACGTGCACTCCGAGCAATGCGATGTTCGGCCGAAATCTTTCTAATTTTTGATCGGAGCGTCCGTTTGAGGCGAGCGATACCTTTTCGGAAAGCTTTAGCCAAGAGTGTCACAATGACATGGGAAAAAACATTTTTCGGGTCTAGGAAGATGAGTTCATAACCAGGTCTTTGATTCTCCCGTAGTTTATCCGTTAATCTATCTTGCGTAGTTGCCACTCGGGATCGTCGTTAGGGTTCATTCTAACTTTGTCGGCATTTATTTGGCTTGTGTTTGACCAAGTCGGTTGAGAGTTGATGAAATGACCATTATACCCCTCCCGGGGCTGCCTGTAGTGTCGGCATGGTTGCTGGTTGACTTCTAGGAGCTGCTTCCAAGACTTGGATCCCAGTCGAGTCTTTTGACCTTAGGGTTGTCTCTGAGGCTGACGTGGTCATTCCAGGTTTTTCTTTGGAGTTGTTGTGATGCTTCAGGTTAATGTCTGAAGTTGACCTGACGTCCCGGGTTGAGACCGGGGATGACTTGCACTTCCTGGGTTGAGACCGGGGTTAAGTTTGACTTCTCGAGTTACTACCGGGGATGAAATGACTTTCCTAGATTGAGACTGAAGATGGATTGACATGTTCTTGGTTGATGTTGAGTTTTCCTTGACTTCCTAAATTGAGACTATGGTTGACTTTACGGCTCGATATTGAGGTCAGGGTTAATTGGTACCTCCGGGGTTGCTGTCGCGGGTGAATTGACTTCCTAGGTTGAGGTCGGGGTTTATTTTAACTTCTCGAGTTGAGACCGGTGTTGATTGATACCTTCTGGGTTGCTTTTGGGGTTGAATTGACTTCCTAGGTTGAGACTGGGGTTGATTTTGACTTCCCAGGTTGAGATCAGGGTTTAGCTTAATGATCCGATTGACTGTCGAAACTTGATTGATGGTCCGATTGACTGTCGAAACTTGATTGATGGTCCGATTGACTCTCAGAGCTTGATTGATGGTCCGATTAACTGTCAGAACTTGATTGATGGTTCGATTGACTGTCAGAGCTAGATTAATGGTCCGATTGATTGTCGGAGCTGGATTGATGGTCCGATTGACTGTCGGAGCTGGATTGATGGACCGATTGACTGTCGTAGCTTGATTGATGGTCCAATTGACTGTCGGAGCTGGATTGATGGTCCGATTGACTGTCAGAACTTGATTGATATTGGGAATTAGATTTAGGTTGAAAGACAGGCGTTAGTGGCCTGATTTGGATTGATTGACGATTTTGCCCTCTTATCGGGTTAGTATTGGGGCAAGAAAAATTTTGAGTGTCTACAGAAGGCTCGTCGGACCTTTCGTTCTTAACTACAATGTTATTACTACGCAAGAGTGAGCACGATTGTCCGCAAGTATAACAATATAACAACAATATAATAACATGCGAGTGAATCTAAGACTTCTGAATAAGGAAAACTCGGCTTTTGAATCAAGAATGAATAACAAGAATCAAAAGAACATCTAAGGGTCATAAGACCTCGAACTATGTCCTAGGTTGTAAAGTGTTTATAGTTTAAATCTTTAACAGTCATAAGACTATGGACTCTACTTCTCGTACTTAGGGGGATTAGCCCTTAGTACCCATACTGTGCATCATATCTTAACGCTAAAGCATCGCCAATCCCCTATAATAGGGTTGTTCATCTCAGTTTGACATCAGAGTCCGCACCAAAGGAAGTTTGGTTTGGATAAGCTCGCTAATAGTTCTAGAATTTAGAACGTTCATCAACTATGGACTAGTCAAATCAATAAGGGTTCGCTAGTCTTGCAAGGTTCAACAATAAACGATATTCAAATTGAATAATAACTTCTCAAGAGTATACAATCGAATAAGTATTGTATAACTGGAATCATGCTTTTAAAGGTAATTCAATATCTCATATGAAATCTCAACTTGACTAACAAGTATAAGAACTTGTATTATGATAATATTTCAACAATAGGAAACTTGCTCAATAAAAGTAAACTTTTAGTTTAGTAACTTGCTTGACATAAGAATAATGAATAGAACGCTTATTCAACTTAAAGAGTTTAGATAAGAAAACTTGCTTAACGATAATGAGTTAGGGATAGAATACTTGCCCCGTGCACAAGCTACAAATCTAGATACAATTCAATTCCTTAACGTCCTACACATTACATTATGCATACGATGTCTATTAGTTTCATCACTTCTATGTTCAACAGTTGAACTTTTCATTTAAGTCAACTTATAACTTGGTTCATAGTGTTAATTTATTAACTAACCACATAACATGAGTATGAATTCACAATATGCGTATTATATAGGTATAATTCTTTAAACAATCATAATCAAGTTTTACAATCACAATATTCAACTTCGCACATAGTTTGTTAACTTGAACATTCACATTATCTTATACATGTCAATAACTTAGTTTATTAATCATGAATTTTAAATCATATAATATTCATGTTTATAACTTAAAACAACATCTTTTATTGTCGATAGCACTACACTTGCGTACGTGCATGTCCGACGCCATCCGATTGCCTCCGAATGCGCATCAGTTACAAAGATGGCCATTTGGACCCATGTCAACGACTTCAAATCGAAATACTTAAAGAATGAAAGTTGTTGGTCTACTCGTTATCTTTCCAAATCATCCTGAATCACCTTAATCGGAGTTTGTATGAAGAAGTTATGATTATTTTACTACAGGAGGTTAAAACAGTCTTGGTTTACACTTTTTACACTCTAGACAGCACCCACCCTCGCTGGGGCGGGTATTTAAGCCTACAAAGCCCGGCTAGGGCAGGACCCCAAGCTGAAGGAACTCTGGTTCGTGATTTTGACAATTCGTTGGCCCAATTAATTCCAATTAAATACAAATTAAACTAGTACCGTGATTTCTATGAAGTATAAACTTTATAGAAATATCATACCATGTTACTAACAAGTTTTTAACATCTTAAATCATGCAATTACTTGAATCAAATCATGAAATTTCACAGTTCTTAGTGTTCTGGACGGTTTTGAAGAAAAACACGAAATTTGACGTCACGGATTCGTTATAATTCTGAATCCGTCCGTTCAAAATTTGTTTTCTTTGGTTTAACATGTATTATCATAATTTACTAAAAAATTTAAGTTGAACAAATAATTCATGGCATACAATTGTTCGTAAGGGCCATAAGGGCCATATATACAACTTTTATACTCTGTAACTTTTGAAAACCCCAATTAAGGTATAATTGCATGAATTTATTCACTGTAAATCATCCACACATAGTATAAAACATGTTATGAAGAATTAGTAACACATATATGGTCAGATAATCAACAATCACCAAATTCCCCATTCACAGAGAACCTTTAAAACAAGTAAATGGAAAAACTCTAACAACTTTTGAAAACTTAATTAAAACATAATTACATAGTTTTAATCACTGTGATTCATGTATACATGATATATAACATGTTATTAACATATACTAACACATATATAATCACATCTTAAGTTAATTATCAAAATAATTCTTCAAGGAGAACTTGAACAGAGTTTTCATAGAAAATATATAAGAACATAAATATAAAATTGAATCAAGAGATTACCCTTGCTAACTCTGTTTGATTGTATAATTCATTCTTCTCCAAATTCAACTCTCTCAAACTTTTCTCTCAATTTTATCTAGCTATTCTCTCTGATATTTTTTCTAACTCTAGTATGAATATGTTATAAGAACTGATATATGATATATGCATAAGTATAAAACGTATATGATATATAAATATAGTAGGTAAGTGGTTGTCAGTTAATCCGATAATGGGTTAACTGACCAACTTCTTCTAGGGCCTTATTTGGCTAGCTCCATTACTCTTTATTTCCCATCAATTTAATTAATCTCTTATAATATAGTTTAATAATGTCACACCCAATTAATCATATAATCTAATTTAAATCAATTAAATAAAATAGAATAATTCCACATTAAATCACATAGTCACATAATTAAAAATTTTATTTATTAATTATGTCAAATCATTAAATCTCTAATTAATTATTAAATTAATTAGAATAACATTATGCTTATTAAATAATTCATTTAATCAAATAAGCTCAATTAAATTCATACTTTGAATAATAAAATTCTCCACATTAATTTAATCAATGTAACACATAATTAAATTAATCTACCACGAATTCATCAATTAATGATTTGATTCAATAATTAAATCATCAAAAAATATTTGTTTAATTCAATAAATATTCAATTTATATTACAAAATCTCATTCGTCACATTTTTCCCCCCTTAAAAGGATTCTGTCCCTAGAATCACGGTTCAATTAAAATTTCTTACCGTTACATTCTCCCCCCTTACAAAGATTTTGTCCCCAGAATCGCTTACACATAAATTAAGTAAATAATTATGGGTAATTCTTCATCATATGCTCTTCGAGTTCCCACGTAGCTTCTTCAGCGTTGTGGTTCCTCCGAATTAACTTAACAGAAGGTATAACTTTATTTCTGAGAACTTTCTCTTTCTTGTCAATAATATGAACAGGAATTTCTTCATAGGATAAGTCTTTCTCAAATTGTAAGGGTTCATATTCAATCAAATGTTTGTAATCGGGTTTGTAGGATCTTAACAATGACACATGGAAGACGTTGTGGACATTCTCTAGCGCTGGAGGTAAGGCTACCTCATACACAACTTCTCCAATCCTTCGCAGTACCTCAAAGGGTCCAATGAACCTCGGGCTCAATTTCCCTTCTTATTGAATCTAATCTTCCCTTTCCAAGGAGAGACTTTCAAGAAAACAAAGCTACTCGATTCAAATTCTACATTCCTACAGTGTGGATCGGCGTATTTCTTCTGCATATCCTGAGTCGCTACCAGTCTTGTCCGGATCACTTTGACTATCTCTGCTGTCTGTTGTACCAACTCTAGACCGAGTAATTGTCTCTCGCCAACTTCATCCCAGTATAGTGGAGTTCTACACTTTCTGTGGTACAATGCTTTGTAATGCGGCATGCCAATACTAGCGTGGTAACTGTTGTTATAACCAAATTTAATAAGCGGTAGGCGGTCATCCCAGTTGCCTTTGAAATCCATGATGCATGCTCTCAGCATATCTACTAATGTCTGGATCGTTCTTTCACTCTGCCCGTCTGTCTGAGGGTGATAGGCCGTACTCATTCTCAACTGCGTCTCCATGCATTCCTGTAGTCGCTTCCAGAAGTTCGATGTAAAGCGCGGATCTCTATCAAAAATAATTGACACCGGAACTCCGTGCCTCAAAACAATCTCTTTCACATATAGTTTTTCCAACAGGTCTAAGTTGAATCTGATTCTGATCGGAAGGAAGTGTGCAAATTTTGTCAATCGGTCAACAATAACCCATACTACGTCGTAGCCTTTCTGAGTCGTCGGGAGGCCAACCACGAAATCCATCGTAATGTGTTCCTATTTCCATTCTACTTTCACTTTCTGACATGTCAGACACTTTGCAACTGACTCTGCAACATCTCATTTCAAATTCGGCCACCAGAAATGCTGTCAAAGATCCTGGTACATCTTAGTACTACCGGGGTGAATCAAATACCGTGAGCTATGAGCCTCGCTCAAATTGTCTTCCTTAATCTCTAGCACTGGCGGTACCCAAACTCTGCTCTCAAATCTCAGTAGTCCCTCACTGTCTATCTTGAATCTTCGTTCAGTTCCTTCAGATATCTTTTTCTTCACCTTCTCACATTCTTCATCCTGAAGTTGAGCTTCCTTAACTTTATCCAGCAAAGTTGTACCAGCTTGCATTTGGAACAGCTTCTCGTCAATCTCCATCGGATACTTTACTTCCAATTCTAGCTTCTCCATTGCTAAAATTAGCTCCTCCTGAGAAGTCAACATCATCAATTTCTCCCGACCCTTTCTGTTTAAGGCGTCGGCAACAACGCTTGCTTTACCCGGATGGTATAAAATCTCGCAGTCATAGTCCTTAATTAACTCCAGCCATCTTCTCTGACGCATATTTAAGTCCTTTTGTGTAAAAATATATTTCATACTCTTTTGGTCTTTATATATTTCACATTTCTCCCCATAGAGATAGTGTCTCTAGATCTTTAAAGCAAATACCATTGCAGCTAACTCCAAGTCATGGATCGGATACCCCTTCTCATAGTCCTTCAATTGTCGTGACGCAGATGCAATGACCTTGCCATTTTGCATAAGCACACAACCAAGTCCTTTATGCGACGCATCACTATAAACCACAAAATTTCCTGCGTCATCCGGAGGAGATAGCGCGGGTGCTAAACTCAACCTTTTCTTAAGCTCTTGGAAGCTTGCCTCACACTTCTCCGTCCAAACGAATTTCACCGATTTCCTAGTCAAATTCATCAGCGGAGTTACGATCTTGGAAAAGTCCTGAATGAATCTTCTATAATAACCTGCCAATCCAAGAAAACTTCTCACTTTTGACGGCTTTTTCGGATGATCCCAGTTCATCACAACTTTGAATTTAGAGGGATCTACCAAAATTCTGTCCTTAACGTTCACATATCGAAGAAATTACACCCTTTCAATCTAGAATTTACATTTTAAAAATTTAGCGTACAACTTCTCTCTTCTCAACGCCTCTAATGTTAATTTTAGATGCTCTACATGTTCTTCATTGGTCTTCAAGTATGCCAAAATGTCGTCGATAAAGACCACCACGAATTTGTCCAAAAATGGCTTGAACACTCCATTCATTAGGCCCATAATGCTGCAGGAGCATTCGTTAGACCAAATGACATCACCAGAAATTTGTAGTGACCATATCGAGTCCTAAACGCTATCTTCAGAACATCCTCTGGCCTCACCTTCAACTGATGATAACCACTCCTCAAGTCTATCTTTGAAAAGTATCTCGCTCCCTTCAATTGATTAAACAGGTCATCGATCCTTGGTAATGGATATCTATTCTTAATGGTGACCTTGTTTAACTCTCTATAATCGATGTAGAGCCGCATCGTCCCGTCCTTCTTCCTCACAAATAACAACGACGCTCCCCACGGCGATACTCTTGGTTGTATGTATTTCTTGTCCAGTAGCTCTTGCAGTTGTACCACAAATTCTGTCATATTTACCGGAGCCATTCAGTACGGTGCCTTCGGTATTGGAGCCGTTCTTGGTGCTAAATTGATCAAAAACTCAACCTCTCTGTCTAGCGGAAGTCCTGGAAGATTGTCCGAAAATACGTCTGCGAAGTCCCTCACGACTGGTATCTCCTCTATCTTCGGGTTCTCTTTACGACTGTTGACTATGTAGGGTAAATATCCTATACAGCTTTGTCTTAACAACTTCCTGGCCTACATCATCGTCAGATAACTCGCTTGTCTAGGTGACTTGCTGCCATAAAACACAACCTTTGACAGAGTCATAAGGTTAATACATTTCTTCTAGCAATCAATTATAGCCCCTTAACTGAATAGCCAATCCATTCCCAGAATAACATCGAATTCCCCAAGTCTTATCAGGATAAGATCTACGTTTATAATGTTACCCTTAATATCCACCCTACAGTTCTTAAGTACGTACTTAACAGGGATCACTTCTCTATTCATAATTTCTATGTTCATAGGGTATTCTAACTCATCCTTAGGCAATTCTAAGTTCTTAGCAAAGTCATCGGATATAAATGAACAAGTAGCACCCGAATCAAATAATACATAAGCCTTAATTTTATTGATCGAAATGATACCTGACACCACGTCGTGAGACTGCACAGCATCCTGCACTGTCATATTGAACATCCTGGCAGTCGGTCTGTTGGTTACAGTTGGTCCCGTGATAGTTAATTAGAGCATTGCCACCATTGTTTCCCTTGTTCCCTCCTATTCCTGCCCCTCTAGACCCTTTCTTGGGACAGTTCCTACCCAAGTGGTCCTTCGACCCACATGTGAAGCAGGCACCTAATAAGTGGTTTTTATAACCACTTATTCAGATATAAACTAGCTCATTTTGTTACTTAAACTCAAGTATCGTTGTGCGTTTAATGTGTTTTTACTTTCTTTGGTAGATTTTATGTTTGGAACTCCTCATGGTGTGCATTGAGCTTAAAAGGACAAAAGATAGCCAAAAAGGGGCAAAGCACAGAAGGCTTAAGGCATGATGATGGCATGGCGAAGGAGCAATGATATGTGATGATGCTATGAGGCTAAGAGTATGCAGCAGAGGGAAGTTGGCAGCCAAGTGCAGCAGAGCAGAAGCAAAGCAGCAGCAAAATCTGGATTTTCAGTGCCGCGTGGCCGAGCCCTCCTCAAGGCCAAACCACGCGCTGCCGCGCCAGTCCAAAATTTTGCCAGACATTGACTTTTGCTTCAGCAGACGGGAGAAGGCATATAATTAGGGCTTTTGCCCATTTTTGATGGGTATCTCCACTAGGGAGCTCATTCTTTGGCCCTATACCCTAGTTCTTGCTCTCTTTTCCCTTTCCTTTATATTTTGTCTAGATTAGTTTAGGAATAGAATAATTCTAGATTAGTGTTAGTTAGTTAGTTTATATGGTTTAATTAGAGAAGGAGATTGAAGCAAGTGATTGACATAAAAGATCCAAGCTTGGTGAAGGAACTCAGATTTGCATTTTCTATCCTTAAACTCTCCTTGTTATCTTCTTGTATTCGGATGATGTATATTGAACTTGTGGATGATATATTTGAGTCATTTATGACTTTACTTTATTTTGAGGTTTCAATGGAACCTAATGAGTAGTTTATGTTGATTTTCTTCCATGTTGGTCTTATTGATTGCTTTGAGATTGTCTATTGCGATTTGTGCTTTAATTGCTTAATTGCTTCACTACCAATTACTATGATGACCCTTGTGGGCTTGAAAATTGAAATGTGGGTTTAGATCTAATCGTAGTAGCGGGCGATTGTATGTTCACATGACATTGAATATATGATTTATGCTTAGGATAGACATATACCGAAGCGCCGCTCGTAGTCAATTGAGAACTTGAACTTAAACCCTATTTATTTATAAATCACATAGACATATAGGGGTTTAGATAATGTCGGTGTTCATCTACGTTCTAACATCTGCGGATTGCATGTGATATGGATTAGGTGCATCGAAAGATGGCCTTCTCTCACTTTTGTGTTCTCGACTAACAAACTTTAACGATTAGTTTGACCTAACTATAAATGTGTCGACTTAGATGAATCATTAGGGGAAATTGGAATCTCATATCTTCAATATCTGATTTCACTCTAGAATTATTTAGTTTAAGTTTAATTGTTTGCCTAGTTAATTTAGTTTTTAATTAAAACACTTTACCGCCCATTTAAATAAGATTGAAATGATTATGGACTAGTGGTTTGGCGACCTTTTATCTGTTAATTCTCAGTGGGAACGATATCTGTACTTACTGATTATTACTTGTTGACCGCGTATACTTATACGTAATTGTTATACCCATTAGGGGGCAGCAACACCCTTCTTTGGGATAGGACAGTTAGGTGCTATGTGGCCTTCCTGACCACAATTGTAGCACACCCATTTTTCCTTCATATAGAACCCCAAGTGAGCTTTTTCGTAGGTCGGACATGCTTCAATTCTCTTCTTCTGCCTTGCTGATTTCCAGTCGACGAGTTGTCGGTCCACCTCCTCTTCTAATTGTTATTTCTTCCCGTGTTGCTGCCACTAGCCTTGGTATTCCCTTCACTCTCATTCTTCTTTTTCTTCTGATCCTGGTTATACTTGGTCACGGCGTCGCTACCACCTTCAGCGAGGATGACCTTCTACAATACTCCAGTAAAAGTGTTCAACTGGAACATTGACACTTTGCTATACAACTAGAGCTTCAGGCCCTGTTCAAACCTCATTGCCTTCCTCTCATCGGTGTGCACTTAATACGTGGCAAACATAGCCAACTCATTGAATTTTTCCGCATAGTCTGGTATGGACATATTCCCCTGCTTGAGCTCCAGAAATTGTACCTCCATCAGGTTCTGTGAGCTAATCGAGAAATACATCTCAAAAAATATTTCTTTAAACCTCTCCCAGGTTATTACGCCTTCTTCTCCTCGGACCTTGTTTGCCTGCCACCAAAAGCTGGCTTCTGATTTCAGTATGAACATTGCGTAGGCGGTGTTCTGGTCCTCCCTGACTCTAGCGATGCCAAACACTTTCTCCATCTTCATAACCCAAGTCTGAGCTTCTATCGGGTTCGTGGAGCCTTTAAACTCTGGCGATCCCACCGCTTTGAAGTCCTTAAACGAGGTATTCGGTGGAGCTTGAGGTTAATTTCTCTGGCCAGTAAGTTCACCAACTGCTGCACGGGGTTAGCATTAGCATTGGCGTCATTGTTGTTCGTTGACCCTTCTTGGGTCAGTTGATGGTTTGGTCTTCTTCTCGGCGACATATTTCTGTTTAAGATATACGCTAATTAGATCTTTATTCAATCCTTTAAATATTTAAGGCTTAAATTAAACATTTAAACATAATCACTTAACACATTATCTCAAATAAACTCTGATATTTTATTTAATCAAAAGTTTTAACATAATACGATATCATCATTGCTATTTACATCAACTATTCTGAGATAAAGAATCTACAGGATTTAAATCATCAAAATATTCCTTTATTTTAAACACATCGAAATTTACATTATTAACTACTAGATAGGTTTTCACATAATCAAACTGTTCCTATCACTGCCTACTAAGGCGTCGAATAGCTTTACTGCGTTCCTCCTCCATGATGTGGAACATCGTCCTGCGATCTAGCATATACCAGGGCAGACCTTTGAACTGGACTGAATAGTACATCACTCGATCCTGGGCCTTTTCAATTGCATTCTGAAACGTATAACCCGTCTCCTCAATCTTTGATCTCTTTGTACGAACATTATCCTCTGCAAGATCGGTACGTCGTGAATCTCTCACTCAAGCATCCTCTACTGTGGCAAGCCTTGCTGATTTCTCTTTCAATTCTTTCTTCAGCTTCTCTATCTCCTCTGACTTTTCTTCACCTTGGCCCTTCTCGTGGACCAACTCCCACTCTACATCTCCATGACGTGTGTAAAGGGCCTCCATCTCACCATCCTTCTTCTCGATGGTAGACTATTGCGTAATCGTCGGCTCCTTCAGCTCCTAAACAGTATCTCGTAACTCCATATTATGGTTATACAGCTCGTCATACATCTCAGCACTGCTAGAGTTCGGTGGGAACTCTTCAGGGTCTTCCTACTCCTCTTCGGCTGCCTCAGCCAAAACTTCAATCTCCTCAGGGTCTTCCTTAGAGTCCTCCTCTGAGTCAAACACTGGCACATGCTCCTGACCAACGACTGTGATCAAAAGAGATGGCACTTGTTGAATCAACTGCTCCCAGACTGTGTGAATGTCTCGGGGCTCCTCCTCTCTAGCCTCTCAGGGTACAATGCCCCTAGGCTGACTAGGTTCTCCAACATCCGTCATCCTGATAAATTAAATTTTAAGTCTTAGTTATTAAGTGATTCTGATCGATACTCTCGCAAGTATATAAGTATAAGCACATAACACATAAGTTAATCTATTATCTTTCTTAGAACTCGATCAGAGTTATCATTACTATGTTCTCGAAGGCTACAACCCTAAGGTTTTCCCTACCTAAGATTCATAACCTACAGCTTTGATACCAACCTGTGACACCACCAAATTCGGGTACGTCAATTTCCAAGGTATTAGGTGTTCACTGTATAAATATCATCTCTCTATCTACCCATAATAAATGTAACCATGCAATAAATAGAAATAAAACCAACATCTCCCCTTATGGGGTTACAACATCTGAATAAAAATACAAAATCAATCCCAGGTCATACTAACCTTAAATCTCAAATGCGAAAACATAAACAAATAAATAGTCTTACATAACTTTAACATAAGTCTTAAATACATATCAAATAAACAACAAGTCCTCATCACTTGTTGACTTTGTCCTTGCCTTTGCTAGTAGAAGGCTTGTCGGACCTTTCGTTCTTAACTACAATGTTATTATTACGTAAGAGTGAGCACGATTGCCCACAAGTATAATAATATAACAACAATATAATAACATGCGAGTGAATCAAAGACTTCTGAATAAGAAAAACTCGGCTTTTGAATCAATAATGAATAACAAGAATAACAAGAATCAAAAGAACATCTGAGGGTCATAAGACCTCGAACTATGTCCTAGGTTGTAAAGTGTTTATACTTTAAACCTTTAACAGTCATAAGACTATGGACTCTACTTCTCGTACTTAGGGGGATCAGCCCGTAGTACCCATACTGTGCATAATATCTTAACGCTAAAGCATCGTCAATCCCCTATAATAGGGTTGTTCATCTCAGTTTGACATCAGAGTCTACACCAAAGGAAGTTTGGTTTGGATAAGCTCGCTAATAGTTCTAGAATTTAGAACGTTCATCAACTATGGACTAGTCGAATCAATAAGGGTTGGCTAGTCTTACAAGATTCAATAATAAACGATATTCAGATTGAATAATAACTTCTCAAGAGTATACAATCGAATAAGTATTGTATAACTGGAATCATGCTTTAAAGGTAATTCAATATCTCATATGAAATCTCAACTTGACTAACAAGTATAAGAACTTGTATCATGATAATATTTCAAGAATAGAAAACTTGCTCACAAAGTAAACTTTGAGTTTAGTAACTTGCTTGACATAAGAATAAGGAATAGAATGCTTATTCAACTTAAAGAGTATAGATAAGAAAACTTGCTTAATGATAATGAGTTAGGGATAGAATACTTGCCTCGTGCGCAAGCTATAAATCTATTTATAATTCAATTCCTCAACGTCCTACACATTACATTATGCATACGATGTCGATTAGTTTCATCACTTCTATGTTTAACTGTTGAACTTTTCATTTAAGTCAACTTATAACTTGGTTCATAGTGTTAAGTTATTAACTAAGCATATAACATGAGTATGAATTCACAATATGCGTATCATATAGGTATAATCCTTCAAACAATCATAATTAAGTTTTACAATCACAATATTCAAGTTCGCACTTACTTTGTTAACTTGAACCTTCACATTATCTTATACATGTCCATAACTTAGTTTATTAATCTTGAATTTCAAATCATATAATATTCATGTTTATAACTTAGAACAACATCTTTTATTGTCAAGATCACTACACTTGCGTACGTGCATGTCTGATGCCCTCCGATTGCCTCTAAATACACATCAGTCACAAAGATGTCCATTTTGACCCATGTTAACGACTTCAAATCAAAACACTTAAAGAATAAAAGTTGTAGGTCTACTCGTTATCTTTCTAAATCATCCTGAATTGCCTTAATCAGAGTTTGTATGAAGAAGTTATGCTTATTTTACTACAGGAGGTCAAAGTAGTCTCGGTTTACACTTTTTTAACTCCGAACAGCACCCACCCCCGCTGGAGAGGGGATTTAAGCATACACAGCCCCGCTAGGGTGGGGCCCCAAGCTGGAGGAACTCTGGTTTGTGATTTTGACAGTTCGTTGGCCCAATTAATTCCAATTAAATATAAATTAAACTAGCATCGTGATTTTTATGAAGTATAAACTTCATAGAAACATCATACCATGTTACTAACATATTTTTAACATCTTAAATCATGCAATTACTCGAATCAAATCATGAAATTTCACTGTTCTTGGTGTTCTTGACAGTTTTGAAGAAAAACATGAAATTTGACGTCACGGATTCGTTATAACTCCGAATCCGTCCGTTCAGAGTTTGTTTTCTTTGGTTTAACTAGTATTATCATAATTTACTGACAAATTTAAGTTAAACAAACAATTCATGGCATACAATTGTTCGTAAGGGCCATAAGGGCCATATATACAACTTTTATACTCTGTAACTTTTGAAAACCCCAATTAAGGTATAATTGCATGAATTTATTCACTGTAAATCATCCACACATAGTATAAAACATGTTATGAAGAATTAGTAACACATATATGGTCAGATAATCAACAATCACCAAATTCCCCATTCACAGAGAACCTTTAAAATAAGTAAATGGAAAAACTCTAACAACTTTTGAAAACTTAATTAAAACATAATTACATAGTTTTAATCACTGTGATTCATGTATACATGATATATAACATGTTATTAACATATACTAACACATATATAATCACATCTTAAGTTAATTATCAAAATAATTCTTCAAGGAGAACTTGAACAGAGTTTTCATAGAAAATATATAAGAACGTAAATATAAAATTGAATCAAGAGATTACCCTTGCTAACTCTGTTTGATTGTATAATTCATTCTTCTCCAAATTCAATTCTCTCAAAATTTTCTCTTAATTTTCTCTAACTATTTTCTCTGATATTTTCTCTAACTCTAGTATGAATATGTTATAAGAACTGATATATGATATATGTATAAGTATAATACGTAGATGATATATAAGCATAGTGGGTAAGTGGTTGTCAGTTAATCCCATAATGGGTTAACTGGCCAACTTCTTCTAGGGCCTTGTTTGGGTAGCTCCATTACTCTTTATTTCCCATTAATTTAATTAATCTTTTATAATATAGTTTAATAATGTCACATCCAATTAATCATATAATCTGATTTAAATCAAATAAATAAAATAGAATAATTCCATATTAAATCACATAGTCACATAGTTAAAAATTTTATTTATTAATTATGTCAAATCATTAAATCTCTAATTAATTATTAAATTAATTAGAATAATATTATGCTTATTAAATAATTCATTTAATTAAATAAGCTCAATTAAATTCATACTTTGAATAATAAAATTCTCCACATTAATTTAATTAATGTAACACATATAATTAAATTAATCTACCACGAATTCATCAATTAATTATTTAATTCAATAATTAAATCATCAAAAAATATTTATTTAATTCAATAAATATTCAATTTATATTACAAAATCTTGCTCGTCATATAATCCTTCAGCTGACGTGATGCGTAGGCAATAACTTTACCACTCTGCATCAACACGCAGCCTAATCCCTTATGTGAGGCGTCACTATATACCACGAAATTTCCCGTACTATTTAGTAAAGACAATACAAGTGCAGTACTCAACCTCTTCTTCAGTTCCTGAAAACACTCCTCACACTTTTCTGTCCAAACAAATTTAACTGTTTTACGAGTCAAATTCGTCAACGGAGTTGCGATCTTGGAAAAGTCCTGAATAAATCTCCGGTAATAACCTGCCAATCCCAAGAAACTCCTCACTTCAGACGTCGTCTTCGGCTGATCCCAATTAATTACAGCCTCAACCTTCGATGGATCTACCGAAATCCCATTCTTGTCGATCACGTGGCCAATAAATTACACACATTCCAACCAAATTCGCATTTCGAGAATTTCACAAAAAGCTTCTCTCGTCTCAGCGATTCTAAGGTCAGCCTTAAGTATTCAGTGTGTTCCTCCTCAATTTTTGAATAAACCAGGATGTCATCTATGAACACCACTACGAACTTATCTAGGAATGGCTTAAACACTCTATTCATTAAGTCCATAAATGCAGCTGGGGCATTTGTTAGACCAAATGACATCCCCAAGAACTCTTAATGACCATACCGAGTTCTAAAAGCCGTCTTCGGTATATCTTCTCTTTTTACCTTCAACTGATGATACCCACTTCTAAAATCGATTTTCGAGAAGTATCTAGCACCCTTCAGTTGATCGAACAAGTTATCGATCCTAGGTAAAGGATACTTATTCTTGATCATAACTTTGTTCAACTCTCTATAATCAATGCAAAGCCGCATCGATCCATCCTTTTTCTTGACGAACAAAACTGGCGCTCCCCACGGTGAATATACTTCTTGTCCAACAGTTCTTGCAGTTGAACCATCAGTTCCTTCATCTCGATAAGAGCCATTCTGTATGGAGCTTTTGAAATTGGAGCAGTTCCCGGCGCTAAGTCGATCTCGAACTCTATCTCCCTATATGGTGGAAGTTCTGGAAAATCGTCCAGAAATACGTCCACAAACCCCCTAACCACGGATATCAATTCTATCTTCAAACTCTCCTTACGAGTATCTACTATGGAGGCTAGATATCCCATATAGCCTTGCGTCAAAAGTTTATTGGCATGTATAATAGTTAGACAACTCGCTTGTCTAGGTAATTTGCTACCATATAACACTAACTTCGACAGAGTCGTAAGGTTTACCACTTCTTCTGACAGTCGATTACCGCCCCATGGTTGAACAACCAATCCATACCCAAAATCACATCAAATTCCCAAAGTTTAATCGGAATCAAATCTACCCTAAATTCTCGACCCTTAATGTCCAATTTACAGTTCTTGTAAACAAACCTAATAGGAATAACCTCCCTATTCGCAATCTCTATGTTCAAGGGATAAACTAATTCCTCTTTAGGTAAGTCTAGGGTCTTAGCAAATTCATCAGATATGAATGAACAAGTAGTATCCGAATCAAATAATACATAATCATTTATACTATTGACCGGAATAATGCCTGACACCACATCCTTTGATTGCACAACATCCTGCACCATCATGTTAAATGTTCGGGCAGTGGGTCGAACAGCCTGCAGTGGTACAGCGATAGCCAAAGTACTGCCGCTCCCATTTCCCCCACTCCCTGCTGGCAGTCTTAGGGCAACTTTGGGCCGTGTGATCCTTGGATCCACATGTGTAGCAAGCTCCCTTCTTCAGGTTCGGGCAATTTGACGTAATGTGGCCTTCCTGACCACAGTTGAAGCACCCCCGTCTCTCCTTCATGTACATTCTAGTGTGATTCTTCCCGCATGTCGCACATTCTTCAATCTTCTTCTTTTGCTGGTTTCCCTGTTGACTTCCAGCAGAGGTGTTATCATTCCACTTCTTTTTTTGGTTGATAGCCCCGCTACCACCAGCCTTGGTTTCTGTCTCATTCTTCTTCTTCTTTTCCTGATTAAATTTGGTCACCGCGTCGCTTCCTCCTTCAACGAGTATGGCCTTTTCCATCACAGCTGCAAACGTATTCAGCTGGAACATGGAGACCTTGCTTTGGAGCCAGGGCTTTAGTCCTCGCTCAAACCTCCTCGCCTTCATAGCGTTAGTACTTACCTGGTATGTAGCAAACCTGGCTAGCTCGTTAAACTTTGCGTCATACTCTGACACCGTCATTCCTCCCTGCTTAAGCTCTAGAAACTGGACCTCCATCTGGTCCTGCGAGCTAACGGGGAAGTACACTTCAAAGAACATCTATTTGAAACGTTCCCACGGTATGGCTTGCCACCAGAAACTAGCATCCGACTTCAACATAAAAGTCGCTAAAGCAATTTTCTGGTCTTCGCTAACCCTAGCCACGTCGAAGACCTTTTCCATCTCCATTACCCACGTCTGGGCATCTATCGGGTTTACTGATCCCTGAAACTCTGGCGGTCCTACTACCTTAAACTCCTTAAAAGTCATGCCCTGCACTTGCGGCTGATTTACAAGTGCTCCAGTCAGCAGGTTCAATAACTGCTAAACCGAATTGGGATTCGGCCCATCATTATTGTTGTTATTCTTGTTCATCGAACCCTCGGGGTTTTGACGTGTAGGACTTCTTCTAGGAGGCATTTTCTGTTAAGAAATACTCTTATTAGATCCTTTACTCATTTCTTAAATATTCAAGTTCATACTTAAACATTTTAAATTAACTCTATTCACACTTGAACACATAACACGTCAATAAACTTCTTTATTCATTCATTGTCTTAAAAACATAGAATAGATAGCATTTCTGCTATTTACATCATCTTTCCTTAACTGAAAAAGTTACAGGATTACATCATTATCTTATCCCATTATTATCTCAATTTATGGGATTTACATTTATATATAACATAAAGAGACACATAATATAATAACTCTACTGTCTAGGCATGTTAAGACGTCGCACAGCCTCTCTGCGTTCTTCCTCCATCATTTGGAACACCGTTCTGCGATCCACCACGTACCATGGTAAACC
This sequence comes from Panax stipuleanatus, assembly GCA_020205555.1. Lineage (NCBI taxonomy): Eukaryota > Viridiplantae > Streptophyta > Magnoliopsida > Apiales > Araliaceae > Panax > Panax stipuleanatus. The sequence continues at coordinate 53,171,166 of CM035115.1, read as the reverse complement.
TTGGAACTGAGCTGGGTAATAGAAGACACGATCCTGGGCCCTATCTATAGCCGTATGGAAAGCGTAATCCGTTTCCCTCAGTTTGGCCCTCTTTGCTTCAGCCTCGTCTTCAGCTCGATCTTCTCGTTGAATAGCCCTCAGGCTTGTTTCCTCCACTCTGGCATGCTTTGTTGACTCTTCCTGGAAGTCATGTTTCAGCTTTGCTAGTTCAGCCCGTGCTTCGTCTATATCACTCTCCGCATGAATTAAATCCCACATTGTGTTTCCTAGCTCACTATCCAGCTTTTCAATGGTCTCGTCTCGCTTCTGTATGGTAGTCTGGCTCTCGTCCACCAGTTCTTGAAGCTCAACGTTACGGTCATAGATCGCCTCGTTCATCTCAACACTAGTAGAGTGAGGTGGGAATTCTTCCTCGAGATCCTCTTCCTCCTCTTCTGACTCCTCCTCATCCTCATCCTCTGGATTAGATGTCGGGTCATGGTCCTGACCAGTAATGGTGATCAATGGAGATGGCTCTCTCCTAACCATCTGCTCCCAGACAACATGGATGTCTCGGGGCTCCTCGTCCGTCGGCATCTGAGGTAACTCCTCCCTAGCCTGACTGGACTCTCCAACGTTCGTCATGCTGACAAGAAAATGTTAAAGTTTAATTATTAAGTGATTATCGGTCGACACTCTTCGAATACTAGAACATAAACACATAGCACATAAGGTAGTTTATTATCTTTACCTATGACCTCTATCTTTTCGATCTTCCTATGAGGCTACTACCTAAGGCTTTTCCCCCACCTAAGGTTCATACCTACTGCTCTGATACTAACCTGTGACACTCCCAAATCCGGGTACTTTATTTCCACACGATTTGGTGTTCACTTTCTAAATAAAACATACATCTACCCAATAATAAGGAATGCAAAATAAATTACAACCTTATAATTAAATAAAAATCTTCCTTGTAAAAAGGATTACAACTTTGTCCAAAATATCCAAGGTTTTAATCTAAACTTAACTTAAATAATAATGCGAAAATAAAAATATAACATAAAGTCTTATTACAATCAAAATCAAATGATAGCAAGCCCTCACTTGTTCATCTTGCCTTTCCCTTTACTCGTTGACAATACATCAACGTTCTCGGCTTTAACTGCAAGGGATTATTAATTATGCAAGAGTGAGCAAACAAAAGCTCACTTGGAATACAACAATAATATGACATAACTGAATAACTTCAAAAGATTTGAATAAATTTACTTTCATTGACAATAAAGAATTGAATAATAGTTCTTTCATCAATATTTAGAATTTTGAATATTGAAATCATCTGAGGGTTATAAGACCTTGAACTTTGTCCTAGGTTATAAACATTATATTTAAAACCTTTAACAGTCATTTAGACTATGGACTCTCAACTCATACTTAGGGGGATCAGCCCTTCGTACCATGTATTGTGCACAAACATTTAACGCTTTCGCATAGTAACCTCCCCTAATAAATAAAGTTGTTCATCTCAGTATTTGATATGAGTCCACACCAAAAAAAAAATTGTTTTGATAGCTAAAAGGAAATTTGGAGTTCCAACTACCATCAACTAAGGAGTAGTTGAATCGACTCATAATAATCAAGAATAATTTAATAATAACGAATTATGAAATAACTTATGCTTTAGAATTTAAACTTAAAGCATAAGAAAGATAAGATAGACCTTACTTGAATAATTAAGTCAAGGTCACTTTAATTAAATCATGAACTTTAAATAAGTACTTGTCCATTGCAGAAATAAAAGGACAATCTTAATAAATATTTAAATTTAAAACACTTGTATAATAATAACAAGTTTGAATTTAAAAAACTTTCCTCAAGCGCAAGCTACAGTTACAACTCACGTTCTTTAACACTTCCTACACATATATTGTAGATACTCGAAATTTTCCTTGCCCCAATACTAACCCGGTAGGAGGGCAAAACCATCAATCAATCCAAATCCAGCCACCAACGCCGGTCCTTCAACCTAAATTTGATCCCCAATATCGGTAATCAAGCTCCGACAGTCAATCGGACCATCAATCAAGGTCCGACAGTCAATCGGACCATCAATCAAGCTCCGACAGTTAATCGGACCATCAATCAAGCTACGACAGTCAATCGGACCATTAATCAAGCTCTGACAGTCAATAGAACCATCAATCAAGTTTCGACAGTCATTCAGACATCAATCAAGTTTTGACAGTCAGTCGGACCATCAATCAAATTTCGACAGTCAATCGGACCATCAATCAAGCTTCGACAGTCAATCGGACCATCAATTAAGTTTTGACAGTCAATCGGACCATCAATCAAGCTCTAACAGTCAATCGGACCATTAATCAAGCTTCGACAGTCAATCGGACCATCAATGAAGTTTCGACAGTCAATCGGACCATCAATCAAGTTTTAACAATTAATCGGACCATCAATCAAGTTCTGACAATTAACTGGACCATCAATCAAGCTCCGACAGTCAATTGGACCATCAATCAAGTTTCAACAGTCAATCGGATCATCAAACTCAACCCCGGTCTCAACCCAGGAGGTCAAAATCAAACTCGGTATCAACCCAGGAAGTCAAAATCAACCCCAGTCTCAACCCGGGAAGTCAATTCAACCCCGGCAGCAACCCGGAAGGTACCAATCAACCCCGACCACAATAACAGGTCGTAAAGTCAACCCTGGTCTCAATCTGGGAAGTCAAGGTAACCTCGACATCAACCAAGGACATGTCAAGCCATCTCCGATCTTAATTCGGGAAAGTCAGTTCATCCCCGGTAGCAACCCGGGAAGTCAAACTTAACCCCGGTCTCAACCCGGGAAGTGCATGTCATCCCCGATCTCAACCTGGGACGTCAGGTCAACTTCAGATATTAACCTGAAGCATCACAACAACTCCAGAACAAAACCTGGAACGACCACGTCAGCCTCAGAGACAACCCTGATGTCAAAAGACTCGACTGGGATCCAAGTCTTGGAATCAGCTCTCGGAAGTCAACCAGCGACCATGTTGACACTACAGGCAGCCCCGGGAGGGGTACAACGATCATTTCATCAACTCTCAACTAACTTGGTAAAACTCAAGCCAAATCAATGCCGACAAAGTCAAAATGAACCCTAATGACGATCTCGAATGGCATCTATGCAAGACAGCTCAACGGACAAACTGCGGGGAATAGAAGACCTAGTTATGTACCCATCTTCCTGGACCCGAAAAATGTTTTTTCCCATGTCATTGCGACACTCTCGGTGAGAGCTTTCTGAAAAGGTATCGCACGCCTCAAACGAACGCTCCGATCAAAAGTTAGAAAGATTTCGACCGGACATCGTATTGCTCGGAGTGCACGTACTTTGAGACGACCAAGCCGGGTACTTGGGCCACACCTAGGGGAGCCGCAAGTAGAGTGGAGGCTCCCTGGCCTATAAATAAATGTGCCCCCCGCCCGCTCATTTGAAAAAAGCCAGAACGCAGCGAACCTCTGGCAGTTTGATTTTTTGACTTTTACACCTCTTCCAAACCTAAATATTTTCACTCCAACACGTAGATATACCCATATACTACCACATATCAAAAAACCATCGGTAGATTTTGACGTTTAAAGCCTATAATTTGGCAAAAAAAAACCGTATTGCAGTCCATTGTAAGTATTTTTATGATCAACTAGTCAATACTACTACTTTGCACTGCTGTACACTCGCACACCAAGTTTCATCTTCTAAATATGCCCGAAACTTAGTTCCGTGGCCGTTTTTGTCAAAAATTGATACATTTTTGTACATAAACTCTGTTTTCAACATTTCAACAACTCGGATTGACGATCCGTCAGCTCCAGTAGCTTCAATGCACTAACACGCACATTTTGGCAACTTCGCCGGACTGGGTTATCCTCCCAGTCTGGGTTTGGCCTTTCTCTGGACACAGTTAACTGTTTATGTACTAACATTTCAATTCAGTCAAGCCCGAATGTCAAATTCGAGGTAGTTTACCGCTTTTATATATATTTACGCGTATATAAGCGACTTTCACCATCACTGGTACTCCTATCAGTCCTGGTTGACTATATTTCTGTTAATATGTATATATATTTATATATTTTCAGTTGGCCTGGACTATTTCGTGACCATTTTAATGCTTTTGCACACTTCCCCATACTGGGTGCTCTCCCCAGTCACTGGTGACTATTTTTTTGTCAATTTTAATTCCAATACGGGCACAGGCGTGAAAACCCATCGCCCTTTTTACTGTTTATATATATATATATATATATATATATTATTTCTGTCACTGCCTGGATTATTTCGTGGCTATTTACAATTTTTATATATATATTTCAATTCCAGTCTGGGCTTGCGAGTGAAAACCCATCGCCCTTTATAACTTTTATATATATTTAACTATATATATTGCTTTATTCAATTTATTCAACTACTGCATTTACCATTCATTTGTATATGAATTTGCACTGATTTTTCCTGCGGGCGGACTAGATTTATCCAAATCTCGCCAATTCTAGCTTTCAACGGTTCAAATAGGTCTCGACAGAACCTGGAAGTTATAATGGTTGAGATTTCTTTAAATCTAGTTTTTTTTATAGTTTCAGCTTCAAAAGCAACCTCGCATCCCTTAGATCGCTATCTAGTGGGAACGAGACGCTTTGGCCACGCGCAGCCAGGATTTATTGATGAATCCTTGGTTCCATTGCTACGTGATGATACATACATTTATTTTTGTACAAATTTTAACTGTGCAGGTTTTCTAGCCACTCATATGTGAGCCTAGGAATCATGGGATTCATGATCAAACTGATCAGAATCAGATTTCCATGATGGACAAAATCTAATTTGTAGATGTACCCTGCCAGTTTCTCTGTAAAATGTATATGCACAGACCTTAAAACGGTTATCCGTATTTAAGGTCTCAACATAGTGATAATATGGATTATCGTGTCAGCGTCCCTCCGATGGTTCTCATACCCATGAGGAGACCGACACTTTATATTTATGTGGTCGAAGATGCTTCGCAGTCTGACAAATCACCATTTGCATGTAGCCTTAAGGCTATAAAGATAAAATTGAGAGTAGCGATATGCTTCAATTCCTATGTCAACGTAAGGGTTTGATAAAACCAGCTTTCAAAACATAACTATCATTTCAATTCAAAAGCTTTTAAAAAAAATCAAATTAAATGCTTTTTGCAAATCAAATCAAAGACTGATTTTAAAAATCAAATCACACCCTTCGTATATAGGCTCAACGAAGCCTGTCAAAGCTTTCAATCAATCCAAAAGCCCAATTTTCAAACAGCATTCACTCACTCATTCCAGTTTTAAGGGAAATATTGAAAAGATTTCGGTACCGTGTTTACACGGGAGTCGTGGGGTGCCTAACACCTTTCTCACACTTAACCAAGCTCCCAAACTTAAAACTCCGATTTCAAGGATCAAGTTTTGACAGTGTCCAGCAAATTGGGCCTCTTTTCAAATCAAATTCGGTTGAGTTGATACAACCATTTTCAAAACTACCAAGTAGCGCCTCTATTTAAATAAAATCGTCGACATATACACATGTTGGCCTCTTTCCTAAAAAACACTTTAAACCCTTTTTTGCAATAAAAAAAGAATAAGGGTAGAGATAACTTAGGAAGATCGAGTATTTTCCTAAATTTTCCAACGTCGACATATATATTTAACCATAATAATCTAAATTAGTTAACACGTAACTAATTCACATAATTAGTTAACTCATCTAGGTTAACTCATTTTAATTATTACGTTAATAATTAATTATCATATAATTAATCACATCACATAATCATTTTACACGTCTACATAATTAATCAATTAATAATTATGTACTTTATATTAAATTATAATTAAATAAATTATAATTTAAATTAAACATTCACTTTTAATTATAATTAATCAAATTATAATTATATTTTATTTATAATTACACAAATTATAATTTATAATTAATCAAACTACATCATGTATTTATTAAATTATAATTAAGCATATTATAATTTAAATTAACATTTACTTTGATTAAAAATTAATCAAACTATATTTATCATAATTTAACAAATTATAATTTAAGTTAAACCTTTACTTGTAATTATAATTGATCAAATTATAATTACATATTATATTTTATTAATATAATTTAATACTGTTCATTTAACATTTTAATATGTATCTAACATGTTATCAAGTACATCACACTAGATTAGCTTTTCAAAATACAAAAAAAATAGACATCATTATCTTCTGCACCCCCCCCCCCCCGGCTGAGGCGGGTGTCTAAGCCTTGATAGGCCTGCCGGGGCGGGCCCCTTGTAGCGTCGGCAGACAGATTTTCGTGAACTGTGCAGAGAAAAGGCCAATTTGGCTTATTTTTCTACACTAAATTCCAATTCCAGTCAACACAATTCATATAAAACTTTACAACAATAAAATTTAAAGCTTCTAACATGTCTTAACACATTGAATCATCAAAAAAAATTATTTAAAACTCTCAATTTCATGATTTTTGAAGAAAAACCATTGTTTAGTGTTCTTGATATTGAATACTGAAATTTTGTTTCTACTTTAAAATACACAATTCAACACATGTTGAATTTGTTTTTAAACATGTTATCATTATCTAACATCAATTTGTACAACAATACACAATTAAACTTGAAATTTTTATTTTAAAAGAAAACTATGCATATTTTCAAAATACTTCACTGTGATTCTTGATGAACATGAATCTCTCATGTTCATCCTATATTTATGAATTAACAACTTAATTAAGCATGAGATTTATATACAAGCATGCTATAAACATAATATATATATATATATATATATATATATATAAATCATGTTTATACAAGTTTCATAAGAATTCAATTAACAGAAAACTTAAACTTATGAAAAACATATAAACACAAATTCTATCAACTAAAAGATGAGAGTTATACCCTTAAATTAGTGCTAGGAGAAAAGATGATGGTGTTGAATTTCTCAAACTTCCTTCTTCTCCTTCTTCTTCTCTCTTCTTCCTTTTCTCTCTATCTTTTCTCTGTTCATTCTTTGTTTTTTCTAACTAACTAACTCTTTGATTTTCTAAACTAACGTATATACCTATAATATACTTACATATATTATACATATAATACATAATTATAGGATATATAACTGCGAATACGTAATGGCCTATATTAAATATAATAATCACCATTAATATATATAAGTTACAAATTTTGAATTTAAAAAGTCATAAGGCTTGTTTGGCAAAACAACTTTATTTTAAAAAAAATGATTATTAGTAGTTAAGGCCTTATTTGGTAAGACGAGTTTAAAACAAGTGTAAGGGCCCTGTTTGGTAAAACTAAATTAAAACTTTTTTTATTCTTTTAATAAATCCTTTAACACATATTTTTAATGTCACACTTTAATCAATTCAATCTTTAGCATTCTAATTTAATTAATAAAAGCTAACATCAATTAATCACATACAAATTGTCTCATAACAATTATAATTACTCGCTAATTATAATTTCATGTAACAATTATCTCATAGACTTTATCTAATTTAATTATCTCAATTAAATTAGAACTATACCATAAAATCATTACACATCAATTAAATTAAATATTAAATATTCATTTAATTAATATATTACACTTAATTAAATTACTCCACAACAATCACATAATTTATTTATTTAGCTCAATAAATAAATCAAATCAAATATTTATTCAATTCAATAAATATTTAAAGTTATTATATAAAATCTCAATCGTTACAGTCCTTACCAGATCCTTCGGCACGATAGCTCATAGCTGAAACATATGATTTTAAGCAAGAATGAGCATAACTAGCTCAGCAAGTTTATCATTCTACTTTACAACCATAAAATCAAGAATCATATGTCGTCATTTTACATAAATGTACAATAGTTATGAAATAGTAGGAATAATCAAAATAATATTTTGAATTCCTTTAAAATCATTCCTAAGGACATATAGTCACTTAAGCATCTAAGCTGGTCAAAGACCGTGAACATTCTTTTTCGTTTTCATTCATAAAAGAACAACCGGGTACAAAGATCGTAAGCCCGATATATCTTACGAGCACGTCCAGGTGATCAGCATGTAGTACTTTGCGTTGATTAATACTCCATCCTTAAACATTTTCACGTTTAAGCTTTTTGTTAACTCCCAGTGCCCGTCGAATTAACGACGTTAAAAACCTTTGTTTATTCATACTCATGTTTAACTCTGAATTCGTACAAAAGCAATTGGCATAGGATAGCATCATCAAGAATACTTTGAAAGATTTATGAAAAATCAATCAAAATACTTTACATATACGTCTAGCCGAATCAAATGGCATCGACTATTCAATAACAGTTCATGCATAGGCATCTATGCATATTGACACTGTCCAACATAAAGTGTAGACAAGAGTTTAGAACACTTACATAACGTAAAGTCAATACAAGAGTTAGGAAACTTGCCTTTGCGTCTTTAAACCTTTTAAGTGTATGCTACTTGGTCTTTACAACTTCTATAAGATATAAGCACATAGCATACCAATTAGGTTATCATGACTGATATATAATGCGTAACTATCTTCTCCTTCTTGTATAACTTAGCCAAATTTTAAACTAATAACATCTGTTTAAGTTATTTATCATTCGTCATGGCTTGATAACATTTATTAGTCATAAGCTAACTGTCGTTGATCATTATTATGCACAACGATCGACGAAATCCTAATCGGTTCGCTACGTCGAACACATTCTCATCAGATTCCTGTCATCGAACTCCGTATGGAATTTGGGTAAGTTTTAACTTCATTTCATGTCATTCAAGTACCACACACCCATATTACATGTTATGTAACCTTATGGAATGCTCATAACTCGATTACGATTCACGATTCTCATTATTAATTTTTGAGTTTTAAATTTAAATACGTTTTGTCAACGTTTAATTCATAAAATCCTTCTTAAATATATTGTTTAAGTGATTTCACTTCATGAATATTAACCATATAGTTGCCCCATAATTACCATATAGAAAACTAGGTTAATAAATATTCATGTCAGAAAATTTGCACTTAAGCGCGCTGCAGCTTCAGACTTAGGCTTAAAGCCGGCGCTGCGACGCTGGCTCGCAAAACCTTTTCCCCTGTCCCGGCGCTACGGCGCCCCCTATGCATGGTTCCCCCCACCCCCCCGAGCTGGCGCTGCGGCGTTGGGGACTACTCTTTGGGCGGTTCTGTGGCGCCGACCCTGTTCTTCAGAAAAAAAATTCATTTGATGAGATTCTCGAGTTCGTAACGTAATCGTTACAACTCAGAATTTGCTCGTTCTAAATCCAATAGTTCATAAATCCTATGTTCTATGATTTCATCAAGTCGGAATTCATTTCTGAATTCGTTGGCGAGAAATTTGCCTATTAGTCCATTTTCACATATTCGTTAAACGTTCGTGAACATTCAACGCTCAATTCTTTGTTTTTAGTTTGAATTGGTTCGTTCTTGCTCCCGCAAGTCTTATTTACCTAATTACATGTTACACCATCAAAAACCATCATTTTCAAATCAAACGACAACTTTTGACTTCAATTCCGGGAAAATTCACGGTTTCGACGATTAACGTCTAATCGCGTAACTTTCGCTGAATCTTTGTTATTCGATATTTTTACTTCAAACCAAATGGAATCAATCTATTGGTTATTCATTAGTGTTTTTAACCATTACAAACTTCTATATTTTAATGGTTTGACATACTTATTATTCAAATTCTCATGATTTTAATAGTTTCTTCATTAGTCCTTAATCAATTATGATGATTTTATTTCTTCACGGCTTATTAGTGTTTTAAGTCCACTATAAGGCCAACCTTATTACTTCTCATTAATTGTGCTCCATCAATTCACTTCTCTATCAAATTTGGTATTGAAGGAAGTTAAAATTTATGATTTAGATAGGTATACCTCTTTGTGTTATTGGTTGTTCTTGATTGATCAAGAGGTTAGTACACTTCTTGCTTCTTATTTGCTTGATTCTTAGCAATGGAATAAGATAACTTCTCTTGATCTTGCTCTCTCTCTCTCTCTCTCTCTCAGTTTGATCAACCAACAAATGACTAGCAAAAGCCTTTAATTTATAGACTTTGCAAGGCTTAGGGCAATTTGGTCATTAGGACCAAACCTCCTTAGCCCCATGTCTTGCCATGTAAAGCCATGTGCTAGCACATTCACCCCACATGCCCACCTTGTCATCTCATGTGCCCATGGGTTTAACCCACTCGTTAACCCACGCGTTAACCCATCGGTTTGACCCATAGGTTTAGTTATTAAATTAATTCAATTTGAACGTATTTACTTCGTATAAACTTTATACTATACGTTGTATTAATTCTTGTATCCCCTTCGTATTATACTCGTATAATACCTCGTATTATACTCGTATTTATTCTATATAATAATCATTTTTATTATTATACCTAACCTTTTTATTCTTGGTTTTAGTCTTCGTAACCCTTAGGGTTTTAAGTCTTCACTCAAAAACTTCGTGAGCCATAACTACAATATTATTAGATATTCCATCTCGTCTTTAAATCCTATCATTACGCGTTTTTAGGAAATTCAAATATAATTTCCGAGCAGAAACGGATGAATAGTGATTTTACAGAAATTTCTCAAAAAACTTTTATTTTCGTCTTGGAAATTCATATGATTTAATTCTAGCACATAGCCAGAATCTTAACAACATTCACATCTTCTAGGTCATAGAACGACCTAGAAATAGCTTACTCACTTTAATAAACATTTAATATGATTTTTTTCAAATAATCAAATAAAATTCATTTACATAAACGTCTAAATTTCTCGGGCAATACAAGAGCATTAATAAGGAATCAAAGAAGAAAAGAAGCTAACTATTCAAGCTTAAGTCAAGAACACAAAGAACACGAAGGTAAAAACACGTAAACTCGAACTTTAAATTCTTTTCTATTAAATGTTTTTATAGAGAAGTATGAATTGGTGGAGCATGTCTCTTTCAGATTAATAAGGATGGATATTCGTGGACTAAAATGTTAATAAGCCATGTATAAGCGAGAATCATAATCGAATGATTAAGCATTAATCGAAGAAAACGCATAAAACTTAGAGCTTGTTGTTGATGGATAAATTGAAAACCATCGCGTATAAGTTAGGTGTAAATTGTTGTTTAGGAACTTAGATGATTGACCAATGGATTGATTCCGTTTGGTTTGGCGTAAAAATCTCTTGTAACGAAGTTATGGTGAAATTTACGAGAAAAGACGTTAATCGCTGAAATCGTAATTGACTAGGATTTCCGGAACGATAGTGAAAAGTCGTCATTGAACTTAGAAACCTAGGTTTTTGGTAACATAGTGAAGAACTATGTATTTAAGAGTCGTGGACTTAAGAACAATCAAATTCGGACTTAAAACGAAGAAACGAATGAAGAACGCTTGCGAACGTATAACGAACGCGTAATAAAAATTTAAATAGTGAATTTATCGTTAACGGATTCAGAAACTTATTTTGTCCAAATGAAATCAAAGTATGTAAGATATGTGAGAAAATGGCTTTTGAACGACCCAATTCCGAGTTATAACGATCGTGTTACGAGCTCGAGAAGGAATTGTAATGAAAAAACAAATTCTAGGGCTCAGGGCAGGCGCCACAACGCCGACCCAAACTTTGTAGAGGCGTGCCGCAGTGCCTGGCCAGAGGGCCTTGCATTGCCAACTAGAGCCGTAGCACGACCATTAACATTGAGAGTGGCGACTCAGTGCCCTTAACTAATATTTTTCCTACGCGACCTTTTGTTAATCCAACTTTTTGGGTGATAATTATGGGGAAAGTATATACTTAATATACATGAAGAAAGAATTCCTAAAGAACATGTATAGCTATGATTTTTGGAATTAAACTTTGATTAAAAGTAATTAAACGAAGAACATGAAATACGAAAATGTAAACCGTGTATCGTGTTCGAGTTTAACGCACATCTTATGATTACATAGTACGTAATTTATATGCTTGATATGAAAATGATGAAGAATGAAGATAAGACTTATGTAATCTCTATACGGAGTCCGATATCGATAATTCAGAGGAAATATATCCGAACTAACGAACCAATTAGGGTTACAACTATCGTTATACTTAAACGACGATCGATGAGTGTCGATTTATGACTTTAGATGTTAATAAGCCGTAATAAACATTGAATACCTTAAACGAACATTATTTATAGAATAAATTCGATTAAGCTATAGAAGAGAAATAAGTTGGTATAAATAATGTGCTTAGATTGTTTGGTAGCTAATTTTAGTGTGCTATGGGAATATATCATGTAGAAACTATAAAGATCAAGAACGGTTGAATTTAACGTAGAAGACGCTTGAAGGCAAGTTCTTCTAACGCTTGTGTGACCTTCATGTAAGTCAAGTTTCTGTGATTCATGTTATATTATGCATGAATTATTTATGAAAGAGTCGATGCCAATTTTAACTCAGGTAGACGAACTTTAAAGATTAGATTATTTATTTACAAGTCTTTCAAAGTAGTATTCATAACGCTATCCTATGCCAATTGTTTGGTACAGATTCAAAGGTAAGCCTGAATATGAATAAACAAAGGTGATTTATGTCATTTATTCGACGGGCACACGAGGTTGCCAAAACTTAAACGTAAATATATTTAACGGATGAGTATTGGTCAATATAGAGTACTATAGGCTGATCTCCTAGAAGTGCTCGTAAGTTATATCGGATGTACGGTCTTAGTGCCGGGATGTCCTTTTGATGAATGAAAATGAAGTGAGAATGTTCATGGTCTTCTGACCTGCTCAGAATTCTTAAGTCATTATATGTACTTTGAAATTGTTTTAAGAGAATGAAAAGTGATTGTTCATAGTACTTCATAACTATTTGTTCATTTATTGAATATCAATCATATGATTCTTGATTTTTTGGTTGCTTTATGTATTGTTAGACTTGCTGAGCTAGTTATGCTCACTTCTTGCTTGAATTATATGATTGCAGCTAAGAACGAACGGACTGAGGGTTCCAGTAAGGATAAGGGCAAAGCCAAGATGGATAAGTAGATTATCCTATAATAGAATAGTATATTTGTATGAACTTATACTATAAAAATGAAGGATGTAATGGTTAACAGATCCTGGGGATGATTTATTATTATTATTGTAATAAGAATTTAGTAAATATGTTCACTTTGATGGAGTTTTTATTGGAATGAATGTATAGTTAGTAGCACCGTGTAGCACAATATCTGTGGGTTGAAAGTACCCGGATTTGGGGGCGTCACAAGTTGGTATCAAAGCTATAGGTTATAAAACTTAAGGGGGAGAACCTTTGGCTATAACCTTGGTAATAGTAGAAGAAGTTAGAAGTGAATGAATTCGAATAGAGTTCCTAAGTAAGTATTGAGGAAACTCATTACAGAAAGATTTAAAAGGTGGAAAAAACCTTGAATAAATTAAATGTGATTTGTGATTATAATATTGTGTATTATGTACTACTAATCAACATGTTATGTGTTATTGTAGATGTCAATCGTTAGCTCTATGTATAGGGATATACATGTGGTGAGCTAGGAGTTGATGAATAGAATATAGCCAATACCGATGCCAGTGGCGGAGGTACCGATGGTGAACCTAGAAGAGTCAGAGCAGGAGGAAGATCTGTCAGAGGACTTAAGGTCGGCATCATATTTCGATGTGATGGCCGATGAGGATGAGAACATGGAGGTAGCATCGTTTAACACGGTGGTGTGGTACCTACTCTAGGGACAACACCACCAGAGGCAGTCAGAGCATTGTATCTGGCGGTGCTGGATCGGAATGTGCAACTGCGTGCCGAGTTGAAGAATTTGAGGGAGGAGGTCGATGACCTCTAGGAGGCTAAGACATCTGCAGAAGCTGATTTTAAGTTAGAGCACGATGAGAAGGTGCTCATGAAGAATAAGGCCAGAGACTATAAGAACGAGGTCATTGAGTTTCACAAAGAATTGGGGGAGAAGAACCAGAAGATAGCACGGATGTCTTACATCCACGTTAGTGCTCATGAGGATTTCAAGCTTAAGATTGCTTATTATTCGATTGAGTCGAGGTAGACTCGTCACACTATTAGTAGGGATATTGTGGCGATTCTGGCAAACCGTAAGCACGAGAATGCCATTAGGCAATACTAGTAGTAGTAAAGGAGTGTAGATATGTAAATATTTTGTGTATCTATGTAGTGACGTAAACCCTCTTTTGTATAATCAAAGGATAGTCTTTTGTAAATTTCAATTTTTGTAAGTCAATAGCAGCATAGTAATGTAATAGCTAGTGCTATGGAACCAATGTGTAAATAGTTTTGAACTATTAAGAAGCATATTAATATAACAAGGTTTTTATTAAATGTGCTTGATGTTAGTTATGTGTTATTATTTGATGAATAATAACCACGTAAAAGAATAAGTAAATAATAATGAAACTTTATTTATTTAATCAGAGAAATGCCACCAAAAAGGAGACAACGTAATCAAGAAGCTGAGCCTCGTAATGAGAATAACCAAGAGGGTCAGAACAACCCTATGTAAGAGTTCATTAATTTATTAACGGCTACATTTAACCAAGCTGGGGGTAATGTACTAGTGGTCCTTGGGGTAGATCGAACGACTACCTTTAAGGAGTTTAAGAGTGTGAGTCCGTCAAAGTTCAAGGGAACTATGGACCCTATTGAGGCCCAGATATGGGCGAAGGAAATTGAGAAGGCATTTGTCATAGCAAATATCGGGGAGGCGCAAAAGACTTCTTTTGCGACCTATATGATGAAGGGAGAATCCAACTTCTAGTGGGAGGCACACCAGAGTGGGGCTAGTGTAGGTGTTGTTACGTGGGAACAGTTAAAGAAGGTAATTTTCGAGAACTACTTTCCTACGAGTATGCAGGGTAGGATGGAGATTAAGTTCCTAGAACTTAAGCAGGGGGACATGACGGTTCCCCAATACGCAGCCAAGTTCAATGAACTGGCGAGGTATGTTCCACATCAAGTTGATACCGAGGAGAGGAAGGCTCGGGTTTTAGCAGGGACTGAAGCCCTGACTCTATAGCAGTATTTCTATTTTCCAGAGCGCTTCGTTCGAAATAATTATGGAGAAGGAAATTATTACTGAAGGTGGTAGTGAGGCTTTAAGATAATATCACAAAGAGAAGAAGAATAAGAATAAGGGAGATGGGGTACCCAAGACTGAGGGAACTAGTGGCAGAGGGAGTGCGCCCAAGAGGAAGGGTTTTAACTCTGGGAATACCAGAGCAAAACAAGGGGATCCTAAGCGTAGGATCAACGCGTACAAGACATGCGGGAAGGCTCATCTAGGAGTTTATCTCAAAGGGAAGTAAGTGTATTACAACTGCGGGCAGGAGGGTCATATTTCACCCAACTGTCCTAACCCTAAGAAGAACCAAGGGTGTTTCGTATGTGGGTCGATGGACCACTTGATGAGGAACTTCCCGAAGAAGGGGTTGGAGGATAATAAGGGTACTAGTAGTGGTAAGTTAGCCATTACTGGACCAACACCACCTAGTAGACCTACGACCCTTACTTTTAATATAACCGTCCGAGATGCAGTTGCTTCAGCAGATGTAGTGGCATGTATTATTCCGGTCAATGAAATAAATACTTATGTACTATTTGATTCGGGTGCTACTTGTTCTTTTATAGCATGCGAATTTGCTAGACGATTAGGATTACTCCCGGAAAGATTAGTAGTACCTTTAAACATTAAGGTAGAAAACGAAAAGATAATTCCCGTTGAGCATATTCATAGGAATTGTTGCGTAGATATTAGAGGTAACAAATTATCGGTAGATTTATTACCGATAAGGTTTGGAGAATTTGATATAATTCTCGGGATGGACTGGTTGTTTAACCATGGAGCGATTATAGATTGTCAAATGAAAAGTGTGAACCTTAGGGTTTCTAAGAAGCCCAAGGTAGTGTTCTTTAGTAGTAAATCACCGGGACGCTCTTGTTGTCTAACCATGACACAAGCTAGAAAGTTGTTAAAGAAGGGGTGTGTAGGATATCTGTGCCATGTTGTTAATACCTAGAGAATGGGAGCACCATTAGAACAGATACATATAGTGCAAGAATTCGCGAACGTATTTTCGGACGAGTTATCAGGTCTTCCGCCAGATAGGGAGATCGAGTTTGTTATCGACGTTGTGCTAGGGACAACACCAATTTATAGGGCATCATATTAGATGGCGCAAGTAGAAATGAAGGAGTTAATGATTCAGTTACATGAACGGTTGGATAAGAAGTATATTCAATCGAGTGTCTCTCCGTGGAGAGCACCGGTATTGTTTGTGAAAAAGAAGGATGGATCGTTACGACTTTTTATCGACTATCGGGAGTTGAACAAGTTAACGATCAAGAATAAATACCCATTGCCCAGGATCAATGATCTATTTGATCAGTTGAAAGGGGCGAATTATTTTTCTAAGATAGATTTGTGTACGAGGTATCATCAGTTGAACGTGAGGAAGGAGGATGTACCTAAGACGGCGTTCCAGACTGGTTATGGTCATTACGAGTTTCTGGTTATGTCGTTTGGTTAACTAATGCGCCAACCACATTTATGGATATGATGTACAAAGTGTTCAAACAATATTTGGACAAGTTCGTCGTAGTGTTCATTAATGATATTCTAGTCTATTCTAAGACGCCAGAAGATCGCGCTGAATATTTAAGAGTTGTGTTGGAAACACTACTGGAGGAAAAGTGGTATGCGAAATTCACTAAGTGTGAATTTTTGCTTGAAAGAGTGCTGTTTTTATGGAACGTCATCGAAAAAGAAGGGATTTCAGTCGATCTAGCAAAGGTGGAAGCAGTTATTAATTGGGAGCAACCGAGAACACCAACCGAGGTGCGTAGTTTCCTAGGGTTAGCGAGATACTATCAAATGTTTATTTAGGACTTTTCTAAGATAGCTACTCCGTTGACAAATTTGACGAGGAAGACCGTGAAGTATGTGTGGACGGAGAAGTGTGAGAACAGTTTTCAAGAACTGAAAAAGAGGTCAAGTGAAACACCTATATTATCTTGTAGTTAAGTGAAGCACCTATATTACCAGATGATACAGAGAATTTTGTACTTTATAGCGATGCTTCGTATAGAGGACTGGGTTGCATGCTCATACAGTATGGCAAGGTCATTGCATATGCATCACGACAGTTAAAAGATTATTAGAAAAGTTATCCTACTCATGATCTAGAACTCGCAGCAGTAGTTTTTGCCTTAAAAATTTGGAGGCACTACCTATACGGGGAAAAGTGTGAGATATACACAGACCATAAATGTCTGTAATATATCTTCACGCAGAAGGAGTTGATTTTGAGGTAGAGAAGGTGGTTGGAGTTGATAAAAGATTACTATTATGATATCTTATATCATCCAGGGAAGGCGAATGTTGTGGTCGATGCCTTAAGTAGGAAGACTCCACTTGAAGCAGTGGAGTCTACGGATCTAATCAGAAGCAAAAATTGTAGTCGAGCCAGATCAGACGAGGACAACAAGCATAAAGGCAAAAATCATAGTCTGTCAAGGTCTGATTTAAGAATCGTAGTGTCTGCAGCAACAAAGCTAAATCATAGTCTGCAGAACTAAGGCTTCCAAAAAAAAAATTTGCTCACAACGCTAAGGGAAGAATCGTAGTGTCAACACGATTCCCAATAAATGGGCACTCCCAGAATATCCAAAGCATGGAGCCTCTGGTTTGAGCTACAAAGATACATTCCAAGGAAACCTAAGAGCACTCAATGAATGGCATGCAAGCTAACAGAAGATACAAGCATCAACTCAATCAACATGCATATTGAAGTTGTGAAGCCATTCAAGATAATGTCTTCCACAAGAAAATCAGAAGAAGACTTCAGACATAGTGGCTGACTAGTAAAAGTCAGTAAGTGCAGATGCTGTTAAGAGAACAGAAGACAACGATATTGAGAATCACTCAGTATCGTAGTGTTTGCCGAATGAAGAAGGAACTGATACAGTTTATACAGAAATAGCGGCCAGCTTATGAAGAACAAGATATAAGTGATTATGCATGAGTCAGACCATTGAAGATAGGTGAACGGGAGATCACCAGGAGAAAGAGAGTTGGGTATGCCACAAATCTGAAGTGTCTTGATATTCAGAAGATGCCAGAACGACAAGTCAAGATATCAGTTCCTGAGATCAGTCAAGGCAAGCAAAAGTGTTGAAGCACTGCACAAGTAAAGGAAGGGGTGTTCTACATTGAAGATCCAAGAACACTCTTCAGAATTATAGTGTTGTCTCAACCAGTCAAAGAAACATTCAACAAGGACACACTACGATAAAAGTCCAAGAACAATCTGCATCAGAATCGTGAAGTTTGGGCATCTGAGTTTTGAAGCACTAGCAATGAATCAATATGAAGACTGACATCCGAACATTGCTAATTGAGAGCTTCGATGCAGAAGGACAACTCCTACGGATTTGAATCAAGAATCAAAAAAGAGTAATAAAGGTGACTACCAGCCTGACATAGAATAGTGACATCTCTGAGCCGGTAGGTGAGAAAGCAGAGTGTTGTGTCATAAAGTCAAAAAGGAGCTGTCATGACACATCAGCAGTCTGCACCAAATAACTTGAGATCTGCGAAGTAATTCAAATAGCTTCCAATGGCTACTTTCCAACGGGAAGATCATAGAATGGTATTTAAGAAACAAGCTTCAAAGATAAGAGTTGTTGCTGAGTTGTAGATTCGTTGAGTTGTTGGAATGCTATATTGTTGACTCTACGAGTTCCACCTAAGCTAAACAGAACAAGTCTCAGTGACAGTGAGACTACGATGGTGGAAGTGAAGCAGACTTGAACAGACTAAAGCTTCACTAAACAAGGATGAGAATGCCACTAAAGATGGCAGCCAAGCTGAGAGTCGAGAAGTACAAGAAGATAGCATTCAGGAAAGTGGCTGAGCATAAAGAAGATCGGAAGAGCCACTCTACGGATCACTATGAAGAACCAGAAGTTGAACCAAAAAATATGCAGAACCATGTTTGCATATCATTCAAGAAAGGTTCTGTGATGCCACTAAATCCACGTTCCTTCGAAACCTCTGATTCGGTGCAGTCACGATACTACTAACGCGGAACAATTACATCTTTTAATTATTAGTAAAAGAATGCAACTTTGTTTATTATAATTTAGAATATAAATTCTATTTATATCCAAGATCTTGTCTTTACATCATATTCGATGTTACTAAAATGCGAAATAATTTAAACTTTTCAATCTCCTCTTGAATAAAATCTTTTTATTGATTTCATAACTTTGAATCAATTACAAATCCCTGAATCAACTTTATAATATGATTCACTATATTCGAATTACCGTATAACGTTTACAACTCGACTTAATATCCTTTATGTATCGACTAATACATCTTTACAGTACGACAAGTTTTTAAACAACGTATACAATTATCAAGTACAACTCTTAGAACCTAAACAGGGTTCAAGCGATAATCTAAAAAGTATTCTTCATTGCGATACTATCTATCTTTATCAATCAAGAAGCACGAAATTTTTACCGTGAATCCTTAACCTGTAAAAGTGGTTATTTGCGAGAGTGAGCTCGACAGCTCAGCAATTCTAATAGTTTTCATGCATCACATAGCATACAACATCATACTCAGTTCATGCATTTATAAACAATTTATATTTACTACGCATGTTACTTTCACATAACAAGTATATCATCAAAGATCAACTTTCAATCTCATTTATATCTCATATACAGTTCATATATAAGTTCACATTATCCCAGCATAATATAATTCAACTAACAGTTATTGAATTCATATATCAAATAGGAACTGAAAGACTTGCCTGATTCGTAGTTTAACAACTACGACTTAACTGCTTAAGAATCTCTGCACTTTGTGTAATCCTACACAATTATATTAACCATAGAGATCACACTCATTAGTTATATGTATCCACACATTCTCAATATAATAATAAAGGTTACATTGTCGTCTAACTTGGTTCTCAGAACCTTCGTCTCACATTCTTATCGTATTTCTAGAATAACTATGTAAGTATACGTATACTTTAACCATACGTACTTACTAACATTCTTCATATACAATGCCTGTCTACCACTAATCTATTTACATATAGCTAGTGTAGTCCATCTTTTGAGTTAATCATTCTCATTTATCATTACTAACACATAAGATCATAACAAAGTAAATATACTCTATTAACCGTCGAAGTCGGATTCCAGTATTAACATATGGTCCTACATAGTATGTATACACATTAAAGGATACTTTCATGCTCGTTTAACATTTTCACGTGCAATCTACATGATATAGGTTCTAAGTCAACATTCCAACAATTTAAGGCCACTCATGGTCATGAACATCACAAAGTTTATCATGCTAGTTCTTTAAACACATAAAGTATTCATATAACTCATACTGGGCATGTTCATGAATATTCATACTTCATACATGTAACTATCATGATTATTAGTTTGAAAACATGCTTTGTTTACGCTAAACTTGGTTTCATGATATGTAGTCATGGTATATATATACATGTATGATACATGAGAGAGTCCAAGTGTATTATCAAACATGTTCATAAATATCGGAATCCAAACCTCAAGGTAATATGTCAAGGTACATTTTCAAAACTTACACTTTTGTTAGAAATATGCACTAGTGAAGTATGCATGCTCAAGTTACATTATGAAACATATGTACGCAAATCATCATGCCTTTCATGCATTCTTAAACCATACTAATGTGTTTGTAAAATCAGAACGTTAGCATGGTATAAACATGTAAAAAGTTCATTTTGTAAAACTTACATTTTTGCTACTAGTGAGGTTTGTATGTTCGTATTTCATTATGAAGCTTATCTACGCAAGTGAACATATAAATCATGTATTTCTAGGTCATACAAATATGTCTCAAAGGTCAGAATGTATATATGGCATGTTCATGACAAGTTCACTTTAAAAATTCTAAGTTCATTTCATAACTCATAAAGCCTTTCTTCAATAGCGTATACTATCATGGTCATACATGCTTATGTCATGACAAAGTACTCCTATATGTATGTTAGTCATGTCCACATGCTTATATAATGAGATACTACATGCTAACATATGACAGCAACTTAATAGAAACAGAAGTCAAGCTTTAGGGCCTGGCGCAGCTGCGCTGCCGGCCAGTTCAAGATTGGCGCAGCTGCGCAGGTGTGCGGCCAGGGGCACTGACTGCTCTGCTTTGGCAGTTTCTTAGCCCTACTCAGAATTTTCACAGCAAATTAATTCTACACTAGCCACAACACATTTCTATTATGCTTATCAACTTAAATAATACTTGACAAACATATTCCAACTCAGTTATCATAGAATCCATACTTAATCCAAAATCAAGAACTGAAGAACATGGATAGGGAGTTATACCTCTGCAATATGAACTTGCTGCTATAACAATCCTTAGACTCCTTACTAACATGTTGTATTCTCTCTCAATTTTCACTTAACATAAATCTCAGCAAATGAAAACATGAAGAAGGAGAGCTTCATTTATAGACCATGCATTACACAGACATTAACTTTCTACACCATTTTAAACTAATGGGAAGAAGAAGGATTCAATGGTTATAGGAGAGGAGTTGGTAGAGTAGTTGATTTTCACTGTTAAGACCACTCCCCCTTCATGATTGTTGCTAGTTTGCTGAGTTTGAGAAATGGAGATAGGCTAGCCTTGTAGCCATTCACGTGTAGAGAAGATGGGACTCTCATTGTGGGAGAATTTTAATCTCAGCAACATAGCAAGTGTGAATACTTAGGCTATATACTTGTACATGGGTTATACACTTAGGTTATAAGTTTATTTAGAGTCACAATGTTACTTCTAATAACTAAACAATAACACCATGTGTCAAGTAGGGGTATATATATATCATCATATCATCCATATATATCTCATCCTACCGGATATAATTCTATCGGGTATCATCACAGTGTATTGTCTCCTTTATTATTAAATTTCATTAATCCAATAATTGTTTACTATATATTCATGATATATTATTTTATTGTATACTTAATATACACATTGTCACACCCACATTTCATGTAGCTCACATAGTTTAATTAATCTTGATACATGGTCCCTATATATAGTATAGTCACATAATTGTTGCACCACACTATATAATATAGTTGCACTACACTTCACACTTCATATAATATATAGTTAGTTACTATACGCTATACATTTTATTCGCATACTTGCACATAGAAGTAAATAATTTACTTATCTCATTAATTAATTAATAATAATATTAATTAATCCATTTCTCATTAATCAATGAAATTATAATTTCCACACTAATTGATTAACACTTAATATGATTTATTATCACGTTAAATATAAATCTTATTATATTTATAAATCATTTACTCATTAATCAACATATTATCTAATAATTACTTGATAATAGTATATTGCTCATAATAATAATTAATTAATATTATAAGACAATATATCTCATACCTCAGCAATACAATTCCGATTATATCTATAATCAATTTCCTTATTATTATATTATCACTAGTTATAATAATAAATCAACATATTATTATAATAACAATTAATATAGACTAATTGTTTAATTAATAAATCTTCCGTCCTTGAATTAATTTATTCATCAACGAATCTATTATCGTGTCACACAAGGCATATCTCACAAGCTTACACTAAGCTTATTCTCATTCTCATTACTTATCCATTTCCCACCACATTACTACTTATCACATGTCCAATTTAATTAGAATTATTAAGTCACAAGGTCCACATATAAATATATTACGAATAGAATATTCAAATATTATTTATAACACTTACGGTACTATAGCAACTCAAGTTATTAAAATAACTTAGTTTCCTTATATAAATTAAACTCTTTTGAAAAATACATTAGAAATTATGTATTTAGCCTTAACATAAAACATTATGTTTTCTCCAAATAAGCACATTCATTATTAGAAAATAATTTATTTATTATCTTAAGATATTATAATTAATATAATATCTATTAGAAATAATCACAGGTACGACACATGTACATTATATATAGAAAATAGGTAATAAGTTTATTTCCTATTATAATAAATTATTTCCCTCAATTTATTTACATATAGCAAATATGCTTTAATATATTTACCATATTAATTAATCATACCTATTATCTCATACAAAAACATATAAGGTAATATTATTATTCAAAAATAACATTTCCTCCTTTTATGAAAATAATTCAATATTAGAAATTATTTTAATACCCTTTATTAGAATTAGTTTTATTTCTTTTCTATAAATTGTTCCCAAAATAATTTCTTCAAATATTCATTATTCATTTAAAGATATAATGATTTCCATCTCCCTTTAATAACGTATATATATATATATATTAACGCTATTCGCACGTCAAACTTTCTCACATATTACTACTCTAAGTAATATTTATAAAAAAAAAGTATCAACTATAATTACATATTTAACACACATAATAATTCACTTCTTTACTTAAGTAAATTAAACCCTATACTATATCACCTTAGTTAATTAAGGTTCGATATTCACATATATTATTCTATAATATAACTCTCAACTTAAATTAACTAATATTTATTCTTATTAGTTAATTCCTTAACTAACTCATTCTTCACTATCCAAACCTATTCACGGATAGTTTAAGTGCTATTAATAACCTATACTATAAACATACTAGTTATTAATATACATACACAAGAATATGGTGATTATACATTAAGGATATTTAATGTCACCAACTTACTATGATAAAATAATTCTATAAATTATTTAATATCGATAGAAATTTATCCACCTCCTTTACCTCAATTGAATCGTTTCTAAAATAAATAACAAATATATATTAATAATATATATTTATAACTCACAAAAACACATATTACATAGTCCATATTATCCTATGTAATATAATACCACATACCTCATATCACATATATATATTCTTATTCGAACCCATCTCACAGTTTAAGAATTTTATTTATTAAATCCTTATTTAATAATTTCTGAAAATTCGGGTTCTTACAGGTTCAAGGGCTGCTAAGGACCAGAAGAAGGTGACCCATAATGAAAAGCCTTAGCAGTCCTAGGTGGTGGTGGTGCACAGCTGACATCAAGTGAAGATGAGCTGAATAGAATGAAGATCAGCTGAACCTGAGAAGAGGTCCAGACTCAAAGCAGAATGCTGAGGACCAAGCCTAGCTGCTAAGTACAAAGATGATCAAGCTTCATGACATCTTAGCAGCAAAGCACAAACAACAACAACAACAACTACAACTACAAGTAGCCAGGGCCTGAGGGGTCCTTGTCTAGAGGGACTAAATGAGTTCCAAGTCAGAGGGCTAGAAGAGTTCTTAGTGAACTAGAGATTCCAGGGCTACTAGCCTTGAAGAGTTCTTAGTGAACTAAAGGAGTTCCAAGTCAAAGGACTTGAAGAGTTCTTAGTGAACTAAAGTTCCAGGGCTGCGGGCCTTTAAAGAATCTTAGTGATTCAGGGTGCTGCCCATTCCTTAGTGGATTTCTTGCGAGAGTGCAGAAGAGTGGATTAGAAGCTTGTGTCTCTGAACCACTTAAAACTCCTTGTGTCTTTTACATTCTATCATTTACTTTTTGTCTTTACATTGTGTACTTAACTGCTATAACTGCTATGTATGTTTTAACTACTTACAACTAAACTAACCCCAAGAACAATGTATTAATGTTTATCAATATATCAATGAAGGGGACATTTAACTTATTATGCTGTGCTTGAAATGATTCTTATGTTTGTCATGTGCTAACTTCTTAGCAATACAAAATAAAAAGGAAAAAAGTTTAAAAATGCAAAGGATCTATTCAACCCCCTGCTAGATCTATTGTGTGCCTACTGGGAACTAACACAGGTCATTCGTACTTCAAACTTGGACAAGACCTGATTGGTTTGATTTTTTAACTGAATTTGGTTATTTAATTTTTTGATTTTTGATTTTTTGATGATTTTTTTTTCAATATTTACATGCATGGAAAATAAAAGGCATAACACTAAGAAAGTGATAACGTCCTAACATCTCCTGGAACTCGTAACTTTCCTTTGGATCTAAGTCTTCTTGGCTAGTTGAGGCCTCATAATCCAGTTGTTAGTAGTTATGTTTCCTTCTAGTCTCGTGATAGAGCTTACCTCCTAGTCATGAATATCTTCAATAATGGCCATAATTTGATCGTCTTCTGATTCAGCATATCCCTTAAGGAGGCTTAAATTGGACTCATCGTAAAAAGGGATGAACTCTAGATTCCTCGATGGGTTGGCTTCCCTGACAACTTCAACACTTTTTTCTTTATCTATTCCCTCACCTTTCTCATGGGCTTGAGAGCTTTTAACTTTGACGTCCCTCTCGACCCGTTGTTGTATTTCTCGCAAGGAACTTTCCTTTTTGGCTTTTTCCACATTGGGAAGGATCAGTATTTCCTCCTCATCTTCCAGAAGGGTAAATTCAGGAATGTGGTTGCTAATTTTTGGCAACAAGATGTTAGATAATGGTGGATGAATTTCCTTGGGGGACTCTCTTGTCTCCTCTGTCACTCTTAGCAATAGGATCAGTCCACCTTGTGTCTTGCCAGGATTTATGCTCACAGCTGTCACCCCCTTTGAACTGCCTGTTTTGAGTGTACATCTTAAGCTCTTTATTTCCCTTTCGCCTTTTCTGGTCATGGGAACTTCTATCTTCAGTTATCCATTTTTAATGAGATCCTGGATTTTATGTTTTAGAGACCAGCATTCCTCAGTTGCATGTCCAGGTGAGTTAGAATGGTAGAGACATATCTTGGTGGCATCATAACTTTTTATCTCGAGATTTGCAAGGGGCAGCAACTCAGTAATCTTTCCCTGCGCAACCAACAGTGCTAACACATTTTCCAATGAGTCCCCCAAAGGCGTGAATACCCTTCTCTACCTACTCTCCCCGACTCTCGGTGCCGTAGGATTTTGAGGGTTTGCCAGTGTTTGGCATGTTGCTTGATATTTCCTATTTGGGAATTCGCATTTCTTTGGACAATTTTTCCTTTAGCAAGATCTTCTAGTAAGTTTATCATTCCACCTTCTTGTCTATTTAGCATGCTTTGATCTTCTTCATTTAGCTGGATGATCTTAGAGTGAGATAGGCTTACATCTCGAATAACTTCTTTTTTTCTTGGCTTTCTGATAGTTGAGTGAAAAGCTGCCTTGTATCCTGATGTTGGCGTATTATCAAATTAGCCAACAGAGTTACTTGATGTTGGATCGTATATAATTTTTGCATCAATGTCATACCCACCTCTGAATTTTCCACCTCTAGGACATTTATTCTGTTCCTTTGGGGGTATTCCTCCATCCTTCGTATGTATTTACGATTTGGACACATTTCGACGCTTCCTGGCCCAATCATGTTCACTTCCACTGTATCATGCTGTAACAGAAGGTTTGTGTTGACATTTGGATGGTTAGGTTGTTGGATCACAACATCGCCTTTTTCGACCAGGTTTTGGATTTTATGCTTTAAGGACCTACAATCTTGTATATCGTGTCTTGGAGATCTTGAATTGTAAGCATATGTGTGGTTTGGATTGTATCTTTTGCTTTTTGGATCCAAAGGTGGAGCCAATTCAGTAATTTTTTTGTGATCCATTAACATCACCAATACATTTTCAAGGTAATAGCCAAGTGGAGTGAACACCCAATTTTTTGTTCTTTTAAATTTTCTCTTTCTGTCCTGGCATTGATTGAATCCGGTGTGTTGTTAAAATGACAGATTACCTTCCCTCTTTCAACTGGGGGGACTATGGTTGGGTCTCCTAGCGTGCCCCCATAAACATGAGGTATACTTCTACATCACCTTTCTTGGGTACCCTATTAGGATCACACGCATAGTTGCCAGACTGTATATGCTCGGCGACTACTTTCAAGGCCGTGAGATCATTAATCTTACCTGCTTTCACGCCCATCTCTATCATTTTGCCGTGTTTGATAATCTCTGAGAATTGCTTTCCTATTCCAGCTAGGATCCTCTCATAGTAAGGTTCCTCTTGGATGTCTATGAAAGTCATCACCATTTCAGTTTCTGTCATAGGCAGGCTGACCTGTGCTGCCAGATGTCTCCATCTTTGGACGTATCCTCGGAAAGATTCATTGTTCTGCTTTTTGACTTTAGTCACTTGGTATCGATCCGGAGCCATCTGAGACTGGAAGCTATATTGATTTAGGAAGGCATAAGCTAGCTCTTCCCAGCTATGAATTTTTGCATTGTCAAGTCGGGCATACCATGTCCTAGCTTCTCCAGTGAGACTCTTTTGGAACAGCTGCATTCTGAGGCTTTTATCTTCAGCATAATACCCTAGCTCGCCAATTTATACTTTCAGGTGTGTATAGGGATCGCCTACACCATTGTACTTTTCAAACTCTGGGACTTGGAATTTGTCAAGATATCTAGCCCCTAGGAATATGCAGAGACTTGAATAGGTGACACTCCCAAGGTTTCCAGCCCCTTTAATTTCCCGAATGGTTTCTTCCATTTGTTAGACTTTCCTTCGGATATCGCCAGTTTCCCGTTCTTCCCTAAGATTTGTGATTTTGGGGTTTTTGTTAGTTCTTTCACTGAATCAAGGTTCAGGGATCTGTATTTCCCCCTTTTTGTCAGCACTTTGATTGCCACCCTGTCAGGAGGACTCTATTTGAGTGGGCATTGCCTGGCCCTGAGTGCTTTTACTTTGTTCTTTTAGGAGGATAGCCAACTCTATTATTTGTTTCTTAAGTCCCTCAAACTCCTTTCGAGATACGAAATATGATTCATATTGGGCACTTTTGGCCATGTCGGTGGATAGGCTTTGTGCCTTTTTAAATTTTGATCTGGCAATGGGACCAATCTTACCTACAAAGAGAGTAAGTAGTTTAGTCTTTGATAAGAATTAATAACATTCGTTGATGCAATGTATTAGTTATTTATGTGGTTTTAATATTTTCCTGCAAAACAAACTTTAGTTGTTTTGATGACAGGATGATAAGATTTGATGTCTGTACAATAATAAAATTGAGGGGAAATAGAATGTACATTTACATTTCTTTTCTTTTTCTTTTCTTTACATTTCCATGGAACGTAATTTACATTGAATCAATCTTTACATGGAATTTAAAGGGAAAGGTATGAAGATACTCCCTTTCGCGTTTGGTTTATCATAGGCTGACCTATCTTAGGTTACTCTCGTGGCTTTTCGGCATAAAGGTCCCCAGAACATCACAATTTACTAGAGGGGAAATTAATTAGATCTTTCAATTGGAGAGGATCTGAGTGGTGCCTTTCCTGAGCCTCTTAGGATTAGTCTCCTTTGAGTCCAGTAATCAAACACCGATGGGTTCGCCTCCTGGTGGAGGAATCACACAACATATATTCACATACATCGTGTCTCACTGTATGAAATGATTACATTGGTGCGAAGCATTAACATAAAGCAGTAAAGCATTCATTCACATCCATAAAATGTAAAACGCAGCATCCACACATACGCAAATTTAAAAGGGAACTTTTGAAAAGATTTGAGCGCGACCTAAACCCTCTACTGTCCCCAGCAGATTCGCCACCTGTCGATGTCTGGAAAAAATCTTGTCGCTATGGACCTGATCTTTCTCTCTTCCTAAATTTTGTTATTTTCTACCCTTATTGCCTTATCTATTTTATGAAGGGTGAAGTTTTTAGGAAAAGGCCAACATGTATCATGTCGACGATTTGCAAAGTTTACGGAGTCGCCAGTTGGTATATTTTGAAATGATTTTACCAACTCAACCGAGTTTGTTTGATTTTGCAAGTTTGCCCAATTACTGGACACTGTCAAAACTTGATCTTAAAACCAAAATTCTTAAAGTTCGGGGGCTTGGTTAAGCGGGGGGAAGGAGTAAGGCACCCCCCCCCCCCCCCCGACTCCTTTGAAACACGGTATCGCATCTTTTCAAAATTTCCCTTTTAAATTGCAATGCGTTTGTGTATGCTGGAAGTAATTGAGCCTACGTTTGATTGAAAGTATTGTCGTGCTTCGTTAAACCTATATACGAATGGTTTGATTTGATTTGCAAAAGTCCATTTTTAGACAAGATATGAGAATGATGTTTTGAAAGGTTAGTTTTCAAACCCTTTCACTTGTATAGAAATTGAAGCATGTTGATACTTCCATTTTATTCTTTTCAGCCTTTGGCTCGATTGGAACGGTGATTATCGGGATGCGAAGCATCCTCGACCACAGAATATATGTACAAGTGTCGGTCTTCTCATGGGAATGACAACCATTGGAGTGACTCTAGTACAGTAAACAATATTTCACTATGTTTGAGACCTTAAACACGGATAAGCGTTTTAATGTCCCTCAGATGTACATTTTACAGGAAAACTGGCAAGGAACATTTGTAATGTGGAGTTTGTCCATCGTGGGAATCAGATTCTGATCAGTTTGATCATGAATCCCACGATTCCAAGGCTCACGAGAAATGGCCAAGAAAACCTGCACAACACAGATATTCACAAAAAATACAATTTGTACACTAGACGTTGCAAAAATAAAGGATTCATCAGTCAAATCTTTGCATGCGCATAGCCAAAGCTTTCCGTTCCCACTAGATAGGGATCTAGGGGCGCAATGTCACTTTAAATATTTAACAAAACTAGCAAGAAACCTAAATTTAAATAAATCTTAGTCATTCTAGCTTCCCGATTCCGGTTGGACCTCTTTTGAACCGTTTGGAAGGTAGAAATGGCTAGATTTAAATAAATCTAATTTGCCAAATTAATATCAAAAAAAATCATATCAAATGAATAATTGAAATAGATATTTAATCACAATGAATAAAGAAATATATATATATATAGTTATATATATATAAAAGCTGTAAAGGGCCACGAATTAGCAATCCAAGCCGACTGGAATGTAAATATATATATATATATATATATATATATATATATATATATATATATTCAAAAAAGCTATAAAAGAGCCACGGAGTAATCCAAGCTTGACAGAAAAGTAAATATATATATACATATATATATATAAGTGGTAAAGAGTTATGAATTTCTCTAGACTTAACTGAATGTAAATATATATATATATATATATATATATATATATATATAGAAAAGCTGTAAACAGCCACGAAATGATCTAGGCTCGACATAATGTATATATATATATATATATATATAAAAGCGATAAAAAGGACACAAATTTCCAATCCAGGCCAAACTTAAATGTAAATGTTATTATATACAGTTAGTATATATATATATATATATATATATATATATATATATATATTAAAGCGAAAAAGGCCACGAATTAGAAATCCAGGCCAAATGAAGTCAGAAAGATTATATATATAGTTATATATATAAAAGCAGTAAAAAAGCCACGAATTAGCAATCCAGACCCAACTGAATTAAAAGTTAGTATATATATAGTCAATTATATATATAATAAAGCTGAAAAGGCCACGAATTAGCGATCCAGGTCAAAAAACTTAGTGTATATATATACATAAAAGCGAGTAAAAGCCACGGATCGACGATCCAGGCTATGCAAACGAATAAAAATATATATATAATAATATATACTAAAAAGTTAGCTAAAATGGCCAAGGAACTGAGTTACGGGAAAAACTAGAAGACGAAACTTGATATGAACGTTCACATATACGTAATGAAGTAGAAAATGAGTTCTGATCGTAAAAATACTTAAAATGGACTGCTACATGGGCTTTTTTCCACTCAGTAGGCTTCAAATGGACGTTTCCATCGATTAATTTTTGATATGTTGTAGAATATACGTATACAAATGTGTTAGAAGAATAAAATCGAAGTTCGGAGTACTAGAAGTAGGGCTAAGGGATGAAATGGGCGGAGTTTCAAAGTGTTTTCATATTTTTTTCTTCTCTTTTCTTTGCTGGTGGGGGTTATATTTAAAGACTTGACGGTAGAGGGTCTACCCGTGGCAGCCACGGGTCTACCTGCGGCTATTTGTTGTGGGCCCCACCTGGTGGGTCCTGTCGTCTCGAAGTACGTGCACTCTGAGCAACGCGATGTCAGGTTCGAACATTCCTAACTTTTGATCAAGGCGTCCGTTTGAGACGTGCTATACCTTTCCGAAAAGCCCTTTTAGAGAGCGACACAATGACATGGGACTTAACCTTTTCCTAATCCAGGAAGATGGGTTTATAAATAGATCTTCATTTTTTCGCAGTTTGTCCTTTGAGCTGTATTGTGTTGTTTTCACTCGGGATTGATGTTATGGCTCTTTCTGACCTTCATTGCATCAATTCAACTTGATTTTTACTGATTTTGGCTTTAGGTTGGAAAAATGACCATTTTGCCCTTCTGAGGGTTATCTCCAGGATTAACATGGTTTTCGACTGCTTCTCGGGACCGTCTCCGAGATTTTGATCCTTGGCGGCTCTGTTCTTTCTCGGAGTTGTCTATGACGCTCCCAAATCCGGGTTCCCTAACCTCGGGTTTGGTGCTCACGACCCATTATATATATCTCAACTAACTACCCATTCATTTATGAAAAACATTTATACACCATTAATCATTATTTAATATTAATTAAATAATAATTAATTAATTAATTGATTAACTCAATTTATTATTTAAGTTTAGTTAAATAATAAGTAGTTATCTTACTAATACTAACCCATTTTAATTATTACTTACCATCATTTAAATAATAATTAAGTAATTATTTATATTTTATTTTATATGTATTTAACTTAATAGCCCATTAGTGGCCTTAAAGTTATTTATTACAATATCTTGCTTTCATTTCGTTCCATAATGATACTCAAATTTTCGTCCAAAATTTTCAGATTTGGGGTCCTTCATGGAAACGCCCGTAGAGCAAAATCTACAACTCGAATTTTGGTTCCGTCGGAGGCGTTGGATTCGTATCTTCCCTAACTCCAATTTTTATTCATCAAACATCAGATCATGTTTTGCTTAGGTCCCAGAAATTAGTACCAAAGTGACTGATCAGCAGGAAAATTTGCAACAGCTTAGTCGTTTTCCAGATTTGAGGTCCTTTACGAAAACGCTCATATCTCGAGATCTACATCTCGGATTTGGGTCCATTTGATATCGTTGGATTTGTGTTTTCCCAAAATATGTTTTCCATATATCAAACACCAAATTTGAGTTTTCTTTGGTTATCAAAAATAGTCTACAAGTGACTGATCAGTAGCATGTTCTCAACAGTTGGGTAGTTTGGGATTAAATCCATATCTTGCTCATTTTAAAACATATTTGAGTGATTCCAAAGGGGTTTATCCCTTAACTCATGCATCTAGCATACCAAGAAAGAAAACCTCAAATATCACTTATAGATCTCAACATGCACATGATAAAGCATACTAGTTAAACAAAAATTCCTTCAAAAATCCATTTAACTTCCTTTTTCCAAATCTCACCATATGAACTGATATAAATCCATAAGTCTCATTTGTTAAACTCAAGATCTAACACTCTAATCATGATATTAACCATATTCAATATGCATCACAAGAATCTATCATACAATCACCTAGTGCATGCATGCATGTGCCTTTCTCTACTCATTTAGTACAAATCTCCCTTTTGATATTATATTCAACTTCAAAAAAATGTTTTGATCATCAAACAAAACATTTATACACCAATAGATGAAGAGTTTATCAAAGATTAAACTTAAGACTTTTGTTTCATCAAAAACCCGCCAAATAAGAAATAAAACTTTAAAAATAAAGAGAATCAATACCTAGTTTTTCTTGCTATCTTCCTTATCTTGCCAAAGTAGCTTACAAACTTGGCATGCATGAAGCACAAGATCCTCTCTTCTTCTTCCTCTTGGCCGAAAATCTCTCCCTCTTTTCTCTCTATGTTTCCTTTCGTTCTCTAGCTAAAGGGGCTTGAAGTGTAAGTGTGCAAATGAAGTGTAGTTAGTGGGAATGTGTATAATTAAAATTATAAGCATGCATCCCACTCACTTCCAACTTAATCATTACTTGCAAGCTTAGTCACTAAACATATGTGTTGGGCATGCTAAGAGGATGACACTTGTTATGGGTGTTGGGCTCAAAGATTATATACAAGATTTGTTAAAATTTGAATTTTTCTCCCCCTTTTGCCCTCATGTGGCCGGTCATACCCCTATTTACCCATTATAGATTTATTTATTTTTATTGTGTTATATACATACTATAATGATTAATTGTTATTTCTTCCATGGACCAAAGGTTCGGCCTTTTTAATTAATGTTTGGGCTTGTAATTAATTAGTTTGGGCTATTAGTAGTCAAGTTTATTTTATATTACTTGGGCTACTATTATAATTTCAAAAGTTGGGCTAAGTTAATTGATTTAACTAAGGCCATTAAATTATATCTCCCAATAAAATTAGTAGGCTTGATTTAATCATTCAATTGGGCTAGCCCACTAGTAACACTTACTACTTGGACTATAACAAATACCCATAAATCAAGAATACCACTTTAATTTCATAACTCAATTAGACTTGTCTTGCTTAGGTTATAAAATTAATTAATTGAGATGCATAAAATAAATCTCCTAAGATTAGTTTATATTTTTAAATACTATCATTCTCTTATATTATAACTCATTAGGTTATTTACTTATCATACCTAATATATGTATTAGGTTACTCAACTTTATGCTTAATCTCTTTACAAAATAAATGTATACACATTATATAATACATATTTATTCAATCACGTACATTATTCACATATGTCATAACATATTCCCCTAGTTTGTTAACTTAATAGCCCAAATTGACTTAATAAGTTATAAACACTTACATACTCATATTAATAATTAATTACTTAAAGATTGTAAATCTTTTCAATTTAATAATCAAGGCTAACAATCAAGTTATGTTAATTTCTAACATAACTTATATTATTCTTCCTTGGAAATGAGTAAGTATGCTTCTTAGTTAATAAATTAACTCTCTAGCTTAATTCATATATACCTTATATGGTTCAAGTACTTTCTTAAAAAAAATTATTCGTAAAAATTACACATATAATTATGTTAAATTCTCGGTATTTACATTCTCTCCTCCTTATAAGGATTTCGTCCCCGAAATCACCATTCCCATAAGCTTAATTTAAGTCTATCCTTATACACTCATTTATTAATCAATCAATTTTATTGAATTACCCTCCTAGTATTTATTACTTCATTTATTCTTTCCTATCCCAATTCAGGGCGGAAAGTCTTAGCTTATTTCAAGTCTCATTTGACTTGGCATAGCTCATATTTACCTGTTATAATTAGGTATCAATGTTATATTCATAATGGCTTTCCTTCAATATGTTAAGCAACTTGTGCTTTCTCTCACTCTACTATGGAACCTCTAAGGGTTACCAAAGATCACATGGGCATACTCATGTTCTACGAACTTTTTTTAAAGTTGTATCATCAATTTCTTAATTTCTATCTACATAATACCAATCTATAACTCATATATCAACATGTGACTTGGACCTGTAATGGAATAGTTCCTCGCATTGATATCTATCAACTAAATCGCATATGGTTATATTATTAATGAAAATCTTTACCTGTCACCACTTCTTTTGCGACCACTACGTCTTGAATCGTCATGTTAAACGTGTGCGCTGTCGGTCTTCCTGGCTGAGCAGGTCCTTTGATCGCCAGTGTTCCACTGCTGGTTCTTCTATTGTTGTTTCCCCTCTCTACATTCTTCTTTGGATAGTTACGAATTTGATGTTCTAACGATCCACACAAGAAATAACCTTGTATCTTCTTTGGACTTGGACAATTTAGAGAGATGTGTCCCTCTTGTCCACAGTTGAAACACACTCCTTTTCCCTTCAAACACACTCCCAGATGATTTTTACTGCAATTCACACACGGCTCCCCTTTCTTCCTACTATCTCTTGACTTGTCTCCAGATTGGGTATTGTCAATCCACTTACGCTTGTTAGAGTTTCTGCCTTCACTATTATTTACCTTATTACCTCCTTCAGCCTCCTTATTCTTTTGTTCTTGATCGTACTCTGATACGGCTTTGCTTCCTCCCTCAGCGATGATCGCTTTTTTCAGTAGATTCAAGAATGAATCAATTCGCAGTACATCTATCTTGCTGAATATCGATGGTTTCAATCCATTCTTAAAACGTCGCGCCTTGAGTTCCTCGGTGTCCACTTGTTGTGGAGCGAATTTTGCTAGCTCGTTGAACTTGACGAAGTACTCTGACACTGACATGTTCTCTTTCTTTAGATTTAAAAATTATACTTCCATTTTTTTCTTCATACTTCCCTTCCTAGGTGGCATTTTTCTGCGTAATAAAATTAAAATCTTAAATTATTTCTTCATGTTTTACATTTTATGCCACCTCTTATTAGGGTATAAAAAAAATTTTAACACAAAAGTTTATTCATAGAGCAATTTAGCTTGCTGAATTAATGAATTCAGTTTGCTGAATTATCAAATTATTAGATAGACAGCGTACTATCTTAATCCTCAAAACATAAAATTATATAATTACATTTATATTCATATTCATTCTAATAGTACGCAGTACTTTTCACCACAATGCATATTGCTATAAACATTTACTATTTCTTTGCCACAAAAGTCAGGATTCATTACTACAACTTTATACAAAAAGTTGAGACTTACAAAAGTTATCTTGATATTCATACCAAATACGAGAATTACATTCATATAGATATATATATATTTACATATACCTACTCATTGTCTACGATACTATATTACTAAAATATTATCTTACTTAGAAAGGTTCTACTTCACATACTTAATCTTTCTTTTATTCACTTCCTTCATCTGTCTTCCTTAATTCCTCTTTTAGGGCTTCCACTTGATCTTCTATCCTTAATCGATTCCCAACTTCATCCTCCCAGCAGGATTGTATCACTTCTTTACCAATCTGAAGGTCTCGAATTTTTGCCTCCAACTCCCTGATTTTATTCTCCTTCTCAAAGTTCTGAATCGTAAAATTATCCATGCGCGTCCATATTTGAAAGAAACCTCTGGTTGCGGATCCCCGTTTGGACTCCGTTTCTAACTTTGTCTCTGACTCCGTCTCCTCCTCATCTAGGGCTACCACAGAAGTGGGCTCGACTATTCGGAGTGTTTCAGACACCACATGTATGTCACATAGTTCCTCTTCCATTGCTCTACTATGTTCACCAATCTCTGACATCCTACAGCCATATCACAACAAAAAAATTCCATTAATATCTCTCAATAAAACATAAATTCATTGTAGGGAATGAAAATATATTTCATAACACTACTAATTCTCCAAGAAAACTCTACATGAGTTTTATCTCCTTCTATTCTTTAATTTCATCATCTACTGATATCCTTTAATCAGTTTTAAACAACTTAATTAATACCTCACCATTAAACACAATCTATAAACACTAAGTGTCCACTTATCTAACTATTAATGAATTTTCTCAATCCATCGCTTATAACTCTAAATGAGTCTTCTCTATCCTGTTTATGGTTATATTCCTAAGGCTTTCCCCCTACCTAAAGTTTATAATCTACAGCTCTAATACCAACCTGTGACACCCCCAAATCTGGGTTCCCTAACCTCGAGTTTGGTGCTCATGATCCATCATACATATCTTATCTAACTACCCATTTATTTATGAAAAATATCATTCATTATATATTTTTAATAAAAACAGACTTCAAAACATACTTTTATCGTTATCTTAGATTATCTAACATTAATATAACTTACATACTCTTATGTATCCAAAACGTTTACATAATTAATTTACATAATATAACATAACCATTAAAAGTTGACAATAACTACTCCTATGCTTTGCCTTTGCCTTTGTTCCTGTTACAACCTTCTGCTACCTCGGCATTAGCTGAAATATTTTATTTAAGCAAGGGTGAGCAACGAGTTTGCTCAGTAAGTTAAAGTATACAATAAAGGATATATATCAAGAATAGAAGAGTCCAGCTTCTATAGAACTTCAACAATAATCAAAGGATTTTCGAAGTAGCTGAATAATAATTCAATCTCAATAAAAAAATCTTTCTCGAATTCCATACCGAATAACATAACAATGATAAAAGAGTAAAATTCTTTCAAAAATTCAATAATATTCAAGTGAATATGAAAAATTAACAATACTGCAACAATATTCAATAAAGTGGAATATTTCCCAGATTTCATGCTGAGTGATCTCAAAAGAATCATGAACTACTCGAGGAATTATTAGTTATTAAAACTAAATTACCTCAAGAATATAAATTAGTTATAAAAACTAAACTATACTCTTCTGCAAGTACCTAAAGCGGCCAACTCCTTTGTATCCTATATTATGCATAATACTCAAAAATTGTGCAAGGGTCATTTGATAGTAGTGTGCATACAAGCCAATCATGTATGATGATAAAGCACGTACTTTGTAAACAATCTTATTTATTTATTAATAAAATATTCATTTATTAAAGGTATTTAATTATGTACATGGTGCTGTTTTTATAATATGTAAATAACCCATAGTTTTAAGCAATTCTTTTAGAATCATGATGATGATCATGCTAATGAGATCTAAATTCTTAGAAAGCTCTAAAACTAAAATAGTTCCCAATCGTGGGATTACTAAAAAGGAGATTAGTAAATCCGGATAGATTGGTACATATGTTGCTTGCTCATTAGATGAGGATGATTGATCTCATGATCATTTGTGTGGAGACACTAAAGCAAGTATGTAGGTGCTTATTGGAGAATAAGTTCACTGAACGTGACTCGCTATGGAATACCTAATGGAGTTTTACTCGCCTGTCAATAGGAATTCCTAATGTGATAGTAGTAAAAATGATCCTTGGTGTGACACCCCCAAATCCGGGTACTTCAATTTCCACGGGACTTGGTGTTCACTGTACAAATATCATCTATCTATCTACCCATAGTAAATGCAAACCATGAAATAAATAGAAATAATCCTCCCCTTATGGGGTTACAACATCTGAAAAGAAATACATCAATCCCAGGTCGTACTTAACCTTAAATATCAAATGCGGAAATATAACTAATTAAATAAGTTTTACACAACTTTAACATAAGTCTGAAACATAAACACATAAAATAAACAACAAGTCTTCATCACTTGTTGACTTTGCCCTTGCCTTTGCTAGTAGAAGGCTCGTCAGACCTTTCGTTCTTAACTGCAATGTTATTATTACGCAAGAGTGAGCACGGTTGCCCACAAGTATAATAATATGACAACAATATAATAACATGCGAGTGAATCAAGGACATCTGAATAAAGAAACTCAACTTTTGACTCGAGGATAAATAACAGGAATCAAAATATCATCTGAGGGTCATAAGACCTTGAACTATGTCCTAGGTTGTAAAGTGTTTATACTTAAAACCTTTAACAGTCATAAGACTATGGACTCTACTTCTCGTACTTAGGGGGATCAGCCCTTAGTACCATATTGTGCACAATATCTCAACGCTAAAGCGTAAATAATCCCCTTTTACAGGGTTGTTCATCTCAGTTTTGACATCAGAGTCCGCACCAAAGGAAGTTTGGTTTGGATAAGCTCAATAAGTATTTTGGAATTTAGAACGTTCATCAACTATGGACTAGTCGAATCAATAAGGGTTCACTAGTCCTATAAGGTTCAACAATAACATCGATATTCAACTTGAATAATAAATCTCAAGAGTATACAATCGAATAAGTATTGTATCACTGAATCATGCTTTTAAAAGAGTTACAATATGTAATATGAATTTCGAACTTGAACAATTAAAAACACGAGCTTACTCGATATAGAAACACAAGTCTAAGGCTTAATAAATGAATAAATTAGAATTTAGGGAACTTGCTAAATCAATAAGTTAGGGATAGGATACTTGCCTCTTGCACAAGCTACAATTATATTTCACGTTCTTTATTACATCCTACATATCAATACGTTCACAATACAAATTAATCAATAACTCGATATACGTATCGAATCACACACATCGGTCTTGAGCACGTTATTGGACTATACAATTAACGATTCAAGTCATGTAATTAACTTATTAATTACTCACGTAATATAAGTTATTAACCTCTTATTATATGTTTAGCATATCTTTATGTTCATTACATTAGGTTTTAAACCACCTCTTAGAACACACGAACACTTAGCAAAAAAATTTCAAATTTCTGCAAGGGGCGCGGCCGCGCGCCAGTTACCCTTGGGACCAGCGCGGCCGCGCGGCAACGCAGACCCAGATTTCCAGTTCGCGAATGACACACAGAGCAACCCAAATAAATCCAAATTAAACTAACGAAATGAATTTAAGGCTACCCATGAGATATAGAATTTACAGAAACATCATACCATGTTCTAAGCATGCTTTTAACACTTTAAATCACGGAATTACACAAATCACAACATTTAATTTCACTATTTTCAATATTTTATAAAGTTTTGAAAGAAAACAAGAATTCAACGTTACGGATTCGTTATAACACCGAATCCGTTCGTTTAACTTCCATTTTGTTCGTTTAAATGTACACAATCACATTCAAGTGTTAATTTAAGTTAAATAAACGCATAAGGTGTGTAAATTTTGTACGTAAGGGCCATATGGGCCATATGTACAATTTCTACACTCTGTAACTTTTGAAAAATCAAATTAAGCATAACTACATGGATTTAATCGCACTAAATCATGCATACATGATATACAACATGTTATGATCATACAATAACACATATAAAATCATATCATACATTAATTATCAAATTAGTTATTCACAGAGAATCTAACATACGTTAATGGAAAACTTTAAGAACTTGAATTTAAAAACTTAGGAGAAGGAATTACCCTTGCTAGTTTGTGAAGATGATTCAAGGATGATGATATAAACTTTTCAAATTCTTCTTCCTCAATCTTTTCTCTCAAAATTCTCTCTGATATGAATATATGAATTGATATAGTATATATGTATATAAGTATAATACGTATAATATATAATGGGTGAGTGGTTGTCAGTTGGTCCCTTAGTGGGTTAACTGACCAACTCCCCTTAAGGCCTTGTTTGGCTAGCTTAAGGAATCCCTTCTCATTTATTTTAATTAATTTATTATAATATAGTTAATTAATGTCACACCCAATTAAATCAAATAATGCTATTTAAATCAATTAAATAAAATAGCATAAATCTACATTAAATCACATAGTCACATAATTAAAATTCTTATTTATTAATTATGTCTAATCATAAATCTCTAATTAATTAATTAAATTAATTAGAATAACATTATGCGTATTAATTAATATATTAATCAAATAAGCTCAATTAAATACATACTTTGAATATAAAAATTCACCACATTAATTTAACTAATGTGACACATATAATTAAATTAATCTACCACAAATTCATCAATTAATTATTTAACTCAATAATTAAATCATCAAAAAATATTTATTTAATTCAATAAATATTCATAATAAATTACAAAAATCTTGTTTGTCACATCTTTCCCCCCTTAAAAGGATTCTGTCCCCAGAATCACGGTTCAATTAAATTTCGTCCCGTTACATTCTCCCCCCCTTACAAAGATTCTGTCCCCAGAATCGCATAAACAAAAAAATTAAGTAAATAAATCTGGGTAATTCTTCATCATATGCTCTTCGAGTTCCCACGTAGCTTCTTCAGCATTGTGGTTCCTCCAAATTACCTTAACAGAAGGTATAATTTTATTTCTGAGGACTTGCTCTTTCCTGTCAACAATCTGAACAGGAATTTCTTCATAGGATAAGTCTTTCTCAAAATGTAGGGGTTCATATTCAATCACATGTTTGTAATCGGGTTTGTAGGGGCGTAAAACTGACACATGAAAGACGTTGTGGACATTCTCAAGCGCCGGAGGTAAGGCTACCTCATACGCAACTTCTCCAATCCTTCGCAGTACTTCAAAGGGTCCAATGAACCTTGGGCTCAATTTTCCCTTCTTACCGAATCTGATCTTCCCCTTCCAGGGAGAGACTTTCAAGAACACATAGCTACCCGATTCAAACTCAACGTTCTTACGGTGTGGATCGGCGTATTTCTTCTGCCTATCCTGAGCTGCTACCAGTCTTGTTCTGATCACTTTGACTATCTCTGCTGTCTGCTGTACCAGTTCTGGACCTAATAGTTGTCTCTCGCCAACTTCATCCCAGTATAGCGGGGTTCTGCATTTTCTTCCG
Source organism: Panax stipuleanatus (assembly GCA_020205555.1). Taxonomy (NCBI): domain Eukaryota; kingdom Viridiplantae; phylum Streptophyta; class Magnoliopsida; order Apiales; family Araliaceae; genus Panax; species Panax stipuleanatus. The sequence continues at coordinate 53,129,660 of CM035115.1, read as the reverse complement.
TACAACGCTTCGTAAGGCGGCATGCCAATACTAGCGTGGTAACTGTTGTTGTAACCGAATTCCACAAGCGGTAGGTGATCATCCCAATTTCCTTTAAAATCCATGATGCATGCTCTCAACATATCTTCCAATGTCTGGATCGTTCTTTCACTCTGCCCATCTGTCTGAGGGTGATAAGCCGTACTCATTCTCAACTGTGTCCCCATGCATTCTTGTAGTCGCTTCCAGAAGTTCGATGTGAAACGCGGATCTCTGTCGGAAACAATTGACACCGGAACTCCGTGCCTCGAAACAATCTCTTTCACATATAGCCTTGCCAACTGGTCTAAGTTGAATCTGATTTTAATCGGAAGGAAGTGTGCGGATTTCGTCAGTCGGTCAACGATAACCCATACTGCGTCGTAGCCTTTCTGAGTCGTCGGAAGGCCAACCACGAAATCCATCGTAATGTGTTCCCATTTCCATTCTGGGATTTCCAGGGGTTGTAGCAAACCACTTGGTCTCTGATGTTCTGCTTTCACTTTCTGACAGGTTAGACACTTTGCAACACACTCAGCAACATCTCGTTTCAAATTTGGCCACCAGAAGTGCTGTCGAAGATCCTGGTACATCTTGGTACTACCGGGGTGAATTGAATACCGTGAGCTATGAGCCTCTCTCAAAATGTCATCCTTAATTTCTGGCACTGACGGTACCCGAACTCTATTCTCAAATCTCAGTAGTCCCTCACTGTCTATCTTGAATCTCGGTTCGGTTCCTTCAGATATCTTTTTCTTAACCTTCTCACATTCTTCGTCCTGAAGTTGAGCTTCCTTAACTTTATCCAATAGGGTTGTACCAGCTTGAATCTGAAACAACTTCTCGTCAATCTCCATCGAATACTTCACTTCCAATTTCAGCTTTTCCATTGCTGAAATTAGTTCCTCCTGAGTAGTCAACATCATCAATTTCTCCCGACCCTTTCTGCTTAAGGCGTCGGCAACCACATTAGCCTTACCCGGATGGTATAAGATTTCACAGTCATAATCCTTAATTAACTCCAGCCACCTTCTCTGGCGCATATTCAAGTCCTTCTGTGTAAAGATATATTTCAGACTCTTGTGGTCTGTATATATTTCACACTTCTCCCCATAGAGATAGTGTCTCCAAATTTTTAAAGCAAATACCACGGCAGCTAACTCCAAGTCATGGGTCGGATACCCCTTCTCATAGTCTCTTAATTGTCGTGACGCATACGCAATGACCCTGCCGTTTTGCATAAGCACACAGCCAAGTCCTTTATGCGACGCATCACTATAAACCACAAAATTGCCTGTGTCGTCCGGAAGGGATAACACAGGTGCTGAACTCAACCTCTTCTTGAGCTCTTGGAAACTTTCCTCACACTTCTCTGTCCAAACGAATTTCACCGATTTTCTAGTCAAATTTGTCAGCGGAGTTGCGATCTTGGAAAAGTCCTGAATAAATCTTCTATAATAACCCGCCAATCCAAGAAAACTCCTCACTTCCGACGGTGTTTTCGGCAGATCCCAGTTCATCACAGCTTCGACTTTAGAGGGATCTACCGAAATTCCGTCCTTGTCGATCACATGTCCAAGAAATTGCACTCTTTCAATCCAGAATTCACATTTAGAAAATTTGGCGTACAACTTCTCTCTTCTCAACGCCTCTAATGTTAACTTCAGATGTTCTACATGTTCTTCCTTGGTCTTCGAGTATACCAAAATATCGTCGATAAAGACCACCACGAATTTGTCCAAAAACGGCTTGAACACTCCATTCATTAAGCCCATGAATGCTGCAGGAGCATTCGTTAGACCAAATGACATTACCAAAAATTCGTAGTGACCATATCGAGTCCTAAATGCTGTCTTTGGAACATCCTCTGGCCTCACCTTCAGCTGATGATAGCCACTCCTCAAGTCTATCTTTGAAAAGTACCTTGCACCCTTCAATTGGTCGAACAGATCGTCGATCCTCGGTAATGGATATCTATTCTTAATTGTGACCTTATTCAGTTCTCTGTAGTCGATGCAAAGCCGCATCGTCCCGTCCTTCTTCTTCACAAATAACACCGGCGCTCCCCACGGCGATACGCTCGGTTGGATGTACTTCTTGTCCAGTAACTCTTGTAGTTGTACCATTAACTCTTTCATCTCTACCGGAGCCATCCGGTATGGTGCCTTCGATATTGGGGCCGTCCCTGGCGCCAAATCGATCACAAACTCAACCTCTCTGTCTGGCGGAAGTCCTGGCAGATCATCCGGAAATACGTCTAAGAAGTCCCTCACGACTGGTATATCTTCTAATTTCGAATTTTCTTTACGACTATCGACTATGTAGGCTAAATATCCTACACAGCCTTGTCTTAACAACTTCCTGGCCTGCATCATCGTCAGACAACTCGCTTGTCTAGGCGATTTACTGCCATAAAACACAACCTTTGACGGGGTCATAAGGTTGATACACTTCCTCTGGCAATCAATTACAGCCCCATAATTGACTAGCCAATCCATTCCCAGAATAACATCGAATTCCCCAAGTCTAATCGGGATAAGATTTACGTTCATAATGTTACCCTTAATATCTACTCTACAGTTCTTGTGTACATACTTAACAGGGATTACTTCTTTATTCGCAATCTCTATATTCATGGGGTATTCTAACTCGTCAATAGGAAGTTCTAAGTTCTTAGCAAAGTCATCGGATATAAATGAACAAGTAGCACCCGAATCAAATAGTACATAAGCATTAACTTTATTGATCGGAATGATACCTGACACCACATCGCGAGACTGCACAGCATCCTGCACGGTCATGTTGAAGGTCCTGGCGGTTGGTCGGTTGGTTGCGGTTGGTCCCGTGATAGTTAAAGCACTTCCACCGCTGTTTCCCCTGTTTCCACCTGATCCTTCCCTTCCAGATCCCTTCTTGGGACAGTCCCTTGCCAGATGGTCCTTTGAGCCGCAAGTGAAGCAAGCGCCCTTCTTTGGGTTCGGACAGTTAGGTGCTATGTGGCCTTCCTGACCACAATTATAACATACTCGTTTTCCCTTCATACAGACCCCCAGGTGAGCTTTCCCGCAGGTCGAACAAGCTTCGATCCTCTTTTTCTGACCACCTTGCTGATTCCCAGTCGATGAGTTATCATTCCACCTCCTCTTCTGATTATTACTCCCTCCCGTGTTGCTACCACTAGCCTTGTTAATTCCTTCACCTTCACTCTTCTTCTTTTTCTGATCTTGGTTATACTTTGTAACTGCATCACTCCCGCCTTCAGCGAGAATGGCCTTCTCCAACACCCCAGCAAAAGTGTTCAATTGGAACATTGACACTTTGCTATACAACCAGGGCTTCAGGCCCTGTTCAAACCTCCTTGCCTTCCTCTGATCGGTGTGCACTTGATACGTGGCAAACCTAGCCAACTCATTGAATTTCGCCGCATATTCTGGTACGGACATATTTCCCTGTTTCAGTTCCAAGAACTGGACCTCCATTTGATTCTGCGAGCTGGTCGGAAAGTACATCTCGAAGAACATCTCCTTGAACCTCTCCCAGGTAATCACACCTTCACCTCCCCGGACCTTATTCGCTTGCCACCAATAGCTGGCCTCAGATTTCAGCATGAACGTTGCATAGGCGGTTTTCTGGTCCTCTCTGACTCTGGCGACGTCAAAAACTTTTTCCATCTCCATGACCCAGGTTTGAGCTTCTATCGGGTTCATGGTGCCTTTAAACTCTGGCGGTCCCACCGCCTTGAAGTCCTTGAACGTTGTGGTCGGTGGAGCTTGAGGTTGGTTGTTAAGCGCTCCAGCAAGTAAGTTCGCCAACTGCTGAACGGGGTTAGCATTGGCGTCGTTGTTGTTGTTAGTTGACCCTTCTTGGGCCTGTTGACGGTTAGATCGTCTCCTTGGCGGCATTTTACTCTTAAGAAATACGCGTATTAGAACTTTATTCAATCTTTTAAATATCTAAGGCTTAACTTAAACATTTAGACACAATCAGTCAACACATTATCTCAAATAAACTCTGATATATTACTAAATCAAAAGTTTTAACATAATACGATAGCATCACTGCTATTTACATCAACTATCCTGAGATAAAGAATCTACAGGATTTAAAACATAAAATATTCCTCTGTTTATAAACACATTGGAATTTACATTATTAACTACCAGATAGGTTTCACAAAATCAAATGTTCCTATCACTGCCCATTAAGGCGACGAACAGCTTTGCCACGCTCTTCTTCCATAATCCGAGACATCGTCCTGCGATCTAGCATGTACGACGGTAGTCCTTCAAACTGAATTGGGTACCTCATAACCCGATCCTGGGCCTCGTCAATTGCATACTGAAGTATAGAGTACGTCTCTTCAAGCTTGGCCTTCTTCGCCCGACAATTATCTTCTGCGAGATCTGCTCGTCGTGATTCCCTTACCCAAGCCTCCTCTGCTATGGCCAGCCTTGCTGATTTCTCTTTTAGTTCATTCTTCAATTCCTCAATTTCCTCTGACTTCTGCTCGGTTTGGCCCTTCTCGTGAGCCAAATTCCACTCTACATTTCCCAAACGTGTGTGAAGAGCCTCAACCTCTCCATCCCTCAGCTCGATGGTAGACTGTTGAGTAACCGACCGCTCCCTCAGCTCCTGAACAGTCTCCCTCAGCTCCTGAACAGTATCACGTAACTCTATGTTACGGTCATACAGCTCGTCATACATCTCAGCACTGATAGAGCTCGGCGGGAACTCTTCAGGGTCTTCCTCCTCCTCTTCAGCTGCCTCAGCCTGAACTTCAATCTCCTCAGGGTCTTCCTCAGAGTCCTCCTCTGAATTAGACACCGGCACAATCTCCTGACCAATGACTGTGATCAAGGGTGATGGCTCTCGTCGGACTAACTGCTCCCAAACTACGTGGATATCTCGGGGCTCCTCCTCTCTAGCCTCTAGGGGTACAAGGTCCCTGGACTGACTAGGTTCTCCAGCATTCGTCATCCTGACAAATAAAATTTTAAGTTTTAGTAATTACGTGATGCTAATCGAGACTCGAATATATAAGTATAAACACGTAGCACATAAGGTAAGTTATTATCTTTCTTAGAACTCGATAAGAGTTATCATTACTATGTTCTCGATCTCTAAAAAGGCTACTATCCTAAGGTTTTTCCCCACCTAAGGTTCATAACCTACAGCTCTGATACCAACCTGTGACACCCCCAAATCCGGGTACTTCAATTTCCACGGGACTTGGTGTTCACTGTACAAATATCATCTATCTATCTACCCATAGTAAATGCAAACCATGAAATAAATAGAAATAATCCTCCCCTTATGGGGTTACAACATCTGAAAAGAAATACATCAATCCCAGGTCGTACTTAACCTTAAATATCAAATGCGGAAATATAACTAATTAAATAAGTTTTACACAACTTTAACATAAGTCTGAAACATAAACACATAAAATAAACAACAAGTCTTCATCACTTGTTGACTTTGCCCTTGCCTTTGCTAGTAGAAGGCTCGTCAGACCTTTCGTTCTTAACTGCAATGTTATTATTACGCAAGAGTGAGCACGGTTGCCCACAAGTATAATAATATGACAACAATATAATAACATGCGAGTGAATCAAGGACATCTGAATAAAGAAACTCAACTTTTGACTCGAGGATAAATAACAGGAATCAAAATATCATCTGAGGGTCATAAGACCTTGAACTATGTCCTAGGTTGTAAAGTGTTTATACTTAAAACCTTTAACAGTCATAAGACTATGGACTCTACTTCTCGTACTTAGGGGGATCAGCCCTTAGTACCATATTGTGCACAATATCTCAACGCTAAAGCGTAAATAATCCCCTTTTACAGGGTTGTTCATCTCAGTTTTGACATCAGAGTCCGCACCAAAGGAAGTTTGGTTTGGATAAGCTCAATAAGTATTTTGGAATTTAGAACGTTCATCAACTATGGACTAGTCGAATCAATAAGGGTTCACTAGTCCTATAAGGTTCAACAATAACATCGATATTCAACTTGAATAATAAATCTCAAGAGTATACAATCGAATAAGTATTGTATCACTGAATCATGCTTTTAAAAGAGTTACAATATGTAATATGAATTTCGAACTTGAACAATTAAAAACACGAGCTTACTCGATATAGAAACACAAGTCTAAGGCTTAATAAATGAATAAATTAGAATTTAGGGAACTTGCTAAATCAATAAGTTAGGGATAGGATAGTTGCCTCTTGCACAAGCTACAATTATATTTCACGTTCTTTATTACATCCTACATATCAATACGTTCACAATACAAATTAATCAATAACTCGATATACGTATCGAATCACACACATCGGTCTTGAGCACGTTATTGGACTATACAATTAACGATTCAAGTCATGTAATTAACTTATTAATTACTCACGTAATATAAGTTATTAACCTCTTATTATATGTTTAGCATATCTTTATGTTCATTACATTAGGTTTTAAACCACCTCTTAGAACACACGAACACTTAGCAAAAAAAATTTCAAATTTCTGCAAGGGGCGCGGCCGCGCGCCAGTTACCCTTGGGACCAGCGCGGCCGCGCGGCAACGCAGACCCAGATTTCCAGTTCGCGAATGACACACAGAGCAACCCAAATAAATCCAAATTAAACTAACGAAATGAATTTAAGGCTACCCATGAGATATAGAATTTACAGAAACATCATACCATGTTCTAAGCATGCTTTTAACACTTTAAATCACGGAATTACACAAATCACAACATTTAATTTCACTATTTTCAATATTTTATAAAGTTTTGAAAGAAAACAAGAATTCAACGTTACGGATTCGTTATAACACCGAATCCGTTCGTTTAACTTCCATTTTGTTCGTTTAAATGTACACAATCACATTCAAGTGTTAATTTAAGTTAAATAAACGCATAAGGTGTGTAAATTTTGTACGTAAGGGCCATATGGGCCATATGTACAATTTCTACACTCTGTAACTTTTGAAAAATCAAATTAAGCATAACTACATGGATTTAATCGCACTAAATCATGCATACATGATATACAACATGTTATGATCATACAATAACACATATAAAATCATATCATACATTAATTATCAAATTAGTTATTCACAGAGAATCTAACATACGTTAATGGAAAACTTTAAGAACTTGAATTTAAAAACTTAGGAGAAGGAATTACCCTTGCTAGTTTGTGAAGATGATTCAAGGATGATGATATAAACTTTTCAAATTCTTCTTCCTCAATCTTTTCTCTCAAAATTCTCTCTGATATGAATATATGAATTGATATAGTATATATGTATATAAGTATAATACGTATAATATATAATGGGTGAGTGGTTGTCAGTTGGTCCCTTAGTGGGTTAACTGACCAACTCCCCTTAAGGCCTTGTTTGGCTAGCTTAAGGAATCCCTTCTCATTTATTTTAATTAATTTATTATAATATAGTTAATTAATGTCACACCCAATTAAATCAAATAATGCTATTTAAATCAATTAAATAAAATAGCATAAATATACATTAAATCACATAGTCACATAATTAAAATTCTTATTTATTAATTATGTCTAATCATAAATCTCTAATTAATTAATTAAATTAATTAGAATAACATTATGCTTATTAATTAATATATTAATCAAATAAGCTCAATTAAATACATACTTTGAATATAAAAATTCACCACATTAATTTAACTAATGTGACACATATAATTAAATTAATCTACCACAAATTCATCAATTAATTATTTAACTCAATAATTAAATCATCAAAAAATATTTATTTAATTCAATAAATATTCATAATAAATTACAAAAATCTTGTTTGTCACACTTGGACTTGAGATCATCATAGTATCTTGTATGTAATGAATTATACTTTGACTTATTCCTTAAAGTCCTTTAGGGTATATAAAAGGGTATGCTTGGGTATAATGAGTTACATATGGAGATAATGAATGATCAATAAAGAATCTATCACCTCTAGTAAAAGAGGAGATATGTCCTATGTGATTCGTTAAATGACAACCCAGAAATCCTTGGCCAAGGTAAAATGAAATTAGAAAGGAGTTTCTAATTTGCATTATTTGGATTTGTGCATTTTCTAATCGAAATACATATAATTAAATAAAATAAGACTTGACAGTAAATTCATGTCTTATATTTAATTGGGACATTATATGGTGGAAGGATTGAATTGTATGGTAACTATTTACTCACAGGTTCTTTTATGATTAATGTTGAAATATTATCTGGAAAGTCGTTGATCGCTAGGGAGGCTTATCCCTATTGTAGAATAAATATTATTTATTTAAATAGATTATTAGTTTAATTTATTTATTTAAATAAGATTAGAATTGTTCTAATTGATTTATACACAATCGATTTAATATAGAGAACCTAAAGGGTCACATAATAAAAGGAAGAATAATTATTTAAGAAGGTAATGGCATAATCGTAATAATGCATTAAGTGTAATTAATTTAATCTATAGTGATAGAATAAATTAAATAGCTTAATGTTTATTATTTAATATTTTGAAAATATTAAATATAAATTAATAAGAGGAGTCATATTAATATTATTATAATTATTATTATTTTAATTTCTAAAGGAGTTTAGTAATTAATTTAATATTAGTACTCTCATTTATTCCTAATAAGATTAGGAGACAAATTAATTAAATGAATTTAATTAATTATTCCCCATGCGGTGGGAAACCTAAATTAATTAAAGGAGTTTAATTAATTAAAAGAAATCCCATGTCTAATAGGATTAGAAGGGTTGACCAATATCTATATAAGAGGAGTCTTATAATAGATATCAGTTGATACAATTCCAATTATTGGAGAGTACTCCTTTTCTATAGAGGATAGAAAACTAAGGTTTAGCCAAACACCCTCTTTCTTGATTATTCCTCTTCTTTGGTGGATCACCTCTAGAGGCCAAACACTTGGGTGGCTAACGTTGATCAAAGGAAAGAATCTAGCCCAGAAATTCAAGGAGATCACGAAGAACAAGGTGTTGAACTCGTACCTGTGGAAGCTTCGTTCTACAAGGGTATGATTCCATAACTTCTTATTTATCGTTTTAAATTAATAATTTGCATAAAGGATGATCCGGGTAATGGTTTTGTAGAAATTTTTTTAAAACTCTGATATACCATGCTTCCGCTAATTTTTGCAATTTGATTGTGTCATGATTTCGTACAAACCCAACAGTGGTATCAGAGCCAAACCTTTATGTAATTATTAATTTATTTTTGATTTCATATACATATGGGTATGTATTTAAAAATAATTTATTGGGTATAATTTTATTGTATAAAATTAATTTTTTTTTAAAAAAAATGACCTTCTTTTTTTTTGGGACGAATCACAATTTTTTTTTTGGGGTGCTAATCTTGAATTCTGCAAAGAAAATGTGTTGTCTCTTTCTTACTCCAAAAAGAAAGTGACCCATCAGGAAAGGACTCTTTTAATAAACCTGCAGGACTCTTTTAATAAAAGAAGGTGACTTCTTTTTAAAAAATAAATGTGAATTTATATTATATATATATATATAACCTGATTCGTTATATAAATATATATAATATATATGGTAATATCAAATATATATATATATATATATATATATGATATATTTATATATTATATTCTAAATACTTTTATAATTAAAATAAACAGTTTATTTTAATCTTGAAATTGAATTTCATTCAATTTAAAATTGCCCATTAAATGATACTCATATATATATGGAATGTTTTAATTCATGAGATGAATATTTATTTATTGATATATATGGTGATATGTATGATAATAAATAGGGATTGATTATGAACTATTTGACCAATGTGATTGAATTTTATTTTAGTTGAATGCTTGAATGAATGGGTTTTATTAAATGGGATCTGTGTACCTCGTCTTCTCTAAAAAAAAATTTCTTGATGTAAAATTCTATCTCCCTCCTATGTACTTTCCCTTGACTGCTGATCAAGGTTTCTATTTAAATTAAATAGTTTAATGTAATAGAAATAGTTAAAATTATCTTGAAGAAATTGGAGACCAAGGAGCAAGGAGCGCGTGAAGACCCGTTTGTATGGAGCCCGGGTTTAAATGTAATAGTTATATTTAAATTTAAATTCTTGCACTCCTAGGTCTGACCTTTTGGTTCATTTGGTGGCTCTAGTGAACCAAACTAGAATAAAAGTCCATAATCAATCCGGGTAGAATATAGTATTCTATATTGCATGCTAAATATTATATATATATATATATATATATATTATATTTTATGCAAATATGCTTCGCATGTTTAATAAAATGACGCGTATTTTATATATATATATATATATATATATATGTGTGTGTGTGTGTGTGTGTGTGTGTGTGTGCATGTGCGCTAAACAAGATGAGACAAATAATAACAAACCCCTCAAAGAAATAATATTAAGTCCGAAGCGTTCAAATGATATTTGGAATATCGAACGTCGCCTTCTAGCATGATAAATTAATAGAGTATTAAATATTTAATATGAGCTTGTTGTGCTATCCACAAGGCGAGTATTGCATATTTAAGATGTTAATTAATCACATTTGATGCTTATCAAGAAAATTGAACGATCTAGTCTTGTTGTGCTATCCACAAGGACGAAAATTTTTCTTTTCTAAATTTATGGAAGTGCTAGGCTGGACTTAACTTAAATCATTTTAGTTCGGATGTGCACACACTTGACCATTATGATTTAAGAGGCAAAATAAAAGGAGTTATATAGTGATGTAATTGACAAGAGTTGTCTACCTATTTATTTGTATATCGCTTGTTGTGCTATCCACAAGGTTATATACATTTGAAATGGGATCCTTATTCTCACTAGCAAATCTTTAATTAGATGTTGCCGAACTATATAAGTGAGGGTAATATAGTTTGATAAAAATAGTGAGAGATACCAATTTAAAATAAAGACCTAAATTTATTTTGGTATGCAAAATTAATAAAATGAATGTTTGCTAAAATGTAGTTTTTCACATGCAGAATTTTAAAAATGTCAAAATCACTAATTTCACTGCGAAGCATACTTGATGCTAATAAGCTTACCGTGCCGAATTATACAGACTGGCTAAGAAATCTGAGAATAGTTCTCACTGCTGAAAAGATTTCTTATGTTCTAAACTCACCTGTCCCTGGAACTGTTCCAGAAACAGCCTCTGAGGAAGAGATTGCCACCATTGTAAAGTGGCAAGATGATGCATCTGTGGCTCAATGCATCATGCTCGCATCCATGAATAACGAGCTTCAGCGTCAGCACGAAAACATGGATGCTCCTACTATGTTGATTCACCTCAAGGAGTTGTATGGTGAACAAAGTAGGACTGCTAGATATGAGATATCTAAGGAGCTCTTCCGATCTCGGATGACTAAGGGCAAAGTGAACATAAAGGAACAAAAGAAATCTGATCCAGCTAGCAAAGGAATGTGCTTCCATTGCAACGAGCCGGGTCATTGGAAGAGGAACTGCAAGAAGTTTCTGGCAAAGAAGAAGCTTGGAGAAGCTTCGACTTCCAATCAAGGTTTGTTCATCATTGAAATTAATTTTTTAGAAAGTCAAAATTCTACTTGGGGATTGGATACAGGCTGTGGTTCTCACATATGTAATAATGTGAAGGGACTGGTCAGAAGTAGAAAGCTGAACAATGATGAGGTGATCCTACGAGTGAGGAATGGAGCAAAGGTTGATGCATTAGCTGTAGGAACTTATTATTTAGCAATGCCTTCGGGAAAGTCCATTTATCTTAATAATTGTTATTATGTTCCGAATATTATTAAAAACATTATTTCAATTTTTGTATTAGATATGGAAGGATTTCACGTTGTTATAAAGAACAATAGTTGTTCTATTTATAAAGACGATGTTTTATATGGTGTTGGAAATTTGCGAAATGGACTTTATACACTTGACTTACAAGAAAATATTTTTCAAATTGAACAAACTAAGAAAAGGAAAAGAGATGATATTAATTATACCTACATGTGGCACTGTAGACTCGGTCATATCAATGAAATAAGATTATCCAAGTTGCATAAAGATGGGCTCCTTGAGTTATCTGATTATGAATCATATCCAACTTGTGAATCTTGTCTCATGGGTAAAATGACTAAATCTCTTTTTAGTGGAAAAGGAGAAAGAGTTACAGAGTTGTTGGCATTGATTCACACAGACATTTGTGGACCTATGACAACAAGTGCACGGGGTGGGTATTCTTATATTATTACTTTCACTGATGATCACTCAAGATTTGGATATGTGTATTTAATGAAATACAAGTCAGAATCTTTTGAAAAGTTCAAAGAGTTCAGAAGTGAAGTAGAGAAACAAACGGGCAAGAGTATAAAGATACTTTGATCAGATCGAGGTGGAGAATACTTAAGTGGTGAGTTTCTTAATTATCTTAAAGAAAATGGTATAATCTCACAATGGACTCCTCCAGGTACACCACAGTTAAATGGAGTATCTGAAAGGAGAAATCGAACACTGTTGGACATGGTTCGATCCATGATGAGTTTTACCGACCTTCCAATTTCTTTCTAGGGATATGCCCTAGAAACGGCTGCATACCCACTTAACAAGGTACCTACCAAATCCGCCCCAAAGACTCCATATGAGATGTGGAAGGGGAGGAAACCAAATCTTAAGCATGTTAAGACTTGGGGTTGCCTAGCTTATGTCAAAACATTTGAAAATGATAAGCTACAGACTAAATCCAATAAGTGTAGATTTGTGGGATACCCTAAAAAAACTTTAGGGTATTATTTCTATCATCCAACTGATCAAAAGGTGTTTGTTGCAAAACATGCTGCCTTCTTGGAAAAGGAGTTTATCCATGAAGGGGTCAGTGGGAGTAAGATATATCTTGAAAAAGTTCAAGAACCACAAATTACCACGGATCAAAGTCAGGTACCTGACCAAGTAGAAGAACCTACTATACCACACCCTGTTCGTAAATCTGGAAGAGTACCGAAGATACCTGAGAGGTATGGATTCGTTATAGAGGATGACGATGAGGTACACATCATGAATGATGATGATCCATTGAATTACGAACAGGCTATGAGTAATAAAGACTCAGGAAAATGGCTTGAAGCCATGAAATCCGAAATGGACTCCATGTATGAAAGTAAAGTATGGATTTTGGTTTCACCACCTGAAGGCATTAAGCCTATTGGGTGTAAATGGGTCTTTAAAAGAAAGACTGGAGCAGACGGCAAGGTAGAGACCTATAAGGCCCGACTGATTGCAAAAGGTTTCAAACAAAGACAATGAGTTGACTATGATGAAACCTTTTCACCAGTAGCTATGCTCAAGTCCATTCGAATTTTGCTTGCGATTGCAGCTTATAAAGACTATGAGATCTAGCAGATGGACGTGAAAACGGCCTTCCTCAATGGGAAACTTGAGGAGGATGTGTATATGACACAACTAGAGGGATTTGTTTCAAAGGTTGGAACAAATCAAGTCTGTAAGCTGCAACGATCCATTTATGGATTGAAGCAAGCTTCTCGTAGATGGAACATTCGTTTTGATGAGACAATCAAAGAGTTTGATTTTATCAAAAACGACGATGAACCATGTGTGTACAAGAAGGTTAGTGGGAGTGCAGTTTCATTCCTTGTATTATATATTGATGATATATTACTGATAGGGAATGACATTCCTATGCTACAATCGATTAAAATCTGATTATCTAAACACTTCTCCATGAAGGACTTGGGAGAAACATCCTATATTTTGGGGATAAAGATCTATAGAGATAGATCTAAAAGGATGCTTGGTTTATCCCAAGGAACGTATATTGATGCAATGCTAAAGAGATTTAGCATGGAAGATTCCAAAAGAGGTCTCATGCGGATGAGCCATGGAATACATCTCTCCAAGAAACAGGCCCCCAAGACACCTGAGGAGAGAGCCCGTATGAGTAAGATCCCTTATGCTTCTGCAATAGGATCTATCATGTACGGTATGATATGTACTAGACCGAATGTTGCTCATGCACTTAGTGTAACGAGCAGATACCAGTCGAATCTAGGAGAAGAGCACTGGAAGGCAGTGAAGAATATCCTAAAATACTTGAGAAGGACTAAGGATATTTTTCTTATCTACGGTGGGTCTGAATTAAAACTCGAGGGCTTCACAGACTCAAGTTTTCAAACTGACCAAGATGACAGTAAATCTGTTTCGGGGTATATTTTTACCTTGAATGGAGGCGCAGTGAGTTGGAAGAGTTCCAAGCAACAAACAGTTGCTGATTCAGTGACAGAGGCAGAGTATATAGCTGCAAGTGAAGCTGCAAAGGAAGCTGTTTGGATGAAGAAGTTCATAACTAAACTTGGTGTGGTTCCTAGCATTGGAGAAGCAGTTCCCGTTTACTGTGACAACACAGGAGCAGTTGCACAGGCTAAGGAACCAAGGTCTCATCAAAAATCTAAACACGTGTTGCGGCGATTTCACTTAATCAACGAGATCATTGAAAGAGGAGACGTCACCTTGGAGCGTGTAGACTCTCAAGACAAAATTGCAGATCCATTTACTAAAGCTTTAACACAACAGCAGTTTGATCGTCACTTAGAGAAGATGGGTATAAGATACCATGGCGATTGGCTTTAGTGCAAGTGGGAGATTGATAGTAGTGTGCATATAAGCCAATCATGTATGATGATAAAGCACGTACTTTGTAAACAATCTTATTTATTTATTATTAAAATATTCATTTATTAAAGGCATTTAATTATCTACATGGTGCTATTTTTATAATATGTAGATAACCCATAGTTTTAAGCAATGCTTTTAGAATCATGATGATGATCATGCTAATGAGATCTAAATTCTTAGAAAGCTCTAAAACTAAAATAGTTCCCAATCGTGGGATTACTAAAAAGGGGATTAGTAAATTCGGATAGATTGGTACATATGTTGCTTGATCATTGGATGAGGATGATTGATCTCATGATCATTTGTGTGGAGACACTAAAGCAAGTATGTAGGTGTTTATTGGAGAATAAGTTCACTGAACGTGACTCGCTATGGAATACCTAATGGAGTTTTACTCGTCTGTCAATAGGAATTCCTAATGTGATAGTACTACAAGTGATCCTTAGACTTGAGATCATCATAGTATCTTGTACGTAATGAATTATACTTTGACTTATTCCTTAAAGTCCTTTAGGGTATATAAAAGGGTATGCTTGGGTATAATGAGTTACATATGGAGATAATGAATGATCAATAAAGAATCTACCACCTCTAGTAAAAGAGGAGATATGTCCTATGTGATTCGTTAAATGACAACCTAGGAATCCTTGGCCAAGGTAAAATGAAATTAGAAAGGAGTTTCTAATTTGCATTATTTGGAGTTGTGCATTTTCTAATTGAAATATATATAATTAAATAAAATAAGACTTGACAGTAAATTCATGTCTTATATTTAATTGGGATATTGTATGGTGGAAGGATTGAATTGTATGGTAACTATTTACTCACAGGTTCTTTTATGATTAATGTTGAAATCTATATTATCTGGAAAGTCGTTGATCGCTAGGGAGGCTTATCCCTATTGTAGAATAAATATTATTTATTTAAATATATTATTAGTTTAATTTATTTATTTAAATAAGATTATAATTGTTCTAATTGATTTATTCACAACCGGTTTAATATAGAGAACCTAAAGGGTCACACCGTAAAAGGAAGAATAATTATTTAAGAAGGTAATGGCATAATCGTAATAATGCATTAAGTGTAATTAATTTAATCTATAGTGATAGAATAAATTAAATAGCTTAATGTTTATTATTTAATATTTTGAAAATATTAAATATAAATTAATAAGAGGAGTCTTATTAATATTATTACAATTACTATTATTTTAATTTCTAAAGGAGTTTAGTAATTAATTTAATATTAGTACTCTCATTTATTCCTAATAAGATTAGGAGACAAATTAATTAAATAAATTTAATTAATTATTCCCCATGTGGTGGGAAGCCTAAATTAATTAAAGGAGTTTAATTAATTAAAAGAAATCCCATGTCTAATTGGATTAGAAGGGTTGACCAATATCTATATAAGAGGAGTCTTATAATAGATATCAGTTGATACAATTCCAATTGTTGGAGAGTACTCCTTTTCTATAGAGAATAGAAAACTAAGGTTTAGCCAAACACCCTCTTTCTTGATAATTCCTCTTCCTTTGTGGATCACCTCTAGAGGCCAAACACTTGGGTGGCTAATGTTGATCAAAGGAAAGAATCTAGCCCGAAAATTCAAGGAGATCACGAAGAACAAGGTGTTGAACTCGTACCTGTGGAAGCTTCGTTTTACAAGGGTATGATTTCATAACTTCTTATTTATCGTTTTAAATTAATAGTTTGCATAAAGGATGATCCGGGTAATGGTTTTGTAGAAATTTTTTTAAAACTCTGATATACCATACTTCCGCTAATTTTTGCAGTTTGATTGCGTCACGATTTCGTACAAACCCAACATCATTTTACGACAATACAATTTGTTCATCTCAGTCTTACATCACGAGTTCGTATCACAACAACATGATTTGGATTACTTTCAAAGAAATACTATGTTCTCAACATATAATATTAATATTGATCTTGCAGAAATCAATGGCATAAATCTTCCAATAATAAATCAGTTCATAAGATATAGAACGTTTCATGTTTTAACAATCATTTGTCTTGCAAAAACAAATAGTTGAGACATAACTTATAAACAGTTCAAATAGTAGAACAAGAATCAATTGCACTACGTGTGAATAACAACAATCATTATAGAGGTGAATAACTATCAATAATTATTCACTACTATGCTTGAAAAATAGTAACTCAAGTTGAGTTAGGAAACGTGTCTGATTCGTTGACTACTGCTACGCAATTTAAGTTAACTTCTTTTGTAAGACCTATCATTAATAAGATCGATCTCTTAATTAGCATCATATATCTTACTCATAATAATCTATCTAACATATAAACACATAGTCATCATTAAAGAGTACAACCATACTACCTTAGACTTAACACATTACTATATCATACAATTTGTGAATTAACACTTAATAGATCTTTAAACAATTTATTTTAATTGTTTAATTAAGGAGTTATTTAATTTTGTTCAATTGTTAACTCCCTCTTCCTTCGATTACCATTTAATATTAGTTAACTAGTAATTAACTATTTACCTTTAGTTATTACTTACAAATAACCAATTATAACTCCTCATTATTTAATGTTAATTAAATAATAGACAATTAAATTATTATTTATCTTTAAACAATAATTAAAAACTCCCTCATCTTTGAATAAATAATATTTGATTTATTCACTTTATTCTTCTTTAATTATTCCTTATTATTTTAAAAGGATAATTAATTAACATTCATCTTTATTTATTATTCAAATAATAAGTAATTAATTCTATAAACTTTCATGTCAAAGTAAGTAAGTAATTACTTAATCTTACTTAATTATACTTTAATTATTATTTAATATTAATTAAATAATAATTAATTAATTGATTAACTCAATTTATTATTTAAGTTTAGTTAAATAATAAGTAGTTATCTTACTAATACTAACTCATTTTAATTATTACTTAACATCATTTAAATAATAATTAACTAATTAATTATATTTTATTTTATATGTATTTAACTTAATAGCCCATTAGTGGCCTTAAAGTTATTTATTACAATATATTGCTTTCATTTCGTTCCATAATGATACTCAAATTTTCATCCAAAATTTCCAGATTTGGGGTCCTTCATGGAAACGCCCGTAGAACAAAGTCTACAACTCGGATTTTGGTTCCGTCGGAGGCGTTGGACTCGTATATTCCCGGACACCAATTTCCATTCATCAAACTTCAGATCATGTTTTGTTTAGGTCCCAGAAATTAGTACCAAAGTGACTGATTAGCAGGAAAATTTACAACAGTTTAGTCATTTTCCAGATTTAAGGTCCTTTACGAACACGCTTATATCTCGAGATCTACATCTCGGATTTGGGTCCATTTGATATCATTGGATTTTTATTTTCCCGAAATATGTTTTTCATATATCAAACACCAAATTTGAGTTTGCTTTGGATACCGAAAATAATCTACAAGTGACTGATCAGTAGCATGTTCTCAACAGTTGGATAGTTTGGGATTAAATCCATATCTTGCTCATTTTAAAACATATTTGAGTGATTCCAAAGGGGTTTAGCCCTTAACTCATGCATCTAGCATACCAAGAAAGAAAACCTCAAATATCACTTGTAGATCTCAACATGCACATGATAAAGCATACTAGTTAAACAAAAATTTCTTCAAAAATCCATTTAACTTCCTTTTTTCCAAATCTCACCATATAAACTCATATAAATCCACAAGTCTCATTTGTTAAACTCAAGATCTAACACTCTAATCATGATATTAACCATATTCAACATGCATCACAAGAATCTATCATACAATCACCTAGTGCATGCATGCATGTGCCTTTCTCTACTCATTTAGTACAAATCTCCCTTTTGATATTATATTCAACTTCAAAAAAATGTTTTGATCATCAAATAAAATATTTATACACCAATAGATGAAGAGTGTATCAAAGATCAAACTTAAGACTTTTGTTTCATCAAAAACCCACCAAATAAAAAATCAAACTTTAAAAATTAAGAGAATCAATACCTAGTTTTTCTTGCTATCTTCCTTATCTTGCCAAAGTATCTTACAAACTTGGCATGCATGAAGCACAAGATCCTCTCTTCTTCTTCCTCTTGGCCGAAAATCTCTCCCTCTTTTCTCTCTATGTTTCCTTTCTTTCTCTAGCTAAAGGGGCTTGAAGTGTAAGTGTGCAAATGAATTGTAGTTAGTGGGAATGTGTATAATTGAAATTGTAAGCATGCATCCCACTCACTTCCAACTTAATCATTACTTGCAAGCTTAGTCACTAAACATATGTGTTGGGCATGCTAAGAGGAGGACACTTGTCATGGGTGTTGGGCTCAAAGATTATATAAAAGATATTGTCCAAGCTTTGTTAAAATTTGAATTTTTCTCCCCCTTTTGCCCTCATGTGGCCGGCCATACCCTTATTTACCCATTATAGATTTATTTATTTTTATTGTGTTATATACATACTATAATGATTAATTGTCCTTTCTTCCATGGACCAAAGGTTCGGCCTTTTTAATTAATATTTGGGATTGCAATTAATTAGTTTGGGCTATTAGTAGTCAAGTTTATTTTTATATTAGTTGGGCTACTATTATAATTCCACAAGTTGGGCTAAGTTAATTGATTTAACTAAGGCCATTAAATTATATCTCCCAATAAAATTAGTGGGCTTGATTTAATCATTCAATTGGGCTAGCCCACTAATAACACTTACTACTTGGACTATAACACATACCCATAAATCAAGAATATCACTTTACTTTTATAACCCAATTAGACTTGCCTTACTTAGGTTATAAAATTAATTAATTGAGATGTATAAAAAAATTCTCCTAAGATTAGTTTATATTTTTAAATACTATCATTCTCTTATATTATAACCCATTAGGTTATTTACTTACCATACCTAATGTATGTATTAGGTTACCCAACTTTATGCTTAATCTCTTTACAAAATAAATGTATACACATTATATAATACATATTTATTCAATCACGTACATAATTCACATATGTCATAATAGATTCCCCTAGTTTATTAACTTAATAGCCCAAATTAACTTAATAAGTTATAAACACTTACATACTCATATCAATAATTAATTACTTAAAGATTGTAAATCTTTTCAATTTAATAATCAAGGCTAACATTCAAGCTATGTTAATTTCTAACATAACTTATATTATTCTTCCTTGAAAATGAGGAAGTATACTTCTTACTTAATAAATTATCTTTCTAGCTTAATTCACATATACCTTATATGGTTCAAGTACTTTCTTAAAAAAATTATTCGTAAAAATTACACATATAATCATGTGAAATTCTCGGTCTTTACATTGTCCCTGAGGTTGACTTGGTTTTCCAGGGTTGTCTCTAAGGATGATTTGATATTGAGTTGGCAAATTACTCTTTTGCCCTTTCATGTTGGTTCCGGGCTTAATGTTGCTACAACTGTCTTTCTCGGGGTTATCTCCGGGATTCGAATGCTTCTGACTTTTGTCTATCTTTAGGTTTATCTCTAAAGTTGGCTTGATGATTTCCTGAGATGTCTCTGGGGGTTCTGGTTTGATGTTGTAATCCTCCGGGGTTGTTCTCCAGTGTGGAAAAAGACGTTATTGTCCTCCTGTATGGTTAGTAACAGGAAAAGAAATTTTCGAGTGTCTACATTATTCCTTATGTGATATATAGGGATTACGAAGAATGGTATAACGTAAGCAGTATGCAGTGCTTAAGGCAAGTTTCCTAACTTATTTCTAAATGAATGTTAGTTTCTTAAATTTTCTCAGATGTGAACTTGAAGAAAGTTTTACCTACGTGCAAATGTGTGATATTTGTGCAAGGTGTTTATGTATGAGGCCTTGGGCCAAAATTTCAACACTTATGTGTTTCTGTGAAATAAACGGTTATGTGATTGAACAGTTTAATGTGGAGTGGTTCCATTTGTGAACTATTAAACTTAAGTCTATGCTAATGATTCTAGCTAAACTAAATGTAAAGATATGTGAAAGTAAATGTGATAATGTTTTAAAATGATAGGAATCTGAGTTTTTCCTATTATCCGAGCTATTTTATAACCTTTGTTCTGTTATTGAGGTTTTAAAATAGTCTTTTATTCTTGCTTTGGTTGTTATACAACTTCTATGACTTGCTGAGTAATTGAATGCTCACCCTTGCTTTAAATAAAAATATTTTCAGCGAACGACGGTTGAATGAATTAAAGGATCTTATAAAGATCAAATCGATCGGTATCCTGATGAAGTGCTATTCATTATATGAATAAGCATAAAGTTGAAGTGAAGACCAAGCGAAGACGTGTAGAATAGTTTATAAAACTATTATGTATTTATGGTGACTAATTAAAGTCCCATATAAAATTGAAGGTAGAATGTAAACCGTACATGGTTAAGGTAGTAAATGAATAATGTAATTATTATTATTTGTTATGAACAAAGATTTTAAGGTTATAGAATCTGGGATTTGAAGATATATGTTGTTATATTTAATTATGTAATGATATATGTTTGGAATGAGGAGCATCAATGATACACCATATTCAGGTTTGAAGATTGACCGAATTTGGGGGCGTCACAGGTTGGTGTCAGAGTTAATAGGTTATAAACCTTAGGCTATAATCTGAGAGAAGTAAAAAGATCGTAGGAATGAGGCGATCATTGAGTAAGAAAATATGAACAGATATTCTGTTGAACGATGGATGAGTTATAGTTAAATGCTATAATGGAATGGTACTATGAAGTAGTACGAGCAGAAGAACTCAGAAGAGTTGTAGAGTATAAAATACGAATTAAAGAAAATTTTTATTAGGTAAAGAAAAGGTAAGAATGTTGTAAATTTCAATTGAGGACTCATGTGATAGCTGAGTTGTACAAAATTTTGTTATGGGCAGGAGTTTGTGCTCAATGTAACAACTACTCAGTCTATTACAGTGATAATCATTTGAATGGTAATGTCGCGCTATCAATATATATATGGCGAGAAGGTGAATCTTTTTCTCATGTGTCTATTGAATAGTTAGAAAGTATTAAGATAGGTGCGGGTTCTTGAAATTCATGCTTATAAACGTTTGTGACTACTGGTTATATGCTATGTTTTTAAACCCCTAAGCGTATGTATAGTCCTTGATTAGTTCTTGGATTACATATTGCTAGGACACGTTCGTAAGCACATATTATTGTGGAAGATTAAAACCTTTATTAAAGGTTGTAAGGATAATGCATCTATATATGGATGTAGTTATGTTATTGATTCCGAGGACGGAATCTTTATAAGGAGGGAAGAATGTGACAACCCATAAATTCGGATTGTCCAGAAAGTTAAGTTTAAAGAATTATTAATTAATAAAATAGATTTATTTATTATATTATATGTTATGTGTTTATTATTAGTTCTATAACTTAGGATGATTATAAAAATAGGAGGATCCTGGCTGCGAGCTAGAATGAACGAGTACGATTTTTCAAGACGAAAATAAAAAAGTTCCGGGAATAAAAATTTTTTTGAGAGAAAGACGAAATATGCATAATTCACCCAACAAAACCTAAGGGTTTAGAGTTTGAATAACCTAAGCCTTTTTGAGAGATTGTTGGTCAATTTCACAACCGATAAACACGCGCAAGTATACGCGGTCAACAAGTAATATAATGATAAGAAAGCTGTCGAACCCGCGATGAATTAACTCTAACATTTTCCAAGTACTAACTTTTTATCGTCTCAATCTTATTTAAACAATTGATTGAAGGGATAAAGCTTTACAATTATGCTAAATAACATAATTAAATAACATAAATAGATAGTTAAGGAACTAAGAACACAATACCCCACCACAAGTATTTTGTCGAACACTTGGCGTGCAATGCTTCGTTTACATCTCATAGTCTCCAATTGATTATAATGGTCACGATGATTTGTCAACCGAAAATTCGTTAGTATTCAAATGCCTCTTCCGAGGTTCATATAAACATATCCTTTCCAGATCCACCCAAAAGGGAATAGAACGTAAATGAACATCCTAGCTACATAACTCATCATATTCCTATGTGAATTAACATTAGACAAGGAATTAAAACTTATATTCTCAAATTGGCTACACATGGTATATACGTATATTCCTATCCTACACACAAATTATGTATTCCATTTCATGTAGAACAAGCATAATCACATGCCAATATATTCATTGCCTAAATCCACAATCCATTTTCAAATTTTCATATAGATTACCAAATAATTATAAATTCCTTAGCAATTAAACATTAAGCATAAATATATTGAACCAACTCATATGGTGCCAATCAAAAGGATAAGAAATTGAACTCAAACAAAGTATTGGGTTCAATTACATTCATAGATCCAAAACTAATAATTACAAAGAGGAAAAAGAGAGAAAAGTAATGACTTCCCCTAATTATTGGTTGAAGGTCCTCCATTGTTGCTGTTAAAGCTCCCACCATTGTTGAATCTTGAAGCTCTTGAAGAACCATGGCCTCTTGGCCATGGCCTCCTCTCTCTTTTACTCCCTCTCTTATGCTAGGAAATGAAGAACAATGAAGGAATTGAAGGAATGAGTGAATGGGTGGATAGGTTATGCATTTAAAACTTGAAAATTGTCAAAATCCGTGCCAAGCCCTGTGGCGCCTCAATTTGGCCTGAAAGTGGTGTTGCGGCTCTAAAACAGAGGCGTGCTACTGCTTAGAGGCGCTGCAGTGCCAGATTTTTCCTAGACAGGGGCGCTGCGACTTTGGGCAAAAATTTGGAATTTTTAGCTTTGACGTATGTTGGCAGAATGGACATAACGTCTTCATACAAACTCTAATTCGGATGATTCAAGATTTTCTAGAAAAAGGATATGTAGATATACAACTTTCATTCTTTGAGTTCTTCAAAATAATGGTTGGAGCAATGCCTATATTGGCCCTGAAGTGGATGATATGAAAATGACAAGTGAGTAGCTTTTAAATTTGACACTCCTTGGGAAAATGGTCATAAGTCTAGCATCTAAACTCCGATTGAGGCGATTCAAGATGATACAAAAATAGGAGAGATAGATCTATAACTTTTATTCTTTTAGTTTGGAGAGATAATGTCCAGATCATGGCCAAAACAAGGCCTCAAGGGACTGTTGAGTCAATGGCAAACTAAAAATGCGAATTTGACAACTCCAACTATCGATCCAAATGACACTCATTTCCTACAAAGTAAAGTAAAAACATATAAAACTAATATAAAAACACATAAAAGCAATACAAAACTACATTACACAACAATAAAGTGAAAATACATAAAAACCAAACAAACTAGCTTAGGATTTGCAAATTATTAAACTCAAAAGTACCTCATTTGTGTTTATATAAAACACACTCATTAAATACCCCGAAACTTGAATATTTGCTTGTCCTCAAGCAAAACTCAAAAAACAAAACTAACTATACGAACAACTACACAAGCAATGAGTCAATAAGAATTTGAACAATGGTTACAAAGTTGTTAAAACATGATAACTCTAGAAAAGTTTCAAAATAGCGCAACGTCTAGGATTTTAAAATGATTGTTAGTCATACCTCGCTTTAGATCCTTTCCGTTTGTGTGTGTACCCATTTTCACTAAACCAATTATATATTGGGCGAGCTTATGCAACCACATTACCTTATGAAAGAAAACAAAATAAACTTCAAAAACAACATGCTTAACACATTACTCATTGCTAATGTAGAAAATTAAAATTTTCCAAAATTTTTGTGATCAAAGGACTTTAGGTGAGTGCATTTTATGCTCCATCTTACCCTAAGTGTGATATCCCGAAAGATTAGAAGTATAGTTGTCATGATGTTTAACACCTGACGATTATAACAGATAATGATCCTTGGGAGAAAGAATGTTGAAGAGATAATGAGACGGAATAATTAGGTAAATACTTAATTAAAATAGTATGTTGAGATTTTTCAACAAAAATAAGAAGAAGTATAATTAAACATTCGTCGAAGGGTTGTAAGAATAAAGCATCCGAGTATGGATGTGGTTTTATAAATTTCGAGGACGAAATTTTTATAAGGAGGGAAAAATGTGACAACCCGAAAAATCGGATTGTCCATAAATTTAGTTTAAAGAATTAATAATTAATAAAATAAATTTTTATTAATTATATTCTATGTTATGTGTTTATTAGTTATTCTATGACATATGATGATTAGAAACAAGGAGGATTTTGGCTACGAGCTAGAATGAACGAGTAAGAATTTTTAAGAAGAAAATAAAAAAATTCCGGGAACAAAAATATTTCTGAGAAAAAGACGAAATAGGCACTATTCATATGATGAAACCCTAAGAGTTAGGTTTTGAATACTCTAAGCCTTTCTGGGAGACCAGGATGTCAAAATGACATTCTATCGAAAGATTTGACGGTAATATACCATGAAAAGTTAAGTTAATCGATAAAAGTTTTTTATTCAAAAAACGTGCAAAAATCAAACAAAATAATAACGACGAAAAGTATTTTTATGTACTTTTCATTCGTTTAACTACGTTAAGGGAAAACGTGAAGAAAAATGCTTATCATGAAAAAGTGTTTTTTAGTATTTCGAAGTTTCGAAGAACGCGTAAAAATTATTCGGTAGAGGAAAGATGTAATATCTAAAAATATTTGGATTTCGAGAAACACAATTTTTTGAACTATAGAACGAATTCCAAAAGACGGAACACGAAGCTTCCAGGAGAAGGTTGGTGGAGGAGGTGGGCATAGTATGGAGGTTTGGTTCAGGAGGTGGGGGTAAAATGGTAAAAATTTGCCAAATGACCAAAATGCCTGTTGCGCCGTTTCGGTGTTCACAAAAACGGGCACAAAACACGTGCAAGTATACACGGTCGACAAGTAATAAATTCGATAAGTCGAGATCGTTCCCACGGAGAAAGGAGTCAGGCTTAAACTATCATGCAACAGTCCTATGGTTATTTTTGTCTGCTCAAAAGTGTATCAAAGTGCTCTTTAAATAACTAGACTGATCTTAACAAAAACTTAATTAATTAACAGACGAGGGGTTCAAATTAGAGAAATATGGGATCCTAACTTTATCTATTGCATCATCCAGGTTATTAACACCTCATGTCATGTATAAATAATCACATAGGAAAGCTAGCCGGGAGCACGAATGTGAGACAAGGTTATTTGTCAATAAACCAAGTCCATATCATATAATATCCACAAAAGAGATAGAAATCACATGAACACCAATAAAACCTAAACCACTATAAGTGCAAGCCCCCCAATAGACTACATATGGCAATACGAAATATTTCTATCTGGATTACGAATCGCAAAACTCATCGAGTGCAAGTTTCACAAAACATATGCTAGCATGGCAAAATCTAAGTTTAAACTTCATTTTTGAAGTCCATATAAACTATTACAGTAGATGTTGATCAGGCATCCAAACATATAAAGCAACCATGCTAGGTAAACCATACATTTTCATCCATACATTTCAAAGAGGCATAAAACCCTAGACTAAGCAATAAAATCCATTAGAATCCCATAATGGTAGTTAGTTCATCTTCGAACCACAAACCATTATGGGATTTAAACCAAGCATTTAAACAACTATGAAAGAAAGAGAGTAGAGAGAATGGAAATGAAAATCTTGGTGGTTCTCTTTCCAATAGGAGCCTTCAATGCTCAAGTTCAGACCAGAAACCCAACCAAAGAGAACCCTAGAAATGTAAAATGCCACTTATACTAGAAGAGAAGAAGAGTTAAGCTCTCAAGCTCTTCTTAGCTCCTAAACCCTAGAAAATGTAAGAACAATGCTTGTAATAAAACTAAGTCTGATAATGTTAAGTTATGTCCATTCAAAGAAACACAACCCTTATATTCATTACATTCAGTCAAGTAAAAAAATGAAAAGTCAAAGAAATTGGACTGGCACGGCCGCGCGTCCTTGCTATGCTTTCCTGGCGTGGACACGCGCGTCCCCAAATCAAGCCTCTAGCTCTGCCAGCCGGCGCGAGCGCGCGAGCCTCCTTTATATTCCTAGCATGGCTGCGCGTGCTGTTAAAATCTACTGATGTAATCTGGTTTCTATTGTGATGCCTTGTGCAATCCTTGTTGCTTCTTTATTGCTTCTAGCTCTTTCAGATTTGCTGCCTTAAGACCATCCTCCTATGCTTGTGCCTCATGCCATCTTCATGCTTTCTCTTGCCCACTCCATCATTTGCTTCCTCTTTTCAGCTTTCCACATAGCCTTTATCCAATCCCTTGCCAAATCATGCCAAACCATGCCATTATTGTGCCATTTCATGCCAAAAGAGTTTCCTGACTGTAATACGCAAAACAAAGATAAAATGCATTAAAAGACACTAAAGTGCTTGAGTTTAAGCAATAATCATAGCAAGTTGGTAACCAATAAGTAGGTATAAAACCTACTTATCAAATACCCCCAAACTTGAACTATTGCTTGCCCTCAAGCAAAAACACAACTGCAAACTACATGATATGCAACTAACTACATGAAAATGAATACCACAGTAACAGCCTTGATATGAATTCAGATAAGAAGTGCCTCAGAGAGATAACAAGAACAATGAACAATGTAACGGCTCAAGCTAAAGTTATATAGACAGACAATCTGTAAATCACAACCTGCTACTAAGATATAGTGTGTGTGTGTGTGTGTGTGCAATGTCATAAACAAGCTTGAACGAGGCGAAGATTCCACATGCTATACTTCTAAGGAAGGAAAATTGAGGTTTCAAGTCAAGAATTTTTCATTTATACAAAACAATGACCAAACCAACACATAAATACAAGTTGAAGTACAACAAGGGCTTATTATGCTTTTATTCACACACGAGGGTGATATTCGCACTTTTCTTATGGTTACACCCGACTGTGCAATGCTAGGCCCTCTTATGCTTTTCAATGATACCCATTTAACGAGATTTCGACCAACCACTCCAAAACCATAAAGGCCTTAGGGCGCTGGGTGTGGAGACAATCCCCTAGGGCGTACTTGCTCGAGTATCAAAGGCCACAAGACTTCTCTAGCCAAGGTGTTTATTCTATTTTTTTTCTTTTACACAGCTTATTTTCTTTTCTTTTGCTTTTTTCTTTTTCTTTTTCTTTTAATAGCATGCATACCCAAAGTTTTCCCTCAAACTTGTATTCTAGTGTTGTTAAGGTCATTATTGCTTTTATTACACAATTCTAGCAATTAAAAACAAAATTTTTCCCCTTAGAAGACAAGCATGCACTAATCTAGCCAACAAACAAATAAAGATAAATTGTGATATCCGATGACATCAAAGCAACAGGTCTAGATTACATCATGTATAAAAATATAACTGAGCTTAAGCTACTAATAGAGTTCAACATCTATCATATCTCAATGTCGTCATCGGCCAGACTGGAATTCAACATGCTAAACACAAGGGATTATGCAATGCAATGCAAATAAACACAACTAAATAAACAAAATGAAATATAACTGAAAAAAATTTATGCAAAATTTAACTAACAAACTAGAATGCTAACACATATTAAAATGAAACTACTAAATACAACCTAACATGTAATACTATTTAAAACTAAATGCAATAAACTACTACTAACACCTAATACCCCCAAACTTGAAATATTTAATGTCCCCATTGAAGGTAAAGGGGTCAGCAAACTCCACTACTGATCGGCATGGCCATCCTCCTCGGGTGGTGTATCTGGCGGCGGGTATGGCAAGTCAGAACTAAAAATAGGCCACTCCAGCATCGTGCCCTGCTGAGCAAATGCCTCGGACAGTGCACGAGTCAAACCATCAGCGAACACTGCGAAGCCCTCATGCAGGGCGTCAATCCTCCTCTCCAAACATCGATACTGGCAACCCTACTGTATGTCACCGGCTGGAGGAGGTGTTGCGCCCTCTGCTGGCTGTGACTGTGGTGGAACTGCTGGCGGAGGTGGGAGGATGAATCCTTCTCCTCTAGGATGTGCTATGCCCCCAGCCTAATATTCAAAGTTTTTAATAGTGGCATGAGTTATGTCGCCGCTCGGCATTTAGATTTGCTCATCGGCCCATTCGAGCCCTGCCTCAGCACAAAGATGGGCTACTATAGAGGCATGTAGAATGGAGCCTGTGGTACTGCCTCGCATAAACCTCAGCATGTTCTGGTGAATGAGATGGCTGACATTAACGTATTTTCCCATGATGATTCCCCACAAGATGATAGCCCGCTCGACTGTAATCTCATGCTGGTGCGAGGATGGCATCAAGCTGGCATAGAGGAACAGGTTCCATGCCTTGGCATATCTGTTGAGCCCGGAGGCAGGGAACGTGGTGTACTCATTAACGGTATCTTTCTTGATTTTCCACACTTTGCCTGATGCACACAAGTCACGGATCAACTGGTCAAGGTTCGTTTCAAACCTCTCTGCCTCAACCCAGTTCTCTTGGCCAGCCGGAAGTGGGGGCAAGTTCAGAATATCTCGAATCTCTGCCAAGAAGTAGTCAATGGTTTGGCCCTGAACAAAGGACCGGTCGCTCTGTGTTATCTTGGCGTTGGCATAGAACTCGCAAACGAGAGCCAACGGCACCTGCAGCGGTGTTGTACAAACACCTTGCCATCCCATCTCATGAATCATGGCACGAAATTCCCCATTCTCCTTTGTCGGTTTCAAGCCCCGTTCCTTCAAAACTAATTTAGTTGCGATTCGATAGTACTTGATTTGGGCCTCGATATTGATGAATTTGGTCAAATCGACGGTCATGTCGTCGTCCGAGGCACTGCGAGCGTGTGATGCGGATACGAAAGCGGCAGATCGTGAGCGCTTTGGTCCCATTGAGATTTTTAGAAAATATCTCCTTGCAAACCCTAATTGATGAACCCGATGACGAACAACCCCCAAACTTGAATCTCCGCGACTGATTTCACAAACCCTAAGTGTGAACACAATTCCCCCAACTTGCAATCTCTAAAAATTCAAACCCTAACTGTGGGTAAAGATGGAATGAATTGATGGAATAAAAGATGAGGCTAGGGTTAGGGATTGGGTATGGGAATATGAAAGTGAAAGTGAAATAGGGATATTGGAGGGATTGGATTGTAGAGAATAGGCCTTGGAGAGGGAATTTGTACGTGATAGTCTGAGAGAGAATTGTGTATTGAGAGAGAGAGACCTGATCAATTTAGATATAGGAGATATTAGGGCTTGAACGGCTGTGTTATATTAAAACAAAAAAAGGCAGTTAAGGTCGGGCGCGGTCGCGCGTGGGTAGGCTTTATACGGGGAACAACCGCGCGGGGGCAAAAATTTGGGCTCTCTTGACTGCCAGTTGGCGCTGGCGCGCGGACTGAAGGCTTATTTGAGGCGCGGCCGTGCGTCCCTGAACCTGGCCAAATTTTCCTCTCTTTTTTTGCAGTAAAATTGTGAAGGCTCAAGAAGCAACTTTCCACACTTATCATACCTACACATATAGCACTAAAAAATAAGTCTAACGTGATTCCATTATCAAAAATGCATATGTAAGATGTATGTACTGTCAATTCCTTAGCAATGCCATGTAAATGAATCATATCTATGTGAATTCCCAAAAATATTTTGCTATAGGCTTATATGCAATATGCTATCATGTTAAATGTATGTTCAATGAGCTTTCAACACCAAAAATATGTGCAACTATGCCTAATGTCCAAAAATATAGGCAATGATCGTTCAAATCCAAAGAATATATACAATAAGTTTCTAACTCCCAAAAATATATGCAACATGCCTAAAGTTCAAAAATGTAGGCAATGAGCATCCTAACACCACAATGTTCAAAAATAGTCAACCTTTTTCAAATGCTTAAAATTAAACGGGGGAAGGGAAATGTATAGATTAGTGAACAGAATTAAACATGAGAGAGATATAGAGATTATGATGCAAGAATTAAACTGAGGGAGAGATAGAGATGATGGGGTACCTCCCATCGAGCGCTTGTTTACAGTCCATAAGCTAGACTCTGTTTGAATCGATCAAGTGGTGGAAAGGATCGAGGCAACCTTTTCTCGATTCACCTTGTCGCAATAGTAATGCTTTAATCTTTGTTCGTTCACCTTAAAGGGCTTGTCCAGGTATTGATCATAGATTTCCACTGCGCCATACGGGAATACAGTTTTCACCATAAAGGGGCCTGACCATCGAGATTTGAGCTTTCTGGGGAATAGTCTGAGACGAGAATTATATAGCAATACTGGCTGCTCCGGCTCAAATACTCTCTCTATAATCTTTCGGTCATGCCACCTTTTGAACTTCTCCTTATATAGCTTTGAGTTCTCATAAGCTTGCAATCTGAACTCGTCAAGCTCATTAAGATGGAGAAGTCTTTCCTCGCCCGCAGCCTTTAAGTCAAAATTAAGCTTCTTGATGGCCCAGTAGGCCTTATGCTCAAGCTCCATGGGGAGGTGGCAGGCCTTTCGTACACAAATTGGTATGACGACATCCCGAGTGGCATCTTATAAGCAGTCCTATAGGCCAACACCGCATCGTCTAGCTTGATGGACCAATCTTTCCGTGTGGGATTCATAATCTTTTCTAATATTCTCTTCACCTCACGATTTGATACCTCAGCCTGGCCATTTATCTAGGGGTGGTCAGCAGTAGCAATACGATGATTCACCCCATACTTGGCCAGAAGCGTAGAAAACTGACGATTGTAGAAGTGTGTACCCTCATCACTGATGATGGCTCTAGGGGTCCCGAAGCGAGTGAATATTCTTTTTTGAAGAAAACGTAGGACCACCCGAGCATCATTGGTTGGTAAGGCTGCTACCTCTACCCATTTGGACACATAATCGACCGCCAGCAATATGTATAAATTTCCACAAGAAGAGACAAAAGGCCCCATGAAATAAATTCCCCATACGTCAAAGATTTCAACCTCGAGGATCATATTCAGAGGCATCTCATTTCTCTTGGATATGTTTCCCACGCGCTGACAATGGTCGCAGCTCTGGACAAAGTTATGTGCATCCTTAAATAGTGTTAGCCAATAAAAATTGGCCTGCAGCACTTTGGCAGCTGTCCTTTCACCCCCATAATGGCCTCCATACACAGATGAGTGACAATCTCGCAGTATGCTTTCCATCTCGCTCTCTGGGATGCACTGCCTTATCACCCTATTGGCGCACTGCCTAAACAAGTATGATTCATCCCAATTGTACCATCTAACATCGTGCAAAAACTTCTTCTTTTGTGCTCTATTGAAGTCAGACGTGATAATATTGCTCACTAAAAAGTTTGCAAAATCTGCAAACCAGGGCATCTCGCCTTGCACCACAAATAACTGCTCGTCCGGGGAGGACTCATTAATCAATACTTTGTTGTTTTTGTCCATCCCCAAATTGTCTAGTCAAGATAAGTGGTCAGCCACTTGGTTCTCGGTCCCTTTTCTGTCCTTACTTTCTAAGTCAAATTCTTGGAGAAGAATTATCCACCGTATGAGTCGAGGTTTAGCATCCTTCTTTGAAATCAGGTATCTGATCGCAACATGATCTGTGTATACTATTACCTTTGTGCCAATCAGATATGACCTGAATTTGTCAAAAGCATAAACCATTGCAAGAAGCTCTTTCTCAGTGGTGGGTTTAACTGGGCGTCTGTCAGGGTTTTCCTTACGTAATAAATCACATGAAAAATCTTATCCCTGCGATGTCCCAATACCACCCCCACAGCGAAGTCGCTTGCATCACACATCAGCTCGAAGGGGAGAGACTAGTCTGGTGCTGTAATGACTGGAGCCGTAGTTAATTTCTTTTTCAAGTGTTCAAAGGCTACCAGGCATTCTTTGCTAAAGATGAACGGGACGTCCTTCTCGAGTAAACTGCACAAAGGCTTAGTAATATTTGAGAAGTCTTTAATAAAATGCCGGTAGAAGCCTGCATGGCCGAGAAAACTATGAACTCCTTTTACAGAGTATGGTGGCGGTAGACTTTTTATGATCTCCAGTTTAGCTCTATCCACCTCTAGACCTTTCTCAGAAACTTTGTGGCCCAGAATAATACCCTCCTTTACCATAAAATGGCATTTTTCCCAGCTCAGAATGAGGTTCGTCTCAACACATCTCCTTAACACCAACACCAAATTCTCCAGACATATGTCAAAGGAGTCCCCAAAGACAGAGAAATCGTCCATGAAGACTTCTACGTTGTGTTCGACCATGTCCAAAAATATAGCCATCATGCATCTTTAAAAAGTGGATGGTGCATTGCATAGTCCGAAAGACATCCTTCGAAAAGTAAAAGTGCCATATGGGCACATGAAAGTGGTCTTTTCTTAGTCCTCGGGGGTTATGACAATTTGATTATACCCTGAGTAACCGTCCAGAAGGCAATAACAGTCGTGGCCTGCTAGCCTATCCAGCATTTGATCAATAAATGGGAGAGGGAAATGATCTTTCCTTGTAGCTTTATTCAGTCTATGATAGTCCATGCAGACTCACCATCCCGTAACTGTCCTGGTAGGTATCAGCTCGTTCTTTTCATTTTTCACGACTGCCATGCCTCCCTTCTTTGGGACGCACTATACTGGGCTCACCCACGGGCTATCTGATGTTGGATAAATTATTCCAGCATCTAACCACTTAAGGATCTCCTTTTTGACAACCTCTTTCATGATCGGGTTCAATCTTCATTATTTCTCTATTGATGGCTTGTTGTCATCCTCTAAGAGTATCTTGTGCATGCAGTAGGAAGGGTTGATCCCTTTGATGTCAGCTATGGTCTACCCAATAGCTGATTTAAATTCTCTTAGGACCCACAGCAATTTGCTCTCTTGATCAGATGATAAAGCAGAGGCAACAGTAACTAGCAACGTAAAAGATTCTCCCAGATAAGTATATCTCAAGTGATCCGAAAGAGGTTTCAAGTCAAGTGTGGGAGCCACCTCTAGAGAAGGCTTTAGTCGCATTGAGGGCTCCCCAGTCTGTCCAAGTGGTTCGATGGGAATTTTAAACTTGTGCATTTGAGGTACCGTATTCAAACTCTGGATGCATTCCACCACATCTGTCTCTTCCATGTTAGATTCTCCCATAAGAGCACTCTCCAATGGATCCATACTCTGCAAGTGTTCAGATTATCCTTGTAGTATCCTGTCGACCGTATCAATTCTGAAACATTCTTCCTCGTCCGTCGGAAACTTCATAGCCTTAAAGACATTGAATGTGACTTCTTGGTCTTGAACCCTCATAGTCAATTCTCCCTTTTGTACATCTATGAGTGTTCTTCCGGTGGCTAGAAATCGTCTCCCTAAAATAATTGGAATGTTCTTGTCTTCCTCAAAATCTAGAATTATAAAGTCTGCAGGAAATATGAACTTGTCTACTTTCACCAACACGTCTTCAATAATGCCTCTGGGGTAGGTGATGGATCTATTGGCCAGCTGCAAAGATATGCTTGTCGACTTAGGAGCCGACAAACCCAATTGAATGAACACCGATAGTGGCATCAAATTAATGCTTGCCCCCAAGTCGCATAGACACTTATTGAAGGACAACTCCCCAATAGAACAAGGAATTATGAAGCTCCCTGGATCTTTAAGATTTGGAGGTAGTTTCCTCTGTAAGACGGCACTACACTCCTCTGTCAAGGCTACAGTTTCGTAGTCTTCTAACCTCTTCTTCCTTGACAGTATCCCCTTCATAAACTTTGCGTAGCTTGGCATTTGCTCCAACGCTTCGAAAAAGGGAATATTAATTTGCAGTTTCTTGAAAACCTCTAAAAACTTGGCAAATTGCTTATCCAATTTCTGCTTTTGTATCCGCTGTGGGAATGGTGCAGGTGGGTAGATTACTTATGGTGGAACATTGGTTTTCTCATTGGTGACTTCTTTTTCTGGCTCAATTGCATGTCCCACCTCTTTCCCATCTTCCAAAACTGTCTTAAAAATTTCTGCACTTGGGCGCGCCCGCGCCGAGTTTTGGCCTTCCTGGGGCGCGGCCGCGCCAACCTCCAGATCAAAATTTTGCTTCCCATACCTTAAGGTGATTGCTTGGAATTGCACCTTGCCATCTCTTCTCCTCGAATTAGCTTCTGTATTGCTTGGAAGAGTGCCTTGCGGTCTGTTGTTGATCAAATTTGCCATTTAGCCCATCTGATTTTCCAAATTCTTGACTGCCACCGATTGGCTCTTCATCATCAACTCAGTGCAAGCAATATGCTTCAGCATCAATTCTTCCATTTCAGATCTCTTTTCTTGCTGAGGTGCGAGATTTGAGTATTTATTGATATTGTTGTTGATTAAATCCAGGAGGGTGTGACTGTCTAGGAGCATACTGATGTTGGGACTGTTGTGACTGAGATTTTGGTTGATAAGGTTGATATTACGATTGTTGTGGAGGATGTTGGTATTGATTTTGTTGTGATGTTTGAGGCTGTTGGGCACCTTGAGCATTTTGGTATGGTTGTGGTTGTTGGGCATTTTGGTTGTTGCTCCAACTGAATTCGGATTATTGCGATTGTTGGGATGGTAGGAGTTTGAAAACTGATTATGGGGCTTCTGGTAGTTGCTGACTAACTAGACCGACTAGGTAGTGATGGCACATTACTCAGTCGGGTGTGCTCCGGCACACAACACACATATAAAAGCAACTTGCTGGACTCTGTTTTCAGCCATAAAATCTATCTTCTTGTTCAGTGCTGCCATTTGTGCTGACAATGCTGTTATGGCATCAACATCCAATACTCAGGCCACCTTAGGTTGAACCATTATTGCTGTTGGATTCTGATACTCATTGGCCGCCATAGTTTCAATCAGATCATAAGCTGTCGGGTAGTCCTTGGCCCATAGGGCTCCTCCCGATGTGGCATCAATTATTGGCCTTGATTGCCACCCCAAACCATTGTAAAACAAATTTATCACCATCCAGTCAGGCATTCTATGGTGTGGGCATTTCCTGAGCATTTCTTTATAGCGTTCCCATGCCTCATACAACGTTTCCCCTTGTTGCTGTGCAAACTGACTCAAAGCACTCCTCATGGAAGCAGTCTTAGCCATGGGGAAGAATTTGGTTAGAAATTTATGGGCTAAGTCTTCCCACGTGGTGATTGATCCTGAGGATAATGAGTGTAACCAACTCTTCGCCTTATCCCTCAAGGTGAATGGGAATAATCAAACTTTCACTGCATCATCCAAAATGTTGTTGAATTTAAATGTGTCTCATATCTCTATGAAGCTCAGGATATGCTCATTTGGGTCTTCTAAAGCAGCACCCAAAATTGGACAGTGTTTTGAACCATCTGCAGTGTTCCTGGTTTGATTTTGAATGTATTCGCAGCTATAGCTGGCCTAACTATGCTGGACTGCAGATCAGTGATTTTGGGTATGGAGTAGTCCCTTAAGACTCTATAATCGGCCCTCTGTTCTTCGGCCATTTGCTCGGGTCATTCAGGTTCTCCTTGTGGGTTGGTGTTTCGAGTGTTTGCTCTCCAACCTCTGTCGTTAATGTTCTCTTGCAGAGGCCTTAACTCAGGATTGGTTGATCTTGTTTGCATAAACTACCCACAAGTACCTGAAACACAAATAAAGATAAAGTTAGAAATGAGATAAGAAGAGATTTGTTCAAGTCAATCAAATCTAACAAAAGCTGATGTCAATAATAATAAACTAACAACAATCCCCGGTAACAGTGCCAAAAACTTGTTGCGCAGTTTCGGTGTTCACAAAAACGGGCACAAAACACGTGTAAGTATACACGGTCGACAAGTAATAAATTCGATAAGTCGATATCGTTCCCACAGAAAAAGGAGTCAGGCTTTAACTATCATGCAACAGTCCCATGGTTATTTTTGTCTGCTCAAATGTGTATCAAAGTGCTCTTTAAATAAGTAGACTGATTTTAACATAAACTTAATTAATTAACAGGCAAGGGGTTCAAATTAGAGAAATATGGGATCCTAACTTCATCTATTGCATCATCCAGGTTATCAACACCTCATGTCATGTATAAATAATCACATAGGAAAGCTAGCCAGGAGCACGAATGTGAGACAAGCCTATTTATCAATAAACCAAGTCAATATCATATAATATCCACAAAAGAGAGAGAAAACACATGAACACCAATAAAACCTAAACCACTATATGCTTATGTGATTTACAAGCTATACCAGTTTAAGTGCAAGCCCCCCAATAGACTATATATGGCAATACGGTATATTCTTACCCGGATTACGAATCGCAAAACTCATCGAGTGCAAGTTTCACGAGCATATGTTAGCATGGAAAAATCTAAGTTTACACTTCATTTTTCAAGTACATATAAACTATTACAGTAGATGTTGATCAGGCATCCAAACATATAAAGCAACCATGCTAGGAAAACCATACATTTTCATCCATACATTTCAAAGAGGCATAAAACCCTAGAATAAGCAATAAAATCCATTAGAATCCTATAATGGTAGTTAGTACATCTCCGAACCACAAACCATTATGGGATTTAAACCAAGTATTTAAACAACTATGAAAGAAAGAGAGTAGAGAGAATGGAAATATAGGTGGTTCTCTATCCAATAGGAGCCTTCAATGCTCAAGTTCAGACCATAAACCCAACCAAAGAGAACCCTAGAAATGTAAAATACTACTTGAACTAGAAGAGAAGAAGAGTTAAGCTCTCAAGCTCACCTTAGCTCTTAAACCCTAGAAAATGTAAGAACAATGCTTGTAATAAAACTAAGTCTGATAATGTTAAATTATGTCCATTCAAAGCAACACAACCCTTATATTCATTACATTTAGCCGAGTAAAAAAATTAAAAGTCAAAGAAATTGGACCGGCTCGGCCGCACGTCCTTGCTCTACTTTCCTGGAGCGGGAGCGCGCGTCCCCAGATTAAGCCTCTGGCTCTGCCAGCCGGGGCGGGCTCGCTAGCCTCCTTTACATTCCTAGCGCGGCCGCGCGTGCTGTTAAAATCTGCTGATGTAATCTGGTTTCTGTTGTGATGTAGGTATAAAACCTATTTATCAATGCCCCTAGCCTTGAAAATATATATATACTAGCTCATTCTCTTGGATTTGGAATCCAAGAGAAAACTCATTGAGAGAGAGAGAGAGCAATAAGGAAGAGAAAGAGATTGATAGCTCGTATCGAAGAAGATCGTGAAATGGAAAAGCTTACAAATCACAAGCTTTGTCAAGAGGAAGAAGATTAATGAAGAAAGGTATTTCAAAACTCACCTTTAATCCAATTTTTCTTTAAGTTTTATATGTCAAACACATAGCTTAATGAAAAGGAAAGTAAAAGATGTTAGGAATGGATTTCATATGGTTGAAGTCATGAGAAAAGAAAGTATGAAGAAATTAAAAGTTAGTTTATAAAATTTCTTAAAAGCTTTTCATATGAAGTATAAATCGCTTAATGTTAATGAACGATTCGGATGAGTTATATGAACTCTCCGATGTTATAAAGATAAATTATCAAACTTATAACGTTAAAATGCGAGAAAACGTAAAGTCGTAATCGTAATATCGATTAGAAATGAATAACGAACGAAGAACACGAAGAATGCGGTAAGAAGTTGTTGATGGACAAATTAAAAACCATCATAAGTTAGATGCTTATGGATGGTTAGGATCATAAATGAATAACCAATGGATTGATTCCATTTGGTTTGGCGTATAAATGTCGAGTAACGAAGTTATGGCAAAATTTACGGGATTAGACGTTAATCGTCGAAATCATAGAATTTTCCGAAACGATAGTCAAAAGTCATCGTTTAACTCGAAAACCTTGGTTTTCAATGGCGTATCTTATAACTATATTTTTAAGAGTTGCAGACTCAAGAATGGTTGAATTCGGAATTAAAACGAAGAAATGAGTGTCGAACATTCACAAACGTTTAACGAACGCGTAAGAAGGAATGAAGTTGTCAATTTATCTCTAACGGATTCAGAAACTTATTATGACTGAATAGATTCGAAGAATATGGGATATGTGAACTAATGGCTTTGGAATGAGCCAATTTTGAGTTGTAACGATCGCGTTACGTGCTCGGGAAGGAATTGAATTTAAAAATATAAAAAACTTTCAAAGGCAGAGGGCCGGCACCGCAGCGCCTCCCATGCCCAAGAAGCTGACGTCGCAGCACCTATCCAAGGATTTCTTCACTATAAGCCGGCGCCGCAGCGCCCTTAAGTGAAAAAATTTCGACTAGAGATTTTTATTATCCAACTTTTTGGATGGTAATTAAGGGGAAAGCATGAATGCAATGTTCATGAAAGAACATGTCTAGAAAGAGAAGTAAAACCTTGAGTTTGACGATTAAACGTCAAATAAAGGTTATAAAACGATGAACGTATAATACATAACTCATATCTGGGGACCGTGTCCGCATCAAAATGAAT
The DNA here is from genome assembly GCA_020205555.1 of Panax stipuleanatus. NCBI lineage: Eukaryota > Viridiplantae > Streptophyta > Magnoliopsida > Apiales > Araliaceae > Panax > Panax stipuleanatus. The sequence goes on along the minus strand of CM035115.1, from coordinate 53,090,518 downwards.
GTATGAGATTGCCATGATGGTAATTCCTTAGACGTTGAGTGACGAGGGTGACTTATAACATTCCGATGTTATAATGTCAAAATAAAAGGTGAGTGTAAAGTGTATAAACGCTGTAAATGCAACGTTGTTGCGATGAACGATCGATTTTAGCCTAAAATGAATTGTATGGCTTAGACATTAAGTGATGACGATGAACGTAATGTTCATGTAATGAATTACCGTTGAAAGTGGTTAAAACCTTAAGTAAAGGTTGAATAAGAGTAAGAGACGAACAACATAAACATCGAATACGTAAATGATCCTCGTGAATCGTATTCACGTCGAGCGAACGTTCATAAGTATACATTGGTTGTATAACTTAGACGTTAACAAATGTTAGCATTGTTTTATTCCTTTGGTTAAATCTTAGAAATATTCTAGTAATAAGAAAATTTAAAGATTTATTTCATTTTTTTTCTAAGAAATTTCATATGAACTATGAATTTCTTGATGTTAATGAATGATTTGAATGAGTTATATGAACTATTTGGTGATATGAGGATGAATTAACGAACTTATAACATTAATATGCATGAAAATGTAAAGTCGTAATCAAAATTAGCCTATAACGAAGTTATGACAAAATTTCATAAAAGAGGAACGAATATAGAAAGTAATTAAATGAACCCGAATGAGTAGGGTTTCATAAGGATGTTAGAAAATGTAAAAAAACATGAGTCGTGGACTCAAGAATGAACTCATTCCGAGATCGGATGAGTAAATTACGGACGAACGAACGAAGAACGTTTTGAACTTTTGATGAACGAACGTGGAAATGTGAGCCAATTAAATGGCATGTTAATAGATTCAGAATGAAATTATATCCGAGGGAAGTTGTATTACGTAAGGTAAGGAAGCAAATAACTTTGGAACGACCTCATTCCAAATTATAACGAAGAAGTTATGAGATTTCAAAGTAGGCGTCTCAAACATGTAAAAGACTTATAGAATTTTTTTTAAGTTTTACCAGAGGCACTGCGGCGCCTCCCAAGAATAAGGAAATGGTGTCATAGCACCTGCTCCAGACCCCAAGTACTGCCAACCGGCGCCGCAACTCTTGCTTTAACAAGGAGAGTGGCGTCGCTTCGCTCTTAAGGAATTTTTTCCGACTAGAGATTTTTATTGTCCAACTTTTTGGATGGTAATTAAGGGGCAAGCATGAATGTAATATTCATGAAAAGAAACATCTTTATTGTTGAGTAAAACCTTGAGTTTGACGATTAAAAGTCAAATAAAGGTTATAAAATGACGAACACAAAATACGTAACCGATATCCGAGGACCGTATTTGTGACAACCCGGATTTTTAAGAATTAATAAATGAAAATTTAATAAATAAAATTCTTATTTTAAGATGTTCGAGTACGTGTATGTGTATATGTGTTATAAATTGTGAAATATGTGATTTAGTGTGAAGAGAATTTTATATATTAATTTTAATATTTATTGAATTAAATAAATTTTAAAATTTATTTATTTATTGAGTTAAATAAATAATTATGTGTTGGTTATGGAGTAATTTAATTAAGTATAATATATTAATTAAATAAATATTTAATAATTAATTTAATTAATATGTAATGATTTTATATTATAGTTCTAATTTAATTGAGATAATTAAATAAGATGAAGTTGTGTGGTAATTGTTACATGAAATTATAATTAGCGAGTAATTATAATTGTTATGTGATAATTTTTATGTGATTAATTGATGTTAATTTTTAATTAATTAAATTAGAATGTTAAGATTTAATTAATTAAAGTATAACATTAAAAATATGTGTTAAAGGATTTATTAAAAGAATTAAAAAAAAATTTAAAACCGTTTTCTCAAACAAGGCCCTTGCACCGTTTTAAATCCGTTTTACCAAACGAGGCCTTAACTACTAAAAACCTGTTTTTAAAAATAATCTGTTTTGCCAAACAAGCCTTTTGGCTTTTAAACTTCAAATGTGTAACCTATATTTTAATTGTAATTAGTATAGGGTCATTATGTTTTGTAGGTTATATGTTATATACTTATGTCTTATACATATAATATTTGTAAGTATATACGTTAGTTAGAAAGAATAAAGGTTAGTCTGTGTTAGAAGAAAACACAGAGAATCTAGAGTTAGAGAGAAAAGAGAAGAAGAAGGGAGAAAGAAGAAAGAGGAAGAGGAAGTTTGAGAGAATCAAACACATCACCATCTTCATCTTTTTCTCCTAAGCAAAGAAAAGGGTATAACCTCTAACTTTAAGAGTTTTAAGATTTGCTTTAAGTTATTCAAGTTTTAGTTTTCTGTAAATATAAATCTTCATGAAAACATGTGATGTTGGTATATATATGTTATATGGTGTTTTTAACATGATTATACATATATGTTGTGTTCATAAATTGTTTAAATATAAATTGTATGATGATTTAGTTGGTTAATTCTTGGATATATGATGAACATGAGGAATTCATGTTCATCAAAAGTCATAGTGAAAAAGTTTTACAATTTGCTTATTTAAAATCAAAATTTATGTTTGATTGATAATCATGGTGTAAATTGATTTTTAGATAATGATAATATATTTTTAAAAGAAGTCAATATACTTGGAATTGTGTGTTTTGAATTAGAAACAAAATTTCAGTGTTCGATTTCATCAAGAACACTTATCAATGGTTTTTCTTCAAAAATCATGAAATTGGAGTTTATGATTATGTATTGTGATAATTGTATATATTAAAAACATGTTATAAGCTTTAGATATGTTTTCTATAAAATTTTATGTGCAATATGTTGGTTAAAATCAGAATTTGGTGCGAAGAAATAGGCCAAATTGGCTTTTTCTTTGCATAATTCGCGAACTAAAAGTGAGCGCTGCATGGGGCCCGCCCTGGCGGGCCTTGCAAGGCATAATACCCACGCCCCGGCGGGGTGTGTGTAGAAAATGATAATGTGTTAAAAACAAAATTTGTGCATTTTGATTGGAGCATGATAGTTAACTTAATGTGATTATGTGATAACATGTTAGACTTACATGGAAATGCTAAATTAATATTAATAGATTTTATTAATAAAATATAATGTGTAATTATAATTTGAATAAATTATAATTATAGTAAAGGTTTAATTTAAATTATAATTTGTTAAATGAGTATAGTTTGATTAATTTTTATCAGAGTAAATGTTTAACTTAAATTATAATTTATATAATTATAATTTAATATGTAATTATAATTTGAATAATTATAATTAAGGTAAATGTGTAATTTAAATTATAATTTATTTTAATTATAATTTAATGAGTGCATGGATTGAAATTGATTAATTATAATCAAAGTAATTGTTCAATTTAAATTATAATTGGTTTAATTATGATTTAATTAATATAAATGCATAAACGGAGTTTGATTAATAAATGTTTAATTTAAATTATAATTTGTTTAATTATAATTTAATTAATATAAATTACAATTATAATTCGATTAATTATAATTGAGGATGTGTAATTTAAATTATAATTTATTTAATTATAATTTAATTATTAGTTGATTAATTATGTGAAGATGTAATATGATCATGTGATGTGATTAACTATGTGATAACTAATTGTTAAACCTATTAGTTAAATAGGAATGAGTTAACCTAAATGGGTTAACTAATTATGAGAATTTGTTATATGATAATTAATTTATATTATTGATTATACATATAAGTTTGACAGTGTGTGTTAAAAAAATAAATGGGAGAGAATTATGAAGTATAAAGTAAAAATTACTTAGACGTTTGCTAAGCATTGCTAGGTGACTAATAATTGATGTATATGGTAATACGTTGTGTAGGATTCATGAAGTGCAGATTATTATAAGCTGTTTTTCGTTAATTGGTAATCTACGAGCCAGACAAGTCTTTCAGTTCTTATTTTCTATGTGAACTTGATGATGAACTGTTTTAAATTGTATTGCAAAGAGCATGATATGTTACATATGTTGTATGTATGAAACGTTAAAGTCAATTTATGACTATGTTGATTGAGTAAAGAATATTGATTGAGTAAGGAACTCAATCTTTTTACTTGTTATATGAATTGAAGCATGCATGATATGTTATTTAATGATTATGATGTATAAGATGAGCATGTTATTTATGTGCTACGTGATCCATGAAAGCTGTTAGATCTGGCTGAGCTGTCGAGCTCACTCTTGCAAATAACTATGTTTGCAGGTCAAGCTTTCAAAGTAATGAAACGTGCTATTTGAATTATAGAGACCAATATTCAAGAAGATTACTTATGTTAGATGAGAAATGCATTTAATGTTTTGATTGTAACATAATTGTTGAGTTGTAAAGTTAAGCTATCCGATGTATAGTGGATATTGCTTTGTGATGTAAGACTTTGTATAGTAACTTCGATGTATCGATTCATGTAATAAATTTGAATTAAATATGTAATGATAAAGGTTGAGATTCAAGGCAATAAAGAAGAAAATATTAAAAGTTTTAAATATTTTGCATTTTTAGTGATTTTAATATCGAATAATGATGTAAAGTTAGAATAAATTTGTATTGTTAACGATCGAGAATGAGAATTATTTTGTATGAATTTTGGGATCGTTACAGTTGGTATCAGAGCTGATAGGTTATACACCTTAGGTAAGAGCACCTTAGGCTATGACCTTAGGTTATAAGAAGTTAAGTTTAAGTTACGTATGATAAAAAGGTGATTCTTTTCACATACGTAGAAGTATAGGATGAGTTGAGTCCTAGAAATGTTATAAGAAGAAGATGAGAATGACGAGGAGTACACTCGAATAAAATATTGAGTAACATGAATGAAATTTGAAATTCTTAAAGGAAGAATTGTTAAATGAACAAGAAGATTCAAAGATGAATCTTGGAGAGAGATAAAGATTAGAATAAGGAGTTGCCTAACTCCAATAATACAGATGACGAATAATGATGAATAGACAAAGTCTATAAGATTAAAAGTATAATGGAATCATGATATGACATGATGATATGTAAAGATAAGAAGATTGTAAAACAAAACAATCATGAGATAAGAAAAGAATCATAAGGGAGATGATTATAGAATAAGATCACATCGTGATCTTTTAAAGTTATAAATGAAAGATGGTCGGTAATGATTGAATAGTTATAGTTTGATGCTATAACGAGTATGTACTATGATATAGTACAAGATAAACTCACGAGGAGTTATAAATGATGAGATACAGGAAATCTGTATCGAGCATAGAGAAAATTATGAGCAAGATAGAGTTAAGTAGGATTTCAACTGAGAGCTCATGTGGTGGCTGAGTTATACAAACCTTTGTATGGGCAGGGGTTTTGTGCTTACACTTGGTTTATCACAGGGGTAATCATTGAAATGTGGTGTCGCGCTATCGAGATATATATGGTGTGATGGTGATTCTTGTCCCATGTTTATAGTTAGATGTGATATTAAGATTAGATTAGATGATATTAAGATTATGTTCGAGTTCTTAAAACTCATACTTATGGTAAGTTCGTGACTCATAATCATATGTATGTTTTTGAACTCCTAAGCATATGGACAATCTCTGATCAGTTCTTTGACTACATATTCCTAGGACAAGTTCTTAAACTCATATTATTGTGGTAAGTTCCTGAACTTCCAAAGTGTGGTATATTTGATGAACTATACTGGGTATAGAAAGGTTATGGTATAGAAAGCATTGATGTTGTTGAAGATTGATAGAATATTTAAGTAATAAAACGGTGGAGTAAAGATTTAAATTGATGGAGAAAATTTTTATATTCTAAATCTCCTAGGTTAGCTAGATTTTTGAAATTTATTGACTTCGTACTAATGTTGCACTTCTGTTTTCTTGAAAAACATTAGATCAAATGATGGAACCAATGGACTTTTAAAATAGTGCTATTATTCACATGTCTATGCTAATTGCTTCAGCTAGACAAAAATGATTTGAAATTTTCAAAATTTATTTTATATATTCTATGCATCATTTGATATGATGTAAGAATAATAATCGAGAAAGTCATCAATGCGGTTAAACCTAATGTTGGATGTGATCGTAGGATAGTCAGCCCACTATGGTATGATGTAGTATGACGATGTCATGTAATGACGAAATCCTCAACTTACCATTACTACGGTACGGTATCAAGATATTAAAAAAAGATTTATTTATTTTAGTTTCCTTAAACTATAAAAAAAATTATTGAGTTGGTTAAATATATATATATATATATATATATATATATATTGATTGATGGTTGAATTGTTGCTAGAAGTCTATGCTACTTGATTCGGCTAGACAAGTATTGAAAGATGTTTATGAAATTCGAGCGTTCTTGGTTAAACTATGCCAAACCAAATTATTTTGGTGCGAATTTAGATGTTAAGAAGCTGAGGTGAACAACCTTATAAAAAAGGACATGTTATCGGAGACAATAGTTTCGAGTGTAACGCATATAGTCGTTGCGATTACTACGTTTGTACACGACGTAGTGGTGCGATAGTTTGATCACCTAGAGCACTGATGCAGGATGTTTACAGTCTATGTGATTGTTAAACATTTTGTTAGAGCGATTTATAGTGTGAAGTACCGGGGGTGAAGCACTGTTAAACCTAGAGATGAGTTCAAAGTCTTATGACCCCTCAGCATGATTTGAGAATCTTTTAAATTCTTGAGTTATTTATATCGCTTTCCAATTATTGAGCAATTGTGAAAGATTCTTATTATTCTGAAAAAGAATGTGGCAATAAGGATATTCTTTAGGAAGAAGTAGTTGTGGAACGCAACAATCCAGTGAATAAGAATTAACGTAAAATCTATTTTGATAGATTGATATATGAAGATTAATGGTTAAAAATTTTGAGAACGATATTCTTAGAAGAATGGGTGAATGTGATAACCCGAATACTTATAAGATAGTGAATTATGAAGTATATGTAGTCTACGAGTAGAGTATATGGTAATGATCCTTAGAAAGGAAATGAACGGGTTAAAAAATATATAATATTTGATATAATTGTGTTTTATTAAAGGTTATGTAATAAAACCTAAAACTTGTTGAAGAAATGAATGGAGTAGTATATATATAATACTTTTGTTGAGATAATGTGTTGAAGTTGTTAAACAATAAAATTTTGAAAGAGATTTTGTGAAAATCGAGTAAGAGAGGTTTCGTTGATTCCGAGGACGGAATCCTTATAAGGAGGGAAGGATGTGACAACCCGGATTTTTAAGAATTATTAAATGATAATTTAATAAATAAAATTTTTATTTTAAGATATTTGAGTACGTTTATGTGTATATGTATTATATATTGTGAAATATGTGATTTGGTGTGAAGAGAATTTTATATATTAATTTTAATATTTATTGAATTAAATAAATATTAAAATTTATTTATTTATTGAGTTAAATAAATAATTATGTGTTGGTTATGGAGTAATTTAATTAAGTGTAATATATTAATTAAATAAATATTTAATAATTAATTTAATTAATATGTAATGATTTTATGTTATAGTTCTAATTTAATTGGGATAATTAAATTAGATGAAATTATGTAGTAATTGTTACATGAAATTATAATTAGCGAGTAATTATAATTCTTATGTGATAATTTTTATGTGATTAATTGATGTTAACTTTTAATTAATTAAATTTGAATGTTAAGACTTAATTAATTAAAATAAAACATTAAAAATATGTGTTAAAGGATTTATTAAAAGAATTAAAAGAGTTTTTAAAACTAATTTCTCAAACAAGGCCCTTGCATCGTTTTAAATCCGTTTTGCCAAACGAGACCTTAACTACTAAAAATTTATTTTTAAAAATAATTTATTTTTGCCAAACAAGCCTTTGGGCTTTTAAACTTCAAATGTATAACCTATATTTTAATTGTAATTAGTATATGGTCATTATGTTTTGTAGGTTATATGTTTTATACTTATGTCTTATATACATATAATATTTGTAAGTATATACGTTAGTTAGAAAGACTAAGGGTTAGTCTGTGTTAGAAGAAAACATAGAGAACCTAGAGTTAGAGAGAAAAGAGAAGAAGAAGGGAGAAAGAAGAAAGAGGAAGAGGAATAGGAAGTTTGAGAGAATCAAACACATCACCATCTTCATCTTTTTCTCCTAAGCAAAGCAAAGCAAAGGGTATAACCTCTAACCTTAAGAGTTTTAAGATTTACTTTAAGTTATTCAAGTTTTAGTTTTCTGTAAATATGAATCTTCATGAAAACTTGTGATGTTGGTATATATATATATATATATATATATATATATATACTATATGGTGTTCATAACATGATTATACATATATATTGTATTCATAAATTGTTTAAATATAAATTTTATAATGGTTTAGTTGGTTAATTCATGGATATATGATGAGGAATTCATGTTCATCAAAAGTCATAGTAAAAAAGTTTTATGATTTGCTTATTTGAAATCAAAATTTATGTTTGATTGATAATCATGATGTAAATTGGTTTTTAGATAATGATAATATATTATTAAAAGAAGTCAATATACTTGAAATTGTGTGTTTTGAATTAGAAACAAAATTTCAGTGTTCAATTTCATCAAGAACACTTATCAATAGTTTTTCTTCAAAAATTATGAAATTGGAGTTTCTGATTATGTATTATGATAATTGTGACGACCTAGATTTTTTTAGAATTAATAAATGAGAATTTAATAAATATAATTCTTATTTTAAGATGTTTAAGTACGAGTATGTGTATATGTGTTATATATTATGAAATATGTGATTTGGTGTGAAGAGAATTTGTATATTTATTGAATTAAATAAATATATTAATTGAATTTTTTATTGAGTTCAATAAATAATTATGTGATTATTATGGAATAATATAATTAAGTATAATATATTAATTAAATGAATATTTAGTATTTAATTTAATTGATATAATGATTTTATGTTATAGTGCTAATTTAATTGAGATGATTAAATTAGATAAGTAATGTGATGAGTGTTACATGCAATTATAATTAGCGAGTAATTATAATTATGTGACAATGTTGATGTGATTAATTGATGTTAATTTTTAATTAATTAAATTATAATGTTAATATTTAATTAATTAAAGATATGTGTTAAATGATTTATTAAAAGAATTAAAAGAGTTTTAAAATCGTTTTCCCAAACAAGGCCTTTACTTTTGTTTTAATCTTGCTTTACCAAACAGAGCCTTAAGCTCAAAAAGTTAGTTTTTAAAAATAAACCTGTTTTGCCAAATAAGCCTTAGGACTTTTGATATTCAAAATTATAACCTATGTAATTAATAAAGGAATTAGTAGCTACATTAATATAGTATAAGTTACATATATATTGTATATATGTTATATGTATATTATATTTATAATATACGTAAGTTTAGAAAGGTTAGCCTGTTAGAGAAAATAAAAGGTTAAACAAAGAAGAAATACAGAGAAAAGATAGAGAGAAAAGGAAGAAGAAGAGAGAAGAAGAAAGAAAAAGAGAGGAAGGGGTTTTGTGAGAAAACAAAACTAGAAGCCTCATCATCATCTTCCTCACTAAGTCAATGTTATAATCTAAATTCCTTATTTTAATTATGTTTTTATGTTCTTTATAATGTAGTTCTCTGATAATTGAGTTATGGTGAAAATTAAAGAACATGATGTATATGTATATAAATTATGTTCATAACATGCCTATATATGAATTTTATGCGTAAGTTCGTAGTTTAATTTGGTATGCCTATGATGAATATGAAGAATTAAAAAGTAACAGTGAAAGTATTTTGAAAAATATATATAGTTTCTTTGAAAACCAAATTTTCATGGTTGATTGTTAGTTGTGGCTTAAATTGATGTTAGATTATGTTAATATGGTTATAAACAAATTCAAACATATTTTGAATTGTGTATTTCGTTTTGAAAATAAACTACAGTGTTCAATTTCATCAAGAACACTTGTCAATGGTTTTTCTTCAAAAATCATGGAATTGATTGTTGTAAACTATGTGTTTTAAGGATGAAATGTGTTGAAACATGTTAGGAGTTTAGAAATTATGTTTTCTATTAAAGTTGTTAGGAATTGTATTGATTGTAAGTGGAATGTGGTGTGGAGAAATAAGCCAAATTGGCTTTTTCTCTACATAGTTCGCGAGCAAAATTTGAACCCCTGGAAAAAGGCCCGCCCCGGCGGGTCTTGCTAGGCTTAGAACCCCCGCCCCTGCGGGGGGTATACAGAAAGTTTTGATGCTTTAATTTTCTTGTGCATTGTAGTTGGAACATAAAAGTTAACATGATGTGTGATGTGATAACATGTTAGACTTACATTAGAATGCTAAATGTTTTTTAATATATTATATTGATAAAATATAATATATAATTATAATTTAAAATAATTATAATTATAGTAAAGGTTTAATGTAAATTATAATTGTTAAATTATAATGAATTGAGTTGATTGATTTAATCAAAGTAAATGTTTAAATTTAAATTATAATTGGTTTAATTATAATTTAATGTAGTTTGATTAATTATAAATTATAATTTGATTAATTAGAGTAATGGTTCAAAGTAAATTATAAATGGTGCAATTATAAATTGTTTAATTATAATGTGATTAAAGTGGATGTTTAAATTATAATTTATCTAATTATAATTTAATATGAGTATACAATTATTAATTGATTAATCATGTGATATATAATATGATTATGAAAAAATATAATGTGAGTATGTGATGTAAATTATTATGTGATAATAATTATTAACTTATTAGTTAATGAGAAATAAGTTAACCTAAGTTGGTTAACTAATGATGAGGATTTGCTATGTGATAATTAACTGATATTGTTAATTATACATATGATTTGATAGTAAGTGTCAAGCGAGTAAATAGAAGAGAATTACGAAGTGTAAATTAGAATTTATTTAGACGCTTTATAAGGATTGCTAAGTGACTAATAATTGATGCGTATGGTAATACGTGTGTAGGATCGATGAAGCAAATTATATTAAGCTGTTTTTTCGATAATTGGTAATCTACGAGCCAGGCAAGTCTTAGGTTCATATTTTCTATGTGAACTTAATGATATTATGGATTGTTTTAAATTGTATTGCAAAGAGCATGATTTGTTATATATGTTTCAAGAAGAAAATGTTAAAGTCAATTTATGACTACATTAATTGATTTAAGAATGTTGATTGAGTAAGGAACTCAATCTTTATATTTGTTATGTGATTAAAGTATGTATGCCATGTTACTTTAACGATTATGAAATGTATGCTGAGCATGTTATTATGTGTTACGTGATGCATGAAAATTGTTAGAACTTGCTGAGCTGTCGAGCTCACTTTTGCAAATAACCATTTTTGCAGGTCCAAGATACAAGGTAAAGATATGTGTTAAGTGAATTATAGGAATCAATGTTCAAGAACATTACTTATGTTAAATATCAAATTGTATTTGATGTTTTGATTGTAACGTAATTGGTAAGTTGTAAAATTGAGCTATCCGATGTATATGGATAATAATTATAATTTAATACTTTGTATAGTCATTTCGTTGTACTGATTCATGATTTAGATTTGAATCGAAGTTATGACGCCCCCAAATCCGGGTTCCTCTCTTTCCTCGGATCCGGTGCAGTCACGATACTACTTTCGTCAAACTATTATATCTTTTAATCATTAGTAAAAGAATACAACTTTGTTTATTACAATTTAGAATATAAATTCTATTCATATCCAAGATCTCGTCTTTACATCTTATTCGATGTTACTAAAATGCGGAATAATTTAAACTTTTCAATATCCTTTGAATAAATTCTTTTATCGATTTCATAACTTGAATCAATTACAACTCCCTAAATCAACTTTATAATATTATTCATTCTATTTTAGTTATCGTATAACGTTTACAACTCGACTTAATATCCTCTATGTATCAACTAATACATCTTTACAGTACGACAGATTTTAAACCTTGTAAACAATTATCAACTACAACTCTTAGAACCTAAACAGGGTTCAAGCGATAATCTAAATAGTATTCTTCGTTGCAATACTATCTATCTTTATCAATCAAGAAGCACGAAATCTTTATTGTGAATCCTTAACCTGCAAAAGTGGTTATTTGCAAGAGTGAGCTCGACAGCTCAGCAATTCTAACAGTTTTCATGCATCACATAGCATACAATATCATACTCAGTTCATGCATTTATAAACAATATATATTTACTACGCATGTTACTTTTCATATAACAAGTATATCATCAAATATCAACTTTCAATCTCATTTATATCTCATATACAGTTCATATATAAGTTCACATTATCACAACATAATATAATTCAACTAACAGTTATTGAATTAATATATCAAATAGGAACTGAAAGACTTGCCTGATTCATAGTTTAACAACTACAACTTAACTGCTTAAGATATTTGCGCTTCGTGTAATCCTACACAGTTATATAATCATGGAATCATATCCATTAGTCATACATTCCTACATTCTCAGTATAATAATAAGTATTACATTGTTTTCTATATTGGTTCTTAGAACCTTCGTTTCACTTTCTTATCATCCTCATCATATAGCTAGGTACGTATAAGTATACCTTAACCAATATCAATATTAACACACTTAACTATCTAAGTGTTCGACACATATTTAAAACTCATAAATATATAATCTATATTGCTCTTACGTTTCTCAAACTTTATCGAAACCATTATTTTCAAACTCTCTAAGTTTCACCTTTCAAAATCCTTGTCGTATTTAAACTAGTCATACAAGACTACTAGGTTCATTATGTTTACATGTTTATAAGGTTACTAACACAAGTTTAAAAATCTAGCATGCTCATTTTAGTCCAAGTTAAAATCACATGGTTTTCATGCCGGACTTTCATATACCTTAAGTAAATCAAGCTCATGCCTCAAGGGTCAACCACTAATGTCATATTACCACATAAAGAGGCTAAACAATACTAAGTAGTCATGCTTATGCGTATACTACATGTGTATACCTTAACCCACATTAGTTCATGCCTTAGATTTTCATTACTTGAAAACGTGTGCATAGCTGGTATTCATGTTTCAACCAAATAATGTTTATGTCAACACATCTATAGGCATAATGACATCCTAATGTATATGCTTGCATGATCATAACATAATTCATATGGTAATTGATGTCCTTAGCTTTCACATTCTAAGCTTTTCATTGGAAATCACACTAAGTCAACAAAGGCATCATAGTACATGCAAGACATCTCGATATATATTTCATATGCACTAGAAACACATATTTGAACCATATAAACGTTCTCATATGGTCAGAATCTAAAAGATATTAGTCTTGGTCAAGTTTATTTCAAAAAGTCTTTATGTTTTTTCTTGAAAACCTCTTGGATCCTTCACTCATGTATGCTAGTGTACGATTAACACTTAAATTATGTATTTCATGTCAATATAAACCATACGAGCATGCTTCCAAAATCAGAATGTACATATGTTATACATATGTCAAAGTTCACATTTAAAACTAAAATTTTCATTTTAAAACTATAAGTTTTTCCTTAAAACATACACTTTCCATTTCATGATATACATTCTAACATTGCTAAAATCATGCATGTTGTATCAAAGTATGCATGTTGTTTGTGTCCACATGCTTGCTCTAAGTGGTAACAACCAAGCTAGAAGAAATAGACTGCAACAAAAAAAAATTCAAGAATCTGGAACCGGCGCAGCTGCGCCGCTGGCCAGTGTAAAACTGGCGCAACTGCGCAGGGCTCCGGCCAGGGGCAGAGACAGCCTACTTCGGCAGAACTGCAAACCCAACTCATAATTTTCACAGCAATTTCAATTCTAAACTGCTATAATACATTTCTAACATGCTTGTAAGCTTACATAACAACCAATAACCATTCTCCAATCATATAATTCATGCTATGTAATTATAATTAAGGAGTTAGAAATTCAAGATAGGAAGAACATGAAATGGGAAATCTGCATCTGCTAATTCGAATTGAGTTTGCTGCTAATTACTCTTTCTGCAACTGATATCTCACCAATGATATATACATACTCTCAATTCTCACACTAGCTCTTACTTAAATAGAATTTCAGCAGTTCAAAATAAGAAGGAGAAGGGTGCATTATATAGATAATTCATTATCTAGTCCATGAATTTACTCACCAATTCAAACTAATGAAAGAAGCAAGAATCTAATGGTTAACAAATAGTTGGTGAGGAGTTGGTGGATTCATCATTATCTCCACTCCCCCATGATCAATTGCTAGAAATTGCTGAGTTTGATGCATAGGAATAGACTAGCTTTCATGAGTTATGCACGTGAGAGGAATTGGGCCATTTATTTAGGGACAAGGAAAGAACTCAACAAAAGCAAATGTATATAATGTATGCCCAACACTTAGTTTATACACCTCTACATATAATCCATGTACATTTTCCTTAATACCAACTGTAATTTAATTGGGTATTATCATTACTTATTATCATAACTTTTATTATAATAATTATGATAACTTGTTGAAAACATTATCAATTCACAATTATTTAATGATATTAATATAAGGTAATAGGGTATACATTAAGGTCTACCCACACACATCATGTTACATAAGCAATAACATTACGTAACTCACATAAGGCAATCAATCTTACTATATAGCCTATATATAATATATAGCTATATTAATGCATCACATTGCATTATATAATATAGTTTATATATAAATGTATGGTCACACTTATGTGTTGCACTACACTTTATATAACACATGTTTCATTACTATATGTTATAATTATCACAATAAATAAATATAAATCTTATTATATTTATAAATCATTTACTCTTAATCAGCATATTATCAAATAATTACTTGATACTAGTATATTGTCCATATCAATAAATAATATTATAAGACAATATATCTCATTCCTCATCAATACAATTTCGATTATATTTATAATCAATATTCTTATTATTATACTATTACTAGCCATAATAATAAATCAACATATTATTATAATAATAATTAACAATTAATATAGATTAATTATTTAATTAATAATTGCTCCATCCTTGAATTAAATAATTCATCATCGAAATCGACTATCGTGCCACACAAGGCATCTCCTACAAGCTTAATCTTAAGCTTATTATTATTCTCATCACTTACTTATCTCTCACCACATTACTACTTATAACATGTTCAATTAAATTAGAACTATTATGTCCAAGGTCCACATATAAATATATTACAAATAGAATATTCAAATATTATTTATAACACTTACGGTACTATAGCAACTCAAGTTATTAAAATAACTTAGTTTCCTTTTATAAATTAAACTCCTTTTGAAAATACATTAAAAATTATGTATTTAGCCATAACATAAAATATTATGTTTTCTCCAAATAAGGATATTCATTATTAGAAAATAATTTACTTATTGTCTCAAGATATTATAATTAATATAATATCTATTAGAAATAATCACATGTACGGCACATGTACATTATATATGGAAAATAGGTAATAAGTTTATTTTCTATATAAATGGTTTCCATCAATTTATTTACATATAGCAAATACATTTTAATATATTTACTATATTAATTAATCATACCTATCATCTCAAATATATAAGGTAATATTATTATTTAAAAATAACATTTTCTTCAAATATTAAAATAATTCAATTTTAATATCCTTTATTAGAAATATATAATATTGATTTCTCTTTCCTTTCTATAAATTGTCCCCAAAATAATTTCTTCAAATATTAATTATTCATTTAAAGATATAATAATTTCCATCTCCATTTAATAACGTATATATATTTATTAACGTTATTCGCACATTTTCTCATATATTACCATTCTAAGTAATATATATAAAAGTACCAACTATAATTTTATATCCAACACATATACTAGTTCACTCCTTTACTTAAGTAAATTGAACCCTGTACTATATTACCTTAGTTAATTAAGGTTTAATATACACATTATATTATTTTATAATATAACTCCTAACTTAAATTAACTAATATTTATTATTATTAGTTAATTCCCTTAACTAACTCATGCTTTAATATCCAAACCCATTCACGGATAGCTTAAGTGCTATTAATAACCTATATTGTAAACATACTAGTTATTAATACACATACAAAAGAATATGATGATTATACATTAAGGATATTTAATGTCACCAACTTACTATGATAAAATAATTTTATAAATTATTTAATATCGCTAGGAATTTATCCACCTCCTTTATCTCAACTGAATCGTCTCTACAATAAGTAACAAATATATATTAATAATATATTTATAAATCACAAAAACACATATTACATAGTCCATATTACCCTATGTAATATAATACAACATACCTCATATCACAAATATATATTCCTATTCGAACCCATCTCATGCCTTAAGAATTTTATTTATTAAATCCTTATTTAATAATTTCTGAAAATTCGGGTTCTTACATCCTTTCCCCTTATAAGGATTCCGTCCTCGGAATCACCGAAACTTCCTCTACTCGGTGCTATTTCTAATATTACATATTCTCTTGAATAATTTTATCCATTCTCTTTTCGGAAGTTTTTTTATAACTTGCTCACTTGCATTCTACCACATTCTCCTTTCTAAGGAACATTCTACTTACTACTTTCATCATTCAGAAGAATAATAATCTTCCACGATTTTTCAATAATCGGAAAGTAGTATGAATAACTCAGATTCCAATTTATGCTGAGGGGTCACAAGATCGTGAACTTTTCTCCAGGTTTACTAATGGTTCAACACAATTCTTCACACCGCAAATCAGAGTGTTTATCAATCACAAAGACTGAAAACACCCTCCATGCGTACTCTAGGTGGCCAGCCTATTGTACCACTACGTTGGGCCGCAACGTAGTGTTTTGTAACGACTATATGCGTTACGCTCGGAACCATTGTCCCCGAAAACATGTTCCCTTATAGGGTTGTTCACCTCAGCTTTTCAACATCTGAATCTGCACCAGAGCAATCTGGTTTGGCATAAATACACAAGAATGCTTGAATTCTATAATCTCTTTTCAACACTCGCCTAGCCGAATCAAATAGCTTAGACTCTCATCAATAATTCGGACAACAATCAAAATAATTTAGCCAACTTAATTGACCTTCTTCATAATTTACAAGAAAACCAAAAATTCTTTTATGACGTCATGATACCATACCAAATTAGTAGTACGTTGAGGATTTCGCCATTTTATGACTTTGTCATATTACATCATACCATAGTGGGCTGATGATCTTTCGATCACAACCAACACTAGGTTCGATTGCATTGATGACTCCATCGTTTACCATTCTACATCATATCAAATGATGCACATGGTCAAAATACATTTTGAAAGATTTTCAAATCATTTTTGTCTTGGCTGAAACAAATAGCTTAGACATACGAATAACGGTGTTATTTTTAAAACTCATTGGTTCAGTCACCCGACCCAATGTTTTTCTCAAGAAAATAGAAGTGCAAACACTAGCACGAAGTCAATAAATATCAAAAATCTAGCGTAGCTAGAGGATTTAGGAAAATCCAATTTCTCCATCACTTCAATTTCTTCCTACCATCAATGTTCACTATTCCAAAACTCTTATATAATATATCTATTCTCAGTACAGTTCACCAACTTACCATACCATGGAAGCTCAGAAACTTACCACAATCATATGGGTTGAGGAACTTATCCTAGTCAGACCAAAATCATCCATTCGCTGAAGGGTCCCACCATACGATTATGAGTCACGAACTTGTCATAGGCATGAGTCTTAAGAACTCGCACCTAATCTTAATATTATCTAATTATATCTTAGAAATCTCTATCTATCAAAATAAATATGAGAAAAGAATCACCTTTTCACCATATGTATAATGATACTGCGACACTAACATTCCAACGATTATCAATGTGATGCACTTAGTACAAGTACAAAACCTCTGCCCATACAAAAGTTTGTACAACTAAGCCATCACATGAGTCCTCAATGGAAGTCCAACACTTAACTCTATCTTACTCTATTACTTGCTCGTTACGAACTTTCTATGTTTCATCACATACAACTCCTCATGAGTTTATCTCGTACTTTTTATAGTACATTCTCTCATAGCATCAAGCTATACACACTTAGTCGTTACAGACTATCTATCATTTCACAGTTTAATCTGATCATGTCGTGATCATCGCTTTACCTTAGGGTTCTTTTCCTACTATCAACTAAACTCCATTTGAGTTCATTCTCACTATTTTTGTCATATACATCTTACATACATCGTCTTAACATTTTCATTACCGGAGTTAGGAAACTCCTGATTCTCATTCTCTAGATATTTTGAGATTCTTCTTTGAATCTTCATTCAGATATTTTTTAATCTTTATCTTTCACTCTCGCAGGTTATAGTCTAACGTACACTTACCTAAGGTTTATAATCTACAGCTTTGATACCATCCTGTGACGCCCCCAAATCCAGGTTCCTCTCTTTCCTCGGATCCGGTGCAGTCACAATACTACTATCGTCAAACTATTACATCTTTTAATCATTAGTAAAAGAATACAACTTTGCTTATTATAATTTAGAATATAAATTCTATTCATATCCAAGATCTCGTCTTTACATCTTATTCGATGTTACTAAAATGCGGAATAATTTAAACTTTTCAATATCATTTGAATAAATTCTTTTATCGATTTCATAAATTGAATCAATTACAACTCCCTAAATCAACTTTATAATATGATTCATTCTATTTGAGTTATCGTATAACGTTTACAACTCGACTTAATATCCTCTATGTATCAACTAATACATCTTTACAGTACGACAAATTTTAAACCTTGTAAACAATTATCAACTACAACTCTTAGAACCTAAACAGGGTTCTAACGATAATCTAAATAGTATTCTTCGTTGCGATACTATCTATCTTTATCAATCAAGAAGCACGAAATCTTTATTGTGAATCCTTAACCTGCAAAAGTGGTTATTTGCAAGAGTGAGCTCGACAGCTCAGCAATTCTAACAGTTTTCATGCATCACATAGCATACAATATCATACTCAGTTCATGCATTTATAAACAATATATATTTACTACGCATGTTACTTTTCATATAACAAGTATATCATCAAATATCAACTTTCAATCTCATTTATATCTCATATACAGTTCATATATAAGTTCACATTATCACAACATAATATAATTCAACTAACAGTTATTGAATTAATATATCAAATAGGAACTGAAAGACTTGCCTGATTCATAGTTTAACAACTACAACTTAACTGCTTAAGATATTTGCGCTTCGTGTAATCCTACACAGTTATATAATCATGGAATCATATCCATTAGTCATACATTCCTACATTCTCAGTATAATAATAAGTATTACATTGTTTTCTATATTGGTTCTTAGAACCTTCGTTTCACTTTCTTATCATCCTCTTCATATAGCTAGGTACGTATAAGTATACCTTAACCAATATCAATATTAACACACTTAACTATCTAAGTGTTCGACACATATTTAAAACTCATAAATATATAATCTATATTACTCTTACATTTCTCAAACCTTATCGAAACCATTATTTTCAAACTTTCTAAGTTTCACCTTTCAAAATCCTTGTCGTATTTAAACTAGTCATGCAAGACTACTGTGTTCATTATGTTTACATGTTTATAAGGTTACTAACGCAAGTTTGAAAATCTTGCATGCTCATTTTAGTCCAAGTTAAAATCACATGGTTTTCATGTCGGACTTTCATATACCTTAAGTAAATCAAGTTCATGCCTCAAGGGTCAACCACTAATGTCATATTACCACATAAAGAGGCTAAACAATACTAAGTAGTCATGCTTATGCGTATACTACATGTGTATACCTTAACCCACATTAGTTCATGCCTTAGATTTTCATTATTGAAACCGTGTGCACAGGTGGTATTCATGTTTCAACCAAATAATGTTCATATCAACACATCTATAGGCATAATGACATCCTAATGTATATGCTTGCATGATCATAACATAATTCATATGGTAATTGACGTCCTTAGCTTTCACACTCTAAGCTTTTCATTGGAAATCACACTAAGTCAACAAAGGCATCATAGTACATGTGAGGCATCTCGATATATATTTCATATGCACTAGAAACACATATTTAAACCACATAAACGTTCTCATATGGTCAGAATCTAAAAGATATTAGTCTTGGTCAAGTTTATTTCAAAAAGTCTTTAAATTTTTTCTTGAAAACCTCTTGGATCCTTCACTCATGTATGCTAGTGTACGATTAACACGTAAACTATGTATTTCATGTCAATATAAACCATACGAGCATGCTTCCAAAATCAGAATGTACATATGTTATACATATGTCAAAGTTCACATTTAAAACTAAAATTTTCATTTTAAAACTATAAGTTTTTCCTTAAAAAATACATTTTCCATTTCATGTTATACATTCTAACATTGTTAAAATCATGCATGTTGTATCAAAGTATGCATGTTGTTTATGTCCACATGCTTGCTCTAAGTGGTAATAACCAAGCTAGAAGAAACAGACTGCAACAGAAAAAAAAAATTCTAGAATCTAGAACAGGCGCAGCTGCGCCGCTGGCCAGTGTAAAACTGGCGCAGCTGCGCAGGGCTTCGGCCAGGGGCAGAGACAGCCTGCTTCGGCAGAACTGCAAACCCAACTCATAATTTTCACAGCAATTTCGATTCTAAACTGCTATAATACATTTCTAACATGCTTGTAAGCTTACATAACAACCAATAACCATTCTCCAATCATATAATTCATGCGTTGTAATTATAATTAAGGAGTTAGAAATTCAAGATAGGAAGAACATGAAATGGGAAATCTACCTCTGCTAATTCGAATTGAGTTTGCTACTAATTACTCCTTCTGCAACTGATATCTCACCACTGATATATACATACTCTCAATTCTCACACTAACTCTTACTTAAATAGAATTTCAGCAATTCAATATAAGAAGGAGAAGGGTGCATTATATAGATAATTCATTATCTAGTCCATGAATTTACTCACCAATTCAAACTAATGGAAGAAGCAAGAATCTAATGGTTAACAAATAGTTGGTGAGGAGTTGGTGGATTCATCATTATCTCCACTCCCCCATGATCAATTGCTAGAAATTGTTGAGTTTGATGCATAGGAATAGACTAGCTTTCATGAGTTATGCACGTGAGATGAATTGGGCCATTTATTTAGGGACAAGGAAAGAACTCAGCAAAAGCAAATGTATATAATGTATGCCCAACACTTAGTTTATACACCTCTACATATAATCCATGTACATTTTCCTTAATACCAACTGTAATTTAATTGGGTATTATCATTACTTATTATCATAACTTTTATTATAATAATTATGATAACTTATTGAAAACATTATCAATTCACAATTATTTAATGATATTAATATAAGGTAATAGGGTATACATTAAGGTCTACCCACACACATCATGTTACATAAGCAATAACATTACGTAACTCACATAAGGCAATCAATCTTACTATATAGCCTATATATAATATATAGCTATATTAATGCGTCACATTGCATTATATAATATAGTTTATATATAAATGTATGGTCACACTTATGTGTTGCACTACACTTTATATAACACATGTTTCATTACTATATGTTATAATTATCACAATAAATAAATATAAATCTTATTATATTTATAAATCATTTACTCTTAATCAACATATTATCAAATAATTACTTGATACTAGTATATTGTCCATATCAATAAATAATATTATAAGACAATATATCTCATT
Organism: Panax stipuleanatus; assembly: GCA_020205555.1. Classification (NCBI taxonomy): domain Eukaryota; kingdom Viridiplantae; phylum Streptophyta; class Magnoliopsida; order Apiales; family Araliaceae; genus Panax; species Panax stipuleanatus. The sequence goes on along the minus strand of CM035115.1, from coordinate 53,068,558 downwards.
CCTCATCAATACAATTTCGATTATATTTATAATCAATATTCTTATTATTATACTATTACTAGCCATAATAATAAATCAACATATTATTATAATAACAATTAACAATTAATATAGACTAATTGTTTAATTAATAATTCCCCCATCCTTGAATTAAATAATTCATCATCGAATCTACTATCGTGCCACACAAGGCATCTCCCACAAGCTTAATCTTAAGTTTACTATTATTCTCATCACTTACTCATCTCTTACCATATTACTACTTATAACATGTTCAATTAAATTAGAACTATTAAGTCCAAGGTCCACATATAAATATATTACAAATAGAATATTCAAATATTATTTATAACACTTACGGTACTATAGCAACTCAAGTTATTAAAATAACTTAGTTTCCTTTTATAACTTAAACTCCTTGGAAAATACATTAGAAATTATGTATTTAGCCATAACATAAAATATTATGTTTTCTCCAAATAAGGATATTCATTATTAGAAAATAATTTACTTATTGTCTCAAGATATTATAATTAATATAATATCTATTAGAAATAATCACATGTACGATACATGTACATTATATATAGAAAATAGGTAATAAGTTTATTTTCTATATAAATTGTTTCCATCAATTTATTTACATATAGCAAATACGTTTTAATATATTTATTATATTAATTAATCATACCTATCATCTCAAATATATAAGGTAATATTATTATTTAAAAATAACATTTTCTTCATATATTAAAATAACTCAATTTTAATATCCTTTATTAGAAATATATAATATTAATTTCTCTTTCCTTTCTATAAATTATCCCCAAAATAATTTCTTCAAATATTAATTATTCATTTAAAGATATAATAATTTTCATCTCCATTTAATAACGTATATATATTTATTAACGTTATTCGCACATTTTCTCATATATTACCATTCTAAGTAATATATATAAAAGTTCCAACTATAATTTTATATCCAACACATATACTAGTTCACTCCTTTACTTAAGTAAATTGAACCCTATACTATATCACCTTAGTTAATTAAGGTTTAATATACACATTATATTATTTTATAATATAACTCCCAACTTAAATTAACTAATATTTATTCTTTTTAGTTAATTCCCTTAACTAACTCATGCTTCACTATCCAAATTCATTCACGGATAGCTTAAGTGCTATTAATAACCTATATTGTAAACAAACTATTTATTAATACACATACACAAGAATATGGTGATTATACATTAAGGATATTTAATGTCACCAACTTACTATGATAAAATAATTCTATAAATTATTTAATATCGCTAGGGATTTATCCACCTCGTTTATCTCAACTGAATCGTCTCTACGATAAGTAACAAATTTATATGAATAATATATTTATAAATGACAATAATACATATTACATAGTCCATATTACCCTATGTAATATAATACCACATACCTCATATCACAAATATATATTCCTATTCGAACCCATCTCATGCCTTAAGAATTTTATTTATTAAATCCTTATTTAATAATTTCTAAAAATTCGGGTTCTTACAGAAGTTATGTAATGTAAAGGTCGCGATTCAGGGCAATAAAGAAAGAAGTTTATAAAAATTTTAAATATCCCGCATTTTTGTGAAGATTGTATATCGATTAATGATGTAATATTAGATGAAAGAGGTATTGTTAACGATCGAGAAGGAGAATATTATTGTAAGAATTTTGGTGTTGTTACAGTTGGTATCAAAGCTATAGGTTATACACCTTAGGTAAGAGTACCTTAGGCTATGACCTTAGAGAATAAGAAGTTAAGTTTAAGTTACGTATAATAAAAAGGTGATTCTTTTCACATACTTAGATGTATAGGATGAGTTAAGTCCTAGAAATGATATTAGAAGAAGATTAGAATAACGAGGAATAAAACTCGAATAAATTATTGAGCTATATGAATTCTTAAGGGAAGAGTTGTTTAATAAACAAGAAGATTCAAAGAAGAATCTTGAAGAGATATAGAGAGAAGAAATAGGAGTTGCCTAACTCCAATAATAATATAGTTGACGAATAACGAGGAATAAACAAAGTCTATAAGTTTAAAAGAATAATACAATCATAATATGTCATGATGAAGTTGTAGAGATAAGAAGTTTTAAAACAAAACGATAATGAGATAAGAAAAGAATCATAAGGGAGATGATTATACAATAAGATCACAGCATGATCTTTTTAAAGATGAAAGACAGTTGGTCTTTAAATGATTGAATAGTTATAGTTTGAGACTATAACGAGAATGTACTATGATATAGTACGAGTTTAACTCACGAGGAGTTATAAATGATGAGATACAGAAAGTCTGTATCGAGTATAGAGCAAGAAGTTATAAGTAAGATAGAGTTAATTGGGATTTCAACTGAGGACTCATGTGATGCTGAGTTGTACAAATCTTTGTATGGACAGGGTTTTGTGCTTACACTTGGCATATCATATTGATAATCGTTGGAAGGTTGGTGTCGCGCTATCGATATATATATGACGAGAAGGTGATTCTTTTTCTCATATTATATTTGATAGTTAGAGTCAATAGGAATTAGATTAGATGATATTAAGATTACATTAGATGATCTTAAGGTTAGGCAAGTTCTTAAAACTCATACTTATGGTAAGTTCGTGACTAATAGTCATATGTATGTTTTTGAACCCCTAAGCATATGGACAGTCTCTGATCAGTTCTTTGACTACGTATTGCTAGGACAAGTTCTTAAACTCATACTATTGTGGCAAGTTCCTGAACTTCCAAAGTGTGGTAAGTTCGATGAACTATACTGGGTATAGAAATGTTATGGTATAGAAAGCATTGATGTTGTTTGGATTGATAGAATGATTAAGTAATGATGGAGTAAAGATTTAATTGATGGAGAAAGTTTTTATATTCCAAATCTCCTAGCTTTGCTAGATTTTCAAAATTTATTGACTTCGTGCTGATATTGCACTTCTGTTTTTTTGAAAAACACTGGATCAATGATGGAACCAATGAATTTTTAAAATAGTGCTATTATTCACATTTCTATGCTAATTGCTTCAGCTGGACAAAATGATTTTAAATCTTCAAAATGTATTTCATATGCATCATTTGATATGGTGTAAAAACAATCGAGGAAGTTATCAATGCAGTTAAACCTAGTGTTGGATGTGATCGTATGATCGTCAGCCTACTATGGTATGATGTAGTATGACGACGTCATGTAATGACGAAATCCTCAACGTATCATTACTACGATACGGTATCAGGATATTATGAAAAGATTTACTTATTATTTTACTTTCCTTAAAAAAAGAAAAAAAAAGTAAAAAAAAGGGGATTTATTTACTTTTAGTTTCCTTAAACGAATTTTATTATTATTATTTATTGGGTTGGTTAAATATATATATATATATATATATATATATATTTCAATTGATGTCCGAATTGTTGCTAGAAGTCTATGCTACTGGATTCAGCTACATAAATATTGAAAGATGTTTATGAAATTCTAGCGTTCTTGGTCAAACTATGCCAAACCAAATTGTTTTGGTGCCGATTCAGACGTTAAGAAGCTGAGGTGAACAACCCTATAAAAAGGGAACATGTTATCGGAGACTATAGTTCCAAATGTAACGCATATAGTTGTTACGATTTACTACGTTTGGGCCCGACGTAGGGGTACGATAGGCTGGCCACCTAGAGTACCGATGCGGTTTTATAGTGTGAAGTACCGGGGGTGAAGCACTATTAAACCTAAAAATAAGTTCAAGGTCTTGCGACCACTCAGAATCTTTTAAATTACCAAGTTATTTATATTGCTTCCCAATTATTGAGCAATTGTGGAAGATTCTTATTATTCTGAAGGTGAATGTGGTAAGAAGAATACACCTTAGAAAGGAGTAGTTGTAGAACGAAACAATCCAGTGAATAGAGATTAACGTAAAAGCTATTTTGATAGAATGATATATATAGATTGATAGACTTAAATTTCGAGGACGAAATTCTTAGAAGAAGGGGTGAATGTTGTGACGCCCCCAAATCCGTATAACATCGGTTACAGGACATGGTGCTCACGGTACAACATACATCATCATCTAACTACATAAACTCCGAAAATAATAATAATAATAACTATTATATAGTTATTCAAAATAAAATTCCAAGTCTTTACAACCTTTAATAAACCAAAACTTAAACTTAGCGTTTATCGCTACATAACATCATATGCGGAAATATAACTTATTACATAAACAACTCTCATCACTTCATTTTAGACTTCCCCTTGTCCTTGCCCGAGCCCTCAGCCTTCTCATCCCTAACTGAAAGGTTTAATCAAGAATGAGCACAAATTGCCCAACAAGTATATAAAGAAGTTTGAAAACATACATCATGAATAAAAGCATCTGCATGACTGTATCTCAACAGTTGAAAGAATTATCAAGTGTTATACAAGAATATTAAAGATTAAGAGTTTAAGAATCCTCAATAGCATACTAAGGGGTGTTAAATACCCTGAACGTTACTTTGTTTCATCGACAACCATCAGACGGTTTAACAATCCAATAGATTATAAACGGTCTCTGCAAGTACTCCAGGTGATCAGCCTATCGTACCCTACATTGTGCACAAGTATAAAGTTTAAACTGCATAAGCAGAAATGGGACTATATGCCCGACATCTGTTTGCCCGTTTATTCGGGTTGTTCATCTTAGTATTCATGCGAGACCGCACCAAAACAATTTAGATTGGTAAACTTTAAATAGCTTCAAAAGATTTGAATTAAATCATTTGTCATCAACAATCTCTAGCTGAACAAAAACTAGAAAACATTCTTGGAAACAGTTCTTTTAAATCGATAGAACTTTACAGCATAGCAATTGAATTAATAACTATATAAACAGCAATAAAACTTGCAAGATAATTGAAGTTGTAGAATTTTACGTCAAAGGAACTTGCATGAATATTTAAATAATCACACGTCCGAACTTACCCTCGCTGAAATCAAATGAATAAGGATCGATTAATTTCTCAATGAAAAATAGGGTAAGAAACTTGCCTGATATGTCTGCTATTGTTAAGCTAGCAATTAACCTTCACGTAAACTAATAATATATGTCACGTTAAACCAGTTAGTTCTCGAATTCTAATTCGAAGGAAAACGATTTTTGTTTACTTTAATAAGTTTATTAACGAACATGTATACTTAACATACACTTTAACTACATAAACATGTTGTATCTAATAGGTCCAGGGGTTCAGTATAAGAATATTGGAAAAAATAAGTTTTTAAAATTTTTTCGGCCCGACCCGACCCGACCCGGATCAGACCCTACCCGGACCGACCAGAACCGGCGCAGCTGGGCAGGCACAAGCCTGATGAGCGGCGCAGCTGCGCTGCTCTTCGTTGCCCAGAATGTTTTTGCAGCTTTGAGCAGCCCACTTTGCGAATTGATTCTGACCAAACCATGCATGATATGACTCTGACCTTTTGACACAACATACTTCATATAACATAGTATTTTAAAAAAATATCACTTTCCAGAAAACAGCAAGTTAAGACCACTAACCGGCTGCCTTGAAAAGCGTGCCAGAACAGGTTCTAACACTTAGAAAAATTCTGCAAAACCTAGATTTTCTGCAGATTTTTATACCAACATGCTTGCGTACAAAATTCATAACTTGCACAATATAACTCCGATTACTTTGAAATTTGGATAGATTGGACTTCATACAGCATACTATTTTATAAAATTATTAGCTACCATAAACGGGTCACAGAAACCATGATTCCAAGGCTCCAAAAAAGCCGAAAAATCCCATATTCTATATCCAACCAACTTTGACAAATTTTGTGATTTTGATTCTAGCATGTAAGGACTTGGTTCCTATTGTCCAGAACATATATACTAACATAAACACACCTGTTAGAACATTCAAACTCACTAAATTACCATGATTTGAACAAACTGACATCTAAGAGGCATTTTATCGAATAGTTAGCATGCATACTTGAATTCTATGATTCTCTACGAATTTCAAACATGATTAGACCAGAACTTTCGTTCTTAATACCCATATATCATGCACAAGCAGTAGCATGGCATCATAGAACCAACACAAAGCATTTACAATGACTATTCAAGCATTTTCTTTACTAGTTTCCTCAAGAACATAAAATAGATTTCATGGCTTACCTCTTGGACGAATTTCTTCTCGTTTAACTCTGATAATCCTTTTTCCTTGCTTGTTTGGACTCTACAAATCTCTAGAAATTGCCACCCTCTCAAGTTCTTTCCTCTCTCACTCTCAACTTCACTTACGGTAGGATTTTTACAAAAGAAAGAAGAGACTTTGGATTGGGAGTATATATAGGACATGATATACCTTGTTCTCTCCAGCCTTTCCATCTCCAAATCATCAGTTACATACATGTTCATAATTATTAGCGTGGTTATGGGGTGGAGAGTTAAGAAAATGAAGAGGTTGGTTTTATTAAGAAGTTATAACCCTCTCCTTGCTATACTACTATATACGTATATACTCCTTCCCTCCTTGTCCCAATTTGTTAGTCACCAAGACCCCCAGCTGCTGGTCTTGTTAAATAAAATATTATTTTAACCATTAAATCAATTAATAAGCTAATTGACCATTTTGCCCTCCGTAGCCGAACGTTGCGATACTTATATCGATTCCTACTAAAGTTGACGTTCCAGACGTCATGGGACTATCCGTTTCGTCAAATGCATCTCCAAAATCCGTGGTTGACTTTTAACCAGAAAAAGTCAACTGGTTGACTTTGACCAAAAAGTCAACCGTGACACATTTTCGTGGTTACAGTCTATCCTGACTAATTTCGACGTTTTGGACTCAAATACGTAATCCGCGTCTCTAAATTCCGCTCCGAACTCCAACTCGTGATTTAAAGCCATCCCACAAAATTAATATAATTAATTTCATACTTAACCAATTTAAATAGTTGAATTAAACTGAACCAACAATTTAAATACTCCTCATCACATATCATAAAATAACACATGTATGTATAACACATATACCTCTAAATAAAAGAAAATACACAAGAATTTCACATAAATTCGTTTATTGATAATTGTTAAATTACACAGTAATTCTCGGATATTACATTCACCCTCCCTTATAAGGATTTCGTCACCGAAATCATTACACATCAAATAAAAAGACTAGAGTAATTTTTTATCATTTTCTCCTCGAGTTCCCACGTAGCCTCTTCGGCGTTGTGGTTCCTCCATACTACCTTAACAGAAGGTATTATCTTATTTCTCAGCACTTGTTCTTTTCTATCAATTATTTGGACTGGAACCTCTTCATAGGTGAAGTCCTTTTCGAACTAAATGGGTTCATACTCTATGACATGCTTGTAATCTTGTTTATAGGGTCGTAAAACTGATACGTGGAACACGTTGTGTATATGTTCTAACTCCGGAGGTAAAGCTATTTCATAAGCTACCTCACCGACTCGCCTTAGCACTTCAAAGGGTCCTATGAATCTGGGGCTAAGTTTTCCCTTCTTCCCAAATCTCATTTTCCCTTTCCAAGGTGAAATCTTTAGAAACATATAAGTGCCGACGTCGAAGTCTCGTTGTAGCCGATGTTGATCAGCATATTTCTTCTGTCGATCTTGAGCTGTCACTAATCTCGCTCGTATCGTTTTGATCACATCTGCAGTTTGTTGCACTAATTCTGGCCCTAGTAATTGACGTTCTCCCACTTCATCCCAGCACAATGGCGTTCTGCATTTCCTTCCATATAAAGCTTCATAAGGTGGCATACCGATGCTCGCGTGATAACTGTTGTTGTATGCAAATTCCACCAATGGTAGATGGTCATCCCAGCTTCCTTTGAAGTCCATAACACATGCTCTCAGCATGTCCTCCAATGTTTGAATAGTTCTTTTGCTCTGCCCGTCTGTTTGAGGATGATACGCGGTGCTCAACCTCAGTTGCATTCCCATGCGTTCTTGAACGCTTTTCCAGAAATTAGCTGTGAACCGCGGATCGCGATCTGACACAATCGATACAGGTACACCGTGCCTGGAAACGATCTCCTTAATATAAAGCTTTGCCAACTGATCCAAGGTATATCTGATCTTGATTTCCAAGAAATGCGTTGACTTGGTCAATCGATCAATGATTACCCAAATTGCATCGTAACCTTTTTGTGTATTTGGAAGTCCTACCACGAAGTCCATCGTGATATGCTCCCATTTCTATTCCGAAATTTTTTAAGGTTGAAGTTACCCGCTCGGTCTCTGATGTTCCGCCTGAACTCTCTGGCATGTCAAACACCTGCTGACGCACTCTGCCACTTCTCTCTTCATATTGGGCCACCAATAATGTTGGCGAAGATCCTGATACATCTTTGTGCTTCCCTGGTGAATTGAGTAACTTGAGCTATGAGCTTTCTGCAAGATTTCTTCCATTAATTCAGATACCGCTGGCACCCAAATTCTCCTTTCAAACCTTAATAATCCATCACCACCCACATTGAACTTAAGCTCCTCTCCATCTGAAATTCTTTTCCTCACCTTCTCGCATTCTTCATCGCTGCTTTGTGCTTCCTTGATTTTGTCCAATAGAGTCGGTCGAACCTCCATTGTGAACAACTTCTCATCTGACTCACTCGAACTCTTTACCTCGAGTTCCAAACTGGCCATTTCCTTAACCAACTCCTCTTGAGCCGTTAGCATTGCCAACCTCCCACTGCCCTTTTTGCTTAGCGCATCTGCGACCACGTTAGCTTTCCCCGGATGATATAAGATGTCACAATCGTAATCCTTTATTAGTTCTAACCATATTCTCTGTCTCATATTCAACTCCTTCTGCATGAAGATATACTTCAGACTTTTATGGTCCGTGTATATTTCACACCTTACACCATATAAATAGTGCCTCCAAATCTTCATGGCAAATACTACCGCTGCCAATTCCAGGTTGTGGGTAGGGTATCCCTTCTCGTAATCCTTCAACTAACGTGATGCGTACGCAATCACTTTACCATGTTGCACAAGCACACAGCCAAGTCCTTTATGCGACGAATCACTGAAAATCACGAAATCACCTGTATCGTCTGTTAAAGACAACACCGGTGCCTCACTTAATCTCTTCTTAAGTTCTCGAAAACTTTCTTCACACTTCTCTGTCCAGACAAATCTTACCGACTTCTTCGTTAAATTCGTCAAAGTTCCTACTATCTTCGAAAAATCCTGGATGAACCTTCTTTAATAGCCTGCCAGTCCTAAGAAACTTCTTACTTCAGTTGGTGTCTTTGGTTGTTCCCAATTTTGTACCGCTTCCACCTTTGCTGGATCCACGGAGATTTCGTCCTTATCGATCACGTGACCCAGAAATTGAATTTTCTCCAACCAAAACTCGCACTTTGAAAATTTTACGTATAACTTATCCTTCCTCAACGCCTCCAATACCAACCTTAAGTGTTTAGCATGATCTTCCTGAGTCTTGGAGTAGATCAGGATATCACCTATGAACACAACTACGAATTTATCTAAGTATTGCTTGAATACCCGATTCATCATATCCATAAATGCCGCCGGCGCATTTGTTAACCCAAATGACATCACCAAAAACTCGTAATGTCCGTAACGAGTCCTGAATGCTGTCTTAGGTACATCTTCCTTCCTCACTTTCAACTGGTGATATCCCGTCCTCAAATCGATCTTGGAAAAATATCTCGCTCCCTTCAACTGATCGAACAGATCATCTATCCTAGGTAACAGATACTTGTTCTTGATCGTCACCTTGTTCAACTCTCGATAGTCGATGCAAAGTCTCATCGATCCGTCCTTCTTTTTCACAAATAAAACTGGTGCTCCCCAAGGAGACACACTCGGTTGAATATACTTTCTATCCAATAATTCCTGCAACTGTACCATCAGCTCCTTTATCTCTGCCGGTGCCATTCTGTATGGGGCTTTCAAAATAGGGGCCGTTCCCGGTACTAAATCTATAACGAATTGGACCTCTCTATCCGGTGGAAGTCCTGGTAATTCTTCCGAAAATACAACTAGAAATTCATTCACTACTGGTATCTGTCCCATCCCTACCCCTACTTTCTGCGTATTAACGATATGGGCCAAATAACCTATACATCCCTTCCTTAGCAACTTCCTCGCTTGCATCATCGTCAGACAACTCGAGTGTCTCGGCGACTTACTCTCGTAGAATACTACCTTAGACTGATCTGGAGTCTTAAGGTTTATAAACTTCTTCTGGCAATCTATCATCGCTCCATGGTTAAATAACCAATCCATTCCTAAAATTACATCAAATTCTCCTAATTGAATTGGAATTAAATCCACTGGTAACCTATATCCCCTGATATCTATAAAAAAATTCCTAAAGACATGGTTAACAGGAAATCTTTCCATATTATCAACTTCTATGTTCATCGGATATTCTAATTCTTCCTAGGGTAAGTTTAATCGTTGGGAAAATTAATGCTATACGAAGGAACAAGTAGCACCCGAATCAAATAATATGTAAGCAGATATATCATTGACCGGAATGATACTTGAAACCAAGTCCTTGGATACGACCACATCCTGAACCGTCATGTTGAAAGTCCTTGCTGATGGTCAATTCTGAGTTGGTAATCCAGTAATTGTGAGATTTCCACCACTTGGTCCCCTTCCTCCATTTCCTCCTACTGAATTCTTCTTTGGGCAATTCCTTAGATGATGGTCCAATGCTCCACAGTTGAAGCATCCATTCCTCTTTGGTGCAGAGCAATTGGGAGAGATGTGCCCCTCTTGCCCGCAATTGAAACAGACATTCTTCCCCTTTAGACATGCACCCGAGTGATTCCTCCCACACTCCTTACATGCCTCAGTCCTCTTCTTTGTTTCCCCTGGTTTTTCCACAAAGTTTCCTAAGTTGAAATTGTTGTTGTTGTTGTTGTTGTTCCACTTTATCTTGTTTGCACCACTGCTGCTGATACCTTCCCCACGATTCCCTCCTTTATTCTTCTTCTTTTCCTCCTTATTAAACCTCATTAGGGCTTCACTTCCGCCCTCAGCAATTATAGCCTTCTCCAGGAGAGTCGCGAAGCTGTTCGTCTGCAACACCGAAAGTCTACTGTATAACCATGGTTTGAGACGCTGCTCAAACCTCCTCATTTTCCTCTCCTTAGTGTCGACCTGATGAGGCGCGAACCTCGCCAGTTCGTTGAACTTTGCGGCGTATTGGGGTACCGTCATGTCTTCTTGCTTCAGCTCCAGGAATCGCATCTCCATACGACTCTGCATACTCACAGGGAAATAGTTTTCGAAGGAGATCTTCTTAAACCCTTCCCAGGGTATCACACCTTCTCCCGCCCTGGTCTGGTTTGCCTCCCACCAAAAATTGGCTTCACCCTTCAGCATGTAAGTGGCGAAGATTATTTTCTGATCATCTCCTACTCGGGAAATAGCGAACGCCTTTTCAATTTCCTTGACCCAAGTTTGGGCTTCAATGGGTTCGGTGGTTCCTTTAAATTTTGGGGGTCCCGTGCTCTTGAAGTCCTTAAAGTGTGCCACATGGCCCGCTAGAGTGTTATTGGTATTCGAGGTTCGATTCTATAATGCCCCAACTAATATGTCTACAAACTGTTGCATGGGGTTCGGTGGACCCCCAGCATTACCGCCTGACCCTTCTGGTACTTGACGATGTCTTCCTCTAGCCATCTATCTGTTTAAATAAACTTAATGTTATCATCTCATAACTTATTCCTACAGCATATATAATTCATATAAAACTTAATCATCACATCACATATTTAAATAAAAGCATATTTATTTTTTTAAAAAAAAACATAATCACAAGGTATCCCATCATCTTATGGCATTATGCCATTTACATCTCATTAACCCAAAACATTTGGAAAAACCAGAAACCAAGTTTTATTTCATAGATAAACGTTCTATATGCTAGTAGTAAAAGTTTAACACGAATAAACTAAAGACCCTGCCTAATAACGTCTTCATGCTCTTGATCCGCTATCTCCAGCACCAGCCCTCGGCTTATAACATGTCTAGACCGGTGCTCCTCACGTGGGAAGTGATACACCCTATGCTGGAACCTCCCATGTGCTGACTTAAACGCGTACTTCATTCTATCCATCCTAACCTTCTTATCTCTTACTTCTCCTTCTAACTCGCCTGTTAGCTTCTCGGCCCAAACACGGCCTCTCCTCTCATCTCCCCAGAATGTAGTAATGATCTGCTTGTCAGTTTGGAGACTCTGAATCCTTGACTCTAACCCATTAAAGGTATGCCCTAAGTGGGTCATGATGGCTTCTTTCTCATCCTTCAGCCTGTCCGCCTTCTGACTTGCTATTTGCAGCTTGTTAGCCTGATCCCCGTTCCTAATTATCAGGTGGTGCACCAACGCCTCAAGCAATACTGCAGCTTGCTGCTCCCCCTGATATAGCTCCTCCAACTCATGGACCTTGTCGTCCAATTCAGTAATCCTATCCATCAACTCATCCAACATAGTATCCTCAGGTGCTTCTTCAGAGTCCTCCTCGGGCTCCTCTTCCTCTTCAGGATACTCCTCTGGGTCTGACTCAGCTGCTGCCTCAGCTATAGGCTCAGGCTCAGGTACAGTTGCACTAACTGCTCACTCACTACGTGGATATCTCTAACTTCCTCTTCTCCTGACATCCTACAATCAAGAAAAACAACTCGATTAGTATTTTAAAATAGATGTTGATTTTGTTTTGTAGAAAAATAGATTTGACACAACCCTTAGAACTCTACATGAGTTCATCTCCTTATATCCTCCACTAACTTCCCTAAGGTTATAGTCTCAGGTTCCCCACCTAAGGTTTATAACCTACAGCTCTGATACCAACCTGTGACGCCCCCAAATCCGTATACCATCGGTTACAGGACATGGTGCTCACGGTACAACATACATCATCATCTAATGACATAAACTCCGGAAATAATAACAATAATAACTATTATCGCTACATAACAGACCCGACCTGGACCGGCGTAGCTGCGCAGGCACAAGCCTGATGAGCGGCGCAGCTGCGCTGCTCTTAGTTGCCCAGAATTATTTTTGCAGCTTTGAGCAGCCCACTTTGCGAATTGATTCTAACCGAACCATGCATGATATCACTCTGACCTTTTGACACAACATACTTCATATAGCATAGTATTTTACAAAAATATCACTTTTCAAAAAATAGCAAGTTAAGACCACGAACCGACTGCCTTGAAAAGCGTGCCAGAACAGGTTCTAACACTTAGAAAAATTCTGCAAAACCAAGATTTTCTGCAGATTTTTATACCAACATGCTTGCGTACAAAATTCATAACTTGCACAATATAACTCCGATTCCTTTGAAATTTGGATAGATTGGACTTCATACAGCATACTATTTTATAAAATTATTAGCTACCATAAACGGGTCACAGAAACCATGATTCCAAGGCTCCAAAAAAGCCGAAAAATCACAGATTCTATATCCAACCAACTTTGACAAATTTTGTGATTTTGATTCTAGCATGTAAGGACTTGGTTCCTATTGTCCAGAACATATATACTAATATAAACACACCTGTTAGAACATTCAAACTCACTAAATTACCATGATTTGAACAAATTGACATCTAAGAGGCATTTTATCGAATAGTTAGCATGCATACATGAATTCTATGATTCTCTACGAATTTCAAACATGATTAGACCAGAACTTTCGTTCTTAATACCCATATATCATGCACAAGCAGTAGCATTGCATCATAGAACCAACACAAAGCATTTACAATGACTATTCAAGCATTTTCTTTACTAGTTTCCTCAAGAACATAAAATAGATTTCATGGCTTACCTCTTGGACGAATTTCTTCTCGTTTAACTCTGATAATCCTTTTTCCTTGCTTGTTTGGACTCTACAAATCTCTAGAAATTGCCACCCTCTCAAGTTCTTTCCTCTCTCACTCTCAACTTCACTTACGGTAGGATTTTTACAAAAGAAAGAAGAGACTTTGGATTGGGAGTATATATAGGACATGATATACCTTGTTCTCTCCAGCCTTTCCATCTCCAAATCATCAGTTACATACATGTTCATAATTATTAGCTTGGTTATGGGGTGGAGAGTTAAGAAAATGAAGAGGTTGGTTTTATTAAGAAGTTATAACCCTCTCCTTGCTATACTACTATATACGTATATACTCCTTCCCTCCTTGTCCCAATTTGTTAGTCACCAAGACCCCCAGCTGCTGGTCTTGTTAAATAAAATATTATTTTAACCATTAAATCAATTAATAAGCTAATTGACCATTTTGCCCTCCGTAGCCGAACGTTGCGATACTTATATCGATTCCTACTAAAGTTGACGTTCCAGACGTCATGGGATATCCGTTTCGTTAAATGCATCGCCAAAATTCGTGGTTAACTTTTAACCCGAAAAAGTCAACCGGTTGACTTTGACCAAAAAGTCAACCGTGACACATTTTCGTGGTTACAGTCTATCCTGACTAATTTCGACGTTTTGGACTCAAATACGTAATCCGCGTCTCTAAATTCCGCTCCGAACTCCAACTCGTGATTTAAAGCCATCCCACAAAATTAATATAATTAATTTCATACTTAACCAATTTAAATAGTTGAATTAAACTGAACCAACCATTTAAATACTCTTCATCACCTATCATAAAATAACACATGTATGTATAACACATATACCTCTAAATAAAAGAAAATACACAAGAATTTCACATAAATTCATTTATTGATAATTGTTAAATTACACAGTAATTATCGGATATTACATTCACCCTCCCTTATAAGGATTTCGTCCCCGAAATCATTACACATCAAATAAAAAGACTAGGGTAATTTTTCATCATTTTCTCCTCGAGTTCCCACGTAGCCTCTTCGGCGTTGTGGTTCCTTCATACTACCTTAACAGAAGGTATTATCTTATTTCTCAGCACTTGTTCTTTTCTATCAATTATTTGTACTGGAACCTCTTCATAGGTTAAGTCCTTTTCGAACTAAATGGGTTCATACTCTGTGACATGCTTGTAATCTTGTTTATAGGGTCGTAAAACTGATACGTGGAACACGTTGTGTATATGTTCTAACTCCGGAGGTAAAGCTATTCAATAAGCTACCTCACCGACTCGCCTTAGCACTTCAAAGGGTCCTATGAATCTGGGGCTAAGTTTTCCCTTCTTCCCAAATCTCTTTTTCCCTTTCCAAGGTGAAGCCTTTAGAAACACATAAGTGCCGACGTCGAAGTCTCGTTGTAGCCGATGTTGATCAGCATATTTCTTATGTCGATCTTGAGTTGTCACTAATCTCGCTCGTATCGTTTTGATCACATCTGCAGTTTGTTGCACTAATTCTGGCCCTAGTAATTGACGTTCTCCCACTTCATCCCAGCACAATGGCGTTCTGCATTTCCTTCCATATAAAGCTTCATAAGGTGGCATACCGATGCTCGCGTGATAACTGTTGTTGTATGCAAATTCCACCAATGGTAGATGGTCATCCCAGCTTCCTTTGAAGTCCATAACACATGCTCTCAGCATGTCCTCCAATGTTTGAATAGTTCTTTTGCTCTGCCCGTCTGTTTGAGGATGATACGCGGTGCTCAACCTCAGTTGCATTCCCATGCGTTCTTGAACGCTTTTCCAGAAATTAGCTGTGAACCGCGGATCGCGATCTGACACAATCGATACAGGTACACCGTGCCTGGAAACGATCTCCTTAATATAAAGCTTTGCCAACTGATCCAAGATATATTTGATCTTTATTACCAAGAAATGCGTTGACTTGGTCAATCGATCAATGATTACCCAAACTGCATCGTAACCCTTTTGTGTATTTGGAAGTCCTACCACGAAGTCCATCGTGATATGCTCCCATTTCTATTCCGGAATTTTTTACGGTTGAAGTTACCCGCTCGGTCTCTGATGTTCCGCCTGAACTCTCTGGCATGTCAAACACCTGCTGACGCACTCTGCCACTTCTCTCTTCATATTGGGCCACCAATAATGTTGGCGAAGATCCTGATACATCTTTGTGCTTCCCGGGTGAATTGAGTAACTTGAGCTATGAGCTTCCTGCAAGATTTCTTCCATTAATTCAGATACCGCTGGCACCCAAATTCTCCTTTCAAACCTTAATAATCCATCACCACCCACATTGAACTTAAGCTCCTCTCCATCTGAAATTCTTTTCCTCACCTTCTCGCATTCTTCATCGCTGCTTTGTGCTTCCTTGATTTTGTCCAATAGAGTCGGTCGAACCTCCATTGTGAACAACTTCTCATCTGACTCACTCGAACTCTTTACCTCGAGTTCCAAACTGGCCATTTCCTTAACCAACTCCTCTTGAGCCGTTAGCATTGCCAACCTCCCACTACCCTTTTTGCTTAGCGCATCTGCGACCACGTTAGCTTTCCCCGGATGATATAAGATGTCACAATCGTAATCCTTTATTAGTTCTAACCATCTTCTCTGTCTCATATTCAACTCCTTCTGCATGAAGATATACTTCAGACTTTTATGGTCCATGTATATTTCACACCTTACACCATATAAATAGTGCCTCCAAATCTTCAAGGCAAATACTACCGCTGCCAATTCCAGGTTGTGGGTAGGGTATCCCTTCTCGTAATCCTTCAACTAACGTGATGCGTACGCAATCACTTTACCATGTTGCATAAGCACACAGCCAAGTCCTTTATACGACGAATCACTGAAAATCACGAAATCACCTGTATCGTCTGTTAAAGACAACACCGGTGCCTCACTTAATCTTTTCTTAAGTTCCCGAAAACTTTCTTCACACTTCTCTGTCCAGACAAATCTTACCGACTTCTTCGTTAAATTCATCAAAGTTCCTACTATCTTCGAAAAATCCTGGATGAACCTTCTTTAATAGCCTGCCAGTCCTAAGAAACTTCTTACTTCAGTCGGTGTCTTTGGTTGTTCCCAATTTTGTACCGCTTCCACCTTTGCTGGATCCACGGAGATTCCGTCCTTATCGATCACGTGACCCAGAAATTGAATTTTCTCCAACCAAAACTCGCACTTTGAAAATTTTGCGTATAACTTATCCTTCCTCAACGTCTCCAATACCAACCTTAAGTGTTTAGCATGATCTTCCTGAGTCTTGGAGTAGATCGGGATATCATCTATGAACACAACTACAAATTTGTCTAAGTATTGCTTGAATACCCGATTCATCATATCCATAAATGCCGCCGGCGCATTTGTTAACCCAAATGACATCACCAAAAACTTGTAGTGTCCGTAACGAGTCCTGAATGCTGTCTTAGGTACATCTTCCTTCCTCACTTTCAACTGGTGATATCCCGTCCTCAAATCGATCTTGGAAAAATATCTCGCTCCCTTCAACTAATCGAACAGATCATCTATCCTAGGTAACGGATACATGTTCTTGATCGCCACCTTGTTCAACTCTCGATAGTCGATGCAAAGTCTCATCGATCCGTCCTTCTTTTTCACAAATAAAACTGGTGCTCCCCAAGGAGACACACTCGATTGAATATACTTTTTATCCAATAATTCCTGCAATTGTACCATCAGCTCCTTCATCTCTGCCGGTGCCATTCTGTATGGGGCTTTCAAAATCGGGGCCGTTCCCGGTACTAAATCTATAACGAATTGGACCTCTCTATCCGGTGGAAGTCCTGGTAATTCTTCCAGAAATACATCCAGAAATTCATTCACTACTGGTATCTGTCCCATCCCTACCCCTACTTTCTGCGTATTAACGATATGGGCCAAATAACCTATACATCCCTTCCTTAGCAACTTCCTCGCTTGCATCATCGTCAGACAACTCGAGTGTCTCGGCGACTTACTCTCGTAGAATACTACCTTAGACTGATCTGGAGTCTTAAGGTTTATAAACTTCTTCTGGCAATCTATCATCGCTCCATGGTTAAATAACCAATCCATTCCTAAAATTACATCAAATTCTCCTAATTGAATTGGAATTAAATCCACTGGTAACCTATATCCCCTGATATCTATAAAAAATTCCTATAGACATGGTTAACGGGAAATCTTTCCTTATTAGCAACTTCTATGTTCATCGGATATTCTAATTCTTCCTAGGGTAAGTTTAATTGTTAGGAGAATTCATGCGATACGAAGGAACAAGTAGCACCCGAATCAAATAATATGTAAGCAGATATATCATTGACTGGAATGATACCTGAAACCACGTCCTTGGATGCGACCGCATCCTGAACCGTCATGTTGAAAGTCCTTGCTGATGGTCAATTCTGAGTTGGTGGTCCAGTAATTATGAGATTTCCACCACTTGGTCCCCTTCCTCCATTTCCTCCTACTGAATTCTTCTTTGGGCAATTCCTTACCTGATGGTCCAATGCTCCACAGTTGAAGCATCCATTCCTCTTTGGTGCAGAGCAATTGGGAAAGATGTGCCCCTCTTGCCCGCAATTGAAACAGACATTCTTCCCCTTTAGAAATGCACCCGAGTGATTCCTCCCACACTCCTTACATGCCTCAGTCCTCTTCTTTGTTTCCCCTGGTTTTTCCACAGAGTTTCCCAAGTTGAAATTATTGTTGTTGTTGTTGTTGTTGTTCCACTTCCTCTTGTTTGCACCACTGCTGCTGATACCTTCCCTGCGATTCCCTCCTTTATTCTTCTTCTTTTCCTCCTTATTAAACCTTATTAGGGCTTCACTTCCGCCCTCAGTAATTATAGCCTTCTCCAGGAGAGTCGCGAAGCTGTTCGTCTGCAACACCGAAAGTCTACTGTATAACCATGGTTTGAGACGCTGCTCAAACCTCCTCGTTTTCCTCTCCTCAGTGTCGACCTGATGAGGCGCGAACCTCCCCAGTTTGTTGAACTTTGCGGCGTATTGGGGTACCGTCATGTCTTCTTGCTTCAGCTCCAGGAATCGCATCTCCATACGACTCTGCATACTCACAGGGAAATAGTTTTTGAAGGAGATCTTCTTAAACCCTTCCCAGGGTATCACACCTTCTCCCGCCCTGGTCTGGTTTGCCTCCCACCAGAAATTGGCTTCACCCTTCAGCATGTAAGTGGCGAAGATTATTTTCTGATCATCTCCTACTCGGGCAATAGCGAACGCCTTTTCGATTTCCATGACCCAAGTTTGGGCTTCAATGGGTTCGGTGGTTCCTTTAAATTTTGGGGGTCCCGTGCTCTTGAAGTCCTTAAAGTGTGCCACATGGCCCGCTAGAGTGTTATTGGTATTCGGGGTTCGATTCTATAATGCCCCAACTAATATGTCTACAAACTGTTGCATTGGGTTCGGTGGACCCCCAGCATTACCGCCTGACCCTTCTGGTACTTGACGATGTCTTTCTCTAGCCATCTATCTGTTTAAATAAACTTAATGTTATCATCTCATAACTTATTCCTACAATATATATAATTCATATAAAACTTAATCATCACATCACATATTTAAATAAAAGCATATTTATTTTTAAAAAAAAACATAATCACAAGGTATCCCATCATCTTATGGCATTATACCATTTACATCTCATTAACCCAAAACATTTGGAAAAACCAGAAACCAAGTTTTATTTCATAGATAATCGTTCTATATGCTAGTAGTAAAAGTTTAACACGAATAAACTAAAGACCCTGCCTAATAACGTCTTCATGCTCTTGATCCGCTATCTCCAGCACCAGCCCTCGGCTTATAACATGTCTAGACCGGTGCTCCTCACATGGGAAGTGATACACCCTATGCTGGAACCTCCCATGTGCTGACTTAAACGCGTACTTCATTCTATCCATCCTAACCTTCTTATCTCTTACTTCTCCTTCTAACTCGCCTGTTAGCTTCTCGGCCCAAACACGGCCTCTCCTCTCATCTCCCCAGAATGTAGTAATGATCTGCTTGTCAGTTTGGAGACTCTGAATCCTTGACTCTAACCCATTAAAGGTATGCCCCAAGTGGGTCCTGATGGCTTCTTTCTCATCCTTCAGCCTGTCCGCCTTCTGACCTGCTATTTGCAGCTTGTTAGCCTGATCCCCGTTCCTTATTATCAGGTGGTGCACCAACGCCTCAAGCAATGCTGCAGCTTGCTGCTCCCCCTGATATAGCTCATCCAACT
Source organism: Panax stipuleanatus (assembly GCA_020205555.1). NCBI lineage: Eukaryota > Viridiplantae > Streptophyta > Magnoliopsida > Apiales > Araliaceae > Panax > Panax stipuleanatus. The sequence continues at coordinate 53,048,381 of CM035115.1, read as the reverse complement.
CATGGACCTTGTCGTCCAATTAAGTAATCCTATCCATCAACTCATCCAACATAGTATCCTCAGGTGCTTCTTCAGAGTCCTCCTCGGGCTCCTCTTCCTCTTCAGGATACTCCTCTGGGTCTGACTCAGCTGCTGCCTCAGCTATAGGCTCAGGCTCAGGTATAGTTGTCACCAACTGCTCACTCACTACGTGGATATCTCTAACTTCCTCTTCTCCTGACATCCTACAATCAAGAAAAACAACTCGATTTGTATTTTAAAATAGATGTTGATTTTGTTTTGTAGAAAAATACATTTGACACAACCCTTAGAACTCTACATGAGTTCATCTCCTTATATCCTCCACTAACTTCCCTAAGGTTATAGTCTCAGGTTCCCCACCTAAGGTTTATAACCTACAGCTCTGATACCAACCTGTGACGCCCCCAAATCCGTATACCATCGGTTACAGGACATGGTGCTCACGGTACAACATACATCATCATCTAATGACATAAACTCCGGAAATAATAATAATAATTATTATTACATACTTATTCAAAATAAAATCCCAAGTCTTTACAACCTTTAATAAACCAAAACTTAAACTTAGCGTTTATCGCTACATAACAGACCCGACCCGGACCGGCGTAGCTGCGCAGGCACAAGCCTGATGAGCGGCGCAGCTGCGCTGCTCTTCGTTGCCCAGAAATGTTTTTGCAGCTTTGAGCTACCCACTTTGCGAATTGATTCTGACCAAACCATGCATGATATCACTCTGACCTTTTGACACAACATACTTCATATAGCATAGTATTTTACAAAAATATCACTTTCCAGAAAACAACAAGTTAAGACCACGAACCGGCTGTCTTGAAAAGCGTGCCAGAACAGGTTCTAACACTTACAAAATATTCTGGAAAACCAAGATTTTTTGCAGATTTTTATACCAACATGCTTGCTTACGAAATTCATAACTTGCACAATATAACTCCGATTCCTTTGAAATTTGGACAGATTGGACTTCATACAGCATACTATTTTATAAATTTTTTAGCTACCATAAACGGGTCACAGAAATCATGATTCCAAGGCTCCGAAAAACCCAAAAAATCACAGATTCTATGTCCAACCAACTTTGACAAATTTTGTGATTTTGATTCTAGCACGCAAGAACTTGGTTCCTATTGTCCAGAACATATATACTAACATAAACACACCTGTTACAACATTCAAACTCACTAAATTACCATGATTTGAATAAATTGACATCTAAGAGGCATTTTATCGAATAGTTAGCATGCATACATGAATTCTACGATTCTCTATGAATTTGAAACATGATTAGACTAGAACTTTCGTTCTTAATACCCATATATCATGGAAAAGTAGTAGCATGGCATCATAGAACCAACACAAAGCATTTACAATGACTATTCAAGCATTTTCTTTACTAGTTTCCTCAAGAACATAAAATAGATTTCATGGCTTACCTCTTGGACGAATTTCTTCTCGTTTAACTCTGATAATCCTTCTTTCTTGCTTGTTTGGACTCTACAAATCTCCAGAAATCGCCTCCCTCTCAAGTTCATTCCTCTTTCACTCTCAACTTCACTCACGGTAGGATTTTTACAAAAGAAAGAAGAGACTTTGGATTGGGAGTATATATAGGACATGATATACCTTGTTCTCTCCAGTCTTTCCATCTCCAAATCATTAGTTACATACATGTTCATAATTATTAGCTTGGTTATGGGGTGGAGAGTTAAGAAAATGAAGAGGTTGGTTTTATGAAGAAGTTATAACCCTCTCCTTGCTATACTACTATATACGTATATACTCCTTCCCTCCTTGTCCTAATTTATTAGTCACCAAGACCCCCAGCTGCTGGTCTTGTTAAATAAAATATTATTTTAACCATTAAATCAATTAATAAGCTAATTGACCATTTTGCCCTCCGTAGCTGAACGTTGCGATACTTATATCGATTCCTACTAAAGTTGACGTTTCGGACATCATGGGACTATCCCTTTCGTTAAATTCATCTCCAAAATTTGTGGTTGACTTTTTACCTGAAAAAGTCAACCGTGACACATTTTCGTGGTTACAGTCTATCCTGACTAATTTCGACGTTCTGGACTCAAATACGCAGTCCGCGTCTCTAAATTCCGCTCCGAACTCCAACTCATGATTTAAAGCCATCCCACGAAATTAATAGAATTAATTTCATACTTAACCAATTTAAATAGTTGAATTAAACTGAACCAACCATTTAAATACTCCTCATCAAATATCATAAAATAACACATGTATGTATAACACATATACCTCTAAATAAAAGAAAACATACAAGAATTTCACGTAAATTCGTTTATTGATAATTGTTAAATTACACATTAATTCTCGGATATTACAAATGTGATAACCCGAATAATTATTAAATGGTGAATTATGTAGTATATGAATTCTACGAGTAGAATATATAGTAATGATCCTTAGAAAGGAAATGAATGAGTTAAAGAAGATATATAATATTTGATATATGATTGTGTTTGATTGAAGGTTATGTAATAAAACCTAAACCATGTTGAAGAGGTGGAGTTAGTATAATATGTGTAGTTTATATAAATGATGTTAAGTTAACGTGTTGAAGTTATTCAACAACAAAATTGTGGAAGAGATTTTGTGAAAATCGAGTAAGGGAGGTTTCCGTTGATTCCGAGGACGGAATCCTTACAAGGAGGGAAGGATGTGACAACCCAGATTTTTTTAGAATTAATAAATGAGAATTTAATAAATAAAATTCTTATTTTAAGATGTTTAAGTACGAGTATGTGTATATGCGTTATATATTGTGAAATTTGTGATTTGGTGTGAAGAGAATTTATATATTTATTGAATTAAATAAATATATTAATTAATTTGTTTATTAAGTTAAATAAATAATTATGTGATTATTATGGAATAATATAATTAAGCATAATGTATTAATTAAATGAATATTTAGTATTTAATTTAATTGATATAATAATTTTATGTTATAGTGCTAATTTCATTGAGATGATTAAATTAGATGAGTAATGTGATGAGTGTTACATGCAATTATAATTAGCGAGTAATTATAATTATGTGACAATATTTATGTGATTAATTAATGTTAATTTTTAATTAATTAAATTATAATGTTAAGATTTAATTAACTAAAGATATGCGTTAAAGGATTTATTAAAAGAATTAAAAGAGTTTTAAAACCATTTTTCCAAACAAGGCCCTTACTTTTGTTTTAATATTGTTTTACCAAACAGAGCCTTAAGCTCAAAAAGTTAGTTTTTAAAAATAAACCTGTTTTGCTAAACAAGCCTTAGGGCTTTTGATATTCAAAATTGTAACCTAGGAAATTAATAAAGGAATTAGTAGCTACATTAATATAGTATAAGTTACATATATATTGTATATATGTTATATGTATATTATATTTATAATATACGTCAGTTTAGAAGGGTTAGCCTGTTAGAGAAAACAAAAGGTTAAACAAAGAAAAAATACAGAGAACAGATAGAGAGAAAAGGAAGAAGAAGAGAGAAGAAGAAAGAAAAAGAGAGGAAGGGGTTTTGTGAGAAAACAAACCTAGAAGCCTCATCATCATCTTCCTCACTAAGTCAATGTTATAATCTAAATTCCTTGTTTTAATTATGTTTTTATGTTCTTTATAATGTAGTTCTCTGATAATTGAGTTATGGTGAAAATTAAAGAACATGATGTATGTGTATATAAATTATGTTCATAACATGCCTATATATGAATTTTATGCGTAAGTTCGTAGTTTAATTTGGTATGCCTATGATGAATATGAAGAATTAAAAAGTAACAGTGAAAGTATTTTGAAAAATATATATAGTTTCTTTGAAAACCAAATTTTCATGGTTGATTGTTAGTTGTGGCTTAAATTGATGTTAGATTATGTTAATATGGTTATAAACAAATTCATACATATTTTGAATTGTGTATTTCGTTTTGAAAATAAACTACACTGTTCAATTTCATCAAGAACACTTGTCAATGGTTTTTCTTCAAAAATTATGGGATTGATTGTTGTAAACTATGTGTTTTAAGGATTAAATGTATTGAAACATGTTAGGAGTTTAGGAATTATGTTTTCTATTAAAGTTGTTATGAATTGTATTGATTGTAAGTGGAATGTGGTGTGGAGAAATAAGCCAAATTGGCTTTTTCTCTACATAGTTCGCGAGCAAAATTTGAACCCCTGGAAAGGCCCCGCCCCGACGGGCCTTGCTAGGCTTAGAACCCCCGCCCCGGCGGGGGGTATATAGAAAGTTTTGATGCTTTAATTTTCTTGTGCATTTTAGTTGGAACATAAAAGTTCACATGATGTGTGATGTGATAACATGTTAGACTTACATTAGAATGCTAAATGATTTCTAATATATTATATTGATAAAATATAATATGTAATTATAATTTGAAATAATTATAATTATAGTAAAGGTTTAATGTAAATTATAATAGTTAAATTATAATGAATTGAGTTGATTGATTTAATCAAAGTAAATGTTTAAATTTAAATTATAATTGGTTTAATTATAATTTAATGTAGTTTGATTAATTATAAATTATAATTTGATTAATTAGAGTAATGGTTCAAAGTAAATTATAAATGGTGCAATTATAAATTATTTAATTATAATGTGATTAAAGTAGATGTTTAAATTATAATTTATCTAATTATAATTTAATATGAGTATGCAATTATTAATTGATTAATCATGTAATATATAATATTATTATGAGAAAATATAATGTGAGTATGTGATGTAAATTATTATGTGATAATAATTATTAACTTATTGGATAATGAGAAATGAGTTAGCCTAAGTTGGTTAACTAACGATGAGGATTAACTATGTGATAATTAACTGATATTGTTAATTATACATATGATTTGACAGTAAGTGTCAAGCGAGTAAATAGAAGAGAATTACGAAGTGTAAATTAGAATTTATTTAGACGTTTTATAAGCATTGTTAAGTGACTAATAATTGATGCGTATGGTAATACGTGTGTAGGATCGATGAAGCAGATTATATATTTAGCTGTTTTTTCGATAATTGGTAATCTACGAGCCATGCAAGTCTTTCGGTTTCTATTTTCTATGTGAAATTAATGATATTATGGACTGTTTTAAATTGTATTGCAAAGAGCATGATTTGTTATATATGTTGCAAGCAGAAAATGTTAAAGTCAATTTATAACTACATTGATTGATTTAAGAATGTTGATTGAGTAAAGAACTCAATCTTTATATTTGTTATGTGATTAAAGTATGTATGCCATGTTACTTTAATGATTATGAAATATATGTTGAGCATGTTATTATGTGTTACGTGATGCATGAAAACTGTTAGAACTTGCTGAGCTGTCGAGCTCACTCTTGCAAATAACCATTTTTGCAGGTCCAAGATGCAAGGTAAAGATACGTGTTAAGTGAATTATAGGAATCAATGTTCAAGAATATTACTTATGTTAAATATCAAATTGTATTTGATGTTTTGATTGTAACGTAATTGGTAAGTTGTAAAATTGAGCTATCCGATGTATATGGATAATAATTGTAATGTAAGACTTTGTATAGTCATTTCGTTGTAACGATTCATGATTTAGATTTGAATCGAAGTTATGTAATGTAAAGGTTGCGATTCAGGGAAATAAAGAAAGAAGTTTATAAAAAATTTAAATATCCGGCATTTTTGTAAAGATTGTATATGTAAGAACCGTGAATTTCACGACTAATTTTTTTTTATTTTATAATAAGAAAATGAATACTTATTAGAATATAAGTGTTTATGAGTTATGAGAAAAGTAATTCGATTATATTAAATTGAATTTATAATAATTGAGGAAATATGGAGAATTGCGACTCGTAGAATGCCTTGTGTGGCATGAGAATGGAAAAGATGATGATTTGATTAATTTAAGAGGAAAATCGATAAGTGAAGGATTAATTAATATTACATTGTTAATTAATTGTTGTTAGTGATAGCCTATTAATGGGTAATTATTAATATGTTATTGTGAGTAACAAAACATTTATGAGTAAATAATTGATGAATATAATAAGAGTTATATTTATTTAATTATTTGTTGTGTGCAATACATGTTATAGTTAAAATAATGGTGTTAAGAATAATAACCTGTTAAAGAATAAATAAAGATATTAATGGAAATGAGAATTTATTTGAATATAAATAATTTTGTGAGTTAACTCAATTATATTAAATTAAGTAATTATAATAATTGCAGAAAATGCGGAGTTTATAATAAACTCGTGAAAGCCTTGTGTGGCATAGTGATGACGAATATTACTGATGATATTAATTGAAGAAGGACTTAATAAGTGAACAATTAATCTATAGTAACTGTTAATTGTTATTGTTGAATATTAACTAATTATTATGGAATATTAGTAGCGATTAATAATACGTTAATTATTATTATTTCAGGCGATGAAATAATAATAAACCACCTGTTTATAAATATGCTGAGATTTATATTTGTTAATGTGATAATTAATCCTATGATTATGAATTAAGTGTTATTAATAATTACAAGGAATGGATTAATTAATATTATTAATTAATAAGATAAGCAAATTATTTACTTCTATGTGCAAGCATGCGAATTAAATGTATAGCGTATAGTAATTAACTATATAATATATAAAGTTTAAAGTGCAGTGTGACTATATTATATAAAAACCATATAGTAAGATTCACTAAGTTACATGATAATGCCTATGTGACTATCTGAGTGTGTGGACATTAAAATAATGTATCATGAATATAAATAATAATTAATGATTAATTATATATATAATGGAATAATAGAATTAAATAATGGAGATAATGTCAGGTGATTATATCTGAGTAAATTATACCGGTGAGATAAAATGTACATGGATTATATGTGTTCAAATTGCATTTACTACATTATGTGAATTCATTAGGATTACATTGTGACTCTAACTAAAGTATAACCTAAGTGTGTATATCATGAAACAAAGTATGTTGTATTGCATGGTTGCTAAGTTACTGAGATTCTAATTGGCTTGTCCTAAAATAACAGTCGCATTCTCTTCACGTGATATACTCCAAGCTAGCCTATTCCCTATTCCCTCAAACTTAGCAAATTCTAGCTCATGATCAATGGGGGAGTGGGAATCATGATGGGTTCTACCAACTAATTACCTACCACTCCATAACCTTCATGCAATCCTTCAATCTGTTGGTTTGGTTTGGGAGAGAAAATCATTGTCTGGTTATTGTTTGTTCTATAAATTGAGCCCCCTCCTTCACAAATTCATTTGTTGAGAAATTCTAAGTAAGAATTGAGAGTGTATTGTGAGTTGTTAGATAATTACAGAGGAAGAAGGTTCGATTCCAGCAAACATTCTTTACATTACAAAGGTATACTACAATTTCATTTCTTCAATTCTTTTTTTCTGTCAAAACTTTGATTCTTGAATTAAGCTTGAATAATGTGATAAGTTGATTGGATTATGTTTGTTAGCTATTATCTGAGTTAGTGGTATGTTTAAACTACAACGTGGCATGATTATAATCAATTTCGTAGAAAGAATTGAGATTTGGCTTAGCTTCTGCCGAAGCAGAAGCAATCAACTCGGTCCAGGCAACGGCACAGCTGCGCCCTAGTTATACTAGGGTGCTGCGCAGCTGCGCTAGTACCAGACTTGCGTGTTGTTGGCCAAGGCCCTGCGCAGCTGCGCTAGTTTTGAATTGGGGAGCTGCGCCGGTCCCTGATCCCAATTTCTGCAGATTTTGTTCCTGCTTGATGTCTGCTAAGTGATAGATATTGAAAGGAATTAGGACAAGCATGCTAATGGGTTTGACCTACTTATATGAGTATATGGAGATAACATAAACATGATTTGGCTATGATTGCATGCAAGAATTATGAAACGACATATAGTGTTGAAGTAAACTTAAAGTTTAATGGACGAACGTCAACGTATATGAAGCATGATTATATTCTAAATTTGATACATGTTTGTATGACCTAGAAACACATGATTTGTATGTTCACTTGCATAGATAAGTTTCATAACGAAATACGAACGTGCAAACCGCATTAGTAACGGAAATGTAAGTTTTACAAACGAACTTTTGACATGTGTGTAACACATTGATATTCTTATTTTCGAGGCATATTAGTATGAGGTAAAGATGCATGAAAGACATAATAACTTATGTATATATAGTTCATAGTATGACAAGAGCATGTTAGACCTCACTAGCAAACATTTCTAACAAAAATGCAAGTTTTGAAGGTTGATATTGACAAGAAAAGACCATATATACATTTTGATTTTTCGGGCATGTTTATATAACCTTGAAATGCATATCGGATCTATTAACTTATGTATATGGATTTCATGATGTAACACGAACATGTTAGTAAGCCTTACTAATAAAAATATAAGTTTTGATTGAGAACCTTAACATGTTATTGCAAGTTTCGTATTCTGGAGTTTACGGACATATGAGATAATACTCGTAGATCCAGTCATGTATCATACATGTATATATACTATGCTAGATGTCATGATTAAAATTTAGCGTAAACGAAGCATGTTTTCAACTAATAACTGTAATAGTTACATGTATGAAATGTGAATACTCATAAGTATGCCTAATGCAAAGTATATGAATACCTTATGTGTTTAAAGAGCGAGCATGATAGGCCTTGTGAATTCCATGACCTTGAATGGCTTTAAATTATTGAAAGTGTTAACTTAGAATCTATTGCATGTATGATTGGAACAAGGAAAGGTTGTATACACATGAAAATATCCTTTAAACATGTATACATGCTACGTGATATTATATGATGTTACTTGAACCCGATTTTGACGGTTAACTTATGAGAATTCCATAACTTGCTAAAATAAAATACATTTAGTATTAATAATGGTCTTATGTGATATTAATATTATGAGAGCATGTTTGCTAATTGTTGCGATCTTATATGATATAAGAATGTGTTTAAACTCAAAAAGAGGAACGTTGAGAATAAAGGTATATTAGTCAAGACTTGTGAATTAAATATGATACTATATATAACTGTATAGTAAGGTTAAAGATTTAACTTATATGTGGATGGTATATATGAGATAAAGTATAACGTTAAACTGTATGACTAATGGATATCATATATATATATATATATATATATATATATATATATATATACGTAACTATATTACGATAGAAATTTGAAAGTGTCGATTTATTTAATGAGGATAAACTACGCATAAGGCAAGTTTCCTGACTTACACTTATTTACAATGCAAGTATCTGAACCCTACTTTTATTGTGTTGCAAGTATCCTATCCTTGTGGTTACTTATTCGAGGAACGTCGTAAGCAAGTTCCCTAACTTATACTCTTTCATTGTGCAAGTTTTCTTGAAACCATTATTGTATATTAATTGCAAGTATTTGACTACTCTTTTATTGAGCAAATATTTGATTCATACTGTTCATTGAAAACATATTCGAGCTTATACTAACTTTGGTCGTACGAGTAAATAGGTGCTAGAATAATTCTTTCCTTACAAACTTATGTTTCATAGTTTGATTTAAATCAAGATTATATTCTTCGAATTATTGTTGCGAGTATTGAACTCATAAATTATTCTTATATACATTGTTGAAATTGTCTACGCTCTTTAATTCGGCTAGACCAATATCATGAATTAGAAAGCAATCCACACCAATTGCCTTGGTGCGAACTCTTATAAATTGACTGAGTTGAACAACCCTTGTAAAAAGGGGAACTATATAATCGGGGTGCCGACAGTGGTGTGGTAGGTTATGCATAACTCCAGGTACGATAGGCTGATCCCCTAATTGTACTTGGTTGGGTTACCAGAAATATTTTTGGTGATTCTAGTAGAAGTTCGTGGTTCTTAGCAACCACTCAGTATCCAGTATTTATTTACTTGAAACTTTGAATTCTTTGGATTCTTTTATAAATCCTTGGTCCACAGCGACACTTAGTGATATCTATTCATTCACTTAAAATTGTTGAAACTTTTGAATCCTTTAATAACTTCTCGACCCGTAGTAGTCCTTATTCAACTTCACAGAATAGATTTGGAAGTCATTGCTATTTATTTTGTTCACAATATTCTTATTTGAAACCCTGAGCGATTAATTATCGTTTTACACTTGAGATTTAGAACTGTATATATTCCTGTTCACATTTATTGGCATATTACTTGTTGAGTAAATCTGTTGCTCACTCTTGCTTCCCATAAACATTTCAGTTAGGGCAGGGCAAGGTGGAACCCCAGGATAGGACAAGTGCGAAGGCAAGGCTATAGAGTATCTGTGCTTTTCTCTATTAGGATGTTTCCGTTATGTTGTATTAAGACTTATTTAATGTTATGTATTAAGATATGTTTGGTTTAAGTTATGAAGTGTATTAGTTTCGAGACTTGGGACGAGAATATTTATGTTATATCAATGTAAATTATTCTGTTATTCTATTATTTGAGATTTTAGTTGTTATTAGAATTAGTACGTGATGAACCGAATTCGAGATTAGTGACGGTCTGAATTTGGGGGCGTCACAGGTTGGTATCAAAGCGGTAGGTTATAAACCTTAGGAGCGAGTCCTTAGACTATAACCTTAGAAGAATTTAGAGAGTAGAAGGAGATAAAGCTCATGTAGAGTTTTCTTAGAAAGCTAGTAGTGTTATAAAATATATTTTTATTCCATACAATGAAATTATGTTTTATTTGGAGATAATAATAATGTTTAATAGTTATGTGATTATAGATGTCAGAGATAGGTAAACCTGGTAGGGTCATGGAGGAGGAACCATGTGATATACATGTGGTATCTGCAACACCTCTTGAAGTTAAGCCTTTTTCAGCAGTAACCTTAACCTAGGAGGAGATGGAATAGGAATATAAGAAGAAATCCACGGTGAAAGTTTTCTTTCAGGATTGAGGCATGTGTGAGTTACTTTAAGATGAAGAATAAGATACAATAGTGGAAGACAAAGTTCTAAAACTTCAGTTTAGTAACTAATAGCTACAGACATGGTGAGAGTGAAGGTAGTTAGATAATAAGCGTCGCGATAGATGTTTATAGATATGGAACAGTGTTGTGGATCCCAATTTTAGGGATAATGTGGGAAGTATCTTTCTAACCCCAACTTTAGTGGTACCCGAGAGGGGTATGTAATGAGACTAGCAGATTGCTATACGATGTGATGTGTTTTTATGTGACATGTTTTTATTAAACATGCGTGTAGTAACAAGATTTTGTTAAATAATAACAAGGGAGAATAGCAATAAAACTTATACGTCTTAAGAAGTATTAGATGTTTAATAAAGAGATGATAATACCATTTTATTTCTACGCAGAGAAATGTCAATATCCCAAGGAGGAGAGACTCGTCAAGCGACGGAGAATGGAGATAGGGAATTAAATCAAGAACCCTTACGACAATTGGTAGATCTTATAGTAAATGCTTTTGAAGAGGGAATCAATGATTATAAGAAGAGACAGACGGAAACTTCAGAGGTAGGAAAAGATATTAATTTGACTAAGGGAGGAGAGGTTAATAATTCAAAGAAAGAGAACGAAGGAAGGATGGAAGAGAGTAGTAGTGGTAGCAGTAAGAATTTCAAGAGGAAATGGAATAAGAATAAGTATGTACGAGGAGAAGGACAACTATGGAAGAAGAAGGTAGAAGCCTGTAAGGAATGTGGAAAGAACCACATGGGAGCGTGTTTGAAAGGGAAGCATGTATGCTATAAGTGCGGTGAGAAGGGTCATATTTCTCCTAACTGTCCTAGGAAGGAAGAAACCAAAGATTGTTTTGCGTATGGATCTGAGAAACGTCAAATATGTTATCGGTAGAAGGAAACAAACGAGAAGGGAAACGGAAACAAAAGAAGACGGGACAACAACAACATCAACAACAATCCGAGGGGAAGTCACCAAGAAGGACTCAAGAAAAAGAACAAGGTTTGCCCAAAATATGGAAAGAGTCATCGAGGAGAGTGCTGGAAGGGACGAGGCATTTGCTATAACTGCGGTCAGGAAGGGCATATTTCCCCGAACTGCCCAAACCCAAAGAAGATCAGAGGATGCTTTGCTTGTAAGTCAACAAATCATCAGGTTAAGAACTGCCCAAAGAAAGGATAGAAGGAAGAAGACAGCAACAAAGGAAGCCATAGCGGGAAGCCGGCAATAATCGAACTAGCTCAATCGAGTGAACCAATGCCAAGTACAACTAACGTTATGATACATGATGCAGTGGCGTTCCAAGTCGTGATGTCAGGTGCTGTCTTAATCTATAATATAAATGCGTATATATTATCTAATCCGAGTGCTATCTTTCCCTTTTGCATCTGAAGAACTGTGAGACGACTAAGTTACCCCAAGAACGATTAGAAGATCCTTTAAACATAGAAGTTGTGAATAAGGAAGTAATTTCCGTAGAAATTCGTTTGTCGATATTATTGCGCATAAATTAGGGAACGTAAGCTAAGCATAGACTGGATTCCGATAAAATTTGGAAAGTGTGATGGGATACTAAAAATGGACTGATTATATAACCATACTACGATAATTGACTATTAGAAGAAAAATGTGAACCTTTAGACTCCAAACCGGTATAAGGAAGTGTTTTATGGTAGCTCGTCATTTAGGCAATTGTGTTGCCTTACGATGATGCAGGCCAAGATATTGTTAAGAAAAGTCGGTGTAGATTGTTTCACTTTTATTATAGATACTAAGAGAACGGAAGTAGAAATAAATAATGTGTTAGTAGAACCAGAATTTCAAAATGTATTCCCAGGTGATCTGCCCGGCCTTTCGCCAGAGAGAGATAACAAGTCGTAATAGATTTAGTATCGGACACTGCACTGATTTCGAAAGCACCTATCTTATGGCACCGGTAGAAATGAAGAATTATTAATACAATTGTGAGAAATGTTAGATAAAGGGATATATGCAGTCGAGTGTGTTTTCCCTTAAGGAGCACCAGTGTTGTGAGTCAAGGAGAAGGTTAGTTTAGGGCACGTCAGTTCCGGTAGAGTTGAAGGCGTTAAGTAATTGGGAGCAGACGAAGACTACCAATGCGAAATTCTCTATTACCTGGAAGAGGCAAACGTAGTAGCCAATATACTAAGTAGAAAAAGGGAATGGAGAAATTATTCAAGTTGATAACTCGAGAGGAACTAATCAGGAAGATGAAGAGATTGGAAATAGAAGTGAAGGGACCCAGAGAGTCCAAAGGGAAGTTTATAACGGAGGTATGTCTAGCATTGTTGGATAGAGTGAAGGGATAACAAGATAAAGACAAAAAGTGAGAGAAGATAAAGTGAAAAAGTTCAGAAGAAATAATAATGGTATCTTGAGAATTGTAGATCGAGCGTGAGAGTCAACCGTAACTAAAATTGCGAGATAAGAGTTTTCCTGAGGTATATAGTTGGACATATTTTGTTTACCCATGAAGCACAAAAACGTACCGGGATCTTCGAAGACACTATTGGTGGTCAACATGAGATGAGAAGTTGTAGAATGCATCGACCAATTAAAGAAGACGACGCGCTTTCTATCTATAGATATTCGATTCAATTTAAATCAGTTAGCGAAATTATGCGTAAAGGAAATCGTTTAGCGACATGAAATATCAGTGTTAATAATTTTTGATCGAGGCCCGCGCTCCACTTCAAAGTTTTGGAAGAGCTTGCGTAATGAATTTCAAAGGTAACTTGGAATATCATTTACCCTTAGTAGAATTCGCTTATAGTAATAATTATTATACAAATATCGGTAAGCCATCGTACGAAGCTCTCCACGGAAGAAAATGCAAAACACCGCTACATTGGGATGAGATCAGAGAACGACTACTTCAATTGGGACCGAATTTAGTACGACGAATGGCAGACGATGTGAAGACAAAAAGAGCCAAATTAGTAGCAGCTCAAGATCAACATGGAAAATACACAGATTGGCATCGTCATAATCAAGATTTTGAAGATGGTAGTTTTGTATTTCTTAAATGTTTCCCTATGAAGGGAAGATAAGATTAGGTAAGAAAGAAGAATTGAGTCTGAGGTTCGTGAAACCTTTTGAGGTATTGAAGAGAGTAGGCAAAGTGGCGTACGAGGTAGCCTTACCTCTTGAACTGGAACATATCCACAGTATGTTTCATGTTTCTGTCTTATGATCATATAAGCCTAATTATAAGCGTGTGATACCCTATGAGCCCATTCAAGTAGGGAAGAATCTGACAGATGAAGAATTCCTGTCCAAATATTAGATAGGAAAGAACAGATCTTAAGAAATAAAATTATATTTTCTGTGATAGCGCTTTGGCGAAACCACGATGCCAAGAAGGCCACGTGGGAATTAGAAGATAGGGCGACAAGGGACTATCCCCATCTATTTGTGTAACCTTGTACCAATTTCGAGGACAGAATTTTTATAAGGGGGGGAGGATGTAAGAACCGTGAATTTCATGAATAATTTTTTTTATTTTATAATAAGAAAATGAATACTTATTAGAATATAAGTGTTTATGAGTTATGAGAAAAGTAATTCGATTATATTAAATTGAATTTATAATAATTGAGGAAATATGGAGAATTGTGACTCGTAGAATGCCTTGTGTGGCATGAGAATGAAAAAGATGATGATTTAATTAATTTAAGAGGAAAATCGATAAGTGAAGGATTAATTAATATTATATTGTTAATTAATTATTGTTAGTGATAGCCTATTAATGGGTAATTATTAATATGTTATTGTGAGTAACAAAACATTTATGAGCAAATAATTGATGAATATAGTAAGAGTTATATTTATTTAATTATTTGTTGTGTGCAATACATGTTATAGTTAAAATAATGTTGTTAAGAATAATAACATGTTAAAGAATAAATAAAGATATTAATGGAAATGAGAATTTATTTGAATATAAATAATTTTGTGAGTTAACTCAATTATATTAAATTAAGTAATTATAATAATTGCGGAAAATGCGGAGTTTATAATAAACTCGTGAAAGCCTTGTGTGGCATAGTGATGAAGAATATTACTGATGATATTAATTGAAGAAGGACTTAATAAGTGAACAATTAATCTATAGTAACTGTTAATTGTTATTGTTGAATATTAACTAATTGTTATAGAATATTAGTAGCGATTAATAATACGTTAATTATTATTATTTCAAGCGATAAAATACTAATAAACCACCTGTTTATAAATATGCTGAGATTTATATTTGTTAATGTGATAATTAATCCTATGATTATGAATTAAGTGTTATTAATAATTACAAGGAATGGGTTAATTAATATTATTAATTAATAAGATAAGCAAATTATTTACTTCTATGTGCAAGCATGCGAATTAAATGTATAGCGTGTAGTAATTAACTATATAATATATAAAGTTTAAAGTGCGGTGTGACTATATTATATAAAAACCATATAGTAAGATTTACTAAGTTACATGATAATGCCTATGTGACTATGTGAGTGTGTGGACATTAAAATAATGTATCATGAATATAAATAATAATTGATGATTAATTATATATATAATGGAATAATAGAATTAAATAAAGGAGATAATGTGAGGTGATTACATCCGAGTAAATTATACCGGTGAGATAAAATGTACATGGATTATATGTGTTCAAATTGCATTTACTACATTATGTGAATTCATTAGGATTACATTGTGACTCTAACTAAAGTATAACCTAAGTGTGTATATCATGAAACTAAGTATGTTGTATTGCATGGTTGCTAAGTTACTGAGCTTCTAATTGGCTTGTCCTAAAATAACAGTCGCATTCTCTTCACGTGATATACTCCAAGCTAGCCTATTCCTTATTCCCTCAAACTTAGCAAATTCTAGCTCATGATCAATGGGGGAGTGGGAATCATGATGGGTTCTACCAACTAATTACCTACCACTCCATAACCTTCATGCAATCCTTCAATCCGTTGGTTTGGTTTGGGAGAGAAAATCATTGTCTAGTTATTGTTTGTTCTATAAATTGAGCCCCCTCCTTCACAAATTCATTTGTTGAGAAATTCTAAGTAAGAATTGAGAGTGTATTGTGAGTTGTTAGATAATTACAGAGGAAGAAGCTTCGATTCCAGCAAACATTCTTTGCATTACAAAGGTATACTACAATTTCATTTCTTCAATTCTTGTTTTCTGTCAAAACTTTGATTCTTGAATTAAGCTTGAATAATGTGATAAGTTGATTGGATTATGTTTGTTAGCTATTATCTAGGTTAGTGGTATGTTTAAACTACAATGTGGCATGATTATAATCAAATTCGTAGAAAGAATTGAGATTTGGCTTAGCTTCTGCCGAAGCAGAAGCAATCAACTCGGTCCAGGAAATGGCACAGCTGCGCCCTAGTTATACTGGGGTGCTGCGCAGCTGCGCTAGTACCAGACTTGCGTGTTGTTGGCCAAGGCCCTGCGCAGCTGCGCCAGTTTTGAATTGGGGAGCTGCGCCGGTCCCTGATCCCAATTTCTGCAGATTTTGTTCCTGCTTGATGTCTGCTAAGTGATAGATATTGAAAGGAATTAGGACAAGCATGCTAATGGGTTTGACCTACTTATATGAGTATATGGAGATAACATAAACATGATTTGGCTATGATTGCATGCAAGAATTATGAAACGACATATAGTGTTGAAGTAAACTTAAAGTTTAATGGACGAACGTAACGTATATGAAGCATGATTATATTCTAATTTTGATACATGTTTGTATGACCTAGAAACACATGATTTGTATGTTCACTTGCGTACATAATGTAATATCCGAGATTATTATGTCATTTAACAATTATCAATAAACTAATTTATGTGAAATTCTTGTGTGTTTTCTTTTATTAGATGTATATGTGTTATACATACACGTGTTATTTTATGATATGTGATGGGGAGTATTTAAATGGTTGGTTAAGTTTAATTCAACTATTTAAATTGGTTAAGTATGGAATTAATTCTATTAATTTCGTGGGATGGCTGTAAAGTATGAGTTTGAGTTTGGAGCGGAATTTAGAGACGCGGACTGCGTATTTGAGTCCGGAACGTCGAAATTAGTCAGGATAGAATGTAACCATAAAAATGTGTCACGGTTGACTTTTTGGTCAAAGTCAACTAGTTGACTTTTTCGGGTAAAAAGTCAACTACGAATTTTGGAGATGAATTTGATGAAACGGATAGTCCCATGACGTCCGACACGTCGATTTTAGTAGGAATCGATATAAGTATCGAAACGTTTGGCTACGGAGGACAAAATGGTCAAAAT
Source organism: Panax stipuleanatus (assembly GCA_020205555.1). Classification (NCBI taxonomy): domain Eukaryota; kingdom Viridiplantae; phylum Streptophyta; class Magnoliopsida; order Apiales; family Araliaceae; genus Panax; species Panax stipuleanatus. Next base: position 53,030,994 of record CM035115.1, on the reverse strand, counting down.
AGTTATTTAATTGATTATAATAATAATATTTTTAGCAAATCAGCAGCTGGAGGGGGCCACGTGACCAGTATATTGGGACATGGGAGGGTGTATATACGTATATAGTAATATAGAGGGAGAGGGAGTTACAACTCCTTAATAAACCAAACCTTTTCATTTTCTTTAACTCTCATTTTCTTTGATTTAATTAGCAAGTGATCATGGGATATATCAAGGGTCTTTCAACTGATGATTTGAGAATGCAAGTTACAAGTAAAATCCATGCTAAGAATATATATATATATATATACTCTCCACCTCTATATTCTTCACTTTGACAAAATTTCACCAAGAGAGCTAAAGAATTTGGGTGAACGAGAGTGGATAGTTAGGGAGGATTTCTAGAGTTTTGGCAGAGTCTAACAAGCAAGGCTATCGGATTAAACAAGGAGGAATTCACATTCAAGGTAAGCCATGAAACCTACTTTTATGTTCTTGAAGGAAAATAGTGAAAAATGCATGAATTAGCATGGTAGATGTTTTATTTTGAAATTGTAATACCATGCTATTGCTTGTTTCTGATATATGGTTGTAGAGAATGAAAATTCTTGTATTCATCATGTTTCAAATTTGTAGAGAATCGTAGAATTCATGTATGCATGCTAACTATTTGATAAAATGCCACTAAGATGCTAAATTCATCAAAACATGAAAAGTTAGTGAGTTTGATTATTGTAACATGTGTATATATGTTAGTAGATGTGATCTAGACAGTAGCAACTAGTTCCTTGCATGCTAGAATCAAAATCATGATTTTTGTCAAAGTTGGTTTGAAAGTGAAATCTGTGATTTTTGGGTTTTTCGGAGCTTGGAATCATGGTTTCTGTGACTCATTTATGGTAGGTAATAATTTTATAAAATAATATGTAGTATCATGTACAACCTGACCAAATTTTATAAGAAACGGAGTTAAATTGAGAGAGATATGAAAATCGGAAGCAAGCATATTCATCAGAAAAATCTGCAAATTCTGGAAATTTCCAGAAAATTTCTAAGTGTGAAAACCTGTTCTGGCACGTTTTTCAAGGTAGCTGATTTGTGATCTTAACATGCTAGTTTCTGGTATATGATATTTTTGTAAAATACTATGCTATATGAAGTATGTTGTGTCAAAAGGTGAGAGTCATATCATGCATGGTTTGGTCAGAATAAATTCGCAAAGTGGGCTGCTCAAGATGCCGAAAATTTCTGGGCACCAAGAGCAGTGCAGCTGCGCAGCTCATATGGCCTAAGCCTACGCAGCTGCGCCAGGCTAGGTCGGGTCAGGCCAGATCTGATCCGGGTCGGGTCGGGTCGGGCCCGAAAAAATTTCAGAAACTTTATTTTTCCCATATTCTAATATTGAACCCCTTGACCCATGTGATGCAACAGGATATGTAATGGAATGGTTTTTGGGTACGAGTTAGCTTAGTAAATCTTATTAAATAATAGGGAACCATTATACTTCAAACTAGTTTGTGTATGATTGGTGGTGACATACATGTTATATGATTGGATTAGTTTATGGATAACATATGTGGTTAGTTAATAATCGGTTTAAATTAAAAGGAAACCTTTACTTTCAAATTAGAGTTCGAGGACCTTATTTCTTAACGTGACACAAATGAATAGGTTATGTCAAGATTAATTGCTAGCTTTAGCGATAGCAGACGTACAAGGCAAGTTTCCTTACTCGGATTTGATTATGCATGTTTTTTACCCTATATTTCATTGAGAAATTAATCAATCCTTATTCATTTGATTTCAGCAAGGGTAAGTTCGGACTTGTGATTATTTACATATTCATGCAAGTTCCTTTGACGTAAAGTTCTACAACTTCAATTATCTTGCAACTTTTATTACTGTTTATTCAGTTATTAATTCAACTGCTATGCTTTAAAGTTCTATCGATTTAAAAGAACTGTTCCAAGTATGCTTTCTAGCTTTTGTTTCAGCTAGATATTATTGATGACAAATGATTTAATTCACATCTTTTGAAGCTATTTAATGTTTATCAATTCAAATTGTTTTGGTGCGGCCTCGCATGAATACTAAGATGAACAACCCGAATAAACGGGCAAACAGATGTCGGGCATATAGTCCCATTTATGCTTATGCAATTTAAACTTGATACTTGTGCACAATGTAGGGTACGATAGGCTGATCACCTGGAGTACTTGCAGAGACCGTTTACAATCTATTTGATTATTAAACCGTCTATTGGTTTTCGATGAAACAAAGTAACGTTCAGGATATTTAACACCCCTTAGTATGATATCGAGAATTCTTAAACTCTTATCTTTGATCATTCTTGTTTAACACTTGATCATTCTTTCAACTGTTGAGATAAAGCCATACAGATGTTTTTACTCCTGATGTATGTTTTCAAACTACTTTACATACTTGCTGGGCAATTTGTGCTCATTCTTGCTTAAACCTTTCAGTTAAGGATGAACAGGCCGAGGGCTCGGGCAAGGACAAGGGAAAATCTAAGATGAAATGATGCTAGTTACCTTTTGTAATAAGTTTATATTTCCGTATACGATGTAATGTAGCGATAAATGCTAAGTTTAAGTTTTGGGTTATTTAAGGTTGTAAAGACTTGGGATTTTATTTTGAATAAGTATGTAATAGTTATATTATTATTATTTATGGAGTTTACGTAGTTAGTCAATGATTTATGTTGTACCGTGAGCACCATGTCCTGTAATCGATGTTGTACGGATTTGGGGGCGTCACAGGTTGGTATCAGAGCTGTAGGTTATAAACCTTAGGTGGGGAACCTGAGACTATAACCTTAGGGAAGTTAGTGGAGGATATAAGGAGATGAACTCATGTAGAGTTCTAAGGGTTGTGTCAAATCTATTTTTCTACAAAACAAAATCAACATCTATTTTAAAATACTAATCGGGTTATTTGTCTTGATTATAGGATGTCAGGAGAAGAGGAAGTTAGAGATATCCACGTAGTGAGTGAGCAGTTGGTGACAGCTGTACCTGAGCCTGAGCCTGAGCCTGAGCCTGAGCCTGAGCCTATAGCTGAGGCAACAGCTGAGTTAGACCTAGAGGAGTATCTTGAAGAGGAAGAGAAGCCCGAGGAGGACTCTGAAGAAGCACCTGAGGATACTATATTGGATGAGTTGATGGATAGGATTACTGAATTGGACGACAAGGTCCATGAGTTGGAGGAGCTGTATCAGGGGGAGCAGCAAGCTGCAGCATTGCTTGAGGCGTTGGTGCACCACCTGATAATTAGGAACGGGGATCTGGCTGACAAGCTGCGAACAACAGGTCAGAAGGCGGACAGGCTGTAGGATGAGAAAGAAGCCATCAGGACCCACTTGGGGCATACCATTAATGGGTTAGAGTCAAGGATTCAGAGTCTCCAAACTGACAAGCAGATTATTACCACATTCTGGGGAGATGAGAGGAGAGGCCGTGTTCGGGCCGAGAAACTAACAGACGAGTTAGAAGGAGAAGTAAGAGATAAGAAGGTTAGGATGGATAGAATGAAGTACGCGTTTAAGTCAGCACATGGGAGGTTCCAGCATAGGGTGTATCACTTTCCACGTGAGGAGTACTGGTTTAGACATGCCATAAACCGTGGGCTGGTGCTGGAGATAGCGGATCAAGAGCATGAAGACGCCATTAGGCAGGGTCTTTAGTTTATTCGTGTTAAACTTTTACTACTAGCATATGGAACGCTTATCTATGAAATAAAACTTGGTTTCTGGTTTTTCCAAGTGTTTTGGGTTAATGAGATGTAAATGGCATAATGCCATAAGATGATGGGATACCTTGTGATTATGTTTAAAAAAAAAATTAAATATGCTTTTATTTAAATATGTGATGTGATGATTAAGTTTTATATGAATTATATATGATGTAGGAATAAGTTATGAGATGATAATATTAAGTTTATTTAAACAGATAAATGGCTAGAGGAAGACGTCGTCAAGTACCAGAAGGGTCAGGCGGTAATGCTGGGGGTCCACCGAACCCCATGCAACAGTTTGTAGACATATTAGTTGGGGCATTACAGAATCAAACCCCAAATACCAATAACACTCCAGCGGGCCAGGTGGCACACTTTAAGGACTTCAAGAGCGCGGGACCCCCCGAATTTAAAGGAACCACTGAACCCATTGAAGCCCAAACTTGGGTCAAGGAAATAGAAAAGGCATTCGTTATCGCCCGAGTAGGAGATGATCAAAAATCAATCTTTGCCACTTATATACTAAAGGGTGAAGCCAATTTCTGGTGGGAGGCAAACCAGACCATGGCGGGAGAAGGTGTGATACCTTGGGAAGGGTTTAAGAAGATCTTCTTCGAAAACTATTTCCCTGTGAGTATGCAGAGTCGTATAGAGATGCGATTCCTGTAGCTGAAGCAAGAAGACATGACGGTACCCCAGTACGCCACAAAGTTTAACGAACTGGCAAGGTTCGCACCTCATCAGGTCAACACTGAGGAAAGGAAAACGAGGAGGTTTGAGCAGGGTCTCAAACCATGGTTATACAGTAGACTTTCGATGTTGCAGACGAACAGCTTCGCGACTCTCCTGGAGAAGGCTATAATTGCTGAGGGCGGAAGTGAAGCCCTAATGAGGTTTAATAAGGAGAAAAAGAAGAAGAATGAAGGAGGGAATCGCGGGGAAGGTAGCAGCAGCAGTGGTGCAAACAAGAGGAAGTGGAACAACAACAACAGCAATAACAAATTCAACTCGGGAAACTATAGGGGAAAACCAGGGGAAACAAAGAAGAGGACTGAGGCATGCAAGGAGTGTGGGAGGAATCACTCGGGTGCATGTCTAAAGGGGAAGAATGTCTATTTTAATTGCAGGCAAGAGGGGCACATCTCTCCCAATTGCTCTGCACCAAAGAGGAATAGATGCTTCAACTGTGGAGCATTGGACCATTAGGCAAGGAACTGCCCAAAGAAGAATTCAGCAGGAGGAAATGGAGGAAGGGGACCAAGTGGTGGAAATCTCACAATTACTAGACCACCAACTCAGAATCGACCAATAATAAGGACTTTCAACATAACGGTTCTGGATGCGGTCGCATCCAAGGACGTGGTTTCAGGTATCATTCCGGTCAATGATATATCTGCTTACATATTATTTGATTTGGGTGCTACTTGTTCCTTCGTATCACATGAATTCTCCCAACGATTAAACTTACCCCGGGAAGAATTAAAATATCCGATGAACATAGAAGTAGCTAATAAGGAAAGAATTCCCGTTAACCATGTTTATAGGAATTGTGTTATAGATAATAGGGGATATAGGTTACCAGTGGATTTAATTCCAATTCAATTAGGGGAATTTGATGTAATTTTAGGAATGGATTGGTTATTTAACCATAGAGCGATGATAGATTGCCAGAAGAAGTGTATAAACCTTAAGACTCCAGATCAGTCTAAGGTAGTATTCTACGGGAGTAAGTCGCTGAGACACTCGAGTTGTCTGACGATGATGCAAGCGAGGAAGTTGCTAAGGAAGGGATGTATAGGTTATTTGGCCCATATCGTTGATACGCAGAAAGTAGGGGTAGGGATGGTACAAATACCAGTATTGATTGAATTTCTGGATGTATTTCCGGAAGAATTACCTGGACTTCCACCGGATAGAGAGGTCAAATTCGTTATAGATTTAGTACCGGGAACGGCCCCGATTTCAAAAGCCCTATACAGAATGGCACCGGCAGAGATGAAAGAGCTGATGGTACAGTTGCAGGAATTATTGGATAGAAAGTATATTCAACCGAGTGTGTCTCTTTGGGGAGCACCAGTTTTATTTGTGAAAAAGAAGGACGGATCGATGAGACTTTGCATCGACTATCGAGAGTTGAACAAAGTGACGATCAAGAACAAGTATCCGTTACCTAGGATAGATGACCTGTTAGATCAGTTGATGGGAGCGAGATATTTTTCCAAGATCAACTTGAGGGCGGGATATCACCAGTTGAGGGTGAGGAAGGAAGATGTTCCTAAGATAGCGTTCAGGACTCGTTACGGTCACTATGAGTTCCTGGTGATGTCATTTGGATTATCGAACGCACCAGCGGCATTTATGGATATGATGAATCGGGTATTCAAGCAATACTTAGATAAATTCGTAGTCGTGTTCATAGATGATATCCTGATCTATTCCAAGACTCAGGAGGATCATGCTAAACACTTAAGGTTGGTATTGCAGGCGTTGAGGAAGGATAAGTTATACCCAAAATTTTCAAAGTGCGAGTTTTGGTTGGACAAAGTTCAATTTCTGGGTCACGTGATCGACAAGGACGGAATCTCCGTGGATCCAGCAAAGGTGGAAGCGGTACAAAAATGGGAACAACCAAAGACGCCAACTGAAGTAAGAAGTTTCTTAGGACTGGCAGGCTATTACAGAAGGTTCATTCAAGATTTTTTGAAGAAAGCAGGAACGTTGACGAATTTAATGAAAAAGTCTGTAAAATTTGTTTGGACAGAGAAGTGTGAAGAAAGTTTTCAGGACCTTAAGAAAAGATTGAGTGAGGCAACGGTGTTGTCTTTACCAGACGATACTGGTGATTTCGTAATTTTCAGTGATGCGTCGCACAAAGGACTTGGCTGTGTGCTTATGCAACATGGTAAAGTTATTGCATAAGCATCGCATCAGTTGAAGGATTATGAGAAGGGATATCCTACCCATGACTTGGAATTGGCAGCGATAGTATTTGCCCTGAAGATTTGGAGGCACTATTTATATGGTGTAAAGTGTGAAATATACATGGACCATAAAAGTCTGAAGTATATCTTCACGCAGAAGGAGTTGAATATGAGACAAAGAAGATGGTTGGAACTAATAAAGGATTATGATTGCGACATCTTATATCATCCGGGGAAAGTTAATGTGGTCACAAATACGCTAAGCAAAAAGGGCAGTGGTAGGTTGGCAATGCTAACGGCTCAAGAGGAGTTGATTAAGGAAATGGCCAGTTTAGAACTCGAGGTAAGGAGTTTGAGTGAGTCAGATGAGAAGTTGTTCGCAATGGAGGTTCGACCGACTCTATTGGACAAAATCAAAGAAGAACAAAGCAGCGATGAAGAATGTGAGAAGGTGAGGAAAAGAATTTCAGATGGAGAGGAGCTTAAGTTCATTGTGGGTGGTGATGGATTATTAAGATTTGAGAGGAGAATTTGGGTGCCAGCGGTATCTGAATTAAAGGAAAAAATCTTGCAGGAAGCTCATAGCTCAAGTTACTCAATCCACCCGGGAATCACAAAGATGTATCAGGATCTTCGTCAACATTATTGGTGGCCCAATATGAAGAGAGAAGTCGTAGAGTGCGTCAGTAAGTGTTTAACATGTCAACGAGTCAAGGCGGAACATCAAAAATCGAGCGGGTTACTTCAACCTCTAGAAATTCCAGAATGGAAATGGGAGCATATCACGATGGACTTCGTGGTAGGACTTCCAAATACACAGAAGGGTTACGATGCAGTTTGGGTGATCGTTGATCGATTGATCAAGTCAGCGCATTTCTTGCCAATCAAGATCAGATATACCTTGGATCAGTTGGCAAAGCTTTATATCAAGGAGATCGTTTTCAGGCACGGTGTACCTGTATCAATTGTGTCAGATCGAGATCCGCGGTTCACAGCAAATTTCTGGAAAAGCTTTCAAGAATGCATGGGAACGCAACTGAGGTTGAGCACCGCGTATCATCCTCAAACAGACGGGCAGAGCGAAAGAACTATCCAAACGTTAGAGGACATACTGAGAGCATGTGTTATGGATTTCAAAGGAAGCTGGGATGACCACCTACCGTTGGTGGAATTTGCATACAACAACACTTACCACACGAGCATCGGGATGCCACCTTATGAAGCTTTATATGGAAGGAAATGTAGAACGCCATTGTGCTGGGATGAAGTAGGAGAACATAAATTGCTAGGGCCAAAATTGGTGCAGCAAACTGCGAATGTAATCAAAACAATACGAGCGAGATTAGTGACAGCTCAGGATCGACAGAAGAAATATGCTGATCAACATCAGCAACAACAAGACTTCGATGTCGGCACTTATGTGTTTTTGAAGGTGTCACCTTGGAAAGGGAAAATGAGGTTTGGGAAGAAGGGTAAACTTAGTCCCAGATTCATAGGACCCTTTAAAGTGTTAAAGCGAGTCGGTGAGGTATCTTATGAAATAACTTTACCTCCAGAGTTAGAATATATACACAACGTGTTTCACGTATCAGTGTTACGACCCTATAAACAGGATTACAAGCATGTCATAGAGTATGAACCCATTTAATTCGAAAAGGACTTAACCTATGAAGAGGTTCTAGTACAGATAATTGATAGAAAAGAACAAGTGTTAAGAAATAAGATAATACCTTCTATTAAGGTAGTATGGAGGAACCACAATGCCGAGGAGGCTACGTGGGAACTCGAGGAGAAAATAATGAAAAATTACCCTAGTCTTTTTGTTTGATGTGTAATGATTCCGGGGACGGAATCCTTATAAGGGAGGGTGAATATAATATCCGAGATTATTATGTCATTTAACAATTATCAATAAACGAATTTATGTGAAATTCTTGTGTGTTTTATTTTATTAGATGTATATGTGTTATACATACATGTGTTATTTTATGATATGTGATGGTTGGTTCAGTTTAATTCAACTATTTAAATTGGTTAAGTATGGAATTAATTCTATTAATTTCGTGGGATGGCTGTAAAGTATGAGTTTGAGTTCGGAGAGGAATTTAGAGACGCGGACTGCGTATTTGAGTCCGGAACGTAGAAATTAGTCAGGATAGAATGTAACCATAAAAATGTGTCACGGTTGACTTTTTGGTCAAAGTCAATCGGTTGACTTTTTTGGGTAAAAAATCAACCACGAATTTTGGAGATGAATTTGATGAAACGGATAGTCCCATGACGTCCGGCACGTCGAGTATAGTAGGAATCGATATAAGTATCGAAACGTTTGGCTACGGAGGGTAAAATGGTCAAAATGGTTATTTAATTGATTATAATAATAATATTTTTAGAAAATCAACAGCTGGAGGGGGCCACGTGACCAGCATATTGGGACAAGGGAGGGTGTATATACGTATTTAGTAATATAGAGGGAGAGGGAGTTACAACTCCTTAATAAACCAAACCTTTTCATTTTCTTTAACTCCTATTTTCTTTAATTTAATTAGCAAGTGATCATGGGATATATCAAGGGTCTTTCAACTGATGATTTGAGAATGCAAGTTACAAGTAAAATCCATGGTAAGAATATATATATATATATATATATATATATATATATATATTTATATATATACTCTCCACCTCTATATTCTTCACTTTGACAAAATTTCACCAAGAGAGATAAAGAATTTGGGTGAACGAGAGTGGAGAGTTAGGGAGGATTTCTGGAGTTTTGGGTGAGTCTAACAAGCAAGGCTATCGGATTAAACAAGGAGGAATTCACATTCAAGGTAAGCCATGAAACCTACTTTTATGTTCTTGAAGAAAAATAGTGAAAAATGCATGAATTAGCATGGTAGATGTTTTATTTTGGAATTGTAATACCATGCTAGTGCTTGTTTCTGATATATGGTTGTAGATAATGAAAATTCTGGTATTCATCATGTTTCAAATTCGTAGAGAATCGTAGAATTCATGTATGCATGCTAACTATTTGATAAAATGCCACTAAGATGCTAAATTCATCAAAACATAAAAAGTTAGTGAGTTTGATTATTGTAACATGTGTATATATGTTAGTAGATGTGATCTGGACAGTACCAACTAGTTCCTTGCTTGCTAGAATTAAAATCATGATTTTTGTCAAAGTTGGTTTGAAAGTGAAATCTGTGACTTTTGGATTTTTCAGAGCCTTGGAATCGTGGTTTCTGTGACTCATTTATGGTAGGTAATAATTTTATAAAATAGTATGTAGTATCATGTACAACCTGACCAAATTTCATAAGAAACGGAGTTAAATTGAGAGAGATATGAAAATCGGAAGCAAGCATATTCATCAGAAAAATCTGCAAATTCTGGAAATTTCCAGAAAATTTCTAAGTGTGAAAACCTGTTCTGGCACGTTTTTCAAGGCAGCTGATTTGTGATCTTAACATGTTAGTTTTTGGTGTGTGATATTTTTGTAAAATACTATGCTATATGAAGTATGTTGTGTCAAAATGTCAGAGTCATATCATGCATGGTTTGGTCAGAATAAATTCGCAAAGTGGGCTGTTCAAGATGCCGAAAATTTTTGGGCACCAAGAGCAGCGCAGCTGCACAGCTCATAAGGCCTAAGCCTGCGCAGCTACGCCGGGCTGGGTCTAGTCTGGCCAGATCTGACCCGGGTGGGTCGGGTCGGGTCGGGCCGGGAAAAATTTCAGAAACTTTATTTTTCCCATATTTTAATATTGAACCCCTTGACCCATGTGATGCAACAGGATATGTAATGGAATGGTTTTGGGTACGAGTTAGCTTAATAAATGTTATTAAATAATAGGGAACCATTATACTTCAAACTAGTTTGTGTATGATTGGTGGTGACATACATGTTATATGATTGGATTAGTTTGTGGATAACATATGTGGTTAGTTAATAATCGGTTTAAATTTAAAGGAAACCTTTACTTTCAAATTAGAGTTCGAGGACCTAATTTCTTAACGTGACACATATGAATATGTTATGTGAAGATTAATTGCTAGCTTTAGCGATAGCAGACGTATCAGGCAAGTTTCCTTACTCGAATTTGATTATGCAAGTTTCTTACCCTATATTTCATTGAGAAATTAATCAATCCTTATTCATTTGATTTCAGCAAGGGTAAGTTCGGACTTGTGATTATTTACATATTTATGCAAGTTCCTTTGACGTAAAGTTCTACAACTTCAATTATCTTGCAAGTTTTATTACTGTTTATTCAGTTATTAATTCAACTGCTATGCTTTAAAGTTCTATCGATTTGAAAGAACTGTTCCAAATATGCTTTCTAGCTTTTGTTTCAGCTAGAGATTATTGATGACAAATGATTTAATTCACATCTTTTGAAGCTATTTAATGTTTACCAATCAAAATTATTTTAGTGCGGCCTCGCATGAATACTAAGATGAACAACCCGAATAAACGGGCAAACAGATGTCGGGCATATAGTCCCATTTATGCTTATGCAATTTAAACTTGATACTTGTGCACAATGTAGGGTACGATAGGCTGATCAGCTGGAGTACTTGCAGAGACCGTTTACAATCTATTTGATTGTTAAACCGTCTGATGGTTTTCGATGAAACAAAGTAACGTTCAGGGTATTTAACACTCCTTAGTATGATATCGAGAATTCTTAAACTCTTATCTTTGATAATTCTTGTTTAACACTTGATCATTCTTTCAACTATTGAGATATAGCCATACAGATGTTTTTACTCCTGATGTATGTTTTCAAACTACTTTATATACTTGCTGGGCAATTTGTGCTCATTCTTGCTTAAACCTTTTAGTTAAGGATGAACAGGCTGAGGGCTCGGGCAAGGACAAGGGAAAATCTAAGATGAAATGATGCTAGTTACCTTTTGTAATAAGTTTATATTTCCGCATATGATGTAATGTAGCGATAAACGCTAAGTTTAAGTTTTGGGTTATTAAAGGTTGTAAAGACTTGGGATTTTATTTTGAATAAGTATGTAATAGTTATATTATTATTATTTCTGGAGTTTACGTAGTTAGTCAATGATGTATGTTGTACCGTGAGCACCATGTCCTGTAATCGATGTTGCACGAATTTGGGGGCGTCACAGATAAGTTTCATAACGAAATACGAACGTGCAAACCGCATTAGTAACGGAAATGCAAGTTTTACAAACGAACTTTTGACTGTGTGTAACACATTGATATTCTGATTTTCGAGGCATATTAGTATAAGGTAAAGATGCATGAAAGACATAATAACTTATGTATATATAGTTCATAGTATGACAAGAGCATGTTAGACCTCACTAGCAAACATTTCTAACAAAAATGCAAGTTTTGAAGGTTGATATTGACAAGAAAAGACCATATATACATTCTGATTTTTCGGGCATGTTTATATAACCTTGAAATGCATATCGGATCTATTAACTTATGTATATGGATTTCATGATGTAACACGAACATGTTAGTAAGCCTTACTAATAAAAATATAAGTTTTGATTGAGAACCTTAACATGTTATTGCAAGTTTCGTATTCTGGAGTTTACGGACATATGAGATAATACTCGTAGATCCAGTCATGTATCATACATGTATATATACCATGCTAGATGTTATGATTAAAATTTAGCATAAACGAAGCATGTTTTCAACTAATAACTGTAATAGTTACATGTATGAAATGTGAATACTCATAAGTATGCCTAATGCAAAGTATATGAATACCTTATGTGTTTAAAGAGCGAGCATGATAGGCCTTGTGAATTCCATGACCTTGAATGGCTTTAAATTATTGAAAGTGTTAACTTAGAATCTATTGCATGTATGATTGGAACAAGGAAAGGTTGTATACACATGAAAGTATCCTTTAAACATGTATACATGCTACGTGATATTATATGATGTTACTTGAACCCGATTTTGACGGTTAACTTATGAGAATGCCATAGCTTGCTAAAATAAAATACATTTAGTATTAATAATGGTCTTATGTGATATTAATAATATGAGAGCATGTTTGCTAATTGTTGCGATCTTATATGATATGAGAATGTGTTTAAACTCAAAAAGAGGAATGTTGAGGGTAAAGGTATATTAGTCAAGACTTGTGAATTAAATATGATACTATATATGACTGTGTAGTAAGGTTAAAGATTTAACTTATATGTGGATGGTATATATGAGATAAAGTATAACGTTAAACTGTATGACTAATGGATATCATATATATATATACGGAACTATATTACGATAGGGATTCAAAAGTTTCAATTTATTTAACGAGGATAAACTACGCATAAGGCAAGTTTCCTGACTTACACTCATTTATAGTGCAAGTATCTGAACCCTACTTTTATTGTGTTGCAAGTATCCTATCCTTGTGGCTACTTATTCGAGAACCTCGTAAGCAAGTTCCCTAACTTATACTCTTTCATTGTGCAAGTTTCCTTGAAACCATTCTTGTATATTAATTGAAAGTATCTGACTACTCTTTTATTGACCAAGTATTTGATTCATACTGTTCATTGAAAACATATTCGAGCGTGTACTAACTTTGGTCGTACGAGTAAATAGGTGCTAGAATAATCCTTGCCTTACAAACTTATGTTTCATAGTTTGATTTAAATCACGATTATATTCTTTGAATTATTGTTGCGAGTATTGAACTCATAAATTGTTCTTATATACATTGTTGAAATTGTCTATGCCCTTTAATTTGGCTAGACCAATATCATGAATTAGAAAGCAATCCACACCAATTGCCTTGGTGCGGACTCGTATAAATTGACTGAGTTGAACAACCCTTGTAAAAAGGGGAACTATATAGTCAGGGTGCCGACAGTGGTGTGGTAGGTTATGCATAACTCCAAGTACGATAGGCTGATCCCCTAATTGTACTTGGTTGGGTTACCAGAAATATTTTTGGTGATCCTAGTAGAAGTTCATGGTTCTTAGCAACCACTCAGTATCCAATATTTATGTACTTGAAACTTTGAATTCTTTTATAAATTCTTGGTCCACAGTGACACTTAGTGATATCTATTCATTCATTTGAAATTGTTGAAACTTTTGAATCCTTTAATAACTTCTCGACCCGTAGTAGTCCTTATTCAACTTCACAGAATAGATTTGGAAGTCATTGCTATTTATTTTGTTCACAACATTCTTATTTGAAACCCTGATCGATTAATTACCGTTTTACCCTTGAGATTTAGAATTGTATATATTCCTGTTCACATTTACTGGCATATTACTTGCTGAGAAAATTTGTTGCTCACTCTTACTTCCCATAAACATTTCAGTTAGGGCAGGGCAAGGTGGAACCCCAGGACAGGACAAGTGCGAAGGCAAGGCTATAGAGTATCTGTGCTTTTCTCTATTATGATGTTTTCGTTACGTTGTATTAAGACTTATTTAATGTTATGTATTAAGATATGTTTGGTTTAAGTTATGAAGTGTATTAGTTTCGAGACTTGGGACGAGAATATTTATGTTATATCAATGTAAATTATTCTGTTATTCCATTGTTTGAGATTTTAGTTGTTATTAGAATTAGTACGTGATGAACAGAATTCGAGATCAGTGACGGTCTGAATTTGGGGGCGTCACAGTATATCGAATAAAGATGTAATATTAGATTAAAAAGGTATTGTTAACGATCGAGAATGAGAATATTATTATAAGAATTTTGGGGTCGTTACAATAATTGTATATATTAAAAACATGTTAGAAGCTTTAGATATATTTTCTATAAATTTTTATGTACAATATGTTAGTTAAAATCGAAATTTGGTGCGAAAAAATAGGCCAAATTGGCTTTTTCTCTGCATAGTTTGCGAACCAAAAGTGAGTCGGTGCAGGGGACCCTCCCCGGCGGGCCTTGCAAGGCATAATACCCTCACCCCCAGCGGGGGGTGTGTAGAAAATGATAATGTGTTAATTTTTGTTTGTGCATTTTGGTTGGAGCATGAAAGTTAACCTAATGTGATTATGTGATAACATGTTAGACTTACATTGAAATGCTAAATGAATATTAAGAGATTTTATTAATAAAATATAATGTGTAATTATAATTTTAATAAATTATAATTATAGTAAAAGGTATAATTTAAATTATGATTTGTTAAATGAATATAGTTTGATTAATTTTTATCAGAGTAAATGTGTAACTTAAATTATAATTTGTATAATTATAATTTAATATGTAATTATAATTTGAATAATTATAATTAAGGTAAATGTGTAATTTAAATTATAATTCAATTTAATTATAATTTAATGTGTGCATGGATTGAACTTGATTAATTATAATCAAAGTAATTGTTTAATTTAAATTATAATTGGTTTAATTATGATTTAATTAATATAAATGCATAAATGGAGTTTGATTAATAAATATTTAATTTAAATTATAATTTTTTTAATTATAATTTAATTAATATAAATTACAATTTTAATTTGATTAATTATAATTGAGGATGTGTAATTTAAATTATAATTTGTTTAATTATAATTTAATTATTAGTTGATTAATTATGTGAAGATGTAATATGATCATGTGATGTGATTAATTATGTGATAACTAATTGTTAAACCTATTAGTTAAAGAGGAATGAGTTAACCTAAATGGGTTAACTAATTATCAGAATTAGTTATGTGATAAGTAATTTATATTATTAATTATACACATAAGTTTGACACTGTGTGTTAAACAAATAAATGGGAGAGAATTATAAAGTGTAAAGTAGAAATTACTTAGACGTTTGCTAAGCGTTGCTAGGTGACTAATAATTGATGTGTATGGTAATACGTTGTGTAGGATTCATGAAGTGCAGATTATTATAAGGTATTTTTCGTTAATTAGTAATCTACGAGCTAGGAAAGTCTTTCAGTTACGATTTTATATGTGAACTTGATGATGAACTGTTTTAAATTGTATTGCAAAGAGCATGATGTGTTATATATGGTGTATGCATGAAACGTTAAAGTCAATTTATGAATACGTTGATTGAGTAAAGAATATTGATTGAGTAAGGAACTCAATCTTTTTACTTGTTATATGAATTGAAGCATGCATGATATGTTAGTCTAATGATTATGATGTATAAGATGAGAATGTTATTTATGTACTACGTGATGCATGAAAGCGATTAGATCTTGCTGAGCTGTCGAGCTCACTCTTGAAAATAACTATGTTTGCAGGTCAAGGTTTCAAAGTAATGATACGTGCTATTTGAATTATAGAGATCAATATTAAAGAAGATTACTTATGTTAGATGAGAAATGCATTTAATGTTTTGATTGTAACATAATTGTTGAGTTGTAAAGTTGAGCTATCCGATGTATAGTGGATATTGCTTTGTAATGTAAGACTTTGTATAGTAACTTCGATGCAGCGGTTCATGTAATAAATTTGAATCAGACATGTAATGATAAAAGTTGAGTTTCAGAGCAATAAAGAAGGAAATATTTAAAAGTCTTAAATATTCCGCATTTTTAGTGATTTTAATATCGAATAATGATGTAAAGTTAGTGTAAGAACCCAGATTTTCAGAAATTATTAAATAAGGATTTAATAAATAAAATTCTTAAACCATGAGATTGGTTCGAATAAAAATATATATATGTGATATGAGGTAAGTGGTATTATATTACATAGGGTAATATGGACTATGTAATATGTGTTTTTGTGATTTATAAATATATTATTAATATATATTTGTTACTTAGCGTAGAAACGATTCAGTTGAGATAAAGGAAGTGGATAAATTCCTATCGATATTAAATAATTTATAGAATTACTTTATCATAGTAAGTTGGTGACATTAAATATCCTTAATGTATAATCACCATATTCTTGTGTATGTGTATTAATAACTAGTATGTTTATAATATAGGTTATTAATAGCACTTAAGCTATCCGTGAATAGGTTTGGATAGTGAAGCATGAGTTAGTTAAGGAATTAACTAATAAGAATAAATATTAGTTAATTTTAGTTGGGAGTTATATTATGGAATAATATAATGTTAATATTGAACCTTAATAATATAGTGCAGTGTTTAATTTACTTAAGTAAATGAGTGAATTAATAAGTGTGTTGAATATGTAATTATAGCTGATACTTTTATATATATTACTTAGAATGGTAATATGTGAGAAAGTCTAATGTACAAATAACGTTAATAAATATATATACGTTATTAAAGGGAGATGGAAATCATTATATCTTTAAATGAATATGTAATATTTTAAGAAATTATTTTGGGGACAATTTATAGAAAAGAAAGAGAAATAATTATTATATATATCTAATAAAGGATATTAAAATAAATTCTAATATTGAATTATTTTAATAAAGGAGGAAATGTTATTTTTGAATAATAATATTACCTTATATATTTTTGTATGAGGTAATAGATATGATTAATTAATATGGTAAATATATTAAAATATATTTGCTATATATAAATAAATTGATGAAAATAATTTATTATAATAGAAAATAAACTTATTATCTATTTTCTATATATAATATATGTACATGTGCCGTACATATAGTTATTTGATATTATATTAAGAACACTATCATGAGACAATAAGTAAATTATTTTCTAATAATGAATGTCTTTAATTGGAGAAGACATAATATTTCATTTCATGTTATGACGGAATACATAATAGTAATTATATCTTATGTATTTCCAAGAGGGGTAAAAGTATATAAGAAAACTAAGTTATTTCAATTTGCTAAATAACTTGAGTTATTATATTACCATAAGTATTGTAAAGAATATTTGAATATTTTTATTCACGATATATTTTTATACGTGAACCTTGTGATTTAATAGTTCTAAGTAAATTGAACATATTATAAGTAGAAAAATGGTGGGAAAGGAATAAATGATGAGAATGATAATAAGCTTAAGGTAAGCTTGTGAGATATGCCTAGTATGACAAAGTGATGGAATAAACATTCATTAAATAATTTAATGAATAAATAATTAAAGGAATTAATTATTATTATTATTATGTGAATAAATTCCTATGTGCAATGATGTGTAATTATAAGTTATATAGTAGCTACATCTATATAATATAGAATGAAGTGTGACACTTCAAGGTAACTATATAATATAGGAAACTATATGATTAAGTGTAATAATAAAGTTTACAATAATGGGGTGTGACACTGCTCAATTAAAATATATTCGGTATTGTCAAATGTACATGGATTATATGATGGGGTGTATGTGTGAACCTATCATATCATATGGTAATAACATTAAGTTATTAGATATAAGCTTGCAAGTTAGTCCATGTGAGAACAATAATGGTCAATCAAGTGGTTAGGGTACATGAATAGTGGTAGTTGGTGGGAGTTAGCCACCAACTTCCCTTTTGCCCTTTGGGTAATAACCATAGGAGGATAATAGCTTGATAATGAATAGATGCAATACATTGGTGTGTAGAGTTTGTTAATTCAATTACTGCATTGTTGCTAAGAAAGCATATAATAAGAAATGTAATTACATCATGAGCATGTTATAAGGTGTAATGATGAGGAAGGACCATGAATAGTAGTAGTTGGTGGAGTTAGCCACCAACTCTTCTTTGACCATTGGGTATTATCCATAGGAGGGTAATAGATTGATTATAATAGAGAACATGTAAATTAGTAATGTAATGGTATTACATTATGAACATATTATAAGATGTAACATTGAGTATAATATTATTTTAGGAGATTATATTATTATAAGCTTGTGGACTATTAAGTACTAAGTTCACATAATTATGCCTTGTGTGGCATAAATAATGAAGTTAAATCAAGGGGATTTAATTGGAAGTATTAGAAGAAAATGAATGGTTGATATTAATTATCATTATAATATTTGAGTATATTTATGATAATAATTTTTTGGAAAATGGTGGGATGATAGTACCCAACCATATTATATTTAGTCCAATTAGAATATTAACTTAACCTATGTACATGAGGTACATGATTATATGTAGTAGTGTATATTCAAAATATGAGTATACCTAATTAGGTGTGAGTGTACATATTTGTAGGTTTGTATATATGTACCTATAACCTAAGTTAATGTAGCAATATTAAATCATCTAAGTGTGACTTATATTGTCCAAAAGAATAAAACTTAAGTACACATATATATACAATTGTAGGGGCATATATATATATATATATATATTGGACCTATGAATGTGGCATTATTGGTTTACAAATGCTGAGTTTAGAAGTTGTCCCATATTGAGTGACCCTTTTCTACAAATCAAGTGTATAGGCCAAAGGCCTAAGCATAGCCTTTGTCCTTCCTTGCATTTCTTAATCTAGCTACAATTGAGGGTAATGATGGCAAGGGGAGTGGGTTGATGGGGTGGTTGGCAACTATTTCACCAACCCATGCATATCCATCATCTTCTTCTTTCCCCCATTGGTTTGATTCAATGTGCAAGAACCACCAATTGGTCCATGGCTTTCCTATAAATAGAAGCCTTCCCCTCACAAACTCAAGTTGCTAAACTCTTGATAAGTTTCATATAGTGAGCGTGTTGATGAGTATTGAGGGAGAGAATTCTGAAATTCAAGGGAAGCTCTACCCAAATTGAAGCTCAAGGGGTATGATCTCTAAACCACTTTGGAATTCAATTCATAGCAATAGCATAAAATAGTAGTAATTGGTCATGTGAAAAGATGATAGCATGTTAGTTAAGTTGTATACATGTTGTAAATACTATGTAGTCGATTTCTAGCATGTTTCATGAAGTGTGATAGGGTTGGCTTAGAATACTCTGCATTAGCAGAACCTTTCTTGGCCTGGAACCGGAGTGGCGCGGCCGCGCCACTCCCAAGTACAACTAGCGCGCGGCCGCGCCGGTCTGCAGAAATTATTGGTGATTTTTGTGTTTTCTATTTTGGTTAGCATGCTAGTTAAACTCTAATAACTACATAAATGAGCCTAACATGTGGTCTAAGGTTACCTTGCATATAATGAGTTGTATTAGCTTGGTTTGACAAGATTTCCTAATAGAAAACTAAACGTTTTGAAAGAAATGAAACTTATAGTTTTCAATATGAACTTTGATACATGTATAACATGTGTGTTCTGACCTTGTAAGCGCATTTGTATGACTTCGACATGCATGAGAGTTGGTATTGACTTATAGAATGTGTTCATATACTTTCATGGCCATGTTAGTCCGTATTATAGAAGGAAGATGTATGGTTTTAAAATAAAACTTATGGTCTTGGATTTGAACCTTGACGCATACATAGCATGTACATATTCTGATTTTGTGAACGTGTTCATGTGGCCTTTATTGACATGAAAGGCATGCTTAAAGTATTGAGCACACACTAGCATATATGATTGAAGACTACATTGATTTCAAAAGACAAACTTAGAGTTTTTGGACATATATATAAGATGTCCACGTTCTTATCATTGAGCATGTATAGATGACTTATATATGTGTTCTAATACATGAGAGTCATGACTACAAGGTACTTTGTATATACTTAGTTACCTTTGTTGACTTAAAGCGATTTTTATGAAAAGTTTAGAATGTGTAAGATGATATCATCAAACACGGAGTGAGTTACATTATGATCATACGAGCATGAATATTAGGATTCATTATGCCTATAGACATGTTGACATAAGCATCATGTGATGAAACATGGATTTCACCTATGAACGCATATTCGAGAAAATGAATTTCTAAAGCATAGACTATGTGATTAAGTATACATGTGTAGTATAAGCACGAGCATGCCTACTTAGTGTGGTTAAGCCTTGTTATGTGATAACATGACTTTAGTAGTTGAGCTTTATTGATTTAAGTAATTCAACGTAGAGCTATGCTATTCAAAGCTAAATAGTTCGAATATGAATTTGAAAACCTACTTAATGTGTGTGTATAATATATATTAGAATGCATGATATATTAGGACCAAACTGAGTTTATGAAATCTTAAGTTTGGTTCTGGCAGGGAGTCGCGCGGCCGCGCCACTCCCAAGCTTAAATGCAGCGCAGCCGCGCCGTGTTGCAGAGCTGCCAAGAGCAGTTTGTTAACTGCATGGTCTTAAGTTATGGTTATATATTGTCCTTAAGGACTACAAGATATGAAACAAGATTGTTTAGATAAATATGAAAGTAGAATGAGCTAGTCTCATGGTTATCCTAAGTTGAATTAAAAACGAAATCAAGTTAGGAGACAATGAAGTATTTATTACTATACTGAGGACATATGAATGTGTATAACTGATGGATATAAATCCACGATTATATAACTGTGTAGGAATACATGAAGCGCATATATCTATAAGCAGTTAAGTCGTAGTTGATAAACTACTAATCAGGCAAGTCTTTTAGTTCCTATTGGATATATGAATTCAATAACTGTTAGTTGAATTATATTATGCTATGATAATGTGAACTTATATATGAACTGTATATGAGATATAAATGAGATTGAAAGTTGATCTTTGATGATATACTTGTCATGTGAAAAGTAACATGCGTAGTAAAAATAAATTGTTTATAAATGCATGAACTTAGTATGATGTTGTATGCTATGTGATGCATGAAAACTGTTAGAATTGCTGAGCTGTCGAGCTCACTCTTGCAAATAACAATTTTTGCAGGTTAAGGACTTACGATAAGGATTTCGTGCTTCTTGATTGATAAAGATAGATAGTACCACAATGAAGAATACTATTTAGATTATCGTTTAAACCCTGTTTAGGTTCTAGGAGTGTACTCGATATATGCTTATGATGTTTAATACTTGTTGTATTATAAAGATGTATTAGTTAATACATAGAAAATATCGAGTTGAGTTGTAAACCTGTATACGGTAATTCGAATATAGTGAATCATATTATATAGTTGATTCAAGAAGTGTAATTGATTTAATATTGTGAAATCAATAAAAGATTTTATTCAAAGGATATTGAAAAGTTTAAATTATTCCGTATTTTTATAACATCGAATATGATGTAAGACAGGAATGGTAAATGACCGAGATTTGAAACTTATAAAAGGTTTGGGGTCATAATACAAGATCTTGGATATGAATAGAATTTTTATTCTAAATTATAATAAGCAAAGTTGTATTCTTTTACTAATGATTAAAAGATGTAATAGTTTGATGATAGTAGTATCGTGACTGCACCGAATCCAAGGAAAGAGAGGAACCCGAATTTAGGGTCGTCACAGTTAAAATAAAGTTGTATCGTTAACGATCGAGAATGAGAATTATTTTGTATAAATTTTGGGGTCGTTACAGTATTCGCTTTAAACGAACGTGTAGGATTGCAATGATTTGTAATTCCTTGAACATTGAATGATGATGGTGACTTATAACATTTCTATGTTATGATGCCGTAATGAAAGTTAAGTTTAAAGCGTATAAACGATGTAGACGCAAAGTAATTGTGATAGACGATCGGTCTTAGCATACAAAGAACCGTATGACTTAGATATTAAGAGATGAGGATGAACGTAATGATCATGTAATGGATTACTAATAAAAGTGATTAAAACCTTAACTAAAGGCTGAATAAAAGATTAAAAGATGAATAACGTGAACGTAGAATGCGTAAAAGATATTCTTGAATCGTATTCACGTCGGACGAACGTCTCAGGTTTACATAGGTTGTAATACCTAGATGTTGTATGAAGATGGTAATTTATGATATGGAAGTGTTATAAAGCCATAATGGAGTTTAAGTAATATAAATGCAATGTGAATGTGAATGTGAAGTACGTAATCGGATACAGGGCCCTGGATTCAGATATACAGGAAACCATATTCATGTCGAACGAACGTTCTAAGTATACATTGGTTGTATGACTTAAATGTTGATGAATGTAGTAAGTAAGATATGTAATTATCAAGAAAACTGTAATGAACGGTAATGAAGTTAATGAAGGTCCGTGTGTGAATCGGATAAAGAATGTTAGAAAGGAACGTAAGCTTTTAACACTTAAACCGATGTAAAGGTGTTGAGTGTAAGCGTAAGTTAAACGTGCTTAACATACACACCGTGTATAGTTTGAACATAAGACAATGAATGGCAATGAATGACGTGTAAACGTTGAAAAGCTGAGTTAATGATCATAACTTGAATAACGTTCCCAGTTAAATTAACCAGACTGTAGACACTTGAAATTTTGTTTTCCTGTTACTTACCATACAGGAGGGCAAAAGCGTCTTTTTTCACTTTAAAAAACAACTAAGGAGGATTACAACATCAAACTAGAACCCCAGAGAAATCCTTGGGAAATCATCAAGCCAGCTTCAGAGATAACCCTGAAGACAGATACAAATTGGCAGCAATCGAATCCCGAAAGATAACCCCAAGAAAGACATTTGTAGCAACGTCAAGCCCCGGCAACAACCCCGGGAGGTACAGGATGTAAGAACCGTGAATTTCATGAATAATTAAAATTTTTCTTTTATTTGATATAATAAGAAAACGAATACGTATTGGAACAGAAATGTTTATGAGTTATGAGATAAGTAATTCGATTGTATTAAATTGAATTTATAATAATTGAGGAAATATGGAGAATGGCGATGAACTCGTAGAATGCCTTGTGTGGCATGAGAATGAAAATGGTGATGATTTAATTAATTCAAGAGGGAAATCAATAAGCGAAGGATTAATTAATATTACATTGTTAATTAATTGTTGTTATTAATGAGTAATTGTTAATAATATGTTATTATAAATAACAAAACATTTATGAGTAAGTAATTGATGAATATGATAAGAATTATATTTAATTGATTATTTGTTGAGTGCAATGCATGTGATAGTTAATCATACAATAATGTTATTAAGTGTTATCATGAATGATAATCAGTTATAAAGTAAATGAATTATTAAGTGAACAATTAACCTATATTAATTGTTAATTGTTATTATGAGAAATATAATAATAATCTGTTGATTTATTATTTTTGCAAGTAATAGTATAATACTAAGAAAATGGTTTATAAATTTAATGAGATTTGTATTTATTAAACTATTGGAGAATGTGATTATTTGTCGTATAATAATAAGTAACTTGTTTATAAATATAATAAGATTATATTTATTTAATTATCGAGGAACGCGATAATTAATCTCATAATTGTTAATAGTTTTGTTGTGGAAATAAATTGATAATATAGTGATTACTTAATTAATATAATATTTGCTCAATTAATTGCTATGTGCAAGCATGCGATAACTAAAAGTATAACACATAGTAGTTACACATATGTTATAAAAAGTGTAGTGCAATGTGACTATACAATTATACATAAACTATATAGTAAATTTATTAAGTTGTGAAAGCTACATTAATAATGCTTATGTGACAATGTGTGTGAGTGAACCTTTAATTAGTACCTCATGAATATGTTATAAACAATTATTGATTAATAAATACGTCAATAATTTAATTAAATAATAGATGAAGTAATGTAACATGATAATACCCGATTAAAATTATACCGTTGTGATAAAATGTACATGGATTATATGTGTGCAAATTACATTTACTACATTGAAATATTATTTGGGTGAATTACATGATGACATTAAAATTTTATCCTAAGCATGTATTATATGAATACAACTTAAGTGCATGGTGTGTGTATTATAACACAAGTGTAGCATATAGTTTATTGACCAATAGCTGAGCATGTATTTGTTGTCCCATAATAAGAGCCACAATTCTCCTAGACACGTGAAAGGCTAAAGGCTACCATCCTTCTCAAACTCAGCAAACTAGGATAGCTTCATAGCAATCATTAAGTGGGGAGTGGTTTTCATGATTGATTCCAACCACTAATTACCTACTCCTTCACAACCTTCATGCAATCCTTCAATCCGTTGGTTTGGTTTGGGAGAGAAAAACATTGTCTGGACATCCAATTGCTTATAAATATAGCTCCTCTCCTTCTTGTTTCATTTGCTGAGATATTGGTAAGTTATTATAGAGAGAATAGAAAGCAAGTATACAATAGTGGTAGGAAAGTTCATTAGCAGCAAGCTCATTCACAATTTATCAGAAGGTATATTTCATGTTCTTCAATTCATATTTTCTGAAATTTCTGAGAATTGTTAATTCTTGATTTTAGTTGGAATTAATGATTTGGTGAATTGATAATGTTAAATTGGTTGTCATATAAGCTAATGCAAGTGTTAAAAAGGTAATGTAATTAGTCTAAGAGTAAATTCGTAGGAAATTTTGTGATTTGGGCTGAAACCTGCCGAAGCAGGGAACTCACTGGTGATGGCCAAAGCACGGCGCAGCTGCGCCGGTTTATAACTGAGGCGCAGCGCAGCTGCGCCGGCCTCTGGAGACAGTTCCTACTTTTGTTTGCAATCTGGTCATTGTTAACTTAAATACACTACTTAGGCTAGCATGAGGATTATGTCAGCATGGGTATATGTGTTTATGGAGATAGCGTGGGTTGTTTTAACTTCATTAAAATCCCTTGCTAAGTGAACTTAGAATTTAAAAAGGAACTTAGAGCTTTTAAAAGTAAATTTGACATGTATGTATGATGTTGAGGTTATGACTTTTGACACATATTATTGTGACCTAGAAATGTATAAAAAGCATGCTAAATTGTGTATATATGTTTTATAATGTAACATGAACATACGGGCCTCACTAGCGGATATTTCTAAACGAAAATTATAGTTTTTGAAATAAACTTTGACATATAGGTATCATATTTATATTCTGACCATATGAACATGTATATGTGGGTAGGTCATGAGTGAAATATAGTTTACATGTGTTAAGTCAGTTCAAGTTGACTTTTAAAGAGAAACTTGAAAGTTTTGAAGAACTAACGTTCATGAGCATGTTAAAGAATACATTATGATATTTTGTTATGCATGATAGTACTCTTAACATCTATAAGCTAGTCTATATGTACACACAATGTGTTAGATACAATGGAAGTTAACCGAGCATGAGTCTAGACAAGTTTGAGAGTAATAAGCGATATTAACTAGATGCAAATAAATCAAATACGTGCAAGCATGCATATTACAAATGTTATGACTACCTCGTAGGTTCATATGATAAATATAGAAACCTTGTGATTTCGTGTAATCAATTGACCGTAACTCATTTGAAATCCTAAATGAGAATCCTAACATATTAAGGTGAACGTATGATGATTGTAAAAGCATGAAAGACCTTTATCGTGTGTACGTGTTATGTGTATCCATCTAATATGACATGACAAGATCGTGAAAACATGATTCGTCCGAGTTTTCAAAGAAAGAACAAAACTAAATAAGTGCATATAAAATGAGGACATATGTAAGCATACATACAAACTGATATCATAACTACCTCACATGTATGCATGGCAAACATTATATCCTTTGTGATTTTATGATCTTGATTAGCCTTAGCTCATTTGAAATCATAAGTTAAAAAAAAATCATAGCGTATCAAGAATAAGTGTAAGATCGTAATAAAAGTATGCAAGACCCTTTAATATGTTATTATATTATATGTGAATGTTGCGTTCATGACCAGACAGAAACCACAAGGCAACAGCTCAGTCTTGGCTTAGCCAGAGGGCTACGCAGCTGCGCCGGCCCTAGGCTTAGCCATGGCGCAGCTGCGCCATACTGGAATCAGGATTGAGTCAGTTTGTTGATCTGATTTTTGACAGTTAGCTTATATGATTACTTTAACTTGTAGTATATGACCAGTATGCTAAGTAATGTGTCAAGAGGCATGCTAAGTGATAGAATTGAACGTTTGATTATAAACTTCCCAATGATAAGTCTAAAAGGTGTTTGTGAACTATAAAGCAACGATTAGAAACTATGTTGATGACTTCATGATGTCTTATAATCTGATGTCGTGCTACGTGTGTACAAGTACGTAATGACATACTATGAAGATGTTTAAACTTAAGAGAGGAAATTTCATGGAGAATAATAACATAATCGGTTAGGCGTTATGATTTAATACAATGCTATATGTGGTATACCTATGTAGCAAGGATAAGAGTTATGTAAGCATTGCTTATATGAGGTAGTATATGTTGATTAACTGTGTAACTAATGGATATAATTATGTTACTTGATTCTTTAATGTCTTATAAACTAATTATGTCTTAAGTGTATGTGTAACTTACATATCGAGCTTGCGTACCGAATGTATTTAGCTAATGAATATTCTATACATGTAAATATGTTATAATAGGATTCGAAAAGTGTTGATAAGCTTTACGTTGGTAAACTACGCATAAGGCAAGTTCTCTAACTTACACTCTTTTAAAGTGCAAGTTTCCTGACTTACACTCATTTGTAATGCAAGTATCTGAACCCTACTTTTATTGAGTTGCAAGTATCCTATCCTTGTGGTTACTTATTCGAGGAACGTCGTAAGCAAGTTCCCTAACTTATACCCTTTTATTGTGCAAGTTTCCTTGAAACCATTCTTGTATATTAATTGCAAGTATCTGACTACTCTTTTATTGAGCAAGTATTTGATTCATACTCTTTATTGAACACATATTCAAGCTTGTACTAACTTTGGTCGTACGAGTAAATAGGTGCTAGAATAATTCTTGCCTTACAAACTTATGTTTCATAGTTTGATTTAAATCACGATTATATTCTTCGAATTATTGTTGCGAATACTGAACTCATAAATTGTTCTTATATACATTGTTAAAATTGTCTACGCCATTTAATTTGGCTAGACCAATATCATAAATTAGAAAGCAATCCACACCAATTGTCCTGGTGCGGACTCTTATAAATTGACTGAGTTGAACAATCCTTGTAAAAAGGGGAACTATATAGTCGGGGTGCCGACAGTGGTGTGGTAGGTTATGCATAACTCCAGGTACGATAGGCTGATCCCCTAATTGTACTTGGTTGGGTTACCAGAAATATTTTTGGTGATTCTAGTAGAAGTTCGTGGTTCTTAGCGACCACTCAGTATCCAGTATTTATTTACTTGAAACTTTGAATTCTTTGGATTCTTTCATAAATCCTTGGTCCACAGCGACACTTAATGATATCTATTCATTCCCTTGAAATTGTTGAAACTTTTGAATCCTTTAATAACTTCTCGACCCGTAGTAGTCCTTATTCAACTTCACAGAATAGATTTGGAAGTCATTGCTATTTATTTTGTTCACAACATTCTTATTTGAAATTCTGAGCTATTAATTACTATTTTACCCTTGAGATTTAGAACTGTATATATTCCTGTTCACATTTATTGGCATATTACTTGCTGAGCAAATTTGTTGCTCACTCTTGCTTCCCATAAACATTTCAGTTAGGGCAGGGCAAGGTGGAACCCCAGATCAGGACAAGTGCGAAGGCAAGGCTATGGAGTAGTTGTGCTTTTCTATATTAGGATGTTTCCATTATGTTGTATTAAGACTTATTTAAATGTTATGTATTAAGATATGTTTGGTTTAAGTTATGAAGTGTATTAGTAATAGTTTCGAGACTTGGGACGAGAATATTTATGTTATATCAATGTAAATTATTCTGTTATTCCATTGTTTGAGATTTTAGTTGTTATTAGAATTAGTACGTGATGAACCGAATTCGAGATCAGTGACGGTCTGAATTTGGGGGCGTCACACAGTCAACCTTTGAAGACAGTTCTGAAACATTAAATCTTCCCCAAAGACAACCTTGAGAGATCAAGTCAACGTCGGAGATAACCCGAATGAAAAACAGAGTCGGCTAGGATCAAAACCTCGGAGACGATCCAGAGAAACAGTCAAAAACCATGTCAATCATGGAGGCAACCCCTGGAAGGGCGAAATGGAAATTTACCGACTTAAAATCAAATTAAGTCAAAATCAAGCCAAATCAATGCAATGAGGGTCAGAAAGAACCATAATATCAATCCCAAGTGAAAACACAAGACAGCTCAACAAACGGACTGCGAAAAAATAAAGATCTGGTCATAAACCCATCTTCTTGGTTCGAAAAAGGTCAAATCCTATGTTATTGTGTAGCTTTCGGAACGGGCATTTTGAAAAGGTATAGCACGCCTCAATCAGACTCCCGGATCAAATATTATGAGGGTTCTAGCAGACTGCACATTAGTCGGAGTGCACGTACTTCAAGGCAATGGGACCCGCCAGGTGGGACCTACCACAAACAGCCGCAGGTAGACCCGTGGCTGCCGCGGATAGACCCGTTACCATCGGGTCTTAATATATAAGACCCCCTTGCCAAAAAAGGAAAAAAAAAAGGAAAACGCTCTGAAACTCTGCCCGTTTCGTCCCTTAGCCCTAATTCTTGTACTCCAAACTTCAATTTTATACATCCAACACGTTTGAATACGTATATTCTATGACATATCAAAATAACCGGTGGAAACGTCCATTTGAAGCCTACTAAGTGGCAAAAAGCCAGTGTAGCAGTCCATTGTAAGTATTTTTACGATCAGAACTCTTTTTCTACTTTATTACATATATTTGTACGTGCACGAAAAGTTTTATTTTTTGGTTTTGCCCGGAACTCAGTTCCGTGGCCATTTTTGCTTACTTTTTAGTACATTTTAGTACATATATACATTTTTTTGCATTTGCACAGCCTGGGTCATTGATCTGTGGTTTTTAGTCGCTTTTATGTACATATATATACGTACTAACTTGTTCGGCCTGTATCGCTGATTCGTGGCCTTTTTAGCTTTATTATATATATATAACTGACTATCTACTAATTTTTAATTCTGTCAAGCCCAAATTGTAAATCCATGGCAGTTACTGCTTTTATATATATCACTATATATATGTATATATAATTTTTCTGACTTTGTTTGGTCTGGATTGCTAATTCGTGGCCTTTTTTTCTTCAATATATATATACTAACTGTATATATTTCAGTTTGGCCTGGATTAGAAATTCGTGGCCTTTTTACATCTTTTATAAATATATATATATATATATATATATATATATATATTTACGTTCTGTCAAGCCTTGATCAATTCGTGGCTTTTTACAGCTTTTATAACTATATATATATATATATATATATTTACTTTTTCTGTCAAGCCTGGATTATTCCGTATCTCTTTTACAGCTTTTATATATATATATATATATATATTTACATATCTGTTCGGGCTTGGGATTAGAAATTTATCGCCCTTTACAGCTATTATATATATATATATATTTATATTTTCTGTCCGGGCCTGAGATTAGAAATTCGTTGCCCTTTACAGCTTTTATATATATATAATTATATATATATATATATATATTCTTTATTCAATGTAATTTAATATCTGTTTTCAATTATTCATTTGATATGAATTTGTTTTAATATAAATTTGGTGGTTTAGATTTTTTTAAATCTAGCCATTTCTACCTTTCAAAACGGTTCAAAATAGGAACAACCGGAACCGGGAAGCTAGAATGGCTAAGATTTAGTTAAATCTAGCTTTCTTTCTAGTTTTGTTAAATATTAAAGCAACGTCGCGACCCTCAGATTTCTATCTAGTGAGAACGAGAAACTTTGGATACGCGCATGCAAGGATTGGACTGATAAATCCTTTGTTTTGCGATGTATAGATGTAAATATACATTCTTTGTAAATATATGTGCTGTGTAGGTTTTCTTGGCCTCCTTTTGTGAGCCTAGGAATCGTGGGATTCATGATCAAACTGATCAGAATCTGATTCCCACGATGGAAAAACTCCACATTACAAATGTACCCTACTAGTTTTTATGTAAAAATGTACATCAGAAAGACCTTAAAATAGTTGTCCGGGTTTAAGGTCTCAAATATAATGAAATATGGTTTTTATGCTAGAGTCACTCCGATGGTTGTCATGCCCATGAGAAGACCGACATTTGTATATATTTTGTGGTCGAGGATGCTATGCATCCCGACAATCACCATTTAAATTGAGCCAAAGGCTAAAAAGATTAAATGAAAGTATCAACATGCTTCAATTCCTATGTGAGTGTAAGGGTTTGAAAACCTTCTTTCAAAACATCATTTTCATATCTTATCTAAAAAGGACTTTTGCAAATCAACTCAAACCCTTCGTATATAGGTTCAACAAAGCACGATAATACTTTCAAAACAAACGTAGGCTCAATTACTTCCAACATACACACACACATTGCAATATAAAATGGAAATATTAAAAAGATGCGGTACCGTGTTTTACGGGAGTTAGGGGTGCCTAACACCTTCCCCCCACTTAACCAAGGCCCCGAACTTTAGAATCTCTATTTCAAGATCAAGTTTCGACAGTGTCCAGTAATTTGGCCTACTTGCAAAAACAAAACTCGGTTGAGTTGGTACAACCATTTCAAAATCTGCCAACTGGCGACTCTGTGAAACGTTCAAATCGTCGACATGATACATGTTGGCCTTTTCCTAAAAACCTTCACCCTTCATAAAACAGACAAAGACTGAGAAAGAGAGAAAGATCAGGTCTAAAAGTTGACCGAATTTTTTCTCGTTGCCGACAGGTGGCGACTCTGCTGGTGACAATAAGGGGCTTAGGCCGTGCTCAAATTTTTTCAAAATTTCCCTTTTCTATCTGTATGTGTGTGAATGTTGTGTTTTACAATGAATGGATGTGAATGAATGGTTTACTGCTTTATATTAGTGCTTCGCACAATGTCATCATTTCATACGGTGCGACACAATGTATGTAAATGTATGTTGTGTGATTCCTCCACCAGGAGGCGAACCCGTCAGTGTTTGATTACTGGACTCAAAGGAGACTAATCCTTTGAGGCTCAAAAAAGGCACCACTCAGATCCGCTCTAATTGAAAGATCGAATTAATTTCCCCTCTAGTAGATTGCGATGATCTGGGGACCTTCATGCCGAAAAATCGCGAGAGTAGCCTAAGATAGGTCAGCCTCCGATAAACCAAACGCGAAGAGGAGTCTCTTTGTGACGCCCCCAAATTCGGACCGCCACTTGGTCACTCGAATTCGGTTCGTCACGTGCTCATGGTAATACAATAATAACTAAAATCACACAATCACAGCGGAAAATCTAATCTAGAATAATTTACAATAATTTATTATAATTATTCCCCCAAGTCTCACAACCTACAGTACTTAATAGATTACATAATAATATCAATTAACGACTTATTACATAATCTAACTTAAGCTTAAACATAATCAAATCCAGGCTTACTACATCATCTTAATACAACATTAAAATATTTAAAACATAAAAGAGACAAGCTAGTTGGTAGCCTTGCCCTTGCCCTTATCAACGCCCGAAGGTTCGCCCTGCTCTACCTTAACTGAAATGTTTTTAGGGAAAGCAAGAATGAGCACAAATTTCTCAGCAAGTAATATACAATAAGGGTGAGTAATATCGTTCTCGAATCTCAAAAGAGTATAACAGGATGTGATAGTTTGAAGGATAACAAGAAATATCAACAGTTCTCAATAATAGTCGCTAAGGACAGAATAATATCAATATGATTCGACACTAAATTAATTTAAGATTTCAAGATAACTGAATACTGAGCAGTCACTAAGGACTGTGAACTTTTACTAGAATTTAACAGTAATATACTAAATATCCAATAAACACTAGTACAACAGGTGATCAGCCTAAAGTACCCTATATTATGCATAACATTTAATCATACTCAAGTGCGAGCGTCAGTCTCTCGACAAATATATTTTCCTTTCAAAGAAGGTTGTTCAACTCAGTTAACACAAGAATTCCGCACCATTTAATTGGTTGACATTTTTATAAACATGCATCTAGCCGAATCAAATGGCATAAACACTTTCGCAATATTCAAGAACAATACCAAGTTCAACATGAATAATAGCTTTCATACGAATTAATGAAATAAGAGTTCAAGTATGCTAACTCAATTCAAAAGAGTAAGTACAGAAACTAGCTCGCAATATACAAGGATAGAATACTTGCACCGTAAAAGAGTGTAAGTTAGGAAACTTGCCTTAAGTGTAGTCTATCCACGTAAAGTAATTCAACACTTTCAAATTCTTATCGTAATATAATTACGTATATATATATATATAATATTTATTAGTCATATAGTTTAACATCGTATCTTATCTTCGGATATACGATCGACATATAAGCTAAGTTTTAACCTAGCTATACAGTTATACCATATATAGTATCATATTAATATAGCTTTTATCCTTAACGTTCCTTCCTCTTTTTGAGTTTAAACTTAATCTCATATCATTAATATCACATAAGATCACAACAAATAGCAAACATACTCTTTTTAGCACGTTATAGCATTATTGTAAGTTAACCGTCAATTGGATTCAAGTATCACATAACATATGATATCATATAGTATGTATACTTATTAAAGGATACTTTCATTCTTGTTCAACCTTTCCTCGTTTCAAATATACGTGATATAGATTCTAGGCAATACTTTCAATAACTTTAAGCCATTCAAGATCATGAAATTACAAAGTCTAACATGTTCACCTTGTAAATATATAAGGTATTCATATAACTTGTATTAAGCATACTCATGAATATTCATATCGCATACATGTAACTATCATTGTTATTAGTTCGAAAACATACATCAATTATGCTTAGCTTGATTTCATGGCATCTAGCATGGTAGGAATACATGTATGATACATGAGTGAGTCTAAGAGTACTATCTCATATGTCCACAAACTTCAGAATACGAAACTCGCAATAACATGTTAAGGTTCATAATCAAAGCTTATATTTTCATTATTAAAGCTCACTAATAAGGTCTAACATGTTCATGTTACATTATGAAATCCATATACATAAGTCAATATGTCCGACATACATTTTAAGGCCATATGAACATGCTCGAAAAATCAGAACTCATATATGGCACATACATGTCAAAAGTTCGTTTGTAAAAACTTAGATTTCCATTACTAGTGAGGTTTGCATGTTCGTATTTCATTATGAAACTTACCTACGGAAGTGAACATATATTTCATGTGTTTCTAGGTCATACAAACATGTCTCAAAAGTCAGAATGTCTAAAACGGATAAAATAAGTCAATGTCCATGTTGAAACTCTAAGTTCATTTGTGAAATCTATAACTTCACCATTCAAGCATGCGATCCTAATATAACATGCTTACATTAGGCTTATGTACTCATACATATGTTCTACTCAAGCTAGCATGCTCATCAAAGTTATGCAAACTAACCATCACTTAGCATAATTTAAGCAGAAATCAAAAACTGCAGCAGGGTGCCGGCGCAGCTGCACAGCATCCCTGGGTTAAACCGGCCACTGGTTCAACCCAGACAGCAGTCTGCTACGGCAGAATACTAGGCCAATTTCCGAATTCCACAACCAATTCGTTTCTACTCAACTACATTTTAGTTTAAACATGTTTCTAAGACCATATAACAATTAAACAAGCATTCTAACATCCAATTACACTTTAATTCCACATAACCAAGAATCTAAGAAATCTAAGATTTTGCAGAAACAGAAAATAGATCCATGAAATGAAGAACAAGGAATGGAATTATACCTCTGCTAGTTAATTGAGCTTGCTGCTACTGAATCCTCCCAACTCTAGAATGATATTACTAATATATGTATTACTTTTAATATAAACTTGAGCAAAATATCAGCAAGTAAATTTGTGAGGGAGAGAGTTCAATTTATAGAGGAATCCATACCCAGACAATTCAATTTTCTCATGAATCAAACTAACGGATTGAAGGTTTGTATATATGTTAAGGAGAAGTTGGTGAGTTAGTTGGTGGAATAGTGAAGCTGTAGCAATCAGCCATTCTCCTTCATGATGATAGCTAGCAAGCTGAGTTTGTGAGTTTGAGAAAATAGGCTTAGGCCTCATGAGTATTTCACGTATGGGGAAAGTGATTATCATTAAAGGACAAAGCAATCTCAGCATTCTAGTAGTATACACAACACTTAGTTTATACACTTATGTATTATATACTTAGGCTATCACATATATATACATACTATATATTTAGATTATAATTAAAGTTACAATATAATCCCAATAATACTACCATGTAATTCACATAATGTAGTAAGTATAATCCACACACATATATTCCAAGTACATTTTTGTCTTAACGATATAATTTAATCGGATGTTATCACATTACATTACCTCATGTATTATTAAATTGTACAATCAACAATTGATTACAATATATTCATGATATAGTATTTTATTGTATACACACTCACATTATCACATAGGCATTGATATGTAACTTAATAAATCTTAATATATGGTTTCTATATATAATATAGTCACATTACACTTTACTCTTCATATAATATATAGGTAGCTACTATACATTATACACTTAATCGTCACATGCTCGCACATAGAAATTAATTGGGCATATATAGTCTACTCGTTATATATTATTATTCTCAATGGTAATTACTTAATTACCTATCTTATTAATTAATTAATAATAATATTAATTAATTCCCTCCACGTAAATCAATGAAATTATTAATCTTTATAACAATTGATTAACACTTATATGGTTTAATTATCAAAGTAAATAAATATAAACTTTATTATATTTATAAACACATTGCGTATTATTATTATATCTCTAATAATAATAATCACATATCATTAATCAATCACCATTAATATTCCATAACAATTAATTATTATTCTTTAATAAGAATTAACAATTAATATAAATTAATTGTTCACTTAATAATTCCTTCGTTAATTATTAATATTTCTCGTCACTGTGCCACACAAGGCATTCAACGAGTTTATCGTAAACTCCACATTTCCTCAATTATTATAATTATTCATTTTAAAATAATTGAGGTAACTCATCTCATAACACAAAATCATTTATATTCAGATAAATATTCATTTTCGTTAATATATTCATTTAATAATATATGGAAATTCTCGGGTATTACACTCTTCATACCTTTCCCTTTCAATTCCATGTAAATTACGATTACATGTAAATGTAAAGAAAAGAAAAAAAGAAAATGTTAAATGTACATTATATTTTCTGTCAATTTTATTATTGTACAGATATCAAATCCTGTCATCTTGTCATCAAAACAACTAACCTTTGTTTTGCAGGAAAATAATAAAACCCCATAATAATAATAATAATAATAATAATAATAATAATAATAATAATACATTGCATCAACGCATGTTATTAATTCTTATTAAGACTAAACTACGTAATATTCTCGTAGACAAGATTAGTCTCATTACCAGATCGAAATCTAAGAAAGCGTAAAGCCTATCCATCGACATGGCGAAAAGTGCCCAACATGAATCAAGTTCCGTATCTCAAAAAGAGTTTGAGGGACTTAAGAATCAAATAATAGAGTTGGCTATCCTCCTAAGAAAACAAAGTAAAAGCACTCAGGGCCAGGCAATACCCAATCAAACAGAGTCCTCCTCACAATGTGGCAATCAAAGTGCTAACAAAAAAGGGGAAATGCAGATCCCTGAACCTCGATTCAGTGAAAGAACCAACAAAACCCCTGAAATCACAAATCTCAAGGAAGATCAGGAAACTGGCGATATTCGAAGGAAAGTCCAACAAATGGAAGAAACCATCTAGGCTATCAAAGGGACTGGAAACCTTGGAAGTGTCACCTATTCAGATCTCTGCATATTCCCAAGGGCTAGATATCTTGACAAATTCCAAGTCCTAGAGTTTGAAAAGTACAATGGGGCAGGCGATCCTTATATGCACTTGAAAGTATACATTGGCTAAATCGGGTCTTATGCTGAAGATGAAAGCCTTAGAATACACCTTTTCCAAAAGAGTCTCACTAGAGAGGCTAGGACATGGTATGCTCGACTTGACAATGTAAAAATCCATAGCTAGGAAGAGCTATCTCATGCCTTCCTAAATCAATACAGCTTCCAGTCTCAGATGGCTCCGGATTGATATCAAGTGACCAAGGTAAAAAAGTAAAGCAACGAATCTTTTCGAGAATACGCCCAAAGATGGAGACGTCTAGCAATACAGATCACTCCGCCTATGTTCGAAACTGAAATGGTGATGACTTCCATAGACATCCAAGAGGCACCTTACTATGAGAGGATCCTAGCTGGAATAGGAAATTCGTTCTCAGAAATGATCAAACACGACGAAATGATAGAGATGGGCCTGAAAGCAGGCAAGATTAAAGATCTCACTTCCTTGGAAGCATTCGCTGAGCACATATAATTTGGTAACTATGTGAACACTCCCAATAGGGTACCCAAGAAAGGAGATGAAGAAATATCCCTCGTTTTACAAGGGCAAGCAAGGAGACTCAACTATAGTCCCCCCATTTGGAAGAGGGAAGGCAATCTGTTATTACAACAACAAACTACATTCAACCAATGCCAGGATAGAAAGAGAAAATTTGAAAGAACAGAAAATCGGGTGTTCACTCCACTTGGCGATTCCCTTGAAAATGTATTGGTGATGTTAATAGATCACAAGAAAATTACCAAATTGGCTCCACCTCTAGATCCAAAAAGCAAAAGATATAATCCAAGCCAGAGATGTGCTTACCACTCAGGGTCTCCGGGACACGATACACAAGACTGTTGGTTCTTAAAGCATAAAATCCAAAATCTGATTGAAAGCAGCGATGTTGTGGTCTAACAACCTGACCATCCAAAGGTCAACACCAACCTTCTGATGTAGCATGATGTGGAGGGAGTAAACATGATCGGGTCAGGAAGCGATGAAATGTATCCAAATCATAAATACATACGAAGGATGGAGGAATACCCCCAAAGGAACAGAAAAAATATCTTAGAGTTGGAAAATTCAGAGGAGGGTATGACAGTGACGCAAAAATTGGATACGATCCAGCATCATGTAACTCTGTTGGCTAATCTGATAGTGCGCCAACATCAGGATACAAGGCAATTTTTCACTCAACTATCAGAAAGCCAAGAGAAAAAGGAGGTTATTTATAATGTAATCTATCTCCCTCCAAGATCAGCCAGCCAAATGAAGAAGATCAAAGCATGTTGAATAAACGAGAAAGGTGGAATGATAAAATTACTAAAAGATCTTGCCAAAGGAAAAATCGTCTAGAGAAATGCGAATTCCCGAATAGGAAATATCAAGCAACATTCCAAACACTAGCAAATGTTGGCCGACTTATCGGTCAATATATTCGCGCAAGTATACGCGGTCAACAAGTAATAAAGAGTGAGTAAAGATATCGTTCTCACGAGGAATTAACAGATAAAAGGTCGCCAAAGCACTAGCACATAATCATCTCAGTCTTATTTAAACGGATGGTAAAGAGGATGAATTAAAACTAAGTTAAACTAGGCAAGCAATTAACTTTAAACTACTTAATTCTAGAGTTAAAATCTGATAATGAAGACAAGAGATTCCAATTTCCCCTAATGATTCATCTAAATCGACATACTTTCAATTAGGTCAAATAGTCAAGATAGTTAGCCGAGCACACGAACGTGAGAGAAGGCCATCTTTCGATGCACCTACTCCATATCACGTGCAATCTACAGATGATAGAACGCACGTGAACACCCACATTATCTAAACCCCTATATGTCTATGGTGTTTACAAATAAATAGGGTTGAAGGTCAAATCCTCTATTGACTACGAGCGGCGCTTCGGTATATGTCTATCCTAAGCATAAATTATACGTCCAACGCCATATGAACGTACAATCAACCGCTACTACGATTAGATCTAAACCCACACTTCGTCTTTCAATCCCATGTGGGTTATCACAGTAATTGGTCATGACTCAATTAAGCAATGAAAACAAATATCGCAGTAGACAATCAAAACACAATCAATAAGAACCAATATGGAAGAGAAATCAACATAGACTACTCATTAGATTCCATTGGAACCTTAAGGTATACTTTAAGTCATAGACAACTCAAACATACCATCCACATGTTGAATAAGCATCGAAAGAACACAAATATGAATCAAAGAGAAAATAAGAGTAAGAAATGCAAATCTGGTTCCTCTTGATCAAAATACGAATCCTTGATGTTCTTCAAATGTTTCAGCAATCAAGTCTAATAAAACCCTAAAACATTAACTACTATAAACTAGTCTAATCTCTACTTCTATTCTACTCCTAGACAAGAAATGTAAAAGAAAATGACAATAGAAGAAGAAGATTAGGGCTAAGCTCCCTTCAGGGGAAATGCTGCACAATGTGCCTAATATCAGCCCTTATATGCCTCATTTAGCCGAGCCAGCCTTGCTGCTCCCAACAAACCAAAGCTGTCGATTAAATCAAAGTCAACTGGCCAGTGAGAAGACCGGCGCAGCTGCGCAGGTTCTATGCCTGCAGCCGGCGCAGCTGCGCAGGCTCAGGTTCTGAAATTCTACTGCTTTGCTGGTGCATTGTTTCTGCTGCCCTATTCTGACTCCCTCCTTGATCCTTGCTGCTCATGGCTTCTGCCAATCCCCCATGCCCATTTCTTCTTTAAACGTTTCCCCATTTCATGCTCTTTGTTCCCGTTTTTATCCGTTTTAGCTCAAAATGCACCCGAAGAGTTCCAAATACAGAAATCTACAAAAGAAGGTAAAAATGGATGAAAAGCTACGGTAACACATGAGATTAAACAACAATCGAAGTGAGTTGATATCTAAATAAGTGGTTATAAAACCACTTATCAGCAAACCCTCAAAATCCTATGGCACCGAGAGTCGGGGAGAGTAGGCGAAGAAGGGTATTCACGCCTTTGGGAGATTCGTTGGAAAATATGTTAGCATTGTTGGTTGCACAGAAAATAATTACTGAGTTACTGCCTCCTACCAAGCCCGAGATAAAAAGTTATGATTCCACCAAGATATGTCTCTACCATTTTAACTCACCTGCACATGCAACTGAGGAATGCTGGTCTCTAAAAAAATTCCAGGATCTCATTAAAAGTGGAGAACTGAAGATAGAAGTCCCCATAACCAGAAAAGGCGAAAGGGAAATAAAGAGCTTAAGATGTCCACTCGAAACAGGCAGTTCAAAAGAGGTGACGGCTGTGAGCACCAATCCTGGCAGAACAAAAGGTGGACTGATCTTAATGATGGGAGTGACAGAGGAGAAGGGAGAGTCCTCTAAAGAAATTCATCCACCACCATCAAATATCTTGTTGCCCAAAGACAACAACCACATTCTTGATTTTGCCCTCCTGGATGATGAGGAGGAAATACTAATGCTTCCCAGTGTGGAAAAAGCCAAAAAGGAAAGTTCCTTATGAGAAATACAACAACAGTGCGAGAGTGATTTCATAGTCAAATCCTCTCAAGCCTATGAGATAGGTGAAGGAGCAGATGAAGAAAAAAGTGGTGAAATTCTCGAGGAAGCCAATCCATCGAGGAATCTAGAGTTTATCCCTTTTTGCGACGAGTCCAATTTGAGCCTCTTTAAGGGATATGCTGAATCAGAAGACGATCAAGTTATGGCCATGAGTGAAGATAATCAGAACCAAGAGGTAAAATCTATCGCGAGCCTCGAAGGTAACATAACTACTGCCAACTGAACTATCAGGCCTTAACTAGCCAAGAAGACGTAGATCTAGAGAAAAGTTATGAGTTCTAGGAGATGTTAGAACGTTATCACTTTCTTAGCGTTATGTCTTTTATTTTCCATGCATATAAATATTGAAAAAAAAATTAAAAAATCAAAAAATTAAAAAATTAAAAAATCTCAAAAGAATCGCAAAATCAAAATCAATCAAAAAATCAAACCAATCAGGTCTTGTCAAAGCCTAAACTATGAAAGACCTGATCTCCCTCAACCCGGGAGTACGTAGGCAGCCATTACTGGTGTGGTCAGACCAAACAAAAAATTTAAAAGCCCTACAAACCAAAACAAAAAGTTTAAAAACCATCAAACAAAACTCAAACCTAAAAGAAACACTTCTCAAACCTTTCACACAAAACTCGAATTACGAATGACCTGATCTCCCTCAACTCGTGCGTACGTAGGCAGCCATTCATGGTGATGTTTGACCATCAAAGAAAAATAAAAAACCAATAAAAACTAGTCCCAAAACAGCCAAAACCTTATAAAACCCAAATAATATAAAGTCACCCTAGTCAACAGGCCCTGCTGAGATATTCTCCAACATCTCAATGTCAATCCATCAAAGAAAAGCTCATAATACATCAAGACATGAAGTCATGAAAGAAGTGATAATCACTCAGCAATGACAATACATATCCAATAGGGAAGTGAATCAAAATATATTTCTCTACTATATAATATTATTTGATATATACATTGTGTCATATACATGACAGAAATGGCTAATCTAGTATGTGCAGGAGAAATAAAGCTAGACTATGAACCTGTGGACAAACGGGATAGTAGTGCCAACATGGCATCCCTCTTAGAAGATGAAGAAGTAGCTGTCAGTTCATGACCCTAGGTCTCCATAAGATCAAGAATATCCATAGCCATCTGTATAGTTTTGCTATGGCCATCTATGAAAGCACTCATGTCTACAATCAAGTCATGCGTATATGATATGAGTGTAGTGTTGTCGTCAATATAAACATCCCGGGTGGCTATGTCCTCATCCCTCTAATATAAGCAGTATCTCGGGCTACCAAGGCCTCCTCAATCTGCTCAAAAGTTACATCTCGGGTAGATCGAGCCTCGTCTATCTCAACAAATACTGCATCCTGAGTAGCTTGAGCCTCGTCTCTATCAGTAAAAGTTGTGTCTTCGCTAGAAAAGGGCTGTCAACATCAACGACCTAGCTTGATCTATCTCAAAAGTCATCGGAGCTAGTGAATCAACCGTAGCTGGATCAATCCCTGCAGGAATGTTCCGAGGGCCACTAACTAAAGCCGATGTCAAGCTGGTAAATAAATTATCCTCCGTGGGAGAATTAGGATCCTCCATAGGCTCCTCCGCATCTGAATTAACACTCGGAGTTGATTGGATAATCGTAGCCAATGTAATATCTACCTCCAACCATGCAGAATACTTTGGAGAACGATCTGGATGGCTAGTAAAAAAATCAGCCCTCTCCCTACGAATCCAACACTCATAAGTGATGACAAAGACGAATCTGATATCCGCTGATCTATAGCCACCTCAAACTGGTGAATGCTCTAAACTGATCAATTTGTCCCATGACTGCCAGCGGATGATATGTGGTCACCCCTCTCAAACCCGCCAAGGGCAGGTAATCCATACAGTTTCCCTGAGTGATAAAGCTGTAAGGGGAGCTAAACCCTGACCAGGGCAAGATCAAAAATGGATACTTGATCGACATCAAAAAGGCCAACTAGGATACCGTATCTGTCCACTCTGCCGGTCGAAAAGAGTAGGACATGGCTATCTCATGGGTAAAGCAGTACCCATGATGTATGAAAATGTCGATATGTACAGCAGAACAGCGTTGCCCCTGAAAAACCCCACTAGATGGTTATGATAAAATGTGGCTGACCTCAAAGTCTCGGCTAATATCATAGGCATGATGGTACAACCCTGTCTAAGAGCACGAACCACTACCATCAAGCCAATGTCCAAGTGGTCCATATATAGTGGCATATACAAATAAGTTGTGATGCACATCAACAGAACGTCAACACATGTAAACTGCCACTCATTTGCAGGGATGATAAAATCTCCTAAATATCGCTAGTAGCTATCCAGCTGGCCAAAGCGATCAATCAAAAAGTCCATGGACACCACATATCATGCAGTAATCTCCTCAGTGATGACTATATGTCTTAGACCAGTCATGGTAATAAATGGACCTCTCATGTCACTAATAGCTGTCCTGGCACAGGGCAGATCTAAGGCCAAACCCGTGAGGTGCTCATACTCCTCTAGCGTAAGAGTCAACTTATGAAGGCCAAACCTGAAAAACCTACTTCCAAGAAAGACACTCAAGATCTATGACCCATGTTCAGAGGACCCAATGGCACCTCAATGTTGTTCCATCAAATTCGGAGCAAGTCCCGAAAGAAATAAGTAGCGATGCATTTAGACAGCCAGTCCCAGAGATGAAATAGCATACATCCTAAGATGCAAACCTTTAGCAACTCATCACTCCTGAAGGGTAAGAAGACTTGATCTCTTTTGACCTATAGAAGAATAGGGGCGACCATCATGAAAAAGTCTATCTCATACCCGATGATCTATTCCATGAGCAAAAGGCCACGGATTAAACCTCACATATCAAACCAAATCCAATTAAACCCATCGCATCACCAACCGTCACAAGCCCTTAAGTCCAATTCAGTGAAATCCGCAGGCCTTTCGATATAAACCATTAAAGCGAATTACGCCTATAAGTTAAAACTAGGATTGGGGCAAACCAAATGTCAAAGCTCCACTACCTGTTCACCATGTGGGTTATGTGGTAAAATGTGACACCCCCAAATCCGGGTACTTCAATTCCACGGGACTTGGTGTTCACTGTACGAATATTATCTATCTATCTACCCATAGTAAATGCAAACCATGCAATAAATAGAATTAAATCCTCCCCTTATAGGGTTACAACATCTGAGTAATAAATAAAATAAATCCCAGGTCATACTAACCTTAAACATCTGTGCGGAACATAAACAAATAAATAAGTCTTACACAACTCTAATATAAGTCTGAAACATAAACACATAAAATAAACAACAAGTCTTCATCACTTGTTGACCTTGCCCTTGCCTTTGCTAGTAGAAGGCTCGTTGGACCTTTCGTTCTTAACTGCAATGTTATTATTACGCAAGAGTGAGCACGATTGCCCACAAGTATAATAATATGACAACAATATAATAACATGCGAGTGAATCAAAGACATCTGAATAAAGAAACTCAACTTTTGACTCAAGAATGAATAACAGGAATCAAAAGAACGTCTGAGGGTCATAAGACCTTGAACTATGTCCTAGGTTGTAAAGTTTTTATGCTTTAAACCTTTAACAGTCATAAGACTATGGACTCTACTTCTCGTACTTAGGGGGATCAGCCCTTAGTACCATACTGTGCACAATATCGCAACGCTAAAGCGTAAATAATTCCCTTTTATAGGGTTGTTCATCTCAGTTTTGACATCAGAGTCCACACCAAAGGAAGTTTGGTTTGGATAAGCTCAATAAGTATTTTGGAATTTAGAACGTTCATCAACTATGGACTAGTCGAATCAATAAGGGTTCACTAGTCCTATAAGGTTCAACAATAACATCGATATTCAACTTGAATAATAAATCTCAAGAGTATACAATCGAATAAGTATTGTATAACTGAATCATGCTTTTAAAAGAGTTACAATATGTAATATGAATTTCGAACTTGAACAATTAAGAACACGAGCTTACTCGATATAGAAACACAAGTCTAAGACTTAATAAATGAATAAATTAGAATTTAGGGAACTTGCTAAATCAATAAGTTAGGGATAGGATACTTGCCTCTTGCACAAGCTACAAATATAATTACAATTCACTTCCTCAACGTCCTACACATTACATTATGTATACGACATCGATTAGTTTTCATGACTACCATGTTTAACTGTAGAACTATTCAATTAAGTTCGACTTACAACTTGGTTTATAATATTACTCAATGGCTAACCACATAACATGAATGTAAACTCACATCACACATGTATAGCCCTTTAAACAATCATAATCAAGTTTTACAATTACGATATTCAAGTTCGCACTTAGTTTGTTAACTTGAACCTTCACATTATCTTATACATGTCAATAACTTAATTTATTAATCATGAACTTCAAATCATATAATATTCATGTATGTAACTTAAAATATCTTTTATTATCGAGAACACTACACTTGTGTGCGTGCATGTCCGAAACCCTCCGATTGCCTCCGAATACGCATCAGTCACAAAGATGGCCATTTTTACCCATTTTAACGATTTCAAATTGAAAAACTTAAAGAATGAAAGTTGTAGGTCTACTCGTTATCTTTCCGAATCATCTTGAATC
Source organism: Panax stipuleanatus (assembly GCA_020205555.1). NCBI lineage: Eukaryota > Viridiplantae > Streptophyta > Magnoliopsida > Apiales > Araliaceae > Panax > Panax stipuleanatus. Next base: position 52,986,299 of record CM035115.1, on the reverse strand, counting down.
GCCTTAATCGGAGTTCGTATGAAAACGTTATGCTTATTTTACTACAGGAGGTCAAAACAGTCTCGAAAATAAAAAAAAACAAAGGCTCCTGGACAGCCCTTATACCCATTGGGGCGGGTCCTAATACCCATGAACACCCGCTGGGGCGGGTCCCCCTGCTGGTGCACTCCCTGGTTCGCAATTTTGACAGTTCGTTGGCCCAATTACTCCAATTAAATGCAAATTAAACTCACACAGCGATTTCTATGAAGTACGAACTTCATAGAAACATCATACAATGTTACTAACATGTTTTTAACATCTTAAATCATGCAATTACTCGAATCAAATCATTAAATTTCACTGTTCTTGGTGTTCTTGACGGTTTTGAAGAAAATCAAGAAATTCAACGTTACGGATTCGTTATAACACCGAATCCGTTCGTTTAACTTCCGTTTTGTTCGTATAAACGTGTACAATCATATGCAAATGTTAATTCAAAGTTAAACCATCGATTCATGGTATAAAATTTGTACGTAAGGGCCGTATGGCCATATATACGACTCTGTAATTTTTGAAAACCCAATTTAAACAAAATTCGATTACTGCAAGTTATGCATATATGGCATATAATATGTTATAAACACATATGAACTCACATATAGCCATATAATGAACAAATATCATTTTTTTTTCATTCACAGAGAATTTTTAAAGCACGTAAATGGAAAACTCTGTAACTTTTGAAAAATTAAATTAAGCATAACTACATGGATTTAATCGCATTAAATCATGCATACATGATATACAACATGTTATGATCATACAATAACACATATAAAATCATATCATACATTAATTATCAAATTAGTTATTCACAGAGAATTTCTAACATACGTTAATGGAAAACTTTAAGAACTTGAATTTAAAAACTTAGGAGAAGGAATTACCCTTGCTAGTTTGTGAAGATGATTCAAGGATGAAGAAAATCTTCTCTCAATTCTCTGTGTTTTCTTCGTTGAGTTTTTCTCTCTAAAATTTTACTCTGATGAAATATAAAATTTTATATGTTATATGTTTATATAAGCCTATATAATTATACGCATATTCAAGCTGGTGGAGTCGTGGTCGGTTAATGCCCTTAGTGGGTTAACTGGCCAACTCCTCATAGGGCCTCGTTTGGCTAGCTCATTTATTTCTCCTTTCCACTTATTTTAATAAACTTTTATTATATAGTAAATCGTCACACTTCTAATTAATCAATTAATGTTATTTAAATCACTTAAATAAAATAGCATAAATTCATATTAAATCACATAGTCACATAATTAAAATTCTCATTCATTAATTATGCCAAATCATTAAATCTCTAATTAATTATTTAAATTAATTAGAATAACATTATGCTTATTAATTAATATATTAATCAAATAAGCTCAATTAAATACATACTTTGAATATAAAATTCACCACATTAATTTAACTAATGTGACACGTATAATTAAATTAATCTACCACAATTTCATCAATTAATTATTTAACTCAATAATTAAATCATCAAAAAATATTTATTTAATTCAATAAATATTCAATTTAAATTACAAAAATCTTGTTCGTTACATCTTTCCCCCCTTAAAAGGATTCTGTCCCCAGAATCACGGTTTAATTAAAAATTCGTCTCGTTACATTCTCCCCCCTTACAACGATTCTGTCCCCAGAATCACATATACAAAAAAATTTAAGTAAATAAATCTGGGTAATTCTTCATCATATGCTCTTCGAGTTCCCACGTAGCTTCTTCAGCATTGTGGTTCCTCCAAATTACCTTAACAGAAGGTATAACTTTGTTTCTGAGGACTTGTTCTTTCCTGTCAACAATCTAAACAGGAATTTCTTCATAGGATAAGTCTTTTTTCAAAATGTAGGGGTTCATATTCAATCACATGTTTGTAATCGGGTTTGTAGGGGCGTAAAACTGAAACATGAAAGACGTTGTGGACATTCTCAAGCGCTGGAGGTAAGGCTACCTCATACGCAACTTCTCCAATCCTTCGTAGTACTTCAAAGGGTCCAATGAACCTTGGGCTCAATTTTTCCTTCTTACCGAATCTGATCTTCCCCTTCCAGGGAGAGACTTTCAAGAACACATAGCTTCCCGATTCAAACTCAACGTTCTTACGGTGTGGATCGGCGTATTTCTTCTGTCTATCCTGAGCGGCTACCAGTCTTGTCCGGATCACTTTGACTATCTCTGCTGTCTGTTGTACCAACTCTGGACCTAGCAATTGTCTCTCGCCAACTTCATCCCAGTATAGCGGAGTTCTGCATTTTCTTCCGTACAACGCTTCGTAAGGCGGCATGCCAATACTAGCGTGGTAACTGTTGTTGTAACCGAATTCCACAAGTGGTAGGTGATCATCCCAATTTCCTTTAAAATCTATGATGCATGCTCTCAACATATCTTCCAATGTCTGGATCGTTCTTTCACTTTGCCCGTCTGTCTGAGGGTGATAAGCTGTACTCATTCTCAACTGTGTCCCCATGCATTCCTGTAGTCGCTTCCAGAAGTTTGATGTGAAGCGCGGATCTCTGTCGGAAATAATTGACACCGGAACTCCGTGCCTCGAAACAATCTCTTTCACATATAACCTTGCCAACTGATCTAAGTTGAATCTGATTTTGATCGGAAGGAAGTGTGCTGATTTCGTCAGTCGGTCAACGATAACCCATACTGCGTCGTAGCCTTTCTGAGTCGTCGAAAGGCCAACCACGAAATCCATCGTAATGTGTTCCCATTTCCATTCTGGGATTTTCAGGGGTTGTAGCAAACCACTCGGCCTCTGATGTTCTGCTTTTACTTTCTGACAGGTCAGACACTTTGTAACACACTCAGCAACATCTCGTTTCAAATTCGGCCACCAGAAGTGCTGTCGAAGATCCTGGTACATCTTGGTACTACCGGGGTGAATCGAATACCGTGAGCTATGAGCCTCGCTCAAAATGTCATCCTTAATCTCTGGCACTGACGGTACCCAAACTCTGTTCTCAAATCTCAGTAGTCCCTCACTGTCTATCTTGAATCTCAGTTCAGTTCCTTCAGATATCTTTTTCTTAACCTTTTCACATTCTTCGTCCTGAAGTTGAGCTTCTTTAACTTTATCCAATAGGATTGTACCAGTTTGCATCTAAAACAACTTCTCGTCAATCTCCATCGGATACTTCACTTCCAATTCCAGCTTTTCCATTGCTGAAATTAGCTCCTCCTGAGCAGTCAACATCATCAATTTCTCCCCACCCTTTCTGCTTAAGGCGTCGGCAACCACATTAGCCTTACCCGGATGGTATAAGACTTCACAGTCATAGTCCTTAATTAACTCCAGCCACCTTCTCTGGCGCATATTCAAGTCCTTCTGTGTAAAAATATATTTCAGACTCTTGTGGTCTGTATATATTTCACACTTCTCCCCATAGAGATAGTGTCTCCAAATTTTCAAAGCAAATACCACTGCAGCTAACTCCAAGTCATGGGTCGGATACCCTTTCTCATAGTCTTTCAATTGTCGTGACGCATACGCAATGACCTTTCCGTTTTGCATAAGCACACAGCCAAGTCCTTTATGCGACGCATCACTATAAACCACAAAATATCCTGTGTCGTCCGGAAGGGATAACACAGGTGCTGAACTCAACCTCCTCTTAAGCTCTTGGAAACTTTCCTCACACTTCTCTGTCCAAACGAATTTCACCGATTTTCTAGTCAAATTCGTCAACGGAGTTGCGATCTTGGAAAAGTCCTGAATGAATCTTCTATAATAACCCGCCAATCCAAGAAAACTCCTCACTTCTGACGGTGTTTTCGGCTGATCCCAGTTCATCACAGCTTCGACTTTAGAGGGATCTACCGAAATTCCGTCCTTGTCGATCACATGTCCAAGAAATTGCACTCTTTCAATCCAGAATTCACATTTCGAAAATTTAGCATACAACTTCTCTCTTCTCAACGCCTCTAATGTTAACTTCAGATGTTCTACATGTTCTTCCTTGGTCTTTGAGTATACTAAAATATCGTCGATAAAGACCACCACGAATTTGTCCAAAAACAGCTTGAACACTCCATTCATTAAGCCCATGAATGCTGCAGGAGCATTCGTTAGACCAAATGACAATACCAGAAATTCATAGTGACCATATCGAGTCCTAAATGCTGTCTTTGGAACATCCTCTGGCCTCACCTTCAGCTGATGATAGCCACTCCTCAAGTCTATCTTTGAAAAGTACCTTGCACCCTTCAATTGGTCAAATAGATCGTCGATCCTCGGTAATGGATATCTATTCTTAATTGTGACCTTATTCAGTTCTCTATAGTCGATGCAAAGTCGCATCGTCCCGTCCTTCTTCTTCACAAACAACACCGGCGCTCCCCACGGCGATACGCTCGGTTGGATGTACTTCTTGTCTAGTAACTCTTGTAGTTGTACCATTAACTCTTTCATCTCTACCGGAGCCATCCGGTATGGTGCCTTCGATATTGGGGCCGTCCCTGGGGCCAAATCGATCACAAACTCAACCTCTCTGTCTGGCGGAAGTCCTGGCAGATCATCAGGAAATACGTCTATGAAGTCCCTCACGATTGGTATATCTTCCACTTTCGGGTTTTCTTTACGACTATCAACTATGTAGGCTAAATATCCTACACAGCCTTGTCTTAACAACTTCCTGGCCTGCATCATCGTCAGACAACTTGCTTGTCTAGGCGATTTGCTGCCATAAAACACAACCTTTGACGGGGTCATAAGGTTGATACACTTCCTCTGGCAATCAATTACAGCCCCATAATTGACTAGGTAATCCATTCCCAGAATAACATCGAATTCCCCAAGTCTAATCGGGATAAGATCTACGTTCATAATATTACCCTTAATATCTACTCTACAGTTCTTGTGTACATACCTAACAGGGATCACTTCTCTATTCGCAATCTCTATGTTCATGGGGTATTCTAACTCGTCCATAGGAAGTTCTAAGTTCTTAGCAAAGTCATCGGATATAAATGAACAAGTAGCACCCGAATCAAATAGTACATAAGCATTAACTTTATTGATCGGAATGATACCTGACACCACATCGCGAGACTGTACAGCATCCTGTACGGTCATGTTGAAGGTCCTGGCGGTCGGTCGGTTGGTTGCGGTTGGTCCCGTGATAGTTAGAGCACTTCCACTGCTGTTTCCCCTGTTCCCTCCTGATCCTGCCCCTCCAGATCCCTTCTTGGGACAGTCCCTTGCCAAATGGTCCTTTGAGCCGCAAGTGAACCAAGCGCCCTTCTTTGGGTTCGGACAGTTAGGTGCTATGTGGCCTTCTTGACCACAATTGTAGCATACTCGTTTTCCTTTCATACAGACCCCCAGGTGAGCTTTTCCGCAGGTCGGACATGCTTCGATCCTCTTCTTCTGACCTCCTTGCTGATTCCCAGTTGATGAGTTATCATTCCATTTCCTCTTCTGATTATTACTCCCTCCCGTGTTGCTACCACTAGCCTTGTTGATTCCTTCACCTTCACTCTTCTTCTTTTTTTGATCTTGGTTATACTTTGTAATAGAGTCACTCCCACCTCAGCGAGAATGGCCTTCTCCAACACCCCAGCAAAAGTGTTCAATTGGAACATTGACACTTTGCTATACAACCAGGGCTTCAGGCCCTGCTCAAACCTCCTTGCCTTCCTCTGATCGGTGTGCACTTGATACGTGGCAAACCTAGCCAACTCATTGAATTTCGCCGCATATTCCGGTACAGACATATTCCCCTGTTTCAACTCCAGGAACTGGACCTCCATTTGATTCTGCGAACTGGTCGGAAAGTACATCTCGAAGAACATCTCTTTAAACCTCTCCCAAGTAATCACACCTTCACCTCCCCGGACCTTATTCGCTTGCCACCAATAGCTGGCCTCGGATTTTAGCATGAACGTTGCATAGGCGGTTTTCTGGTCTTCTCTGACTCTGGCAACGTTGAAAACTTTTTCCATCTCCATAACCCAGGTTTGAGCTTCTATCGGGTTCATGGTGCCTTTAAACTCTGGCGGTCCCACCGCCTTGAAGTCCTTGAACGTTGTGTTCGGTGGAGCTTGAGGTTGGTTGTTAAGCGCTCCAGCAAGTAAGTTCGCCAACTGCTGAACGGGGTTAGCATTGGCGTCGTTGTTGTTGTTAGTTGACCCTTCCTGGGCCGGTCGACGGTTTGGTCTTCTCCTTGGCGGCATATTTCTATTAAGATATACGCTTATTAGAACTTTAATCAATCTTTTAAATATTTAAGGCTTTACTTAAACATTTAGACACAATCAGTCAACACATTATCTCAAATAAACTCTTATATATTATTAAATCAAAAATTTTAACATAATACGATAGCATCACTGCTATTTACATCAACTATCCTGAGATAAAGAATCTACAGGATTTAAAACATAAAATATTCCTCTGTTTATAAACACATTGGAATTTACATTATTAACTACCAGATAGGTTTCACAAAATCAAATGTTCCTATCACTGCCCATTAAGGCGACGAACAGCTTTGCCACGCTCTTCTTCCATAATCCGAGACATCGTCCTGCGATCTAGCATGTATGACGGTAGTCCTTCGAACTGAATTGGGTACCTCATAACCCGATCCTGGGCCTCATTAATTGCATATTGAAGCGTAGAGTACGTCTCCTCAAGCTTGGCCTTCTTCGCCCGACAATTATCTTCTGCGAGATCTGCTCGTCGTGATTCCCTTACCCAAGCCTCCTCTGCTATGGCCAGCCTTGCTGATTTCTCTTTCAGTTCATTCTTCAATTCCTCTATTTCCTCTGACTTCTGCTTAGTTTGGCCTTTCTCGTGAACCAAATTCCACTCTACATTTCCTAAACGTGTGTGAAGAGCCTCAACCTCTCCATCCCTCAGCTCGATGGTAGACTGTTGAGTAACCGACCGCTCCCTCAGCTCCTGAACAGTCTCCCTCAGCTCCTGAACAGTATCACGTAACTCTATGTTACGGTCATACAGCTCGTCATACATCTCGGCACTGATAGAGCTCGGCGGAAACTCTTCAGGGTCTTCCTCCTCCTCTACGGCTGCCTCAGCCTGAACCTCAATCTCCTCAGGGTCTTCCTCAGAGTCCTCATCTGAATCAGACACCGGCACATACTCCTGACCAATGACTGTGATCAAGGGTGATGGCTCTCGTTGGACTAACTGCTCCCAGACTACGTGGATATCTCGGGGCTCCTCTTCTCTAGCCTCTAGGGGTATAAGGTCCCTGGACTGACTAGGTTCTCCAGCATCTGTCATCCTGACAAATAAAATTTTAAGTTTTAGTAATTACGTGATGTTAATCGATACTCGAATATATAAGTATATGCACATAACACATAAGGTAAGTTATTATCTTTCTTAGAACTCGATAAGAGTTATCATTACTATGTTCTCGATCTCTAAAAAGGCTACTATCCTAAGGTTTTCCCCCAACCTAAGGTTCATAACCTACAGCTCTGATACCAACCTGTGACACCCCCAAATCCGGGTACTTCAATTCCACGGGACTTGGTGTTCACTGTACGAATATTATCTATCTATCTACCCATAGTAAATGCAAACCATGCAATAAATAGAATTAAATCCTCCCCTTATGGGGTTACAACATCTGAGTAATAAATAAAATAAATCTCAGGTCATACTAACCTTAAACATCTGTGCGGAACATAAACAAATAAATAAGTCTTACACAACTCTAATATAAGTCTGAAACATAAACACATAAAATAAACAACAAGTCTTCATCACTTGTTGACCTTGCCCTTGCCTTTGCTAGTAGAAGGCTCGTTGGACCTTTCGTTCTTAACTGCAATGTTATTATTACGCAAGAGTGAGCACGATTGCCCACAAGTATAATAATATGACAACAATATAATAACATGCGAGTGAATCAAAGACATCTGAATAAAGAAACTCAACTTTTGACTCAAGAATGAATAACAGGAATCAAAAGAACGTCTGAGGGTCATAAGACCTTGAACTATGTCCTAGGTTGTAAAGTTTTTATGCTTTAAACCTTTAACAGTCATAAGACTATGGACTCTACTTCTCGTACTTAGGGGGATCAGCCCTTAGTACCATACTGTGCACAATATCTCAACGCTAAAGCGTAAATAATTCCCTTTTACAGGGTTGTTCATCTCAGTTTTGACATCAGAGTCCACACCAAAGGAAGTTTGGTTTGGATAAGCTCAATAAGTATTTTGGAATTTAGAACGTTCATCAACTATGGACTAGTCGAATCAATAAGGGTTCACTAGTCCTATAAGGTTCAACAATAACATCGATATTCAACTTGAATAATAAATCTCAAGAGTATACAATCGAATAAGTATTGTATAACTGAATCATGCTTTTAAAAGAGTTACAATATGTAATATGAATTTCGAACTTGAACAATTAAGAACACGAGCTTACTCGATATAGAAACACAAGTCTAAGACTTAATAAATGAATAAATTAGAATTTAGGGAACTTGCTAAATCAATAAGTTAGGGATAGGATACTTGCCTCTTGCACAAGCTACAAATATAATTACAATTCACTTCCTCAACGTCCTACACATTACATTATGTATACGACATCGATTAGTTTTCATGACTACCATGTTTAACTGTAGAACTATTCAATTAAGTTCGACTTACAACTTGGTTTATAATATTACTCAATGGCTAACCACATAACATGAATGTAAACTCACATCACACATGTATAGCCCTTTAAACAATCATAATCAAGTTTTACAATTACGATATTCAAGTTCGCACTTAGTTTGTTAACTTGAACCTTCACATTATCTTATACATGTCAATAACTTAATTTATTAATCATGAACTTCAAATCATATAATATTCATGTATGTAACTTAAAATATCTTTTATTATCGAGAACACTACACTTGTGTGCGTGCATGTCCGAAACCCTCCGATTGCCTCCGAATACGCATCAGTCACAAAGATGGCCATTTTTACCCATTTTAACGATTTCAAATTGAAAAACTTAAAGAATGAAAGTTGTAGGTCTACTCGTTATCTTTCCGAATCATCTTGAATCGCCTTAATCGGAGTTCGTATGAAAACGTTATGCTTATTTTACTACAGGAGGTCAAAACAGTCTCGAAAATAAAAAAAACAAAGGCTCCTGGACAGCCCTTATACCCATTGGGGCGGGTCCTAATACCCATGAACACCCGCTGGGGCGGGTCCCCCTGCTGGTGCACTCCCTGGTTCGCAATTTTGACAGTTCGTTGGCCCAATTACTCCAATTAAATGCAAATTAAACTCACACAGCGATTTCTATGAAGTACGAACTTCATAGAAACATCATACAATGTTACTAACATGTTTTTAACATCTTAAATCATGCAATTACTCGAATCAAATCATTAAATTTCACTGTTCTTGGTGTTCTTGACGGTTTTGAAGAAAATCAAGAAATTCAACGTTACGGATTCGTTATAACACCGAATCCGTTCGTTTAACTTCCGTTTTGTTCGTATAAACGTGTACAATCATATGCAAATGTTAATTCAAAGTTAAACCATCGATTCATGGTATAAAATTTGTACGTAAGGGCCGTATGGCCATATATACGACTCTGTAATTTTTGAAAACCCAATTTAAACAAAATTCGATTACTGCAAGTTATGCATATATGGCATATAATATGTTATAAACACATATGAACTCACATATAGCCATATAATGAACAAATATCATTTTTTTTTCATTCACAGAGAATTTTTAAAGCACGTAAATGGAAAACTCTGTAACTTTTGAAAAATTAAATTAAGCATAACTACATGGATTTAATCGCATTAAATCATGCATACATGATATACAACATGTTATGATCATACAATAACACATATAAAATCATATCATACATTAATTATCAAATTAGTTATTCACAGAGAATTTCTAACATACGTTAATGGAAAACTTTAAGAACTTGAATTTAAAAACTTAGGAGAAGGAATTACCCTTGCTAGTTTGTGAAGATGATTCAAGGATGAAGAAAATCTTCTCTCAATTCTCTGTGTTTTCTTCGTTGAGTTTTTCTCTCTAAAATTTTACTCTGATGAAATATAAAATTTTATATGTTATATGTTTATATAAGCCTATATAATTATACGCATATTCAAGCTGGTGGAGTCGTGGTCGGTTAATGCCCTTAGTGGGTTAACTGGCCAACTCCTCATAGGGCCTCGTTTGGCTAGCTCATTTATTTCTCCTTTCCACTTATTTTAATAAACTTTTATTATATAGTAAATCGTCACACTTCTAATTAATCAATTAATGTTATTTAAATCACTTAAATAAAATAGCATAAATTCATATTAAATCACATAGTCACATAATTAAAATTCTCATTCATTAATTATGCCAAATCATTAAATCTCTAATTAATTATTTAAATTAATTAGAATAACATTATGCTTATTAATTAATATATTAATCAAATAAGCTCAATTAAATACATACTTTGAATATAAAATTCACCACATTAATTTAACTAATGTGACACGTATAATTAAATTAATCTACCACAATTTCATCAATTAATTATTTAACTCAATAATTAAATCATCGAAAAATATTTATTTAATTCAATAAATATTCAATTTAAATTACAAAAATCTTGTTCGTTACATAAAATACTCTTGCGATCTTAGCGTCTTATCAGCCCATTTGTCAAATATATAACAAAGTAATTACCCCATATGATAAGTAAGACTGGGGCAAGTTCAAAATCAACGACAACTTAACACTGGGGCATTCATCGCCCATCCCAAAAAGGGAAAATGCACCAGTCGGCACCATCAGCATGGTCCATCATCATCAAAGATTCCATTATTGGCAATCCGGTATGATCAATTGGACTTTTCCAATCATAATTTTCTTAGAATACTGCGATCCACTGATAAGGCACGACTCTTTCATCTCTATATGTGCTTTTAATTTCCAGTTACATACATTGGCAATGATATACAAGTTAAGTATAGATAAATTTTGTGTTAGAATCTTAGGAAAAAGGTTTTAAAAAAAAGATTTTTGCTTAACTTGTTATGAATTAGATTAATTTTGATAAGCATCCGTGGTGCAAGAATCACGGGAATGATTATAGAATTAAGATAATTCAACCTTTTGATTATGCACTACATCCTAGATTAAAGCACTTTTTGGAACAAACTTGACCTCATATGCATGTCTGCACTTTGCGATCGCCTTAACTCTTAGTTGTGGGGTATGAAACTATGGCGACATGGATGACAATTAGTAGCCAGCCTAATGTCTCAAATTGTGGCCTGGGTTACTCGAGTTATTAAGCCTGAGGGGTGTCTTTACACCTGGTGCCCTAAATCCATCTTGTTTCGGAGTCACTAGCCCAACGTTTGTTACATGGGTAACTCAATGCCTAAGAAAACTAGCATTCTAAAAAGAAGAAGGCAAAACCTGAGCAGATCCAAATCGTGGCCTAGGTTACTCAAGTAATTAAGCCTGAGGGGTGTCTCTACTCCTGGTGCCCTAAAGTCGTCTAGTTTGGGAGTCACCGGCCCAACACTCGCTATACGGGTAATTTAGATCCTAAGAAAATGAATCTTATACAAGCTTAGGCGAGGATAAAATAGTGTAGACCGCCTGACTTGTCTCGAAGTGTGGCCTTTGTTACTCGAGCCAATAAACCAGAAGGGGTGTCTTAACACCTAGTGACCTAAAGCCGTATGGTTTAGGAGTCATTGGTCCAAAGCTCGTTATACGGGTAACCCTGAATAGCCTAAGAAAATAAGACAAAGTTAAGCAAGAAAAGCAAAAAAAAAATTTACAAAATAAAAATGAGATAATCTAAAGTCATAAAAGAGAAATCCCTGCTAAGGGTTGCGTCACTCATAGTGCACATGTCATATGATGTTAATTTTGTGAAGAGCGGTGTCTAGAGCAAAGATGAGGTATCTCTGATAAAGGGAGATAAGTCTTTTGAATCTGATCCTATCCATGAAAAATGATAAATGGATGCTTAAAATTTTCTTACGATTTCATAACTTATCAAATGAAAATTTTGATTTCCTCAAGAAAAATTCATTTTCATACTCAATTTCAAGATCTTTAGCGATTAGATAAAAGCTTAGTGAATACAAGCATTTGATTTCATAAACTATAACTTGAAATACCTCATTCACAAGATTATATTAATCCCGAAGGCCCGAGCCGTCAAGCTTTTGGCATATTTTCTTATTTGTCTAAAGTGCAGGATATTGCTCACTCTGGATGTAGTCAACAAATTGAGTTTCTTCTATGAACCCTAGTAAATAACTTGCAAAAGGGCTGGGGCCTTTTTCGATTCAAAGAAATGGAAGGAGTCCAAGGCGGGATTAAGCCTCTCATCAAAAGGAAAGGGAAGAACTCCTGAAAGAAATCAAGGCGACATAAGCTTGTCCTTCCACAAAAAGGGAAAAATTCTCAAGAGAGTCCTTAACTCTGAAAAAATAGATGCTCGATGATAAAAGATTTAGCAAATGAAATCTACATCATTAAACATGTTAACCTGCGCCAAGTCCTCACAAGTCGAGGCCTTTACACCGAAGTTCACATTTGGGTAATGAAAGAATAGGCTACATCCTCCAGGACGTCAGCAACACCTGGGTCATCAGCTAAGCCAGTATCCAATCCAGCAGGGTCGCAAGTAAAGAGCTCACCCCGTTTCATAATCAATGATTAAACCGTTGGCGTCAATCCAGCGTAGCATTGGGGAAAGATCAGATGATGTAAGCCGTTGAACACTACTTCAGCGAATATATTAGGATATCTCCTAATAAAGTCATCAGTGTCTGAACCGTCAGAGGGACCAGCACCAGGTTCAGATTCAGAAAGAAAAATAACAGCCTCTGCGAGATCCCCACCAAAGACGACATATGAAAGGGGAACATCCAAATCTGCTCTGCGAATGACAAGAGGAGCCACATGAGAGTTGAAGCTGATAGGCCTATCAAAATCCATGCCTGAAAAGAAAATCCAAATCGCCTCAGAAAAGGTAGGGTATGGTTCTACATCATTGCAATTAAGCATATGCATCAACCTAGGATAAATTAAGATCATCACATCATGCATGGTCCGCACATGTGCAACAAGCGCTATATCAGCGCGCATCTCCATTAAAAAAAAGTTAAGCATGCATACCCAATAGAGTTAAATATGCATACGCATTAAATACCTAGACTCGAGGAGAAATTCTGCTGTTGAAAACTACCATTAGGGTAGGCACCGTTGTTAACTACCAGCAGGGTAGGCACCATTATCAACTACCATTAGGGTAGGCACCGTTGTTAACTACCAGCAGGGTAGGCACCATTATCAACTACCATCAGGGTAGGCACCGTTGTCAACTATTAGCAGGGTAGGAACCATTGTCAACTATCATCAAGGTAGGCACCGTTGTCAACTACCAGTAGGGTAGGCATCGTTGTAAACTGCCAGTGTAAACATCGGGAAGATCCGATGATTTTGGAACATCATCCCCAACAGAAATGTAGAAATAATTTCAGTTTATCTTCATCAAACAAGCATCTGCAACATCAATGGAAATCAAACCATTGGAGTCAACACCAGCATAGACATCAGCAACACTAATGAAAGTTAACAACGGAGATCATCCCCAACACATGACCGATAAGGGTAATCGATTTGCGATGTGATATACGATTTTAAATGCGATTTGTAATGCGATTTGCAATACGATATGCGATTTGTGAAGGGCAAAATGCAATTTGCGAAAACATTTTAACATTCATTGAATTACGATTTGCATCATTAAAAGTATATATTGTCATATCTCGAGTGTCTAGTAAATCTTTATCATGTTCATTCTACTACATTACATAAATATGATAAAGAAGGGCATCTGTAGACACTTGAAATTTTGTTTTCCTGTTACTAACAATATATGAGGGCAAAAGCGTCTTTTTTTTACTCTGAAGAACAACCAAGGAGGATTACAACATCAAACCAGAACCCTAGAGAAAGCCCCAGGAAATCATCAAGACAGCTTTAGAGATAACCTTGAAGACAGACAAAAGTTGGCAGCAGTCGAATCCCAGAGATAACCCCGAGAAAGACCTTTATAGCTACGACAAGCCCCAACAACACCCCCGGGAGGTACAATAAACGTTCGGAGACAGTCCCGGAGCATCAAATCATCTCTAAAGATAACCCTGAGAGACCAAGTCAACCTCGGAGATAACCCGGAGGAAGAACAGAGTCGATTACGATCAAAACCTCGGAGCCGATCCCGAAAAATAGTCGAAAACCATGTTAATCGTAGAGGCAACCCCTAGAAGGGTGAAATGGTCATTTTATCTGTAAAAATGTACATCCGAAAGACCTTAAAACGGTTATCCGATTTTAAGGTCTCAAACATAATGAAATAGGGTTTGTCATGCTAGAGTCACTTTGATGGCTGTCATGCCCATGAGAAGACCAACATTTGTATATATTTTATGGTCGAGGATGCTTCGCATCCCGACAATCACCATTTAAATTTTGCCAAAGGCTGAAAATATTAAATGGAAGTATCAACATGCTTCAATTCCTATGTGAGTGTAAGGGTTTGAAAACCTTCTTTCAAAACATCATTTTTATATCTTATCTAAAAAGGACTTTTGCAAATCAAATCAAACCCTTCGTCTATAGGTTCAATGAAGCACGACAATACTTTCAAAACAAACGTTGGCTCAATTACTTCCAGCATACACACACATATTGCAATATAAAAGGGAAATATTGAAAAGATACGATACCGTGTTTCACAGGAGTTAGGGGGGTGCGTAACACCTTCCCCCCACTTAAACAAGCCACCGAACTTTAGAATCTCGATTTCAAGATCAAGTTTCGACAGTGTCCAATAATTGGGCCTACTTGCAAAAATAAAGCTCGGTTGAGTTGGTACAACCATTTCCAAATATACCAACTGGCGAATATGTAAAACGTTCAAATCGTCGACATGATACAAGTTGGCCTTTTCCTAAAACCTTAACTCTTCATAAAACAGACAAGACAAATAAGGGTAGAAAATGACAAAGACTTATGAAGAGAGAAAGATCAGGTTCAAAAGTTGACCGGATTTTTTCCCGACGTCGACACGGACGTTGTAAGATATAAAGATGAGATAATGTAAAATGCTTAAAGGCTATGAACTCATAGTTTTAACATTGGAAGTTTGCTCTTAACATACAAAAGACTGTGTAACTTAGATGCGAAAGAATAATCATGAGGTATGATATTTATTTGTCAGAAAGTTATAAGGAATGATAATTGACTTAACGAACATTATAGTTGTGATGTTTCAGATAAGTTAATCTAAAAGAAGGAAAACGGCAATGTAAATCTATCATAGATGATGATGGTAAGAATTAAGACATCTCCGTATGTTGTAACGCCGTAAAATGGTAAAGAATAATAGTTACGTGAACCTAGATTATAAGAACGCGAACCATAAGAAGTAAAGTTAAGTTTAAACTAATGCGTAAGTCAAATATATGACTAATTGGTATGTCTTATTCCTTATGTGATATATGGGAATTACGAAGAAGGGTATATCGTAAGCAGTATGCAGCGCTTAAGGCAAGCTTCCTAACTTCATTCATATTTCTAAATGAATGTTAGTTTCCTAAATTTTCTCAGATGTGAACTTGAGAAAGTTTTACTTATGTACAAATGTGTGATATTTGTGCAAGGTGTTTGTGTATGAGGCCTTGGGCCAAAATTTCAACACGTATGTGTTTCTGCAAAATAAACGGTTCTGTGATTGAACGGTTTAATGTGGAGTTGTTCCATTTGTGAACTATTAAGCTTAAGTCTGTGCTAATGATTCTAGCTAGACTAAATGTAAAGATATGTGAAAGTAAATGTGATAATGTTTTAAAATGATAGAAATCTGAGTTTTTCCTATTATTCGAGCTGATTCATAACTTTTGTTCGATTATTGAACTTTTAAAAGAGTCTTTGATTCTTGCTTTGGTTGTTATACATTTACTATGACTTTCAAAGCAATTGAATTTTCACCCATGCTTTAAATAAAAATATTATCAGCAAACGACTGTAGAATGAACTAAAGGATCCTGTAAAGATTAAATTGATCGGTATCCTGATGCAGTGCTATTCATTATATGAATAAGCATGAAGTTGAAGTGAAGACCAAGAGAATACGTGTAGAATATTTTATAAAACTATTATGAATTTTTGGTGACTAATTTAAGTCACACATGAAATTTAAGGTAGAATGTAACCCTTACTGTATTAAGGTAGAAAATGAATAATGTAATTATCATTATTTGTAATGAACGAAGATTTTAAGGTAATAAAATTTGGGATTTAAAGATATATGTTGTTATATATAATTATATAATGATGTATGTTTGGAATAAGGAGCATCAATGATACACCAGATTCAGGTTTGAAGATAGACCGAATTTGGGGGCGTCACATAGTGAAAAAGCTAGCCAATTTTGTGGACTTTGACTTTTTGACATTGACTTTTGTATTTATACCGTATAATTTTCGTATTATACGTGTATTGTCCTCTACATTATTTTTGTATTATATGTCGTATAATTTTCGTATTATACTAGTATAATAATTCGTATTATACTCGTATTATTCTTCATATTATACTTGAATAATAATTAATATTATACAAGTATTTCTTGTCTTGTATAATATTAATTATTATTCAAGTATAAGATGAATTTATCATTTATACGCGTTCATCGTTCTTCAAATTTAATTTGACATTCAGTCTTTCCTTGACATTCTATCATTAGCGCGTTCTTCGAAAAATGAAAAAATATTCTAGTGAATAGTGTTTTTGACGACGTTTTCCCAAAATATGGTTAAACGATAAAAAAGTCGATAAAAATATTTTTCGTCCTTTTTATTTCGTCTGATTTCTGCATATTTTTTGAGAAAAACTTTTATTGGCTAATATGACTTTTCACGACATATTATTGGCAAATCATGAAACAGAATGTCGTTAGGACATATTAATCTCACTAAAAGACTTAGGTTATTCAAACCCTATACCCTTAGGTTTCACCAGATAAATAATGTCTATTTCGTCTTTTTCTCGGGAATTTTTTTTTCTTCTTAAAAATTCTTATACATTTATTCTAACACGTAGCCAAAATTCTAACGTTTTATGGTCATCCTAGGTTATAGAAAGACTAATAAACACATAACACATAATATTATTAATAAAAACCCATTTTATTAAATAATATTTCTTTAAACTTAATTTATAAGTCTATTCGATTTTTTTGGTCATTACATTCTTCCATCCTTATATGGATTCCGTCCCCAGAATCACTACTTTAAAACTGCATCCATACCTATATGCCTTCTCCTTATAACCTTTATCAAAGATATTCTTCAACTTATATCCATACTTAACTCATTAACTTCCTTCTTCTAAGGATCATCCTTTAACACACTCATCTTAAGTTAATTGTGACAACCCGGAAAATCGGATTGTCTAAAAATTTAGTTTAAAGAATTATTAATTAATAAAATAGATTTTTATTAATTATATTATGTGTTATGTTTTTATTATTCATTCTATGACCTAGGATGATCATAAGTTGAGAGTAATCTGGATGTGAGCTAGAATGAACGAGTAAGAATTTTCAAGACGAAAATAAAAGATTTTCAGGAACAAAAATATTTTTGAGAAAAAGACGAAATAGGCACTATTCACACGACGAAACCCTAAAGGTTAGGGTTTGAATAACCTAAGCCTTTCTGAGAGTTCGGTATGTCGTAATGACATTCCGTCTAAAGATTTGCCGATAATATGCCGTAAAAAGTTATGTTAGCCGATAAATG
The DNA here is from genome assembly GCA_020205555.1 of Panax stipuleanatus. Lineage (NCBI taxonomy): Eukaryota > Viridiplantae > Streptophyta > Magnoliopsida > Apiales > Araliaceae > Panax > Panax stipuleanatus. The sequence goes on along the minus strand of CM035115.1, from coordinate 52,968,373 downwards.
TTTTTCTCGAAAAATGTGCAGTCAGACGAAATAAAAATGACAAAAAGTACTGTTATGTACTTTTCATTCGTTTAACTACGTTGTAGGGTAACGTGACGAAAAACGCTAATCATCAAAAAGTGTTTTTCAATTTTTTAAATTTCTGAAGAATGCGTAAAAGTTAATCCGTAGAAGAAAGATGGAATATCTAAAAATATTTGGATTATGAGAAAGTCAGTTTTTCAAACTGTCGGACGAATTTCGAAATACGGAACCACGAAGCTTCCTGGAGAAGTTTCTTGAATAGTAAGGAGGTGTGAATAGTGGTTTTTGGGGCAAAATGACTATTTTACCCCTAGCTTTAAAAATCTATAAAAGGTAAGTGTTAGTTCATTTTTTTGTTTACAAAGAAATCAACCAACACTTTGAGAAAGAGAGAGAGAGAGATTTTGGATGGGGCAAAAGAAGGAAAGGATTGAAAAGCTAGCACGAATCGCAAGCTTTGTCAAGAGGAAGAAGATTAATGAAGAAAGGAAACCTTAAAACCTAACTTCAATCTAAATTTTCTTTAAGTTTTATATGGAAATCATATAACTTATGGATAATAGAAGTAAAGGATGTTAAGAAACGATTTTCTTATGGTCGAATCATAAGAAAATGAAGAAATAAGAATTAAAAGTTAGTTTATAAATTTCTTAAAAGCTTTTCATATGAAGTATGAATCGCTTGATGTTAATGGACGATTCGGATGAGTTATATGAACTCTCCGATGTTATAAGGATGAATTATCAAACTTATAACTTTTAAATGCGAGAAAATGTAAAATTGTAATCATAATATCGATTAAAAATGAAAAACACGAAGAACGAACGAAGAACGCGAAGAACGCGAAGAACGCAGTAAGAAGTGTTGATGGACAAATTGAAAACCATCGTAAGTTAGATGCTTATAGTTGGTTAGGATCAGAGATGAATAACCAATGGATTGATTCCATTTGTTTTGGTGTAAAAATCTCGAGTAACGAAATTATGGCAAAATTTACGGGATTAGATGTTAATAGTCAAAATAGTAGAAATCCCGTAAAGATAGTCAAAAGTCGTCATTTAACTCAGAAACCTTGGGTTTCAATGGCGTATCACAGAACTATATATTTAAGAGTTGCGGACTCAAGAACAGACGAGTTCTGATTTATAATGAAGAAACGAGCTATGAACGTTCACGATTGTTTAACGAACGCGTAATAAAAATTTAAACGGTGAATTTATCATTAACGGATTCAGAAACTATGACAACCCGAGAATTTATAAAATTAAAAAATAATCTTAAATGATTAAATAAAGGTTAAATAATAAGGCCTAGACTGGAAATAAAGTATGGATTTAAAATTTTTGTGAAAGACTTATAAGATTTTGTGATTATCTGTGTGTACAGTATGTGGCTAAGGGTTAAGTATGAATCAGGTAAAGGGTAACATGGAAAAACCATAATTTTAAATTCATAAACCCTAATTCAGTTGATAAAAAACCTAACCCTAATTACGGATAGAGATTTGATAGTTAATACAATTATTATAATGGTATCTATGATTGTGTGTTTGTATAGTAAGGGATTAATGATCAAATATTGATCAGATAGGTATAATCTTAGTAAACCCTAATGATCGATTAGAAACCCTAATCTGTAGTTAGAAAATCCTAATTTCTTATTTGAGAATTCCTAAACCCTAATTTATAAATCTTAATGGTGATTAGCAAATCCTAATATTATTTATCAAACCCTAAGGGTTAAATTTTAAGGGAAACATAGGAAATGACCGAACTACCCTTAAAATTATGTGAGAAATTATTGGAATACCCTTTTGGAGGCGAAATGACCAAATTACCCTTAAAATTATATGTGAAATGACCAAAATACCCTCCAATCCATGTGAACTTAAATCAACCAATCAGAGAAGAGATGATGCAAGCATGACATCAGCATTAAAGAAACACAGATGATGCAAGCATGACATCAGCATTAAAGAAACACAAAAGGTGATGTCATTATAATGTCACCAAGGGACTAAAATGCAATTAATGAGGTACTACAGTGTAATTAACCAAAGTACTAAACTGTAATAAGCCGGGGGCAAACTGTAAAAAGTCGAGCCCCTAACGTGCAATTATTGAAACTATGTTTTCCTATAAATAGGAGCCACTTCTCTTCATTTTTTTCAAAATCAAAAATATGGTTAGAAAGAGGAGAATTTCGGTAGAGAGAGAGAGGAAAGTTTTTGGTGAGTTTCAAGATTTCAAAGGATTAGTTAAAGCTTGCAACTCCAAGAGGTATTTACTCTTGTGGTTATTATGTTCGTTATTCTTTATATATTTAGTAAAAATATACTTTTACAAGCAGTTATAATGGTCCAATTATTTTAAGTAAATAGTACAAAATTCCTATTTACAAGCAGTTATAATGTCCGATTTATTTCTCTTATAAAGTAGAAAATATACTTTTATAAGCAGTTATAATATCCGATTTATTTCTCTTATAAAATAGAAAATATACTTTTATAAACAGTTGCTATGTCCGATTTTCTTGAAGTATTTAGTAAGAATACTCATGTTATAAGCAGTTATAATGCTGAAATTATCTCAAATAGAATGGTAGAATATTCATTTTATAAAGAAGTTATAATGCTCGATTTATTTCAAATATAGTACACGAATATTCATTTTTACAAGCATTTATAATGCTCAATTTATTTAAATATTAATGATATTAAATTTATTTAATAATTATATTAAATGAATTACTTAAAAATGATTTTAATATTTTAAAAATCATTTAAATTGATATTAAAGTATTAGAAAATATTTTAAGTTATATTGAATAACTTTTAATATTTTGGGATGGAATTTCATTAATATTAATGATAATAAATTTATTTAATAATAATATTAAATAAATTATGTAAAAATAGTTTTAATGTTTTAAAAATCATTTAAAAGTGTTATTAAAGTATTAAAAATACTCTGAGTTATAATAAATAACTTTTAATATTGTGACATGTATTTCATTAATATGTGAACTTAATTAAATATTAATGATGATGGAATTATTTGGTATTTAAATTATTTGAAAATGATATTAATGATTGAAAAATCATTATAAATGATAATAATGATCTGAAAAATGTTATGACTAATATTGAAGCGTTTAAGCAGAGTTTTATTTGAAATAGACTCGATAATTATTTGATAAGGCAATCGGGACGTCTAAATAGTACCAAAATCAAATCGGACTAAAATAGTTTGACTTGATACCGGGTCTTATGTGTTTTAGTGACTGTTAGGGATATGTGATAAGTGTTTAAGTTATACTATGACTGTATTTAGCAGTGATATATGTTATGATATTATTCTAATTGAGAGATCGATATTATTAATCATAGGTCTTTCAACTGAAGCTTAATTAGATTGTGTAATAGTAATCGACGGTACAGGCAAGTTCCTGAACTATACTTTTAATTAAGTAAGTTCCTATATTCTTTTATTGAGCAAGTTTTCTCTAACTCAACCTTGAGTTATATTTCAAAGCAAGTTCGTGAATAATTATTGTTAATTATTCACATCTATACTGATTGTTGATTCACACTTAGCGCATGTTGCATATGTTCATCAGGTATGAAAGGCTGATCACCTTCATTACCCTAAGGTTCAGTTAAATTTGTCCATGTTCATTATTGGCCATTCATCATTATTGTCTCGGTCATTCAGTTATGTAAATTGATTTATATTCTTTCACAATTATTATATTGTTGAAAGCTTGTTAGCTTATTATTCTTTTCCATCATGATATATCTTCATTTGAACTTAAACTTGCTGGGCAAACTTGTTGCTCAGCCTTGCTATATCATGATAAAACTTTCAGATTAAGAAGAAACTTCGGATACAGGCAAAGACAAAGACAAATACCAGAATTAGATTGTGTTGAAGTTAAAATTGTAATAGTATTGGTAGCAGATGACATTGTAAGTCATGTAGAATATGAATATGTGTATTGAGTTAAGGTTACCGACCATGGGAGTTATGTGTAAAGGTTATTGTATAAATAATTTATGTTTACATCTTCCGTAATAATTATAGAAATGATGTATCGTAACGTACCAGGTCTGAGGTTCTGGGACCCGGATTTGGGGGCGCTACAGAAACTTATTCTGTCCTAATAGAATCGAAGTATATGAGATATGTAAGCTAATGGCTTTCGAACGAGCCAATTCCGAGTTATAACGATCACGTTATGAGCCCGGGAAGAAATTATAATGAAAAACTTAAAAAAAAAAATCAAGGGCTATGGCTGGCGCCGCAGCGCCGCCCAAGCCTAAGGAATTGGCACCGCAGCGCCTACCTGGGAGGCCAAGCACTGCCACCCGGCGCTGCAACGCCGAGTTTAAGCTTAAGAGTGGCGTTGCAGCGCCCACTTTTCTCCTACTAATGTTTTTTATTATCCAACTTTTTGGATGGTAATTAAGGGGCAAGCATGAAAGTATTGTTCATCAAAATAAATAGCTAGAATGATGACTGAAATCTTGAGTTTGACGATGAAACGTTGAATAAAGGTTATAAAACGACGAACGTGTAATACATAACCGATATTCGGGGACCGTGTTCGCATTAAAACGAACGTGTGGGATTGCTATGATTGTAATTCATTGGACGTTGAATGAAGAGGGTGACTTATAACATTTCGATTTTATAATGTCGTAATGAAAGTTAAGTGTAAAGCGTATAAACGTTATAAACGCAACGTAGTTTCTATAAATAATCGTTCTTAGCATACGACACACAATATAGCTTAGACATTATGACAGAACAATGAACATGATGTTCATGCAATGGATTACGAGTGAGAGCGATTAAAACCTTAAGTAAAGGTTGACTGGGAGTTTTAAAGACGAGCAACGTGTATGCTGTGTACGTAAATGATTTTCGTGAATCGTATTCACTTCAAACGAACGTCCTAAACATACATAGATTGTATGACTTAGACTTTGATGAAGATAATAAGTAAGATATATAATTATCAAGAAAGTCGTAATGAACGGTAATGAAGTTAATAATGGTCCAAATTTGAATCGGATAAAGAATGGTGGAAAGCAACGTAAGCGTAAAACACTTAAACCAACGTGAAGGTGTTAAGTATATGTGTAAGTTAAATGTGCTTAGCATATACGCCGTGTATGGTTTGAACGTAAAGAAACGAAGAGTAATGAATAACGTATAAATGTTGGAAAGTCGAGTTAATAATAATAACTTAAATAATGTTCCGAGTCAAATATACCGGACTTTGTAAGATATGAAATGAGAATTAACTTAATGAACACTATAGTTTTAATGGTTCGGATAAGTTAAATTTAAGTTGTGGTACAATCGTAGTCTTTAATGGTTGATTTATAGTATCTGGGCTAAACAATTCCGTTAGAGAGCGACGGTTAATACGAACTAGCAACCGATCTAACTCGCTGTGAAAGACAGTGTATACGAGACGGGAAACAAGTTTGTTGGTTGTTTGTAGGAAACCACTCAGCGTACTGTGTTGAACACTATTAGACACTCGATGTTTTCTAGGAAGAAGTCTTATAAGAAGAAGATAAGAATGTAAATCTATCGTAAAAGATGATTTTAAGGTTTATGCCATCTCCGTATGTCATAATACCGAAGGAACGAAAGTAAAGTTAGTCGCGTAGACTTAGATTACAAGAACGCGAGCCATAAAAAATAAAGTTAAGTTTAAACCAATGCGTAAGTCAATTATATGACTAATTGGTGTATGTGTTTTTTCCTTATGTGATATAGGGATTGCGGTAAACAGTTTAGCGTAAACTAAGTTGTAGATGTGCGTAAGGAAAGTTTCCTAACTTCATTCATATTTTAATGAATGCTAGTTTCTTAAATTTTCCCAGATGTTGAACTTAGGAAGTTTTACCTAGGTGCAAGTGTGTGATATTTGTGCAAGGTGTTAGTATAGATGAGGCTTTGTGCCACATTATTAACACTTCGATTTTTTCTATGAAATAAACTGTTCTGTGATTGAACTGTTTCATGATAAGAAGTTCTGTTTATACATGAACCGTTATTGTTAAATTTGTGCTAATAATTCTAGCCAAACAACATGTTAATCAAAGAGTAGAAGAATGAAAGTATTTTCGAAGTGGATGTGACTAATGTTTTAAACTGATAGGAATTAGACTTATTCCTATTATTCAAACTGATCCATAACCATTGTTCGATTATTGGAATGTTTAAAAGAATTTTGATTCTTGCTTTAGTTGTTATTCAACTGCTATGATTTGTTGAGCAATTGAATGCTCACACTTGCTTTAAATAAAAACATTTTCAACGAACAATGTTAGAAGGAACTAAAGGATCCCGTAAAGATCAAGCTGTCCGGTGTCCTGCGGAAGTGTTGTTCATTTTATGAACAAGCGTGAAGACTCAAGCCAAAACTTGTAAAGTAGAATAGTTAATTAAACTATAGAGTAGTTTATTAAACTGTTATGTATCTTTTGTGGCGGATGAAAGTCGCACTTGTAAGATGTAAAGGATAATGTAATTACCATTATTTATAATGAACAAGGTTCTAAGGTAATAGAACCTAGAATTTGCAGATATATGTTGTTGTATTTAGTTATATAATGATGTATGTTTGGAATGAGATGTACTCGTGATGTACAAAATCTGGGTGTGAAGATAGACCGGTTTTCAGGGCGTCAGAAGTTTGTATCAGAGCTATAAGCGCAATGCGTGAAGAACCCCGAGCCTTTCGCTGGTGACGTCCCTAAATGCGAATGCACAGCAGCCAGACTCTCTGTAGGGGGGCGCCAAGCGAGTCGTTGGCAAACTGATGGGTACCCTTATGACGTGCTATGGAACGAAGTACCATTAGCATCACAAATTGGTATCAGAGCTGATAGGTTATAAATCTTAGGTATGAGTACCTAAGGCTATAATCTGGGAAAGAAGGGTAAGAAAATTGTTGGGTGAAACGATTAAGGAAGAAGATCACCACGTGATCATATTAAATCGTAATAACAGATTTTCTGTTAAACGATGGATGAATTATAGCTAAATGCTATAATAAAATGGTACTATGAAGTGGTATGAGAAGAAAAACTCAGAAGAGTTGTAGAGGATAAGGTACGAATTAAAGAAAATTCGTATTAAGTAAGAGAAGGTAAGAATGTTGTAAATTTTAATTGAGGACTCATGTGATAGCTGAGTTGTATGAACTTTTGTTATGGGCAAAGGTTTGTGCTTTGGTGTAACAACCACTAAGTCTATTACAGTGACAGTCATTGAAATAGTAATGTCACGCTATCAATATGTATATGACGAGAAGGTGAATCTTTTCTTATGTGTATATTAGATAGTAGAATGTATTAAGATAGGTGCGAGTTCTTGAAACTCATACTTATGAAAAGTTTGTGACTCATAGTTATATGCTATGTTTTCGAGCCTCTAAGCTTATGAAATGTGACGCCCCCAGAATAGGTCCAGTCAACCCAACCCATTCTGAGTCGCCAAATACATGGTACAGAATTCAAATACAAACTTTATATCATACGGTCGTGCAAAATACGACCACACAACTGTGAGTGTCAATACAAATATGTAGAAAATATTAATATTCAAACTAAGTCCTCATTACAATTATTATCACACTATTTATCAGAAATAGTGAGGACTACTACTGCTCTAACTCGGACCATCACTCTGTCCCCCGACTAGTTCCCGCAACATTCTCATTTCCTGAAGAGGACAATAGATGAAAAGGGTGAGCTCAACTAGTCCAGTAAAGAATATTATGACTAAGAAAATGGAAAATAAATTATCGTTAGCCTTCAATAAATCAGATAAAATATAATGGACAACCAATTTTAGATCAATATTCGCAGCGAAAATAACAATTCATTAGAAGAGTTAAGTAGAGAATGAAGTCTACTATCTTCTATGATTTAAAAGTCCATCATCAATATTTTATCCCTGTAACATCAATCAATATACATCTCAAATCAAATATTTTTCTTTGCACTACGGGCCAAAGATATTTATTTGTATCACCAGTGGTCATGTTCATCTCAACACCTGTCCATCTTTGCACTACGACCAAAGATATTCATCAGGTAATCATTCATCTTTGCTCTACAGGCCAAAGATATTCATTTATATCACCACTTAGGACTGAGAATGATAAAAAATAATATAAATAACGAATATAGTGAAATAAAGGATAAGATTAAGGATTCGCAATTTAATTTATCCAAGTTCAAGAATACTCCATAATAATACTTTGTGGAGCAAAATTCAAGAATAAAGCTCAAAACTTAGATCCAATCAAAGATAGTAACCATAACAGACAATTTGGACAAATAAAAAAAAATTTAATTTTTCCGTGAATAGTGTCGTATACGTGAATAGTAACTCCGATGGAAAAAGTAAGAATTTCATAATAAAATCCATGATAATATTTTGGTATAATGATATTGAAAAGAATAACATCATTTACGAAAAAAATAACATCCCTTACATCAAAAGAATAGTACCTCTGACTGGAATATCGGATATAAGGCTGAAGAAAACTTGCACTGAATAGCAACACTCAAAGTATCTAAATACTCACAAAAATACGCTCGATATTATAGAGAGAGAAAACTTCTGATTCTGTGTGATTTTCAATTCTAACCTAAGCACCCTATTTATAGGAAAAACTTAGGATGCCAAAGTAGACTTTTGAATAAAATAATATATTCTTAAAAAATTTCCAGCCGCCTCCAAAAAAAACCATCAGCATTCACCAACCAAAAGTGGGGCCCACCATTTTATAAAAAAATATTTATTTTTTGAAACTTCAATAATTCATAATAAATAGCCCCTTTGTCAGAAAAATACAAATTCTATGTCTTTTTCATAGGAAATTTAATTCTCTACAACTTTGTAGAAGGAAGTTTTTCCAAATTCCAAATATAAATTATCCAAAATCCATAAACGGATGATTTTCCACACCAAAATATTAATAAAATCACATCAGCGCTAATTCCTTCTTTTATATCTACAAAATAAATATTTTCTTATCATATAAATTAATAATTAATTATTCATAAATAATATTACAGAACTACAATATTGACAATCAGGTCATTCCCAGGAAAGAGGGGGCCTTCCGATAAGGATTTCTCCTTACTGGCGCGCAATTAAATAACCCCTCCTAGACATAACTTCCTTAGACATTGTCAATAATGCTATCTAATAATATTATTCAAATAATATCAATTATTGAGTTGATAATGTAAAATACTGTGCAATGACAATTATTGAATCAATCATATAAAATAGCAACGTAACAATTATTAATATAAAATATCAACGTAGCAATTATTGAATCAATAAAATATCATGCAATTATTGAATCAATAATATAAAATATTGTACAGTAATTACTATAACAATAATTGTGTAAGTGCCTTCTCACGTAAGAATCAATAATTCAAAATACTGTGCAATACCGTGTACTACTGTGCAACACCGCGTATTACTATATTTTAACCACCGGGTATTTCAACAGTACTAATGGTAACAACTACGCCGTTATTTATAAAAAGGTTATTTCTGTCGCTTTCTATATCCGACAGTTATTCCGTTGTGGGGCCCACAAATAGCTGCGCCGTCGTACGAATATTTCCCAACAACAAGAATATTCCACGACCAAACGAATATTCCTCGACAACAAGAATATTTTATAACCACTTGCTTATTTTAAAATATTTGCACATTTCACCCATAACTTTTCATATTTATCAAATCAACACCTTACTATTTCGAAATAATATATAAAGAAAATTAAATCTTTATTCATAAAAGTTGGGGTCTTACATGGAAAGTCCTTGATTTATTCTTGGATTACATATTACGAAGATAAGTTCTTAAGCACATATGATTGTGGAAAGTTCCTAAACACATAAAGTGTGGTAAGTTGATGAACTATACTATGGTATAGGAATGTTTAAACTGAAAATAAGTTATTTTCATTATAAGTAGCATTGAAGGTGCTAGAAGAAGTTAGAATTATCGCACATATGACAATGAAGGAAGAAGAAGAAAGTAGAAAATTCCAAGTCTTCTAGCTATGCTATATTTCAAAATTGTTGACATCGTGCTAATATGCACATGTTTGAGAAAATAATATTGGTTCAAATTTTGGAATCAATGGATTTTTAAAAGAACCATTCTTTGTATGTCTATGCTAAATCGTTTCGGCTAGACAGAAATTGATTTAAAATATCAAAATAAATTTTATATCATCAGTGCATTTGATGTAGAGATGGTAAAAAGATGGAGTTATTAATGCAATTGAACCTAGTGTTGGATGTGATAATTGGATCAATAACCCGCTATGGTATGATGTAGAATAACAAAGTCACAAACTGATGAAGTCCTCAACGTACTGTGAAACAGTGCGATATCATGACGTCATTAAATATTTTGAGTTATAATGAAATAATTTAAAGAGTAGTCGATGTTATTTTATTTGACTAGTCGAATGTTTTAGTCGATGCCCTATTTGAAGTGGCTAGACAAATTTAAAAGTTGATGTCCAATTTATTGGTATGGTCTAAGCAATTTGATTTGGCTGGACAAATGGTATATCAAGTTTAAAAGAAAATCAAGCTTTCTTTGAAAGGTTCTGCCAAACCAAATTGTTTTGGTGCGGAATCTGAATGAATAAGTCTGAGGTGAACAAACTTAGCGATATGGAGTTGTACAATAGGTTGATCACCTAATGTATCGAAATAGGTAGTTTACTTTCTTTGTGATTGTAAGCAGGCCGATCAATGAATTGGTTTGCGGTAATACCGATAAATCAAGTTCAGAGTTCATGGTCTATAAGACCCCTCAGCAATAATGTAAAATGTTTTAAAGGAATCTTTATATTCCTAGTCATTCGTTCAACTACATAATTAGTTTATAAATTGTGAAGACTTATGAGTGTGGGGAAGATGAGAACTTCTTGGAAGAGAAGTTGAGAAGAAAAGTATGTTAATAATTTCGAGGACAAAATTTATAGAAGAAGGGTGAATGTGATATCCCGAGAGATTGAAAGTATGGTTAGATATGGTGTTTAACTAATGACGATTATGTCAACAGATAATCCTTAGGGAAAAGGATGTTTATGAGTTAAGGAAGTAAGATTAAAACCCTTGGATAAGGTTGTAAGGATGAAGCATCCGGGTATGGATGTGGTTTTATAAATTTCGAGGACGAAATTTTTATAAGGGAGGAAGAATGTGACAACCCGTAAAATCGAATTGTCCAGAAATTTAGTTTAAAGAATTATTAATTAAAAAAATAGATTTTTATTAATTATATTATGTGTTATGTGTTTATTATTCATTCTATGACCTAGGATGATCATAAGCCGAGAGTATTCTAGCTGTGAGCTAGAATGAACGAGTAAGAATTTTTAAGACGAAAATAAAAGATTTCCCGGAACAAAAATATTTTTGAGAAAAAGACGAAATATGCACTATTCACATGACGAAACCCTAAGGGTTACGGTTTGAATAACCTAAGCCTTTCTGAGAGTTCGGTATGTCGTAATGACATTCTTTCTGAAGATTTTTTGGTAATATGCCGTGAAAAGTTATGTTAGCCGATACAAGTTTTTCTCGAAAAACGTGTAGAAATTCGTCGAAATAAAAATGTCGAAAAGTACTGTTATGTACTTTTCATTCGTTTAACTACGTTGTGGGGTAACGTAACAGAAAATGCTAATCATCAAAAAGTGTTTTTCAATTTTTTGAATTTTTGAAGAATGCATAAAAGTTAATCGGTATAGGAAAGACGAAATATCTAAAAATATTTGCATTCCGAGAAAGTCAGTTTTTCAAACTATCGGACAAATTCCGAAATACAAAACCACGAAGCTTCCGGGAGAAGCTTCGCGAATAGTAAGGAGGTTTGTTAAGGAGGGGTGAATAATGGTTTTTGGGGCGAAATGACTATTTTACCTCTAGCCTTGAAAATCTATAAAAGAGAAGTGTTAGTTCATTTCTTTGTTTACAAAGAAATCAACCAACACTTTGAGAGAGAGAGATTTTGGATAGGGCAAAAGAATAAGGAAAGGATTGAAAAGCCAGCACAAATCGCGAGCTTTGTCAAGAGGAAGAAGTTTAATGAAGAAAGGTAACCCTAAAACCTAACTTCAATCTAAATTTTCTTTAAGTTTTATATTAAAATCGTATAACTTATGGATAATAGAAGTAAAGGATGTTAAGAAACGATTTCCTTATGGTTGAATCATAAGAAAATGAAGAAATAAAAATTAAAAGTTAGTTTATAAATTTCTTAAAAGCTTTTCATATGAAGTATGAATCGCTTGATGTTAATGGACGATTTGGATGAGTTATATGAACTCTCCGATGTTATAAGGATGAATTATCAAACATATAACTTTAAAATGCGAGAAAACGTAAAATCGTAATCATAATATCGATTAAAAACGAAGAACACGAAGAACGCGGTAAGAAGTGTTGATGGACAAATTGAAAACCATCGTAAATTAGATGCTTATGGTTGGTTAGGATCATAGATGAATAACCAATGGATTGATTCCATTTGGTTTGGTGTAAAAATCTCAAGTAACAAAGTTATGGCAAAATTTACGGGATTAGATGTTAATCAACAAAATCGTAGAATTCCCGGAACAATAGTCAAAAGTCGTCGTTTAACTCGAAAACCTTGGTTTTTGATGGCGTATCATAGAACTATGTATTTAAAAGTTGCGGACTCAAGAACGAATGAGTTTTAACTTATAATGAAGAAACGAGCTATGAACGTTCACAAACGTTTAACGAACGCATGATAAAAATTTAAATGGTGAATTTATCATTAACGGATTTAGAAACTTATTCTGTCGGGATAGAATTGAAGTATATGAGATATGTAAGCTAATGGCTTTCGAACAAGCCAATTTCAAGTTATAACGATCACGTTATGAGCCCGAAAAGAAATCATAATGAAAAACTTAAAAAAAATTCAAGGGCTCAGGGCTGGCACCACAACGCCACCAAAGCCTAAGGAATTAGCGCCGCAGCGCCTACCCTGGAGGCTAAGCACTGCCACCCGGCGCCGCAGCGCCGAGTTTAAGCCTAAGAGTGGCACCGCAGCGCCCTTAAGGAAATTTTCTCCGACTGGAGATTTTTATTATCCAACTTTTTGGATGGTAATTAAGGGGCAAGCATGAATGCAATGTTCATGAAAAGAAATAGCTAGAATGATGAGTAAAACCTTGAGTTTGAAGATGAAACGTCGAATAAAGGTTATAAAACGACGAATATGTAATACGTAACCGATATCCGGGGACCGTATTCGCATTAAAACGAACGTATGAGATTGCAATGATTGTAATTCCTTAGACGTTGAATGAAGTGGGTGACTTATAACATTTCGATGTTATGATGTCGTAATGAAAGTTAAGCGTAAAGCGTAGAAACGCTGTAAACGCAACGTAGTTACGATGAACGATCGGTCTTAGCATACGACACACAATATGGCTTAAACATTATGAGAGAACGATGAACGTGATGTTCATGTAATGGATTACGAGTGAGAGCGATTAAAACCTTAAGTAAAGGTTGAGTGGAAGTTTTAAAGATGAGCAACGTCAATGTTGTGTATGTAAACAATTTTTGTGAATCGTATTTGCTTCGAACAAACGTCCTAAGCATATATAGGTTGTGTGACTTAGACGTTGATGAAAATAGTAAGTAAGATATGTAATTATCAAGAAATTAGTAACGAACGGTAATGAAGTTAATGATGGTCCGAATTCGAATCGGATAAAGAATGGTGGAAAGCAATGTAAGCGTAAAACACTTAACCAACGTGAAGGTGTTATGTATACGTGTAAGTTAAACGTGCTTAACATACACGCCGTGTATGGTTTGAACACAAACAAATGAAGAGTAATGAATAACGTGTAAACGTTGAAAAACCGAGTTAATAATAATAACTTGAATAACGTTCCGAGTCAAATATACTGTGACGAATGAGATTTTTGTAATTTATTTTAAATATTTATTGACTTAAATAAATATTTTTTTTGATTTATTTATTGAGTTAAATAAATATTTGATGGAATTGTGGTAGATTAATTTAATTAAATGTGTTACATTAATTAAATTAACGTGGGTTAATTTTATAGTTCAAAATGTGAATTTAATTGAGAAAATTAAATTAAATGAGTTGTTTAAAATTTATGATGTTGTTCTAATTAATTTAATAATTAATTCGAGATTTAATGATTTGTTATAATTAATAAATAAGAATTTTAATTATGTGATGATTTGATTTAATGTGTAATATTACCTTTAATTTAAATTTAAATAATATAATTTGATTAATTAAAGTGTGACAAATAAACTATATAATAAATGAGTTAATTAAAATAAACTAAATAGGAGTTATTTTTATATAAACCAAACATGGCCTTAGGAATATTGGAGCAGTTAAGTGCATTATGGTTTTAACTGATACCCATGTTCTGCCAGTTATATTATATGTATTGTTATAATAATTCATTATATCAGTATTCTTCATATATCATATTAGTTTGCTAAGTCGGAGAGAAAAGAGAGAAAATTTGAGAGAAAGTGAGATTGTAGAAGAAGCTTGGAGAATCTGTGACAACCCGAAGATTTATAAGATCTTAAATGATTAGAATAAAGGTTAAAAGAATAAACCTAAATGTGAATTTGAGGAATAATTTAAAATTTTTAAATAAGAACCTATATAATTCACTATTCGAATGAGAATAGAGAATATATGAGTTACAAACTTTCTAAACCCTAGAAATTGAGTATATATGTATTTGAAGAAATATTGAGGATAAGGTACTACGATACATATTAAGTTTGTATAATTATGTGAGTATTTATAACTTATTAAGTCAATTAGGACTAATAAGTTAATACACTTAGTGGAGTATGTTATAACTTATGTGAATTATGTGTGATTAAATAAATATACATTATATAATGTGTATACATTTATTTTGTATAAAAAGAGAATTAAGAATAAGGTTATATAACCTAATATACATATTAGGTAGGGTAATTCAATACTCTAAGAAATTTATTTTTGCACATCTTAAATTATTAATTGTATAACCTAAGTAAAGCAAGTCTAATTAGGTTATAAAATTAAAGATATATGAGTAAGAAATTTATTTATAAAGGTGTGTAATGGAACCCTAATTAAATGATTAAGATAAGATAAAATTATAGAGTATGGAACTAAGCTAATGTTATAACCCAAAGAATTAATTGAGTAGCTCAATAAGTAGCCCAATTGTTAATTAAGCATTTTACTTGTAGCTAATTTCATTTAAGGGCAATTAAATTATTAATCTAGCCCAATACATCATGTATGAAACAAATGTTATGACGGCCCAATTTATTTATGAGTGAAAGCTCAAATTAATTTTTGTCAGTAAGCAAAACCATAAAATTGCAAGCACAATGAAAAATTAAATAAAAGCCCAAGTTGAGCCCAAGTGGGGAATGGTATTATAATCATTAATAGAAACAATTAAGAAAACAAAAGTGGAGATAAAAAAAAAGGCCACTTGGCCGAATTTTTGGTGGAGAGGAAAAGGAATGGTGGATGTAATGATTTCTTATCACTTTAGTGGGTAATAGCTTTAAAGGTGTCATCAATTAAATGGTGTCAACACATTAGTCTTTTATTGCAAGCTACCTCATATGATAAGAAAAGATATGGATAGATTTTATTTTAATGAGATAATATAAGGAAAGATATGGGTAGATTTTATTTTTATAAGATAAGATAAGGAAAGAGAAAAGAAAAGACAAAAATAAAAGATAAGAAAGAGAGAGAGGGGGAAGGAAAAGAAAGAAACGTGAAAAGGAGGGAGAGGAAAGAGGAGGGGGCGGAAGCCCCTAGGGGAGGAAGGGAGGAGAAGAATTCTCCATAGAAGAAGAAAAAGAAGAAGAAGAAGAGGATGAAGAAGAAAAGCAAAGGTATAAATCATTCTTCTAAATTTTATTCTCTTTTCTTTTAAAAATTTGATGAAAAGGGGTTTTTAATATGAAAGTGTAAACCCTTCAATCTATGTGTTTCATGTTTGGATTTACCCATATGGGGTGTTAATTGGGTTGGAAACCAAAAGAAAAGTGAAATATTTTTCTTGTTTGTAAAACTGTTTTGGATCAGTCTTCCTCGGGGGCAATTTCGTTTGCTTTTTGTACCTTAAAATTTTGAAAAAAATTTGGAGTGATAATATTAGAAGATATGAAGGTCCTGTAAAAATTTGAGAATTGTTGGCCATACAGTTTGAGATATATGGATTTTACGTGAAGGGCTATTTTTATGAAGCCACCCAAATAACTCTCTGTGTATAAGTCCAAAAATTACAAACTTTGTACTAGAAGTACATGTGTATAATTGGAACTTATTGTAAAAATTTTAGAATTTTTGGAGCTAATTTCAATTTATGAAAAATCTTAGAATATTTGGCTATTATGGACTATTTAAATATAGTAAATGTATTTGAAAAATTCCGAAAAAAATATATGTTCAATACGGAACTATATTCTGTCAAATCTCAGAAAAGAAATATTTTTGAAACTGATTTGGTATTTTTCATGGAAATAGTTCAGTTATGAACAAATGAGTTAAATTAGTTATGTGATGTTGGAAATTTGGAAAATAGGATATTATGGTTTGAAAGCCCTATATAGGGTATATAAAGATTTTAATGAGGGATTTGGTCATTGGTGATGAAATCTTATGAGTATGGCATTTTAGATTAATTAAATGCATTAATTAGTAAAGTGTAAACAATTAAAATAAATTATTTATAAGTTTAAGAAATGATTAAAATATTATTAGATGAAGATATTATTAGTGATTGGTAACATTTAGATTAAAGTGTTATTAAATTATTAATTTAAAATATTATTTAATGATTAATAATATTAATAAATAAATTTAATGTTATTAAATAATTAATAATATTAAATAGTGTTTAAAAGAGGAGTTAAGTTATTAATTGAATATTCATTAGGCCATATTGAATGAATAGTATGATGAATTGGAAAATAGTTTGCTGGATTGTAAAATAGCTTGCGAAATTTGTGAATCCAGGTTGCTGAATTATAAAACAGTTTGCTGGATAGTAAGACAAATTAAATCCAGGTTGCTGGATTGTAAGTTAGTTTGAATTCAGGTTGCTGGATAGTAGGTCAGCTTGAATCCAAGTTGTTGGATTGGAGATTAGTTGAATCCAGTTTGCTGGATTGAAAAACAGTTTACCAAATTGAAGAATAATTTCAATCCAGGTTGCTGGATTGATATATTTAAATAATCCATATTATAATATTAGTATTTGACTCACTGGATTATGGAAAAACACTTATAATATGAAGGATTACAGTTTTAAGTCATAATGTAGATGATAAAGTAATTGAAAAATTGCAAGGAACGATAATAATACTGATGTTGTAAGGTGTTATCTAATATTTGCTTATGTGATTAAGTATTAGATGAGTTACAGATAAAATAGTAATATTATGTTATAAAGTATGATATGCTGATTGAAAGACCAATCTTAACAATGATAGGTCTTTTCAATAAAGAGAGTATAATAGATTGTGTAGCAGTAATTGACGCACAAGGAAAGTTCCTTAACTCAAACTCGAGTTATTATATTTCAAGCATGCTAGTGGTTTAATTATTGTTAATTATTCCACATCTATGATAATTATTGTTATTCGCACTTAGTGCAAGTTTCATATGTTAATCAGCTATGAAAGGCTGATCACCTTCATTACCCTAAGGTTCAGATAAAGTTGTTCATGGTCCTTGTTGACATTAAACGTTATTGATTCAGTCATTCAATTATTGATATGTTAATTCATGCTCTTTCACAATTATCATATTGCTGAAAACTTGAAAGAGTATTCTTTCTTTCAATCATGTTATATCTTTATTGAAATTAAACTTGCTGGGCAAAATTGTTGCTCACTCTTGCTATATCATGATAACAATTTACAGATTAAGACGAAGGCTTGAAGAAGGACAGAGACAAGAGCAAAGTACAATAATAGATTGTTATGTGAATAACTATTTA
Organism: Panax stipuleanatus; assembly: GCA_020205555.1. Lineage (NCBI taxonomy): Eukaryota > Viridiplantae > Streptophyta > Magnoliopsida > Apiales > Araliaceae > Panax > Panax stipuleanatus. Next base: position 52,950,205 of record CM035115.1, on the reverse strand, counting down.
GTTATCTTATGAAAATCTTTTGTAATTTTGAAGGTATGTATTCAGTTAAGGTTAATAAACTTGGGAAAATGTTATAGAATCATGTGAAATAAACACTATATGTTTAATTTTTCTGCATTAGATGATAGAATATTTATGATAATGAAGTACCGTAACGTATCAAGTCTGAGGTTCTTGGGACTGGGATTTGGGGGCGTCACAGAATCAAAGAAAATTGTTCCATCATCTACTAATCAATTTAAACAAACAATCAAGTGTAATTTCTTGATTCAAACTTTAATTTACGTTCTTAGTTTTCTTCATGAAAAGTTATTTGGAGTCTTTGTAAATGGAGTTTCATGGTTGAAATGTTAAGAAGTTGATTATATATGTTTATTAGTATGCATAATTCGTTTGTATATGATTTGTATGTGATTTAGAGTAGTAAATAATGAAATTATATTTAAAATTGGAGTTTTGAGTTTACAGAGAAGTAGTATTTGAATATGGCTTATATATACAAAATTTTATATTTAAATTGCATATTAATCGGTGAATTGATGATTGATTATGTTTGTACATGCAAAAACGAAAAGAATGAAACTTAAACAGACTGATTTGACGTTATAACGAATTTGTAATATGTGATTTCATGAAATTTGATGAAACTTTTAAAAATAGTATTAACATGGAATTTATGGGTTTCAATCTAGTTGTTTATGTGATTTAAGTTGTTAAAATCATGCTATGAATGTTGTAAAACATTTCTGTAAAGTTCAGAACTTATGGGTATCATTAAATTTGTTGTTTGAGCGAAATTTTGGCCTATTTTGGGTTATTTTGGCTTTTTTCTATGTTCTTCAAGAACTTTGTCTGCGTCTCACTGTGTCGCGGCACCGCAGCGCCTGTTCTGTATAGAAACAGAGTGCTACAGCGTCCTAGAAGTGCTTGACGTGGAGTCATGGCGCCGCAACACTTGTCAGAGAGTAAAAAAAGCGCCGCAGTGCCAGGACCTGAGCTACAGCCCCTGTGGTAGGCTTAAGTGTAGCGCGACAACACCTGGTCGCGCCGCAGCGCTGACTTCCAGTTCATTCTAGGGCGCTGTAGCGCCACTTGGCAGTTTTGCCCAGAAATGAGATTTTTATTGTCTAAGTCCAGAACATGTAATTTAAATGTAATTTAACGAACATGGAAATGTGTTAATCATATATTGAGATGTTAAAATCGATTAACAACATATCAATGATGTTTTTACATGATTAATCGATAAGTCAAATATGAACTTAAACTTGTTATTTGTGAAGTCCAATAATGTGTTTAAGAACTAATGTTTGTGATTTGATTAATGTAATCAGACTTAGAGTTAAGTTAAGACAAAAGAGAATATACTCATGATGCTAGTTATATTATAAGTAATTGGTATTGTGAATATAATGGTATGTAGGATTAATTGAGGAGCGTGAATAGTAAAAGTAATTTATGCACGAGGTAAGTTTCCTTACCCTATCTTGATTACAATTACGCAAGTCTTAAATCCTATTCTTATATTGAGCAAGTGTCGTACTTTGGTTATTCAAGTTCATGATTCCAAATGAGATGATTTAATTCTTTGAAAGTTATACTTTGATTATTCAATGTTGATTCACTCGTATACATTTGAGCTTAAATCTTTAATTTGAATACCATTTATATTATTGCATTGAACCTTGAATGACTAGCGAACCCTTTTTGATTCGACTAGACCATAGTTGATGAGCGTTTTAAATTCTAGAACTACTGTTGAAGCTTATCCAAACCAAACTTCCTTTGGTGCAGACTCTGATGTAAAACTTAGATGAACAACCCTTTATAGAGGATTATTTTATGCGTTAGCGTTGAGATGTTGTGCACATACATGGTACTAAGGGTTGATCCCCCTAAGTATAAGAAGTAAGGTCTATAAAGTCTTAGGACTGTTAAAGGTTTAAGGTAGACAAACTTGATAACCTTGGACATAGTTCTTGATCTTGTGACCCTCAGATGTACTTTTGATTCTTATTTTCTATCATGGTTCAAAAGTCGAGCTTTCTATTATCCAGTATCCATTGTTTACTCGCGTGTTATCATTATTATTATTATTGCTATACTTGTGGGCAATTGTTGCTCACTCTTGCATGATAACATTGCAGTTAAGGTTGAAAGGGTTGATGAGCCATCTACTAGTAAGGCAAAGGCAAAGCAAACAAGTGATGAAGACTTGTTTATTATTATTTGAGAATGTTATTGTTAAGACTTACTATGTTATGTTTAAGACTTATTTGCTTATGATATTTCCGCATTTGATGTTTTAAGGTTAGATAACATGTGGATTGATTATTTATGATGTTGTAACCCCTTAAGGAGAGGATTTCTCTTTTTAATTATGAGTTTCAATTATTATGGGTAGTTAGATGTGTTATTATTGGACAGTGAACACCAAATCATGTGGAATTGAAGTACCCGTATTTGGGGGTGTTACATGTACCGGACGTTGTAAGATATGAAATGAGAATTAACTTAACGAACATTATAGTTTTAATGGTTCGGATAAGTTAAATTTAAGTTGTGGTACAATCGTAGTCTATAATGGTTGTTGTATAGTATCTGGGCTAAACAATTCCTTTAGAGAGCGACTGTTAATACTAACTAGCAACCAATTTAACTCGCTGTGAAAGACAGTGTAGACGAGACGGAAAACTAGTTTGTTGGTTGTTTGTGGGAAACCACTCAGCATATTGTGTTGAACACTATTAGAGACTCGATGTGTGCTAGGTAGAAGTGTTATAAGAAGAAGATGAGAATGTAAATCTATCGTAAAAGATGATTTTAAGGTTTATGCCATCTCCGTATGTTATAATACCGAAGGAACAAAAGTAAAGTTGGTCGCGTAGACTTAGATTACAAGGACGCGAGCCATAGAAAGTAAACTTAAGTTTAAACCAATGCGTAAGTCAATTATATGACAAATTGGTGTATATATTTTTTCCTTATGTGATATAGGGATTGCGGTAAACAGTTCAGCGTAAAATAATTTGTATCTGTGCGTAAAGCAAGTTTCCTAACTTCATTCATATTTTAATGAATGCTAGTTTCTTAAACTTTCCCAGATGTTGAACTTGATAAGTTTTACCTATGTGCAAGTGTGTGATATTTGTGCAAATTGTTAGTATGTATGAGGCTTTGTGCCACAATGTTAACACTTTGGTGTTTTAGTGAAATGAACTGTTTTGTGATTGAATTATTTCATGTTAAGAAGTTCTGTTTATACATGAACCGTTATTGTTAAGTCTGTGCTAATGATTCTAGCTAGACATTATGTTAATAAAAAAGTAGAAGAATGAAAGTATTTTCAAAGTGGATGTGACTAATGTTTTAAAATGATAGGAATCAGACTTATTCCTATTATTAAAACTAATCCATAACCATTGTTTGGTTATTGGAATGTTTAAAAGAATTTTGATTCTTTATTTGGTTGTTATTCAACTGCTATGACTTGTTGAGTAATTGAATGCTCACACTTGCTTTAAATAAAAACATTTTCAGCGAACGATGTTAGAAGGAACTAAAGGATCCCATAAAGATTAAGTTGACCTGTGTCCTGTGAAAGTGCTGTTCATTTTATGAACAAGCGTGAAGACTCAAGCCAAGACTTGTAAAGTAGAATAGTTAATTAAACTATAAAGTAGTTTAATGAACTAATATGTATCTTTTGTGGCAGATGAAAGTCACACTTGTAATATGTAAAGGATAATGTAATTACCGTTATTTATAATGAACGAGATTTTAAGGTAATAGAACTTGGGATTTGCAGATGTATGTTGTTGTATTTAGTTATATAATGATGTATGTTTGGAATGAGATGTACTCGTGATGTAAGGAATCTGGGTTTGAAGATAGACTGGATTTCGGGGCGTCACATTAATCATCAAGACTAACTATACCTCTAATTATCCGGGATATCACATTCACCCCTTCTTCTAAGAATTTCATCTTCAAAATTTCAACATACTAGTCTTCTTGATTAATTGAGTTTCTTACTCTTTTCTCCAATGAGTATTTCTTCTGTCTTCATATCTTACCACAACTTCTCTTTGAAGAAGAATAATTAGGAAATAATTAGATTCCTTTAAAACTTTGCATATAATGATGAGGGGTCATAAAGTCTATGAACTTTTAACTAGGTTTTATAGTATTTCACCGCAACCATTCTTCACCGACATGTTTACAATCACAAGGAAACTAAATTACCTCTTCCAGTACGTTAGGTGATCAACCTATCGTATATTCCTTATTTTCGGGGTTGTTCACCTCAGACATAACGTAAGATTTCATACTAAAATAATTTGGTTTGACATAACTTCTCAAAGAAGGCTCAATTTTCATAAACATGACTCAACATTTGTCTAGCCAAATCAAATAGCTTAGACTATACCAATAATTTGGACATCAATCAAAATATTTGTCTAGCCAATTCATTTGGCATCGACTAATCTTTAAATAGTTCAAAAATACTACAAACCATTTTATAATATCATGATACCGCACTATTATAACAGCACGTTGAGGATTCTGTCATTTTGTGACTTTTTCATCCTACATCATACCATAGTGGGCTGACGATCCTATGATCACCTCCACACTAAGTTAGATTGCATTGATAACTCCATCTTTTATCATCTCTGCATGAAATGCATTAATGATATAGAAAATACATTTTGATATTTCAAATGAACTTTGTCTGGCCGAAACAATTAGCATAGACATACAAATAATAGTTCTTTTTAAAACTCATTGATTCAATCATTTGATCCAATATTTTTTCTTTTTAAAAATTGTACATGTTAGCACAAGGTCAATAAATTTGGAATTCTAGCATAGCTAGAAGTTTGGAATATCCATTTTCTCCATTCACTTCATCTTACTTTATTGTCTCACTTACGATAATTCTATCTTCTCTAGCACTACCAATGCTCGTTATACTGAAAATGATTAATTCTCAGTCTACAACATTCATATACCTCAATATAGTTCATCAAACTTATCACACTTTATGTGTTCAGGAACTTTTCATAATAATTTGAGTTTAGGAACTTATCCTAGCAATATGTATTCCAAGAACCAATCAAGGACTATCTATATGCATAGGGGTTCAAAATCATACTATATAACTATGAGTCACAAACTTTTCACAAGCATGAGTTTAAAAAACTCGCACCTATCTTAATACTTTCTATCTATCCAATATATATATGGGAAAAGATTCACCTTCTCATCATATACATATTGATAGCGCAACATTAATATTCCAATGATTATCATTGTAATAAACTAAGTAGTTGTTAGACCAAGCATAAACCTTTGCCCATAACAAAGGTTTATACACTTAGCTATCACATGAGTCCTCAATTGAAATTCCATAAAATTCTAGATTTCTCTTTATTTAGCTTTAAGTCGTATTTCATCCTTTACAACTCTTCTGAGTTTTCTTCCTCGTGCTAATTCCTAGTACCAATTCTTTATAGCGTTAAGCTATATCTTCTCAATTGTTTAACAGAATTTCTGTCATTTCATTATTCAATGTGATCACGTCGTGATCTCATCTTATAATAGTTTTACATTACGATTTTCTTTACCCTATGATCGCTTCATTATACGATCTTCTTACTTTTCTTTCAGATTATAGCCTAAGGTACTTTCACCTAAGGTTTATAACCTATCAGCTCTAATACCAACTTGTAACGCCCCCAAATCCTGTCTATCTTCAAACCCGAATTTGGTACATCACGAGTACATCTCATTCCATACATACATTCTTATATCCTCAAGATGTGATCAAAAACTCCAAATATAAGAAGATATTTCTTCAAATCCCAGATTCTATTACCTTAAAATCTTCATTACATATAAATAATGATAATTACATTATTCTTTGCTTTATTACAAATGTGACTTTTATTATTCACAACAGATACAAATAAGTTTATCTAATTACATTTACATTGAAACACTCATCTATATAATGAATAGCATCTCACAATGGCCCCTATCGGCTTGCCACCGTACTTCACAGGATTCTTTAGTTCGTTCTATCATCGCTGAATATGTTTTTATTTTAAGCAAGTGTAAGCATTCGATTGCTCAGCAAGTTCTAGCATTTTTATAACAACAAACTCATATAGTTTTTCTTTCGAAAACTTCAATAATTGAACAAGAGTTATGAAGCAGCATGAACATCAGGAATAATTCTGGTTCCTATCATTTTAAAACATCAACAACATTATATTTACATAACACATTTCGTTTAACACTTCTATGACTTAACTCATCCTACACGATTACATATGTGAAAAGAATCACCTTTTCATCATACGTATACACAAACCTAATACTCAACACACATCGAGTTTTCTACAATTATCAATCTAGCAAGCTGAGTGGCTCCCCACTAAAAACTAACGAAATAGTTTCCCGTCTCATCTACACTATCATTTACAGCGAGTTAGATTAGTTAGTAGTTCATGTTACACCTTTTCTCATAACAAAGGAGTCGTTTAACTCATATACTACACATCAACTATTCAAAAGTACGACTGTATAACAACTTAAACTTAACTTACCATTCTTAACTTTGCCTTATTGAAATAATCAACAAAAATTCATTCTTTAAATAGTTCTAGAATAAACAGAACTCTTACAACTTGAACAGTTCATTCATAGAATAATTCAACTTAAAAGCACGTAAGTGCAAACAATTGACGCGTAACATAGTTCATGATACACATCTTGTACAAATATAATGTGACAACCTAGAAAATTTTAAGATCTTGAGTGATTAAAATAAATGTTAAAGAATAAAATCTTTAGGAGAATTAGAGGGCTAATTAAAAATTTTAAAGAACCTATATGGTTTGATTTGAATTTGTAAGCAATGTAAAAAAATTAAATGAGAATGATAGAAATTTTGAAAAAGAAAGAAAGAGAATTTTTTTATTAAGGAAATAAATTTCAAATGAAGAGATGCTATAAGGTTAAAAAAATGTGTATATGTATAGGTATATATATATACTTAGTGTTGTGCTATATATATATATTAGCAAGATGAATGATAATGATAAATACATTATGACTTATGTGGGACATGTGTGAGATTAAGTAAATACATATATTATAAATATGTATATATATTTATTCTTTATATAAAGAGAATTAAAGAAAGCTTTGTAGCCTAATGTTATAAATTAGGTATTGGAATTAAATAACCTAAAGGTTATAGTTGTTGAAAAATTATAGTATTTAATAGACTAACACTAAAAGATTTGTGGGACATGTCTCAACATATTAAATTATTTTGTATGAATATGTGAGTAAATGAATATGAATATTATGTGATTGTTTATATTTGTTTATTATATAATAAACAAATAAAAGAAAACTATTGTAACCTAATTATTATATATTAGGTATAAGAATTAAATAACCTAAGTGTTATAGTTATTGAGATTTCTAGTATTTAAATTTTATACTAGTAAACTAACCCTAAGAGATTTATTTTATACGTCTCAACTAATTAATTCCATAACTTAATTAAAGCAAGTCTAATTGGGTTATAAAATTAAATGTACATAAGTAATTATTTAAATTACAAATTAGTGGAATAAAAACCCTAATTAACTGATTAGGATAAGATAAAATTAAAAGTATTTGACTATGATTGTGACAACACAAATTTTCAGAAACTATTAAATAAGAATTTATTAAATAAAATTCTTATTATGAGATGTTTTGAGTTTGAGTATGTGTATATATATGTTATATTGTAGAATATGTGGTTTGGTGTGAAGAGAATTATATATATATATGTATTGGGAAAAAAGAGGTTTAATAGTTAAATAAACTATTGAAGAAAATAAATGAAGTTGTTTCAAAAAGAAAATTAATTGAATAATATTAATTAATTTAATTAAGTTAAAATTATATTACGAGATAATATAATTTGATTATTATTATGACAAAGAAAATTATTATGAATTAAGTTTCATAAATAATGTGAGTGATTCACTTAATTAAAATAGTGAATTAATATGAATATATTTGTTTTAATAAACTGAGAGATTGATATATATCATATATAAATGTAATATGTTAATATAGTAAGATTGTGAGTTTTGTAAATAGTTAAAAATATTTATGGAATTGAGTAAATATTTGACGGAAATTATTATGAAATTTTTTTAAGTTAATTAAATAATTAAATTAGAGGATTAATGATTTGTTGAATAAAATTATATTTCTATTGGCTGAGTAAAGATTGTGTTGGCTAAATAAAGATTATGATTAAATTAAAAAGTGTGAGTTTTGTAAATAGTTAAAAATATTTATGGAATTGAGTAAATATTTGACGGAAATTATTATGAAATTTTTTTAAGTTAATTAAATAATTAAATTAGAGGATTAATGATTTGTTGAATAAAATTATATTTCTATTGGCTGAGTAAAGATTGTGTTGGCTAAATAAAGATTATGATTAAATTAAAAAGTGTGACATTTGGTGTAGATTATAATAAGAATAATATTAAAATAAATTAAAAAAGGTTATATAGTGTGCTAGCCAAACAAGGTCTTATGACCTTTGGTGGGTTGTAACTGCTGAGACCCATGTTCATTTTAACTGACGTACGTGATGTTATATTCCATCAGTTTATTTTACGTGTTATTTGGCTAAGCCTAAGAAAGAAGAAAAAACATAAAGAAGAGAGGAAGAGAGAAAATTGAGAGAGAAATAGAAGAAATTCTATGTAAATTGAGAAGGTTTTGAGAATCAAAGAAGGAAGAAGAAGAAGAAGAAGAAGAAGAAGAAGAAGAAGAAGAAGAAGAAGATTCATATCATATATCCTAGATTAAAGAAGAAATCAAAGGTAATAATTTGAATTATAAACTCTAGTTCATACTGTCTTGAGCTTTTCATTTAAAGATGGATTTCTAGGGTTGATTTGTTAAAGTATTGGTTATAAGTGTTAATGGGTATGAATAATTCGTTTTATATCATCTATAAGTGGATTTTGAGTAATCAAATCCATGAAAACATGTTTTAAAATAAAGAATTGAGTTTTTGGTTGAATATGTACATTTTGGCTTACTTTGAGACTAAAATTGATGGTTAGTTCATATCTAGAACCTGAAATTTGGTGTTAGATGTTGTTAATGTATTGAACTATGAAAACAACGCAAGTTGAACGTGTAACGCCCCGAGATAATCGAACGTTTATGTAAATAAATTTTATTTGATTTATTGAATAAAATTTGATTATTTTTTTATTAAACTGAGTAAGCTAATCAAAGGTCGTTCTATGACCTAGAGAATGCATAAATGGTTAGGATTCTGACTACTTGCTAGAAATAATTGATGTGAATTTATGAGACGAAAATAAAAGATATCCGAAAATAAAATATTTTTGAGAAAAAGACGAAATAGGCACTATTCACATGACCTAAGCACAAGGGTTAGGGTTTGAGAACCCTAAGTCTTTCTAGGAGATTGGGATGTCGGAATGACATTTTGTCGAAAGATTTGATGATATTATATCGTGAAAAGTTAAGTAACCGGAGAAAAGTTTTCCCGGAAGGAAATCACTATTCATCTGTTTGTGCTTGAGAATTATTCTTGAATTTTCGAGAAACGTGTAATGATAGGATTATAAGACGGGATGTAATATCTAATAATATTTCAGTTATGGCTCACGAAGTTTTCACGTGAGGACTTAAAACACTAAGGGTTAGAAAGATTAAAACCTAATAAGAATTGGTTAAGTATAATAATAAATGGTTATTATATGGAATAAATACGAGTATAATACGAGATATTATACGAGTATAATACAAAGAGGATACAAGAATTAATACAACGTATAATATGAATTTTATACGAAGTAAATATGTTCAAATTGAATTAAATTTAATAACTTAACCAGTGGGTTGAACCGATGGGTTAACGGGTGGGTTAAACCCATGGAAAAAACCCATGAGCACATGTGTGACACATGGGGTGACAAGGTGGGCATGTGGGGTGCATGTGCTAGCACATGGCTTCACATGGCAAGACATAGGCATAAGGAGGTTTGGTCCTAATGACCAAACTACCCTAAGCCTTGCAATTCTATAAATAAAAAGCTTTGTTAGCCATTTTGGTTGTTTGATCAATTTCACCAACATATTAAGAGAGAGATAAGAGAAGGTAGTTCATTCCTTGATCAGAAAATCAAGAAAACCAAGGAGCTAAGAAGTAATTGAATCTTCATATTCAATCACCAAAGATCATCAAAGGTATAAAGATAAGAAATTTGATAGTAATTCAATATCTTTCAATATAGATTTGATAGAGAAGTGAATTGGTGGTGCATGATTAATAAGAAGTCATAAGGTTGGCTAAATGGTGAATTAAGAACACTAATAAGCCGTGAGTAATGAAATCATATTAAGTGATTAAGTAACTAATGAAGAACTTATCAAATACTTGAGTATTTGCATGATAAGCTTGAGAAACCATTAAAACTTAAATGTTTAGAATGGTTAGAATCATTACAATCAAGGGATTGATTATGTGATACCCCCAAATCCGGATACTTCAATTTCCACGGGATTTGGTGTTCCTGTACAAATATCACATATATATCTACCCATCGTAAATACAGAAATATAATTAAATAGAAATCCTCCCCTTAAAGGGTTACAACATCTGAATAACTGAATACATCACTCCCATGTTGATCTAACCTTAAATCTCAATGCAAAAACATAAACAAATAAGTCTTAAACATCATAACATAAGTCTTAATAGATATTCTCAAATAAAATAACTAGTCTTCATCACTTGTTAACTTTGCCCTTGCCTTAGCTAGTGGAAGGCTCGTCGGACCTTTCGTTCTTAACTGCAATGTTATTATGCAAGAGTGAGCACAATTGCCCACAAGTATAAAATATAACAGTATAATAACATGCAAAAAAGTTAAAGAGTTCTGAATAATAGAAAGCTCGACTTTTGAATTAAGAATGAATAATAAGAATTAAAGTATGTCTGAGGGTCATAAGACCTTGAACTATGTCCCAGGCTGTCAAGTATTTCTACTTTAAACCTTTAACAGTTATAAGACTATATGGACTCTACTACTCGTACTTAGGGGATCAGCCCTTAGTACCATACTGTGCACAATATCTCAAAGCTAAAGCGTAAATAATCCCCTATAACAGGGCTGTTCATCTCAGTTTGACATCAGAGTCCGCACCAAAGAAAGTTTGGTTTGGATAAGCTCAATACAGTTCTAGAATTTAAAACGTTCATCAACTATGGACTAGTCGAATCAATAAGGGTTCACTAGTCTTATAAGATTCAACAATAATTGATATTCAAATCCAATAATAAATCTCAAGAGTAAACAATCGAATAAGTATTGTATAACTGAAGTAATACTTTAAAGAACTTATAATATCTCATATGAAACTTAACTTGAATGAATAAGAATAAGAACTTGCATCATGATAATAGTTCGAGAATAGAAATCTTATTCAATAATTGATTTGAGTTTAGAAAACTTGCTCAATATAAAAGTAAGGTTTAGAAACTAATTGCGTAATCGAAATCGAGTTAGGGTAAGGAAACTTGCGTAATCGAAATCGAGTTAGGGTATGGAAACTTGCCTCGTGCACAAGCTACGGTTATAGTTCACGTCCTTTAATTAATCATACATATCAATCAATTCACAATACTAATTAAGTATAAGTTCGATATACTTATCGAATCACAACATCGGTCTTTGAACACGTTATAAGACTTTACAAATAACGGTTTCAATCACGTATTTAACTTACTAATTAATCACGTAATGTAAGTTACTAAACTATTTTAATATCTCATTATATGCTTAACATATCCTCATGTTCATTACATTGGGTTAACTCATCATGTTAGGGGTAAAACTACATAAAATTTCCATTCCTGCTCTGTACCCCCCGCCGGGGCGAGCGTATGATCTGCAAGGGGCTAGCCGGGGCGGGGTTCTAAGGAACAAAGGCCCGCCAAGGCGGGGGTGCCTCTGCTGGAAAACTGCAGTTCGCAAAAAATCCCAAAGAAGGCCAAATAAATCCAAATTAAACCAACATGACAATTTTTAATGTTACCCATGAAGTATAAGCTTCATAGAAACATCATATAATAATTCTAACATGCTTTTAACACTTTAGATCACGTAATTACTCAAATTAAAACAAATAAATTCACTGTTTTTGATATTTTGAAAAGTTTCCAGATAATTCATGAAATTTCACATCACAGCTTCATTATAACTCCGAATCAGTCCGTTTAAAGTTCGTTTTGTTCATTTAAACATGCATAATCATAATCAATCATCAATTTAAAGTTAACTACGCAATTAAATCATATAAATTGGTACATATGGCCATATTCAAACTTATCATACTATGTAACTTTTAAATTTCTAAATAAAACATAATTACATGAAATTGATTTCTTTAAAGCATACATAATTGATGGAAGTCATGTTATAATCATATAATAACACATATATAATCACATCATGCATTAATCACCAAATTAGTTGTTTAGCTAGAACCTCAAAACACACGTTAATGGAAAAACTTGAAAACATAATTTGTAAACTAAAGATGAAGGAATTACCCTTGCTACTTGTAGAGATTAGATGATATAAACTTCCTTTGTTTCTTCAATTTTCTATCAATTCTCTCAAGTTCTCTCTCAAACTCTCTCTAAGTTCTCTGATGAAAATATACGATATATGATATATAATGAATACTGATTATATGTAAAGCCTAATATATAATATACGTATAATATATATATATATATATATATATATATATATATATATATATATAATTGTCAGGTTAGTGGGGATCAGTTAATTCAAATTAACTGACACCCACTCCCTTAAGGCTTTGTTTGGTTATCTACTTATATACTCCTTTCTCCTTATTTTAATTAAAGTATTTATTATATAGTTTAATTGTCACACTTTAATTAATCAAATACTCTTATTTAATTTTAATTAAATAAAATATAATACTCCACAATAAATCACATTATCACATATTTAAAATTCTCATTTATTAATTATGTGAAATCTTTAAATCTCTAATTAATTATAAAATTAATTAGAATAACATTATGCTTATTAAATAATTCATTTAATCAAATAAGCTCAATTAAATTCATACTTTGAACTATAAAATTACTACACATTAATTTAATCCATGTAACACATATAATTAAATTAATCTGCCACAATTCCATCAAATAATTATTTAACTCAATAATTAAAACATCGATACCTCACTAAATAAATCATCAAAATATTTATTTAATTCAATAAATATTAAAATTAAATTACAAATTTCTCGTTTGTCACATCTTTCCCCCTTAAAAGGATTCTGTACCCAGAATCACGGTTCTATTAAATTCGTCTCGTTACATTCTCCCCCCTTACAAAGATTTTGTCCCCAGAATCGCTTACACATAACTTACTTAAATAAGTGTAGGTAAGTCTTCATTATATGTTCTTCGAGTTCCCACGTAGCTTCTTCAGCGTTGTGGTTCCTCCATATTGCCTTAACAGAAGGTATCACTTTATTTCTGAGAACTCGTTCTTTCCTGTCAACAATCTGAACAGGAACTTCTTCATAGGATAAGTCTTTCTCAAATTGTAGGGGTTCATATTCAATCACATGTTTGTAATCGGGTTTATAGGGTCATAAGACTGAAACATGAAAGACGTTGTGGACATGCTCTAGCGCCGGCGGTAAGGCTACCTCATACGCAACTTCTCCTATTCTTCGCAGCACCTCAAAGGGTCCAATGAACCTCGGCTCAATTTCACCTTTTTGTCAAACCTGATCTTTCCCTTCCAGGGAGAGACTTTCAAGAAAACAAAGCTACCTGATTCAAATTTTACAGTCTTGCGGTGTGGGTCAGCGTATTTTTTTTGCATATCCTGAGCCGCTACCAATCTTGTCCGGATCACCTTGACTATCTCGGCTGTCTGTTGCACCAGTTCAGGTCCAAGCAATTGTCTTTCGCCGACTTCATCCCAGTATAGTGGAGTTCTGTACTTCCTGTCGTACAACGCTTCGTAAGGCGGCATGCCAATACTTGCGTGGTAACTGTTGTTGTAATCGAATTCGACTAGCAGTAGTTGGTCATCCCAATTTCCTTTGAAATCCATGATGCACGCTCTCAACATATCCTCTAATGTCTGGATCATTTTTCCGCTCTGCCCGTCTATATGAGGGTGATATGCCGTACTCATTCTCAACTGTGTCCCCATGCATTCCTGCAGTCGATTCCAAAAATTTGATGTGAAGCGCGGATCTCAGTTGGAAATAATCGACATTGGAACTCCATGCCTTGAAACAATCTCTCTCACATACAGTTTTGCTAACTGGTCTAAGTTGAATCTTATCTTTAACAGAAGGAAGTGTGCTGATTTTGTCAATCGATCAACGATAACCCATACTGCGTCGTAGCCTTTCTGAGTTATCGGAAGGACAACTACAAAATCCATCATAATATGTTCCCATTTCCATTCTGGGATCTCTAGTGGTTGTAGCAACCCACTTGGCCTCTGATGTTTTGCCTTCACTTTCTGACACATCAGACACTTGACAACACATTCGGTATCATCTCGTTTCATATTCGGCCACCATAAATGTTGTCGGAGATCCTGGTACATCTTGGTACTCACGGGGTGAATCGCATATCGTGAGCTATGAGCCTCGCTCAAAATTTTCTCCTTAATCTCTGGCACTGGCGGTATCCAAACTCTGCTCTCAAATCTTAACAGTCCCTTACTGTCCACCTTAAATTTCTGTTCATTTCCTTCGGATATCATCTTCTTTATCTTCTCACATTCTTCATCCTGAAGTTGTGCATTTTTAACCTTATCTAGGAAGGTTGTACCAGCTCCTAGTTGGAACAGCTTTTCGTCAGTCTCCATAGGATATCTCACCTCTAATTCCAGCTTCCCCATTGCATAAATTAGCTCCTCCTGGGCAGTCAACATCATCAACTTCTCCCGACCTGTTCTGCTTAAGGCGTCGGCAACCACATTCGCTTTACCTGAATGGTATAAGATTTCGCAATCATAATCCTTTATCAATTCTAACCATCTTCTCTGGTGCATATTCAAATCTTTTTGTGTAAAAATATATTTTAGACTTTTTTGGTCTGTATATATATTTCACACTTCTCTCTATAGAGATAGTGTCTCCAGATGTTCAAAGCAAATACCACCGTGGCCAACTCCAAGTCATGGGTCGGGTACCCCTTCTCGTAATCCTTCAGTTGTCGTGATGCATACGCAATGACTTTGCCATTTTGCATAAGCACACAACCTAGTCCTTTATTGGACGCATCACTATATACTATAAAATTTGCTTTGCTATCCGGGAGAGATAACATAGGTGACGTACTCAACCTCTTCTTAAGCTCTTGGAAACTTTCCTCACATTTCTCCGTCCAAACAAATTTCACCGATTTCCTAGTCAAATTCGTCAATGGAGTTGCGATCTTGGAAAAGTTCTAAATGAATCTTCTATAATATCCTGCCAATCCAAGAAAACTTCTTACTTCCGACGGTGTCTTCGGCTGATCCCAATTTATAACAGCTTTAACCTTGGAGTGATCTATCGAAATTCCATCTTTATTGATCACATATACGAGAAATTGCACCCTATTAATCCAGAATTCACATTTTGAAAGCTTGGCATACAACTTCTCCCTTCTCAACGCCTCTAATGTCACCTTCAGATGTTCAACGTGTTCCTCTTTGGTCTTCGCATACACCAGAATGTCTTCGATAAATACCACTACAAATTTGTCCAAGAATGGTTTGGATACTCTGTTCATTAGGTCCATAAATGCTGTAGGCGCATTTGATAGACCAAATGACATAACCAGAAACTCGTAGTGACTATATCGAGTCCTGGATGTTGTCTTCGGAACATCCTCTATCCTCACCCTCAGCTGATGGTAACCACTTCTCAGGTCTATCTTCGAGAAATATCTCGTTCCCTTCAGCTAGTCAAACAAGTCATCGATCCTAAGAAATGGATACTTATTCTTAATTGTGACCTTGTTCAGCTCTCTATAATCGATGCAGAGCCGCATCGTCCCATCCTTCTTCTTAACAAATAACATCGGCGCTCCCCACGACGATATTCTCGATTAAATATAATTCTTGTCCAAAAGCTCTTGTAGCTGCACCAACAATTCTTTCATCTCTACTAGAGCCATACGATACGGTGCCTTCGATATTGGAGCCGTTCCTGGCAGTAAAATTGATCACGAACTCTACCTCCCTATCTAGCGGAAGTCTTGGCAAATTGTCCGAAAATACATGCACGAAGTCTCTCACGACTAGTATTTCCTCTAATTTTGGGTTCTCTTTTCGACTATCGACTATGTAGGCTAAATATCTTACATAGCCTTCTCTTAATAACTTCCTGGCATGCATCATCGTTAGACAACTCTCTTGTCTAGGTGACTTGCTTCCATAAAACATAACGTTTGACGGAGTCATAAGGTTAATACACTTTCTCTGGCAATCAATTATTGCTCCATAATTGAATAACCAATCCATTTCCAGAATAACGTCGAATTTCGCAAGTCTAATTGGAATAAGATCTACGTTCATTACGTCACACTTAATATCCACCTTACAGTTCTGGTGTACATACTTAATAGGAATCACTTCCCTATTCGCAATCTCTATGTCCATAGGGTATTCTAACACGTCCTTAGGAAATTCTAAGTTCTTAGCAAAGTCATCGGATATAAATGAGCAAGTAGCACCCGAATCAAATAATACATATGCATTAACATTATTGATCGAAATGATACCTGACACCACATCGTGAGACTGCACAACATCTTGTACTATCATATTGAATGTCCTGGCGGTAGGTCGGTTAGTTGTGGTTGGTCCTGTAATTGTTAGAGCGTTGCCACCACTGTTTCCCCTGATTCCACCTGATCCTGTCCCTCCGGACACTTTCTTGGGGCGGTCTCTAGCCAGATGGTCCTTCGACCCACATGTGAAGCAGGAGCCCTTCTTAGGGTTAGGGCAGTTAGGTGCTATGTGGCTTTCCTGACCACAATTATAGGAGACTCGTTTACCCTTCATGCAGACCCCTCAGGTGGTTCTTCCCTCAGGTCGGACATGCTTTAACCCTCTTCTTCTGGTTTCCCTGCTGATTCGCGGTTGATGTGTTGTCATTCCACCTTCTATTTTGATTATTGCCTCCACCAGTGTTACTACCACTCGCCTTGTTACCTTTTACTTCTCTCTTCATCTTCTTCTTCTGCTCCTGGTTGTACTTGGTAATAGCATCGCTTCCACCTTCAGCGAGAATTGCCTTCTCTAATACTCCAGCAAAGGTGTTCAACTGGAACATCGACACCTTGCTATACAACCAGCTTTAGTCCCTGTTCAAACCTCATTGCCTTTCTCTTGTCGGTATGCACTTGGTATGTGGCAAACCTAGCCAACTCATTGAATCTCGCTGTATATTCTGGTCCGGACATATTTCCCTGCTTGAGCTCTAGAAATTGAACCTCCATCTGGTTCTGTGAACTTGTCGGGAAGTACATCTCGAAGAACATCTCCTTGAACCTCTCCCAGGTGATCACACCTTGTCCACCCCTGACCTTATTTGCCTGCCACCAATAACTAGCCTCTGCCTTCAGCATGAATGTTGTGTAAGTCGTCTTCTGATCCTCACTGATTCTAGCGACGTCAAAAACCTTCTCCATTTGCATAACCCATGTATGTGCTTTTATTAAGTTCATGGATCCCATAAATTCTTGCGATCCCACCGCCTTGAAGTCCTTGAATGAAGTGTTTGGTGAGCTTGTGGCTGGTTGTTTAGAGCTCCAGTCAAAAGATTCACCAATTGCTGGACGGGGTTGGCGTTAGCATTGGCGTCGTCGTTATTAGTCGACCATTCTTTGGCTGGTTGACGGTTAGGGAGTCTTCTCGGCGGCATATTTCTATTAAGATATATACTTATTAGATCTTTATTCAATCTTTTAAATATTTAAGGTTTAACTTAAATACTTTAAGATAACACTTGACATCTCAAATAAACTCTGATATTTTATTTAATCAAAATTTTTAGACATACGAAGATAACATCACTGCTATTTACATCAACTATCCCGAAATAAAGAATCTTTAGGATTTAAATCAGCAAAATATTCCTTTGTTTATAATCACATCGAAATTTACATTATTTAACTAACATGAAATATTCACATAATTATACTGTTCCTATCACGGCCTTCTAAGGCGTCGAACAGCTTTGCTGTGCTCTTCCTCCATAATGCGGAATATCGTCCTGCGATTCAGCATATACCAAGGTAGATCCTCGAACTGAACTGGATAGCACATAACCCGATCATGGACCTTATCAATCGCGGCCTGAAACGTATAGCCTGTCTCCTCGATCTTAGCCTTCTTTACTCAATCGTTATCTTCAGCAATCTCTGCACATCGTGAAGCCCTCATCCAAGAATCCTCTGCTATGGCAAGCTTCGCTGATTCCTCACGTAAATTATTCTTCAGCTTTTCTATCTCCTCAGACTTCTGCTAACCTTGGCCCTTCTCATGAACTAACTCCCACTCCACGTTTCCAAGACGTGTATACAGAGTCTCAACCTCACCATCCTTCTACTCGATGGTAGTCCGCTAGGTAACTGCTTGCTCCTTCAGCTCCCGAACAGTATCCTGTAACTCTATGTTATGGTTATACATCTCGTCATACATCTCAGCACTGATAGAGTTCGGTGGGAATTCATCAGGGTCTTCAACCTCCTCCTCAGCTGCCTCAGCCTCAACCATAATCTTTTCGGAGTCCTCCTCTGAATCAAACACAGGCTCATGCTCCCAACCAACAACTGTGATCAAAAGAGATGGTTCTCTACGAACCAACTACACCCAGACTGTATGAATATCTTGGGGCTCCTCCTCAATAGCCACTCGAGGTACAACCTCCCAAGGTTGACTAGATCCTCCAACATCCGACATCCTGATAATCAAAATTTTAAGTCTTAGTTATTACGTGATACTAATCGATACTCGCGCAAGTATATAAATACAAACACATAGCACATAAGGTAATTTATTATCTTTCTTAGAGCTAGAAAAGAGTTTTTCGTTACTATGTTATCGAAGGCTACTACCCTAAGGTTTTCCCCCACCTAAGGTTCATAATGTAAGACCCCAACTTTTATGAATAAAAAAATTGAATTTTCTCTATATATTATTTTGAAATAGTCAGGGGTTAATTTGATAATGTGAAATGTTATGGGTAAAATATGCAAATATTTTAAATAAGCAAGTGGTTATAAAATATTCATTGTTGTCGGGGAATATTCGTTTGGTCGTGGAATATTCTTGTTGTCGGGGAATATTCGTACGACGGCGCAGCCATTTGTGAGCCCCACAACGGAATAACTGTCGGATATAGAAAGTGACAGAAATAACCTTTTTATAAATAATGGCAACACTATTACGGTTAAACTGTTGAAATACCCGGTGGTTAAAATACAGTAATACGCGGTGCTGCACAGTAGCACACGGTAGTGCACAGTAATTTTAATTATTGATTCTTACGTTAGAAGGCATTTACTCAATAATTGTTACAGTAATTACTGTTCAATATTTTATATTATTGATTCCGTAATTGCTACAACTGCATAATATTTTATTAATTTAATAATTGCTACAATTGCATAATATTTTGTTGATTCAATAATTGATATGTAGATATGTTATATCAATAATTGCTATGTTGATATTTTATATTATTATTTCAATAATTGTCACTGCACAGTATTTCTCATTATCAAATCAATAAATCATATTATTTGAATAATATTATTAGATAGCATTATTGGCAATGTCTAAGAAAGTTCTGTCTAGGAGGGGCTATTTAATTGCGCGCCAGTAAGGAGAAATCCTTATCGAAAGGCCCCCTCTTTCATGGGAACGACCTGGTTGTCAATATTGCAGTTCTGTAATATTATTTGTGAATAATTAATTATTGATTTATATGATAAGGAAATATTTATTTTATGTGGAGAATTAATGTTGATGTTTTATCAGTATTTTGGTGTGGAAATCATCCGTATGTGGATTTCGGTCACATTTTGTTTGGAATTTGGAAAAATTTTCTTCTACAAAGTTGTAGATAATTAAATTTCCTATGAAAAGGACATAGAATTCGTATTTGTTTTGATAAAAGGGCTATTTATTATGAATTATTGAAGTTGCGAAAATAAATATTTTATTTATTAAAAATATGGGTGGGCCCCACTTTTGTTTTTGGTGGAAAAATTCTAAATTCTAAGCTGGTGTGCATTGGAATTTCAGAGGGTTGAAGCCACCGGTAGCAGGTAAGTCAGTTTTGGTGTTTTAGCATTTTCCTATAAATAGGGTGCTTAGGTTAGAATTGAAAATCACACCAGAATCAGAAGTTTTCTCTCTATAATATCGAGCGTATTTTTGTGAGTATTTAGATACTTTGACTGTTACTATTCAGTGCAAGTTTTCTTCAGTATTATATCCGATATTCCAGTTCGAAGTACTGTTCTTTTGAGGTAAGGGATGCTATTTTCTTTCGTAAACGATGCTATTCTTTTGAATATCATTATACCACAATATTGTCATGGATTTTATTATGAAATTTTTACTTTTTTCGTCGGAGTTACTATTCACGTATACGGCACACTATTCACGTATACGGCACTATTCACTAAAAAATTAAATTTTCTTCTATTTGTCCAAGTTGCTTGTTAAGGTTCCTATCTTTGATTGGATCCACGTTTTGATCTTCATTCTTGAATTTTGCTCCACAATTAATTATTATGGAGTATTCTTGAACTTGGATAAACTAAATTACGAATCCCTAATTTTGTCCTTTATCTCACTAGATTCGTTTTTTTTAAAATATTTTTCATCATCTTCAGTCTTAAATGGTGATACAAAAGAATATCTTTGGCCTGTAGTGCAAAGATGGATGATTATTAGATGAATATCTTTGACTTGTAGTGCAAAGATAAATGATTACCTGATGAATATCTTTGGCCGGTAGTGCAAAGATGAATATTTGATTCAAGATATTTGTTGATTGATGTTACAGGTATAAAATATTGATGATGGACTTTTAAATCATAGAAGATAGTAGACTTCATTCTCTACTTAACTCTTCTAATGAATTGCTATTTTTGCTGCGAATATTGATCTAAAACTTGTTGTCAATAATATTTTATCTGATTTATTGAAGACTAACGATAAATTGTTCTTTATTATCTTATTCATAATATTCTTTACTGGGCTAGTTGAGCTCACCCTTTTCATCTATTGTTATCTTCAGGAAATGAGAATGTCGTAGGGACGAGTCGGGGGACAGAGTGATGGTCCTAGTTAGAGCAGTAGTAGTCCTCACTATTTTTATATAGTGTGATAATAATTGCAATGAGGACTTAGTCCAATGTTTATATTTTTTAGATGTTTGTATTGACACTCACAGTGTCTGGTCGTATTTTTCACGACCTTGTGTTATAAAAGATTGTATTTGGATTCTGTACCATGTGTTTGGCGACTCAGAATGGGTTGGGTTGACTGGACCTATTCTGGGGGTGTCTCAGTTGGTATCAGAGCTTAGGGATATGGTCTCTGGCAGAGATCGGGGAATAGAACTAGGAGGGGAGAGACGAGTAAATCGTTCGCTATTGTGTCCTACCTAAGCTTATCTGATGTTTAATTTGTCAGTCAGAGTATCGGGTTGATATGTTAATTTGTTTAATTAACCCTTATTTTATGGCAGTATTTGAGAATGGCAGTTGAGAATGTTAACAATGGAGTGAATGAGACTGTGGAGACACCTTTAATCACCAACCAGGAGAACGTGCAACAGGAAGGCAATATTCCTCCGGTAAACGACCCTACCAACCAGACGATGAACGAGGAAATGTTTATAAGTTTTTTGCTGTTCATGAAAATCCAGATGAGGGATACTCGTGTACAGAATACAGGTGGAAATAATAACAACACGCGGATTGTCACTACCAAGAAGTTCAAAGAGTTGGGACCACCAGAGTTTTTGGGAAAGCCGGATCCGATTAAGGCAGAGACGTGGGTTAAACAAATTACTAAGATATTTGATGTCTTTGGATGCACGGAGGAATAGAAGGTTCCATTCGCCACCTTTATGTTCCGTGAAGAGGCAGATTACTGGTGGGAGTCTGTGAAGCGTACCCAGCCTGTCGCACTCAAAATATCTTGGGAAGCGTTCCAGAAACTGTTCAATGACAAGTACTTTCCTGAAAGTATTCATCATATGAAGGAGGTAGAGTTTATCAGACTAGAACAAAATAACATGACTGTGTCCCAGTACGAGGCTAAGTTCGCAGAGTTGTCCAGGTTTGCACCTCATTTGGTGGAGAATGAGGAACGTATGACGCGGATGTTTCTGAGAGTTTTGAAACCCAAAATACGTCAATACCTTATTTCTCACAAATTTTCTTTATATTCAGATGTTGTGAACAGGGCCCAATTATTAGAACGAGATAATGATTATGTTCAACCAAGGGACAACAATCAAGGTCGTACTGGTGGCAGCAGTCATCGGAACAATGACAACCAGCAGGGAGGAAAGTATCATGACAGAAGCGGTAACCACTCTAGCGGTAATTATGGCCATAATAGTAGAAAAAGCGAATCGGGGAGAGATTTCAAGAAGAGAAGGTACAACAATGAGAACGTGAAGACGTTGACATCAGCACCAGCATCAACTCTTTCTAGGGGAGGAGATCGACCACTGGTCGTATGCTATGAATGAGGGAAAGAGGGACACATCAGCCCAAACTACCCACAACAATTTAAAGCATGCTATAACTATGGAAAAGAAGGACATATAGCTCGACATTGTCCTGTAGCGAAACCTAGTCCAGCGGGGGTGGTGATTCCAAAGGCGGTTTCGGACAAGTCAAAGTCAGTGGTTCCTGGAAGAGCGTTTGTCGTGACAGCCCAAAATGCGAAGAACCCACACGAGGTGATTACGGGTAAGCTAATCATAAACTCTTGCGAAGTTTACACCTTGTTAGATACTGGTGCTATCCATTCTTTTATTTCTCCTGCTTGTGCTAAACGATTAAATTTGACACCTGAGAAGTTAGACTTTGACTTATCTATTGAAACTCCATTAGGAGAAACCTTCATAACATCTACAGTTTATAAATCTTGCTTGATTCAGATTGGTACCCTTACCTTACTTGTTGATCTTATATCTTTGAAAATACTTGCATTTGACGTGATTTTAGGAATTGACTGGTTAACCACTTACTATGCCAAAATTGATTGTTTTAGTAAGGTTGTTAGTTTTTATATTCCTTACCAACCTGTTGTGCGAATCCAAACAACCAAACCACTAAAATCAGTCAATGTCATTTCATGTCACAAAGCTATTCGTTTATTGAAAAACGGATGTCAACCTTTCTTAGCTCATGTCACTAATCTAAACCAAAATACGTCAAATTTGAATAATATTTCTATTGTTAATGAGTTTCCTGATGTATTTCCCGAAGAACTTCCCGGTCTACCCCAAGAACGTGAAATTGAATTCTTTATTGACCTTGAGCCCGGTACAAAACCCATTTCTAAAACTCTATATCGAATGACTCCTATTGAACTTTAGGAGTTAAAGGTCCAACTACATGAGTTGTTAGACATCGGTTTCATTCGTTCTAGTACGTCTCCTTGGGGTGCTCCTGTTTTATTCGTAAAGAAGAAAGACGGGAGTATACGACTTTGTATTGACTATCGGTAGTTGAACCATGTCACCATCAAGAATAGGTATCTGCTACCTCGTATTGATGACCTATTCGACCAGTTGCAAGGAGCACAATTCTTTTCAAAGATCAATCTTCGTTCTTGATATCATCAGCTGAAGATTAAAACTGAGGATATTTTGAAGACTGCCTTCAGAACTCGGTACGGGCATTATGAGTTCTTAGTCATGTCTTTTGGATTCACTAATGCTCCTGCTTCTTTCATGGATATGATGAACCGTGTATTCAAAGAATATTTGGATCAGTTCGTGGTTGTCTTTATTGATGACATCCTCATCTATTCCAAAAGTCGTGAAGATCATGAGCACCACTTGAAGCTGGTACTTTAAAGACTTCGTGAAAACAAGTTATATGCTAAGTTGAAGAAATGCGAGTTCTTCCTTGAGGAAGTAGCATTCCTTGGGCACGTGGTATCGAAATATGGAGTATCTATTGACCCGGTGAAGATTGAAGCAATATAAAGTTGGGAGCAACCAAAGTCGGCGACCGAAGTGCGTAGCTTTCTGGGCTTAGCTGGTTATTATCGGAGGTTCGTAGAGGGATTTTCTTGAATCGCTACTCCATTAACTCAGTTGATTCGGAAAGATATAAAATTCATTTGGAGCGAGGAATGCGAGAAGAGCTTCCAAGAGCTCAAGAGGAGACTTATCTCGGCACCTGTTCTGACAATACCATCTGGTTCGGATGGATTTGTTATCTGCAACGATGCTTCGGGCAAAGGGTGAGGATGTGTTCTCATGCAACATGGGAAAGTCATAGCCTATGCCTCGCGATAACTCAAGGAGTATGTGAGGAGTTATCCTACTCATGATCTAGAGTTGGCAGCAGTCGTTTTCGCGTTGAAGATCTGGAGACACTACCTGTACGGGGAGAAAGTGGAGATTTATACGGATCATAAGAGCCTTAAATATTTTTTCACTCAGAAGGAACTCAACATGCGGCAACGACGTTGGCTTGAGCTGCTGAAAGATTACGATCATACCATCCAATACCATATGGGAAAAGTGAACGTGGTAGCTGACGCTTTGAGTAGAAGATCATATGCGGGAACGAGTGCGATGATGTCAAGTATACGCGTAGAACCAGCTTTGATTGATAAAGTTAAAGCTGCTCAAGCTACGAATCCAGAGCTGATGAAGATGAAGAAGAAGGTGCAAGAAGGTGAGGTTCCAGAAGCAAGAATCGATGAAGAAGGAATACTCCAAGTCAACTCCAGACTTTGTGTTCCTAAAGATTCTAATTTGAAGTATAAAATCATGATGGAGGCACACAACACACCATTTGCAATCCATCTTGGGAGTACCAAAATATATCGTGATCTTCGACATACATTTTGGTGGAGCAATATGAAGAAAGAGATCACGGAGTTTATTTCAAGATGTTTAACTTGTCAACGTGTAAAGGCGGAGCATCAAGTGTCGAAGGGTCCATTGCAACCACTGGAGATTTTGAAATGGAAGTGGGAACACATTACCATGGATTTCGTTACGGGTCTTCCCAAGGTTTCTCAAGGCATAGATGCGATTTGGGTTATTGTTGATAGATTAACCAAGTCTGCTCATTTCTTGCCGATACGGGAGACCTATTCCCTTGAACGACTTGCTCGTATGTACGTGAGTGAGATTGTGAGGTTGCATGGCATGCCAGTATCCATAGTTTTAGATCGTGACCCAAGATTTACTTCACAATTTTGGGTTAGCTTACAGAAAGCTATGGGCATGGACTTACGATTCAGTTCGGCATATCATCCTCAAACGGACGGGAAATCAGAAAGGACTATTCAAACTCTTGAAGATCTATTGAGACTCTGTGTTCTAGACTTAAAAGGGAGTTGGGATAAGTACCTACCATTGGTGGAATTCTCCTACAATAACAGTTATCAGGCAAGTATAGGTGTGGCTCCATTCAAGGCGTTGTATGGGAGACAGTGTCGTTCTCCAATATATTGGGATGAGGTGGGTGAAGCAACATTATTGGGATCGGAGTTAGTGCGTATGACTACGAAAAAGATCCAAATGATCCGACAACTTATACAAACGGCATAGAATCGACAAAAGAGTTATGCGGAACTTCATCGAATGGACGTGGAATTTAATGTTGGGGACCATGTATTGTTACGTGTTGCTCCGTGGAAAGGAGTTACGAGGTTTGGGAAGAGAGGAAAGCTCAATCCACGATTCATTGGTCCATTTGAGATTCTTGACCGAGTAGGAAATGTGGCCTATAGACTCGCATTACCTCCAAGCATGTCTAGTGTTCATAACGTGTTTTACATATCTGTGTTACGTAAATATGTGAAAGACCCGAGCCACATTATTGAGTTAGAACCGGACGAGATAGCCGAAGATTTAACGTACGAGGAGGTACCTGTCAAGATTTTGGATAGGAAGGAGCATGTCCTACGCACAAAGGTTATACCACAAGTCAATATTTTGTGGAGGAACCATGCTATTGAGGAAATGACCTAGGAGTTGGAATCAGAAATGAAAGCGAGGTATCCTCACTTTTTTGAAACACCAGGTACGCACGTCAATTTCGAGGACAAAATTTCATAAGGAGGGGAGGTTGTAAGACCCCAACTTTTATGAATAAAAAATTAAATTTCCTCTATATATTATTTTGAAATAGTTAGGGGTTAATTTGATAATGTGAAATGTTATGGGTAAAATACGTAAATATTTTAAATAAGCAAGTGGTTATAAAATATTCATTGTTGTCGGGGAATATTCGTACAACGGCGCAGCCATTTGTGGGCCCCACAACGGAATAACAGTCGGATATAAAAAGAGACAGAAATAACCTTTTTATAAATAATGATAAAACTGTTACGGTTAACTGTTGAAATACCCGATGGTTAAAACACAATAATACGCGGTATTGCACAGTAGCACACGGTATTGCATAGTAATTTTAATTATTGATTCTTACGTAAGAAGGCATTTACTCAATAATTGTTACAGTAATTACTGTTTAATATTTTATATAATTGATTCAATAATTGCTACAACTGCATGATATTTTATTGATTCAATAATTGCTACAATTGCATAATATTTTATTGATTCAATAATTGATATGTTGATATTTTATATCAATAATTGCTACCTTGATATTTTATATTATTGTTTCAATAATTGTCACTGCACAGTATTTCCCATTATCAAATCAATAAATCATATTATTTGAATAATATTATTAGATAGCATTATTGGCAATGTCTAAAAAAGTTCTGTCTAGAAAGGGTTATTTAATTGCTCGCCAGTAAAGAGAAATCCTTATCGGAAAGCCCCCTCTTTCCTGGGAACGACCTGATTGTCAATATTGCAGTTCTGTAATATTATTTGTGAATAATTAATTATTGATTTATATGATAAGAAAATATTTATTTTATGTGGAGAAATTAATGTTGATGTTTTATCAGTATTTTGGTGTGAAAATCATCCGTATGTAGATTTCGGTCACTTTTCGTTTGGAATTTAAAAAAACTTTCTTCTACAAAGTTGTAGAGAATTAAATTTCCTATAAAAAGGACATAGAATTCGTATTTTTCTGATAAAAGGGCTATTTATTATGAATTATTGAAGTTGCAAAAATAAATGTTATATTTATTAAAAACATGGGTGGGCCCCACTTTTGTTTTTGGTAGAAAAATTCTGAATTCTAAGCTGGTGTGCGTTGGAATTTCAGAGGGTTGAAGCCCCCGGTAGCAGGTAAGTCAGCTTTGGTGTTCTGGCATTTTTTTATAAATAGGGTGCTTAGGTTAGAATTGAAAATCACACCAGAATCAGAAGTTTCCTCTCTCTATAATATCGAGCGTATTTTTGTGAATATTTAGATACTTTGAATGTTCTATTCAGTGCAAGTTTCTTTCAGTATTATATCCGATATTCTAGTTTGAAGTACTGTTCTTTTGAGGTAAGGGATGTTATTTTCTTTCATAAACGATGTTATTCTTTTCAATATCATTATACCAAAATATTATCATGGATTTTATTATGAAATTCTTACTTTTTCTGTCAGAGTTACTATTCACGCATACGACACTATTCACGTATACGGCACTATTCACGGAAAAATTAAATTTTCATATATTTGTCCAAGTTGTTTGTTAAGGTTCCTATCTTTGATTGGATCCAAGTTTTGATCTTCATTCTTGAATTTTTCTCTACAATTAATTATTATAGAGTATTCTTGAACTTGGATAAACTAAATTACGAATCCCTAATTTTGTCATTTATCTCACTAGATTCGTTTTTTTTAAAATATTTTTCATCATCTTCAGTCTTAAATGGTGATACAAAAGAATATCTTTGGCATGTAGTACAAAGATGGATGATTATTTGATTAATATCTTTGACCTGTAGTGCAAAGATGAATGATTACCTGATGAATATCTTTGGCCCGTAGTGCAAAGATGTATATTTGATTCAAGATATTTATTGATTGATGTTACAGGGATAAAATATTGATGATGGACTTTTAAATCATAGAAGATAGTAGACTTCATTCTCTACTTAACTCTTCTAATGAATTGCTATTTTCGCTGCGAATATTGATCTAAAACTTGTTGTCAATAATATTTTATCTGATTTGTTGAAGACTAACGATAAATTGTTCTTTATTATCTTAGTCGTAATATTCTTTACTGGGCTAGTTGAGCTCACCCTTTTCATCTATTGACCTCTTCAAGAAATGAGAATGTCGCAGTGACGAGTCGGGGGACAGAGTGATGGTCCGAGTTAGAGCAGTAGTAGTCCTCACTATTTTTATATAGTGTGATAATGATTGTAATGAAGACTTAGTTGAATGTTTATATTTTCTAGATGTTTGTATTGACACTCAGTGTCTGGTCGTAATTTTCACGACGTTGTGTTATAAAAGATTGTATTAGGATTCTGTACCATGTGTTTGGCGACTCAGAATGGGTTGGGTTGACTAGACCTATTCTGGGGGTGTCTCACATAACCTACAGCCCTGATATCAACTTGTGACACCCCCAAACCTGGGTACTTTAATTTTCACGGGATTTGGTGTTCACTATACAAATATCACATATATATCTACCTATCGTAAATGAGGAAACATAATTAAATAGAAATCCTCCCCTTAAGGGATTACAACATCTGAATAACTTAATACATCACTCCCATGTTGATCTAACCTTAAATCTCAATGCAAAAATATTAACAAATTAGTCTTAAACTGATAGTAGTGTGCATACAAGCCAATCATGTATGATGATAAAGCACGTACTTTGTAAACAATCTTATTTATTTATTAATAAAATATTCATTTATTAAAGACATTTAATTATCTACATGGTGCTGTTTTTATAATATGTAAATATCCCATAGTTTTAAGCAATGCTTTTAGAATCATGATGATGATCATGCTAATGAGATCTAAATTCTTAGAAAGCTCTAAAACTAAAATAGTTCCCAATCGTGGGATTACTAAAAAGGGGATTAGTAAATCCGGATAGATTGGTACATATGTTGCTTGCTCATTGGATGAGGATGATTGATCTCATGATCATTTGTGTGGAGACACTAAAGCAAGTATGTAGGTGCTTATTGGAGAATAAGTTCACTGAACGTGACTCGCTATGGAATACCTAATGGAGTTTTACTCGCCTGTCAATAGGAATTCCTAATGTGATAGTAGTACAAGTGATCCTTGGACTTGAGATCATCATAGTATCTTGTATGTAATGAATTACACTTTGACTTATTCCTTAAAGTCCTTTAGGGTATATAAAAGGGTATGCTTGGGTATAATGAGTTACATTTGGAGATAATGAATGATCAATAAAGAATCTACCACCTCTAGTAAAAGAGGAGATATGTCCTATGTGATTCTTTAAATGACAACCCAGGAATCCTTGGCCAAGGTAAAATGAAATTAGAAAGGAGTTTCTAATTTGCATTATTTGGAGTTGTGCATTTTCTAATCGAAATACATATAATTAAATAAAATAAGACTTGACAGCAAATTCATGTCTTATATTTAATTGGGACATTGTATGGTGGAAGGATTGAATTGTATGGTAACTATTTACTCACAGGTTCTTTTATGATTAATGTTGAAATCTATATTATCTGGAAAGTCGTTGATCGCTAGGGAGGCTTATCCCTACTGTAGAATAAATATTATTTATTTAAATAGATTATTAGTTTAAATTATTTATTTAAATAAGATTAGAATTGTTCTAATTGATTTATTCACAACCGGTTTAATATAGAGAACCTAAAGGGTCACACCATAAAAGGAAGAATAATTATTTAAGAATGTAATGGCATAATCGTAATAATACATTAAGTGTAATTAATTTAATCTATAGTGATAGAATAAATTAAATAGCTTAATGTTTATTATTTAATATTTTAGAAATATTATATATAAATTAATAAGATGAGTCTTATTAATATTATTACAATTATTATTATTTTAATTTCTAAAGGAGTTTAGTAATTAATTTAATATTAGTACTCTCATTTATTCCTAATAAGATTAGGAGACAAATTAATTAAATGAATTTAATTAATTATTCCCCATGTGGTGGGAAGCCTAAATTAATTAAAGGAGTTTAATTAATTAAAAGAAATCCCATGTCTAATAGGATTAGAAGGGTTGACCAATATCTATATAAGAGGAGTCTTATAATAGATATCAGTTGAGGCAATTCCAATTGTTGGAGAGTACTCCTTTTCTATAGAGGATAGAAAACTAAGCCAACCACCCTCCTTCTTGATAATTCATCTTGCTTGGTGGATCACCTCTAGAGGCCAAACACTTGGGTGGCTAACGTTGATCAAAGGAAAGAATCTATCCCGAAAATTCAAGGAGATCACGAAGAACAAGGAGTTGAACTCGTACCTGTGGAAGCTTCGTTCTACAAGGGTATGATTCCATAACTTCTTATTTATCGTTTTAAATTAATAATTTGCATAAAGGATGATCCGGGTAATGATTTTGTAGAAATTTTTTTAAACTCTGATATACCATGCTTCCGCTAATTTTTGTAATTTGATTGCGTCACGATTTCGTACAAACCCAACAGTGGCATCAGAGCCAAACCTTTATGCAATTATTAATTTATTTTTGATTTCATATACATATGGGTATGTATTTAAAATAATTTATTGGGCATAATTTTATTGTATAAATTTTTTTTTTTTTAAGAAAAAAAAATGACGTTTTTTTTTGGGACGAATCACAATTTTTTTTTTGGGTGCTAATCTTGAATTCTGCAAAGAAAAGGTGTTGTCTCTTTCTTACTCCAAAAAGAAGGTGACTCATCAGGAAAGGACTCTTTTAATAAAAGAAGGTGACTTCTTTTTTTTAAAAATAAATGTGAATTTATATTTTATATATATATATAACCTGATTCTTTATATAAATATATATAATATATACGGTAATATCAAATATATATATATATATATATATATATATATATGATATATTTATATATTATATTCTAAATAATTTTATAATTAAAATAAAGAGTTTATTTTAATCTTGAAATTGGATTTTATGCAATTTAAAATTGCCCATTAAATAATACTCATATATATATATGAATTGTTTTAATTCATGAGATGAATATTTATTTATTGATATATATGATGATATGTATGATAATAAATGGGGATTGATTATGGACTATTTGACCAATGTGATTGGATTTTATTTTAGTTGAATGCTTGAATGAATGGATTTTATTAAATGGGGTCTGTGTACCTCGTCTTCTCTAATTTTTTTTTCTTGATGTAAAATTCTATCTCCATCCTATGTACTTCCCCTTGACTGCTGATCAAGGTTTCTATTTAAATTAAATAGTTTAATGTAATAGAAATAGTTAGAATTATCTTAAAAAAAATTAGAGACCAAGGAGCAAGGAGCAAGGAGCGCGTGAAGACCCGTTTGTATGGAGCCCGGGTTTAAATGTAATAGTTATATTTAAATTTAAATTCTTGCACTCTTAGGTTTGACCTTTTAGTTCACTTGGTGGCTCTAGTGAACCAAACTAGAATAAAAGTCCATAATCAATCCGGGTAGAATATAGTATTCTATATTGCATGCTAAATATTATATATATTATATTTTAAGCAAACATGCTTCGCATGTTTAATAAAATAACACGTATTTTATATATATATATGTGCATGCGTGCTAAATAAGATGAGACAAATAATAACAAATTCCTCAAAGAAATAATATTAAGTCCAAAGCGTTCAAATGATATTTGGAATATCGAACGTCGCCTTCTAGCATGATAAATTACTAGAGTATTAAATATTTAATATGAGCTTATTGTGCTATCCACAAGGCGAGTATTGCATATTTAAGATGTTAATTAATCACATTTGATGCTTATCAAGAAAATTGAACGATCTAGTCTTGTTGTGCTATCCACAAGGACGAACATTTTTCTTTTTTGAATTTATGGAAGTGCTAGGCTGGACTTAACTTAAATCATTTTAGTTCGGATGTGCACACACTTGACCATTATGATTTAAGAGGTAAAATAAAATGAGTTATATAGTGATGTAATTGACAAGAGTTGTCTACCTATTTATTTGTATATCGCTTGTTGTGCTATCCACAAGGTTATATACATTTGAAATGGGATCCTTATTCTCACTAGCAAATCTTTAATTAGATGTTGCCGAACTATATAAGTGAGGGTAATATAGTTTGATAAAATAGTGGGAGATATCAATTTAAAATAAAGACCTAAATTTATTTTGGTATGCAAAATTAATAAAATGAATGTTTGCTAAAATGTTGTTTTTCACATACAGAATTTTAAAAATGTCAAAATCACTAATTTCACTGCGAAGCATACTTGATGCTAATAAGCTTACCGGGCCGAATTATACGGACTGGCCAAGAAATCTGAGAATAGTTCTCACTGCTGAAAAGATTTCTTATGCCCTAAACTCACCTGTCCCTGGAACTATTCCAGAAATAGCCTTTGAGGAAGAGATTGCCACCATTGTAAAGTGGCAAGATGATGCATCTGTGGCTCAATGCATCATGCTCACATCCATGAATAACGAGCTTCAGCGTCAGCACGAAAACATGGATGCTCCTACTATGTTGATTCACCTCAAGGAGTTGTATGGTGAACAAAGTAGGACTGCTAGATATGAGATATCTAAGGAGCTCTTCCGATCTCGGATGACCAAGGGCAAAGTGAACATAAAGGAACAAAAGAAATCTGATCCAGCTAGCGAAGGAATGTGCTTCCATTGCAACAAGCCGGGTCATTGGAAGAGGAACTGCAAGAAGTTTCTGGCAAAGAAGAAGCTTGGAGAAGCTTCGACTTCCAATCAAGGTTTGTTCATGATTGAAATTAATTTTTCAGAAAGTCAAAATTCTACTTGGGTATTGGATACCGGCTGTGGTTTTCACATATGTAATAATGTGAAGGGACTGGTCAGAAGTAGAAAGCTGAACAATGATGAGGTGATCCTACGAGTGGGGAATGGAGCAAAGGTTGCTGCATTAGCTGTAGGAACTTATTATTTAGCAATGCCTTAGGGCAAGTCCATTTATCTTAATAATTGTTATTATGTTCCAAATATTATTAAAAATATTATTTTAATTTCTGTATTGGATATGGAAGGATTTAACGTTGTTATAAAGAACAATAGTTGTTCTATTTATAAAGACGATGTTTTATATGGTGTTGGAAATTTGCGAAATGGATATACACTTGACTTACAAGAAAATATTTTTCAAATTGAACAAACTAAGAAAAGGAAAAGAGATGATATTAATTATACCTACATGTGGCACTGTAGACTAGGTCATATCAATGAAACAAGATTATCCAAGTTGCATAAAGATGGGCTCCTTGAATTATCTGATTATGAATCATATCCAACTTGTGAATCTTGTCTCATGGGTAAAATGACTAAATCTCCTTTTAGTGGAAAAGGAGAAAGAGTTATAGAGTTGTTGGCATTGATTCACACAGACGTTTGTGGACCTATGACAACAAATTCACGGGGTGGGTATTCTTATTTTATTACTTTCACTGATGATCACTCAAGATTTGGATATGTGTATTTAATGAAATACAAGTCAGAATCATTTGAAAAATTCAAAGAGTTCAGAAGTGAAGTAGAGAAACAAACGGGCAAGAGTATAAAGATACTTCGATCAGATCGAGGTGGAGAATATTTAAGTGGTGAGTTTCTCAATTATCTCAAAGAAAATGGTATAATCTCACAATGGACACCTCCAGGTACACCACAGTTAAATGGAATATCTGAAAGGAGAAATCGAACACTGTTGGACATGGTTCGATCCATGATGAGTTTTACCGACCTTCCAATTTCTTTCTGGGGATATGCCCTAGAAACGGCTGTATACCTACTTAACAAGGTACATACCAAATCCGCCCCAAAGACTCCATATGAGATGTGGAAGGGGAGGAAACCAAATCTTAAGCATGTTAAGATTTGGGGTTGCCTAGCTTATGTCAAAAAGTTTGAAAATTATAAGCTACAGACTAAATCCAATAAGTGTAGATTTGTGGGATACCCTAAAAAAACTTTAGGGTATTATTTCTATCATCCAACTGATCAAAAGGTGTTTGTTGTGAAACATGCTGCCTTCTTGGAAAAGGAGTTTATCCATGAAGGGGTCAGTGGGAGTAAGATATATCTTGAAAAAGTTCAAGAACCACAAATTACCACGGATCAAAGTCAGGTACCTGACCAAGTAGAAGAACCTACTATACCACACCCTGTTCGTAAATCTGGAAGAGTACCGAAGATACCTGAGAGGTATGGATTCGTTATAGAGGATGACGATGAGGTACACATCATGAATGATGATGATCCATTGAATTACGACCAGTCTATGAGTAATAAATACTCAGGAAAATGGCTTGAAGCCATGAAATCCGAAATGGACTCTATGTATGAAAACAAAGTATGGACTTTGGTTTCACCACCTGAAGGCATTAAGCCTATTTGGTGTAAATGGGTCTTTAAAAGAAAGACTAGAGCGGACGGCAAGGTAGAGACCTATAAGGCCCGACTGGTTGCAAAAAGTTTCAAACAAAGACAAGGAGTTGACTATGATGAAACCTTTTCACCAGTAGCTATGCTCAAGTCCATTCGGATTTTGCTTGCGATTGCAGCTTATAACAACTATGAGATCTGGCAGATGGACGTGAAAACGGCCTTCCTCAATGGGAAACTTGAGGAGGATGTGTATATGACACAGCCAGAGGGATTTGTTTCAAAGGTTGGAACAAATCAAGTCTGTAAGCTGCAACGATCCATTTATGGATTGAAGCAAGCTTCTCGTATATGGAACATTCGTTTTGATGAGACAATCAAAGAGTTTGATTTTATCAAAAACAACGATGAACCATGTGTGTACAAGAAGGTTAGTGGGAACGCAGTTTCATTCCTTGTATTATATATTGATGATATATTACTGATAAGGAATGACATTCCTATGCTACAATCGATTAAAATCTGGTTATCTAAACACTTCTCCATGAAGGACTTGGGAGAAGAATCCTATATTTTGGGGATAAAGATCTATAGAGATAGATCTAAAAGGATGCTTGGTTTATCCAAGGAACGTACATTGATGCAATGCTAAAGAGATTTAGCATGGAAGATTCCAAAAGAGGTCTCATGCCGATGAGCCATGGAATACCTCTCTCCAAGAAATAGGCCCCAAAGACACCTGAGGAGAAAGCCCGTATGAGTAAGATCCCTTATGCTTCTGCAATAGGATCTATCATGTACGGTATGATATGTACTAGACCGGATGTTGCTCATACACTTAGTGTAACGAGCAGATACCAGTCGAATCCAGGAGAAGAGCACTGGAAGGCAGTGAAGAATATCCTAAAATACTTGAGAAGGACTAAGGATATTTTTTTGTCTACGGTGGGTCTGAATTAAAACTCGAGGGCTTCACAGGCTCAAGTTTTCAAACGAACCAAGATGACAGTAAATCTGTTTCGGGGTAAGTTTTTACCTTGAATGGAGGCACAGTGAGTTGGAAGAGTTCCTAGCAGCAAACAGTTGCTGATTCAGTGACAGAGGCAGAGTATATAGCTGCAAGTGAAGCTGCAAAGGAAGCTGCAAAGGAAGCTGTTTGGATGAAGAAGTTCTTAACTAAACTTGGTGTGGTTCCTAGCATTGGAGAAGCAGTTCCCGTTTACTGTGACAACACAGGAACAGTTGCACAGGCTAAGGAACCAAGGTCTCATCAAAAATCTAAACACGTGTTGCGGTGATTTCACTTGATCAGGGAGATCATTGAAAGAGGAGACGTCACCTTGGAGCGTGTAGACTCTCAAGACAACATTGCAGATCCATTTACTAAAGCTTTAACACAACAGCAGTTTGATCGTCACTTAGAGAAGATGGGCATGAGATACCATGGCGATTGGCTTTAGTGCAAGTAGGAGATTGATAGTAGTGCGCATACAAGCCAATCATGTATGATGATAAAGCACGTACTTTGTAAACAATCTTATTTATTTATTAATAAAATATTCATTTATTAAAGACATTTAATTATCTACATGGTGCTGTTTTTATAATATGTAAATAACCCATAGTTTTAAGCAATGCTTTTAGAATCATGATGATGATCATGCTAATGAGATCTAAATTCTTAGAAAGCTCTAAAACTAAAATAGTTCCCAATCGCGGGATTAGTAAATAGGGGATTAGTAAATTCGGATAGATTGGTACATATGTTGCTTGCTCATTGGATGAGGATGATTGATCTCATGATCATTTGTGTGGAGACACTAAAGCAAGTATGTAGGTGCTTATTGTAGAATAAGTTCACTGAACGTGACTCGCTATGGAATACCTAATGGAGTTTTACTCGCCTGTCAATAGGAATTCCTAATGTGATAGTAGTACAAGTGATCCTTGGACTTGAGATCATCATAGTATCTTGTATGTAATGAATTACACTTTGACTTATTCCTTAAAGTCCTTTAGGGTATATAAAAGGGTATGCTTGGGTATAATGAGTTACATTTGGAGATAATGAATGATCAATAAAGAATCTACCACCTCCAGTAAAAGAGGAGATATATCCTATGTGATTCTTTAAATGACAACCCAGGAATCCTTGGCCTAGGTAAAATAAAATTAGAAAGGAGTTTCTAATTTGCATTATTTGGAGTTGTGCATTTTCTAATCGAAATACATATAATTAAATAAAATAAGACTTGACAGTAAATTCATGTCTTATATTTAATTGGGACATTGTATGGTGGAAGGATTGAATTGTATGGTAACTATTTACTCACAGGTTCTTTTATGATTAATGTTGAAATCTATATTATCTGAAAAGTCGTTGATCGCTAGGGAGGCTTATCCCTATTGTAGAATAAATATTATTTATTTAAATAGATTATTAGTTTAATTTATTTATTTAAATAAGATTAGAATTGTTCTAATTGATTTATTCACAACCGGTTTAATATAGAGAACCTAAAGGGTCACACCATAAAAGGAAGAATAATTATTTAAGAAGGTAATGACATAATCGTAATAATACATTAAGTGTAATTAATTTAATCTATAGTGATAGAATAAATTAAATAGCTTAATGTTTATTATTTAATATTTTAGAAATATTAAATATAAATTAATAAGAGGAGTCTTATTAATATTATTACAATTATTATTATTTTAATTTCTAAAGGAGTTTAGTAATTAATTTAATATTAGTACTCTCATTTATTCCTAATAAGATTAGGAGACAAATTAATTAAATGAATTTAATTAATTATTCCCCATGTGGTGGGAAGCCTAAATTAATTAAAGGAGTTTAATTAATTAAAAGAAATCCCATGTCTAATAGGATTAGAAGGGTTGACCAATATCTATATAAGAGGAGTCTTATAATAGATATCAGTTGAGGCAATTCCAATTGTTGGAGAGTACTCCTTTTCTATAGAGGATAGAAAACTAAGCCAACCACCCTCCTTCTTGATAATTCATCTTCCTTGGTGGATTACCTCTAGAGGCCAAACACTTGGGTGGCTAACGTTGATCAAAGGAAAGAATCTAGCCCGAAAATTCAAGGAGATCACGAAGAACAAGGAGTTGAACTCGTACATGTGGAAGCTTCGTTCTACAAGGGTATGATTCCATAACTTGTTATTTATCGTTTTAATTTAATAATTTGCATAAAGGATGATCCGGGTAATGGTTTTTTAGAAATTTTTTTAAACTCTGATATACCATGCTTCCGCTAATTTTTGCAATTTGATTGCGTTACGATTTCGTACAAACCCAACATAAACATCATAATATAAGTCTTAATAGATATTCTCAAATAAAAAACAAGTCTTCATCACTTGTTAACTTTGCCCTTGCCTTAGTTAGTAGAAGGCTCGTCGGACCTTTCGTTCTTAATTGCAATGTTATTATGCAAGAGTGAGCATGATTGCCCACAAGTAAAAAATATAACAGTATAATAACATGCGAATAAGTTAAAGAGTTCATAATAATAGAAAGCTCGGCTTTTGAATCAAGAATGAATAACAAGAATTAAAAGTATGTCTGAGGGTCATAAGACCTTGAACTATGTCCCAGGCTGTCAAGTATTTCTACTTTAAACCTTTAACAGTCATAAGACTATATGGACTCTACTACTCGTACTTAGGGGATCAGCCCTTAGTACCGTACTGTGCACAATATCTCAACGCTAAAGCGTAATTAATCCCCTATAATAGGGTTATTCATCTCAGTTTGACATCAGAGTCCGCCCCAAAGGAAGTTTGGTTTGGATAAGCTCAATATAGTTCTAGAATTTAGAACGTACATCAACTATGGACTAGTCATATCAATAAGGGTTCGCTAGTCTTACAAGGTTCAACAATAATTGATATTCAAATCGAATACTAAATCTCAAGAGTATACAATCAAATAAGTATTGTATAACTGCAATAATACTTTAAAGAACTTATAATATCTCATATGAAACTTAACTTGAATGAACAAGAATAAGAACTTGCATCATGATAATAGTTCTAGAATAGAAAGCTTGTTCAATAATTGATTTGTGTTTAGAAAACTTGCTCAATATAAAAGTAACGTTTAGAAACTTGCGTAATCGAAATAGAGTTAGGGTAAGGAAACTTGCGTAATCGAAATCGAATTAGGGTAAGGAAACTTGCCTCGTGCACAAGCTATAGTTATAATTTACGTCCTTTAATTCATCCTACATTTCAATCTATTCACAATACCAATTAAGTATAAGTTCGATATACTTATCGAATCACAACATCGGTCTTTGAATACGTTATAAAACTTTACAAATAACGGTTTCAATCACGTATTTAACTTACTAATTAACCATGTAATGTAAGTTACTAAACTATTTTAATATCTCATTATATGCTTAACATATCCTCATGTTCTTTACATTGGGTTAACTCATCATGTTAGGGGTAAAACTACACAAAATTTCCATTCATGCTCTGTACCCCCCGTCGGAGCTGGGGTTGTGACACCCCCAAATCTGGGTACTTTATTTCCACACGATTTGGTGTTCACTATCTAAATAAAACATACATCTACCCAATAATAAGGAATGCAAAATGAATTACAACCTCATCATTAAATAAAATATTCCTTATAAAAAAGGATTACAACCTTAGTCCAAAATTATCCCAGGTCTACAAACCTTAACATAACCAAATAAGTGCAGAAATAAAATATCATAAACGAATTTTATTACAATCAACATCAAAAGACAACAAGTCTTCACTTGTTCATGTTACCTTTCCATTTACTTGTTAACGGTACGTCAACATTCTCGGCTTTAACTGCAAGGGATTATTAAATATGCAAGAGTGAGCAAACAAAAGCTAACTTGAAATACAATAACAATATGACATAACTGAATAACTTTAAAAGATTGGAATAACTTTACTTTCGTCAACAACAAAGAATTGAATAATAATTCTTTCATCAATATTTAGAATTGCGAATATTGAAATCATCTGAGGGTCATAAGACCTTGAACCACGTCATAGGTTATAAACATTTCTATTTAAAACCTTTAACAGTCATATAGACTATGGACTCTTAACTCGTATTTAGGGGGATCAACCCTTCGTACCATGTATTGTGCACAAACATTTAACGCTTTTGCATAGTAACCTCTGCTAATAAATAAGGTTGTTCATCTCAATATTTGATACAAGTCTGTACCAAAAAAAAGTTTGGTTTGGACAGCTAAAAAGAAATTTGGAGTTTCAACTATCATCAACTAAGGAATAGTTGAATCGACTCACAATAACTTAGCATAATTCGATAATATAAGAATTTTGAACCAAAGATAAGCCATAACAATAGACTTCACAATAACTAGGCATACTTTAGAAATAATTTAATGTAATTGAAAGATTAAGTAGATCTTGCTTGAACAAATAAGTCAAGGTCGCATTTCTTCAATAATAACTTCCATACATGTTCAATATGAACATTTGAATAAAAAATAACTTGTACAAGAATTAACAAGTTAAGAATCGAAACAAACTTGTATAATATAAAGAGTAATGATTAGATAGCTTGCATAAACGTAAAAGAAAGATTTAGGAAACTTGCTCAACATGAACAACAAGTTTAGGGTTTAGAAAACTTGCCTCAAGCGCAAGCTACATTTTACAATTATAATTCACTTCCACAATTATCCTACATTTTACATTATGTTTATAACATCAATTAGTACATTACCAAGATATTTAAACTGTTGAACTTCATACTTAAGTTCAACTCACAACGTGGTTTACAACATAAGTCGCTAACTAACCACATACGTGAGTTTAACTCACAACATGTACATTATAAGCATATAACACTTTAAACTATCATGTCGTACCTTATGAAAGTAATATCCAAGTACACACATAATATATTAATATAAGACTTCAAATTATCTTAAACATATCGAAAGTATGTTATCTCATTGTATATTACACTTAATATGCCATCACATTAAGTTAGCTAAACAAACACTGCACAAAAACTCAACAAAGCACAAAAATTTTCTCCGGACAGACCCTAGCCCCGCTAGGGCATATCATCCTAGGCCAAATACCCCGCTGGGGCGGAGCCCCCCTCTGGTGGGTTCCCCCCAGCTCGCGATTGTGTAGAGAAATAAGCCAATTGGTTTATTTCTTCGCACCAAAGTTTGATTGTTATCAACATAATGTACATGAAACTTTATGAAAAAAAAATCTTTGACTCTTAACATGATTTTAACATAAATAAATACTACAACACATAATCAAAACACAAATTTCATAATTTTTGAAGAAAACACCATTGTTAAGCTTTCTTGAAGAAAATTGATATTGTGAGTCCATTTTTTAACCAATTCATGTAATTTCAATAGTATTAACTTTATTTCTTAACATATTATCACACTCCATGATCCATTTAAACAACAATTAACAATCAAACATGAATTTGATAATTTAAAAGACTATTTTCAAACCTA
Source organism: Panax stipuleanatus (assembly GCA_020205555.1). NCBI lineage: Eukaryota > Viridiplantae > Streptophyta > Magnoliopsida > Apiales > Araliaceae > Panax > Panax stipuleanatus. Next base: position 52,908,750 of record CM035115.1, on the reverse strand, counting down.
GTTCACTGTAAATTACTATGAACATGATTTCTTCATGTTGATCGTATGTATGTGAATTTAACTACTTAGACAACTATATGAATCATATATAAACATGTTATAACACATATCAAGCATAAATTTTATGTTTACAACGATTTTATGAAAACTAATTTTAAAGAGAAGTTCTAAACTATGAAAACACTGAAGAACATAACTTATAAATTATGGAGTTAGGATTATACCCTTTCTAGCTTTGATTAGGAGAAAAGATGAAGATGATGATGGTGGTGTGTTTGATTCTCTCAAACTTCCTCTTCCTCTTTCTTCTTTCTCTCTTCTTCTTCTCTTTTCTCTCTAATTCTCTTTCCTTTCTCTTTTCTTCTTTGTTCTTCTAATTCAACTAACGTAAAACTATTTTGTATAACATATAATACGTATACTTACATAATATATGTAACTGACAATTACTTAATATATATAATAATTATCAATTACTAATTAACAATTAATATATACGTTACACAAATTTGAATTTAAAAAGCCCTAAGGCTTGTTTGGCAAAAATAGCTTTATTTTTAAAACAGATTATTATTAGGTAAGGCGCTGTTTGGCAAAACGAAATTAAAACAAGTGCAAGGGCCTCATTTGGCAAAAACACTTTAAATCCCTTTTATTTATTCTTTTAACACATAGATTAAATGTTACACTTTATTTAATTAAATTTCAACCTTCCAATTTAATTAAATAAAAGCTAACATCAATTATCCATATAAAATTTGTCACATAAAAATTATAATTACTTGCTAATTATACTTTCATGCAACGATTAACATATAAAATACATCTAATTCAATTATCTCAATTAAATTAGAATCATACCATAAAATCATTACGCATCCATTAAATAAAATATTAAATATTCTTTTAATTAATATATTATACTTAATTAAATTACTCCACAACAATCACATAATTTATTTAACTCGATAAATAAATAAATAAAAATATTTATCTAATTCAATAAATATTTACAATTAATATATAAAAATCTCATTCGTTACAATCTTCCCTCCTTAAAAGGATTCTGTCCATAGAATCACACATAAAAAAAAATCTCATCTATTACATTCTTCCCTCCTTAAAAAGATTATGTCCCCAGAATCGGTATATAAGAGGTTGCACAAATAATTAAGCAAATAATTGAGGATACGACTTTTTAATTACATCTTCGAGTTTCCACGTGGCTTCTTTAGCACTTTGGTTCCTCCAGATTACCTTAACAGAAGGTATCACTTTATTTCTAAGTACTTGTTCCTTTGTATAACCTATTTGAACATGCACTTCTTTATATGTTAAGTCTTTTTCGAACTGTAAAGGCTCGTATTCTATCACATGCTTGTAGTCGTGTTTGTAAGGTCGTAACACGAAAATATGGAAAACGTTGTGTATATTGTCTAGCTCTGGAGGTAACGCAACCTCATAAGCCACTTCGCCCAATAAATCGAGGACTCAACTTTCCTTTTTTGCCAAATCGAATCATCCCCTTCCAAGGAGATACCTTCAGGAAAGCGAAACTTCTCGGTAAGAATTCTCGATTCTGTCGATGTTGATCAACATATTTCTTCTATCTGTCCTGAGCAGCAACCAATCTTGTCTGATCAGCTTCACAATTTTGGCAGTTTGTTGTACCAGTTTCGGTCCCAATAGTTAGCGTTCACCGACCTCATCCCAACACAAGGGAGTTCTGCATTTTCTGCCATACAATACTTCGAAAGGCGGCATGCCAATACTCGCTTGGTAACCATTGTTGTAGGCGAACTCCATCAATGGAAGATGATCATCCCAGCTTCCTTTGAAGTCCATCACGCAAGCTCTCAGTATGTCTTCTAGCGTCTGAATCGTTCTCTTGCTCTGGCCATCAGTCTGAGGATGGTACACCGTACTCATTCGCAATTGCGTTCCTAGACATTCCTACAAACGTTTGCAAAAATTTAACGTAAAACGCGGATCTCTGTCGGACACAATCGACACTAGAACACCGTATCGGGATATAATCTCCTTAACTTACAACTTTGCTAACTGATCTAAGTTGTATTTAATCTTGATCGATAAGAAATGGGCTGACTTCGTCAGTCGATCCACTATTGCCCATATCGCATCAAATCCATTCTAAGTCGCTGGAAGACCAACCACGAAATTCATCGTGATATGCTCCCACTTCCATTCTGGAATTTCTAATGGTTGCAGTAATCCACTTGGTCTCTGGTGTTCTGCCTTGACCTTCTGGCATGTTAGACATTTCGCAACGTATTCAGCAACGTCCCTCTTCATATTCGGCCACCAAAAATGGTGTCTAAGATCCTGGTACATCTTCGTACTTCCAGGGTGAATAAAATATCTTGAATTGTGAGCTTCGCTCAAAATCTCCTCTTTGACTTCTGGTATTGGCAGTACCCATATTCTTCCTTCAAATCATAATAGTCCTTCGTTTTCGATCTTGAACTTGATTTCTTCACCCTCGGCTATTCTCTTCCGGATCTTCTCGCATTCTTCATTGTGAAGTTGTGCCTCTTTCACTTTGTCTACCAGAGTAGAAATAGTAGTTACTTGAAATAGCTTCTTATCTGATTCCTTCGGATACTTCACTTCCAGCTCTAACTTATCCATCTCTACAATCAACCGATCCTGATCAGTTAGCATATTCAACTTCTCCCGACCCTTCCTGCTTAAAACATCGGCGACGACGTTAGCTTTACCCGGATGGTAAAGTATCTCGCAGTCATAGTCCTTGATCAGTTCTAACCATCTTCTCTGGCACATGTTTAAATCCTTTTGTGTAAAGATATATTTCTTACTCTTATGATCCATATATATCTCACACTTTTCTCTATATAAGTAGTGTCTCCAAATATTCATAGCAAACACCACTGCCATCAATTCTAAATCATGGATCAGATACTCTTTTTCATAATCCTTCAGCTGACGCGACGCATAGGCAATGACTTTTCCATTCTGCATCAGCACACAACCTAATCCCTTATGTGAAGCATCACTATATACCACGAAATTTCCCGTACTATCCAGTAAAGATAACACAGGGGCAATACTCAACCTCTTCTTCAGTTCCTGAAAACTTTCCTCTCACTTTTTTGTCCAAACAAATTTAACAGTTTTACGAGTCAAATTTGTCAACGGAGTCGCGATCTTGGAAAACACCTGAATAAATCTTCGGTAATAACCTGTCAATCCCAAGAAACTCCTCACTTAAGGCAGCGTCTTCGGTTGATCCCAATTCATTATGGCTTCAACCAAAATCCCATCTTTGTCAATCCCGTGGCCAAGAAATTGCACACGTTCTAACCAAAATTCACACTTTTAGAATTTCTCATATATTTTTTCTCGTCCTAGCGATTCTAAGGTCAACCTTAAGTGTTCAGTGTGTTCCTCCTTAGTTTTGGAATAAACCAGGATGTCATCTATGAACACCACTACGAACTTATCCAGGAATGGCTTAAACACCCTATTCATTAAGTCCATAAATGCAACTGGGGCATTCGTTAGACCAAATGACATTACTAAGAACTCGTAATGACCATACAGAGTCCTAAAAGCCGTCTTCGGTATATCTTATCTTCTCACCTTCAACTGCTGATACCTACTTCTCAAATCAATTTTCAAGAAGTATCTAGCACCCTTCAATTGATCGAACAAGTCGTCGATCCTAGGTAAAGGATACCTATTCTTGATCGTAACTTTATTCAACTCCCTATAATCAATGCAAAGCCTCATCGATCCATCCTTCTTCTTCATGAATAAAACTGGCGCTCCCCACGGTGAAACGCTCGGCTGAATATACTTTTTGTCCAGTAATTCTTGCAATTGAACCATCAACTCATTCATCTCTACTGGAGCCATTTTGTATGGAGCTTTTGAAATTGGAGCAGTTCCTGTCGCTAAGTCGATTACGAACTTTATCTCTCTATCTGGCGGAAATCCTGGCAAATCGCTCGAAAATACGTCCACAAATTCCATAACCACTGATATCTCTTCTATCTTCGGGCTTTCCTTACGAGTATCTACTATGTAAGCTAGATATCCTACACAGCCTTGCGTAAAAATTTTCTTGGCTTGCATAACAATTAGACAACTCGGTTGTCTAGGCGATTTGCTACCATAGAAGACTAACTTTGACGAAGTCGTAAGGTTTACAGACTTTTTCTGACATTCAATTATCGCCCCATGGTTGAACAACCAATCCATACCCAGTATCACATCAAATTCCCCAAGTTTTATCGGAATTAAATCTACCCTTAATTCCTGACCCTTAATGTCCAACCTAAAGTTCTTGTAAACAAACCTAACAGGAATAACCTCCTTATTCGCAATCTCTATGTTTAAGGGATAAACTAATTCCTCCATCACCCGAAACGCTATTCTGCGATCCACCATGTACTATGGTAAACCTTGGAATTGAGATGGGTAATAGAAGACGTGATCCTGAGCCCTATCTATAGCCGTATAGAAAGCGTATTCCGTTTCCCTCAGTTTTGCTCTCTTTACTTCAGCCTCGTCTTCAACTCGATAGGCACGTTGAGTAGCCCTCAAGCTTGTTTCCTCCGCTCTGACATGCTTTGTTGACTCCTCATGGATGTCGTGCTTCAGCTTTGCTTGTTCAGCCCGTGCTTCATCTCTATCACTCTCCACGTGAATTAGATCCCACTTCACGTTTCCAATCTCGATGTCTAGCTCTTCAATCATCTTGTCACGTTGCTGTATGGTATCTTCGAGCTCTCCGACTCGACTATGTAGCTCCACGTTGCGGTTGTAGATTGCCTCGTACATCTCAGTATTAGTAGAGTGAGGTGGAAATTCCTCCTCGGGATCCTCCTCCTCCTCTGACTCCTTCGACTCATCCTCGTCCTTATCATCTTGGTCAAATATCGGCTCATGCTCCTGACAAACTATGGTGATTAATGGAGATGACTCCCTCCTAACCAATTGCTCCCAAACAACATGGATGTCTCGGGGCTCCTCGTCTCCAGGCACCTGAGGTAACTTCTCCCTAGCCTGACTGGACTCTCCAACGTTCGTCATCCTGACAAAAGAATTTTAAAATTCAATTATTACGTGATATCGATCGACTCTCTTCCAATACTAAAACATAAATACATAGCACATAGGGTAATTTATTATCTTTACCTATCACCACTATCTTTTCGATCTTCCTATAAGGTTACTACCTAAGGTTTTCCCCCCACCTAAGGTTCATAACCTAAGGCTTTGATACCAACCTGTGACACCCCCAAATCCGAGTACTTCATTTCCACACGATTTGGTGTTCACTATCTAAATAAAACATACATCTACCCAATAATAAGGAATGCAAAATGAATTACAACCTCATCATTAAATAAAATCTTTTTTATGAAAAAGGATTACAACCTTAGTCCAAAATTATCCCAGGTCTGCTAACCTTAACATAAACAAATAAGTGCAAAAATAAAATATCATAAACGAATCTTATTATAATCAACATCAAAAGACAACAAGTCTTCGTTTGTTCATCTTGCCTTTCCCTTTACTTGTTGACGGTACGTCAACATTCTCGGCTTTAACTGCAAGGGATTATTAAATATGCAAGAGTGAGCAAACAAAAGCTCACTTGGAATACAATAATAATATGGCATAACTGAATAACTTTAAAAAAATTGGAATAACTTTACTTTCGTCAACAACAAAGAATTGAATAATAATTCTTTCATCAATATTTAGAATTTCGAATATTGAAATCATCTGAGTGTCATAAGACCTTGAACTATGTCTTAGGTTATAAACATTTCTATTTAAAACCTTTAACAACCATATAGACTATGGACTCTTAACTCGTACTTAGGGGGATCAACACTTCGTACCATGTATTATGCACAAAACATTTAACGCTTTCTCATAGTAACCTCCCCTAATAAGTAGGGTTGTTCATCTTAGTATTTGATACAAGTCCATACCAAAGAAAGTTTGGTTTGGATAGCTAAAAGGAAATTTAGAGTTTCAACTATCATCAACTAAGGAGTAGTTGAATCGACTCACAATAACTTAGCATAATTCGATAATATAAGAATTTTGAACCAAAGATAAGCCATAACAATAGACTTCGCAATAACTAGGAATGCTTTAGAAATAATTTAAAGCAATTGAAAGATTAAGTAGATCTTGCTTGAACAAATAAGTCAAGATTGCATTTCTTCAATAATAACTTCCATACTTGTTCAATATTAAAATTTGAATACAAAATAACTTGTATAATATAAAGAGTAAGGATTAGATAACTTGCATAAACGTAAAAGAAAGATTTAGGAAACTTGCTCAACATGAATAACAAGTTTAGGGTTTAGAAAACTTGCCTCAAGCGCAAGCTACAGTTTACAATTATAATTCACTTCCACAATTATCCTACATTTTACATTATGTTTATAACATCAATTAGTACATTACCAAGACGTTTAAAATGTTGAAATTCATACTTAAGTTCAACTCACAACGTGGTTTACAACATAAGTCGCTAACTAACCACATACGTGAGTCTAACTCACAACATGTACATCATAAGCATATAACACTTTAAACTATTATGTCGTACCTTATAAAAGTAATATCCAAGTACACACATAATATATTAATATAAGACTTCAAATTATCTTAAACATATCGAAAGTATGTTATCTCATTGTATATTACACTTAATTTGCCATCACATTAAGTTAGCTAAACAAGCACTGCACAAAAACTTAACGAAGCACAAAAATTTTCTACGGACAGACCCTAGCCCAGCTGGGGCGGGTCATCCTAGGCCAAATACCCCGCTGGGGCGGGCCCCCCCTCTGGTGGGTTCCCCCCAGCTCACGATTGTGCAGAGAAATAAGCAAATTGGCTTATTTCTTCGTACCAAAGTTCAATTTTTATCAACATAATGTATATGAAACTTTATAAAAACAAAATCTTAGACTCTTAACATGATTTTAACATAAATAAATACTACAACACATAATCACAACACAATTTTCATGATTTTTAAAGAAAACACCATTGTTAAGCGTTCTTGACGAAAATGATACTGTGAGTTCGTTTTTAAACCAATTCATGTAATTCCAATTGTATTAACTTTATTTCTTAACATATTATCACACTCCATGATCAATTTAAACAACAATTAACAATCAAACATGAATTTGATAATTTAAAAGACTATTTTCAAAACTAGTTCACTATAAATTACTATGAACATGATTTCTTCATGTTGATCATATTTACGTGAATTTAACCACTTAAACAACTATATGAATCATATATAAACATGTTATGGCACATATCGCATATAAATTTTATGAAAACTAATTTTAGAGAGAAGTTCTAAACTATGAAAACACTTAAGAACATAATTTAGAAATCATAGAATTAGAATTATACATTTTCTAGCTTTGATTAGGAGAAAAGATGAAGATGATGGTGGTGGTGTGTTTGATTCTCTTAAAGTTCCTTTTCCTCTTTCTTCTTTCTCTCTTCTTCTTCTCTTTTCTCACTAACTCTCTTTTCTTTCTCTGTTCTTCTTTGTTCTTCTAATTCAACTAACGCAAAACTATTTTCTATAACATATAATACGTATACTTACATAATATATGTAACTGACAATTACTTAATATATATAATAATTATCAATTACTAATTAACAATTAATATATAAGTTACACAAATTTGAATTTAAAAAGCCCTAAGGCTTGTTTGGCAAAAGCAACTTTATTTTTAAAATAGATTATTATTAGCTAAGGCCCTGTTTGGCAAAACGAGATTAAAACAAGTGCAAGGGCCTCGTTTGGCAAAAACACTTTAAATCCCTTTTCTTTATTCTTTTAACACATAGATTAAATGTTACACTTTATTTAATTAAATTTCAACCTTCTAATTTAATTAAATAAAAGCTAACATCAATTATCCATATAAAAATTATCACACAACAATTATAATTACTCGCTAATTATAATTTCATGCAACGATTATCACATAAAATATATCTAATTCAATTATCTCAATTAAACTAGAATCATACCATAAATCATTACACATCCATTAAATAAAATATTAAATATTCCTTTAATTAATATATTACACTTAATTAAATTACTCCACAACAATCACATAATTTATTTAACTCGATAAATAAATCAATAAAAATATTTAACTAATTCAATAAATATTTATAATTAATATATAAAAATCTCATTTGTTACAATCTTCCCTCCTTAAAAGGATTTTGTCCCTAGAATCACATATAAAAAAAATCTCATCTATTACATTCTTCCTTCCTTAAAAAGATTAAGTGGTTTGATAACGATAATTAGTTGCTATATAGACTTATAAGTATAATAGAAGTACTATGTGGCTGTGTTAAACTGATTTCGTGAAAGAAATTTGGCATTTGGCCTGGAAACCTGCCGAAGCATGCTGTTCCTAGTTCGAACTGCACACGGCGCAGCTGCGCATAGTTTATACCTAGGTGCAGCGCAGCTGCGCAGCCCCCCTGCATCAGTTGGTTGCATCCTGCTTGTTTTCTGCTATGCGTTAGTCAATGGGTATGGCTTAAAATAGCATGCTAGCTTGTGTAACATATATATATGAATATAATGAGGCAATGTAAGCATGTTTTATTATATTAGCATGCATGGTTAACGAAAAGCATATGATTTCCGAAATAAACTTAGAGTTTCAAAATGGACATCGACTTGTTTTATCCGTTTTAGACATTCTGACTTTTGAGACATGTTTGTATGACCTAGAAACACATGAAATGTATGTTCACTTGTGTAGGTAAGTTTCATAATGAAATACGAACATGCAAACCTTATTGGTAACGAAAATGTAAGTTTTTACAAACGAACTTTTGACATGCATGTACTATATATGAATTCTAATTTTTCAAGCATGTGTATATGGCCTTAAAATGCATGAAAGGCATGTTGACTTGCTTATATATGTTTCATAGTATGACATGGGCATGTGGACTTCATTTGTGAACTTTACTAAATGAAAGTGTAAGTTTGAAATGTAAATCTTGATATGTTATATCAAAGCCTAGATTCTGAAAATTGTGGACATGTTTGATAGTGCCTTCGAACCTCACTAATGTGTCATACATATATACATGTGTACATACCATGTTAGGTGCCTTGATAGTTAAATAAACCCAAGGAAAGCATGAATTAAGCTAAGTAGCAATACTAGACATGTGTATATGAAGTAGAAACTTGCAAGCATGTCTAAAATGTGATCACTTTACATGTTTACATGACAAGCATGATAACTTACGGGAACTCATGGCGTTACTTGACCCTAAGTCATTAGAAATCATGATAGCATGTATGATTGAACTTGGAAAGGTTGAACAAACATGGAAAGACTCTTTAACATGTGTATATGCTATGTGATATCATACGTTGATACTTGAATCTAATTTTGACGGTTGACATGCTATAATGCTATAACTTGCTAAATAGAGTATGTTGCTAATTGTTGTGATTCTTATGCGATATTAATGATATGAGAATAAGTTTAAACTCAAAAAGAGGAATGTTAAGAATAGAAGTTATATTAATATATAACCGTGTAGCTAGGCTAAGACTTAGCTTGTGTGTTGATCGTATGTCCAAGATAAGATATTAAGCTATAATATATGACTAATGGATATCATATATATATACGTAATTATATTACGATAGGGATTTAAAAGTGTTGATTAAATTACGTGGATAAACTACGCTAAAAGCAAGTTTCCTAACTTACACTCTTTTACGGTGCAAGTATTCTATCCTTGTACAATGCAAGTTATCTTACTTACTCGTTCATTGAGCTAGTACGTTAAACTCTTGTGAAAGCTATTATTCATGTTGAACTTGGTATTATTCTTAAATATTGTGAAAGTGTCTATGCCATTCGATTCGGCTAGACTATATGAATGTTTATAAAACTGTCCAAACCTTTTTATTGGTGCGAAAATCTGAAAACTGAGTTGAACAACCCTTATGGTAAGGGGAGTGTTTATTATTGGAAGCCCCAACACACGCGTGATTATTACTGTGGTGTTATGCATAACATAGAGTATTGTAGACTGATCATCTATCATACTTATTTCTTTTGGGTTATTAATTTAATATTGGTAATTCTAGTAGATGTTCAATAGTCCTTAGTGACTGCTCAGTATATAAATTATTTTATCCAGTTGAATACGTTGATAGCCTTTGAATTCATATATATCTGTTGATCTATATTGAACTATCATTTCATACTCCAAAGATTTGATTCGAGCATTATTAAGACTCGTTATTCATGATATTATTCTGAAACCCCGAAATATCTTAGAGATTATACTTTGATATTTCAAACTCGTGTTATAAAACTCTTCACCCTTGTTGTATATTACTTGCTGGGCAATTTGTGCTCATTCTTGCTTATTTAAAACCTTTCAGTTAAGGCGGAATAGGGAGGTGTCTCTAGGAAGGATAAGGGCGAGGGCAAGGCTACCGACTAGCTTATTCCTTTACGCTTAAATTTTTAATATTGTATTAAGATTGTCTTCAAACTATGTTTAAGCTTAAGTAAGATTATGTAATAAGTCTTTATTCGATACTATTATGTAATCTATTAAGTACTGTAGGTTACGAGACATAGGGGAATAATTATAATAAATCATTATAAATTATTCTAGATTAGATCTTTTGCTGTGAATGTGTGATTTTAGTTATTATTGTATTACCATGAGAACGTGACTAACCGAATTTGAGTGACCAAGTGGCGGTCCGAATTTGGGGGCGTCATAATAGTCCTCTAGCTTGACTCTGTCTGACACAACTATCCGATCCCCCGACGATATTTGAGGAACCCTCCATCCATCAGAACTGCCATGTGCTTTTGGAGGCTCCCCATCATGAGAGGACTCAAAATTAAACTACCTAGCATCGGATGTGTATAAGAATTCCCCATGTTGAAGGTTGGGGAGCTAGGCACTGGTTCCGTTGTGCTAGGAAAAGGATTAGGGCATTGAGGTTCACCCAACACAACGGATTCTTCTTCTATTCTCTCTTCTTCTGACCACTATGGTTTCAAGATTGCGGACTCTCTCATATCCTCGAGATCCGTATCTGTGATGTGGCTACCAAGGGGACAAGGGTGTGCAAATTTCACTGGTGTTTCATACTTCAGCGGAGAAGGCTCTTGGGGTATTATCACGGTTGGTTCACAAACATAGTTCTCCACATCCCCAAACGTCTCCTCGATGTCGCCTTCTTTTAGTTCATCCAGCTGCATGTGCACTTCCGGCTCTCCATCAGTTTCTGCATCCATATCATAGTACCAATCATTCTGGGGGCCTTGGCTCACCACTTCAAATAATAGAGGCATAGGAATCTGAAGAACTTGAGTCTTTGTCTGCTCAATCACGTCCTTATTTCTTAAAGCCGTGCTAATTTGCTCCACCCAATCCTGAAGATCCTCAATCGACTCCTCTCGCTCAATTAAGATCTCCTTTTCTGCTTCATCCTCAGAATCCATGTACTAAATCTCCCTAGAATTTTGAGGCTCTTTGCTCACGGCATCTATTACTTGAGAGAGTTGATTCTGAGTCTGTATCCCTTGCTTAATTAACTCCTCTTTCATCAACGCCATATTAATCTGATTTTCCCAATACTGAAGATTCTCGATTGACTGTGATTGATCAATTAAGGTATTTCTTAATGATGCTACGTCACCTCCTTCCTCCATGCTTGCCTTTTCTGTGTTATCCTCAAAATCCATGTATTAAGGCTCATAAGCTGGAGTCTGGAAGGTGCATTCTGGTTCGCACATTGGACTTGGCTCGTTGTAGTGGTCTTGATAATAGCTTCTTGAAGGCTATGGGTTATACCACCAATCCTGCTGATAATTGGGATAAGGCTCATTGTGGAAGTACTCGCCCCCACACTGCTCCTATCCATAACTGATAGGCTCCTGATGGTTCGTGTAGCGTCCAGCACCATAGTCATACGAAATAACTAGCTCTCGACTCTGTTGGGCTGAAACAGTATCCAACTTCCTCGAGAGAACCTCTAGTTGTGCTGATAATCCGGCAATTGGGTCGACGCCATCATTCTCTATTTCTCTTGGTTACTTTTGTCTTGTGTAGTTCCATGGATAGAAATTAAGATCCATTGTTCCTGAAAAGAGAATATACGAAGAGAATTAAACAAAAATAAAAATGTTTAAATTAAGACTAATTTGATTTAAACTAATGTTGGCAAACAGTTATCGAATTAATTCCCCGAAAACGGAGCCAAAAAATTGTTGGTCGTTTTACCGATCAATATATTCGTGCAAGTATACACGGTCAACAAGTAATAGAGAGTAAGTACAGATATCGTTCCCACGAGGAATTAACAGATAAAAGGTCACCAAAGCAGTAGCACATAATCATCTCAGTCTTATTTAAACGAGAGGTAAAGATGTAAATTTAATCTAGACAAGTGATTAAACTTAAACTAATTAATCCTAGAGCAAAATCAGATAATGAAGGCATGAGATTCCAATTTCCCCTAATGATTCGTCTAAGTCGATTCACTTCCAATTAGGTCAAATTAATCATTACAGTGTGTTTGTCGATAACGCTAAGGTGAGAGAAGGCCATCTTTCGATGCACCTAATCCATATCACGTGCAATCCACAGATGATAGACGCACGTGAACACCCACATTACCTAAACCACTATATGTCTATGTGATTTACAAATAATTAGGGTTTAAGTTCAAGTTCTCAATTGACTACGGGCGGAGCTTTGGTATATGTCTATCCTAGGCACAATTCATATGTCCAACGTCATGTGAACATACAATCGCCTGCTACTATGATTAGATCTAAACCTACACTTTGTCTTTCAAGTCCAAGTAGGTTATCAAACTAATTGGTTATGACTCAATTAAGCAATGAAAGCACACATCACAATAGACCATCACATAACAATCAATAAAAACCAATATGGAAGAGAAATCAACATCAACTACTCCTTAGGTTCCATTGAAACCTCAAAATATAGTTTAAGTCATAGACAACTCAATCATACCATCCACAATATGAATATACATTATGAGATTAAAAAATAGAAAGCAAAGAGAGTTTAGAGATAGAAAATGCAAATCTGAGTCTCCAAGCATCCAATATTGAATCTTCAATACATCCACTTGTTTCAACCATCAAGTCTAATAAAATCCTAGAAGACTAACTACTAAACTAGCACTAATCTACTCTCTAATCTACTCCTAATCTAGACAAAAAAATGTAAAGGAAATGGAAGAACAAGCTAGGCTAGGGCTTAAATCCAAAATTGTATCTGCTCTATCTAAACCGAGCCCCCCTTATATCCCATTCTCAAGCCAAGCCCCATTTAAGTGAAAAGTCAAATTTGGTCAAGCTGGGGGTTGGTGCGGCCGCGCGCGCCCAAGCCTTCTTCCTGGCGCGGCCGCGCAACACTGGAAATTTGGAATCTGTAGGATTTTGCTGGTGCAAGGCTGGTTGCTTCATGTTTGCTTTCTTGTCTTCTTGCAGCCTCGTGGCATCACGCTCTAAGGCCTCTTCACCTATATCATCCTTATGCTTTAAGCCAATTTCAGTGCTTTACCTCATGTAAGCGTTCTTTTGCCCTTTTAAGCTCAATTAGCACTCGGAGAGTTCCTAAACCTGAACATCACAAAACAAAGGAAAAACACATTAAAAGAACAAGAGTACTTGATTTTAAGCCACGAAACAAGCTAGAAAATATCTGAATAAGTGGTCCTAAAAACCACTTATCAGAGTTACTATCATATATGCAATGAAATATATGAGACTTGATGTTGATCAGTCATATTCTGGAGATGATCACTATAGGACAGTGACAAACATCTTAAAGTACTTAACTGACACTAAGGATGTCATCATGACACATAATGGGTCTGAATTAAACTAGAGGACTAAACATACTCAAGTTTTTAGACTAACCAAGACGACAAAAAATCCACTTTAGGGTAAGCCGTTATCTTAAAAGGTGGTGTAGTAAATTGAAAAGGTTCCAAACAGCAAAAGGTTGATGGTTTAGTGACAAAGACAAAGTATATAACTATAAGTGAAGCTGCAAGTTGATGTCTTGAATGAAAAGTTCATTACAGAACTAGGAATAGATCCTAAGTCTCACCTTGAATCCAAACATATATTGCGGAAGTTTGATTAAAATAATCATAGAAAGACGAGAAATCACTATAGATAGTGAACTCTCAAGACAACATTGCAGATCCATTTACTAAAGTTTTAACACAACAGCAGTTTGATCGTCACTTAGAGAAGAAGGGTATGAGATACCATATCGATTGGCTTTAGTGCAAGTGGGAGATTGAAAGTAGTATGCATACAAGCCAATCATGTATGATGATAATGCATATACTTTGGAGTCAATCTTATTTATTTATTACCTATTAAAGGCATTTAATTATCGACATGATGCTATTTTTATAATATGTAAAGAACCTATAGTTTTAACCAATGCTTTTAGAATCATGATGTTGATCATGCTAATGAGATCTAAATTCTTAGAAAGCTTAAAACTAAAATAGTTTCCAATCGTTGGATTACTAAATAGGGGATTAGTAAATTCGGATAGATTGGTACATATGTTGCTTGCTCATTGGATAAGGATGATTGATCACATGATCATTTGTGTGCAGACACTAAAGCAAGTATGTAGGTGCTTATATGGGAATAAGTTCACTGAATGTGACTCGTTATGGAATACCTAATGGAGTTTTACTTGCCTGTCAATAGGAATTCCTAATGTGATAGTAGTACAAGTGATCATTGGACTTGAGATCATCATAGTATCTTGTGTGTAATGAATTATACTTTGACTTATTTCTTAAGACCCTTAATATATATCAAAAGGTATGCTTGGGTGTAATAAGTTAAATATAGAGATAATGAATAGTTAATAAAGAATCTACCACTTCTAGTAAAAGAAGAGATATGTCCTATGTGATTCGTTAAATGACAACCCAGTAGTCCTTGGCCAAGGCAGAATAAAATTAGAAAAGAGTTTATACTTTGCATTATTTGGAGTTGTGCATTTTTTAATCGAAATACATATAAATAAAAAAAATAAGACTTGACAGTAATTCCATGTCATATATTTAATTGGAACATTGTATGGTAAAAGGATTGAATTGTACGGTAATTATTTACTCACAGGTTCTTTTATGATTAATGTTGAAATCTATATTATCTAGAAAGTCGTTGATCGCTAGGGAGGCTTATCCCTATTGTAGAATAAATATTATTTATTTAAATAGATTATTAGTTTAATTTATTTATTTAAATAAGGTTAGAATTGTTCTAATTGATTTATTCACAACCGGTTTAATATACAGAACCTAAAGGGTCACACCATAAAATGAAGAATAATTATTTAAGAAGGTAATGACATAATCGTAATAATGCATTAAGTAATTAATTTAATCTATGGTGATAGAATAAATTAAATTGCTTAATGTTTATTATTTAATATTTTGGAAATATTAAATATAAATTAATAAGAGGAGTCTTATTAATATTATTATAATTATAATTATTTTAATTTCTAAAGGAGTTTAGAAATTAATTTAATATTAGTACTCTCATTTATTCCTAATAAGATTAGAAGGCAAATTAATTAAAGAATTTTAATTAATTAATCCCAATATGTTGGGAAGCCTAATTAATTAAATAAAACCCTATGTCTAATAGGATTAGAATGGTTGACCAATATCTATATAAGAGAAGTCTTATGTTAGATATCAGTTGATGTAATTTCAATTATTGGAGAGTACTCCTTTTCTATAGAAGATAGAAAACATAAGTAGTACCGTTGCCGATAGCAGAGGTACCTATAGTGATTTTAGAGGAGACTGATGTGGAAGAGGAAGATCCATTCGAATACTCGGATAACTTTGACTTTGCGTCATTGTTTGATGGTATGTCGGAGGAAGAGGTGGAGACAATGCCTATTAATCCGGTACTGCCTACTGAAGAGGTGGAGGAGTCGACACCGGAGGAGTCCATGAAGGCTCTATTCATGGCAGTGTTGGACATGAACGTCCAATTGAGTAAGGAAGTACATGACCTTAAGCAGGAGTTTCACGATGTCCAGGAGGATAAGGAAGACATGGAGGTCTTCTGGGAAGTTGAGCACGACGAGAGGGTGATGGCCAAGGATAAAGTCCGGGACTTAAAGCTAGAGGTCCATAAATTGAAAACGGAGCTTCTGAATAAGAAGTAAAAGATTATTCTAATGCCCTACATACATAGGAGTTCGCACGAGGATTATCAGCATCAGATTGCTGAGTATCCTGTGGAGGAGGGACATACTCGGCATACGATTAGCCGGGATATAGTGGCCAGTATGGCCAATACGAATTACAAGAATGTCGTGAGGCAGATGTAGTCCAACAGCATGTATAGAAGAATTAGCTATGTAAATATTTGTGTAGCTAGTAATGACGTAAAACCCTCTTTTGTATAAACAAGTGTAGTCTTTTGTAAATCCCAACTTTTGGAAAGTAATTGCGGGATAGTATTATAAATGGCTGAAGCCATGTCATGAGGAACGATGTAGTGTTATACTACGAAGAAGTATCTTAATATAAAAGTTTATTGAAATGCTTGTCAATGTGATTGAGTTAATATTGATTGTTAATAATAACCGAATGAAGAAATAAATAATAACAAAAATGTTTTTGCATTAACAGAAAATGCCGCTAAGAAGATGTTAAAGAAACTAGGAAGAAGAACCTCGTAATGAGGAGGAGCAAGGGAATAATAACACGATGCAAGAGTTTGTGAACCTATTAGCTACGGCTCTCAATTAGACAAAAGATAACGTACGAGTTAATCCTGGGGTAGGTCGGGGGACTACCTTCAAGGAGTTTAAGATTATAGGTCCGCCTGAGTTTTATGGAACTACGGATCCTATAGCTGCCCAGGTTTGGGTAAAAGAAATTGAAAAGGCATTTGTCATAGCCAATGTCAGTGAGGCGCAAAATACTTCTTTTGCAAATTACATGATGAAGGGTGAGGCCAACTACTGGTGGGAGGCAAACCACGGTAGGGCCATAATAGAGGTTGTTACGTGGACACAGTTCAAGGAGTTATTCTTTGAGAACTACATCCCCAGGAGCATGCATGGAAGAATAGAGATTCAGTTCCTAGAACTGAAACATGGGGAAAAGACAGTTCCCCAATACGCAGCCGGATTCAATGAACTGACGAGGTTTGCTCCACACCAAGTGGACACATAGTTGAGAAAGGCGAGGTAGTTTAAGTAGGGATTGAAACCTTGGCTCTTTAGCCGAATATCGGTAATCCAAAGTGTTACCTTTGGAGCCGTGTTGGAGAAGGCAATTATAGCTGAGGGTGGTAGTGAGGCGTTGACCCAGTACCATAAGGAGAAAAAGAATAAGGGTAAGACTGACGTGTTTGTCAAAATTGAGGGAGCCAGCAGGAGTGGCCAGAAAAGAAAGGGTTTCAACTTTGGGAATACCAGGGTAAAGCAAGATTTTCCTAAGAGGAGGATGGAGGCATTTAAGACTTGCTGGAAGGCTCATCTAAGAGTCTGTCTCAAGGGCAAAGCGGTGTGTTACAACTGCGGACAGGAACGACATATTTTGCCTAACTGTCCCAGTCCAAAAAAGAATTGTGGTTGCTTTATTTGTGGATCTACAGACCACATGTCACAGAACTGTTCGAAGAAGGGTTCGGATAGTGGGAAAGGAGCTAGCACTAGTAAGCTAGCGATTGGTGGTGCAGTACCACAGGGTAGACCGACTGCCCGCACTTTTAATATAATGGTCCAAGATGCAGTTGCATCGAGCGACGTCGTAGCAGGTATTATCACGGTCAACGACATAAATGCATATGTTTTGTTTGATTTGGGTGCTACTTGCTCTTTCATAGCATGCCAGTTTGCTAAACGGTTAAGATTACTCCCCGAAAGACTTGTAATACCTTTGAATATTAAGGTAGCAAACGAAGAAGTAATTCCTATTGATTTTGTTCATATGAGTTGTTGTATAGATATTAGAGGTAAATTTTTTTTGATAGATCTTATACAAATAAAATTGGGAGAATTCGATGTAATTCTCGGGATGTACTGGTTGGTTAACCATGGGGCGATTATAGATTGCCAAAATAAAAGTGTGAACCTTCGAATTTCTAAGAAACCCAAGGTAGTGTTTTGCGGTAGTAAATCACCGGGATGCTCTTGTTGTCTAACCATGACGCAAGCCATAAAATTATTAAGGAAAAGATGCGAAGGTTACCTGTGCCATTTTGTTGATACCCAGCGATTGGGAGCAATATTGGAACAAATACCTATAGTCAACGAATATACGGACGTCTTTTCGAGCGATTTGCCAGGTCTTCCACCCGATAGGGAGATCGAGTTCGTTATAGATGTTGTGCCAGGCACAACACCAGTTTTGAAGGCATCGTATAGTATGGCGCCAGTGGAATTGAAAGAGTTGATGATTCAGTTAAAAGAGCTGTTGGACAAGAAGTACATTTAACCGAGTGTTTCTGTGACACCCCCAAATCAAAGTACTTCATTTCCACAGGATTTGGTGTTCACTACATAAATAAAATATAACTAACTGCCCATAAATATGGAATGTAAAATAAATTAATAATTTACAACCTTAATAATTAAAATCTTCCTTATAAAAAGGATTACAACTTATCAAAACCGTTCCTAGGGTTTCTAACCTTAAACATCATCAATGCAAAAAATAAACATCATAAACAATTAAAGATGATTACACATCATATCATAAATATGAAAAAGTCTTCACTTGTTCATCGTGCCCTTGCCTTTGCTAGTTGACGGCTGGTCAACTTTCTCAACTGTGGCTGCAATGGTTATATATATGCAAGAGTGAGCAAAGAAAAGCTCACTTGGAACAACAATCAATAATGATGACATATCACTTAATAAGTTCAATTGAATTGAATAACATTACTATCATCGATAATCAAGAATTTAATATAGAATTTAGAATTCATCTGAGGGTCACAAGACCTTGAACTAAGTCTTAGGTTATAAGCATTTCTATTTAAACCTTTAACAGTCGTTAGACTATATGGACTCTTAACTCGTACTTAAGGGGATCAGCCCTTCGTACCATGTATTATGCACAAATATCTTAACACGTTCGCATGGTAATCCACTATTAATAGGATTGTTCATCTCAGTATAATTTGTAGCGCCCCCAAATTCGGTTCCCAAGAACCTCGGACCTGGTACATTATGATACACCATTTCTATAACTATTGAGGAAGATATAAACATAAATTATTTATACAATAACTTTTACAACATAATTCCCAAGGTCTGTAACCTTAACTTAATACCTGCATTCAATATCCTACACGACATACAATGTCATTTGTAACCTATACTATTACCATTTTAACCGTATAATAATTCCATCTTGGAAATTATATTTGCCTTTGACTGTGTCCGAAGTTTCATCTTTATCTGAAATGTTTATCATGATATAGCAAGGGTGAGCAACAAGTTTTCCCAGCAAGTTTAAGTTCAAATAAAGATATATCATGATTGAAAAGAATAATAAGCTGACAAACTTTCAACAATATAATATAATTATGGAAGAATATAAATCAATTTTCATAACTGAATGACCGAGTCAATAATGATGAATGGCCAACAATGAACACGAACAAATTTTAACTGAACCAAATGGTAATGAAGGTGATCAGCCTGTCATACCTGATGAACATATGCAATATGCACCAAGTGTAAATCAATAATCAGTATAGATGTGAATAATCAACAATAATTATTCACGAACATGCTTTGAAAATATAACTCAATTTTAAGTTAATGAATACTTGCTCAATAAAAGAGTATAAGAACTTGAATGTATCGTCGATTACTGCTATGCAATCTAATTTAATCTTTTTATGAAAAAGACCTATTAGTTATAAGATTGATCTTTAAATTAGTATAACATACTTATCTAAAAATACTATTACTTTAAAAGTAAACCATCTAACACTTTACCACATAGTCAAATATTAGATAATCTTAACACTAAACATATTTACAAGTCTAAACCTAGTACAGATTGAGTCTTTAATACAGTATATTGAGTGATTTCCCACAAACAACTAACAAATTTTTTTCCTTCTCGTCTACACTGTTTTAACAGTGAGTTAGATCGGTTACTAATTCGTATATACCTTCCCCATATGAAGGAGTCGTTTAGTCAAGCTACTATACATCAACCATTAAAGGGTACGATTGCACTACCTTAGACTTAACACTTACTCGTTCATTTATAAATTATTATTATAACTCTGTAAACTGTTTACTATTTCAACAAATCAATTCCCCCATTTCAGTAAACTGAAATCAATCTATCTTCTCTTCCTAACCTTATCAGTTTTCATTTCAGCAAGCTAAAACCAAACTGTCTTCCTAACATTTTCTGTTTCCATTTCAGCACCCTGAACTGTTCATTTCAAGAAGCTGAAATTCTGTTTTCACAAAAATACCAAAACAGCTTATTATTTTCATATCATTTGGCCAATCATATATACATATATTCCATACACAAAAAGTATTTTTCAGAAATTTTTTAACTCGTTAAGTATTTTTCAAAAATCCATTTCTAGTTATTTTCTTAAGAAATTAGCTACCTCACGCTTAACTCCAGAAATTTCCAAACTCTTGGTGGGATCTTATAAATGTTAACGTGAGCTTATAGTTTAAATTTTGTGGCAATCGGAGTTATACAACTCCGGTTATAGCGATTTTTGTCGAAAAAATACAAATATTGAAATGGTCATAACTTACTCAATTTATGTCGTAATGAGCTCATTTTTGGACACAAGCTGCTTTATCTCATATATGTTAATGTCCAAAAAGAAAGGATTTTATTTCATTTATTAAGTGCCCAAAACTGCCTTTGAAATTTCTGGACAGATTACTTTTTTAACTTTTTTAGATTTTGCTTCCTTCGCTAAAATCAATCCATATGAAAATCTACACCATATTTTTCAGTGATTCTAATTGGATCTACTAGAAGACTCATATATCTATGTTCATAAATTAACCACACTCAAAAATTCAAAATACACTAGGAGATATGGTCGTTTGAATTTCGTGTTACGTTTTCTCAAAATCTAATTTTCCAGATTTTGTGTTTTTTTAAAAAACTTTCATGATCTCTTGATTAATCCAACTTTAGCCATCATAAACCATCATAACACATAGTAATACACCTTAAGATCAAAGATCTACATTGATCTGTGATCTATTACACCAAACATACACTAAATCCAAGCAAAACATAATTTAGGCTAGGAAAAATAGAGTTTTTCTAACTTTTAAAACATAGCTTCCTTTTTCTTGCTTTTGATCTAACTTTTGACACTTAAAAGTAATAGATCTAAACATATAACACTTATACATATGAAGATCTATGATTTTTAAGTTAAAAAACACAAACCCTTTATTCCACCAATATCCATCAAAATAAAGAAAACAAAGCTTATAGTTTTAGGGTTTTATACCTTTGATCTCTTGCTAGCCTTCCTTGTTCTTCCAAACTAGATGTTGATTTTGGGGATCAAAGTTTCTTTCTCTCTCTTCCTCTTCCCCACCGAAACCTCCTCCTCTCTCTTATTTTATTCATAAGATAGGAAGTGAGAGGAAATAAATGATGAAAGAGATAGTAATTAGATTTTTGTTTGCTAACTAATGTATAGATATATTACATATATCTATATATTTCCTCCACACACTTGGCCTTTCTCTCTCCAATTAATTAAGTAGTTGCTTGCAAGTTTGGATAAGGTTGTGGCTTATTAAATAAATGACACCTAGAATAGTTGGTGAGGAGTTGGTAATGAGTTGTTAAATGAAATCGTTACATACATCCTCTATCATTTCTTCCTCCCTTGTTGACCGAAATTTCCCACTTCTTCTCAAAAAATTTGTTTTGTTTTTATTTTTTTATTTAGCTTTACTAAATGTCCAAAATATCCCTCACTTGTTGGGCTAAGTTGGGCTACTCATATAATATTTTGGGCTAAAATTTTGGGCCTTGATTTAATTCTTTTGGGCTTACTAATAAAATAATTGGGCTATATAAATTAACATAGTCCATTAATTTTTAATTCTATCCTACCCTAATCATTTAATTAGGATTTCTATTTACTCAATTGTACATCAAATCCTTACTCATGTACATTTAATTACTTAACCCAATTAGACTTGGTTTAATAAAATTAATAAATTAAGATAATAAAATTAACCTCTTAAGTTAGTAAAAATTCTAAATACTAACATCCTTTCTTGTTATAACCCTTAGATTATTTAAATTCCATACCTAATATATATTAGGTTATAAGAACTTATTCTTAATTCTCTTTATATATTATAAACAATACACAAAACCATATAAGTCATTCACAAAATTTATAAATTCATACCTTATTTCCAGTCTAGATCTTAATATTTAATCGTTATTTAATCATTTAAGATTTTATTAATCTTATAAATTCTTGGGTTGTTATATTCACCCCTTCTTTTAAGAATTTCGCCCTCGAAATTACAGCCTACTAATCTCTACTCCTTTATTTCACCAAAACTAGATTTTTAACTTAACGTTTATTTGATTTCATTCTCATTTAATGAATATATACGACTTCCTTCTATGAGGAACTATTCTATCATCACATTCTACCCAGACTTCTCCCCAAAGAGTTTAAAAAAACTTTTCATATAATGCTGAGTGGCCATGAACTTTCATTTTTTATTTTTGAAAAGGTTTAAATAGAAATTCATCTGTAAACAGCTCTGGTCTTACGGACACATTGGGTGATCAGCCCGTATGCCCTGCATTGATCAGATGCTGTAACGATTGAGAATTTTAAATATTAATTGAAAATATTTATTGAATTAAATAAATATTTTATTGAGTTTAATTGTGAAGATAAATAAATAAATTGTGCGATTGTTGTGGACAATTTAATTAAGTGCTATATGATTAATTAAATTGATATGTTAGCAATGGTGTAGCATCATTTTAATTTAATTGGGAATAATTTAATTAGAATTAATGTTATGTGCTAAGTGATAATAATTTGTTAGACGAATTATGTTTAATAAAGGAAATTCAATTGTGTGACAATTTGGTATTATGTGAATGTTAGTTTATTTAATTAAATTAGAGTATTGTAATTTAATTAAATAAGTGCAATATTTAATCTATGGATTTAAAGAATTATTAAAATACTAAAAAAATATTTTAAAGTGTTTTACCAAACAAGGCCCTTGTACTTGTTTAATCTTATTTCTTTCAAACAATGCCTTAAGCTCAATAAGTTAGTCTTAAAAAAATAATGTAGTTTTGCCAAACGTGGCCTTACTCTTTTCAAATTCTATAACCTGTGTAATTAATAATACTTATTATGGTTATAAATATTATACTTATTATTTATAAGTTACATATATGTATATGATTATATGTATAATATTACATATGTCAGTTAAAAACAAAGTTACGTTAGTTTTATAAAACAAAGAAAGAAAAGAAGAAGAGGGTTAGAGAGAATTGTCAGAGAATTCTCAGAGAAGAAGAAAAAGAAGAAGAAGGCAAAGCAAGCCCAAGTTCAACTCTCTCTTAACCCAAAACTAGTAAGGTTATAATCTTAACCCTAGAACTAATTCTTATGTGTTGTGTTTTCTTCTTTGCCAAATTAGGTCTTTACAATCATGAAATTATATGTGTTATATGATGTTATATGTTTTCATATGAAATTTTATGCCATGAAAGGGTTTTCAAAATACAATTGTTGTAAAACAAGTTTTCAAAGCATATTCTTTTAAGTTTTTATGGTTTTAGAACTCTATGTGAAAGTCTCTTTGTGAAAGCTATTTATTTTGATATATGAATGGGATATGTATGTATATATATATATATATATATATATATATATATGTTTACATGAGAGTTTCATAGTTGTTTAAGAATTTCAATTCACAAGTATATGATGAACACTATGAAATTCATGTTCATAGTGTTAGATTATGAAGTTATGTTGCAATTTTCCTTAAATTCTTCAGGTGAGCATGAATTATGTGTAATATGTGATATAACATGATTATATATGAGTTATATGGTGATTCTAGCAATTCAATCCATGAATTTTTGATAAACAATAAGAAGTGTGTTCATAGTGATTTTTGGTGAAACTATTTCTGAAAATGACTTTTGAAACTATCAAATTGATGTTTGATTTTGAGTTATTGTTAAAATTGATCATGTATTATGTTAATGTGTTAAGAATATGAGTTAACACAATTGGAATCACTTGAATTGGATGAAAAACGAATTCGTAGTAGCAATTTTCGTCAAGAACGCTTAAAATTGTATTTTTCTTTGAAAATCATGAAATCTTGTTTTGGATTATGTGTTTTATGGATTATATATGCTATGAGCATGATAATAAGTTTAAAATATTGTTAGTATCAAGTTTTATGTTTATCATGTTGGGAAAAATCAAATTCGGTGTGAAGGAATATGCCAAATTGGCTTAATTCTCCACCAGTTCGCGAGCCGGGCACTGTGGCAGGGGGAACACCCGCCCCAGCGGGTGTTTTATGCAGGGAGGACCCTCTCCAGCGGGTGGGGCTGCTGCCAAGAAAATCTAGAATTTTGTTTTTGAGTTTTTATGCCCTGTTTGTTAAGCTAACTTGTTTCTAAGACTTGGAAAGTGAAATGTATAATAAGATAACATGTTTTTGATGTGTTTAAGTTAGATTGAAGTATATTATGAATATGTTACATGTGTGTATTTGTGTGTTGCTTTCACGAGGCACACAACACGATTCATTGAAGTATAGGCTTATTAATGCATGCCGTGAGTATAGACTCACGTACTTGACTAATTAGTAACCAATGTGGTAAATTATAATATGAGTTGGACTTGGATATGAAGTTCGATGGTTTAAATGTTATAGTTGGATACTAATAGATGGTTTGAATGTAATATAAATGTGTAGGGTGTTTGTGAAGTGCGTATAGTTGTTAAAGTGTAGCTTGCGCTTAAGGCAAGTTCTCTTACCCTTATTCTCTTATGTTAAGCAAGTTTCTAAACTTGTTATTTATATTGTGCAAGTTCTTTAAGCTACTCTCGAATGCTATACAAGCCTATTCATTGTATCTTTTCATTGGGCAAGTTTCTTAACCCTTGCTCAAGAAATCACGAAAGTTCATTTACGTTCTTTAAATTGTTATGTGTGGTACAAGTTATACCATACTCATAAAGCGTAAGTATTAAAGCGTTATTTTAGTAATATGATCTTGACTTAATTGTTCAAGCAAGATCTACTTAGTTTATAGAAAGCTTCTAAAAGCATGCCTATCTATTATGAGTTTATTGTTATATTTTGAAATTGGTTCATGATTCTTATATTATTGAACTGTAAAGGACTGTAAGTCGATTCAACTACTCCTAGTTGATGACAGTTGAACTCTAAAGTTCCCTTATCTATCCAAACCGAACTTTCTTTGGTGCGGACTTGTATTCAATTTCTGAGAAGGAACAACCCTATTAATTAGGGGAAAATTTATGCGAAAGCGTTAAATGGTTGTGCACAATTCATGGTACAAAGGGTTGATCCCCCTGAGTACGAGTTAAGGGCCCATAGTCTTATTGACTGTTAAAGGTTTAAATAAAAATATTTATAACCTAGGACAATGGTTCAAGGTCTTATGACCCTCAGATGATTCTATATTCGAATTCTTCATATTGATGAAAGTAAAGTTATTCAAACTCTTTTGAAAAGATTCACTTATGTCATATCACTGTTGTATTTTCAAGTGAGCTTTTGTTTGCTCACTCTTGCCTGCTTTACCACCATTTGCAGTTGAGACCAAGAATGTTTACATACCATCAACAAGTAAAGGAAAAGGAAAGATGAATAAGTGAAGGCTTGTGACGTCAAGTTGCTTTTGTAATAAGACTTAGTTGGTTATGTTTATATTTCCGCATTTACGTTATTTGAATGATGTTAAGGTTTAGATAACCCTGGGATTTTTGTTGAACAAGTTGCCATTCTTTCTAGAGGAAGATTTTATTAAGGTTTTATGAAGGTTGTAATTAGTTTGAAATTTTATTTGGGTAGATGTATGTTTTAATTAGAAAGTGAACACCAAATCATGTGGAAACGAAGTACCCGGATTTGGGGGTGTCACAGGTTGGTATCAAAGCTGTAGGTTATGAAACCTTAGGTGAGGGAAAACCTTAGGTAGTAGCCTTATGGTAAGATTGAAAAGATAGATGTGATAGGTAAAGATAATAAACTACCTTATGTGTTATGTGTTTACGTTCAGGTATTCGAAGAGTGACGACTCGATATCACGTAATAACAAACTTTAAAATTCTTTTGTCAGGATGACGAGCATTGGAGAATCTAGTCAGGCTAGAGAGGTTGTATCTCAGGTGCCTGGAGGGGAGGAACCCCGTGATATACATGTTGTCTGGGAGCAGCTGGTTAGGAGAGAGCCATCTCCAGTGATCACCATAGCTGGTCGGGAGCGTGAGCTGACACCTGTTCCAGAGGACGAGGACGAGGACGAGTCTGAAGAGGAGGAAGAGGATCCCGAAGAGGAATTCCCACCTCACTCTACTAGTGTTGAGATGTACGAGGAAGTCTACGATAGCAACGTGGAGCTTCATGGACGAGTAGGAGATCTCGAGGAAACTATCTAGCAACGAGACAATACGATCGAGGAAATTGCAAGTGACCTGGGAGATGCACAGTGGAACTTGATACATATGGAAGTTGAAAGAGATACTGCTCGATTTGAACTAGCAAAGCTAAAGCAAGACATCCAGGAGGAGTCGAGGAAGCGTGACAGGGCTGAAGAGTCAAGCTTGAGGGCTAATCAACGAGCTGATCGAGCTGAAGATGAAGCTGAAGCCAAGAGGGCCAAGCTGAGGGAAACGAAATATGCTTTTCATACAGCGATAGAAAGAGCTCAGGACCATATTTTCTACTACCCAGCTCAGTTCCAAGGTTTACCGTGGTATGTGGTCGACCGAAGAACGACAATTTGGGTAATGGAAGAGGAACGCAGAGAGGCTGTGCGACGTACTAATATGCCTAGGCAGTAACGGCAATAGCAGTAATAGTAGTAGTAGCAGTAGTAGTAGAGCTTTTGTTTATATGTTGCTTTTGAAATAGATCAACTAAATCCCATAATTGAGATAAGAATGGGATAAGTTAATAATGTAATCCAGCAACTTTTTCAGTTCAGGAAGAATGATGTAAATGGCAGAAATGCTATCTGGTTGATGTTTTTTTTACCACGACTAAGGAATAAAAAAGAAGTCTATTGACGTGCTTTGTGTTCTATGAGAACTGAGATATTCAAACCTTTAAGTGTGAACTTGAATACTTAAGATTTGAATAAAGGATCTAATAATAATATTTTCTTATCAGAAAATGCCTCCTAGAAGAAGAGTAACACGTCAAAACCCCGAGGGTTCAACAAACAACAACAATAACGATGCAACAAACCCTAACGCGGTTCAGCAATTAGTGAACCTGCTGGCAGGAGCAGTGGCGAATCAGTCGCAAGTGCAAGCCATGACGTTTAAAGAGTTTAAGGTAGTAGGACCGCCAGAATTTAAGGGATCGACAAACCCTATAGATGCTCAGACGTGGATTATGGAAATAGAAAAGGTATTTGACGTGGCTAGGGTCAGTGAAGACCAAAAAACGGCATTTACGACTTTTATGTTGAAGGCAGATGCTAGCTTCTGGTGGCAGGCGAATAAGACTAGAGAGGGAGAAGGAGTCATAACGTGGGAACGTTTCAAAGAGATGTTCTACGAGATGTACTTCCCGGTGAGTTCACAAGATCAGATGGAGGTCCAATTCTTAGAGCTGAAGCAGGGAATGATGTCAGTATCGGAATACGCGGCAAAGTTTAATGAACTGGCCAGGTTCGCTACTTACCAGGTCAGCACAGATGTTAGAAAGGCGAGGAGGTTTGAGCGGGGACTGAAACCCTGGCTCTACAGCAAGGTCTCTATGTTCCAGCTAAACACGTTTGTAGCCGTGCTGGAAAAGGCTATTCTAGCTGAAGGGGGAAGCGAAGCGGTGAATAAATTCAACCAAGATAAGAAGAAGAAGAATGAAACAGAAGCAAAGCTAGTGGTAGCGGGGCTATTCATCAAAAAAAGAAGTGGAATGACAATAACTCTGCTGGGAGTCAGCAGGGAGGCCATTAGAAGAGGAAGCTTGAAGAGTGTGCTACATGCAGGAAGATTCACACTGGAGTGTGCATGAAAGGGAAACACGTATGCTACAAATGTGGTCAGGAAGGCCACATCGCGCCATATTGCCCAAACCTCAAGAAAGGAGCTTGTTATACATGTGGATCCAACGATCACATGGCTCGTAATTGCCCTAAGAAGCCAGCGGCAGGGTCAATAGGGAATGGAGGAAAGGACAACGGCAGAACTATGACTCTTGCCGGACCTTCGCCACTACAGGCCGTTCGAGCCACTGCCCGCACATTCAACATGACGGTGCAAGACGCGGTGCAATCAAAAGACATGGTGGCAGGTATTATTCCGATAAATAGTATAAATGCATATGTATTATTTGATTCAGGTGCTACTTGTTCATTCATATCTGATGATTTTGCTAAAACCCTAGACTTACCTGTAGAGGAGTTAGTTTACCCTTTGAGCATAGAAATTGCGAATAGGGAGATTATTCCTGTTAGGAGTGTTTATAGGAATTGTAGATTGGATATTAAAGGTCAGGAGCTTAAAGTAGATTTAATTCCGATTAAACTTGGGGAATTCGATGTCATATTGGGTATGGACTGGTTGTTAAACCATGGGGCGGTAATCGACTGTCAGAAAAAGTCGGTAAACCTTACGACTCCGTCGAAAGTAGTGTTCTATGGCAGTAAATCGCCTAGACAAGCAAATTGTCTGACGGTGATGCAAGCTAATAAACTTTTGATGCAAGGCTGTGTAGGATATTTAGCCTACATAGTAGATACGCGTAAGGAGAGCCCGAAGGTAGAAGAGATATCGGTAGTAAAGGAGTTTGTGGATGTTTTTTCGAGCGATTTGCCAGGGCTTCCGCCATATAGGGAGACAGAGTTCGTGATCGATTTAGCGCCGGGAACTGCTCCAATTTCAAAGGCTCCATATCAAATGGCTCCAGTCGAGATGAAGGAACTGATGGTTCAACTAAAGGAACTGTTAGACAAGAAGTATATCCAACCGAACGTTTCGCCGTGGGGAGCACCTGTTTTATTTGTGAAGAAGAAGGATGGATAGATGCGTCTTTGCATTGATTATAGGGAGTTGAATAAAGTTACGATCAAGAATAGGTATCCTTTACCTAGGATCGATGACTTATTTGATCAACTGAAGGGTGCGAGGTATTTCTCAAAAATTAATTTGAGAAGCGGGTATCATCAGTTGAAGGTGAGGAAGGAAGATATACCGAAAACAGCTTTTAGGACTCGGTATGGTCATTACGAGTTTTTGGTGATGTCATTTGGTCTCACGAATGCCCCAGCTGCATTTATGGACCTAATGAACAGGGTGTTCAAGCCATTTCTGGACAAGTTTGTGGTAGTGTTTATAGATGACATCCTGGTTTATTCCAAGGCCGAGGAGGAGCATGCTGAACACTTAAGACTAACCTTAGAAGCACTGAGACGAGAAAAACTTTACGCTAAATTCTCAAAATGCGAATTTTGGTTGGAACGTGTGCAATTTCTTGGCCACGTGATCGACAAGGTTTCAGTAGATCCGTCGAAGGTTGAAGTGGTAATGAATTGGGATCAGCCGAAGACGCCGTCTGAAGTGAGGAGTTTCTTGGGATTGGCTGGTTATTATCGAAGATTTATCCAAGACTTTTCTAAAATCGCAACTCCGTTGACGAATTTGACTCGTAAAACAGTTAAGTTTGTTTGGACGGAGAAGTGTGAGGAGAGTTTTCAAGAGTTGAAGAAAAGGTTGAGTACTGCACCTGTATTATCTTTGCCGGATAGTTCGGGGAATTTCGTGGTATATAGTGATGCCTCACATAAAGGATTAGGCTGTGTGTTGATGCAGAGCGGCAAAGTCATTGCCTATGCGTCACGTCAGCTGAAGGACTACGAGAAGGGGTATCCGACCCATGACTTGGAATTGGCGGCAGTAGTGTTTGCTCTAAAGATTTGGAGACACTACTTATATGGAGAGAAGTGTGAAATATATAGAGATCACAAGAGTCTGAAGTATATCTTCACCCAGAAGGATTTGAACATGCGCCAAAGGAGATGGTTGGAACTGATCAAGGACTACGACTGTGAAATACTTTACCATCCAGGTAAAGCTAATGTTGTCGCCGACGCTTTGAGAAAGAAAGGTCGGGAGAAGCTGAATATGTTAACTGATCAGAATCGGTTAATAGAACAGATGGCTAGATTAGAGCTGGAAGTAAAGTTTCCAAAGGAATTGGATGAGAAGTTGTTTCAAGTAACCACTGGTTCTACTATTGTGGACAAGGTAAAAGAAGCTCAACTTCACTATGAAGAATGCGAGAAGATTCGGAAGAGAATAGCTGATGGCGAAGAGTTTAAATTCAAGATCGACAGTGAGAAACTGCTACGATTTGAAGGTAGAATCTGGGTACCGCCAGTACCGGAAGTTAAGGAGGAAATATTGAGCGAAGCTCACAGCTCGAAATATTCAATTCACCCTGGGAGTACGAAGATGTACCAGGATCTCAAGCATCATTTCTGGTGGCTGAATATGAAGAGGGACGTTGCTGAATGCGTTGCGAAATGCTTAACGTGCCAGAAAGTCAAGGCAGAACACCAGAGACCTAGCGGATTGCTGCAACCATTAGAAATTCCAGAGTGGAAATGGGAGCATATCACGATGGATTTCGTGGTGGGTCTTCCAGCGACTCAGAAAGGTTTCGATGCGATATGGGTTATTGTGGATCGACTGACGAAGTCAGCCCACTTTTTACCAATCAGGATTAAATATAACTTGGAACAATTAGCTAAATTATACGTTAAGGAGATCATTTCTCGACATGGTGTCCCAGTGTCGATTGTGTCAGACAGAGATCCGCGTTTTACGTCAAATTTCTGGAAGCCTTTACAAGAATGTTTGGGAACGCAGTTGCGAATGAGTACAGCGTACCATCCTCAAACCGATGGTCAGAGAGAGAGAACAATTCAAACGCTTGAGGATATGCTGAGAGCATGTGTGATGGACTTCAAAGGGAGCTGGGATGATCATCTACAGTTGGTAGAGTTCGCCTACAATAATAGTCATCATGCGAGTATTGGCATGCCGCCTTACGAAGCGTTATACGGCAGAAAGTGCAGGACTCCTCTATACTGGGATGAAGTTAGTGAACGTCAGCTGTTGGGACCGGAATTGGTACAACAAACTGCGGAAATTGTGAAGCTGATCAGAACAAGATTGGTTGCTGCTCAGGACAGAGAGAAGAAATATGCCGATCAACATCGACAGAACCGAGAATTCTTACCAGGAAGCTTCGCTTTCCTGAAGGTATCTCCCTAGAAGGGGAAGATTAGATTTGGCAAGAAGGGGAAGCTGAGTCCCCTATTTATTGGACCTTTTGAGGTATTACGAAAAGTTAGCGAGGTAGCTTACGAAGTGGCATTACCTCCGGAACTCGAGAATATACATAACGTATTTCATATTTCCGTGTTACGGCATTACAAACATGACTATAAACATGTAATAGAATACGAGCCTTTACAATTTGATAAAGACTTAACTTATGAAGAGGTTCCTATTCAAATTATTGACAGAAAAGAACAAGTACTTAGGAATAAAGTGATACCTTCTGTTAAGGTAATTTGGAGGAACCACAGTGCTGAAGAAGCTACGTGGGAACTCGAAGATGTTATGATGAAGTCTTATCCGCATTTATTTGCTTAGTTGGGTGTAACTCCTTATATATTGATTCTGGGGACAGAATCATTTTAAGGAGGGAAGAATGTAATAGACGAGTTTTTTTTAATTTTTTTTTTTGTGTTATGTGTGATTATGGGGACAGAATCCTTTTAAGGAGGAAAGATTGTAACGATTGAGAATTTTAAATATTAATTAAAAATATTTATTGAATTAAATAAATATTTTATTGAGTTTAATTGTGAAGATAAATAAATAAATTGTGCGATTGTTGTGGACAATTTAATTAAGTGCTATATAATTAATTAAATTGATATGTTAGCAATGGTGTAGCATCATTTTAATTTAATTGGGAATAATTTAATTAGAATTAATGTTATGTGCTAAGTGATAATAATTTGTTAGACGAATTATGTTTAATAAAGGAAATTCAATTGTGTGACAATTTGGTATTATTTGAATGTTAGTTTATTTAATTGAATTAGAGTATTGTAATTTAATTAAATAAGTGTAATATTTAATCTATGGATTTAAAGAATTATTAAAATACTAGAAAAGGATTTTAAAGTATTTTACCAAACAAGGCCCTTGTACTTGTTTAATCTTATTTCTTCCAAACAATGCCTTAAGCTCAATAAGTTAGTTTTAAGAAAATAATGTAGTTTTGCCAAACGTGGCCTTACTCTTTTCAAATTCTATAACCTGTGTAATTAATAATACTTATTATGGTTATAAATATTATACTTATTATTTATAAGTTACATATATGTATATGATTATATGTATAATATTACATATGTCAGTTAAAAACAAAGTTACGTTAGTTTTATAAAACAAAGAAAGAAAAGAAGAAGAGGGTTAGAGAGAATTGTCAGAGAATTCTCATAGAAGAAGAAGAAGAAGAAGAAGGCAAAGCAAGCCCAAGTTCATCTCTCTCTTAACCCAAAAATAGTAAGGTTATAATCTTAACCCTAGAACTAATTCTTATGTGTTGTGTTTTCTTCTTTGCCAAATTAAGTCTTTACAATCATGAAATTATATGTGTTATATGATGTTATATGTTTTCATATGAAATTATATGCCATGAAAGGGTTTTCAAAATACAATTGTTGTAAAACAAGTTTTCAAAGCATATTCTTTTATGTTTTTATGGTTTTAGAACTCTATGTGAAAGTCTCTTTGTGAAAGCTATTTATTTTGATATATGAATGGGATATGTATGTATATATATATATATATATATATATGTTTACATGAGAGTTTCATAGTTGTTTAAGAATTTCAATTCACAAGTATATGATGAACACTATGAAATTCATGTTCATAGTGTTAGATTATGAAGTTATGTTGAAAATTTCCTTAAATTCTTGAGGTGATCATGAATTATGTGTAATATGTAATATAACATGATTATATATGAGTTATATGGTGATTCTAGCAATTCAATCCATGAATTTTTGATAAACAATAAGAAGTGTGTTCATAGTGATTTTTGGTGAAACTATTTCTGAAAACGGCTTTTGAAACTATCAAATTGATGTTTGATTTTGAGTTATTGTTAAAATTGATCATGTATTATGTTAATGTGTTAAGAATATGAGTTAACACAATTGGAATCACTTGAATTGGATGAAAAACGAATTCGTAGTAGCAATTTTTGTCAAGAACGCTTAAAATTGTATTTTTCTTTGAAAATCATGAAATCTTGTTTTGGATTATGTGTTTTATGGATTATATATGTTATGAGCATGATAATAAGTTTAAAATATTGTTATTATCAAGTTTTATGTTTATCATGTTGGGAAAAATCGAATTCGGTGTGAAGGAATAAGCCAAATTGGCTTAATTCTCCACCAGTTCGCGAGCCGGGCACTGTGGCAGGGGGAACACCCGCCCCAGCGGGTGTTTTATGCAGGGAGGACCCGACCCAGCGGGTGGGGCTGCTGCCAAGAAAATCTAGAATTTTGTTTTTGAGTTTTTATGCCCCGTTTGTTAAGCTAACTTGTTTCTAAGACTTGGAAAGTGAAATGTATAATAAGATAACATGTTTTTGATGTGTTTTAGTTAGATTGAAGTATATTATGAATATGTTACATGTGTGTGTTTGTGTGTTGCTTTCACGAGGCACACAACACGATTCATTGAAGTATAAGCTTATTAATGCATGCCGTGAGTATAGACTCACGTACTTGACTAATTAGTAACCAATGTGGTAAATTATAATATGAGTTGGACTTGGATATGAAGTTCGATGGTTTAAATGTTATAGTTGGATACTAATAGATGATTTGAATGTAATATAAATGTGTAGGGTGTTTGTGAAGTGCGTATAGTTGTTAAAGTGTAGCTTGCGCTTAAGGCAAGTTCTCTTACCCTTATTCTCTTATGTTAAGCAAGTTTCTAAACTTGTTATTTATATTGTGCAAGTTCTTTAAGCTACTCTCGAATGCTATACAAGCCTATTCATTGTATCTTTTCATTGGGCAAGTTTCTTAACCCTTGCTCAAGAAATCACGAAAGTTTATTTACATTCTTTAAATTGTTATGTGTGGTACAAGTTATACCATACTCATAAAGCGTAAGTATTAAAGCGTTATTTTAGTAATATGATCTTGACTTAATTGTTCAAGCAAGATCTACTTAGTTTATAGAAAGCTTCTAAAAGCATGCCTATCTATTATGAGTTTATTGTTATATTTTGAAATTGGTTCATGATTCTTATATTATTGAACTGTAAAGGACTGTAAGTCGATTCAACTACTCCTAGTTGATGACAGTTGAACTCTAAAGTTCCCTTATCTATCCAAACCGAACTTTCTTTGGTGCGGACTTGTATTCAATTTCTGAGAAGGAACAACCCTATTAATTAGGGGAAAATTTATGCGAAAGCGTTAAATGGTTGTGCACAATTCATGGTACAAAGGGTTGATCCCCCTGAGTACGAGTTAAGGGTCCATAGTCTTATTGACTGTTAAAGGTTTAAATAAAAATATTTATAACCTAGGACAATGGTTCAAGGTCTTATGACCCTCAGATGATTCCATATTCGAATTCTTCATATTGATGAAAGTAAAGTTATTCAAACTCTTTTGAAAAGATTCACTTATGTCATATCACTGTTGTATTTTCAAGTGAGCTTTTGTTTGCTCACTCTTGCCTGCTTTACCACCATTTGCAGTTGAGACCAAGAATGTTTACATACCATCAACAAGTAAAGGAAAAGGAAAGATGAATAAGTGAAGGCTTGTGACGTCAAGTTGCTTTTGTAATAAGACTTAGTTGGTTATGTTTATATTTTCGCATTTACGTTATTTGAATGATGTTAAGGTTTAGATAACCCTGGGATTTTTGTTGAACAAGTTGCCATTCTTTCTAGAGGAAGATTTTATTAAGGTTTTATAAAGGTTGTAATTAGTTTGAAATTTTATTTGGGTAGATGTATGTTTTAATTAGACAGTGAACACCAAATCATGTGGAAACGAAGTACCCGGATTTGGGGGTGTCACAGCTGCGTAGACACTTCTTTAAACTGTGCAAAACTATTGAAATTCATTTTTGGAATTATCATGTCGCAACAGGAAACGATGTGTCAGGGTCCCAAAGTCCACACATACACAATTGTAACCATGTTTTGAAGATAACCAAAAAATCATTTTTGATGTTATTATGCCGCAACAGATAACGATGTGATAATGACTCAAAGTTCAACTCTACACCCTTGTCACCATGTTGTGAAGATAACAAAAATTCATTTTATTTCGAAAAAGGCACACCAGTGCGAATTTTGCTTGATGTCAAAAATTTCGAAGTCTAACATAGCTAGAGGAATTGGAATACCTATGCTTCCACCACCAACATCAATTTTTCTAATGATCAATTGCTTAATAATTCTATCTATTTCTATTATCCTCAATCCTTCAATAACAATTTTCCTATACCCCCGTATAGTTTATTAAACATACCACACGTTATGAGTTCAAGAACTTACCACAATCATAAGGGTTTAAGAACTTATCCTAGTCAAACCAAAGTCGTCCATTCGCTGAGGGGTTCCACCATATGATTATGAGTCACAAACGTACCATATGTATGAGTTTAAAGAACTCGCACCTAATCTTATATTCTCTACCTATAAGTTATACACATAAGAAAAGAATCACCTTCTCATCATACATATAGCGAATAACGCGACACCGATATTTTAATGATTATCAATGTGATAAACTAAGTAGTCGTTAGACTAAGCACAAAACCCCCGCCCATACAAAGGTTTGTACAACTCAGCTATCACAAGAGTCCTCAACTGAAATCCCACATAATCTTAGCTCCCTCAATATTCGATACGAATTTCATTTAATCCTTATCTACAATTCACAACTCTTTCCTGAGTTTAACTCGTAGTATTTCATAGTACAACTGTCATACAACAATTCTGCTATAAAGTTTTCGATCAAACGATTGACCATCTGTCCTCCTATGACCTCATCAGATCACGTTGTAATCTGATATTATTATCGTATTATATTATGATTCTTTTCTATGTTATGATCATTTTGTTTTACGATCTTCTTTGACTTTATACTTTTAGTCTTTTAGACTCTATCTATTCATTAATAATGTTCATCTTTATTATCAGAGTCAGGTAACTCTGGATCTTTATAACTTATCAGGATTCTTCTTTGAATCTTATTGACTTACCAATACCTTGCCCAAATTCATCGCTTAAATCTTAAACTCTATTTGAGTTTATTCCTATTCCTCATCCATGCTGTTATAGCCTAAGGTAACCCTACCTAAGATTTATAACTTACAGCTTTGATACCAACTGTAGCGCCCCCAAATCCGGGTCCCAAGAACCTCGGACCTGGTACGTTACGATACATCATTTCTATAACTATTGCAGAAGATATAAACATAAATTTTTATACAATAACTTTTACAACATAATTCCCAAGGTCTATAACCTTAACTTAATACCTGCATTCAATATCCTACACGACATACAATGTCATTTGTATCTTATACTATTACCATTATAACCGTATAGTAATTCCATCCTTGAAATTATATTTGCCTTTGACTGTGTCCGAAGTTTCGTCTTTATCTGAAATGTTTATCATGATATAGCAAGTGTGAGCAACAAGTTTTCCCAGCAAGTTTTAGTTCAAATAAAGATATATCATGATTGAAAAGAATAATATGCTAACAAACTTTCAACAATATAATATAGTTGTGGAAGAATATAAATCAATTTTCATAACTGAATGACCGAGTCAATAATGATGAATTGCCAACAATGAACATGAACAAATTTTAACTGAACCAAATGGTAATGAAGGTGATCAGCCTTTCATACATGATGAACATATGCAACATACACCAAGTGCGAATCAATAATCAGTATAGATGTGAATAATCAACAATAATTATTCACGAACATGCTTTGAAAATATAACTCAATTTTAAGTTAAAAAAAACTTTCTCAATAAAAGAGTATAGGAACTTGAATATATCGTCGATTACTGCTACGCAATCTAATTTAATCTTTTTATGGAAAAGACCTATCAGTTATAAGATTGATATTTAAATTAGTATAACATACTTATCTCATAATACTATAACTTTAAAAGTAAACCATCTAACAGTTAACCACATAGTCAAATATTAGATAATCTTAACACTAAATATATTTACAAGTCTAATCCTAGTACAGATCGAGTTTTTAATAGTATTCAATACAGTATATTGAGTGGTTTCCCACAAACAACTAACAAATTTTTTTCCGTCTCGTCTACACTGTTTTAACAGTGAGTTAGATCGGTTACTAATTCATATATACCTTCCCCATATGAAGGAGTCGTTTATCGCAACTACTATACATCAACCATTAAAAGGTACGATTGCACTACCTTAGATTTAACACTTACTCGTTCATTTATAAATTATTATTATAACTCGATAAACTGTTTACTATTTCAACAAATCAATTCCCCCATTTCAGTAAACTGAAATCAATCTATCTTCTCTTCCAAACCTTATCAGTTTTCTTTTCAGCAAGCTAAAACCAAACTGTCTTCCTAACATTTTCAGTTTCCATTTCAGCACCCTGAACTGTTCATTTCAAGAAGCTAAAATTCTGTTTTCACGAAAATACCAAAATAGCTTATTATTTTCTTATGATTTGGCCAATCATATAATACATATATTCCATACACAAAAAGTATTTTTCTGGAATTTTTCAACTCGCTTAAGTATTTTTCAAAAATCCATTTCTAGTTATTTCCTTAAGAAATTAGCTACCTCACGCTTAACTCTAGAAATTCCCAACTCTTGGCATGATCTTACACATGTTAACGTAAGCTTACAGTTTAAATTTTCTGGCCATCGAAGTTATACAACTCCGACTATAGCGATTTTTGTCAAAAAATGCAAATATTGAAATGGTCATAACTTACTGAATTTATGTCAGAATGAGCTCATTTTTGGACACAAGCTGATTTATCTCATATATGTTAATGTTCCAAAAGGATGGATTTTATTACATTTATTAAGTGTCCAAAACTGCCCTTGAAAGTTTTGGACAGATTGCTTTTTTAACTTTTTTAGATTTTGCTTCCTTCGCTAAAATCAATCCATACGAAAATCTACACCATATTTTTCAGTGATTCTAACAGGATCTATTAGAAGACTCATATATGTAAGTCAAAAAATTAACCACACTCAAAAATTCAAAATATACTAGGAGATATGGTCGTTTGAATTTCATGTTACGTTTTCTCAAAATCTGATTTTCCAGTTTTTGTGTTTTTTAAAAAAACTTTCATGATCTCTTGATTAATCCAACATTAGCCATCATAACACATAGTAATACACTTTAAGATCAAAGATCTATCATGATCTATGATCTATTACACCAAACATACAATAAATCCAAGAAAAACATAATTTAGGCTAGGAAAATTAGAGTTTTTCTAACTTTTAAAACATAGCTTCCTTTTTCTTGCTTTTGATCTAACTTTTGACACTTAAAAGCAATAGATCTAAACATATAACACTTATACATATGAAGATCTATGATTTTTAAGTTAAAAAACACAAACCCTTTATTCCACCAATATCCATCAAAATAAAAAAAACAAAACTTATAGTTTTAGGGATCTCTTGCTAGCCTTCCTTGTTCTTCCAAACTAGATGTTGATTTTGGTTAGAAGAAGATAAAAGTTTC
This sequence comes from Panax stipuleanatus, assembly GCA_020205555.1. Lineage (NCBI taxonomy): Eukaryota > Viridiplantae > Streptophyta > Magnoliopsida > Apiales > Araliaceae > Panax > Panax stipuleanatus. The sequence goes on along the minus strand of CM035115.1, from coordinate 52,869,467 downwards.
TTTCTCTCTCTCACTCTTTCCCATCGAAACCTCCTCCTCTCTCTTATTTTATTCATAAGATAGGAAGTGAGATGAAATAAATGATGAAAGAGATAGTAATTAGATTTTTGTTTGATAACTAATGAATAGATATATTACATATATCTATATATTTCATCCACACACTTGGCCTTTCTCTCTCCCATTAATTAAGTAGTTGCTTGCAAGTTTGGATAAGGTTGTGGCTTATTAAATAAATGACACCTAGCATAGTTGGTGAGGAGTTAGTAAGGAGTTGTTAAATGAAATCATTACATACATCCTCTATCATTTCTTCCTCCCTTGTTGACCGAAATTTCTCACTTCTTCTCAAAAAATTTGTTTTGTTTTTATTTCTTTATTTAGCTTTACTAAATGTTCAAAATATCCCTCACTTGTTGGGCTAAGTTGGGCTGCTCATTTAATATTTTAGGCTAAAAGTTTGGGCCTTGATTTAATTCTTTTGAGCTTACTAATAAAATAGTTGGGCTATGTAAATTAACATAGGCCATTAATTTTTAATTCTATCATACCCTAATCATTTAATTAGGGTTTCTATTTACTCAATTGTACATCAAATCCTTACTCATGTACATTTAATTACTTAACCCAATTAGACTTGGTTTAATAAAATTAATAAATTAAGATAATAAAATTAATTTCTTAGGTTAGTAAAAATTTTAAATACTAATATCATTTCTTATTATAACCTTTAGATTATTTAAATTCCATACCTAATATATATTTGGTTATAAGAACTTATTCTTAATTCTCTTTATATGTTAAATAAATATATAAATAATACACAAAATCATATAAGTCATTCACAAAATTTATAAATCCATACCCTATTTTTAGTCTAGATCTTATTATTTAACCTTTATTTAATCATTTAAGATTTTATTAATCTTATAAATTCTCGGGTTGTCACATTCACCCCTTCTTCTAAGAATTTCGTCCTCGAAATTACAGCCTACTAATCCCTACTCCTTTATTTCACCAAAACTAGGTTTTCAACTTAATGTTTATTTGATTTCATTCTCATTTAATGAATATATACGACTTCCTTCTATGAGAAACTATTCTATCATCATATTTTATCCAGACTTCTCCCCAAGGAGTCTAAAAAAACTTTTCATATAATGCTGAGTGGCCATGAACATTCATTTTTTATTTTTGAAAAGGTTTAAACAGAAATTCATCTGTAAACCGCTCTGGTCTTACAGACACATTGGGTGATCAGCCCATATGCCCTACATTGATCAGATGCTACATGCTGGAACGACATTCGCGTTCATCATCACCACCTTTGGCGCATAAATATTTTCCAATTTAGGGATGTTCATACTCAGCCTGGAGTCCGAATCAAAACAATATAGTTCGGGATAACTTCTCAAAAAGATACTTGAATTTTCATAAACATTTGTCTAACTAAATCAAATAGCTTTAGACATATACCAATAATTCGAACATCAATCAAAACATGTATCTGGCCAAATGTAATTGGCACTTGACTTTCTTTAAAATTCTAAAAATAATTTTATGACGTCATTATACCGCACTGTATTTAAAGTCCGTTGAAGATTCCGTTATTTTTGTGACTTTGTCATAAAATAATATACTATAGTGGACTGACGATCTTTAAATCACATCCAACAATAGGCAATACTGCATTAATGACTCCATCGTTTTAACATCTTTGCATCAGGTTTCATGATGCATTGATGATATATAAAATATATTTTGATATTTTAAATAATTTTTGTCTAGCTGAAACAATTAGCGTAGACTCTTCTTTAAACTGTTCAAAACTATTGAAATTTATTTTTGGAATTATCATGTCGCAACAGGTAATGATGTGTCAGGGTCCCAAAGTCCACACATACACAATTGTAACCATGTTTTGAAGATAACCAAAAAATTATTTTTGATGTTATCAAGCCTCAGCAGATAACGATGTGATAATGACTCAAAGTCCATCTCTACACCCATGTCACCATGTTGTGAAGATAACAAAAATTTATTTTATTTTAAAAAAGGCACATCAGTGCGAATTTAGCTTGATGTCAAAAATTTTGAAGTCTAACATAGCTAGAGGATTTGGAATACCTATGCTTCCACCACCAACATCAATTTTTCTAATGATCAATTGCTTAATAATTCTATTTATTTCTATTATCCTCAATCCTTCAATAACAATTTTCCTATACCCCCGTATAGTTCATCAAACATACCACACGTTATGAGTTCAGGAACTTACCACAATCATAAGGGTTTAAGAACTTATCCTAGTCAAACCAAAGTCGTCCATTCGCTGAGGGGTTCCACCATACGATTTTGAGTCATAAACTTACCATATGTATGAGTTTAAAAAACTCGCACCTAATCTTATATTCTCTACCTATCTATTATACACATGAGAAAAGAATCACCTTCTCATCAAACATATAATGAATAACGCGACATCGACATTTCAATGATTATCAATGTGATAAACTAAGTAGTCACTAGACCAAGCACAAAACCCCCGCCCATACAAAGGTTTGTACAACTCAGCTATCACATGAGTCCTCAACTTAAATCCCACATAATCTTAGCCCCCACATAAACTTAGCTCCCTCAATACTAGAAATGAATTTCATTTAATCCGTATCTACAATTCACAACTCTTTCTTGAGTTTAACTCGTACTATTTTATAGTACAACTGTCATACAACAATTCTGCTATAAAGTTTTCAATCAAACGATTGATCATCTGTCCTCCTATGACCTCATCAGATCACGTTGTAATCTGATATTATAATTGTATTATATTACGATTCTTTTCTATGTTATGATCGTTTTATTTTACGATCTTCTTTCACTTTATACTTTTAGTCTTTTAGACTCTATATATTCATTAGTACTGTTCATCTTTATTATTAGAGTTAGGTAACTCTGGATCTTTATAACTTATCAGATTTCTTCTTTGAATCTTATTAACTTACCAACATCTTGCCCAAATTCATCGTTTAAATCTTAAACTCTATTTGAGTTTATTCCTATTCCTCATCCCTGCGGTTATAGCCTAAGGTAACCCTACCTAAGGTTTATAACCTACAGCTTTGATACCAACTGTAGCGCCCCCAAATTTGGGTCCCAAGAACCTCGGACCTGGTACGTTACGATACATCATTTCTATAACTATTGCAGAAGATATAAACATAAATTATTTATACAATAACTTTTAAAACATAATTCCAAGGTCTATAACCTTAACTTAATACCAGCATTCAATATCCTACACGACATACAATGTCATTTGTATCCTATACTATTACCATTTTAACTGTATAATAATTCCATCCTTGAAATTGTATTTGCCTTTGACTGTGTCTGAAGTTTCGTCTTTATCTGAAATGTTTATCATGATATAGCAAGTGTGAGCAACAAGTTTTCCCAGCAAGTTTAAGTTCAAATAAAGATATATCATGATTGAAAAGAATAATAAGCTAACAAACTTTCAACAATATAATATAATTGTGGAAGAATATAAATCAATTTTCATAACTGCATGACCGAATCAATAATGATGAATGGCCAACAATGAACATGATCAAATTTTAACTGAACCAAATGGTAATGAAGGTGATCAGCCTTTCATACCTGATGAATATATGCAACATGCACCAAGTGCGAATCAATAATCAGTATAGATGTGAATAATCAACAATAATTATTCACGAACATGCTTTGAAAATATAACTCAATTTTAAGTTAATGAAAACTTGCTCAATAAAAGAGTATAAGAACTTGAATGTATCGTCGATTACTGCTATGCAATCTAATTTAATCTTTTTATGGAAAAGACCTATCAGTTATAAGATTGATATTTAAATTAGTATAACATACTTATCTCATAATACTATTACTTTAAAAGTAAACCATCTAACACTTAACCACATAGTCAAATATTAGATAATCTTAACACTAAACATATTTACAAGTCTAAACCTAGTTTAGATCGAGTCTTTAATAGTATTCAATACAGTATATTGAGTGGTTTCACACAAACAACTAACAAATTTTTTTCCGTCTCCTCTACACTGTTTTAACAGTGAGTTAGATCGGTTATTAATTCGTATATACCTTCTCCCTATGTAGGAGTCGTTTAGCCCAGCTACTATACATCTACCATTGAAGGGTACGATTGCACTACCTTAGACTTAACACTTACTCGTTCATTTATAAATTATTATTATAACTCGGTAAACTGTTTATTATTTTAACAAATCAATTCCCCCATTTCAGTAAACTGAAATCAATCTATCTTCTCTTCCTAACCTTATCAGTTTTCATTTCAGCAAGCTGAAACCAAACTGTCTTCCTAACATTTTCAGTTTCCATATCAGAACCCTGAACTGTTCATTTTAGGAAGCTGAAATTCATTTTTCACGAAAATACCAAAATAGCTTATTATTTTCATATCCTTTGGCCAATCATATATACATATATTCCATACACAAAAAGTATTTTTCTGAAATTTTTCAATTCTCTTAAATGTTTTTCAAAAATCCATTTCTAGTTATTTCTTTAAGAAATTAGCTACCTCACGCTTAACTCCAAAAATTCCCAACTCTTGGCGGGATCTTACACATGTTAACGTGAGCTTACATTTTAAATTTCGTGGCCATCAGAGTTATACAACTCCAGTTATAGCGATTTTCGTCATAAAAATAAAAATATTGAAATCGTCTTAACTTGCTCAATTTAAGTCGGAATGAGCTCATTTTTGGACACAAGCTACTTTATCTCATATATTGTAATGTTCCAAAAGATTGGATTTTATTACATTTATTAAGTGGCCTAAACGGCCCTTGAAATATCCAAACAGATTACTTTTTTGACTTTTTCAGATTTTGCTTTCTTCGCTAAAATCTGTCCATACAAAAACCTAAACCATATTTTTCTATGATTCCACTTGGATCTATTAGAAGACTCATCTATCTAAGTCCAAAAATTGACCACACTCAAAAATTCAAAATACACTAGGAGATATGGTAGTTTGAATTTTATGTTACGTTTTCTCAAAATCTAATTTTCTAATTTTTGTGTTTTGTAAGAAAACTTTCATGATCTCTTGATTAATCCAACATTAGCCATCATAAATCATCATAACACATAGTAATACACCTTCAAATCAAGGATCTACCATGATCCATGATCTATTATACCAAACATACACTAAATCAAAGCAAAACATAATTTAGGTTAGGAAAATTAGAGTTTTTCTAACTTTTAAAACATAGCTTTCTTTTTCTTGCTTTTGATCTAACTTTTGACACATAAAAGTAATAGATCTAAACATATAACACTTATACATATGAAGATCTATTATTTTTTTTGTTCAAAACCACAAACCCTTTAATCCACCAATATCCATCAAAATAAAGAAAACAAAGCTTATAGTTTTAGGGTTTTATACCTTTGATCTCTTGCTAGCCTTCCTTGTTCTTCCAAACTAGATGTTGATTTTGGGTAGAAGAAGATCAAAGTTTCTTTCTCTCTCTCCCTCGTCCCCACCGAAATCTCCTCCTCTCTCTTGTTGTATTCATAAAATAGGAAGTGAGAGGAAATAAATAATGAAAGAGATAGTAATTAGATTTTTGTTTGTTAACTAATGTATAGATATATTACATATATCTATATATTTCCTCCACACACTTGGCCTTTATCTCTCCCATTAATTAAGTAGTTGCTTGCAAGTTTGGATAAGGTTGTGGCTTATTAAATAAATGACACCTAGCACAGTTGGTGAGGAGTTGGTAAGGAGTTGTTAAATAAAATCATTACATACATCCTCTATCATTTCTTCCTCCCTTGTTGACCGAAATTTCTCACTTCTTCTCAAAAAATTTGTTTTGTTTTTATTTCTTTATTTAGCTTTACTAAATGTCCAAAATATCTCCCACTTGTTGGGCTACTCATTTAATGTTTTGGGCTAAAATTTTGGGCCTTCATTTAATTCTTTTAGGCTTATTAATAAAATAGTTGGGCAATGTAAATTAACATAGTCCATTAATTTTTAATTCTATCATACCCTAATTATTTAATTAGGATTTCTATTTACTCAATTGTACATCAAATCCTTACTCATGTACATTTAATTACTTAACCCAATTAGACTTGGTTTAATAAAATTAATAAATTGAGATAATAAAATTAATCTCTTAAGTTAGTAAAAATTTTAAATACTAACATACTTTCCTATTATCACCCTTGGGTTATTTAAATTCCATACCTAATATATATTAGGTTATAAGAATTTATTCTTAATTCTCTTTATATTTTAAATAAATATATAAACAATACACAAAATCATATAAGTCCTTCACAAAATTTTTAAATCCATACCCTATTTCCAGTCTAGGTCTTATTATTTAACTTTTATTTAATCATTTAAGATTTTATTAATCTTATAAATTCTCTGGTTGTCACATAATTAACGAGTCCTCACCAAAGAAAGTTTAATTTGGATAAGCTCAAATGGTAATTTAGAGTTCAACTATCATCAACTAAGGAGTAGTTGAATCAACTTACAATAATTATGAGTTCTATAACAAAAGAATTATGAAATAACTATGAGTCATAACAACAGACATCATATTCAACAGTCATGATTTATAAACAAACTTAAAACATTTAAAAGATACAATAAAACCTTGCTTGAACAATTAAGTCAAGGTTACATTATTTTCAATAATGAACTTCAATAAGATATTAGTTCAATATGGAAATTAGAGTACTTGCTCATTTGATAACAATAGAGAATAAGATACTATGTATAAACGGAAATAAAAAAGGATAGAACAACTTGCCTCGTGCGTTAGCTATGTAATTAATACTTACGCTTCTCGAATACCCTACACATACCATTAGAATTGTAATGTCAATTAGCTGCACTAACATTAACTTAACAAGTTAAATTCCATCTTAGTTGAACTAGTCATCTTAGTTCAAGTTCTGACCATCATCATACACAACTCTAAAACCACAAGTCTTAGTAAAGCAACACAACACTTAATCAACATCTCTAGACTTTATCAAACAATAACTTAAAGTTTTCACAACTTAATTGCTTTTCAATTTGAAATCATCAAATACATGTTAAGAATATGATATAGCAACTTGTTACATGTCTAACACATACCCATCATCATTAGACCAAATCAGATTGGGTTTTAAAGACTAAACAAACAAATAAAGGATTACGATTGTGAGGCATTACCTATATAGGAAGAAATGTGAGATCTACACAGACCATAAAAGTCTAAAGTATATCTTCACACAGAAGAAGTTGAAATGAGACAGAGAAGATGGTTGGAGTTGATAAAGGATTACGATTGAGAAATCCTGTATCACCCAGGGAAGGCAAACGTGGTGGTCAACGCTTTAAGTAGTAAGGGTCGGGAGAAACTGTCGATGTTAACAACTCAAGATGAGTTGATAATAGAGATGGCAATGATGGAATTTGAAGTGAGACGTCCAAATGAGGAAGCTGAGAAACTATTTGCAATGGAGGTTCAACCTACTATCGTAGAGAAGGTGAAAGAAGTGCAACTCATAACTAATGAGTGCGAACGGATAAAGAAGAAAATTGTAGACAGTACCGAGGATATGTATAGAAATTAAAATAATAATTATTATAATAATATTAATAAGACTCCTCTTATTAATTTATATTTAATATTTCCAAAATATTAAATAATAAATATTAAGCTATTTAATTTATTCTATCACAATAAATTAAATTAATTACACTTAATGCATTATTGCGATTATGTCATTATCTTCTTAAATAATTATTCTTCCTTTTATGTTGTAACCCTTTAGGTTCTCCATATTAAACCGGTTGTGAATAAATCAATTAGAACAATTCTAATTTTATTTAAATAAATAAATTAAACTAAAAATCTATTTAAATAAATAATATTTATTCTACAATAGGGATTAGCCTCCCTAGCGATCAACGACTTTCCAGATAATATAGATTTCAACATTAATCATAAAAGAACCTGTGAGTAAATAGTTACCGTATAATTCAATCCTTCCACCATACAATGTCCCATTTAAATGTAAGACATGGAATTACTATCAAGTCTTATTTTATTTAATTATATGTATTTTGATTAAAAAATGCACAACTCCAAATAATGCAAATTAGAAACTTCTTTGTAATTTCATTATGCCTTGGCCAAGGACTATTGGGTTGTCATTTAAAGAATCACATAGGACATATCTCTTCTTTTACTAAAAGTGATAGATTCTTTATTGATCATTCATTATCTTCATATGTAACTTATTACACCCAAGCATACCCTTTGATATACCCTAAGGGTCTTAAGAAATAAGTCAAAGTATAATTCATTACACACAAGATACTATGATGATTTCAAGTCCAAGGATCACTTGTACTACTATCACATTAAGAATACCTATTGACAGGAAAGTAAAACTCCATTAGGTATTCCATAGCGAGTCACGTTCAGTGAACTTATTCTCCAATAAGCACATACATACTTGCTTTAGTGTCTTCACATAAATGATCATGAGATCAATTATCCTCATCTAATGAGCAAGCAACATATGTACCAATCTATCCAGATTTACTAATCCGCTTTTTAGTAATCCAACGATTGGGAACTATTTTAGTTTTAAGCTTTCTAAGAACTTTGATCTCATTAGCGTGATCAACATCATGATTCTAAAAGCATTGCTTAAAACTATGGGTTATTTATATATTATAAAAACAGCATCATGTAGTTAATTAAATACCTTTAATAAATGAATACTTTTATTAATAACTAAATAAGATCGTTTACAAAGTATATGCTTTATCATCATACATGATTGGCTTATATGCATACTTCTTTCAATCTCCAACTTACACTAAAGCCAATCGCCATGGTATCTCATACCCATCTTCTCTAAGTGACGATCAAACTGCTGTTGTGTTAAAGCTTTAGTATATGGATCTGCAATGTTGTCTTGAGAGTCTTGTTGTTCGATTTATGTGACGACAATTAACGTGCAAGTATACGCGGTCAACAAGTAATATAAGATAAGTAAAGATCATTCCCACGGAGAATTAATAAATAAAAGGTCGCCAAACCACTAGCACATAATCGCCTCAGTCTTATTTAAACGAGAGATAAAGAGTTGGAATTAAAACTAAGTTAAACTAGTGAAGGAATTTAATTTAAATTAATTAATTCCTAGAGTAAAATCAGACAATGAAGGCATGAGATCCTAATTTCCCCTAATGATTCATCTAAATCAATAAACTCCCAATTAGGTCAAGTTAACCGTCATGGTTGTTAGCCGAGAACACGAAAGTGAGAGAAGGCCATCTTTCGATGCACCTACTCCATACCACGTGCAATCCACAGATGGTAGAACGCACGTGGACACCCACATTATCTAAACCCCTATATGTCTATGGTGTTTACAAATAATTAGGGATTAAGGTCAAGTTCTCTATTGACTACGAGCGGTGCTTCGGAATATGTCTATCCTAAGCACAAATCATATATCTAACGCCATGTAAACACAAAATCGCCCGCTCTTACAATTTGATCTAAACCTACATTTCATCTTTCAAATCTACATAGGTTATTACAGAAATTGTTAGCTAAACAATTAAGCAATGAAGGGATGAATTGCAATAGACAATCACATAACAATTAACAATAACCAACACGGAAGCAAATCAATATCGATTACTCAAAAGGTTCCATTGGAATCTCAAACTAAGGTCTAAGTCATAAATGACTCAAATATATCATCCACAAAAGGAATACACATCATCCGGATACAAATGAATAACAAGGAGAGTAAAGTAAGAGAGTGCAACTATGTGTCCCTTCTCAAAGCTTGGATCTTTGATGTCCTCCAATTGTTTCAACCATCAAGTCTAATCTAACCCTAGATAACTATCTACTAACAACTAATTTTTAAACTAATCTACTCCTAAGCTATCCTAATGTAAACAAGAATTGGAAAGGAAAGAAGAAGGGAAAACTAGGGCTGAAGGCCTTTTTTCAGACTACCTTGAATGCTGCACACGAGCCCCCTTTAAAGCTTCTCCCGATTAGTCAAGCAAAAAGTCAAACAATTTTCTGCTGGGGACATGCGCGGCCGCGCGCGCCCCAAGCCAATTCCAGGCGCGGCCGCGCGGCACCAAAAAGCTGGAATCTGCAGCTGCTTGCTGGTGCAGGTTTGCCTCGTGTGTTCTTGAGTTGCTTTCTCCTGCCCCTCTTGCATTTGCCTCTTATTAGCCTTGCTTGTTACCTCTAGCCTCATGCCATTCCATTGCTTTAAGCTCATTTCAGCTCCTTACCCCATTTAGGCGATCTTTTGCTCTTTTAACGGGCAAGTACTGCTAAGAGAGTTCCTTAACCTGAAAAATATAAAACAAGGGAAAAACACATGAAACTCACAAGATTGCTTAAGTTTAAGCAACCGAATGAGTTGGAAAGTATCTGAATAAGTGGTCCTAAAACCACTTATCAAATACCCCCAAACTTAAACGTTGCTTGCCCTCAAGCAACCAAAACAAAGCTAAACGGCATATGCAATGCACTATTTACAATGTATGCAACCTACGCTATTATGAATGCAAATACAAGTTCCAGTCAGCATTGAACTTCAAAGCAATGCCTCAGAAAAACCACAAGATAGTCAAACCGAAAAGCTACCCAAGGCAAGACCATAAGGCATATTCTTGCAAATCCAAAACTGTCAGCACTGATGTATTGTACGTTGTGTGCCTAGCAACCATTAAACATGCATTCAGATAAATAACTCACCTACTATGCTTCTTTGGGGAAAAACAAGTTTTAACTTAAGAAAAGCACTAAATCATATAAGTTCTAACCAAGACCATGCATTACTAAAGTTAAGAGTCAACAGGGGGGTTTCATTAAGCTTTTATTAACTCACGAGGGCGTAATCGCACTTTCCCGTGTACACAATTGACTATGCAATGCCTAGTCCTCTTAGGCTTTTCAATGATACCCGTGTAGCGAACTTTCGACCAACGACTCCCAGACCAGACGATCTTAGGGCGCTGGGTGTAGAGACACCCCGAGGGTTTACTTGCTCGAATTTCAAAGGCTACAGAACTCGACATAGCCAAAGTGTTTATTCTTTTTCTTTTTTTTTCTTTTTATGCAAGGGAGTGCGTCTTACGCTCCATCTCCCCGCATAAACCATGCAAGCCCCATGTTTCCCCCAAACTTAAGATTTTAACAGTCTAGCTATTATTATATGCGAACTGAAATTCTTTTATTAAAACATATCTTTCCCACCAGAAGACAAGTATGTGAAAATTTGAACTTAGCATGACATGATGGTTACTCTATCGTGCCATTTTGGTTACACAGTATCTGACAGATAAGGATTTACATATATAACAATGAAATCAAGCTTAAGTCTCAACTTAGTTCAAAAATTAAGAAATTTTAGATTTCATCATAGGCCACTAACTCACAAACCAACTTCAACCTGGATTTATGCAGTATGCCATGCAACATGTCCTAACACAGTTAACTAAAACAAAACAAAAATTTTAAAAAATTAGACAATTTTTAACAAAATACGAATACGAACTATATGCACTAAATGAACTAAAAAAAAATGCAATATGATATGAATTAAACTATATGCAAATAAACCCCCTAATACCCCCAAACTTAAAGTGTTCAATGTCCGCATTGAAGGTAAAAGGGTAAAAGGGAACTCCCCTACTCGGACTCGTCTTCCTCCTCCTCATCATCCTCCTCAGGAGGTGGTGTGTCTGGAGGTGGATAAACAGCGGCGGACCCATATATAGGAAACTGCACCTCAACTCCCATCTGGCCGAATGCGTAGGACAGTGCCCCGCTGAATTCTGTAGTGAAAGCCTGGAAGTTGGTGCTCATTGCGTCCATCCTGCGCTGTAGTCTCCTCTCCATCCTGTCTATCCGCTCATGCAGTGAGTGAGAGGACTCAGACTGCTCTGGTGGCGGTACTCTCTCTACAGTCTCCTCAGCCTCTGTCTGATCAGGTAGAATAAACCCTGCTCCTAAGGAATGAGATCTTCCCCCTTTCCACACTTTGAAGGATTCAATGGCTGGGTGGTCAAGAGTATTCATCGGCATCTGCAACGGCTCAGCGTCTGACCACGTCACTCCATTGGCTATGCATAGCCTAGTGATCACTGCTGCGTGGGGGATACTTGCTGAGCTTCCGCCTCTCAAAAATCTGTGGATAGAACTACTAATCACGTATCCCAAGTCGATTCGCATGCCTTTGACAATCCCGTAAAGCAACACAGCTCGGTCCTTAGTGACCTCGTTCTGATGCTGTGTAGGCATCAGATTCGTACAGATAAAGCTGTACCACGCCTTCCCGTACCTACTCAAAGCGGACTGGGGAAAATGCAGCTTCTGATCAATTCCCTGTTTTAGCTTCCAAACGGTGCCCGGCTTGCATAGGTAATCACTGATAGCATCCATCTCGGAACTCCACTCCCTAGCAGACAAAGAATCGCGCGCGTCCAATGCAATGTTGGGTAAGTCAAACAACTCATTGATGTGCTCCTTTGCATAGGACACCTCACAGCCTCGCACAAATACTTTATTGGACGTCGTGTGTTTCACATTGGCATAAAATTCTTGCACCACCGAGATTGGGGCAGCTAAAGGCTCATCACAGAATGTATTCCATCCCCGCCCTCGGATCATAGAAGCCATACGCCCGTCCAGGTTCTCATCAGGCTCTAACCCCCGCTCGGGCACAAAAGTCCTGCCCACCAATATACTGTAATAGAATCTCTGGGCTTTTAGACTGATGAATTTGCGGTCATCATAGTGGATACCACCGCCCTCTTGCTCGAAATCACTGCCCCTTGATGTAGACTCCCTCCTGCTGCGTTTGGATGCCATTTGATAACTAAAATGCAATACTTCTCTCCACTAATCAATCAATATGCCCTCAGACCCCAATTCACTATCCCAATTTATCAAGTTGAGATGATGGCAGGGGTTGGGTTTTGTTAGAGAAACTGTGAAGGTAGGCGAGTTTTGATTCTGACTTAGAACTAGGGCTTGGATAAGGTGAGGGTTGTGATGGAGATGAGGATAGGAGGATTGCAGATTGAAGTATTCAGAGGTTGAAGGGTTAGGAATTTTCAAATTTGAGAGAGAAAGGGATGGCTTGAAGTTCTGCTAGTTTGGAATGACCTGAAATGGCTTAAAATCTGCCGCAAACTACTTAAGTCTGGCACTTTCTGTCCGTCTCGCGGCCGCACGCCCTTGCAGGCCAAAACAGGCGCGGCCGCGCGCCCTGCTGTTTTCAAATTCTGCAGCTTTTTGCTTTAGGGAGCTAATGGGGCAATAACTTGGCTTTATGCAGCAACTATGGCACCTGAAATGGGTACGCGACTTATTAAGCCCTCTACGCTATCAAAAATATATTATCTATTTACATCAAGAGAATTAAACATAGAAAGATATACGCATTCAAATTCCCAAAAATTCCCTAAGTGCGTATAAACAATGCAAGTGCATCAAAAATATGCTATAAGCTTTTTAATCCCAAAAAATTATACGCATTCATGCCTAAGTTCAAAAATGTAGGCAATGAACTCCTAATTCCAACAGTATGCAAAATTTTTAAACTAAATACTAAACTAATAAGAATTAAACAAGGGGGAGGGAAGTATGATAGAAAGCAGGAAATGGAGAATTAAACAGGAAGGGAGAAAGAGAAATGATGGGGTGCCTCCCATCGAGCGCTTGATTTATAGTCCTCTAGCTGGACTGTGTCTGACCACTGCTATCCAACTCCTCGACGGTATTGGAGAACCCCTCCATCCATCAGAATAGCTGTGTGACTTTGGCGGCTTCCTAATAGGAGAGGATGCAAATTTAAACTACCTAGCACATGATATGAACAAGAATTCCCCATACGGAAGGTAGGGGAGCTAGGCAATGGTTCCGTTGTGTATGCAAAATGATCGGGGCATGGAGGCCTAGAACACACAACGGAATCTTCTTTTCTTCTCTTTTCTTCTGACCACCATGGTGTCAAGACTGCGGAATCTCTCGTGTCATCGAGACCCGTCTCTGTGATGTGGCTACCAAGGGGGCAAGGGTGTGCAAACTTGACTGGAGTCTCAAACTTCGGCGGGGGAGGCTCTTGTGGTATTATCACTGTTGGTTCATACTCCACATCCCCAATTGGCTCCTCTATTTCCATTGTTTTCGGCTCGCCCAGTTGCAATTGCACTTCGGATTTTCTATCAGTTTTTGCACCCATGTCATAGCACCAAGTATCCTGGGGATTATTACTCACGGCTTCAGTCATCTGAGGTATTGGACTTTGAAGATCTTGAGCGGTTCCTTCCTCAATCACCTCCTCATTCCTTAAAGCTGTGCTAATTTGCTCCACCCAAATCTGAAGATCCTCAATTGATTGTTCTTGCTCAACCAAGGTCTCCTGTGTTGATGCTATGGAATTCCCCCACATAATTTCCAATCCTTCCTTTTCTGTTTCAGCCACGGGCTCCATGTAATGAGTCTCATTTGTTGGAGTATTGTTGATTAGGGCCATCTGATTCTGAAAATTCTGGTTTGATAGCTCTTGGCTCCTAATCATCTCCTCTTGGTTCGCTAAGGCTCTATACATGAAGTCCATTGTTGACTGTTCTCCTTGTAAACACGGGGATTGATAAGTGGGTTCTGGTGCAAAATTTAGTCTTGGCTCGCATTGTTCTTGATAGCTCACGGTATGGGTCTGCCCTTGCTCCTCCTCTACCATCAAGGCCCTACTAATTGGCTCTGCCCAGTTCTGGATATTCTTGACTGACTTCTGTTGCTCAATCAAGATGTCCTTCAATGATATGTCACCTTCTTCCTCCAAGCTTGCATTTTCTATGTCACCCTCAAAATTGTGTTGAGGCTCGTAAACTGGAGTCTGGAAGGTGCATTCTGGGGCGTATGCGGGATTTGGATCCCAATGTTGGTCTTGATAGTAGTTTACTGAAGGGTCTGGGTGATACCCCCACTCTTGCTGATAGTCGGGATAAGGTTCAGTGTAGGAATAACCACCCCCATACTGCTCCTGTCCATAAATGATAGGCTCCTGATGGCTCATATAAGCTCCAGCACCATAGTCATATGAAGTCACTGGCTCTCGACTCTGTTGGACTGAAACAGTATCCAGCTTTCTCGAGAGCTCCTCTAACTATGCTGAGAGTGTGGCAATTGGGTCGAGTCCATCAGTGCTTGCTTCCCTTGGTTGCTCTTGTCTTGTACAGTTCCATGAATAGAAATTTAAGTCCATTGTACCTGAAAAGAGAATATGAGAAGAGAATTAAACAAAAATAAAAAGTTTAAATTAAGACTAATTTGATTTAAACTAATGTTGGCAAACAGTTATCCAATTAATTCCCCGGCAACGGCGCCAAAAACTTGTTATTCGATTTATGTAACGATAATTAACGTGCAAGTATACGCGGTCAACAAGTAATATAAGATAAGTAAAGATCGTTCCCACGGAGAATTAATAAATAAAAGGTCGCCAAACCACTAGCACATAATCGCCTCAGTCTTATTTAAACGAGAGATAAAGAGTTGGAATTAAAACTAAGTTAAACTAGTGAAGGAATTTAATTTAAACTAATTAATTCCTAGAGTAAAATCAGAAAATGAAGGCATGAGATCCCAATTTCCCCTAATGATTCATCTAAATCAACAAACTCCCAATTAGGTCAAGTTAACCGTCATGGTTGTTAGCCGAGAACACGAAAGTGAGAGAAGGCCATCTTTCGATGCACCTACTCCATACCACGTGCAATCCACAGATGGTAGAACGCACGTGGACACCCACATTATCTAAACCCCTATATGTCTATGGTGTTTACAAATAATTAGGGATTAAGGTCAAGTTCTCTATTGACTACGAGCGGTGCTTCGGAATATGTCTATCCTAAGCACAAATCATATGTCTAACGCCATGTAAACACAAAATCGCCCGCTATTACAATTTGATCTAAACCTACATTTCATCTTTCAAATCCACATAGGTTATTACAGAAATTGTTAGCTAAACAATTAAGCAATGAAGGGATGAATTGCAATAGACAATCACATAACAATTAACAATAACCAACACGAAAGCAAATCAATATCGATTACTCAAAAGGTTCCATTGGAATCTCAAACTAAGGTCTAAGTCATAAATGACTCAAATATATCATCCACAAAAGGAATACACATCATCCGGATACAAATGAATAACAAGGAGAGTAAAGTAAGAGAGTGCAACTATGTGTCCCTTCTCAAAGCTTGGATCTTTGATGTCCTCCAATTGTTTCAACCATCAAGTCTAATCTAACCCTAGATAACTATCTACTAACAACTAATTTTTACACTAATCTACTCCTAAGCTATCCTAATGTAAACAAGAATTGGAAAGGAAAGAAGAAGGGAAAACTAGGGCTGAAGGCCTTTTTTCAGACTGCCTTGAATGCTGCACACGAGCCCCCTTTAAAGCTTCTCCCGATTAGTCAAGCAAAAAGTCAACCAATTTTCTGCTGGGGACATGCGCGGCCGCGCGCGCCCCAAGCCAATTCCAGGCGCGGCCGCGCGGCACCAAAAAGCTGGAATCTGCAGCTGCTTGCTGGTGCAGGTTTGCCTCGTGTGTTCTTGAGTTGCTTTCTCCTGCCCCTCTTGCATTTGCCTCTTATTAGCCTTGCTTATTACCTCTAGCCTCATGCCATTCCATTGCTTTAAGCTCATTTCAGCTCCTTGCCCCATTTAGGCGATCTTTTGCTCTTTTAACGGGCAAGTACTGCTAAGAGAGTTCCTTAACCTGAAAAATATAAAACAAGGGAAAAACACATTAAACTCACAAGATTGCTTAAGTTTAAGCAACCGAATGAGTTGAAAAGTATCTGAATAAGTGGTCCTAAAACCACTTATCAAGTCTACACGCTCCAAGGTGACGTCTGCTCTTTCAATGATCTTCCTGGTCAAGTGAAATCGCCGCAACACGTGTTTGAATTTCTGATGAGACCTGGGTTCCTTAGCCTGTACAACAGCTCCGGTGTTGTCACAGTATAAGGAGACTGCTCCTCCAATGCTAGGAACCACACCAAGTTCTATTATGAACTTCTTCATCTAAACAGCTTCCTTTGCAGCTTCACTTGAAGCTATGTACTTTGCATCTATAACTGAATCAATAATTGTTTGTTGCTTGGTACTCTTCCAACTCACTGCGCCTCCGTTAAAGGTAAACACATACCCTGAAACGGATTTACTGTCATCTTGGTCCATTTGAAAACTTGAGTCTGTGTAGCCCTTGAGTTTTAATTCAGACCCACCGTAGACAAGAAATCATCTTTAGTCCTTCGTAAGTACTTTAGGATATTTTTCACTGCCTTCCAGTGCTCTTCTCCTAGATTCTACTGATATCTGCTTGTTACACTAAGTGCATGAGAGGCATCTGGTCTAGTACATATCATACTGTACATGATAGATCCTATTGCTGAAGCATAAGGGATCTTACTCATACGGTCTTTCTCCTCAGATGTCTTTGGGTCCTGTTTCTTGGAGAGATTTATTCCATGGCTTATCGGCATGTGTTGGTAGTTTTACAGATCAATATATTCGTGCAAGTATACACGGTCAACAAGTAATAAAGTGTAAGTACAGATATCGTTCCCATGATAAATTAACAGATAAAAGGTCGCCAAATCACTAGCACGTAATCATTTCGGTCTTATTTAAACGGGTGGTAAAGAGATGGAATGAAAACTAAATTAAACTAGGAAAGTAATTGAAGTTAAACTAATTAATCCTAGAGTAAAATTAGATAATGAAGGTAAGAGATTCCAATTTCCCCTAATAATTCATCCAAGTCAATAAACTTCCAATTAGGTCAAATTAATCGTCAAGTTTGTTAGCCGAGAACACTAAAGTGAGAGACGACCATCTTTCGATGCACCGAATCCATATCACGTGCAATCCACAGATGACAGACGCACGTGAACACCCACATTACCTAAACCCCTATATGTCTATGGTGTTTACTAATAAATAGGGTTTAAGGTCAAGTTCTCTATTGACTACGAGCGGCACTTCGGTATACGTTTATCCTAAGCATAAATCATACGTCCAACGTCATGTGAACGTACAATCGCCCACTACCGCGATTAGATCTAAACCTATATTTCATCTCTCAAGTCCATATAGGTTATCGCAGTAATTGGTCGCGAATCAATTAAGCAATGAAAGCATATATCGCAATAGACAATCACATAACCATCAAATAAGAGCCAACATGGAAGGAATATAATTATAGACTACTCATTAGGTTCCATTGAAACCCCAAAATATAGTTTAAGTCATAGACAACTCAAATATACCATCCATAATATGAATATACATTATAAGATTACAAAATAGAAACCAAAGAGAGTTTAAAGATGGGAAATGGAAATCTGAGTCTCCAAGCATCCAATAATGAATCTTCAATAACATCCACTTGTTTCAACCATCAAGTCTAATAAAACCCTAGAAAACTAACTACTAAAACTAGAACTAATATCTACTCCTAATCTAGACCTAGACAATAAAGTAAAGAAAAGAGAAAAAAAAATGAAGAACTGGCTAGGGCTAATCCCTTAAGGGGAGAGATATACCAAATGTTCCTAATATCAGCCCTTATATGCCTCATTCAGCCGAGTCTTCCTTGCTGCTCCAAACAACTACAAAATTAAAAAGTTAATAGGCCAAAAAGGGGGACCGGCGCAGCTGCGCAGGGGAGCAGGCCAAACCCGGCGCAGCTGCGCAGGCTGCATAGTGTAATTTTTCTGCTCTTTTTTTGCTACTAGTTCCTGCTTATCTTTTCTGATCCTCACCCCTGCTAGCTTCATGATGCATTGTTCTGCCAATTAACCATTGTTATGAGCTTTGTTCCCTCTTTTCTCTGTCCATCCACATGCCACAGCTTTACTCTTTAAGTGTTGTCCCCTTTTTTAGCACCTTTTCATCCTTTTAAGCACAAAATGCACCAGGAGAGTTCCTAAATATAAATCTGCAAAAGAAAGTAAAAAGGCATGAAAAGCTACGATAACACCTAAGTTTAAGCAACAATCGTAGTGAGTTGATATCTAAATAAGTGGTTATAAAACCACGTATCAAATACCCCCAAACTTAAACTTTGCTTGCCCTCAAGCAACACAAATAAAACAAAACACAAATGAAATGCAAGTAACTAGAATGCATGCAACTTATACTAGAATGAAAGTGAATCCAGGTCTCAGGTAGAATAGATAGTCAAATGCAATGCCTCAGAAAACCACAAGATAATCAAATAGAAAAGCTACCCAAGACAAGATCATAACGAATATTCTTATAAATCCAAAACTGTCAGCACTGATGTATTGTGAGTTATGTGCCTAGCAACCATTAAACATGCTTTGGGACAAATAACTCACATACTATGCTTCTTAGGGGAAAAACCAGTTTTAACTTAAGAAAAATAGTAAATCATATAAGCTCTAACTAAGACCATGTATTACTAAAGTTAAGAGTCAACAGGGGATTTTCATTATGCTTTTATTACTCACGAGGGCGTATTCGCACTTTCCCGTGTACACAATCGACTGTGCAATGCCTAGTCCTCTTAGGCTTTTCAATGATATCCATGTAGCGAGCTTTCGACCAACGACTCCCAGACTAGACGGCCTTAGGGCGCTGGGTGTAGAGACACCCCAAGGGCTTACTTGCTCGAATATCAAAGGCCACAACACTCGACGTAGCCGAAGTGTTTATTCTATTTTTTTCTTTTTATGAATCTTTTTCTTTTGTTTTCTTTTCTTTTTCATAGGGGAGTGCGTCTTACGCTCCATCTCCCCAAATATCATGCGAAACCCCTGTTTCCCCCAAACTTAAGCTTTTTACGGTCTAGTTATTATCATATGAGAACTGAAACTCTTTTATTAAAACACATATTTCCCACCAGAAGACAAGTATGTGAAAATTTAAACTTAGCATGTCATGATGGTTACTCTATCATGCTAAATGGCTACACAGTATTTGACAGATGAGAATTTACATATATGACTATACAATCAAGTTTAGGTCTCAAATCAGTTGAAAAATCAAGTGATTCATGTTTCTTCACAGGCCAAATACATAACTAACCAACTGAAACTGGATTCATGCAGTATGCTCTAACACATAATGCCAAACAGAATGCAAAAAATTTTAAAATTTTAACAAAATACAATCTACACATGCACTAAATGAACTGACACAACATGAAATGAACTAACTACATGCAAAAACAAAACCAATACCCCCTAACTTAAAATGTTCAATGTCCTCATTGAAGGTAATGGTAAAAAGGAATAACTCCCCTATTCGGCTTCTGATGTTGCATGAAATGAAGTGGCGCTCAGTTCTGCCGAATTTTTCCTTAAGTCTGAGACAACCTGCATGACACGCCCTTCCTCAAATTTCTGATATGCAGCTTTTGACATGCATTGAGGATGGGACTTTTGACTTTCGATTCATTCTAGCAGCCTTGACCTAAGAAAAGCATACATAATTTATTAAGCCCTCTTAGCCCATCAAAACATAATATTAACTATTTACAATTAGGAGAATGAAACATAAAAAGATATATGCAATATGATACGAACTACATGCACTAAATGAACTAAACAAAATGTAATATGATATGAATTAAACTACATGCAAATAAACTCCTAATATGTGATGCCCCCAAATCCGTGTAACATCGATTACAAAACCTGGTGCTCACGGTACAACATACATCATCATCTAATTACATAAACTTCGAAAATAATAATAACTATTACATACTTATTCAAATAAAATCTCAAGTCTTTACAACCTTAAATAATTAAAACTTAAACTTAGCGTTTATCACTACATAACATCATATGCGAAAATATAAACTTATTACATAATCAACCCTCAACATTTCATCTTAGACTTCCCCTTGTCCTTGCCCGAGCCTTCAGCCTTCTCATCCTTAACTGAAAGGTTTAAGCAAGAATGAGCACAAATTGCCCACCAAGTATATACAATAGTTTGAAAACATACATCAGGAGTAAAAGCATTTGTATGGCTATATCTCAACATTTGGAAGAATTATCAAGTGTTAAACAAGAATATAAAAGAGTAGGAGTGTAAGAATTTTCAATATCATACTAAGGGGTGTTAAATACCCTGAACGTTACTTTGTTTCATCGAAAACCATCAGACGGTTTAACAATCAATTAGATTGTAAACGGTCTCTACAAGTACTCCAGGTGATCAGCCTATCGTACCCTACATTGTACATAAGTATAAAGTTTAAACTGCATAAGCATAAATGGAACTATATGCCCGACATCTGTTCGCACATCTTTCGATGCACCGAATCCATATCACGTGCAATCCACAGATGATAGACGCATGTGAACACCCGCATTACCTAAACCCCTATATGTCTATGGTGTTTACAATTAAATAGGATTTAAGGTCAAGTTCTCTATTGACTACGAGCGGCGCTTCGGTATATGTCTATCCTAAGCACAAATCATACGTCCAATGTCATGTGAACGTACAATCGCCCACTACCTCAATTAGATCTAAACATACATTTCGTCTCTCAAGTCCATATAGGTTATCACAGTAATTGGTCGCGAATCAATTAAGCAATGAAAGCATATATCGCAATAAACAATCACATAACCATCAAATAAGAGCCAACATAGAAGGAATATCAATATAGACTACTCATTAGGTTCCATTGAAACCAAAATATAGTTTAAATTATAGACAACTCAAATATACCATCCACAATATGAATATACATCATAAGTTTACAAAATAGAAAGCAAAGAGAGTTTAACGATGGGAAATGCAAATCTGAGTCTCCAAGCATCTAATAATGAATCTTCAATAACAACCACTTGTTTCAACCATCAAGTCTAATAAAACCCTAGAAAACTAACTACTAAAACTAGAACTAATCTCTACTCCTAATCTAGACCTAGACAAGAAAGTAAAGAAAAGAGAAAAAAATGAAGAACTAGCTAGAGCTAATCCCTTAAGGGGAGAGATATACCAAATGTGCCTAATATCAGCCCTTATATGCCTCATTCAGCCGAGTCTGCCTTACTGCTCCAAACAACTGCCAAATTAAAAAGTTAGCATGCCAAAAAGAATGATCGACGCACCTGCGCAAGGGAGCAGGCCAAACCCGGCGCAGCTGCGCAGGCTGTAAAGTGTAATTTTTCTGCTACTGGTTCCTGCTTATCTTTTCTGACCCTCACCCCTGCTAGCTTTATGATGCATTGTCCTGCCAATTAACCATTGTCATGAGCTTTGTTCCCTCTTTGCTCTGTCCATCCACATGCCATAGCTTTACACTTTAAGTGCTGTCCCTTTTTTTAGCACCTTTTCATCCTTTTAAGCTCAAAATGCACCCGGAGAGTTCCTAAATATAAATCTGCAAAAGAAAGTAAAAAGGCATGAAAAGCTACGATAACACCTGAGTTTAAGCAACAATCGCAGTGAGTTGATATCTAAATAAGTGGTTATAAAACCACGTATCAGCATGAGACCTTTTTTGGAATCTTTCAAGCTAAACCTCTTTAGCATGGTATCAATGTACGTTCCTTGGGATAAGCCAAGCATCCTTTTAGATCTATCTCTATAGATCTTTATCCCCAAAAGATAGGATGATTCTCCCAAGTCCTCTATGGAGAAGTGTTTAGATAACCAGATTTTAATCGATTGTAGCATAGAAATGTCATTCCCTATCAATAATATATCATCAACATATAATTCAAGGAATGAAACAGCGCTCCCACTAACCTTCTTTTACATACATGGTTCATCCTCATTTTTGATAAAATCAAACTCTTTGATTGTCTCATCAAAACTGATGTTCCATCTACGAGAAGCTTGCTTCAATCCAAAATGGATCATTGTAGCTTACAGACTTGATTTGTTTCAACCTTTGATACAAATCCCTTATGGCTGTGTTATATACACATCCTCCTCAAGTTTTCCATTGAGGAAGGCCGTTTTCATGTCCATCTGCCAGATCTCATAGTCGTAATAAGCTGCAATCGCAAGCAAAATCTGAATGGACTTGAGCATTGCTACTGATGAAAAGGTTTCATCATAGTCAACTCATTGTCTTTGTTTAAAACATTTTGCAACTAGTCAGGCCTTATAGGTCTCTAACTTACCGTCCGCTCCAATCTTTCTTTTAAAGACCCATTTACACCCAATAGGCTTAATGCCTTTAGGTGGTGAAATCAAAGTCCATACTTGGTTCTCATCCATGGAGTCCATCTCGGATTTCATGGCTTCAAGCCATTTCCTTGAGTTGTTATTACTCATAGCCTGTTCATAATTCAGTGGATCATCATCATGCATGACGTGTACCTCATCGTCATCCTTTATGACGAATCCATACCTACCAGGTATCTTTGGCACTCTTCCAGATTTACGAACAGGGTGTTGTACATAAGGTATCTCTACTTGGACAGGTTCATTCACTTGATCTATAGTGGTTTATGGTTCTTAAATTTCTTAAAGATCTATTTTCCTCCCACTAGCCCCTTCAAGAATAAACTCATTTTCCAAGAAGGCAGCGTGTTTCGCAACAAACACCTTTTGCTCAGTAAGATTGTAGAAATAGTATCCCAAACTTTCTTTGGGATATCCCACAAACGTGCACTTATCAGATCTTGTCCCAAGTTAATCATTTTGAAACCTTTTCACATAAGCTGGACATCCCCAAATCTTAACATGCTTAAGACCAGGTTTCTTCCCTGTCCACATCTCATATGGAGTCTTGGGGATGGATTTCGAGGGGACCTTATTTAGTAGATATGCAGCCGCTTCTAGGGCATAACCCCATAATGATACTAGAAGATCGATAAAACTCATCATGGAACGAACCATGTCCAACAATGTTTGATTTCTTCTTTCAGATACTCTATTTAAATGTGGTGTACCTGGTGGAGTCCATTCTGAGATTATTTCATTTTTTTTGAGATAATCGAGAAACTCACCGCTTAAGTATTCACCACCTCGATCTGATCGAAGAATCTTAATCCTTTTGCCAGTTTGTTTCTCTACTTCACTGCTGAACTCTTTAAAATTTTCAAATGATTCAAATTTGTATTTCATTAAATGCACATATCCATATCTTGAGTGATCATCAGTGAAAGTAATAAAATAAGAAACCCTCCCCGTGCATTCGTTGTCATAGGTCCACAAACGTCTGTGTGAACCAACGCTAACAACTCTGTAACTCTTTCTCCTTTTCCACTAAAAGGAGATTTAGTCATTTTACCCATGAGACAAGATTCACAAGTTGGATATGATTCATAATCGGATAGCTCTAAGAGCCCATCCTTATCCAACTTGGATAATCTTGTTTCATTGATATGATCGAGTCTACAATGCCACATATAGGTATAATTAACATCATCTCTTTTTCTTTTCTTAGTTTGTTCTATTTGAAGTATATTTTCATGCAAGTCAAGTATATAAAGTCTTTTTTTGCAAATTACCAACACCATATAAAATATTACTTTTATAAATAGAACAACTGTTGTTCTATATTATAATGTCAAATCCATCCATATCTAATATGGAAATATAAATAATGTTTCTAATGATATTCGGAACAAAATAACAATTATTTAAATAAATGGACTTGCCCGTATGCAGTGCTAAGCAATAAGTGCCTACAGCTAATGTAGCAACCTTTGCTCTATTTCCCACTCGTAAGACAATCTTATCCTTGTTCAGCTTTCTACTTCTGACCAGTCCCTGCACAGTATTATATATGTAAGAACCAAGTTAAATTTTAACTTTCTGAAAAATTAATTTCAATAATGAACAAACCTTGATTGGAAGTCAAAGCTTTTCTAAGCTTCTTCTTTGCTAGAAATTTCTTATATGTCCTCTTCCAGTGACCCAACTCGTTGCAATGGAAGCACATTCCTTTACTAGCTGGATCAGGTTTCTTTTGTTCCTTCATGTTCACCTTGCCCTTAGCCTTCTTAGATTTCTTCTTTTCAGAAGATACCTTGGGCTTCTTCCTTTTCTTGGAAGAATCCACCATTAAGACATGGTTCTTCTTGGATGGAAAGTGACCTTCTGTAATTTTCAACATGTTAAGTAATTTAGGCAAGCTGACATCTAACTTATTCATATGGAAATTAACAACGAACTGCGAGAAGGTCTCAGGGAGTGACTGCAAGAACAAGTCTTGACTCAACTCTCCATCCATGACAAACTTAAGCTATCTAAGGCGTTCAATCAGATTGATCACCCTTAGGACATGAGTCTCAACGGCAGTGCCCTCGGTCATCTGAGATCGGAAGAGCTCCTTAGATATCTCATATCTAGTAATCCTACTTTGTTCACCATACAACTCTTTGAGGTGAAGCAACATAGGAGCATCCATGTTTTCATGCTGACGCTGAAGCTCATTATTCATGGATGCGTACATGATGCATTGAGCCACAGATGCATCATCTTGCCACTTTGTTATGGTGGCAATCTCTTCCTCAGAGGCTGATTCTGGAACAGTAACAGGTACAGGTGAATTTAGGACATAAAAAATCTTTTCAGCAGTGAGAACTATTCTCAGATTCCTTCACCAGACTGTGTAATTCGGCCCTAGTTAGTTTGTTAGCATCAAGTATGCTACGTAGTGAAATTAGTGATTTTGATATTTTTAAATTTCTGCACGTGAAAAGACAATATTTTAGCAAACATTCATTTAATTAATTTTATATACCAAAATAGATTAGGTCTTATTTTAAATTGGCATCTCCCACTATTTTCTTCAAACTATATTACCCTCGTAAAAATAGTTCGACAAAATTTAATTAAAGATTTGTTAGTGAGATTAAGGATCCCATTTCAAATATATATAGCCTTGTGTATGTGCACAACAAACCATATATAAATAAATATGTAGACAACTCTTGTCAATTACACCAACATGTAACTCCTTGTATTCTGCATCTTAGATCATAATGGTCAAGTGTGTGCACATCCAAACTAAAATAATTTAAGTTAAGTCCAACCTAGCACTCTATATATTAAAAAAAATATTGTCCTTGTGTGTACACAACAAAATAATATTGTTCAATTTTCTTTATAAGAATCAAATGTGATTAAATTAATATCTTAAATACTTAATACTTGTCTTGTGTGTGCACAACAAACGCATATTAAATATTTAATACACTATTAATTTTATCATACTAGAAGGCAACGTTCGCTATTCCAAATATCTTTGAATGCTTTAGACTTAATATGATTTATTTGAGGAGTTTGTTATTATTTGTCTCATCTTGTTCAGCGCACATGCACACATATATATAAAATACGCGTCATTTTATTAAAACATACGAAGCATGTTTGCATAAAATATAATATATATATATATATATATATATATATATAATACTTAGCATGCACATATAGAATACTATATTCTACCCGGATTGATTATGGACTTTTATTCTATTTTGGTTCACTCGAGCCACCAAGTGAACTAAAAGGTCAAACCTAAGGGTGCAAGAAATAAAATTTAAATATAACAATTACATTTAAACCCGGGCTCCATTACAAACGGGTTTTTAAGTGCTCCTTGTTCCTTGGTCTCCAATTCTTCAAGATAATTCTAACGAATCCTATTACATAAAGTATTTTAAAATTAAATAGAAATCTTGATCAGCAGTCAAAGAGAAGTACATAGGAGAGAGATAGAATTTACTTCAAGAATAAATTAGAAAAGACGAGGTGCGCAGACCCCATTTAATAAAACTCATACATTCAAGCATCCAACTAAAATAAATCCAATCACATTGGGCAATAGTTCCATAATCAATCCCATTTATTATCATATATATCACCATATGCATCAATAAATAAACATTCATCTCATGAATTAAAATCATTCTATATATATGAGTATCATTTAATGGATAATTTTAAATTGCATGAAATCAAATTTCAAGATTAAAATAAATTCTTTATTTTAATTATAAAATTATTTAAAATATTATATATATATATATACATATATTATATAACCGTATATATATATATATATATATATATATATATATATATATATATAGGGTCCGTCTCTCTAGCGAACCATAGGGAGCGAACTAATGACGAACCGGCTATAGCGACGGTTTTTTTTATCGCTATAACATAAAAAACCGGCTTTCTATGTTATAGCGACGGAAAAAAACCGTCGCTATAGCCAGTTCGTTTTTAGTTCGCTCTTTATGGTTTGCTGGAGAGACTGACCCTATATATATATATATATATATATATATATATATATATATATATATATATATATTCTATTATATATATTAGTGACCTGTTACTTTTTTTGAAATTAATGATTCAGGGATCACATTACTTTTATATAATGAAACTTAAAAAAATTCTACAAAACCATTATCCGGATCATCATTTATGTAAATTATTAATTTAAAACGATAAATAAGAAGTGATGGAATCATACCCTTGTAGAATGAAGCTTCCACAGGTACGAGTTCAACTCCCTGTTCTTCGTGATCTCCTTGAATTTCTGGGTTAGATTCTTTCTTTTGATTAACGTTAGCCACCCAAGTGTTTGGCCTCTAGAGGTGATCCACCAAAGAAGAGGAATTATCAAGTAGAAGGGTGGTTGGCTAAACTCTAGGTTTCTATCTATTATAGAAAAAGAGTACTCTCCAACAATTAGAATTGCATCAACTAATATCTAACATAAGACTCCTCTTATATAGATATTGGTTAACCCTTCTAATCTTTTTAGATATAGGGTTTCATTTAATTAATTAAACTTCTTTAATTAATTATGTTTCCCAACATATTGAGATTAATTATTTAAACTCCTTTAATTAATTTACCTTCTAATTTTATTAAGAATAAATGAGAGTACTAATATTAAACTAATTCCTAAACTTCTTTAGAAATTAAAATAATAATAATTGTAATAATATTAATAAGACTCCTCTTATTAATTTATATTTAATATTTTTAAAATATTAAAATAATAAACATTAAGCTATTTAATTTATTCTATCATCATAGATTAAATTAATTACACTTAATGCATTATTACGATTATGTCATTACCTTCTTAAATAATTATTCTTCCTTTTATGGTGTGACCCTTTAGGTTTTTCATATTAAACCGGTTGTGAATAAATCAATTATAACAATTTTAATCTTATTTAAATAAATAAATTAAACTAATAATTTATTTAAATAAATAATATTTATTCTATAATAGGGATAAGCCTCCCTAGCGATCAAGGACTTTTCAAATAATATATGTAAGATCCTGGAAATTTATTATAGTTCTGTTATAACAATAATATTAAAATAGTGAATTTTTTATTTATTTACTATATGTGAATTGTGCATGTGTGATGTAGCATGTAAATGAGATTTAATAAATATGTATTATGTATATGTATTTACTAAGCAATGAATCAATAATTGTTGTGAACAATTGGGATAAAAATTAAAGAGGGGGTTTAAGTATATAATGTATACGCTTTAACAAAATGTATTATAATAAATTCTTATATGAAATTATTTTAGTAAAGAAAGGAGATTATAATTATTATAATACCTTAATGAGGTAAATAAATTCTTGTTTGAATTTATGAGAATAAGGAGAAGGATATTATATTTTTTTATATAATATCTTTAGTGAGCAAATAATATTATTTGCAAGGGTTATTATGTTTTTGCATATTTATTTTATATTTATAAAATGAATATGTAATTAAGATATATTATGTTCTATTTAAGGTATATACTTTATATATATATTTTCAAGAGATTAGTTTAGTTGGAGTAAGTAGTAACTTAATTAATTAAATTACTAAGATGGTGGTAATAAAATAGTTAACATAAGAGAAGATTAATTGAGTTAATTAATAAACTTAATTAGAGATTATTACTTAATAACTAATTACTGCTACAAACCAACCTTTCCAAGCATTCCCATTTCTTTTGTCGTGAAACAGACAGGAGAGGGAAGTGTATGGGTTACTCTCATTTAAACTTTGGCCCCAAGCATATTGACTTAGCAAAATTTGGTCAAGCCTTTTTTTTTCTTCCTCCAACCCGTGGCCTCTCTTCTCTCACAGTGGTGGAATTTTGAACTTTTCTCAAATGGTTAAGTGAAGGAATTTGTGTTTGAGAGAGCTTGGAGAGATTGGAGTTAATGATTAGAGTTATCAAGCTTGGAGAAAAAGAGTTTAAAGGTATAAAAATCCTTATTGAATTTGATTTTAATTAACTTTATGTAATGGTGTAATATATTTACTAAATTTCCAATATAGGAGTTTGGTAGTTTAGTATGTGAATTTGAATGGGTTTT
The DNA here is from genome assembly GCA_020205555.1 of Panax stipuleanatus. Lineage (NCBI taxonomy): Eukaryota > Viridiplantae > Streptophyta > Magnoliopsida > Apiales > Araliaceae > Panax > Panax stipuleanatus. The sequence continues at coordinate 52,839,944 of CM035115.1, read as the reverse complement.
CATTGTATCCAATCTATTCTTATCCATGTATGTGTAATATGAAGGTTGAATGGTTTTTAAATTCAAAGAATGGAAAACTAAGTTTGTTAGTAAACTATAGTTATTCAAGTCCATTTATTTTATTTGATTTTGTATATAAAATATGTATGAATTCATGATAATAGAAAGGTTGTGGATAGATTGGTGTTGTGGGATGATATAAGAATGGAATAGGGGAAAAATCGTTAATAAACGATTAAGAAACCGAATGGAACAAAGAATGTAGGTAATATGTTCGATTAATGGCTGTAGAGGGTAAAAATGACCAAGAACTCAGAATTTAAACTAGCTAAAACCTTAGGTGAGTCATATTATGTTAATTAAAGCTTAGTTAGTAAAGAAGTTGGGTTGAATTGCGTTATGGCGACTTTTGAGCGTTAAACAAAAAGTTAAAAAATCTGTGCGAACGGTCAATTTGGGCACCCTGTTCGGACAGCTTAATGTACTCGAATATCAATCCTGATATTTTTTAAAAATACTTTGTCATACCATGTACAACATATCCAAAAATCGGATTAAACGGAGTTATGGGCAGCGTGGGAGAAAATCGCAAACTAGACGCTTCGCAAAGCTGAGCTACAGAAGCAGTAGGGCACTGCAGGTAGTAGGCCGCGCGTGGGCCAGGGCGCACGCCGCGCGGGCGCGTTGCTGGCGCTGCTGCTACTCATGCAGTTTGCTTGCAGGCCATTTTGCAGCTGATTTTAGTGGGTTTTCAATAACTGTGTTAGCGATATGATTTTTGGAAAAAATATTACGCCATGAGGTCTTTAACATACCAAAAGTTCACCGTTATACGACTTGTGGTTTGAGAATTAAAAATTGGCGAATAGGCATGTCAGAACTAAAAATTGGGCGACGACGAACGTCAACACGTCTAGTGATTTTTACGTTCGACGTTCCGATTCGCGTTCCGGCAAAGTTTTAAGACATAATAAAGTTAATAAAGTCTTACACGGCGAGTTTTGACCGGACATGAGATTTTTTGTCAAGAAACTAACTTTCGGGCATAATTTGAGCAATATAAATATGTAATAAATATAAATTTTCATATTTAAACGAAATAAAAACTCGCATTGCCTATAAAATTATTTTTTGAGACAATGAACCGAGGAACCTTTAAAAATTTCTATAAATCATAAAAATGATATTTCGAGATTTTTGAGAAATTAAAGGTTTTTATATGAATCAATTATCCGAGCGACTTGTGAAAGAATAAAATAATATAAAAATTATTATTATTTCAGAAATAATATAGTAAGTTAAATTTTACTGTAAAAGCTAAATATGAGCTGTTTACGAACCTGAACTCGCGAAATAAATTATAAAATATTCGTGAGATAATATGTCAGGGTTAAGTTCAAATATATAAAAGAATTACATATTAATTTTGTAAGGAACCATTAAATAATAATAAATGATTAAAATGAAATACATTCTTAATGCAATCATAGTAGAATTTGAGATTGAAGTATATAATGTTAGTTTATGAACTAATAATTATTAATAAGAAATATACATGCATGTTGATAATATATTTTATTATCTAACGTGAGTATATATGTAAATATAATTCTGTAAGAATTGTGAGATGACTGTAAATTAAATTGTGTGATAATCTCCTTATAAGGCAAGTTTCTGAACATTCTTATACTTAAATTGAGTAAGTTTCTTAAATTTTTGTGATTCTTTTATGCAACAGTTATTATGAAAATCATAATTTACTCATTTGGGGTAATATTTCCAGTTTAATTATATATAAGCAATTATTTCTTCTTGTTTATATATAATGCTATAGAGATAGAATTTTTATTTTAATCAGCTTCGTAAAATGCATGAGATAACAATGTATACATTAAATAAAACCCTGTATACATGTATAGTTGAAATATTTCAAATTCTTTTATATTAAGTCTTGAAATATAATTATTTAATTAAGTTATCCATTTATTTTATTCTTCTAAATGGATTATAACTAAGCAAGAACTTCCCTAAATTGGGGTTATTTTTATATTGCGTCCTGGGAACGACAAAGAGAAACTGAAAGAATTTGTTCCACTTAGATAGTATTGATCAATGCAGGGCATAAAGGGCTAATCACCCACCGTGCTCGTAAGACCATGTCGGTTCATAGATAAAATTTCTGATTGAACCTTTTAAAAAGAAAAGCAAGTTCTTGAATTTATAACGACTTAGCATGTTTAAATTAGTACGTCGTTTCAAAAATATGAGATTATCATCACAGTTTATGTTAATTGCTTTATAGACTTGTTTTACTATTAAAGAAGAATCAGCTGAAAATATTTATTTCTTTTGCATGTTAATTATTGATTATTATATTTGCTGAGCAATTAAATGCTTATTCTTGCTTTATTATAAATGTTTTCAGTTAAGAAAGATGAAGCTGAGAGTTCTGGAAAAGATAAGGGCAAAGAAAAATTGTCAGCTTAGCTAGAAATGATATTATGTAATTGATAGAATTTTGGGTGACATTACTACATACCTATCATATTAAGAATTATTTAAAGATTTTCGTACTTGGGATAGAAAAACTTTGATGTAATAACTCTAATTTAATAATGCTTGAAGTTTGTTAATATTTAGAATCGTGTAGCGCCAAATACAGGTATTAGGTACTTGTTTTTGGGAGCATCGCAATATAGATTTCAACATTAATCATAAAAGAACCTGTGAGTAAATAGTTACCGTACAATTCAATCCTTCCACCATACAATGTCCAAATTAAATATAAGACATGAAATTACTGTCAAGTCTTATTTTATTTAATATATGTATTTCGATTAGAAAATACACAACTCCAAATGATGTAAATTAGAAACTCCTTTCTAATTTCATTCTGCCTTGGCCAAGGACTACTGGGTTGTCATTTAACGAATCACGTAGGACATATCTCTTCTTTTACTAAAAATGGTAGATTCTTTATTGACCATTCTTTATCTCTATATGTAACTTATTGCACCCAAGCATACCCTTTAATATACCCTAAGAGTCTTAAGGAATAAGTCAAAGTATAATTCATTACACACAAAATACTATGATGATCTCAAGTCCAAGGATCACTTGTACTACTACCACATTAGGAATTCCTATTGACAGGCAAGTAAAACTCCATTAAGTATTCCGTAGCGAGTCACGTTCAGTGAACTTATTCTCCAATAAGCTCCTACATACTTGCTTTAGTTTCTCCACACAAATGATCATGAGATCAATCATCCTTATCCAATGAGCAAGCAACATATGTACCAATCTATCCGAATTTACTAATCCTCTTTTTAGTAATGCAACGATTGAGAACTATTTTAGTTTTAAGTTTTCTAAGAATTTAGATCTCATTAGCAAGATCAACATCATGATTCTAAAAATATTGCTTAAAACTATGAGTTATTTACATATTATAAAAATAGCATCATGTAGATAATTAAATGCCTTTAATAAATGAATACTTTTATTAATAAATAAATAAGATCATTTACAAAGTATATGCTTTATCATCATACATAATTGACTTGTATGCAAAATACTTTCACTTTTATACTAACTTAGCTATATTACGTAACATATAAAACTTATATATAATATAACACGTTAAAAATACATAAAGCCTACTTATGTTATATCAGTTACGTAAACAGAAAATCAATTCCATCTGTTTTAAAATTCAAAAGCCATAAGGCTTTGTTCAACAAAACACTTTAAACCTTCTTTTAATTTATTTTAATAACTACATATCTTATAGTTTATTTGTCACACCTCAAATACAATATTTAAATTCAAAATAAACTAAAGGCAATATTAACTCTTTAATTAACTTGCCACATAATTATAATTCTCAATTAATCATTTAAAATTATAATTTTACTTAACAACTATTAAATCTCTAATTTAATTATTAAATTAAATTAGAACAACATTACAATTATTAAAAAATTCATTTAATTTAATTAACTTTATTAAATTAAAACTTTAACAATAAAATTATGTCACATTAATTTAATTAACATATAACACTTAATCAAATTAATCTATAACAATTTCATCAAACATTTATTTAACTCATAAATAAGTCAACTAAAATATTTATTTAGTTCAATAAATATTTAAATTAAATACAAAAATCTAGTTCCTTACAGTTTCTCAATGGGGAGCACAGGTATTGTTTGTAAAAAAAAGGATGGATCGTTGTGGTTTCGTATCGACTACTGAGAGTTGAACAAACTAACGATAAAGAACAAGTACCCATTGCCTAGGATCGATGATCTTTTTGATCAGTTGAAATGGGCAAAATATTTTTCTAAGATAGATTTGCGAACGGGGTATCACTAGTTGAAGGTTAGAGAGGAGGATATACCTAAGACAACATTTAGGACTCGTTAAAGAGTGTGAAGGTTTTAGAGGCTTCTCTTCTTCTTCCTTCTTGCTCTAGTAGTATTACATTCCTAGGGTTCATCTTGGAACTCATTTGTGGTCTAGACTCAAGTTTGCTATCTTCTATTTAAGGGGGGAAACCACAAGATTTGCACTTTCTTTCTCTCTTTTCTCTCATTTCATAGTTGTTCAATGCTTGGTTTGAATCCTATAATGGTGGGAGGTTCAGTGATGAACTAACTTCTATTATGGGATTCTAATGGATTCTATTTGCTAAATCTAGGGTGTGTGTCTCTTTAATATATATGGATGATAATATATGGTTTGCCTAACATGGTTGCTTGTATGCCTAGATGCTTGATCAACATCTACTCTAATAGTTTATATGAACATGAAAAATGAAGTGTAAACTTAGATTTTTCCATGTTAGCATATGTTTGTGAAACTTGCATTGGCTGAGTTTTGTGATTCGCTAGCCAGATAGAAATATACCGTATGGCCGTATGTAGTCTAATGGGAGCTTATGCTTAAATTGGTTTAGCTTGTAAATCGCATAGAAATATAGTGGTTTAGGCTTTACTGATGTTCATGTGATTTCTATCTTAATTGTGGACATTATATGATTTGGACTAGGTGTATTGAAAGATAGCCAAGTCTCACATTCGTGCTCCCAGCTAGCATTCCTATATGATTATCCATGTATGATTTGAGGTGTGGTTAACCTAGATGATGCTTTAGATGAAGTTAGGATCCCATATCCCTCTAATTTGAACCCTTCGCTTATTAATTAGTTAAGTCTAGTTTAAATTTAGTATAATTAATTAAAGATCTCTGTGACAACCGTTTAAGCAGACAAAGATAATTAATGGACTGTTGCATAATAGATTCGGCCTGACTCCGTTCTCTGTGGGACGATCTTGACTTACCGAGTTATTACTTACCGACCGTGTACACTTACACGTGTTTTTGTGTCCGTTTTTGTTAACACGTAAACGGCGCAACAAGTTTTTGGCGCAGTTGCCGGGGACACGGTTTTAGTTTAATTCTATTAACATCAGTTTTCGTTAAATTTGACTGACTTGAACAAATCTCTTCTTACCTCATTTCTAATTTTATTTTTTACTTGTGTTTCAGGCACTCGTGGATAGTTTATGCACACTCGAGCCTCACATCCTGAATTAGTGCCTCACCAAGAGCACATCAACGGTCGAGCGTGGAGAGCTAATATCCGAAACACCAATCCTCGAGAAGAACCTGAACCACTTCATCAAATTACTGAAGAGCATAAGGCCTTGCAAGACTATTCCATGCCCAAACTAACCGATCTGCAATCAAGTATAGTGAGGCCAACAATTGCGGCGAACACTTTTGAGATAAAGCCAGGAACATTGCAGATGATACAAAATAATCTCCAGTTTAGGGGTTTGCTTTCCGAAGATCCCAATGAGTATATTATGAGCTTCATAGAAATATGTGACACGTTTAAATACAATAACGTCCCCAATGATGCAGTGAAACTTAGAATATTCCCTTTCACCTTGAGGGATAAGGCAAAAAGTTGGTTGCACTCACTGCCTTTAGGGTCAATTACTACATGGGAAGACTGTGCTCAAAAATTCTTGACCAAGTTCTTTCCTATGGCCAAGACTGCTGCAATGAGGAGAGACCTGAGTACCTTTGTACAGCATCCAGGGGAAATGTTATATGAAGCTTGGGAACATTATAAGGAAATACTCCAGAAGTGTGCTCACCATGGCATGCCATAGTGGATGGTGATTAACTCATTTTACAATGGTTTGGGATGGCAATCAAGGCCAATTATTGACGCTGGATCAGGGGGAGCTATCTGGACTAAAGATTTTCCGACAGCGTATGAGCTCTTTGAGACCATGGCGGCAAATGAGTATCAGAATCCAACGGCCAGGATGGTGCAACCAAAAGTTACAGGGATGTTAGAAGTGGATGCCATTACAGCATTGTCTGCCCAAATGGCAGCCATGGCAAAGAAGATTGATTCATTGGCGGAAGAAAAAGTCAAGACAGTTGCTTGTGTCTGTGAGATTTGTGCAGGGTCACATCAAACAGACCAATGTCCTATTAGTACAAAATCAGTACAGTTTGTGAGCAACTACCAAAAACCCCACAATCAATTTCAAAATTCTTACAGTCCTAACAATAGGAATCATCCTAACTTTAGTTGGAGTAATACCCAGAATGTCCAACAGCCCCATCCTCAAACATCTTAGCCATAATAACATACATCAAACAAACAACACCAATATCAATTGGCTCAACCACAACCACAACAATTTTAATCTCAACAACAATATCAACCACAACAATCTCACCACCAGTATGCACCAAAAACCCCCTACCCTCCTAGTTTTCAACAACAACATCATCCCCCACCTGTACCTCAGCCAGAAATGAAGGTAGAGGAGAGAGTGGAAATCAATGAACTAAAGTTAATCGTGAAGAGCCAAGCTATATCTCTCAAGATGATGGAGACTCAAATTGGTCAAATTGCCAATGCGGTTCTCAATCGACCTCAAGGGACTATTCCTAGTAATACAGAGACGAATCCAGGGAAAAAGGAGGGAAAGGAGCAGTGCCAAGCTATCACCCTAAGGTCTGGGAGGCAAACTTCAGACTTAGAGGCTGGCGCGGCCGCGCCCCAGGAAGGCCAAAACCTGGCGCGGGCGCGCCAAGATGTAGAGAATCCTGAGATAGTGTTAGCTGATGGAAATTATGGAGGAAAGGTTGTTGCGGCAGATAAGGAGGAAACCACTGAGAAAATCATAACCAAACCATCACCTGTGTACCCTACTATTCCTTACCCACAGAGATTGCACAAGCAAAGGTACGACAGACAGTTCGCTAAGTTTATGGAGGTGTTTAAGAAACTGCAGATAAACATACCCTTCGCAGAGGCATTAGAACAAGTACCAGGTTACGCGAAGTTCATGAAGGGTATTTTGTCAAAGAAGAAACGATTAGAGGACTTTGAGACAGTGGCCTTAACAGAAGAGTGCAGTGCAGTATTACAGTATAAATTACCTCCAAAGCTTAAGGACTTGTGCAGTTTCACAATACCTCGTTCCATTGGAAATTTGTCTTTCAGCAAATGCCTCTGTGACTTAGGAGCTAGCATAAATTTGATGCCACTGTCCGTATTCAATCAATTGGGATTGTCGGCTCCCAAGCCGACAAATGTATCACTACAACTTGCTAACAGATCCATCACTTATCCTAGGGGTATTATTGATGTTGTTTTGGATAAAGTGAACAAATTTATCTTCCTAGCTGACTTCATCATTCTTGATTACGAAGAAGACAGAAATATCCCAATCATCCTTGGGAGACCTTTCCTTGCCACTGGATGAACTCTTATAGATGTCCAGAAGGGAGAGTTAACAATGAGAGTGCATGATCAAGAAGTCATTTTCAACTTTTTTAAAGCTATGAAGTTTCCCATTGACGAGGAAGAGTGCTTCCGGATTGATTTGATAGATAAAGTGATGAATGAAGGAGTTAGAAATCTGGTGGATACTGAGCCTTTGGAGAGTGCTATATTGGGAGATTCAGATATTGAGGATACTGAAGTTACTGAATACGTGCAAATTCTTGACACAGCACCAAAGATGAGAAAGTTTAAGATGCCTATCGAGCCACTAAAATTTGCTGGGGATACATCAGAACGACTCAAGCCTTCTCTTGAGATGCCTCCAGATCTTGATCCTAAACCTCTTCTAGATCATTTAAGGTATGCATTTTTAAGTGAATCTTCAAAGTTGACTGTTATTATTTCTGCTGCGCTAACATCTTGTCAGGAAGAACAACTACTACGGGTACTAAGAGAGTTTAAATCCGCAATTGGATGGACCATAGCCGATATAAAGGGGGGATCAACCCAACATTTTGTATGCATAAAATCCTGCTGGAAGATGATAGCAAACCATCAGTGGAGCAACATCGTAGATTAAATCCTATCATAAAGGAAGTGGTTAAGAAGGAGATTTTAAAGTGGTTAGATGCAGGGATTATCTATCCAATATCAGACAGCTCTTGGGTGAGTCCGGTGCAGTGTGTGCTGAAGAAAGGGGGTATGACCGTGGTATCCAATGAACATAACGAACTAATTCCTACCAGAACAGTGACGGGGTGGAGAGTCTATATGGACTACCGTAGACTAAATAAGGCTACCAGGAAAGATCATTTTCCCCTTCCGTTCATTGATCAGATGCTAGACAGGCTGGCTAGTCGTGAATATTACTGCCTTCTGGATTAAAGTTAAGAAAGAAAGAAGAGGAAAAGAAAGGAACAAAAGAGACCAAGTTCAATGAATCTAAATTAGGGCACAAAATTATTTTGCCTATAAATAGGTCTCTTGTTTTAGAGAGTTGGGGCACCACTTGTTATTTTCTTTTTTTTAGTTTTTCGCTGGTGCAGAAGGGAGTGAAATATTTAGCAATTGAGAGCTTTTGTGTTTCCTTTTATTCCAATCATGTGTGGTACTAGTGTCAGGGAGTATTTGTAACTTTCTTTTATTCATTTAATAGAAATTCTCTTTTTAATAATTGTTCTTATTTCATGCAATTAGTGGTATTAATTTTTAATTCCATGGCTATATAAATTTCTAACACGTAGGATGATGATGAAATTAGTTATTTCATGATAATATTTTCTTTTCGTTTCGAAATTAATGTCTAATTGTTTTCACCTTCATATTTTTCTTCGCACAAATTGCATATGATTCTTATATTGATTGCATATGATTCTCAAATTAATCTGCGAATTTTTCATAACTTATGATTGCTCATATTAATTATATGAATCGTTATTTTTAAAGGAAGGGAAAAATAATTTGAGAATTAATTTGAAAAAAGAAATTACTCCCTCCGTCCCATAATAAGTGATGTTTTAGAATTGGGCACAACCATTAAGGAAATGATTGTATAGCATTAAATATAGTATTATTTGTCTATAATACCCTTTGTGTTAATAAGAAGACAGAGTTAAAAGCATCTGGGTATTGAAGTAGGAGTAATGAGGGATAATTTTGAAAATATTGTAATTAATGCTCCTAGATTTTCTAAAACATCAAATAATTTGGGACAAATAAAATCACCTAAAATATCACTTATTATGGGACGGAGGGAGTATTTATTATGTCAATAAATAGTACTCAGGATTCAATCAAATAGTGATAGCCCCAGAAGATCAAGAAAAGACTACCTTTACTTGTCCATATGGTACATTTGCGTTTAGAAGGATGTCTTTTCGGTTTGTGCAATGCCCCGGCTACCTTTCAGAGGTGTATGATGGCCATTTTCTCCGATATGGTTGAGCATAGTGTGGAAGTCTTCATGGATGATTTTTTTGTTTTTGGAGACTCCTTTGACCTATGTTTGGAGAATTTGGTGATTGTGTTAAAACGGTGTGTCGAGACGAATCTTGTACTGAATTGGGAGAAGTGCCATTTTATGGTACACGAGGGTATCATTTTGGGATATATGGTTTCGAAGAAAAGATTAGAGGTGGACCAGGCTAAGTTGGAAACTATTGAGAACTTGCCTCTGCCTATTTCTATAAAAGGTGTTCGTAGCTTCTTGGGACATGCAGGCTTCTATCGTCGGTTTATAAAGGACTTCTCAAAGATTACAAAGCCACTTTGCAGTTTATTAGAAAAATATGTCCTCTTTAAATTTGATGAGGAATGCCTGACTGCATTCGAGCACTTGAAGAAGAAGTTGACTGCGACACCAGTGATCACATCTCCGAATTGGGACCTTCCTTTTGAGCTGATGTGTGATGCCAGCAATTTTCCTGCGGGAGCTGTATTGGGCCAGCAGAGGGACAAGGTCTTTCATGTTATATACTATGCTAGCAAGACCCTTACTGATTCCCAGTTGAACTACACTACTAGAAAAAAAGAGCTTTTGGTGGTGGTGTACGCATTCGACAAATTTTGTGCTTATTTGATTGGGACTAGAGTGATTGTGTACACCGACCATGCAGCGATCCGATATTTGATAGCAAAGAAAGATGCCAAACCTCTTCTGATCAGGTGGATCCTTCTTTTACAAGAATTTGATCTAGAAATCAAGGATAGAAAAGGGATTGAGAACCAAGTGGCTGACCACTTGTCACGATTGGAAAATCCGAGAAGAGATGCAGATGACAATGTTATGATAAATGAATCCTTCCAAGATGAGCAATTGTTTGTGGTGAAAGGCGAAGTGCCATGATTCGCAGATTTTGCAAACTTCCTAGTAGGAAATATCATTCATTCTGACTTGACTAGGCATCAAAAGAAGAAGTTTCTACATGATGTGAAATGGTTTATTTGGGATGAACCATACTTGTTCAAGCAGTGTGCTGATCAGATGATTAGAAGGTGCATTACATTTAGCGAGACAGAGAGTGTGATGCAGGATTGCCACGCATCCGGCCATTACGAAGGTGAAAGGATAGTGGCCAAGGTTTTGCAAGCAGGTTTTTATTGGCTTACTATCTTTAAGGATGCTTACAGCTTTGTTCAAAGATATGATAGATGTCAGAGGGTAGGAAATATATCGAAGAGAAATGAAATGCCCCCGAATACAATCCTCGTGGTGGAGATCTTCGATGTCTGGTGGATAGACTTTATGGGGCCGTTCGTTTCATCATGTGGGAACTTGTACGTCGTTCTGGCAGTCGATTACGTATCTAAATGGGTGGAAGTGGCAGCCCTACCGACGAATGATGCTAAGGTGGTTCTGAGATTTCTCCAAAAGAGCATTTTCACGAGGTTCAGGACTCCAAGGGCAATCATTAGCGATGAGGGTACCCATTTTTGCAATCGCCCGTTTATAGCTTTGTTGGCTAAATATGGGGTAAGTCACCGAATAGCTACAGCTTATCACCCACAAACAAATGGTCAAGCAGAAGTGTCAAATCATGAGGTAAAGAGAATAATGGAAAAGGTTGTGAACCCCATGCAAAAAGATTGGTCATTGAAGCTGGATGATGTAGTATGGGCTTACAGGACTGCCTACAAAACACCGCTGGGTATGTCGCCATTTCAGCTTGTGTATGGAAAGGCTTATCACCTTCCCATGGAACTGGAGCATAAAGTATACTGGGCAATCCATAAGCTGAATTTTGACTTAAAGGCTACAGGGGAGAAACTGCTTCTCCAGCTCAATCAGTTGGATGAATTTCGGGTGCAAGCCTATGAAAATTCTAAATTATACAAGGGAAAAGTGAAAAGGTGGCATGATCGCAAGATTCTGGAAAGGAATTTTGAGTCAGGGCAAGCAGTGCTGTTATACAATTCCAGACTTAGATTCTTCCCGGGAAAGCTCAGGTAAAGGTGGTTAGGGCCTTTCACTATCAAGATTGTATATCCACACGGTGCAATAGAGATTTTTGATAAGAATCCAGATAACCCCTTCAAAGTAAATGGACAAAGGCTGAAGCATTACTATGGTGGAGAGGTTGACAGACAGGAGGTCGCCTCAATCCTTTCTACAACTTGATCAATTCCGACAGAGTCTAGCTTATGGACTGTAAACAAGCGCTAGATGGGAGGCACCCCATCATCTCTATCTTTTCCTCATGTTTAATTCTTGCATTGCATTTCTATACATTTCCAACCCCTGTTTAATTTTTGTGACTTATCTCTACATTTCCCTTCTCCCGTTTAATTCTAGTCATGTTGAAAAGGTTACCTATTTTTGAACATTGTGAAGTTGGAATGCTCATTGCCTATATTTTTTTAAAATTAGGCATGTAGCATGAAAATTTTGAGAGTGAAATACTCAATTGTATATATTTATGGGAATTAAAAGATCATTGCCAATGTTTTTGCACTTAGGCATAGTTGCACAGATTTTTGGAGCTAGAAGCCCATTGAACATATTTGCATACTGCATATAAGCATATGACTTTTTTTTGTTGGGAATTCAAATATAAAATATTCGATTGCATAGCATTGTTACGAATTGAACAGTACATACCTCTCACATATGCATTTTTAAGGATGCGTTGCAGTTTGGTTTAAGTTTTGTTATTCTATGTACAGGTGATTTAAGTGTGAAATATTGCTTTATATGCCTTCATGAAGTTGCTGCAGAACAGGATCAGAAAGAAGAAAAATTTTTGGCCAGATTTTCAGGTCACGCGGCCGCGCGACACACCAGGCTTAATCTGGCGCGCCCGCGGCATGCCCCAGCCAGACGCAGACTTGCTTTGTTAAAACACGATTTTCAGCCCTTATAACCTATACTTCTTATAACTGAACCTCCCTCTTCTCCAATAGTGTCGAGCCTAACTTTCCCATACTTTACCCTCTATTGTTCCATCAATCCCAAAGCCGTATTTCACTCTCCTACTCCCATATCTAATCCCAAACCCTAACCTTCTCTCCTATAAATCCTTATTCCCTCCATCATTAGATCTAGCATCCATATACCAGTCCAAGTTCATTCAAAGATTAAGGTTTATTTGCAGTGGCAGGGATTGTCAGACACAAGAATTGAGGGTTTGGTCATCAGATTTTAGAGAAGCTAGTTTGGGGGAAATTCATCAACTAAGTTAGGGTTGCACTTTGGATTATCAAAAAAGAAAAATTGGGATAAATCTGTGTTGAAGTTAAAGTTTGATCATCACAAGGCTTTTCAAAATCAGTTTGAGGGTTATTGTTCCAGCATTCATCTTTAAGGGTCTGTCTGCTACCAAGTGTCTGAACATTCTCCATGGGTCCTAAGAGATCAAGGTCCGCCGCTTCCGCATCTGCTTCATCTGCTCGCCGTGACGGTGATGATCGGGACGATGACATCCGCGTTAACTTGACCAAATTCATTAATATCGAGGCTCAGCGTAGATACTATCGGTAAAATCTATTTTTAGGGAGCGGGAGTTCAAACTGAACAAAGAGGACAGGGAATTGCGTGCCATGATACGTGAAATGAAGTGGCAGGGTATTTGTGCTATGACGCCGCCAGTGTCGTTGGCATTGATCCTTGAATTTTATGCCAACACCTCAATCACACAAAGCGGTCGGTCGTTCGTGCAGGGCCAAGTTATTGATTACCGTCCGGCTGCAATTCGTGCGATTCTAAATTTACCATCAATACCGACTGCGCAAATGAACTAGGTTGAGGCTAAGAGATTTGAGACTGACTTGGATCTGCTAATCCGTGATTTGTGTGAGCCCATCACAGTTTGGAAGATGAAAAAGGATACCGTGAATGAGTACACCACATACCTTGCCTCCGGGATAAACCGTTATGCTAAGGCTTGGAATTTGTTTCTTTGTGGTAGCATTATACCCTCCCAACATCAGCACGAGATTATCGTTGAGAGAGCCTTCATTCTGTGGGGTATCATTAAGGGAAAATACATTGATGTCAGCCACCTAGTTCATCAGAGTATGCTGAGGTTTATGCAAGACAGTACTACAGGCTCCATTCCTCATGCTTCCATCATTGCCCATCTCTGTGCTGAGGCAGGGCTCGAGTGGCCCGATGAGTAGATAGAAATGCCAGCTGGGGATGTCTATCATGCTACTATCAAGAACTTTGTGGATTGGGCTGGAGGCCAGGCAGACCCGAGAGGAAAAGGTTTTATTGTGATAGTGCCTCCGCCAATCCCACCACCGCAGCCACAGCCCGACGAGGCAGCAGCCCCTCCTCCAGTAGATCACGGTCGTCAAATGCGACGTATTGAGAGGAAGATCGACCCCCTACATTACAGCTTTGCAATGTTTGCCGATGGGCTGACCCGTACATTGGCTGAGACATTTGCTCAGCAGGGCACCATGCTAGAGTGGCCCGTGTTCGATTCTAAGCTGTCATATCCGTCGCCAGATACACCACCCGAGGAGGGTGGCTATGCCAAACAGTAGGGGAGTTTCCTGACCCTTTACCCTCAATGAGAACATTGATTTATTTAAGTTTGGGGGTATAGGGCGTTAGTATATAATAGTTGTATGTTTATTTAAATTTTTGCATCTAGTTTAATTGCATTCAGTAAATTGCATAGTACTTGCATGTAGTGTATTTACATGTAGTTTTTATTGCATGTGAGGTTGTATATAGTAGTCGCATTGCATTTTAGTATGTGTTAGTTAAATTTTGCATAAAAGTTTTTCCAATTTTTTCTTTATTTTATTTATTTAGTTGTGTTTAATTGCATTGCATTGCATAATCCCTTGTTTTAGCTTGTTGAATTCCGATCTGGCCAATGATGACATCGAGATATGATAGATTATTGAACTCTGTTAGTAGCGTAGGCTTAGTTATATTTTTATACATGATGTAATCTAGACCTGTTACTTTGACGTCACCGGATAGCACAGTGTGTCTTTATTTGCTTGTCGGCTAGATTAGTGCATGCTTGTCTTCTAAGGGTAAAATTTTTGTTTTTAATTACTAGAATAGTGTAATAAAAGCAATAATGACCTTAACAACACTGGAATACAAGTCTGTTGTAAAACTTTGGGTATGCATGCTAAAAGGAGAGATGGAGCGTAAGACGCACTCTCGTTTTAAAAGAAGAAGAAAAAGAAAAGAAATTAAATTGAGAAAAAAACAAAAAAATAGAATAGCCTTGGCTAGCGAAGTCTCGTGGCCTTTGATACTCGAGCAAGTACGCTCTAAGGGATTGTCTCTACACCCAGCGCCCTAAGGCCTTTATGGTTTGGGAGTCGTTGGTCGAAAACTCATTAAATGGGTATCATTGAAAAGCCTAAGGAGGCCTAGCATTGCACAGTAGGGTAAATAAGAGCATAATAAGCCCTAGTTGCACTTCGACTTGTATCTATATCTTGGTTTGGTTATTGTTGGGATAAATGAAAAATTATCGTTTTAAAACCTCTATTTTCCTTCCTTAGAAGCATAGCATGTGCAATCTTTGTCTATATCAAGCTTGATTATGGCATTGCACACACACACTACATCGGAGTAACAGGTTAAGATTTATAGATTGTCTGTCTATATAACTGTAGCGTGGGCCGATGCATTGTTCATTGTCTTATTATCTCTCTGAGGCACTTCTGACTGGAGTTAATGTTATAGCTAAAACTGTGGGATTCATTTCATGTAGTAGTTGCATATCATGTAGTTGCATTTGTGTTTTTTTTTTGCTTGAGGGCAAGCAATAGTTCTAGTTTGGGGGTATTTGATAAGTAGGTTTTATACCTACTTATTGGACGCCAACTTACTGTGATTATGGCTTAAACTCAAGCACTTTAGTGTCTTTTAATGCATTTTATCTTTGTTTTGCATATTTTAGTCAGGAACTCAAAGAGCAGGAAATGGCATGGAAGGGCATGAATTTGAGCAAAATGGCATAAAGCTAGCATGGAAGGCATGAGAGCATGATATGAGGATGGAGTGGCTAAGAGAAAGCAAATGTGAGTTTGGCTTAAGGCTAAGGCAAGAAGGGCTTGGTTTAGAAAAAAAGCGCAAGAAAGCTGCCTCAATGCAGCTTATATGAAGAAGCAAGAAGCAGCAAAAGATGGAGCAAAGTAGTGCAATGAAGCCAGCACAGAAATTGAAGTAACCAGCCAAAGTAGTAGGCTCGCACGGCCGCGCGGCTGCATGGCCTTTACCTGGCGCGGCCGCGCCGGTTAAAATTCAGAGTTGGTGCTTTTGTTTGGCCGATTTTAATTAATTTAAAGGCTTATGTTTTGTAAGGCACCAGAGATCACTCAGCACTTATTAGACTTATTATTAACTTTCAATTTTGGTTCATATATTCTAGGGTTAGAGAGTGTGAAGGTTTTAGAGGCTTCTCTTCTTCTTCCTTCTTGGACTAGTAGTATTACATACCTAGGGTTCATCTTGGAACTCATTTGTGGTCCAGACTCGAGTTTGCTATCTTCTATTTAAGGGGGGAAACCAAAAGATTTGCACTTTCTTTCTCTCTTTTCTCTCATTTCATAGTTGTTCAATGCTTGGTTTAAATCTTATAATGGTGGGAGGTTCAGTGATGAACTAACTTCCATTATGGGATTCTAATGGATTCTATTTGCTAAATCTAGGGTGTATGTCTCTTTGATATATATGGATGATAATATATGGTTTGCCTAACATGGTTGCTTGTATGCCTAGATGCTTGATCAACATCTACTGTAATAGTTTATATGAACATGAAAAATGAAGTGTAAACTTAGATTTTTCCATGTTAGCATATGTTTGTGAAACTTGCATTGGCTGAGTTTTGTGATTCGCTAGCCAGATAGAAATATACCGTATAGCCGTATGTAGTCTAATGGGAGCTTGTGCTTAAATTGGTTTAGCTTGTAAATTGCATAGAAATATAGTGGTTTAGGCTTTACTGATGTTCATGTGATTTCTATCTTAATTATGGATAGTATATGATTTGGACTTGGTGTATTGAAAGATAGCCAAGTCTCACATTCGTGCTCCCAACTAGCATTCCTATATGATTATTCGTCTATAATTTGAGGTGTGGTTAACCTAGATGATGCTTTAGATGAAGTTACGATCCTATATCCCTCTAATTTGAACCCTTCGCTTATTAATTGGTTAAGTCTACTTTAAATTTAGTATAATTAATAAAAGAACTCTGTGACAACCGTTTAAGCAGACAAAGATAATTAATGGACTGTTGCATGATAGATTAGGCCTGACTCCGTTCTCTGTGGAACGAGCTCGACTTACCGAGTTATTACTTACCGACCATGTACACTTGCACGTGTTTTTATATCCGTTTTTGTTAGCACGTAAATGGCGCAACAAGTTTTTGGCGCCGTTGCCGGGGACACGGTCTTAGTTTAATTCTATTGACATCAGTTTTCGTTAAATTTGACTGACTTGAACAAATCTCTTCTTACCTCATTTCTAATTTTATTTTTTACTTGTGTTTCAGGTACTCGTGAATAGTTTATGCACACTCGAGCCTCACATCCTGAATTAGTGCCTCACCAAGAGCACATCAACGGTCGAGCATGGAGAGCTAATATCTGAAACACCAATCCTCGAGAAGAACCTGAACCACTTCATCAAATGGCTGAAGAGCATAGGGCCTTGCAAGACTATTCCATGCCCAAACTCACCGATTTGCAATCAAGTATAGTGAGGCCAATAATTGCGGCAAACACTTTTGAGATAAAGCCAGGAACATTGCAGATGATACAAAACAATCTCCAGTTTGGGGGTTTGCCTTCCGAAGATCCCAACGAGCATATTATGAGATTCATAGAAATATGTGACACGTTTAAATACAACAACGTCCCCGATGATGCAGTGAAACTTAGAATATTCCCTTTCACCTTGAGGGATAAGGCAAAAAGTTGGTTGCACTCACTGCCTTTAGGGTCAATTACTACATGGGAAGACTGTGCTCAGAAATTCTTGACCAAGTTCTTTCCTATGGCCAAGACTGCTGCAATGAGGAGAGACCTGAGTACCTTTGCACAACATCCAGGGGAAACGTTATATGAAGCTTGGGAACGTTATAAGGAAATACTCCGAAAGTGTCCCCACCATGGCATGCCAGAGTGGATGGTGATTAACTCATTTTACAATGGTTTGGGATGGCAATCAAGGCCAATTATTGACTCTACATCGGGGGGAGCTATCTGGACTAAAGATTTTCCGACAGCGTATGAGCTCTTTGAGACCATGGCGACAAATGAGTATTAGAATCCAATGGCCAGGATGGTACAACCAAAAGTTGCAAGGATGTTAGAAGTGGATGCCATTACAGCATTGTCTGCCCAAATGGCAGCCATGGCAAAGAAGATTGATTCATTGGCGGAAGAAAAAGTCAAGATAGTTGCTTGTGTCTGTGAGATTTGTGTAGGGTCACATCAAACAGACCAATGTGCTATTAGTACAGAATCAGTACAGTTTGTGAGCAACTACCAAAAACCCCACAATCAATTTCAAAATTCTTACAGTCCTAACAATAGGAATCATCCTAACTTTAGTTGGAGTAATACCCAGAATGTCCAACAGCCCCATCCTCAAACATCTCATCCACAATACCATACCTCAAACCAATAACTCCAATATCAATCGGTTCAACCACAACCACAACAATTTTAATCTCAACAACAATATCAACCATAACAATCTCACCACCAGTATGCACCAAAACCCCCCTACCCTCCTAGTTTTCAATAACAACATCATCCCCCACCTGTACCTCAGCCAGAAAAGAAGGTAGAGGAGAGAGTGGAAATCGATGAACTTAAGTTAATCGTGAAGAGCCAAGCTATATCTCTCAAGATGATGGAGACTCAAATTGGTCAAATTGCCAATGCGATTCTCAATCGACCTCAAGGGACTCTTCCTAGTAATACAGAGACGAATCCAGGGAAAAAGGAGGGAAAGGAGCAGTGCCAAGCTATCACCCTAAGGTCTGGGAGGTAAACTTCAGACTTAGAGGCTGGCGCGGCCGCGCCCCAGGAAGGCCAAAACTTGGCGCATGCGCGCCAAGATGTAGAGAATCCTGATACAGTGTTGGCTGATGGAAATTATGGAGGAAAGGTAGTTGCGGCAGATAAGGAGGAAACCACTGAGAAACTCATAACCAAACCATCACCTATGTACCCTACTGTTCCTTACCCACAGAGATTGCACAAGCAAAGGTACGACAGACAGTTCGCTAAGTTTTTGGAGGTGTTTAAGAAACTGAAGATAAACATACCCTTCGCAGAGGCATTAGAACAAATGCCAGGTTACGCGAAGTTCATGAAGGGTATTTTGTCAAGGAAGAAATGATTAGAGGACTTTGAGACAGTGGCCTTAACAGAAGAGTGCAGTGCAGTATTACAGCGTAAATTACCTCCAAAGCTTAAGGACCCAGGCAGTTTCACAATACCTTGTTCAATTGGAAATTTATCTTTCAGCAAATCCCTCTGTGACTTAGGAGCTAGCATAAATTTGATGCCTCTGTCCGTATTCAATCAATTGGGATTATCGGCTCCTAATCCGACAAATGTATCACTACAACTTGCTGACAGACAGATGTCCAAAAGGGAGAGTTAACAATGAGAGTGCATGATCAAGAAGTCACTTTTAACGTTTTTAAAGCTATGAAGTTTCCCACTGACGAGGAAGAGTGCTTCCGGAATGATTTGATAGATAGAATGATGAATGAAGGAGTTGGAAATCTGGTGGATACTAAGCCTTTGGAGAGTGCTATATTGGGAGATTCAGATATTAAGGTTACTGAAGTTACTGAATACGTGCAAATTCTTGACGCAGCACCAAAGATGCGAATATTTAAGAACGACTCAAGCCTTCTCTTGAGATGCCTCCAGATCTTGATCTTAAACTTCTTCCAGATCATTTAAGGTATGCATTTTTAAGTGTATCTTCAAAGTTGCCTGTTATTATTTCTGCTGCGCTAACATCTTGTTAGGATGAACAACTACTACGGGTACTATGAGAGTTTAAATCGACAATTGGATGGACCATAGCAGATATAAAGGGGTCAGCCGAGCATTTTGTATGCATAAAATCCTGCTGGAAGATGATAGCAAACCATCAGTGGAGCAACAGCGCAGATTAAATCATATCATAAAGGAAGTGGTTAAGAAGGAGATTTTAAAGTGATTAGATGCAGGGATTATCTATCCAATATCAGACAGCCCTTGGGTGAGCCCGGTGCAATGTGTGCTGAAGAAAGGGTGTATGACCGTGGTATCCAATGAACATAACGAACTAATTCCTACCAAAACAGTGACGGGGTGGAGAGTCTGCATGGACTACCGCAGACTAAATAAGGCTACCAGGAAAGATCATTTTCCCCTTCCGTTCATTGATCAGATGCTAGACAGGCTGGCCGGTCGTGAATATTACTGCCTTCTGGATGGGTACTCAGGATTCAATCAAATAGTGATAGCCCCAGAAGATCAAGAAAAGACTACCTTTACTTGTCCATATAGTACATTTGCGTTTGTGCAATGCCCCGGCTACCTTTCATAGGTGTATGATGGCCATTTTCATCGATATAGTTGAGCATAATGTTGAAGTCTTCGTGGATGATTTTTCTATTTTTGGAGACTCCTTTGACCTATGTTTGGAGAATTTGGTGATGGTGTTAAAACGGTGTGTCAAGACGAATCTTGTACTGAATTGGGAGAAGTGCCATTTTATGGTACAAGTGGGTATAATTTTGGGACATAAGGTTTCGAAGAAAATATTAGAGGTGGACCGGGCTAAGTTGGAAATTATTGAGAACTTGCCTCTGCCTATTTCTATAAAAGGTGTTCGTAGCTTCTTGGGACATGCAGGCTTCTATCGTCGGTTTATAAAGGACTTCTCAAAGATTACGAAGCCACTTTGCAGTTTGTTAGAAAAAGATATCCTTATTAAATTTGATGAGGAATACCTGTCTACATTCGAGCACTTGAAGAAGAAGTTGAATACGGCACCAGTGATCACATCTCCGAATTGGGACCTTCCTTTTGAGCTGATGTGTGATGCCAACGATTTTGCTATGGGAGCTGTATTGGGCCAGCGGAGGGACAAGGTATTTCATGTTATATACTATGCTAGCAAGACCCTTACTGATGCCCAGTTGAACTACACTAGTACAGAAAAAAGTGCTTTTGGCGGTGGTGTACGCATTTGACAAATTTCGTGCTTATTTGATTGGGACTAGAGTGATTGTGTACACCGACCATGCAGCGATCCGATATTTGATAGCAAAGAAAGATGCCAAACCCCGTCTGATCAGGTGGATCCTTCTTTTACAAGAATTTGATCTAGAAATCATGGATAGAAAAGGGATTGAGAACCAAGTGGCTGACCACTTGTCACGATTGGACAATCCGAGAAGAGATGCAAATGACAAAGTTATGATAAATGAATCCTTCCCAGATGAGCAATTATTTGTGGTGAAAGGCGAAGTGCCATGGTTCGTAGATTTTGCAAACTTCCTAGTTGGCAATATCATTCCTTCTGACTTGACTATGCATCAAAAAAAGAAGTTTCTACATGATGTGAAATGGTTTATTCATGATGAACCATACTTGTTCAAGAAGTGTGATGATCAGATGATTAGAAGGTGCATTCCATTTAGCAAGACGGAGAGTGTGCTGCAGGATTGTCACGCATCAATGTATGGAGGCTATTACGGAGGTGAAAGGGCAGTGACCAAGGTTTTGCAAGCAGGTTTTTATTGGCCTACTATCTTTAAGGATGCTTACAGCTTTGTTCAAAGATGTGATAGATGTCAGAGGGTAGGAAATATATCAAAGAGAAATGAAATGCCCCTGAACACAATCCTCGAGGTGGAGATCTTCGATGTCTAGGGGATAGACTTTATGGGGCCATTCGTTTCATCATGTGGGAACTTGTAAATCCTTCTAGCAGTCGATTACGTATCTAAATGGGTGGAAGTGGCAGCCCTACCGACGAATGATGCTAAGGTGGTTCTGAGATTTCTCCAAAAGAGCATTTTCACGTTGTTCGGGACTCCAAGGGCAATCATTAGCGATGAGGGTACCCATTTTTGCAATCGCCCGTTTACAGCTTTATTGGCTAAATATGGGGTAGGTCACCGAATAGCTACAAATTATCACCCATAAACCAATGGTCAAGCAGAAGTGTCAAATCGTGAGGTAAAGAGAATACTGGAAAAGGTTGTGAACCCCACGGGAAAAGGTTGGTCACTGAAGCTGGATGATGCAGTATGGGCTTACAGGACTGCCTACAAAACACCGCTAGGTATGTCACCATTTCAGCTTGTGTATGGAAAGGTTTGTCACCTTCCCATGGAACTGGAGCATAAAGCATACTGGGTAATCCATAAGCTGAATTTTGACTTAAAGGCTGCAGGGGAGACACGCCTTCTCTAGCTCAATCAGTTGGATGAATTTTGGGTGCAAGCCTATGAATGTTCTAAATTGTACAAGGAAAAAGTGAAAAGGTGGCATGATCGCAAGATTCTGGAAAGGAATTTCGAGCCAGGGTAAGCAGTGCTGTTATAAAATTCCAGACTTAGACTCTTCCCGGGAAAGCTCAAGTCAAGGTGGTTAGGGCCTTTCACTATCAAGACTGTATATCCACACGGTGCAATAGAGATTTTTGATAAGAACCCAGATAACCCCTTCAAAGTAATTGGACAAAGAATGAAGCATTACTATGGTGGAGAGGTTGACAGACAGGAGGTTGCCTCAATCCTTTCTACAGCTTGATCAATTCCGATAGAGTCTAGCTTATGGACTGTAAACAAGCGCAAGATCGAAGGCACCCCATTATCTCTATCTTTTCCTCATGTTCAATTCTTGCATTGCATTTCTATACATTTCTCTCCCCTGTTTAATTCTGGTGACTTATCTTTACATTTCCCTTCCCCTGTTTAATTCTAGTCATGTTGAAAAGGTTACCTATTTTTGAACATTGTGAAGTTGGAATGCTTATAGCCTACATTTTTTGAACATTAGGCATGTAGCATGAAAATTTTAGGAGTGAAATACTCAATTGTATAGATTTATGGGAATTAAAAGATCATTGCCTATGTTTTTGCACTTGGGCATAGTTGCACAGATTTTTGGAGCTAGAAGCCCATTGAACATATTTGCATATTGCATATAAGCATATGACTTTTTTTTGTTGGGAATTCGAATATAAAATATTTGATTGCATAGCATTGTTACGAATTGAAAAGTACATACCTCTCGCATATGCATTTTTGAGGATGGGTTGCAGTTAGGTTTAATTTTTGTTATTCTATGTATAGGTGATTTAAGTGTGAAATATTGCTTCTTATGCCTTCATAAAGTTAGTGCAGAACAGTATCAGAAAGAAGAAAAATTTTTGGCCAGATTTTTAGGTCGTGCGGCCGCGCGACACATCAGGTTTAATCTGGCGCGCCCGTGCCAGGTCCTAGCCAGACACATACTTGCTTTGTTAAAACACGGTTTTCAGCCCTTATAGCCTATACTTCTTATAACCGAACCTCCCTCTTCTCCAATACAAGTGTCGAGCCCTAACTTTCCCATACTTTACCCTCTATTGTTCCATCAATCCCATAGTCATATTTCACTTTCCTACTCCCATATCTAATCCCAAACCCTAACCTTCTCTCCTATAAATCCTTATTCCCTCCATCATTAGCCCTAGCATCCATATACAAGTCCAAGTACATTCAGAGATTAAGGTTTGTTTGCAGTGGCAGGGATTGTCAACCACAAGAATTGAGGGTTTGGTCATCAGATTTCAGAGAAGTAAGTTTGGGGTAAATTCATCAACTAAGTTAGGGTTGCGCTTTGGATTATCAAAAAAGAAAAATTAGGATAAATCTGTGTTGAAGTTAGAGTTTGATCATCACAAGGCTTTTCAAAATCAGTTTGAGGGTTGTTGTTGCAGCATTCATCTTCAAGGGTCTGTCTGCTACTAAGTGTCTGAACATTCTCCATGTGTCCTAAGAGATCAAGGTCCGCCGCTTCCGCATCTGCTTCATTCGCTCGCCGTGACGGTGATGATCGAGACGATGACATCCCCATTGACTTAACCAAATTTATTAATATCGAGGCTCAGCGCAGATACTATAGGATCGCGATAAAATCAATTTTTAGGGAGCGGGGGTTCAAACTGAACAAAGAGGACAGGGAATTGCATGCCATGATACGTGAAATGAAGTGGCAGGATATTTGTGCTACGCCGCCGCTGGTGTCGTTGGCATCGATCCGTGAATTTTATGCCAACGCCTCAATCACACAAAGCGGCCGGTCGTTCGTGTGGGGCCAAGTCATTGATTACCCCCCGGCTGCAAATCGTGCGATTCTGAATTTACCATCAATGCCGGCTACGCAAGTGAACTGGGTTGAGGCCGAGAGATTTGAGACTGACTTGGATAGGCTGATCCGTGATTTGTGTGAGCCCATCACAGTTTGAAAGATCAAAAAGGATACCGTGAATGAGTACACCACATTCCTTGCCTCTGGGATGAACCGTTATGCTAAGGCTTGGAACTTATTTCTTTGTGGCAGCATTATGCCCTCCCAGCATCAGCACGAGGTTACCATTAAGAGAGGCATCATTCTGTGGGGTATCATTACGGGCAAATACATTGATGTCGGCCACTTAGTTCATCAGAGTATGTTGAGGTTTATGCGCGGCAGTACCACAGGCTCCATTCCTCATGCTTCCATCATTTCCCATCTTTGTGCCGAGGCAGGGTTTGAGTGGCCCGATTAGCAGATACAAATGCTAGCTGGGGATGTCAATCACGCTACTATCAAGAACTTTTTGGATTGGGCTGGAGGCCAGGCAGACTCGAGAGGAAAAGGTTTTATTGTGACAGTGCCTCCGCCAATCCCGGTACCGCAGCCACAGCCTGACGAGGCAGCAGCTCCTTCTCAAGTAGATCATAGTCGTCAAATGCGGCGTATTGAGAGGAAGATTGACTCCCTACATTATAGCTTTGCAACGTTTGCCGATGGGCTGACCCGTGGGTTGGCTGAGGCATTTGCTCAGCAGGGCACCATGCTAGAGTGGCCCGTTTTCAATTCCGAGCTGTCATATCTGCCGCCAGATACACCACCCGAGGAGGGTGGCCATGCCGAGAAGTAGGGGAGTTTCCTGACCCTTTACCCTCAATTAGGACATTGATTTATTTAAGTTTGGGGGTATAGGGCTTTAGTATATAATAGTTGCATGTTTGTGTAAATTTTTGGATCTAGTTTTATTGCATTCAGTAAATTGCATAGTACTTGCATGTAGTGTATTTTCATGTAGTTTTTATTGCATGTGAGGTTGTATATAGTAGTCGCATTGCATTTTAGTATGTGTTAGTTAAATTTTGCATAAAATTTTTTCCAGTTTTTTCTTTATTTTATTTGTTTAGTTATGTTTAATTGCATTGCATTGCATAATCCCTTGTTTTAGCTTGTTGAATTCCGATCTGGCCAATGATGACATCGAGATATGATAGATTATTGAACTCTGTTAGTAGCTTAGGCATAGTTATATTTTAATACATGATGTAATCTAGACCTGTTACTTTGACGTCACCGGATAGCACAGTGTGTCTTTATTTGCTTATCGGCTAGATTAGTGCATGCTTGTCTTCTATGGGGAAAAATTTTGTTTTTAATTACTAGAATAGTGTAATAAAAGAAATAATGACTTTAACAACACTAGAATACAAGTCTGTTGTAAAACTTTGGGTATGCCTGCTAAAAGGAGAGATGGAGCGTAAGACGCACTCTCCTTTTAAAAGAAAAAGAAAAAGAAAAAGAAAAGAAAATAAATTGAGAAAAATACAAAAAATAGAATAGCCTTGGCTGGCGAAGTCTCGTGGCCTTTGATACTCGAGCAAGTACGCCCTAGGGGATTGTCTCTACACCCAGCGCCCTAAGGTTTTTATGGTTTGGGAGTCGTTGGTCGAAAGCTCCTTAAATGGGTATCATTGAAAAGCCTAAGGAGGCCTAGCATTGCACAGTCGGGTAAATAATAGCATAATAAGCCCTAGTTGCACTTCGACTTGTATCTATGTCTTAGTTTGGTCATTGTTGGGATAAATAAAAAATTCTCGTTTTAAAACCTCTATTTTCCTTCCTTAGAAGCATAGCATATGGAATCTTTGTCTATATCAAGCTTGATTATGGCATTGGACACACACACTACATCGGAGTAACAGGTTATGATTACAGATTGTCTGTCTATATAACTGTAGCGTGGACCGATGCATTGTTCATTGTCTTGTTATCTCTCTTAGGCACATCTGACTGGAGTTCATGTTATGGCTGAAACTGTGGGATTCATTTCGTGTAGTAGTTGCATATCATGTAGTTGCATTTGTGTTTTTTTTGCTTGAAGGCAAGCAATAGTTCTAGTTTGGGGGTATTTAATAAGTAGGTTTTATACCTACTTATTGGACGCCAACTTACTATGATTATGGCTTAAACTCAAGCACTTTAGTGTCTTTTAATGCATTTTATCTTTGTTTTGCATATTTTAGTCAAGAACTCCAAAGAGCAAGAAATGGCATGGAAAGGCATGAATTTGAGCAAAATGGCATAAAGCTAGCATGGAAGGCATGAGAGCATGATATGAGGATGGAGTGGCCAAGAGAAAGCAAATGTGGGTTTGGCTTGAGGCTAAGGCAAGAAGGGCTTGTTTTGGAAAAAGGGCGTAAGAAAGCTGCCTTAATGCAGCTTATATGAAGGAGCAAGAAGCAGCAAAAGATGGAGCAAAGCAGTGCAAAGAAGCCAGCATAGAAATTGAAGTAACCAGCCAAAGTAGCAGACTCGCGCGGCCGCGCGGCTGTATGGCCTTTACCTGGCGCGGTCGCGCTAGTTAAAATTCAGAGTTGGTGCTTTTGTTTGGCCGGTTTTAATTGATTTAAAGGCTTATGTTTTGTAAGGCACCAGAGATCACTCAACACTTTTTAGACTTATTATTAACTTTCAATTTTGGTTCAAATATTCTAGGGTTAGAGAGTGTGAAGGTTTTAAAGACTTCTCTTCTTCTTCCTTCTTGCTCTAGTAGTATTACATACCTAGGGTTCATCTTGGAACTCATTTGTGGTCCAGACTCGAGTTTGCTATCTTCTATTTAAGGGGGGAAACCAAAAGATTTGCACTTTCTTTCTCTCTTTTCTCTCATTTTATAGTTGTTCAATGCTTGGTTTGAATCCTATAATGGTGGGAGGTTCAGTGATGAAGTAACTTCCATTATAGGATTCTAATGGATTTTATTTGCTAAATCTAGGGTGTATGTCTTTTTGATATATATGGATGATAATATATGGTTTGCCTAACAAGGTTGCTTGTATGCCTAGATGCTTGATCAACATCTACTGTAATAGTTTATATGAACTTGAAAAATGAAGTGTAAACTTAGATTTTTCCATGTTAGCATATGTTTGTGAAACTTGCATTGGCTGAGTTTTGTGATTCGCTAGCCGGATAGATATATACCGTATGGCCGTATGTAGTCTAATGGGGGCTTGTGCTTAAATTGGTTTAGCTAGCAAATCTCATAGAAATATAGTGGTTTAGGCTTTACTGATGTTCATGTGATTTCTATCTTAATTGTGGACATTATATGATTTGGACTTGGTGTATTGAAAGATAGCCAAGTCTCAAATTCGTGCTCCCGGCTAGCATTCCTATATGATTATCCATGTATGATTTGAGGTGTGGTTAACCTAGATGATGCTTTAGATGAAGTTAGGATCCCATATCCCTCTAATTTGAACCCTTCCTTATTAATTGGTTAATTCTAGTTTAAATTTAGTATAATTAATTAAAGAACTCTATGACAACCGTTTAAGCAGACAAAGATAATTAATGGACTGTTGCATGATAGATTAGGCCTGACTCTATTCTCTGTGGGACGATCTCAACTTACCGAGTTATTACTTGCTGACCATATACACTTGCACGTGTTTTTGTATCCATTTTTTTTAACACATAAACGGCGCAACGCCAGTGAAGGTGGAAGTAGTGTTTAACTGGGAACAATCGAAAACACCGACTGAGGTGCGGAGTTTCCTAGGATTAGCGGGTTACTATCGGAGGTTCATTCAGGACTTCTCAAAGATAGCTATGCTGTTGACGAATTTGACACGAAAGACCGTGAAGTACGTATGGACAAAGAAATGTGAAGATAGCTTTCAAGAGCTCAAGAAGAGGTTAAGTCAAGCACCAATATTGTCTTTACCGGATGAGACGGAGAGTTTTGTAGTTTATAGTGATGCGTCCCATAAAGGATTGGGTTGGGTGCTTATGCAGCATGACAAGGTCATTGCGTACATCTAGGCCGTTGAAGGAGTATGAGAAAAGTTATCCTACTCATGACCTTGAACTTATCGTAATGGTTTTCGCCTTAAAAGTTTGGAGGCATTACCTATATGGGAAGAAATGTGAGATCTACACAGACCATAAAAGTCTGAAATATATCTTCACACAGAAGGAGTTGAATTTGAGGCAGAAAAGATGGTTGAAGTTGATAAAGGATTACGATTGTGAAATACTGTATCACCCAGAGAAGGCAAATATGGTGGTCGACGCTTTAAGTAGAAAGGGTCGGGAGAAATTATCGATGTTAACAACCCAAGATGAGTTGATAATAGAGTTGGCAATGATAGAATTAGAAGTGAGATGTCCAAATAAGGAAGAGGAGAAGCTGTTTGTGATGGAGGTTCAACCTACTATCGTAAAGAAGGTGAAAGAAGTGCAACTCAGAACTGATGAGTGAAAACGGATAAAGAAGAAAATTACAGACAGTACCGATGATAAGTATAGTCTACATAACGAAGGGTTATTAAGATTTGAAGGACGAATTTGGGTTCCTTGTGAGCAAGAGTTGAAAGAGGAGATAATGGATGAAGCTCATCACTCGAGGTACTCGATTCATCCTATTAGTAACAAGATGTATCAAGACCTTCAAACAAATTTCTGGTGGACAAACATGAAGAGGGAGATAGCAGAGTATGTCAGTAGGTGCTTAACTTGTCAGAAAGTTAAGGCTGAACACCAATGACCCAGTGGGTTGCTACAATCATTGGAGATTTCAGAATGGAAGTAGAAGCATATCACAATGGACTTTGTCGTGGGACATCCAACGACGCATAAAGGATATGACGTTATTTGGGTAATAATGGATCGTTTGACGAAGTCGGCTCATTTCTTGTGCATAAGCGTCAAGTACAATTTAGACCAGCTAGCTAAGCTTTATATCAAGGAGATTGTCTCAAGACATGGAGTGCCAATTTTGATTGTATCAGATCGCGACCCGCGATTTACCTCAAATTTCTGGAAGAGCTTGTAAAAATAGATGGGAACACAGCTGAGGTTGAGCACGACATATCATTCACAGATGGATGGATAAAGTGAGAGGACAATTGAAATGTTAGAAGATATGTTAAGGTTTTACGTTATGGATTTCAAAGGGAGTTAGGACGATCATCTACTGTTGGTGGAGTTCGCCTACAACAACAGTTATCACGCTAGTATAGGCATGCTGCCTTACAAAGCGTTATATGCACGGAAGTGCAGAACACCGCTGTGATGGGATGAAGTAGGAGAGCGTCGGATGTTAGGGCCAGAAATGGTGCACCAAATGGCGGAAGTGGTTAAGTTGATAGGAGCGCGGCTGGTAGCAGCTCGAGACAGACAGAAAAGTATGCTGATCCACATAGGAGGAATAGAGAGTTTGAAGTCGGTTTGTATGTGTTCCTGAAGGTGTCTCCTTGGAAGGGGAAGATACGCTTTGGGAAGAAGAAAAAGTTAAGTCCTAGGTTCATAGGACCTTTTAAAATTTTGAGAAGGGTAGGAGAGGTAGCATATGCGATAACATTATCTCCAGAGTTGGGACATATCCATAACGTGTTTTACGTATCGGTATTGCGTCCCTATACGCTGGATTACAAGCACGTAATCGAGTATGAACCAATCAAAGTCAACAAAGATTTAACGTATGAAGAAGTTCCTATTCAAGTTATTGATAGGAAAGAACAAGTCTTGAGAAGCTAAATCATACCTTCGGTTAAGGTGATATGGAGGAAACACAATGCCGAAGAAACAATGTGGGAACTCGAAGATAAGATGAGGAAGGCTTATCCTTATTTGTTTGACTAACTTGTATCAAAATTCTGGGGACAAAATTCTTATAAAGGGGGGGGGGGAGAATGTAACGCCCGAGAAAATCAAACGTTTATGTAAATGAATTTTATTTGATTTATTGAATAAACTTTGATTATTTGTTTATTAAACTGAGTAAGCTAATCAAAGATCGTTCTATGACCTAGAGAATGCAGAAATGGATAGGATTCTAGCTACGTGCTAGAAATAATTGATGTGAATTTATTAGATGAAAATAAAAGAATTTCGAGAATAAAATTTTCTTGAGAAAAAGTTGAAATAGACACTATTCATATAACCTAACCCTAAGGGTTAGGGTTTGAGAACCCTAAGTCTTTCTGGGAGATCGGGATGTCAGAATGACATTCTGTCGAAAGATTTGACGGTAATATATCGTGAAAAGTGAAGTTTGCCGAGAAAAGTTCTCTCGGAAGGAAATCACTATTCATCCGTTTCTACTCGGGAATTATTCTTGAATTTCTGAGAAACGCGTAATGATAGGATTTCAAGACATGATGGAATATCTAATAATATTCCAGTTATGGCTCACGAAGTTTTTACGTGAGGACTTAAAACCCTAAAGGTTAGAAAGATTAAAACCTAATAAGAATTGGTTAAGTATAATAATAAATGGTTATTATACTGAATAAATAAGAGATATTATACAAAGAGGATACAAGAATTAATACGATGTATAATACTAATTTTATACGAAGTAAATACGTTTAAATTGATTTAAATTTAATAACTTAACCCGTGGGTCGAACTGATGGGTTAACAGGTGGGTTAAACCCATGGGGCAACCCATGGGGTAACCTATGAGCACATGTGTGGAACATGGGATGACGAGGTGGGCATGTGGGGTGTATGTGCTAGCATATGCTAGCGCATGGCTTCACATGGCAAGACATAGGCATAAGGAGGTTTGGTCCTAATGACCAAACTACCCTAAGCCTTGCAATTCTATAAATAAGAAGCTTTGTTAGACATTTTGGTTGTTTGATCAATTTCACCAACATATTGAGAGAGAGAGAGAGAGAAGAGAAGCTACTTTATTCCTTGATAAGAAAATCAAGCAAACCAAGGAGCTAGGAAGTAATTGAATCTTCATATTCAATCACCAAAGATCATCAAAGGTATAAAGATAAGAAATTTGATAGTAATTCATTATCTTTCAATATAGATTTGATAGAGAAGTGAATTGGTGGTGCATGATTAATAAGAAGTCATAAGGTTAGCTAAATGGTGAATAAAGAACACTAATAAGCTATGAGTAATGAATTCATATTAAGTGATTAAGGAACTAATGAAAAACTTATCAAATTCTTGAGAATTTATATGATAAGCATGAGAAACCATTAAAACATAAATATTTAGAATGGTTAGAATCACTAATAAACAACCAAGGGATTGATTCCATTTGGTTCGAAGTAAAAATAATGAAGAACAAAGATTCGGCGAAATTTACGCGATTAGACGTTAAACGTCGAGACCATGAATTTTCTCGGAATAGAAGTCAAAAGTCACTGTTTGATTCGAAAACGATGGTTTTCGATGGCGTAACGTGTAATTAGGTAATTAGGTAAATAAGACTTGCGAGAGGAAGAACGAAACAATTTAGACTTAAAACGAAGAATTGAGCATCGAACGTTCACGAACGTTTAACGAACGCATAAAAATGGGCTAATCGACGAATTTCTCGCCAACGGATTCAGAAATAAATTCCGGCTGAATGACCTTGTAGAACATAACATATATGAACTATTGGCTTTGGAACTAGCCAATTCTGAGTTGTAACGATTGTGTTACGTGCTTGTGAAAATTGAAATTTTTTTAAAATCTGGGGGCCAGCGCTGCCGCGCCTCCCATTCCCTTGTTCCCAACGCTACAACGCCGAGGCAGGGCTCAGACACTGCGAGGCAGCGCCAGCTTTAAGCCTTTTGCTAGCACTGTCGCGCCTTTAAGGGAAAAAATTTCTACGTGAAGATTTCTAAACCTAGATTTCTACATGGTAATTATGGGCAACTATATGGTTAATATTCATGAAGAGAAATAACTTAAACAACATGTTTAAGAATGGTTTTATGAATTAAACGTTGACAAAACTTATTTAAATTTAAAACCCAAAATCCGATAATGTGAACTATGAATCGTAATCGAGTTGTGAGCGTGTCTTGAGGTTATATAACATATAATAGAGGTGTGTGATGTATGAATGACATTGAATGAAGTTAAAACTAATGTAAATGCTATACGAAGTCTGGTAATGGGAATCTGATGGGAATGTGATTAACTTAATGAATCGGTTAGGGTTTTGTCCGTCATTATGTGTAATGATGATCGACGGGAGTCGGTTTATGACATATAGATATTAATAAGCCGTAACAAACGTTAAATAATTTAAACGAATGTTAATAGTTTAACAATTCGGTTAAGTTATACAAGAAGGAGAAGATAGGTTATACATTGTATATCAACTATGAATTCTCATTTGTATGCGATGTGTTTATACTTTGTAGAAGTTGTAAAGACCGAGTATAGTAAACATAAAGGTTTAAAGACGCAAAGGCAAGTTTTCTAACTCTTATATTAACGTTACGTTATGCAAGTTTCCTAAACTTTTGTCTATACCTTGTGTTAGACAAGTGGTCATTACGCATGATTTCTTATACATAAATTGTTATTGAATAGTCGATGCCATTTGATTCGGCTAGACTGAGACTGAGAGTATTTTGGTTGGTTTTCAAATCTTTCCAAAATAATTATGATGTTGTTATCCTATGACAATTGCTTAGTACAGATTCTTAGGTAAGCCTGAGTGTGAATAAATAAATGTTTTTACGTCGTTAATTCGACAGGCACGTGAGGTTTCCACCAATTAAACGTAAACACGTTTAATGTATAAGTGTTGATCAAAATAGAGTACTACAGGCTGATTACCTGGATGTACTCGTAAGCTATATCGAACTTACGTCCTCAGTGCCGGGTTGTTCGTTTCACGAATGAGAACTAAATGATGGTTCATGGTGTAAGACCTCAACTTTTATGAATAAAATTGAATTTCCTCTATATATTATTTTGAAATAATAAGGGGTTGATTTGATGAATGTGGTAAGTTATGGGGTGATTTGTGCAAGTTTTACAAAGTAAGCAAGTGGCCATAAAATATTCATTGCGTCGGGGAATATTCGTTTGGCCGGGGAATATTCTTTTTGTCGGGGAATATTCGTATGACGGCGCACTCATTTGTGGGCCCCATAACAAAAAATTATCGGATGAAGAAAATAACAATAATAAGTTTTTCTAAAAATAACGGCGTGGTTGTTACCGTTAAAACTGTTGAAATACCCGGTGGTTAAAATACAGTAATACGCGGTGTTGCACAGTAGCACACGGTATTGCACAGTAATTCTAATTATTGATTCTTACGTAAGAAGTCACTACTCAATAATTGTTACAGTAATTACTGTTCAATATTTTATTTTATTGATTCAATAATTGCTACATTGATAATTGCATAATATTTTATTGATTCAATAATTGTCATTGCACAATATTTCATATTATCAATAATTCATATTATTTGAGTAATATTATTAGATAGCATTATTGGCAATGTCTAAGAAAGTTCTGTCTAGGATGGGTTATTTAATTGCGCGCCAGTAAGGAGAAATCCTTATCAGAAGGCCCCCTCTTTCTAGGAAACGACCTGGTTGTCAATTTTGTAATCTGTAATATTATTTGTGAATAATTAATTATTGATTTATATGATAAGAAAATATTTATTTTTATGGATATAAAAGAAGGAATTAGTGCTGAGGTGTTTTTGTTAATATTTCTGGTAAATTTGGCTTATTATATGGACCCCCACTTACTCATTTTTTAAAATAATAGGTAGAAAGTTATAAAGTATATATATATATATATATATATATATATATATATATATATATATATATATATATATACGAATTATATATATATATATAATATTGTGTGTGGGTTGGTGGAATAATATGTGTGTGTGTGTTTGAAAATTGGTGTGGGAGTGGTATGCTTTTGCTGTAAGGCAAAGGTTATATATATATATATATATATATATATATATATATATATATATATATATTATAAGTTTTGTTTTTTTTTATGAAAAATAGAATATATTATATTTTATTATGCATAGTGTTTGCATAATATCTGCATAGTGTTTGCATAGTAAATCAGAAAATCAGTTTTTCCTCCGCCGAATTCATCCGTGAGTTTCTAAACTGTGCCCCCGTGATTAATTTCTAAAATAGTATCTTTCCATTCTCATATAAATAGGATGCTTAGTTTAGAAATGAAAATCACACCAGAATCAAAAAATTCTTCTTCTATAATATTGAGAGTATTTCTTTAGAGTTTAAGGAAGCTTTGAGTGTAGAAAACAGTATAAGTTTTCTTCAAGAATATCCCCGTCATACCAGTCAGAAATACTCTCCTTTTAAGGTAAAAGATGTTATTTTTTTCGTAAATGATGTTATTCTTTTCAATATCATTAAACCAAAATATTGGCATGAATTTTATTATGAAATTCTTACTTTTTCCGTCGGAGTTACTATTCGCGTATACGGCACTATTCACGTATACGATACTATTCACGAAAAAAATTAAATTTTCTTCTATTTGTCTAAGTTGGCTATCCTATCTTTGATTGGATCCATGTTTTGATCTTTATTCTTGAATTTTGCTCCACAAAGTATCATTATGGAGTATTCTTAAACTTAGATAAACTAAATTACGAATCCCTAATATTTGTTGTTTATCTCACTGGATTTGTTATTTATATTGTTTTTCATTATCCTAAGTCCTAAATGGTGATATAATTAAATATCTTTGGCCTGTAGAGCAAAGATGAATGATTACCTGATGAATATCTTTGGCCTGTAGTGCAAAGATGGACAGGTGTTGAAATGAACATGACCAACTGGTGATACAAATGAATATCTTTGGCCCGTAGTGCAAAGATGAATATTTGATTCGAGATATATATTAATTGATGTTACAGGGATAAAATATTAATGATGAAATTTTAAATCATAGAAGATAGTATACTTCATTCTCTACTTAATTCTTCTAATGAATTGTTATTTCCGTTGCGAATATTGATCTAAAACTTGTTGTCCATAATATTTTATCTGATTTATTGAAGGCTAACGATAATTTGTTTTTCATTATCTTAGTCATAATATTCTTTACTGGGCTAGTTGAGCTCACCTTTTCATCTATTATCTTCTTCTGGGAATGAGAATGTTGCGGGGACTAGTCGGGGAACAGTGTGATGATCAGAGTTAGATTTATAGAAGTCCCCACTATTCTATAAAATAGTAGAATAATAATTATAATGAATAAGGAATGAATTTGAGTGTTTAAATTTCGTATTATATACGATTTGTATTGAAGCTCATAGTTTGTGTGGTCTTATTTTGCGATCGTATGTTATAAAGATTGTATTTGAATTCTATACCATGTATTTGGCGACTCAGAATGGATTGGTATT
This sequence comes from Panax stipuleanatus, assembly GCA_020205555.1. Classification (NCBI taxonomy): domain Eukaryota; kingdom Viridiplantae; phylum Streptophyta; class Magnoliopsida; order Apiales; family Araliaceae; genus Panax; species Panax stipuleanatus. Next base: position 52,804,422 of record CM035115.1, on the reverse strand, counting down.
TAACCTATTTTGGGGGCGTCACAGTTGGTATCAGAGCTTAGGGATATGATCTCTGGCAGAGATCAGGGAATAGAACTAGGAGGGGAGAGAGGAGTAAATCCTTCACTAATGTGTCCTACCTAAGCTTATCTGGTATTTAATTGGTCAGTCGGAGCATAGGGTTAATATGTGATATGTTAATTTGTTTAATTAACCCTTATTTTATGGCAGTATTTGAGAATGGCAGCTGAAAATCTAAATAATAGAGTGAATAAGACTGTGGAGACACCTTTAATCACCAACCAGAAGAACGTGCAACAGGAAAGCGATACCACTGATCAGACGATGAACGATGGGACGTTTAGAAGCTTTTTGCAGTTCATGTAAAATCAGACGAGGGAGACTCGTGTTCATAATACAGGTGGAAATAATAACAACTCGCTGCTTGTCACTGCCAAGCAGTTCAAAGAGTTGGGACCACCAGAGTTTCAGGGAAAGCCAGATCCAATAAATGCAGAGACGTAGGTTAAGCAAATTACCAAGATATTTGATGTCTTGGGATGCACGGAGGAACAGAAGATTCCATTCGCCATGTTTATGTTTCGCGGAGAGGCAGATTACTGGTGGGAATCTGTGAAGCGTACCCAGCCAGCCGCACTCAAGATGTCGTGGGAGGAGTTCCAGAAACTATTCAATGACAAGTACTTTCCCAAAAGTATTCGTCATATGAAAGAGGTAGAGTTTATTAAACTGGAACAGAATCATATGTCTATGTCCCAGTACGAAGCTAAGTTCGCGGAGTTATCCCGGTTTGCGTCTCATTTGGTGGATAATGAGGAACGTATGACGAGAATGTTTTTGAGAGGTTTGAAACCTAAAATTCATCAATATCTCATTTCTCACAAACATTGTTTATATCCAGATATGGTGAACATAGCTCAATTATTAGAACAAGGTAATGATTATGTTCAACCAAGGGACAACAACCAAGGTCGAACCGATGGCAATAGTCATCGGAACAACAATAACCAGCAAGGAGGAAATTATCAGGCTAGAAGCGGTAACCACTCAGGTGGTAATCGTGGTCATAATAAAAGAAGTGAGTCGGGGGGATATTTCAAGAAAAGAAGGTACAAAAATGAGACCGTGAAGACATCGACAGCAGCACCAACATCAACTATTTCTAGGGAAGGAGAACGACCACCGGTCGTATGCTATAAATGCGGAAAAGAGGGACACATTAGTCCCAACTGCACACAGCAATCCAAGGTATGCTACAATTGTGGAAAGGAAGGTCACATAGCTCGAGTGTGTCCTGTAGCGAAACCAAGTCCAGCAAGGATAGTGACTCCAAAGGCTATCCCGGACAAGTCAAAGTCGGTAGTTTAGGAGAGAGCGTTGGTCAAGACTTCTCAAAACGCGAGGAACCCGAACGAAGTTATTACGGGTAAGTTAATGGTAAACTCTTGCAAAGTCTATATCTTATTAGATACCAGTTCTACCCATTCTTTTATTTCACCTGCTTGTGCTCAACGTTTGAACTTGACCCCTGAGAAATTAGACTTTGACATATCTATTGAAACTTCGTTAGGAGAAACCTTTGTTACATTCATAGTTTATAAATTTTGTTTGATTCAAGTTGGCACCCTCACATTAGCTATTGATATTATCTCTTTGAAAATACTTAAATTTGATGTGATTTTTGGAATCGACTAGTTAACCACTCATCATGTCAAAATTAATTATTTCTAAGGTTGTTAGCTTTCATTTAACAACCAGACCACTAAAATCAATCAATGTTATTTCAAGTCATAAAGCTATTCGTTTATTGAAAAATGGATGTCAAGCTTTCTTAGCCAATGTCACTGATTTATATAAGAATACATCAGATTTGAATGATATTTCTGTTGTTAATGAGTTTCCTGATGTATTTCCCTAAGAACTTCGCGGTCTACCCCAAGAACGTGAAGTTGAATTCTTTATTGACCTTGAACCCGGTACAAAACCCATTTCTAAAACCCCATATCGAATGGCTCCTATTAAACTTTAGGAGTTAAAGGTCCAACTACTGGAGTTGTTAGACATCGGTTTCATTCGTCCTAGTACATCTCCTTGGGGTGCTCCTGTTTTATTCGTAAAGAAGAAAGACGGGAGTATGCGACTTTGTATTGACTATCGGGAGTTGAACCATGTCACCATCAAGAATAGGTATCCGCTACCTCTCATTGATGAGCTGTTCGACAAGTTGCAAGGTGCACAATTCTTTTCAAAGATCGATCTTCATTCTGGTTATCATTAGTTAAAGATTAAAACTGAGGATATTCCAAAGACTGCTTTCAGAACTCGGTACGGGCATTACGAATTTCTAGTTATATTTTTTGGATTGTCCAATGTCCATGCTGCATTCATGGACATGATGAACCAAATATTTGAGAAATATTTGGATCATTTCGTGGTTGTCATTATTGATGACATCCTAATATATTCCAAAAGCCTCAAATATTTCCTTACTTAGAACGAACTCAACATGCGACAACGACGTTGTCTCGAGCTGTTGAAAGATTATGACCATACCATCCAATACCATCCTAGAAAAGCGAACGTAATAGCTGACGCATTGAATAGAAGATCATATACGGGAACGAGTGCGATGATGTCAAGTATACGTGTAGAACCAGCTTTAATTGATAAAGTTAAAGTTGCTCAAGCTACAGACCCGAGGCTGATGAAGATGAAGAAGAAGGTACAAGAATGTGCTATTCCAGAAGCAAGAATAGATGAAGAAAGAATACTTCGAGTCAACTCCAGACTTTGTGTTCCTAACGATTCTGATTTGAAGTATAGAATCATGATGGAGGCACACAACACACCATTCGCAATCCATCCTGGAAGTACCAAAATGTATCGTGATCTTCGACATACATTCTGGTGGAGCAACATGAAGAGAAAGATCGCAGAGTTTATCTCGAGGTGTTTAATGTATAAACGTGTCAAGGTGAAGCAACAAGAGCTATAAGGCATGAAGAGCCCCGAGCCTTTCGCTGGTGACGTCTTGTGTGGGATGCACCGAAGTCAGACTCTCCGTAGGGGACACCATTTTTGTGCGGTGGCAAACTGATAAGTACCATTGTGAGGTACTATGGTTGAAGCACCATGAGAGTCACAGTTGGAATCGAAGAAATGACATGGGAGTTAAAATCGAAAATGAAAACGACGTATCCTCACCTTTTCGACATACCAGGTACGCATGTCAATTTCGAGGATGAAATTTCATAAGGAGGGGAGGTTGTAAGACCCCAACTGTTATGAATAAAATTGAATTTCCTCTATAGATTATTTTGAAAGAGTAAGGGGTTGATTTGATGAATGTCGTAAGTTATGGGGTGATTTGTGCATGTTTTACAAAGTAAGCAAGTGACCATAAAATATTAATTGTGACACGAAATATTCGTTTGGTCAGGGAATATTCTTTTTGTCGGGGAATATTCGTACGACGGCGCACTCATTTGTAGGCCCCATAACAAAAAATTATCGGATGAAGAAAATAACAATAATAAGTTTTTCTAAAAATAACGGCGTGGTTGTTACCGTTAAAACTGTTGAAATACCCGGTGGTTAAAATACAGTAATACGCGGTGTTGCACAGTAGCACACGGTATTGCACAGTAATTCTAATTATTGATTCTTACGTAAGAAGTCACTACTCAATAATTGTTACAGTAATTACTGTTCAATATTTTATTTTATTGATTCAATAATTGCTACATTGATAATTGCATAATATTTTATTGATTCAATAATTTTTATTGCACAATATTTCATATTATCAATAATTCATATTATTTGAGTAATATTATTAGATAGCATTATTGGCAATGTCTAAGAAAGTTCGGTCTATGATGGGTTATTTAATTGCGCGCTAGTAAGGAGAAATTCTTATCAGAATGCCCCCTCTTTCTAGGAAACGACCTGGTTGTCAATTTTGTAATCTGTAATATTATTTGTGAATAATTAATTATTGATTTATATGATAAGAAAATATTTATTTTTGTGGATATAGAAGAAGGAATTAGTGCTGAGGTATTTTGTCAGTATTTGTGTTAAATTTGGCTTATTATATGGACCCCCACTTACTCATTTTTCAAAATAATCGGTAAAAAGTTATAAAGTATATATATATATATATAATATTTTGTGTGGGTGGGTGGAATAATGTGTGTGTGTGTTTGAAAATTGGTGTGGGAGTGGTATGCATTTGCCGTAAAGCAAAGGTTATATATATATATATATTTTATAAGTTTTGTTTTTTTATGAAAAATAGAATATATTATATTTTATTATTCATAGTGTTTGCATAGTGTCTGCATAGTAAATCAGAAAATCAGTTTTTCCTCCGCCGAATTCATCCGTGAGTTTCTAAACTGTGCACCCGTGATTATTTTCTAAAATAGTATCCTTCCATTCTCTTATAAATTGGATACTTAGTTTAAAAATAAAAATCACACCAGAATAAGAGGATTTTTCTTCTATAATATTGATCGTATTTCTTTAGAGTTTAAGGAAGTTTTGAGCGTAGAAAATAGTATAAGTTTTCTTCAAGAATATCCCCGCTATACCAGTCAGAAATACTCTCCTTTAAAGGTAAGGGATATTATTTTCTTTTGTAAATGATGTTATTCTTTTCAATATCATTATACCAAAATATTGGCATGGATTTTATTATGAAATTCTTACTTTTTCCGTCGGGGTTACTATTCGCGTATACAGCACTATTCACGTATACGACACTATTCACAGAAAAATTAAATTTTCTTCTATTTGTCTAAGTTGGCTATTATGGGTCCTGTAATACCCGAGAATTTTTTAATATTATTAAATAAATATATTAATGGAAATGAAAATTTATTAGAATATAAATAATTTTATGTTATGAGAATAATTAATTCAATTATATTAAATTGAATAATTATAATAATTGAGAAATTGATGGAGTTTGCGATAAACTCGTTGATAGCTTTGTGTGGCACAGAAACGTAATATAAGAATGATTATATTAATTTATGCGAACAATTAATCTATATTAATTGTTATTGTAGAATATTAATTAATTGTTATCGTACAATATTAATTAATTGTTGTGGAATATTAACTGTGATTGATTAATAATATGTGATTATTATTATTGCAAGAAATATAATAATAATAATGAGCAACGTGTTTATAAATATAATAAGATTTATATTAAAGTGATAATTAATCATATAAGGGTTAATTAAATTGTTATGGAGATTAACAATTATATTGATTGATGAAGGATGTGTGTATATTATTAATTAATATTTAATTAATAAGATGAGTAATTCTATGTGCAAGCATGTGAATTAAATGTGTAACATATATTAGCTAACTATGTATTATGTGAAGTGTAATATGACACTATTATATAGTAAGGCTTATTGAATTATGGGAGTTACATGATAATGCCTATGTGACATGTGAGTATACAGTAAAAGAATATGACATGCATTATATATGTGTAAATTAATTGTACCACATTGCCATGTTATATAATCTAAGTGGACTTGTATAATATAAGTATGTGTGTATAGTTTAAGTATATAAATAATTAATAAAGTTCCTTCATTCATTGAATAAGGCAAGATGTGTTGTGACATTAAAATAGCCTATGTGACAATATGTATGTAAGTATACATTAAAATAGTGTATCATAAATATAAATAATAATTGATGATTATTTATATATATAATGAAATAATAAAATTTAATAAAGGAGATAATGTGATGTGATTATATCCGAGTAAATTATATCCGGTATTAATAAATGTACATGGATAATATGTATGTTACATTGGCATATCACATCTACTACCTTAAAATATTAAGCATGTGACTTACATTATAATGTTAATTATAATATAAATATATAGTATGAATATATATATGTAATAGCCTAAGTGTATGATATATGTATATATGGCCTTAGTGTTAATACACTTCATGTTGCAAAATGCTGGATACTTAGAAGCTTGGTCCATATTGACAAACACAATCCTTGCACACGTGAATGCTCCAAGCTAGTCTACTCCCTATTTCTTCCTCAAACTCAGTATTTCATAGCTCATGATAAGCAAGGGAGTGGGAATCATGATGGGTTCTAACAACCAATTACCTACCATCTCTTAACCTCCATACAAATTAATTTTTCGTTTGTTTGATTCATGGGTAGATTGCATTGTCTGGTTATGAAATTCTTCTATAAATAATTGCTCTTCTCCTCTCTATTCATTTGCTAAGATTTTTGTCGAAGTATTGGATTGAGAGTATACTGTGAGTTGATAGCAAGAGAATTCACAGAGAGTTGGGAATTCAAATTTAGCAAGCTTAATTCATAGCAAAGGTATAATTCCATGATTCATGTTCTTCATTTTCATTTCTGTCAAAACTCTATTTCTTGTTTTCTGTCAAAGTACAAATTCTTGACTATGATTAATTAGATTGCACTTGGATTAAAGGAAGTTTATTTAGTTGTTATATAGTCTTATACATGTGTTAATGAGACAATGTGACTAATTATAATCAAGTTCGTGAAGTAATTTTGTGAACCGAAGCAGATTGCAGTCCGGCGAGAACCAGTGGTGGCGCAGCTGCACCGGTTTGGCCTTGGTATGCTACGCAGCTGCGCAGGACACTGTCTGCAGTTTTTGATTTTCTGCTTGCTTTCTGCTACGTGATAGTTTCTTTCATTGACTTAGATGAAGCATGCTAGCATGAGTAACTTACATGTATAGATACGTAGACCTAAAATGAGCATGTTCTATTACGCTTGTGTTCATGGTTGATGAAAAGTATAGTTTTCCAAAACAAACTTAGAACTTTAATAAAAGACTTTGACATGTGTGTATGATATCAATGTTCTGACTTATGTCGGTATTTTGACCTTGCAAGCATATTATTATGATCTAGGAAGGCATGAAAAGCATGTTAATAGATGTATACATGTTTCGTAAGGTAACATGAGCACGTGGAGCACGTTAAATGAACTTTACTAGTGAAAGTATAAGTTTTGAACATAAATCTTGACATGCTATATCGAAGTCTAGATTCTGATCATTGTGAACATGTTGTATAACATTTTTAAACCTCACTAATGTGTCATACATATATATACATGTGTACATACCATGCTAGGTGCCATAAAGACTAAATGAAGCATGATTTCAAAACCAATAGCAATGCTAGTAATATGTATGTGGTAAAGATATTCACGAACATGCCTAGAACACGTTACACGACCACCTTATATGTGTACATGACAAGTATGATAGCTTCGTGGTTTCATTACCTTGAATGGCTTTAAGTTATTGAAAGTATTGACTTAGAATCTATATCACATATATTTGAAACGAGGAAAGGTTGTACAAACATAAAAGTATCTTTTAATATGTTTATATGCTATGTGGTGTTGTTGGCTTGCATGACCGGATAGAAACCATAAGGCACAGCTCAGCCTTGGCTTGGCCAGAGGGCTGCGCAGCTGCTCTGGCCCTAGGCTTAGCCATGGCGCAGCTGCGCCAGTCTGGAATCTAAATTGTTGAAATCTGCTTGTTCTGGTCATGTCAGTTAGTGTAAATTGTTGTTCAAAACTGCTAGAAATGATTTGTACCCTACTGGTGTGTATATATGTGATGATTAAGTAACAAGATAATGTTTAACTTATATAATGGAAGCCCATGGGTCAAAGGATCATAACTACTTGAACATGATGAGTTGCTATAGTATCATTTATGTTATAACTATGTACTTGATTCGTAATAACATATAATCTGATTTCATACCATATGAGTATAAGTATGACATGTGACTAAGGTAGCAACATGTATGTATATTGAGTAACAAGTTTGTGTAATGAATGAGTTAGCTAATGAAAATCATATACTTATAATATGCTATAAATAGGATTCAAAAGTGTTGAATTACTTTACGTGGATAGACTACACTAAAGGCAAGTATCTAAACCTTATCTCTTTGGATGCAAGTATTATATCCTTGTATATTGCGAACTAGTTTCCTACTTAACCGTTTGAATTGAATTAGCATACTTGAACTTTTATTTCAATAAAGCTATTATTCATGTTGAACTTTGTATTGTTCTTGAATATTGTTAAAGTGTCTATGCCATTTGATTCGGCTAGACTTATATTATTGAAAAGCGACCGAAACTAATTGATTGGTGAGGGATCTTGTATTTGACTGAGAAGAACAAAATATAACTGTCGGAGAACCAACGCGCGCACTTGAGTATAATTGATTGTTATGCGTAACAATGGTACTTTAGGCTGATCACCTGTTGTACCTGTTTTTTGTTGGATTTTCAGTTTATTACTGTTAATTCTAATAGAAGTTCATGGTCCTTAGTGACTGCTCAGTATTCAGTTATCTTGAAATCTTGAATTGATTTATTATTGAATCATATTAATAGTATTCTGTCCTTAGCGACTGTTATTGAAAACTGTTGATATTCTTGTTATCCTTGAATTATCAAACCTTGCTATACCATTTTTGAGAATTGAGAATTATATTACAAACCCTTATTGTATATTACTTGCTGAGCAATTTGTGCTCATTCTTGCTTTTCCCTAAAACATTTTAGTTAAGGAAGAGCATGGTGCACCTTCGGGGGTTGATAAGGGCAAGGGCAAGGCTACCAACTAGCTTGTCTCTTTTATGTTTTAAATATTTTAATGCTGTATTAAGATGATGTAGTAAGACTAGATTTGATTATGTTTAAGCTTAAGTTAGATTATGTAATAAGTCGTTAATTGATATTATTATGTAATCTATTAAGTACTGTAGGTTGCGAGACTTGGGAGAATAATTATAATAAATTATTATAAATTATTCTAGATTAGATTTTCCGCTGTGATTGTGTGATATTTAGTTATTATTATTGTGATGTATTACCATGAGCACATGATAAATCGAATTCGAGTGACCAAGTGATGGTCCCGGATTTGGGGGCGTCACAGGTCCTATCTTTGATTGGATTCAAGTTTTGATCTTTATTCTTGAATTTTACTTCACAAAGTATCAATATGGAGTATTCTTAAACTTGGATAAATTAAATTACGAATCCCAAATCTTTGTCCTTTATCTCACTGAATTCGTTATTTATATTGTTTTTCATTATCCTAAGTCCTAAATGGTGATATAATTAAATATCTTTGGCCTGTAGAGCAAAGATGAATGATTACCTGATGAATATCTTTGTCCCGTAGTGCAAAGATGGACAAGTGTTGAGATGAACATGACCAACTGGTGATACAAATTAATATCTTTGGCCCGTAGTGCAAAGATGAATATTTGATTCGAGCTGTATATTGATTGATTTTACATGGATAAAATATTGATGATGGACTTTTAAATCATAAAAGATAGTATACTTCATTCTCTACTTAATTCTTCTAATGAATTTTTATTTTTGCTGCGAATATTGATCTAAAACTTGTTGTCCATAATATTTTATCTGATTTATTGAAGGCTAACAATAATTTATTTTTCATTATCTTAGTCATAATATTCTTTACTGGGCTAGTTGAGCTCACTCTTTTCATCTATTGTCCTCTTCAGGGAATGAGAATGTTGAGGGGACTAGTCGAAGAATAGTGTGATGATCAGAGTTAGATCTGTAGAAGTCTTCACTATTCTATAAAATAGTAGAATAATAATTGTAATGAATAAAGAATGAATTTGAGTGTTTATATTTCGTATTATATACGATTTGTATTGAAGCTCATAGTTTGTGTGGTCGTATTTTGCACAACCGTATGTTATAAAGATTGTATTTGAATTCTGTACCATGTATTTGACGACTCAGAATGGGTTGGTATTGAACCTAATTTGGGGGCTTCACATATGGTCATTGACCAACACAGATTCTGAAGAGGCTATAAGTCGTTGGGAATGGTTTTAAAGGAATCAAAATGTTATTTTGATTATTCTTAAGTACTTTATAACTATTGTACAGTTATTGAAGACTAAGTAATATGATTCTTGATTTTGTGATTTTAAGATATAATGTTGAACTTGTTGAGCTATTTATGCTCATTCTTGCTTAAAACTAAATGATTTCAGCTAAGAGTGAACGGACCGAATGATCCGTTAAAGTCAAATACAAGTCTAAGATGGACAAGTAGTGATCCTTGTAATAGCGTAGTATTAGTATTGTAATAACTGATACTATAACACCGAACAAATGTAATGGTTATAAAGAACCTGCGAAGGGAATTAATAGAATGTAATATTTAGTAAACTCATGCACGTTATTGAAGTCTATCATTGAATGTATGAGTAGATTGTAGTACCGTGTAGCACCACATCCAAGGTTTGAAGGTACCCAGATTTGGGGGAGTCACAGAACGAACCAAAACTGACCTAAAACAAATTTGTGGTGTTTGATCTCGCTAAATATGTTGGAATATAAAAATTTAGTATGAACTTTGGAATTAGGTGTTTAGAATGGTTGTTGTTGCTTTTGGGTCATGTTGATTTTCTGATATGTTGTAGTGTTAAGAGTCAGGAGTCCATAGAGGTAAAAACGGATTGGTTAGGACATGTATAACTCGAGTTATGAGGATTGGAAGGAGAAAGGGTCGAAAAATCGCGAAGAAAAAAAAATGCAAAATCCTTTTCTGACTAGCTGCGCCGCAATGCATTTGAGCACCGCAGTGCCGGTCTTAGTCAACTAGAGTCTTGACCTGGCGCTGCAGCTGTAATACCCGAGAATTTCCTAATATTATTAAATAAATATATTAATGGGAATGAGAATTTATTTGAATATAATGATTTTGTGTTATGAGAATGATTAATTCAATTATATTAAATTGAATAATTATAATAATTGAGAAATTGATGGAGTTTGCGATAAACTCGATGAAATGCCTTGTGTGGCATAGTGACGTAATATAAGAATGATTATATTAATTTAAGCGAACAATTAATCTATATTAATTGTTATTGTAGAATATTAATTAATTGTTAAGAATTATTAATGATTATATTAATTAACGAATGAATTATTAAGTAAACAATTAATCTATATTAATTGTTAATTGCTATTGTAAAATATTAGTTGATGGTTACGGAATATTAACTATGATTGATTAATAATACGTGATTATTATTATTGCTAGAAATATAATAATAATAAGAAATGTATGATATTTAATCATATAAATTAATAATCAATGAGGAATGGATTAATTAATACTATCATTAATTAATCAATGAGATAAATGATTTATTTATTTCACAAATAAGTGAGTTATTAATATAATAAGATTATATTAATTGATATGTGCAAATGTGCAATACTTGAATATATATAGTATATGGAATACAACTATATTATATAGTGTAGAGAGACACTTAAGTGTGACCATGTATGTACATACATAAGCTATGTTATATAATGCAATGTGAATATATTACACATAGAAACCATATTTTAACATGAAGCATAATGTGATTATATTATGTACATGTTAAAACTATATGTTATGAATGCATGATAATACTTATGTGATAATAAATATGTGGGTATACACTGTATAATATATCATGAACATATTGTAAACTATTAATTTTAATAAAGTGAGACATCATGAATATATGGTGAACAATTTAATAATACATGAGATAATGTAATGTGATAACATCCGATTAAATTATACCAGTATGATAAAAATGTACATGAATTATATGTGTACAATTCACACTTACTACATTATGTGAATCCATGTTAGTATCATTAGAATTACATATCATATGTGAGCATAAATGACTAATGAAAATCCTATACTTATAATACACTATAAATAGGATTCAAAAGTGTTGAATTACTTTACGTGGATAAACTACGCTAAAGGCAAGTTTCCTAACTTACACTCTTTTACGGTGCAAGTATTCTATCCTTGTATATTGTGAACTAGTTTCTTACTAAATTGTTGAATTGAATTAGCATACTTGAACTCTTAATTCATTAAAGCTATTATACATGTTGAACTTAGTATTGTTCTTGAATATTGTGAAAGTGTCTATGCCATTTGATTCGGCTAGACTTATATTATTGAAAAGCGACCCAAACCAATTGATTGGTGCGGGATCTTGTATTTGACTGAGAAGAACAAACTATAACTGTCGGAGAACCGACGCGCGCACTTGAGTATGATTGATTGTTATGCATAACGAGGGTACTTTAGGCTGATCACCTGCTGTATCTGTTTTTGTTGGATTTTCAGTTTATTACTGTCAAATCCTGTGGAAGTTCATAGTCCTTAGTAACTGCTCAGTATCCAGTTATCTTGAAATCTTGAATTGAATTATTATTGAATCATATTGATATTATTCTGTCCTTAGCGACTGTTATTGAGAACTGTTGATACTCTTGCTATCCTTGAACTATCAAACTTTTCTATACCTTTTCGAGAATTGAAAATTATATCACTTACCCTTGTCGTATATTACTTGCTGGGCAATTTGTGCTCATTCTTGCTCCCCTAAAACATTTCAGTTAAGGCAGAGCAGGGCGAACCTTCGGGCGTTGACAAGGGCAAGGGCAAGGCTACCAACTAGCTTGTCTCTTTTATGTTTTTTTTTATATATTATAATGTTGTATTAAGATGATGAAGTAAGACTGGATTTGATTATGTTTAAGCTTAAGTTAGATTATGTAATAAGTCGTTAATTGATATTAGTATGTAATCTATTAAGTACTGTAGGTTGCGAGACTTGGGGGAATAATTATAATAAATCATTGTAAATTATTCTAGAATAGATTTTCCGCTGTGATTGTGTGATATTTAGTTATTATTATTGCGATGTATTACCATGAGCACGTGATGAACCGAATTCGAGAGACCAAGTGGCGGTCCTGGAATTTGGGGGCGTCACAGGTTGGTATCAGAGCTGTAGTTATAAACTTTAGGAACGAGTGTCCTTAGACTATAACTTAGGCGAACTTAGAAGTTAGGAAGGAGATAAAACTCATGTAGAGTTTTCCTTGAGAGACTTAGTCTGTTATGAAACGTAACTTCATTCTATACAATGAACTTATGTTTTATTTAACATTCTAATGGAGTTACTGTTTGTTTGTCTCGTGTTTGTGATTGTAGGATGACAGACACAGGGGTACCTAGTAGAGTGGCAGAGGAGGAGCCCAGGGATATACACGTAGTATACGAGGCACCTCTAGAGGCTACACCAGTGCAGGCTGTCGCACCGTTCGAGTCTGACGACGAGGACAAGATTGAGATAGAGTCTGATCCAGAGGAGGAGCTGATGGAGGATGAGCCAGTAGAGGACTCGGATGAGGCTACTATAGAGGAGCAGATGTTAGGAGAGTACGAGGAGCGGATCCTAGAGTTAGACTACAGGGTCCAGGAGCTGGAGGCAGAGACCCAAGAGAGAGAGTCCGAGTTCCAGAAGCTGAGGGACGAGGACCACCAGAGGAAGCTGGCTATGCAAGAGTTAGAGGTGGAGATTGCCTACCGTAGGGAGGCAGGGATCCAGATGGGGACTCTGTTTCACAGGTCAGTGGCTAGGAATGTAGATTTGGCAGAGAAGCTAGAAGAGGTTGAGCAGAGGGAACTGAGTGAGAAGACTGAGAAAGAGGCACTCCGTACTCAGCTAGAGTTGGAGGTGATGGATAGGTTACACTTCGAGGAGAAGTGAGAAGCGTCCAATGAGAGAGCTGACGACCTTGAGGACGAGGTCAGGTGCAAAAAGAGAAAGATGAACAAGATGGGGTATGTGTTCCGTTCAACTTTTGAAAGGGTGATTGATGGTGTGTACCACTACCCGACAGAACAGGGACAGACTCTACATACCTTGAGCCGAGAGCTGGTTGTGTATATAGCACAGTTAGAGTACAAGAGCGCAGTGGAGCGCGGGATGATGTGATGAGATTTCCTTAGTCAGTCTAGTGGTAGTACTAGTTGTGTCTTTATATATTGTATATACTATGTTGTAGTCCCAATCTTTTGTGTAAGATGTGGGATAATGATGTGAACCCCGAGTTAGCTTTTGTTAGAGGGGTAGTATGGTGGTAGGTTGATATATTCCCCATCTTTTGTGATATTAGGGGATATATGTGATAACATTTATAGCAGTATGCTAGGAAAATCATGTAATGAAACGATTTGGCATATGAATATAAATGAAGTTTATTTCGGAAACGTGTTATAGATTTATTCTTTTAGTATTAGAAGAAATACTTAAGTAATATACTTGAATAATAATAAAATGGAAACTTGTGATGCAGATAATGCTGCCCAGACGTAGATTGACTGCACCCGAAGAATCTGTTAACAACGAGAGGGAACAAGTAGACCCGATCCAAAAACTGGTAGACTTGTTAGGAGAAGCCTTAAGGAGAAGGAACAATGAACCCGTTCGCCCGAACCCTCAGACTGTGCCAGTAACAACCTTTAAAGACTTTAAGAGTGTAGGACCCCCAGAGTTCGAGGGAACTACCGACCCAATCGTCGCACAAACATGGATCAAAGAGATCGAAAAAGCTTTCACTATAGCTAGCGTAGGCGAAGATCAGAAGACGGTATTTGCCACGTACATGATGAGGGGAGAAGTGAACTACTGGTGGGAGGCTAATCAACAAAGAGCTGGAGAAGGGATAATAGCTTGGGACAAGTTTAAGACGCTGTTCTTTCCAGAATTACTTCCCGAAGAGTATGAAGAATAGGATGGAGGTGAAATTCCTAGAGTTAAAACAAGGTGAGATGACGGTGGCGTAATACGCGGCTAGGTTTAACGAACTAGCACGATTTGCGGAGCACCAAGTTGGTGATGAAGAGAGAAAGGCTAGACGTTTCGAACAAGGGTTGAAGCCGTGGCTGTTTAATAAGGTATCAGTTCTTCAAATTGATTCCTTTGCAACACTACTGGAGAAGGCAATCATTGCGGAAGGTGGCAGTGAGGTCTTAAGTCTGTATAACAAAGAGAAGAAAGGAAAGAATGCTGGAGGAGAGAATCGTACGGGAGGAAGCAGTAGCGGAGGAAGCAACTTGGGAAAGAGAAAGTGGGAGAATAACAACAACAACAACAAAAACAACAATAATCAATCAGGGAATTTTTGTGGAGGTTTCAAGAAGAGGGCTGAAGGATGCCCGACGTGTGGGAAGAATCATCAGGGCGAGTGCTGGAAGGGACGTGGCACTTGCTACAACTGCGGACAGGAAGGGCACATCTCGCCCAACTGTCATAAACCAAATAAGATACAAGGATGCTTTGCGTGTGACTCGACGGAGCACCGAATTAAGGACTTCCCAAAGAAGGGAAGTGGCGGGGGTAGTAATCAGCAAGGAGGCAACAAGCTGATGATCGGTGGACCGGCACAATCCAACCGCCCAACCGCCAGAACCTTTAACATGATCGTCCAAGACGCCGTGGCTGCGAAGGACGTGGTGTCAGGTATAATCCCAATCAATGATATAAATGCTTATGTATTATTTGATTCGGGTGCCACCTGTTCTTTTGTATCTGAAGAATTTGCTAGTAAACTTAGTACACCCCGTGAACAATTAGAAAATCTTTTAGTCATAGAAGTTGCTAATATGGAAGTGATCCCTATATAATACATTTATCGAGATTGTCACGCAAACATTAGAGGACATGAACTGAGCGTAGACTTGATTCCTATTAGACTGGGAGAATTTGATGTGATACTAGGAATGAATTGGTTGTATAACCATGCTGCGATAATTGACTGTCAGAACAAATGTGTGAACCTTCAGACTCCGAGTAAGTCTAAGGTAGTGTTTTATGGTAGCTCATCGCTTAAGCAATCGTGTTGCATTACGATGATGCAGGCCAAGAAATTGTTAAGGAAAGGATGCGTAGGATATTTAGCTTACATCGTTGATACTCAGAAAAAGGGAGTAGAAATTAAGGATATATCCGTAGTGAATGAATTTCAAGATGTATTTCCAGATGATCTGCCTGGTCTTCCGCCAGACAGGGAAATCAAATTCATAATAGACTTAGCACCGGGAACGGCACCGATTTCAAAAGCTCCATATCGTATGGCGCCAGTAGAAATGAAGGAATTGATGATACAATTGCAAGAGTTGTTGGATAACCGAGTGTTTCTCCTTGGGGAGCACCAGTGCTATTCGTTAAGAAGAAGGACGGATCAATGAGGCTCTGTATCGATTATCGAGAATTAAACAGAGTAACGATCAAGAACCGATATCCACTACCCAGGATAGACGACTTGTTTGATCAACTGAAGGGAGCAAAGTGTTTCTCGAAGATCGACTTACGAACAGGATATCATCAACTGAAGGTACGGGATGAGGACGTACCAAAGACTGCGTTTCGAACCCGTTATGGACACTACGAGTTTTTGGTAATGTCATTCGGATTGACTAATGCTCCGGCAGCATTTATGGACTTGATGAGCCGAGTTTTCAAGCCATACTTGGATAACTTTGTAGTGGTTTTTATCGACGACATTTTGATCTACTAGAAGACAGAGGAAAAACACGCCGAACGTCTAAAGACTGTTTTGGAGGCACTAAGGAAGGAGAAGATGTATGCAAAATTTTCTAAGTGCGAATTTTGGATGGAGAAGGTTCAATTCTTAGGCCACGTGGTGGATAAGAATGGAATCTCTGTAGACCCTGCGAAGGTTGAAGCAGTAAGTAATTGGGAACAACCGAAAACACCGACGGAGGTGAGAAGCTTTTTAGGGTTAGCTGGGTACTATCGGAGATTTATCCAAGATTTTTCTAAGATAGCAACCCCGTTGACCAATTTGACTAGAAAGACGGTAAAATTTGTATGGACCGACAAATGTGAAGAGAGTTTTCAGGAGTTGAAGAAGAGATTGAGCGAAGCACCTGTATTATCATTACCAGATGATGCGGGAAATTTTGTGGTGTATAGTGATGCATCGCACAAGGGACTTGGCTGTGTGCTTATGCAGCACGACAAGGTCATTGCATATGCATCACGACAATTAAAGGATTACGAAAAACGATACCCTACTCACGACTTAGAGTTAGCGGCAGTAGTTTTTGCGTTAAAGATATGGAGGCATTATTTGTACGGAGAAAAATGTGAGATATACACGGACCATAAAAGTCTTTAGTATATCTTCACACAGAAGGAGTTGAACATGCGGCAGAGGAGATGGTTAGAATTAATCAAAGACTATGATTGCGATATTCTTTATCACCCGGGAAAGGCGAATGTGGTTGCCGACGCTCTGAGCAGGAAAGGAAGGGAGAAGTTGTTTAATTTGACGACTCAGGAAGAATTGATAAGAGAGATGGAGAAATTGGAAATAGAAGTGAAAGAACCAGAGAAGCTTGGAGAGAAGTTGTTTGTAATGGAAGCTCATCCGACATTGTTGGATAGAGTAAAGGAAGCTCAGGAAAAGGATGAAGAGTGTGAGAAAATTCGAAAGAGGATTACAGAAAATGAGGAAGAGAAATTTCGAATGGATAAAGATGGTATCTTGAGATTTGAAGAAAGAGTATGGGTACCAGCGGTAACCGAGTTGAGGGAAGAGATTTTTCACGAGGCACACAATACGATATATTCCGTTCATCCGGGAGGCACAAAGATGTACCGAGATCTAAGGCAACATTTTTTGGTGGCCCAATTTAAAACGGGAAGTCGCAGAGTGCGTCAGTAGATGTTTGACTTGCCAACGCGTTAAAGCAGAACATCAGCGGCCGAGTGGTTTACTACAACCGTTGGAAATACCAGAGTGGAAATGGGAGCATATTACGATGGACTTCGTGGTAGGACTTCCAGCTACGCAGAAAGGTTATGATGCCATTTGGGTTATCGTGGATCGACTAACCAAGACCGCACATTTTCTACCAATCAAGATCCGCTACAGTTTGAACCAATTAACGAGTCTGTATGTAAAAGAGATTGTTTCACGACATGGAGTGCCGGTATCAATTGTCTCTGATCGAGATCCGCGCTTCACGTCCAATTTTTGGAAGAGGTTGCAAGAAAGAATGGGAACGCAGTTGAGGTTGAGTACAGCTTACCATCCTCAGACAGATGGACAGAGTGAGCGAACAATACAAACGCTGGAGGACATGCTTAGGACTTGCGTGATGGATTTTAAAGGAAATTGGGACGACCACCTACCCTTAGTAGAATTCGCATATAATAATAGCTAACATGCGAGTATCGGCATGCCATCGTACGAAGCTCTTTACGACAGAAAGTGCAGAACGCCATTATGTTGGGACGAAGTCGGAGAGCGACGAATACTCGGACCAGAGTTAGTACAACAAACCGCAGACGTGGTGACAGTGATAAGAGACAGATTAGTAGCAGCTCAAGATCGCCAGAAGAAATACGCAGATTTGCATCGGCAGGACCGAGACTTCAAAGTCGGTAGTTTTGTCTTCTTGAAAGTATCTCCATGGAAAGGAAAGATCCGTTTCGGCAAGAAAGGAAAATTGAGTCCAAGATTTATAGGACCGTTCGAGATACTGAAGCGAGTGGGCGAAGTGGCATACAAAGTTGCGTTACCACCCGAGTTGGAGCACATCCACAACGTATTTCACATTTCCGTGTTACGACCGTACAAGGCCGACTACAAACATGTGATTTCTTACGAGCCCATTCAAGTGGAGAAGAACTTGGCGTATGAAGAAATTCCTGTCCAAATATTAGATAGGAAAGAGCAAACCTTGAGAAATAAAATTATTTCGTCTGTAAAAGTACTTTGGCGTAACCACGATGTCGAGGAGGCAACGTGGGAATTAGAAGATAGGATAATGAGGGATTATCCCCATTTGTTTGTGTAACCTTGTAGCAATTCCGAGACGGAATTTTTATAAGGGGGGGAGGATGTAATACCCGAGAATTTCCTAATATTATTAAATAAATATATTAATGGGAATGAGAATTTATTTGAATATAATGATTTTGTGTTATGAGAATGATTAATTCAATTATATTAAATTGAATAATTATAATAATTGAGAAATTGATGGAGTTTACGATAAACTCGATGAAATGCCTTGTGTGGCACAGTGACGTAATATAAGAATGATTATATTAATTTAAGCGAACAATTAATCTATATTAATTGTTATTGTAGAATATTAATTAATTGTTAAGAATTATTAATGATTATATTAATTAACGAATGAATTATTAAGTAAATAATTAATCTATATTAATTGTTAATTGCTATTGTAAAATATTAGTTGATGGTTATAGAATATTAACTGTGATTGATTAATAATACGTGATTATTATTATTGCAAGAAATATAATTATAATAAGCAATGTATGATATTTAATCATATAAATTAATAATCAATGAGGAATGGATTAATTAATACTATCATTAATTAATCAATGAGATAAATGATTTATTTATTTCACAAATAAGTGAGTTATTAATATAATAAGATTATATTAATTGATATGTGCAAATGTGCAATACTTGAATATATATAGTATACGGAATACAACTATATTATATAGTGTAGAGAGACACTTAAGTGTGACCATGTATGTATATACATAAGCTATGTTATATAATGCAATGTGAATATATTACACATAGAAACCATATTTTAACATGAAGCATAATGTGATTATATTATGTACATGTTAAAACTATATGTTATGAATGCATGATAATACTTATGTGATAATAAATATGTGGGTATACACTGTATAATATATCATGAACATATTGTAAACTATTAATTTTAATAAAGTGAGACATCATGAATATATGGTGAACAATTTAATAATACATGAGATAATGTAATGTGATAACATCCGATTAAATTATACCAGTATGATAAAAATGTACATGAATTATATGTGTACAATTCACACTTACTACATTATGTGAATCCATGTTAGTATCATTAGAATTACATATCATATGTGAGCATAAATGACTAATGAAAATCCTATACTTATAATACACTATAAATAGGATTCAAAAGTGTTGAATTACTTTACGTGGATAAACTACGCTAAAGGCAAGTTTCCTAACTTACACTCTTTTACGGTGCAAGTATTCTATCCTTGTATATTGTGAACTAGTTTCTTACTAAATTGTTGAATTGAATTAGCATACTTGACTCTTAATTCATTAAAGCTATTATACATGTTGAACTTAGTATTGTTCTTGAATATTGTGAAACAGTCTATGCCATTTGATTCGGCTAGACTTATATTATTGAAAAGCGACCCAAACCAATTGATTGGTGCGGGATCTTGTATTTGACTGAGAAGAACAAACTATAACTGTCGAAGAACCGACGCGCGCACTTGAGTATGATTGATTGTTATGCATAACGAGGGTACTTTAGGCTGATCACCTGCTGTATCTGTTTTTGTTGGATTTTCAGTTTATTACTGTCAAATCCTGTGGAAGTTCATAGTCCTTAGTGACTGCTCAGTATCCAGTTATCTTGAAATCTTGAATTGAATTATTATTGAATCATATTGATATTATTCTGTCCTTAGCGACTGTTATTGAGAACTGTTGATACTCTTGCTATCCTTGAACTATCAAACTTTTCTATACCTTTTCGAGAATTGAGAATTATATCACTTACCCTTGTCGTATATTACTTGCTGGGCAATTTGTGCTCATTCTTGCTCCCCTAAAACATTTCAGTTAAGGCAGAGCAGGGCGAACCTTCGGGCGTTGACAAGGGCAAGGGCAAGGCTACCAACTAGCTTGTCTCTTTTATGTTTTTTTTATATATTATAATGTTGTATTAAGATGATGAAGTAAGACTGGATTTGATTATGTTTAAGCTTAAGTTAGATTATGTAATAAGTCGTTAATTGATATTAGTATGTAATTTATTAAGTACTGTAGGTTGCGACACTTGGGGGAATAATTATAATAAATCATTGTAAATTATTCTAGAATAGATTTTCCGCTGTGATTGTGTGATATTTAGTTATTATTATTGCGATGTATTACCATGAGCACGTGATGAACCGAATTCGAGAGACCAAGTGGCGGTCCTAGAATTTGGGGGCGTCACAGCAGCGCCTCAAATGACCTGCGTTTGAGCGCCGCAGCGCCGGTCTTAGTCAACTGGAGTCCTAACCTGGCGCCGCAGCGCCGGTTTTAAGGCTAAACCAGGCGCCGCACCGCCGGTCCCTGACCAGGCACAGACAGTTGCTTTTATTTGTATGATTCATAAGAAACTTAATATTAATAATTTAATTTACATAATACACTTAATAAGGTATTATGGAAAGCCTTAAATACCTAATTTAAAATTAAGTATTAATTGTTGAAAGATAAAATTTAAATATTTATTTTGAAGTTAATTAGATTAATTTAATTAATCTAATTTACATTTAAAATAATGTAACGGCAAGACATAGTAACTTAATTAATATTAAGTGACTATTTAAGTGAGGTAATTTGAAGGCATAAAATGAAAGTTATTTAATTAACTTTAATGAAAGTAATACATTTAGTATAATGTAATGACAAGTTATAAAGACATAACTAAACGTTAAGTAGTGATTAAAATAAAAACACGAGATAGAGGTTGATGTAATTAATGTTAACGAGTATTGTACATCTAATGTGATGTACAGACAATGTTTAAGATTTAACTAAATGTCTAATGTCCATTAAAGTGGAACGTAACGAGAAGAAAAAGGAAGCTTAACAAAATTAAATTGAATGAACAAAGAGATGCCATAGCAAGACCTAAACACTTAAATGAACTTTGAGTGTCATTTTGAAGGAAATGTAGTGAGACATGAAGGAAAAGCTAACACAGTCACGATGAGCATTGTGAATCGATTAAAAGGAAGGATTATGGAATATAGAGTAAAGTTTACTTAATCGATTAACAAGCGTGGTTATATAGCTAATAGTTGATGTGTATGATAATATGTTATAGGATTCGTGAAGTGCAGATAATTATAAGCTGTATTTTGGTAATCAGTAATCTATAAGCTAGGCAAGTCTTTTAGTTCCTAATTGTTATGTGAACTTGATGATTAACTGTTTAAATCTATATTGCAAAGAGAATGATGTATTACATATGTTGTAAGTATGAAATATTAAAGTTAATTTATAACTACAGTGATTGAGTAAAGAATGTTGACTGAGTTACGGAACTCAATCTTTATTTGATATGTGATGTACAACATGTATGATATGTTTGGTCAAATGTTTATGATGTGTAAAATAAGCATGTTATTTATGTGCTACGTGATGCATGGGAATTGTTAGATTTTGCTGAGCTGTCGAGCTCTTTCTTTCAAAATAACCACTTTTGCAGGTCAAAGATTCAAGGTAATGCTCCGTGCTATTTGAATGATAACTATCAATAGAAACGCAAGAAGATTAATTGTTTAGATGAAGTTGTTACTTTTAACCATGTTTAAGGATTTGATAAATGTACTTGATGGTTTAAGATGTGTAATTTATATTGAGTTGTAAGGTTCTTTTATAACTCTGATACAGCGATTCGTGAAATAAATTTGAATCAAAGTTATGTAATGATAAAGGTTATGATTCGGGGAAAAAGAAAGAAAGAAGATAGAAAAATTTAAATTTTTCCGCATTTTATTAATTTAAGCATCGAATAATGATGTAAAATTAGAAGTTAGATGTAGGGTTAACGACCGATGTCAAGAGTTGAATTGTATAAATTTTGGGGTCGTTACAGTTGGTATCAAATCTGATAGGTTAGAAACCTTAGGCAATAGTACCTTAGGCTATAACCTTAAAAAAAGGAAGGAGAAAATGATAAAGAATAAACTCAGAAAGAGTTGAACAATAAGAAATAAATTTAAGAAATATATAGAGAAGAGATTAGAATATATATGAGAAGGTTCAAAGAGGAATCTTGAAAACTTATAAAAGATGAAAATCAGGAGTTACATGACTCCAGTAATAAGATGTTAAGTGTTATTAAATATACAATGTCTACAAGATGAAGATGATTAAGATAATAAGAATAAACTTAAATAGAGTCTAATTGACGATAAATTCAGAGAATGCATATGAAATAAAGTAAGATAACATGATTAGGTCCAAAGATGAACCTGAAGATGTGACACCCCCAATCCCGGCTACTTTATTTCCCCAAGATTTGGTGTTCACTGATCAAATATCATATTCTAACTACCCACAATAAAGGATAACATTTAAACATAAATCTTAAATAATTTAAATAATAATATTCCCTATTAATGGGTTACAACCTTTAAAATAATCCCACGTAATCTCTAACCTTAACATCATTCAAATGCAAAAAATGAACCAAACAGCTCCATTACATAAATAAATTAATTAACATAAATAAGTCTTCAACACTTGATCATCTTGCCCTTGCCCTTACTCGTGGACGGCTCGTCGACGTTCTCGGCCTTAACTGAAATGTTATTATATGCAAGAGTGAGCAAAACAAAGCTCATTAGAATAATCATGAATAATGACAATGTGTGAATCATAATGAATAATCTCAGCAGAACAATTAGATTTTCCATGTTAATAATAAATATGAATGGAAAGCTCAACAGAAACTCAACTTTTGAATCAAGAATAAAATATAAGTTCAAAAGTATGTCTAAGGGTCATAAGACCATGAACGATGTCCTAGGTTCTCAAGTATTTCTACTTTGAACGATGTCCTTGTTGGGTTTGTACGAAATCGTGACGTAATGAAATTGCAAAAATTAGCGGAAGCATGGTATATCAGAGTTTAACAAAAATTCTACAAAACCATTACCCGGATCATCCTTTATGCAAATTATTAATTTAAAACGATAAATAAGAAGTTATGGAATCATACCCTTGTAAAACGAAGCTTCCACAGGTACTAGTTCGACTCCTTGTTCTTCGTGATCTCCTTGAATTTTCGAGTTAGATTCCTTCCTTTGATCAACGTTAGCCACCCAAGTGTTTGGCCTCTAGAGGTGATCCACCAAGGAAGAGAAATTATCAAGAAGGAGGGTGATTGGCTAAACCTAGTTTTCTATCCTCTATAGAAAAGGAGTACTCTCCAACAATTGGAATTGCATCAACTAATATCTATTATAAGACTCCTCTTATATAGATATTTGTCAACCCTTCTAATCCTATTAGACATGGGATTTCTTTTAATTAATTAAACTCCTTTAATTAATTTAGGCTTCCCACCACATGGGAAATAATTAATTAAATTCATTTAATTAATTTGTCTCCTAATCTTATTAGGAATAAATGAGAGTACTAATATTAAATTAATTACTAAACTCCTTTAGAAATTAAAATAATAATAATTATAATAATATTAATAAGACTCTTCTTATTAATTTATATTTAATATTTTCAAAATATTAAATAATAAATATTAAGCTATTTAATTGATTCTATCACCATAGATTAAATTAATTTCACTTAGTGCATTATTACAATTATGCCATTACCTTCTTAAATAACTATTCTTCCTTTTATGGTGTGACCCTTTAGGTTCTCCATATTAAACCGGTTGTGAATAAATCAATTAGAATAATTCTAATCTTATTTAAATAAATAAATTAAACTAATAATCTATTTAAATAAATAATATTTATTCTACAATAGGGATAAGCCTCCCTAGCGATCAACGACTTTCCAGATAATATAGATTTCAACATTAATCATAAAAGAACTTGTGAGTAAATAGTTACCATATAATTCAATCCTTCCACCATACAATGTCCCAATTAAATATAAGACATGAATTTACTGTCAAGTCTTATTTTATTTAATTATATGTATTTCGATTAGAAAATGCACAACTCCAAATAATACAAATTAGAAACTCCTTTCTAATTTCATTTTACCTTGGCCAAGGATTCCTGGGTTGTCATTTAACGAATCACATAGGACATATCTCCTCTTTTACTAGAGGTGGTAGATTCTTTATTAATCATTCATTATCTCCATATGTAACTCATTATACCCAAGCATACCCTTTTATATACCCTAAAGGGCTTTAAGGAATAAGTCAAAGTATAATTCATTACATACAAGATACTATGATGATCTCAAGTCCAAGGATCACTTGTACTACTATCACATTAGGAATTCCTATTGACAGGCGAGTAAAACTCCATTAGGTATTCCAAGCGAGTCACGTTCAGTGAACTTATTCTCCAATAAGCACCTACATACTTGCTTTAGTGTCTCCACACAAATGATTATGAGATCAATCATCCTCATCCAATGAGCAAGAAACATATGTACTAATCTATCCAGATTTACTAATTCCCTTTTTTAGTAATCCTATGATTAGGAACTATTTTAGTTTTTAAGCTTTCTAAGAATTTAGATCTCATTAGCATGATCAACATTATGATTCTAAAAGCATTGTTTAAAACTATGGGTTATTTACATATTATAAAAAACAGCACCATGTAGGTAATTAAATGCCTTTAATAAATGAAAATTTTATTAATAAATAAATAAGATTGTTTATAAAGTACGTGCTTTATCATCATACATGATTGGCTTGTATGCACACTACTATCAGTCCTAGGTTCTCAAGTATTCAGTCCTTCGTACCATGTATTATGCACAAACATCTTAACGTTAAGCGTAAATAATCCCCTATAATAGGGTTGTTCATCTCAGCTTTGATATTCGAGTCCGCACCAAAGAAATTTTGGTTTGGATTAACTTCTAAACAGTTCTAGAATTTTAGAACGCTCCGTCAACCATGGACTAGTTGAGTCAATAAGGTTCACTAGCCATATAACGGTTTTGTACAATATAAGAGAATTAAATAATGATATCATGCTCAAAGATCATCAATAATCAATTATAACTGAATAAGCGTTTTAAACTAGGTAATGCTCTTCAAAGAGTTGTATCCTTGGAATAATCAAAGATATTCTGTTTGAAATAAAGAATCAAGGCTTACAACAATAATCAATGTAGAAATAATGAATTGCTAAAGGAAAGCTTAAGTTAGAAAGATTACATAAAATCAAACAAGATTAAAGATAAGAACTCGCGTAATCGTAATTAATTTAGGGTAACGAAACTTGCCTCGTACGTTAGCTACACAATTGACACTCACGTTTCTCGAATACCTTACACATACCATTAGAATTATAAAACCGAATAGCTACATCAACATTAACTTAACAAGTTAAATCCCATATTAGTTGAGCTCGTTATCTTAGTTCATGTTCTGACCATTAACATCATACACAACTCTAAAACCACAAGTCTTAGTAAAGCAATACAACACATAATCAACATCTCTAGACTTTACAACAATAACTTAAAGTCTTCACAACTTACTAACTTTACAATTTGAAATCATCAAATATATGTTAAGCATATATTATAGGAACTTGTTATGTGTCTAACATATTACCATAATCATTAGACCAAATCAGATTATGTTTTAAAGAGTGAACAAGTAAGTAAAGAAAACTGTCCCTGCTCAGGGTTGGGCGCAGCTGCACTTCCCTGAGCCTTGGCACCGGCGTAGCTGCGCTGGTGCTTGACTCAGGAAGCCCAGCTGGCTCAGATGCGCCATTCCTTCCTTTGCTGCCGGCGCAGCTGCGCTGAAATGTTGACATTAATGATGCAAGCTGCTCTCTGCTGCACTGTTCTTCACCCAAACTCCAACAAACGGCAAATCAAAGCTACCCAGAAAGTATA
This sequence comes from Panax stipuleanatus, assembly GCA_020205555.1. Lineage (NCBI taxonomy): Eukaryota > Viridiplantae > Streptophyta > Magnoliopsida > Apiales > Araliaceae > Panax > Panax stipuleanatus. The sequence continues at coordinate 52,777,721 of CM035115.1, read as the reverse complement.
AACCACATATATGCAACAACAAACATGTATAACATGACTCCAATCAACAAAACAACACGAACCACTAAAATCAAAGGATTTAAAATCCAAAATTTTCTATTTTCCCAAAACTCATACATTTAGCTAAATAATTCGCCATAGATTTAATTTTCAATCAAATCAATCCATAATAAATGCATTATTTTTGTTTTTAAAGATAATATCGTAAATAACTCTCAATTTACAGATTAAAACATAATTAAATCATCAATTTTTACTCTAAAAATCAACCAAAATATATAAACTCCATAAGAACATAAATTCTCCATTTAAAACTTGTTTTATGATATCTTGATTCCGAAAAATCGTTTATAGCATACATATAATGAATTATAAATATCTACCAATTCATATAATACTTGTCTAACCAAATTATCAACTACAAATTCTAATTTCATGAAAACTTAAGAACACAAAGAACTAACAACAAAAGGGTTAAATTACTACCTTTAAATCATGATTTAGCTTGTTAGATAATGAGAATTGCTTTGATAATCCCATCCCTCTCCCTTAATTCTCAGAATTTCTCTCAACACTTCACTTTTCTCTCAAACTCACCAACTCAATCTTTTTTTCCTATGTATTTCCTTCTTCTTAGTCTAAGCATAAGCCAAATAACTTGATAACACTTATACGAGATAATAAAACTGATACAAAATATAATGTGTATTATTTAGTTATCAGTTACAACTTTCAAATTAGCTTTAGCTGTTACAATATACCAAAGGTCATAAGACCTTGTTTGGTTGTCACATTTTAAACCAATTTTAATTTATTTTAATAACTTACTTATCATATAATTTATTTATCAGTCCTTAATTAATCAAATTAAAATATTTAAACTCAAATAAACTAAAGTCAATATTAACACATTAATTAATTTGCCACATAATTATAATTTTACTTAACAAATTATTAGATCTCTAATTTAATTATTAAATTACATTAGAACAATCATTACAATTATTAAACAATTCATTTAATTTAATTATTTCAACATTAAAACATCAACTATAAAATTATTTCACATTAATTTAATTAACACATAACACTTAATTAAATTAATCACAAATAATTCCATCAAATATTTATTTAATCCAATAAATATATCAAATAAAATATTTATTTAATTCAATAAATATTTAAAATCACATACAAAATACAAAAATCTAGTTCGTTACATCCTTCCCTCCTTAAAAGGATTCTGTTCCCAGAATCACGACTTAATTATTTCGTTCTCGTCACATCATTCCCACCTTAAAAGGATTCTGTCCATTGAATCACGACTCAATTAATTAAGCAAATAATTGAGGATAGTTTCTCATCATAACATCTTCGAGTTCCCACATAGCTTCTTCAGCATTGTCGTTCCTCCAAATTACCTTAACATAATATATCACTTTGTTTCTGAGTACGTGCTCTTTCCTATCAACTATCTAAACATGAACTTTTTTGTATGTTAAATCTTTATCAAATTGAAATGGTATATACTCTATATATAACATGTTTGTAATCATGTTTGTACGGTCGTAACACCGAAATATGGAAAATATTATGAATATAGTTTAATTCCAAAGATAACGCCACCTTATTAGCTACCCCCCAACCCTTCGCAATATCTCAAAGGGTCCAATAAATTTGGGACTCAGTTTCCCCTTCTTTCCAAATCTAATATTCCCCTTCTAGGGAGATACTTTTAGAAAAACGAAGCTACCTACTTCAAACTCTCGATTCTGACGATGATAATCAGCATATTTCTTCTATCTATTCTGAGCAGCTATTAATCTCGCCCTGATCACCTTGATGATCTCGAAAGTTTGTTGTACCAATTCTGGTCCTAACATTTGTCGCTCACCAACCTCATCCCAGCATAATGGAGTCCTGCATTTTCTGTCGTACAATGTTTCATAAGGCGACATGCCAATACTTTTCATGGTAAGTGTTGTTGTAAGCAAATTCCACAAACAGTAGATGGTCATCCAAACTTCCCTTGAAGTCCATAACACAATCTCTTAGCATATCCTCCAAAGTCTGGATTGTCCTCTTGCTCTGCCCATCAGTTTGAGGATGATACGCCGTACTCATTCTCAACTGTTTTCCCAAACATTCCTGTAGTTGCTTCCAGAAGTTTGATGTAAATCACGGATCTCTGTCTGACACAATTGACACCAAAACACCGTGTCTAGAAAAAATTTCCTTAACATACAACTTTGCCAACTGATCCAAATTGAATTTGATCTCGATCGATAAGAAATGTGTCAATTTTGTTAGTCTATCCACAAAAACCCACACCCCGTCAAAACCTTTCTGAGTCGTTGGAAGACCAACCACGAAATCCATCGTGATATGCTCCAATTTCCATTCCAGAATCTCTAGTGGTTGTAATAATCCACTTGGTTTCTGGTGTTTTGCTTTTACTTTATGACATGTGAAGCATTTCGCAACACACTCAGCAACGTCTCTCTTCATTTTAGGCCACCAGAAATGTTGTCTGAGATCATGGTACATCTTCGTACTCCTAGGGTGAATCGAATATCTCGAACTATGAGCTTCGCTCAAAATTTTGTCTTTAATTTTTAACTTTGGAGAAACCCAAATCCTTCATTCAAATCGTAGTAACTCCTCAGTATCTACTTTGAATTTTGTTTCTTCACCCTCGAACACCCTTTTCCTGATTTTTCCACACTCATCCCGGAGTTGTGCTTCCTTCACCTTATCTACCAAAGTTGGGTCGATTCCTATTTGAAACAGTTTTTCATCCGACTCTTTTGGACTCTTAACTTCCAACTCCAACTTAGCCATTTCATCTACTAGTTGTTCCTGAGTAGTTAACCACATAAATTTCTCAAGGCATTGGCAACCATATTTGCTTTACCTGGATGATACAGTATCTTGCAATCGTAATCCTTGATAAGCTCCAACCATCTTCTTTGGCGCATATTCAAATCTTTTTATGTAAAGATATACTTCAGACTCTTATGGTCTGTATATATCTCACCCTTCTCCCCATATAGATAGTGTCTCTATATTTTCTAAGCAAACACTATTGCCGCCAAATCTAAATCATGGGTCGGATATCCATTTTCATAGTCCTTCAGTCGACGTGACGCATACGCAATGACTTTGTTATTTTGTATAATCACATAGCCTAGTCCTTTATATGACGCATCACTGTATACCATAAAATTTTATGTGCCATCTGGCAAAGACAACACATGTGTCAAACTCAACCTCTTCTTCAATTCTTGAAAACTTTCTTCACACTTCTCCGTCCAAACGAACTTCATCTTTTTCCTAGTCAAATTTGTCAATGGAGTCGCAATTTTGGAAAAATCCTAAATGAATCTCCAGTAGTAACCTGCCAAACCCAAGAAACTCCTTACCTCCGACGGTGTCTTCGGCTGATCCCAATTTATTATAGCTTCCACTTTACATAGATCCATTGAAATTTCGTCCTTCCCAATTACATTCCAAAGAAATTGGAAACGCTCTAACCAGAATTCACATTTCAAAAATTTTGCATATAAATTCTCTTGTCTTAGTAATTCCAACGCCAGTCTCAAATGTTCAGTGTGCTCCTCCTTGGTTTTGGAATACACCAAAATGTCATCAATGAACACCACCATGAACTTGTCTAGAAACGGCTTAAACACCCTTTTTATTAGGTCCATAAATGCTGCAGGTGCATTCGTTAGAACAAATGACATCACCAAGAACTCATAATGACCATATCGAGTCCTAAATGCCATTTTTACTACGCCTTCTTCTCTCACCTTCAATTGATGATACCCATTTCTCAAATCTATCTTCGAAAAATATCTAGCTCCCTTCAACTGGTTAAACAAGTCATCGATTCTTGGCAACAGATATTTATTTTTAATCGTGACCTTATTCAACTCTCTATAATCAATGTAGAGACGCATTGATCCATCCTTCTTCTTGACGAACAACACCAGCGCTCCCCACGGCGATACGCTCGGCTGAATATACTTCTTGTCTAGTAACTCCTGCAACTGCACCATCAATTCCTCCATCTCCACTGGAGCCATTCTGTACGGGGTTTTAGATATCGGGGCAGTCCCTATTACTAAGTCAATCACGAATTCGATCTCTTTATCCGGCAAAAATCCTAGCAAATCATCTAGAAACTCATCTACAAATTCATTAACGACTGGTATTTCTTCCAATTTTGCACTCTCCTTTAGAGTGTTTACTATGTAGGCTAAGTACCCCTCACATCCTTGTTTCAACAACTTCCTAGCCTGCATAGTCGTCAGACAACTCGCTTGTCTAGGCGACTTGCTACCATAAAATACCACCTTCGACAGAGTCGTAAGGTTAACACACTTCTTTTGGCAATCAATTATTGCCCCATGGTTGAACAACCAATCCATTCTTAGTATAACGTCAAATTTCCCAAGTTTATTCGGAATTAAATATACCATCAACTCGTGACCCCTAATATTCACCCTACAGTTCTTGTGTACAAACCTAACATAAATCACCTCCCTATTCGTAATCTCTATGTTCAAAGGGTAAACTAATTCCTTCTTAGGCAAATTTAAATTCTTAGCAAAGTCATTAGATATAAATGAACAAGTAGCACCTGAATCAAATAATACGTAAGAATTAATACTATTGATCGGAATGATACCTAACACCACATCCTTTGACTGCACAGTATCTTGCACGGTCATATTGAATGTTCTGGCAATGGGTCGGTTCGTCTGCGTTGGTCTAGCGATAATTAAAGTGCTGCCGATGTTAGTTCCTCTTTGTTAGTTCCCGGAGACACAATAGTTATCTAGAAGGAGGGGTTGAATAGATATTTTAAAACTTTTGCTTTTCAAAAATAACTTATCAGATTCGTTAATTAAATAATTAATTAACCACAACAAAATATATGATTTGGTTGTTCCCCTTAAGATAAAATCAAGTTTATAGTTCGAATAGCAGTTATAGAAGTTATGGCAGATATGATAGTTAGTGAATAACAGAATGTAAATGACACAGTTGTTTTAAGTGGTTCAAAGTACTCAAGACTCCTAATCCACTCTTCTACTCCATGAGTAGGAAACCCATTAAGGATATCGATACAACTTTGAATCACTAAGATTCCTTCAAGATCTGCAGCCTTGGAACTTCTAGTTCACTAAGAACTCTTCAAGTACAACAGACTTGGAACTTCTAGTTTACTAAGAACTCTTCTAGTCCAGCAGACTTGGAATACACTGTCATGAGAGTTTTGTTCATTGGTGCTACTCAGTTACCTTTAAGCATAAGTTCTAAAGAAATGAGTAGCGAAGCAAGATATTCTTTTGGATCGTAGAGTTTGGCTTTGAGATGTTCTTGAGATTTGTGCATTCTTGCTTAGTCTAAAATATTTAATATATTTGCCTTATGTAGGAGCCTTAGAAATCTTCCCATTGAAAGGCTTCCGTTTGAGCATTTAATGTTACTGACGTTTTGAGAACTTTATGTTAACTTTTTGGGAATATGGTGCACTGCTTTCTGGCTTACCTGACACTACAGACTGCTTTCTCACCTAACACCTGAAAAGGTGCTTTCAGTAGACAGTTAGTCCTTTTCTTTTCCCTAATGTTTCTTTGATTCAAACTAAGGATATATGTTAGAGCATTGGGATTCCCAAAATGTCAACGTTCATATATCATTCTTCACTGTTAAACATCCTCTTTCATCAGATAGGTGAATCTTAATACTTCTGATGCTAACTGAAGAAGCACCATGATCGTTGTCTTCTCACTATAATCGTTGTGTGTTGGAGAGTGCTTGTACTCTATAATTTTGCTTTAGCTTTGAAGGACTCGACTTACTACGATCTTTTTTTGCGACGATTTGCAGACTCCACGATTCCAAGAGAAGACTGCGATTCTTGACTTGGCTCGGCAGACTGTCTCAACGGTTCTGAAAGTGGCTTCCTTGACAGACTATAATTTCGAGAGAGGCTTCCTAGTCACAATACGATTCTGCCATGGCTTCTGCAAACTCTTGGCTGGCACGACAGACTAGAATCTATTTAGGCCTATCTATTATAATTCAAGAGATCAACATAACAAGCTTGATCTTTCTACTATACATTCTTTTATAGAATGATAAACGTTCAGCTCAGATCAACTTAACAATTTTGATCTTCAATCTAAGTCGTTGGACATATAATCTAATAATGACTTTACAGCATTGGATAATATATACACATTTATTTACTTTCAACATCAAAGTAGAATATGTAATTCCCAATAATCTCCCCCAATTTGATGTTGACATAACCAAGAAGATTTGCATCATATCATTAATTTCTAATGCAGAATGCTAGAAGATAAATATAACTTAATGTTTCAGTGAGCAACTAAAATTCTAGAGAATAAGCATGAATTTATTGATATTTTTAATCGGGTATTACAATTCATAACAGTTACATTAATAAAAATAAATTGAAACTAATCTTCTATCTTCTTGGCTCCTTGTTCCTTGGAGGATTAGCATATTCTTTAGCTCTCCTTCTCCTGCTGGCTTCATCTCGCCTTGCAATCTCTTCTAGCTCACTTAGACTGAGATTTTCATTCTGATCATGTCTATTCCTAAAGGCATGATCTCCAATGGGCATGTTTAAGCCAGTGTGAGATACTCCTTGTGATGTAAAAGATGTTGGGCCTTGGCTCCTCAGAGGGGTTGCCATAATAATTGGTTGGCTCTATTCTGTTTGTTGAGGTTAATTGCGAGGCTATCGTGTAGGAGGCTGATTTCGAGGATTTCTCCTAGAAGATTGTGCTGTCTATTTTCCTTTGCTTCTTTTCTCTTTGCCTTTCTCCCCTTCCCCTGTATTCTCCCCCTTTATGTTAGCATCTAGGGTTCGAATGTCTTGGGATAGACGACTCATTCCTTGAACCAATTCGTGCATTTAAGAGCGCGACTAGGCAATATCTTTTCGATTCTCTTGAACTATAGCATCAGTATTTTGCTCTCTGTTGATACATCATGGCCAAGGCATTATCTGTCTTCCTTATCTGATTTAAGGAATACTCTTTGAACTCACGCAGGGAGGAACTCAGGTTTTAGATTTGGTCCGCAATAATCTTATTTTGAGATTCCTGAGTCTTCTGAAGGAGGAAGACTACTTCCTTCTGCTTGTTTGAAGACTGAAAGTGAAGTTGATCCCTTTACTTCAGACTTTTAACCATATCCTTTATGATCTCCCTCAGTCTCTTAGAGAGCTCAGTCCCCAAGTTATGAGGTAAAGTGTTGGCAGACTCGATCATATTATTGAAGAGTTAATGAATCATAAGAGAGTGAGCTTCAAGGTCCTCTTTCGTCTCTTGAACCACACTTTTTGAGACTTCAGAAAGCTCATCTTTGGTTGGAAGGGAAGAGAGATGATCAATGATTTTTTGAAGATCAGGAAAGGAAGTCATAGTGTGCTCACTTGGCATGCTTGAGAGAGAAACAGCCAGATCAAAGTATTCATGGTTGGAAGATGAAGGAATATCAGATTGAGTGAGTGGTGATTGGGTTTGGTGTATGGGAGAGGAGGCTGTTTCAGTGTTTTGGATGTATGACTCTGCAATTGGGATAGGTGGATCGCTGGTCGTGCTGTCAGGTTGCTCAACGACCGTGGGTTGTTGCTCGACGACCGTGGAGTCATTCACAGAGTTGAAAGAAACTGGTATTATGACAGAAGTTTGGTCATTTGTGTTAGGTTTGTATGAATTCATGGCGCAATTAAATTGCAAAAACTTCTTTAAATAATTAGGTTTCCCAATCCTATTGAGAATAATTAAACTCTTTTAATTAATTAATCTCCTAATCTTATTAGGAATATATATGAGAGAAAGAGAATCTTATTAATTAATTCCCAAACTCCTTTAAGAATTAAATAATAGTAATAATAATAATAAGACTCCTTTTATTAATTTATATTTAATATTTCAAAAATATTAAATAATAAATATTAAGCTACTTAATTAATTCTATCACCATAGATTAAATTAAATATACTTAACTTATTATTACGATTATGCAATTTGCTTCTTTAATAAATATTCTTCCTTTTATGGTGTGACCCTTTAGGTTTTCCATATTAAATCGGTTGTGAATAAATCAATTAGAATAATTTTAATCTTATTTAAATAAATAAATTAAACTAATAATTCATCTAAATAAAAAACATTTGTTCTACAATAAAGATAAGTCTCCTTAGCGATCAACGACTTTCCAAATAATATAGATTTCAACATTAATCATAAAAGAACTTGTGAGTAAATAGTTACCGTACAATTCAATCCTTCCACCATAAAATGTCCCAATTAAATATAAGACATGAAATTACTGTCAAGTCTTATTTTATTTAAATATATGTATTTCGATTCCAAAATTCACAACTCCAAATAATGCAAATTAGAAACACCTTTATAATTTCATTCCACCTTGGTTAAGGATTCCTGGATTGTCATTAATCGAATCACATAGGACATATCTCTTCTTTTACTAGAAGCGTTAGATTCTTTATTGATCATTAATTATCTCCGTATATAACTTATTACACCCAAGCATACCCTTTGATATACCCTAAGGGTCTTAACGAATAAGTCAAAGTATAATTCATTATACACAAGATACTATGATGATCTCAAGTTTGAGGATCACTTGTACTATTATCACATTAGAAATTCCTATTGACAAGCGAGTAAAACTCCATTAGGTATTCCTTAGCGAGTCACGTTCAGTGTACTTATTCTCCAATAAGCACCTACATACTTGATTTAGTGTCTCCACATAAATGATCATGAGATCAATCATCCTCATCCAATGAGCAAGCAACATATATACCAATCTATCCGGATTTACTAATCCCCTTTTTAGTAATCCATCGATTGAGAACTACTTTAGTTTTAAGCTATCTAAGAATTTAGATCTCATTAGCATGATCATCATCATGATTCTAAAAGCATTGCTTAAATCTATGGGTTTATCACATATTATAAAAATAACACCATGTAGATAAATAAATGCATTTAATTAAATAATACTTTTATTAATAAATGAATAAGATTGTTACAAAGTATATGCTTTATCATCAAATATGATTGACTTGTATGCATACTACTTTCAATCTCCCACTTGCACTAAAGTCAATCGACATGGTATCTCATACCCTTCTTCTCTAAGTGACGATCATCCTGCTATTGGATAGCTTCAATAAATGGATATGCAATGTCATTTTTGAGAGTTCACTATCTCTATAGTGACTTCTCCTCTTTCAATGATTTCTTTAATCAAATGAAAGTTCCGCAACACATGTTTGGATCCAAGATGGGACGTAGAAACTATTCCTAGTTCTGTAATGAACTTTTCATCCAAAACATCAACTTGCAGCTTCATTTAGAGCTGTATACTTTGTCTTTATCACTAAACTAGCAACTCTTTATTGTTTGAAACCTTTCCAATTCACTGTACCACCTTTCAAGGTAACGACTTACCTTAAAGTGGATTATTTGTCGTCTTGGTCAGTCTGTAAAACTTGAGTCTATTTAGTCCTCTAGTTTAATTCAGACCCATCATGAATCATGATTACATCCTTAGTGTCGGTTAAGTACTTTAAGATGTTTATCACTGCCTTACAGTGATTTTCTCCAGAATATAACTGATCAACATCAAGTCTCGTATATTTTATTGCATACATGATAGTTACTTATGCAATCTCTCTTTTATTAAGGTCAATTTTTGAGAGACACATTCCATGGCTCATCATCATGAGACATCTTTTGGAGTTTGCCATGCGAAATGCCTTTAACATTAAATGAATATACGTTCATTGGGTTAAGTCAAGCATCCTTTTAAATCTATCTATATAGATTTATATTCCTAATTTAGGATGTTCTACCCAAATCATTCATGGAAGAATGTTTAGACAACTTTACCTTTACTGATTATAGCACTGGTATGTCATTCCTTATCTGTAGTATATCAACATATAATACTTAGTAATGTCACAGCGCTCCCACTGACCCTTTTGTACACACTAGGTTCATTCTTGTTTTTGATAAAATCAAAATCTTTTGATTGTCTCATCAAAATGAATGTTACATCTTTGAGAAGCTTGCTTCAACCCATAAATGGATTGGTGTAGCTCATATACATAATTTGCTTCAACCATTGAAACAAATTCATCTAACTGTATCATACATACATTCTCCTCCAATAATATATATTTGAGGAAGGGCGTGATCTCCACGTCCATTTTCCAAATTTAGCAATAATAAGCTACAATCGCAAGTAAAATTCAAATGGTCTTGAGCATTGCTTCAATGATTCATTTTAGATTTTATGGTCATCTACCATTTCTCTGAGTGTCTATAACTCTTAGCCTTATCGTATATAACAAAATCATCAACCTATATGATGCGTACCTCATCATCATCATCTATGACGAATCCATACCTCCCAGGTATCTTCGGTAGTATTCTAGATTTACGATTCGGTTGTGGTACAATAGGTCTAACTACAGGTTCCTCCTTTTGACTAATAGTGATTTGTGGTTCTTGAACTCCTTCAAGATCTATTATCCTCCCACTAGCCCTTCAAAGATAAACACCTTTATCTTAGAAGGCAGCGTGTTTTGCAACAAACACCTTTTGCTAAGTAGGATTATAGAATATTTACCCTAAACTTACTTTAGGATGTCCCACAAATTTGTATTTGTCAAATCTTGTCCCAAGCTTATCCTTTTGAAACCTTTTCACCTAAGCTGGACAACCATTTATCTTAACATACTTACGCTTAGAAATCCTCCATGTTCATAACTCTTATTAAGTCTTGGGGACGGATTTTGAGGTTACCTTATTTTGTATTTACGCAGCCGTTTCCAAGGCATTACCCTAGAAGGATATTGGAATATCGGTAAAATCTTTATGGACCGCCCCATGTCTAACAAGGTGCGCTTTTTCCTTTTAGATACATTAATCTATTATTGTGTATCAGGAAGCGTCTATTGTGAGAAAACCATTTAAGATGATCTTAAAACTTATTGCACAAGTATTTATTCCTTGATCCAATTGAAGAATCATAATACCTTGCCAATTAGTTTTAATTCTGAATTCTTTGGACCTTTCAAATGATTCAGACTTGTATTTCACCAAATACAAATATTCAACTCTTTGAATGATCATCTCCTTTTCTTTTACTAGTTTGTTTAATTTAAAATTATTTTCCATGTAACTCAAGTATGTAAAGTCCATTCAGTAAATTTTTAATTATTTAAACTAATGGACTATCCCATAGGCTGTGCTAAATAATAAGTTCATGCAGTTAATGGACCAACCTTTGCTCCATTCCCACACGTAGAAAGACTTTCCCTTGTTTAGCTTTCAACAACTGCTTGGTCCCTTCATAAATCTGTATTTATGAGAACCACAGCCGGTATCCAATACCCAAGTAGAAACTTTACTTACTGAAAGATTTATTTCAATTATGAACAAACCTGTATTTGTAATCAAAAATTCACTAAGCTTTTTCTGGTTATCCTCTGCAAGATACTTCTCACAGTTTCTATTCTAGTGTCCATGCTTATTGTAGTGGAAGCAAACTCCTTTGTTATCTATATCAGTTTTGTTCTTATTATCCTTTATATTTTGCCTTTCCTTATACCTTCTTTAAATTATTCTTCTTCTAGATCGGAAGAGCTCCTTAGATATCTGATATTTATGAGTCCTACTTTCCTCACTATTCAACTCCTTGATGTGTAGGAATATAGTAGGAGCATCCATAGTTTCATGTTGACGCTGAAGCAAGTTACTCATGGATGTGAGCATGATGTATTGAGTCAACTATGCATCATCTTGCTACTTTCTAAAAGTAGCAATCTCTTCCTCAAAGGCATTTGTAGACACTCAAAATTCGCTTCCTTTATACTAACCTTGCAGAAGGTCAAAAGCATAATTTTACTTCAGAGATAACCCCGAGGTAAGGAAAAAGAATCAGGTCATCTCGGAGACAACCCCATGAATGATTCAATTGACCAATGACGTCCGAACATGTCGCGAACTGAATGAGGATCGCCAAGCTGAGACAGCGTACGTCCAAAACCACCTCAGTAAACCTCAAACTTCGTGCCATCCAAGATAAACTAGCTAACTGCCGTCTGAAACCGGAAGATATATCTCAGCTACCAGCATCATCTTCCTGGACCCTGATTCAGTCAGACTCAATCTTACTCGGTCGCATTCCACAAAGACTTTCCTAAAGTTCGGTCTGCGAAGGTCAACTTCCCTTGAACCGAGACCGAAGGAACACATTTCAAGATGGCAGGACCCGCGGGGTCCAGCCGTATTAATACATATGCCTAACCGAATATATAGATGCAGCTAGCTCCGGCAGATTAAAAGAGCAATATCAGCTCATTTAGAAAGAAAAAGAGATAATTTTAGAGAGAGAGAATATTTCTAGAGAGAGAAGCCCTCGGGTTAGACTTATATACACCAACTTTGAGCTATTTTATCTTGTTGAGCATCTACTTGGAGTCCCGAGAGTGTTCTAAGTTGATCCCGGGTGTTAAAACGCTTGTTCACGCGTCCCCCAAGGTGAAAAAATGCTCTTTCTAGCTACGTTCTTTGTAAATTTTGTTCAATATACTAGATTGATGATATATATTATTTAAATCTAATTAAACTTGTTGTTTTCTAAGTATATTATGTAATAATTGGTAGATATTCCATTTTTGCCGGTTAAATTGTGTATGTTGTAAATCAAGTCCAGAGGCTAGATCTATTTAGATCTAAGCCGAATCTAATCTTTTGAGTGGTTATTAAGCATGAAGCTTTAACCCGTATGCTAAATCGGTTTAGATCTATGGTAGATCTACATATTTATTGCTTTTAATCGGTCCCGGTTACCCCGTATAGCCCTAGATTTATATCTAGAGGCAAAAGAGGTCCAAAATGGCTTGAAACGGTGATTTCAACCGATGAAATTATCTAATATAAAAGCCTAGGACATTGTATATATATATTCCAGCATAAATAATGTAAGCCTAGGAATCCCGGTGTTGAGATCTCCGATTGGATCCCGACATGATTCCCACGATGGACTGGTTTTTATGTTGTAATATTTAAATAACGTAAATATCATTGTATATGTAATATTTGGATCTTGAAGATGAACTCAAGGGGTTAGTACCGAGAAGTCGGATTCAAGATCCCGTGATAGTGAAAACTTTAATTTTGGGTGCTCGGTTTCATCGAGATGGCTTACATGCCCAATGATGATCCGACCCTTTTTGGTGCTTTTTACATGCATATCATCAAAATAATTTCTAATAAAACCACAAAGAGCTTTAAATGACAATAAAGCGGTTGGGGATAGACATTATATCATAAAGGGAAGTATCAAAGGACCTTGATTCGTATTTGACGAAGGATTTAAAAACTTTGTTTTCAAAACATCATTGATATATATTGTGTTCTAAAAATGAACTTTTATATAAATCAAATCTTTTGTGCATAGGGTTAAAGAGGTACAACACTACTTTCGTAATAAGTACATAAACTAAAAAAATCAATAATGGAAGTATCAAAGATCCTTCATTACTATTCGGGTGAAGAATTTAAAAACCTTGTGTTTTCCCAAAACATCATATGAAATAAATATTTCGTCTAAAAATGAACTTTTGCTAAATCAAACCCTTTGTACATAGAGAGGAACGACACTACTTCCAAATAACCCTTAATAAGGCTTATAATAAACCTTTCCAACTAAAACACACACACATACATAATCACACATATATACACACACACACACACTTTATGCATAAAAAATTGATAAGATGCGGTACCGTATTTTCACGGGAGTCGGGGGGTGCCTAACACCTTCCCCACACTTAACTTTGCCCCCGAATTCCACGAATCTCGGGTTTCAGACCAATATTTCAGAGTCACATATTGGACCATATTGTGCAAAACTATTAAAACTCGGATGAGTTGGTACATCCATTTAAACCATACCAACTGCTGACTCTGTCTCATTCGGTCCAATCATAAAATAATAAATTTAATATTTTTCAAAGTCGTCGACACTTATGTCGGTACCGCTTTCCTAAAACTTCAACCTTTAAATCCAAAGACATAGCGAATGAAAAAGGGTAAAACAAACAAACACAAACTTAGGAAAGACGGACATTTCGAGTTCGAAAAGAAGGAATTTTTCCTGGCGTCGATAGATGGCAACTTTGCTAGGAATTAAAGAAGGATTAAGCCGCGTTCAATCTCTTTGATTTTCATTTTTGCATGTGCATCTTGTGTGAATGATCTTTTTGTGTGATAATTGTCTCAATTTTTAAGCATTTTTTGTATTAGTGCCTCGCACAATATATTAGTGCTTCGCACAATGTATTATTATTGCATACGGTGAGGACGTAAATGTATATGAATGTATGTTGTGTGGTACCACAATTAGGAGGCAATCCCGTTGGTTGTTTATTACTGGACTCCTCTGGGTGTTTCAATTATGAGGCTCAGGAAAAGAACCACTCAGATCCGCTCCAATTAAAAAATAGATGTTTTCATCAAGTAAATTACGAAGATCTAGGAACCAATTTCAAGTAGCCCGTGAGAGTAACCCTAAGATAGGTCAGCCTCTAATAAACCAAACGCGGGGTAGGCCTCTTCATACCATATTTAATATTTTGCATATATAAATGACAATCATTTTGAAACTGTCATCTATACATCTTTCTTATCATGTGATCAAGTCGACTAACCATTTGTTTCGTAGGAAAATATTAAAAAACCATTAAACTGATGCATATCATGTCATGCATCTCTGTCCACCAATATCCAGTATGAACTAGATATCGATTTTGTGCAGATTGGTCCTAGAACTCGATTTTGAGCCAAGAAGGCCCGTTCACCAACGGTCAAGATGGCTGAAAGAAGTTCATCTGAACCCATCCATGTATCTCGAGAGGAATTCGAGGAATTTAATAAACAAACTACCGAGATGACGACCCTGTTGAGAGAATAATGCAAAGTATCTTAGGAACCTAAGCATAAGAGTCAGACTGAACCCTATGTGCAAGGAGATATGAAAATACCATAAAAGGATGATGATACCCATATGTCTACACCTATCTCTCCCCTCGATGTTGAAGTATCCAAGGAGGCCCCGATCCAAAAGACGACACGGGAAATTATAGATCTCCGAGAAGACAAAGAAACTGGAGAATCAGGAGGAAGGTTAGGTAGATGGAGGACGTCATCCGGTATATGAAAGGGACAGGATCCCACGGGAGCGTGAATTATTCAGATTTATGTATTTTCCCAAAAGCGAGATACCCGAATAAGTTTCAAATCCTTGAGCTCAAGAAATATAATGGATTGGGGGATCCCTATACTCACTTAAAAGTCTACATAGGTGAATTGGGAACCTACGCCGAGGATGAAAACCTCAGCATGCAACTATTCCAGAAAAGTATTATCGGTGAAGCCTAAACTTGGTACGCTCGAATATATAATTCAAAAGTCCGAGGTTGGGAAGATTTGGCCCATACTTTCCTTAACCAGTATAGTTTCCAATACCAAATGGCACCTGATCGCTACCAAGTTACCAAAGTCAAGAAATTAAGTAATGAGTCGTTCAGAGAATACGCACAGCGGTGGAGGCGAATGGCTGCCTAAGTTAACCCACCAATGGATGAAAGTGAGATGGTGACAATTTTCATTGACATACAAGAAGCCCCTTTCTATAAGAGAGTCCTCGCTGGTTTAGGAAAATCCTTCTCTGAAATGATCAAACATGGAGAAATAGTGCAAATGGATTTGAAGTCTGGCAAAATTAAAGATCTCACTGCCTTGGAAGTCGTAGCAGAGTACATACAATCAGAAAACTATGCGAACGCCCCCAAAATAGTATCCAAATGGAAGGTAGAAGATGTCTCTTTGATATTACAAGGAAAAGCTACCAATAAGAGCCCTAATCTGCCTATCCAAAAGCAGAACTCTCATCCTGTGAATTCTCGAAATCCTACAGCATTGAAGGTTGGGGAGAACAAGCGAAGAAGGATATTCACTCCTTTAAGGGTCTCTTTGGAAAATATATCGGCGCTGTTGATCGCCCAGAAGAAGATCGTTGAGCTAGCTCCACCTTCTGATCCAAATGGAAGGCAATTTGATCCAAGTAAGAAATGCTCTTACCATTCCAACTCACCGGGGAATGATACTAAGGAATGTTGGACTTTAAAACACAAGATTCAGAACTTGATTGACAATGGGGAGATCATAGTCAAAGCGTCAGAGCAGCCGAATGTCAACAACAACCCTTTACCTCAGCATAATACGGAAGGAATCAACATGATCATTGAAGGAGCCAGGGAAAACTTCAAGTACATGAGGAAGCTGGGGGGAGCACCCTCTGCGAATGACTCTGCAATATGGGGATACCCCAAAGAAAAGTATGGGGTGGAGCAAGACTTGGCCTCAATTAAGGCGCGAGTTGATCAGTTGGCAGATCTGGTTGTGTACCAACACCAGTTGACCAGAAAGCTAATAGACCAAGTCCTACCGAGGCTAACCGACACTATATCCATCCAAGATATCCCAATCTCAAATAGGGATCGAATTTGCTATCAAGAGCAGAACAAATGGACAGAAAAGATGGCTAGGGAAGCTAAAATTCAGCACCGACGAGAATTTGCAGCCAAACAGAAATTCGCCCCTTTGCGGTAGTCCATGGAGGAAATTTTGTGCACCTTGATCGAGGAAGGAAAGATCACAGAATTTTTGCCACCCTTGGATCTGCAATCAAAGTGTTTTGATCCTTTTAGATCCTACCTCTATCATTCGAATGCCCCTGGACATACCACTGAGGAATGTTGGGCCTTGCTACGCTTAATTCAGAATCTAATCGAATCAGGAGAACTACAATTAATGAATAAAACTGAGATCTTCTCTGAGGAAGAGATAATCTACCCTCGAGGGGCAAGGACTTTGGATGGAATGGTAGTTGTTATCCTTTGCATAGAAGCAGCGTCTGGCGGACCCATAACCATAAAAGGATTATCTGGGCAGGGAAACAAGACTACTCTCGTGATACCGGCACCAAAACCTCTGATGTTGGCTCCTTGGCCGCAACTCCCAATTTTTAGCCTAAAGAAGGTACCATGGAATTATGGAGAAGGCATAAAATTTATACCTGATTGTACAGCTATCGTACCTAAGGAGAATCCACTTTACCTCCTGGGGCGTTTATTGAAACCGGCAACTAAGATATTGGGGAAGGTATCAATGGGAAAGATAGCAGAATTCCTCCATAAAATGGGGCACAACGAAGCAAGGAAGGTGAAGCAGTTGGAAGCAAAACCACATCAAATCTCCATTATGGATTTGGTATTGGCTTCTGACGACCATCGTCAAATTCTAATCCAAGTATTGGAGGAGGCACACCTGCCCAAAACCATTGATACTGAGAAATTCCAGCACCTTATCAGCCATGTATTTTATAGTAATGTGATATCATTTACCGATGACGATATACCGGCCGAGGGAACTGGGCATCATAGACCTTTGCATATCACTGTCGTTTCATCTGGATACGTCGTAGGAGGCGTGGTAATTGATAGCGGATCATCGTTGAACATCTGTCCACGTGATACTCTGGATAGGATGAAGATCAACTCGAATCGGATTTGGGAAAGCTATGTAGTGGTACGAACATTCAACGGATCAGAAAGGGATACATTTGGGGAAATTGAACATCCTATAGAGATTGACCCATTTAACTTCAATATACCTTTCCAAATCCTGAAAATTATTACTGGATATATTCCGTTGCTGGGACGACCATGGATCCACATGGCTTGGGTTGTTCCTTCAACTCTTCATCACAAATTAAAATACATCGTCAATGACAATTGGTCACTGTCAGTGCAGAACCTGACTATCCTATCTATAATCTGGGAGATATGCCCCTGATTAGCTTGAATGAGGGTATTGAGCCCGCTAGTTTTCAAGCCTTTGAAGTAAGCAATCCACGATACCACTCTATGGGTGCATCAACATTAACTCCCCGGATATCTCTAGAAGTGATTGCAGTTGGCCAAGAGATGCTTTCTAGAGGACATCAACTAGGCCGAGGATTGGGGAGAAATGGCCAGGGAATCAAGAACCCGATCCATATACCCATGTAGTTGGGAAGGGTTAGATTAGGATACCTTGGTGGATCCAGACTTCGTTATCCTCACAAGAACATGCCAGTTAACCATCTAATTCATCTCAAGCCAGACCTCATTGAAGGTGAATTTAAGGAGCTGTTGAAGAAGGTCCCCGTTATTATCTCAAACCTCCTAATCCCTAAAGTCAATCAAAACAGATATAAGGATATTGGTGATGAAGAGACTATTAAGGATGTTGTACGGATGGCCAAAGATAAGAAGTTTCTGGATGAGATTTAGTTACAATTTGTGAGCAGCTTTTGCCTTCCTAAATATGACCTGAAGAAATCCAATGGGGAAGACCTGTCGAATGATAAACCCATCCCCCCAGTCCATAACTGGGGAAGTGTGAACATCCCAAAAGAGGATCCAATTCCAAATTAGTTATGGTCATCCTGGAAGACGCTGACAACTCTAGCAACACGTCTATCTCAGTTATCCCCCATGATCTAACTACCAGTAATTGGACGGTCACCCCTCAAATCGTCTGAAAAGGGTAAAACCAGAAAGTGATCTGTTGACAAGGAGATTTACCTTTATATATTTATGTATATTTTTATTTTATCTGCAACTTGTTATTTCCTGTTGTCAAATCAACTGCTGAATCCTTTTGTAATTGACAATCGTTTGTATATATTTAGCAATCAAGTTTTTGTCTCAAGTTTCCAAATTTGAGTATTTCTAGCCACGTCCATGACTTGCCAAATTTGAGTAATAATTACGATTTCAATATAGAATTAGACTTTGACTTGATGGGGATTGAGCAAGAGGAAGTGTACGATGATAAGGTGCTCGAGAAAATCAAAGCATGGGTCGAAGATAAACCTAAACCCAACCTTGATCAAACCACCACCATAAATATTGAAACCCCTGACAATCCCCAAGAGATACATATCGGAACCAACCTCCCCTTTAACCAAGAAAAAGAACTAATCAAACTCCTAACCCAAATCAAGGATGTTTGTAACGACCCCAAAATTTATAAAATACAACTCTCGACATCAGTCATTAACAATACATCCTTATTCAGACTTTACATCATTAATCAATGATACAATCACTAAAAATACGGAATATTTAAAACTTTTATATTATTCCTTCTTTATTATCCTTGAATCTCAACCTTTATCATTACATAACTTTGATTCAACTTTATTTCATGAATCGTTTCGTCAGAGTTATTATAAACTAAAACTTACAACCACGTTCAATAACCTTTATACATCGGGTAAAATTTAAACTTTACAACTCAACATCTATTAACCATCATACATTATCAAATACATTATCTAAAACCTTAAACAGGGTCCAAAATAACAACAATTCAGCCAAAGTATATCAATCTTCATGCATTACATCTGATTGATTTCTTTCAAGTAGCACATAGCGTTACCTTGAATTCTTAACCTACAAAAGTGATTATTTGCAAGAATGAGCTCGACAGCTCAGCAAGATCTAACATCTTTCATGCATCACATAGCACATAAATACATGCTCAACATACATCTCATAATAATTAAAGTAACATGGCATACATGCTTTACATCACATAACAAATATAAAGATTGAGTTCCTTACTCAATCAACATTCTTTAATCAATCAATGTAGTCATAAATTGACTTTAACATTTTATGCTTACAACATATCATGCTCTTTGCAAAATAATTTACAATAGTTCATCATCAAGTTCACGTAGAAAATAGGAACTAAAAGACTTGCCTTGATTGTTGTTTACCAATAACAGTTTAACAGCCTACAGATATCTGTACTTCACGTGCCCTACACAATTATATAATCATGCACATCAACTATTAGTCACATAGCAAAGCATATTAGTTATATTGTAAACTTTTCTCTACATCTCATAACCCTTCCTATTATCAATACACAATGTTCAATTTGATTGTGTTAACTATCGACTTATATTTCACTAAATTTCTTTTTCGTAATATTCGAAATTCATTCAAGTGTTTAAGTCTTGCTAGGACTACTTATTGGTTTTTTACTAACCTGATTTCATATCTTATAATGTTCATTTCATTTGACTTAAAACACTTTTTACATTCATTAACACTTGTCACGGCGTTTCGACGTTCATTCGTCATTCGCCCGAATTGTCTCTCTTGTGCATGCTTAGTGTGCTTATAAAACTAATCTAATACATCATTTATTAATGTTAAGCATCATTATATATACTAACATTCATGTTTTATAACTTAGGACAACATCTTTTACCGTAAAAAGCACTACACTTGCATACGTGCATGCCCGACGCCGTCCGATTGCATCCGAATACACATCAGTCCCAAAAATGACAATTTTACCCCTTGCTACTGACCTCAAATTGAAAAACTTAAAGAACAAAAGTTTTAGGCCTACTCGTGCTCATTCCGAATCATCTTGAATCTCCTCAATCGAAGTTCGTATGAAAAAGTTATATCTGTTTTACCATAGGAGGTCAAAACAGTCCCTCTTGACACTGTTCCGGCGCAGCTGCACCCCAAATAGCCTTCGGGGCAGCGCAGCTGTGCCACTGGCAGCCTATTACGCAATTTTTTTCCAGTTTGCTGTTCTTGCGAATTTTCTGACCCTTTTCTTCTTCTAATCTTCATAACTCAAGCTATACACATCCGATTGAGTCCGTTTTCGACTATATGGATTCGTGAAACTCTGAACTACTCATCTACATAATAATTATAACACTTCAAAACATTAACAATTCATTTTAAGGGTTACAATTCAGTGTTCATGCTAATTTTTCATATTTTACATATATTTAGCGAATTCATTCACTATGAATTCGTTTTACATCCGTTTTGACTCGTTCAACTTGGGTTATTTTCATCTTTTTTGAGTACTATCATAATACATCATCAATTTAAGATTTTCATCATGATTTCATAACTAAACTTTGTCTTCAACTAAGCCATAACATACATAATTCATTAAGAACACAAGTTCTTCATCTTTAGCATAACTTTATGAATTTAATTACCTAAAAATTGCTTATAGATGATACATAAAAGATTATATATATCCATAAAAACATATTACAAATTCCTCATCAATTTAACCCACCAAAAAAATTTACAATGAAGAACCCAAGAAAATAAAAACTTAAGAAACTAGAATTGGATTATCACCTCTTGATTCCTTCCTTAGTTTAGATGAAGATTACTTGATTAGTCTTTTTCCCCTTCTTTGATCCTCAGACTTTTGCTCTCAACTTCATAGAGAATTCTCTTTTCTCTTACTTTCTCTCTTAGTCTCTATCTTTCTCTCTATTTTGTTAAACCACATAAAATAAACTAATGGCTTAACTTGGGTATTACAGCTGATGGCTTAATATGGGTGTTACAAAGGCAAAAGGTCACAAGGCCATGTTTGGCTAAACCCTTATTCTCCTTTTTAATTTATTTTAATAATTCTCCTTATCATATGGTATATCTTCTTTTCTCTAAATGTCACACTTTAACTATGTTGCTAAATTATTTAGCTAACTACATTGAATAATTATACAATTATAATATGTATAACTATTACTCCATATATTACGAAATTATATACATAACCCTCAACTTAAAATAACCCTTTTCATTAAAATAATTAATATTTATTCTCTTTATTTTAATTAACTCACATGAATTATATAATTATAATATATAATTATTTAATTCCTTTCCTCGCATAAATTATCTCAATACAATTTATTTAATCCATACATCTAATCACTACTTAAATATTAATCAATTTATTTAATATCATCATACTTAAATAAATTATTCCATAATAATTTCCATTGAATATTTATTTTATTTATTAATCCTAACACCAATATTTATTTATAATTATATTGGCTATTCTCATTATCATACCCATTTACATTCACTTGTCTAAATATAATATATTAAGCCATTACATAAACGTATTACTCTTACATGTAATATATTACCTTCATATTATATTAAAATAATTATATTTATATTAATTCACTATTTTAATTAAGTGAATACTCACATTATTTATGAGATTTAATTCATAATAATTTCACTGCCAACAAGGAATAATAACCAAATTATATTATTTCATAATATAATCTTTAACTTAATTAAATTAACTAATAATATTCAGTTAATTTTCTTTTCGTAATAACTTCATTTAATTTCTTCAATAGTTAAATTAACTATTAAACCTCATCATCCCAATATATGAATATATATATATATATATATATATATATATATATATTTACTTACACGCAAAACACGTCATAATAAGAATTTCATTCATTAAATTCTTATTTTAACAATTTTTGAAAATCCGGGTTGTCACATCCTTCCCTCCTTTATAAGAATTCCAACCTCGGAATCACCGAAACTCTACCTTACTTAGGTTTCCATCAAATCTCTTTTAAAACATTTATCGTTGAATAACTTCAACACATTACCTTAATATAGGTTATACCTATATATTCTACTACATTCCGTTCTTCAACAAATTTTAGGTTTTATTTCATACCATTCAATTAAACACAATTATGTTTCAAATATTATATATTCTCTAACTCGTTTATTTCCTTTCTAAGGATCATTACCATATACTGTACTCGTAGAAGACATATACTTCATAATTCACTATCTTATAAGTATTCGGGTTATCACATTCACCCCTTCTTCTAAGAATTTTGTCCTCAAAATTTTTATTAATCTTCATTCATTCAATCTATCAAAGTAGATTTTACGTTAATCTTATTCACTAACTTGTTGTGTTCTACAACTATTTCTTTCTAAGGATTATCATTCTTGCCACCTTCACCTTCAGAATAATAAGAATCTTCCACAATTGCTCAATAATTCGGAATCGATATGAATAACATGAATTTAAAATATTCCAATTCATGCTGAGGGGTCATAAGACCTTGAACTCTTCTCCAGGTTTAATAGTGCATCACCACTGTAAACCATCTTTAACAGAATATTTAGCAATCACACAGACTGAAAACACTCTCTGCAAGTACTCTAGGTGATCAGCCTATCGTACCCCTACATCGTGCACAACGTATTACATCTTAACTTCGTAACGACTATATGCGTTACTTTCGAAATCATTGTCTCCGATAACATGTCTCCTTTTACAAGGTTGTTCACATCAGCTTCTTAACATTTGAATCCACACCAAAATAATTTGGTTTGGTATAGTTTGACAAAGAACGCTTCAATTTTATGAACATCTTTCAATATTCGTCTAGCTGAATCAAGTAGCATAGACTTCTAGCAATAACTCGGACATCAATCAATCGATATATATATATATATATATATATATATATATATATCTTTATCCAACTCAAAAAAATTTTCATTTAAAGAAACTAAAAGTAAATAAATCCCCTTTTTTTATAGTTTAAAGAAACTAAAAATAAATGAATCTTTTCATAATATCCTGATACCGTACCGTAATAATGGTACGTTGAGGATTTCGTCATTACCTGACGTCGTCATACTACATCATACCATAATGGGCTGACGATCATACGATCACATCCAACACTAGGTTTAACTGCATTGATAACTTCCTCGATTATTGTCTCCACACCATATCAAATGATGCATAAAACACATAAAATACATTTTAAAATTTTAAAATTATTTTTGTCTAGCTGAAGCAATTAGCATAGACATGTGAATAATAGCACTATTTTAAAACAAAATCATTGGTTCCATCATTTGATCCAATGTTTTTCAAGAAAACAGAAGTGCGACATCAGCACGAAGTCAATAAATTTTAAAATCTAGCAAAGCTAGGAGATTTAGAATATAAAACTTTCTCCATCAATTAAATCTTTACTCCATCATTACTTAATCATTCTATCAACCTTAAACAACATCAATGTTTCCTACACTATAACCTTTCTATTCCCAATATAGTTCAACAAACTTTCCACACTTTGGAAGTCAGGAACTTTCCACAATAATATGAGTTTAAGAACTTCCTAGTCAGACCATAGGCGTCCATTCGCTGAGAAGTTCCAAACATACCATATGATTATGAGTTATGAACTTATCATAAGCATGAGTTTTAAGAACTCGCACTTAATCCTAATAACATCTTACTAATCTTAATAGTCTCTAACTATCAAATATACACATGAGAAAAGAATCACCTTTTCACCACATATACATTGATAGCGCGACACCAACATTCCAATAATTATCAATGTGATAAACTAAGTTCAAGCACAAAACCCTCGCCCATACAAAGGTTTGTACAACTCAGTCATCATATGATTCTTTAATTGAAATCCCACCTAACTCTATCTTGCTCATAACTTGCTCTTTACTCGATACGAATTTTTTGCATCTCATTAGTTATAACTCCTCGCGAGTTAACCTCATACTATATCATAGTACATTCTCGTTATAGCATCAAACTATAACTATTCAATCATTACTGACCATCTGTTTTTCAACTTTAAAAGATCACATCGTGACCTTATTCTATAATCATCTCCCTTATGATTCTTTCTTATATCATTATCGTTTTGTTTTAAAACTTCTTATCTTTTCCTTTCGTTCATGTTATATCATAACCTCATTATGATTTAATCTTGTGACAACCCGAATTTTTAAAAATTATTATAATAAGAATTTAATAAAAAAAGTCTTATTACGAGATGTTTTGAGTTTGGATATGTGTATATATGTGTTATATGTTGTGAAGTATATGATGTGGTGTGAACATAGAAGATATATATATATATATATATATATATATATATATATATATATTCATATGTTGGAAGAATGAGTTTTAATAGTTAATTTAATTTAACTGTTGAAGAAATTAAATAAAGTTACTACGAAAAAGAAATTAACTGAATATTATTAGTTAATTTAATTAAGTTACAGATTATATTATAAAATAATATAATTTGATTTTTATGCCTTGTTGGCACTATAATGGTTATGAATTAAATTTTATAAATAATGTGAGTAATTCACTTAATAAAAAATAATGAAGTAATGTGAACATAATTGTTTTAATAAAATATGAAGGTAATATATTACATGTAAGAGTAATACATTTATGTAGTGGCTTAATATATTATATTTAGCCAAGTGTATATAAATGAGTATGAGAATGAGAAGAACCAATATCATTATAAAAAAATATTGGTGTTAGATGAATTAAATAAATATTTTAGTTGGAATACTTATGGAATAAGATAAATATTCGATGAAAATTATTGTGGAATAATTTATTCAAGTATGAGAATATAGAATAAAATAATGTGAAATAATTTTGTAATCAGTGCGTATTTTATTACGCTAATGGAATAAAAATACTCTAATTTAATTAAATAATAAAATTAGAGAAGTGAGAATTTGTTAAATAAAGTTATAATTATAATGGTTGAATAGAAATTATAATTTGACTGATAAGATCAATATTTTTCTTAAGGATTTAAGTTTAATTTAATTCAATTTAAAATATTAGAATTTGATTAAACGGAGCGTGACATTTGTGAACTATATGATAAGGGGGATTATCAAAATAAATTAGAAAGAGGTTGTTTGGATTCTAGCCAAACATGGTCTAGAGGCCCTTTCTATTTGCAACTGTCGTGACTCTTTGTATTGGTAACAGGCCAAGCTACGTCTAAGTTAAGCTTCAGATATATTTTCGCTATATTTCTAAGGCTAAGAGTTAGAAAACAGAGGACAAAAGAGGAAGAAAAGAAGAGGTTGTATGTGAAGGATGGAGAATAAAAAAAAACAAGAAGATTATTTGAGTTTTCTATCTAATCAAATGTAATAATCTGGTTTTAAACTCTAGTTGTATTTTTCTTAAAATTACTTCACTATAATTGAGTTTTGATGATGAATTTCTTGATATGTTTATGGGTATGAATAATCCGTTATATGTAGTCTACAATTGGTTTTGGGTTATCAAAATCATAAAAAATATTATGACGAAGAGAAAATTGAGTTATTGATGAAATATGTATGTTATGGCTTAGTTGGAGTCAAAAATTGAGGGTTAGTTCATGGATAGACTATGAAATTGATAAGAGGTGTTGTTAGTGTGTTGAAAAACAAAAACAACGAAGTTTAAACGGATTGATTTGGTTAGGAATTGAATCCGTGGTGAATGAATTCGCTAAATATGTAGAAAACATAAAAAAGTAGCATGAACACTAAATTGGAACCCTTATAATGAATTGTTAATATTTTTGAAGTGTTATAATTATTATGTAGATGTGTAGTTCTATGAATTACGAATTCATAGAGTCGAAAACGGACTAAATCGGATGTGCGTAGCTTGATTTATGAAGATTAGAAGGAGAAAAGGGTCAGAAATTCGCGAAGAACCAAGCCTGGAACCTCCCTCCACCCCTTGTGGTGCAGCTGTGCAGCCCCCAAGGACATTTGGGTCGCAGCTGCGCCGGTCATGGTCAGAAAAAATAAACAAACAAACACTATTTTGACCTACTGTGGTAGAACAGTCATAACTTTTTCATACGAACACCGATTGAGGAGATTCAAGATGATTCGGAATGAGCACGAGTAGACCTACAACTTTAGTTCTTTAAGTTATTCAATTTGAGTTCAGTAGCAAGGGTCAAAATGGTCATTTGTGGGACTAATGTGTATTTGGAGGCAATCAGAGGGCGTCGGGCATGGGGCATGGGGTATGCACGTATGTCAGTGTAGTGCTTCGGACGCTAAAAGATGTTGTCCTATGTTATGAAACATGAATGTTAGTAAAAATAATGATGCTTCAAATTAATAAATGATGTATTAGATTAGTTGTATAAGCACACAAAGTACATGCAAAAGAGGCGAGTTAGGCGTGTGACGTATAAACGTCGAAACGTAGTGTAATGTGGTAATAAACTTAAATAGTGTTTCGATTCTAATGTAACGAACATTATTATATATGAAATGTTGTTAATATAAAACCAATAGGTAGTCCTAGCAGGACTTAAACACTTGAATGAATTTCGAATATTACAAAAAAGAAAGATAGTGAAATATAAGTCGATAGTTAACACAATCAAATTGAATATTGTGTATTGATAATGGGAAGGGTTATGAGATGTAGGGTAAAGTTTACATTACAATTAATATGCTTTGCTATGTGACTAATAGTTGATATGTATGATTATATAATTGTGTAGGGCACGTGAAGTACAGATATCTACAAGCTGTTAAACTGTTATTGATAAACAACGATCAAGGCATGTCTTTCAGTTCCTATTTTCTACGTGCACTTTGTGACACCCCCAAATCCGGGTACTTCGTTTCCACATGATTTGGTGTTCACTTTCTAATATAACATATATCTACCCAATGAATAATGCAAAATAAACTACAACTTAAATTAAAATAACTAAATCTCCCTTAAAACAAGGGTTACAACCTTCTCAAAATCAATCCCAGGGTTACTCTAACCTTGACATGAATATAATCAAGTGCGGAAATAAAACATAACATTTAATTATTACAATCATTCTCAATTAACTAAAAAAAACAAGTCTTCACTTGCTTTGCTTTCCCTTGCCCTTACTTGTAGACGGAGCATCAGCGTTATCAACCTTAACTGAAATTGTTATTTAATGCAAGAGTGAGCAAACCACAGCTCACTGGAGTTTAACAATAATATAGACATGAAAGAATATCTTTAAGAAAATCTGAACAACTTAGCTTGCTTCAATAATAAAGAATTGAATAATAATTCTCTATCAATATTAAAATTTGGATATAGAATTTATCTGAGGGTCATAAGACCTTTGAACTCATGTCAATAAGACTATGGACCTTAACTCGTACTTAGGGGGATCAGCCCTTCGTACCATGTATTGTGCACAACCATCTTAACGCTATGCGTAGTAACCTCCCCTAATAAATAGGGTTGTTCAACTCAGTAATTTGAATTTAAGTCCGCACCAAAGAAAGTTTGGTTTGGATAAGCTTACAAGGGTAATTTAGAATTCACGTTCATCAACTAAGGATTAGTTGAATCGACTTCCAATAATTCAAAATAAAAGAATTATGAATTAACATATGCTTTAGAATCAACTTAAAGCATTTAAAATAATAACTGGATCTTACTTGAACAATAAGTTAAGACCATTTCAATTAAATAAACAATTGTCCAATACTGAAATGGAAAGGACATTCTCAACAATGAATATAAGAATTCAAGAGATCATATAAAATCAATACAAGATTAGGGTTTAGAAAACTTGCGTAAAATTAACGAGTTTAAGGTTTAGATGACTTGCATAAAATTAACGAGTTTAGGGTTTAGAAGACTTGCCTCAAGCGCAAGCTACTTAACACAATTCACGTACTTTAATACTTCCTACACATATATATTCAATCACAATAACCTAAATTAGTTAAGTAACTAATTCACATAAGTGGTTAACCCTCATGGTTAACTCACAATCTGATTAAATAGTAATAATAATCAACCATCACATAGTTAATTACATCACCTACATATTCACATAATTAAATTAATTATGTATTTAACTCAATTATAATTCAAACACTTAATCAAATTGTAATTACTTAAATTATCATTACCTTTTAAATTATAAACAATTTATAATTTAAAATTAATTAAGCCACATTCATGCATTTATAATTACACAATTTATAATTAATCATGTATTTATCAATTATAATCAATAATTAATTAAACCATAACATGCATTATAATTATATAATTTATAATTAATCATGTAATTATCAATTTAATCCACAATTAAACATGCATTTATTAAATTATAATTACATAAATTATAATTTAAATTAACATTTAATAAATCAACCTTTATTCATTATAATTTAACCAAATTATAATTTAAAATAAACATTTACTTTTGATTATAATTATTTAAATCATATATCACATTTAAATAATAATTCAAATCATACATTAAGGTTTTCAAACCTCTTTTCTTTTCTAAATATAAATTTGTCAAATTTATGTTAACAACATATTGTAGCAACTAGATACATGCTCACTGTCATAGCATAATTAAACTAGGTTAGAAATAACACTGCACAAATGACTAGCATTCACTGCCTCTGAACAGAGCCTGGCGCAGCTGCGCAGCCAGCTACCTTGAAACCGGCGCAGCTGCGCAGGGTAAGAATCTGGAAAAGACAAGCGGCGCAGCTGCGCTTCTCCTGGCCTTGCTGCCGGCGCAGTTGCGCAGCAACTCAGCCAGACGCAGACAACCACGTTACTCTGCTTCACCGATTAACCCATACAAGCCAACAACGCCAAAACTACAGTACTATAGACTCTGTAAAACATATATACGCTATTACACATATATAAAGCATGCTTCCAAACACAAAATCATTTAAACAATGATAATCACAAGTTTTAAAAATCCAATTTGGCCATTTTCATGAAAACTCATATTTTCTCAAAAATAATCTACTGTAACTATTTTTCTCCATCAATTCGAACTTATATACATGCATTACATACTAAGTTGAAGATAGCATTAAGTAATTACTTAATAAGCATATTAACACATACCAATTGCATGAATTTCTCAACTAAACTTAACCAAACTCATGAAATTCCATATGAACTCATATAAATATAAATTCTTTGTTAAAATATATTTCTACAGTAATTTGATTTCTGAAAATCCTTTCATACAATTACTACCAATAACACATGAACACAATCATATATATAAAATTCATGACTACAACTTTCATGAAAACTAAATTTTTGACAGAGAATAAAATATAAAGAATACGGAATTCTAACCTTTCTAGCTATGAGTGTAAAGAAAAGATTATTATGAGCTTGCGTTCTACCAATTCTTTCTCCTTCTTTTCTTCTCTGATATTCTCTGCTCTTTCTCTCCTTCTCTTTTCTTTGTTTAGGCTTAGGATTATAACACTAACGTATATACAATATACATATAATAGAATAGGTAACTCCCATATCATAATTATACACTAACTACTACTAATTACGTAAGTTACAAAATTCAAAAGCCAATTTGGCTTGTTTGGCTACAAGAAAATTAGAAACTAGTTTTACTAACTTAGGCATGGTTTAGGTAAATTAGGTTTAAGCTAGTTTAAGGGCCCTGTTTGGCAACAGTCTTTTAAAACAAAAGTAAGGGCCTTGTTTGGTAAAAATCATTTTTAAAAAAAATCCTTTTCTTTTATTTTAACAAATTATTTAATACATACTTTAATGTCATATTTTAATTAATTAAATATTAATCATCTAATTTAATCAATTAAAATCTAACATCAATTAATCACATAAAATTGCCACATAATTATAATTACTCGCTAATTATAATCCATGTAACACTTCATCACATAATTCATCTAATTCAATTATCTCAATTAAATTAGAATTATAATATAAAATTAATATACATTAATTAAATAAATATTACACGTTCATTTAATTAATATATACACTTAATTAAATCACTCCATAAATCACATAATTTATTTATTTAACTCAATAAATAAATCACATAAAATATTTATTTAATTCAATAAATATTTAAAATTAAATATAAAATCACAATCGTTACACACTTGATGATGAACTGTTTTAAATTATTTTGCAAAGAGCATGATATGTTGTATATATATTGTAAGCATGAAATTTTAAAGTCAATTTATGACTACATGGATTGATTAAAGAATGTTGATTGAGTAAGGAACTCAATCTTTATATTTGTTATGTGATGTAAAGCATGTATGCCATGTTACTTTAATTATTATTAGATGTATGTTGAGCATGTATTTATGTGCTATGTGATGCATGAAAGCTGTTAGATCTTGCTGAGCTGTCGAGCTCATTCTTGCAAATAATCACTTTTGCAGGTTAAGGATTCAAGGTAACGCTATGTGCTACTTGAAAGAAATAAATCAGATGTTATGCATGAAGATTGATATACTTTGGCTGAATTATTATTATTTTGGACTCTGTTTAAGGTTTCATATAATGTATTTGATAATGTATGATGGTTAACAGATGTTGAGTTGTAAAGTTTAAATTTTACCCGATGTATAAGGGTTATTGAACGTGGTTGTAAGTTTTAGTTTATAATAATTATGACGAAGCGATTCATGAAATAAAGTTGAATCAAAGTTATGTAATGATAAAGTTTGAGATTCAGGGATATTAAAGAAGGATTAATATAAAAGTTTTAAATATTCTGTATTTTTAGTGATTGTATCATTGATTAATGATGAAAAGTCTGAATAAGGATGTATTGTTAACGACCGATGTCGGGAGTTGTATTATATAAATTTTGGGGTCGTTACAAATATTATAGACTTCGTCTATTCATCGTATTTCGTCATCTTTATTATTGGAGTTAGGTAACTCCTGATTCTCATCTTCGCATCTCTTCAAGATTCTTCTTTGAATCTTCTTGTTTATTTATTAACTCTTCTTTTAAGAATTTCTAACTTCGTTCATAAAGTTCAACATTTTATTCGTGTTTTATTACTTGTTAATCTCACCTTCTTCTTATAACATTTCTAGGACTTAACTCATCCTATACTTCTACGTATGTGAAAGGAATCACCTTTTTGTTATACGTAACTTAACTTCTCATTCTCTATGGTCATAGCCTAAGGTACTTTTACCTAAGGTGTATAACCTATCAACTCTGATACCAACTGTAATGACCCCAAAATTCATAAAATACAACTCTCGACATCGGTCGTTAACAATACATCCCTATTCAGACTTTACACCATTAATCAATGATACAATCACTAAAAATACGGAATATTTAAAACTTTTATATTATTCCTTCTTTATTTTCCCTGAATCTCAACCTTTATCATTACATAACTTTGATTCAACTTTATTTCATGAATCGCTTCGTCAGAGTTATTATAAAGTAAAACTTACAACCACGTTCAATAACCCTTATACATCAGGTAAAATTTAAACTTTTCAACTCAACATCTGTTAACCATCATACATTATCAAATACATTATCTGAAACCTTAAACAGGGTCCAAAATAATAACAATTCAGCCAAAGTATATAAATCTTCATGCATTACATCTGATTCATTTCTTTCAAGTAGCACATAGCGTTACCTTGAATCCTTAACCTGCAAAAGTGATTATTTGCAAGAATAAGCTCGACAGCTCAGCAAGATCTAACGGCTTTCATGCATCACATAGCACAAAATACATGCTCAACATACGTCTCATAATAATTAAAGTAACATGGCATATATGCTTTACATCACATAACAAATATAAAGATTGAGTTCCTTACTCAATCAACATTCTTTAATCAATCAATATAGTCATAAATTGAATTTAACATTTCATGCTTACAACATATATACAATATACCATGCTCTTAGCAAAACAATTTAAAACTGTTCATCATCAAGTGCACGTAGAAAATAGGAACTGAAAGACTTGCCTTGATCGTTGTTTACGAATAATAGTTTAATAGCTTACAGATATCTGCACTTCACGTGCCCTACACAATTATATAATCATGCACATCAACTATTAGTCACATAGCAAAGAATATTAGTTGTAATGTAAACTTTACTCTACATCTCATAACCCTTCCTATTCTCAATACATAACGTTCAATTTGATTGTGTTAACTATCGATTTATATTTCACTATATTTCTTTTTCGTAATATTCGAAATTCATTCAAGTGTTCAAGTCTTGCTAGGACTACTTTTTTGGTTTTATACTAACCCCATTTCATATCTTATAATGTTCATTTCATTTGACTTAAAACACTTTTTACATTCATTAACACTTGCCACGGCGTTTCGACGTTCATTCGTCACCCGCCCGAATTGTCTCTCTTGTGCATGCTTAGTGTGCTTATACAACTAATCTAATACATCATTTATTAATGTTAAGCATCATTATATATACTAACATTCATGTTTTATAACTTAGTACAACATTTTTTACCGTCAGAAGAACTACACTTGCATTCGTGCATGCCCGATGCCCTTCGATTTCCTTTGAATACACATCAATCCCAAGAATGATCATTTTGACCCTTGCTACTGACCTCAAATTGAAAAACTTAAAGAACGAAAGTTGTAGGTCTACTCGTGCTCGTTCCGAATCATCTTAAATTGCCTCAATCGAAGTTCGTATGAGAAAGTTATCGCTGTTTTACCACAGGAGGTCAAAATAGTCCCTCCTGACACTGTCCCGACGCAGCTGCGCCCCAAATAGCCTTGGGGTCAGCGCAGCTGCACCACTGGCAGCCTATTACGCGATTTGTTTTTCCAGTTTGCTGTTCTTGTGAATTTTATGACCCTTTTCTCCTTCTAATCTCCATAACTCAAGCTATATACATCCGATTGAGAACATTTTCGACTCTATGGATTCGTGAAACACTGAACAACTCATCTACATAATAATTATAACACTACAAAAATATTAACAATTCATTTTAAGGGTTCCAATTCAGTGTTCATGCTAATTTTCAATGTTTTACATATATTTAGCGAATTCATTCACTACGAATTCGTTTTACATCCGTTTTGACTCGTTCAACTTGGGTTATTTTCGTCTTTTTCGAGTACTATCATAATACATCATCAATTTAAGATTTTTATCATGATTTCATAACAAAACTTTGACTTCAACTAATCCATAACATACATAATTCATTAAGAACACAAGTTCTTCATCTTTAGCATAACTTCATGAATTCAATTAGCTAAAAATTGCTTATAGATGATACATAACAGATTATATACATCCATAAAAACATTTTACCAATTCCTCATCAATTCAACCAACCAAAATAATTTACAATGAAGAACCCAAGAAAATAAAAACTTAAGAAACTAGAATTGGATTTTCACCTCTTGATTCCTTCCTTAGCTTAGATGAAGATTAATTGATTACTCTTCGTCCCCTTCTTTGATCGTCAAACTTTTGCTCTCAACTTCATAGAGAATTCTCTTTTCTCTTACTTTCTCTCTAAGTCTCTCTCTTTCTCTCTATTTTTCTAAACCACGTAAAATAAACTGATGGCTTAACTTGGGTGTTACAGCTGATGTCTTAATGTGGGTGTTACAAAGGCAAAAGGTCACAAGGCCATATTTGGCTAAACCCTTAATCTCCTTTTTAATTTATTTTAATAATTCTCCTTATCATATGGTATATCTTCTTTTCTCTAAATGTCACACTTTAACTATGTTGCTAAATTATTTAGCTAACAACATTGAATAATTATATAATTATAATATGTATAACTATTACTCCATACATTACGAAATTATATACAACCCTCAACTTAAAATAACCCTTTTCGTTAAAATAATTAATATTTATTCCCTTTATTTTAATTAACTCACATGAATTATATAATTATTTAATTAATTTTCTCGCATAAATTGTCTCAATAAAATTTATTTAATCCATACATCTAATCACTACTTAAATATTAATCAATTTATTTAATACCATCATACTTAAATAAATTATTCCATAATAATTTTCATTGAATATTTATTTTATTCATTAATCCTAACACCAATATTTATTTATAATTATATTGGTTCTTCTCATTCTCATACGAATTTACATTCACTTGGCTAAATATAGTATATTAAGCCATTACATAAACGTATTACTCTTACATGTAATATATTACATGTAATATTTTATTAAAATAATTATATTTATATTAATTCACTATTTTAATTAAGTGAATACTCACATTATTTATGAGATTTAATTCATAATAATTTCACTGCCAACAAGGAATAATAACCAAATTATATTATTTCATAATATAATCTTTAACTTAATTAGATTAACTAATAATATTCAGTTAATTTTCTTTTCGTAATAACTTTATTTAATTTCTTCAATAGTTAAATTAACTATTAAACCTCATCATCCCAATATATGAATATAAATATATATATATATATATATATATATATATTTACTTACACGCAAAACACGTCATAATAAGAATTTCATTCATTAAATTCTTATTTTAACAATTTCTGAAAATCCGGGTTGTCACAATGTTTTTTCCTGGTCTCATTAAGATATGATAGGTCTATCCACCGATATAGTTATCCATCGACTACCAATTAAGGAAGTGTTCAAAATGGTCAAGCAGAAATTAAGACGGTTCAAAATGGTCAAAGAAGAAATTATCAAACAGTTCAAAGCGGAAATCATTATGGTATCAACATACCCTGAGTGGTTGTCCAACGTAGTCCCAATGCCGAAATCTGGAGGGAAGGTGTTGGTCCGATTTAGATGACACAATTAACGCGCAAGTATACGCGGCCAACGAGTAATAAAGTGTAAGTACATATATCGTTCCACAGAGAATTAATGGATAAAAGACACTAAACCACTAGCAGATAATCATTTCAGTCTTATTTAAACGAGCGGTAAAGAGATGAATTTAAACTAAGTTAACAAGGCAAGGAATTAAACTTAAACTAATTAAACCTAGAGTAAAATCAAATAATGAAGATAAGAGATTCCTATTTCCCCTAATGATTCATCTAAGTCGACACACTTCCAATTAGGTCAAATTAATCATTACAGTTGTTAGCCGAGAACACGAAAGTAAGAGAAGGCCATCTTTTGATGCACCTAATTCATATCACGTGCAATCCACAGATGATAGAACGCACGTGAACACCCACATTATCTAAACCCCTATATGTCTATGGTGTTTACAAATAAATAGGGTATAAGGTCAAGTCCTCTATTGACTATGAGCGACGCTTCGGTATATGTCTATCCTAAGCACAAATCATATGTCCAACACCAGGTGAACGTACAATCGCCTCCTACTACGATTAGATCTAAACCCACACTTCGTCTTTTAATCCCATGTGGGTTATCACAGTAATTGGTCATGACTCAATTAAGCAATGAAAGCATAAATCGCAGTAGACAATCACATAGCAATCAATAAGAACCATCCATGGAAGGAAATCAATATAGACTACTCATTAGGTTCCATTGAAATCTCAAAATATAAATTAAGTCATAGACAAATCAAGTATATTATCCACAAGATTGATAAACAACATCCGAATATACAATGATAGCAAGGAGGGATTAAGGATAGAAATTGCAAATTTTTCTTCGAGCTTGGATCCTTTGATGTCAAAACACTTGCTTCAATCTTCAAAAACTAACTAAACCCTACAATCTAGCTAACTAACAACTAATCTAACACTAATCTATACAAGAAATGTAAAGGAAAAGGAAGAGAGCTAGGGCTAGGGCTTATGGACAAAATTAATTTTTTTTGCTGTTAAAACCGAGCCCCCTTTTATCATTGCTTCCTCTCCCGACTGCCCAAGTGAAAAGTCAAGTTTGGATGGATTTTTGACTGGCGCGGCCACGCGCGCCCAAGGCTTATTCCTGGCGCGGCCATTCGGCTCTGTAGATTTTGATGATGCTGGTTGCTTGCTTGTGGTATGCTGCACTCGGCTTCTCGTCATGCACCTATGCCATTTCTTGCCTTCATGCAGCCTTCTATCATCTTGCCTCCTTGCAGAGCGTTTAGCCTCGTAACATCACTCCGAGCCATCTCTTACTTTAAGCTCTTTTCAGCACTTTGCCACATTTAAGCGATCTCAGATCCTTTAACGCTCAATAATCGCCAAGAGAGTTCCTAAACCTGAAAAGCACAAAGCAAAGGAAAAACACATTAAATGCACATGATTACTTGAGGTTAAGCAACAGAATGAGCTGGTTACTATCCAAATAAGTGGTCATAAAGAACACTTATCAGAAGGTGCGAGTATGTGTAGATTATCGATATCTTAACAAGGCCAGCCTTAAAGATGACTTCCCAGTGTCGTTCATCCACGTGTAAATTGACAATACGGTATAGTTAGAAATGTATTCTTTCACCGATTGCTTTGTCGGATATCATCAGATTATTGTTGCTGAAGTAGACAGGGAAAAGATCGCCTTCATTACCCCTTGGGGAAAATTCTGTTATCGAAGACTAGCTTTTGGCCTTACCAATGCTGGTGCTACTTATCAGAGGGCCATGATGATCTTATTTCACGATATGATGCATAAAGAGATCGAAGTGTATGTGGATGATATCATCGTGAAGTCCAGAGAAAAGTCAATGACCATTGCACCCATCTTCGGAAGTTGTTTGAACGACTCCGCAAATTCAATTTGAAGTTAAATCCAGCAAAGTGTGCTTTTGGTGTGAAATTCGGTAAACTGTTAGGATTTCTTGTGAGCAGCCGGGGCATTGAGTTGGATCTTGCCAAGATCAAAGTCATTATTGAGATGCCTGAACCAAAGATCGAGGCAAAAATCCGAGGCTTCTTTGGAAGAATAAACTTCATCAGCTGGTTCATATCGCAGTTGACAGCAACCTGTGAACCCATTTTCAAATTGTTAAGAAAGAACTCTTCGGTAAAATGGAATGAAGACTACCATAAAGCTTTCTATACCATCTAGAAGAAGTTGATTGAAGCACCTGTATTGGTACCCCCAAGGGATGGAATTTTGTTATTCATGTATATCTCAGTCAATTCCAGCGCTATGGGTTGCTTACTGGGGCAAAAGGATGATATGGGGAAAGAAAGGGCGATTTATTATCCCAGTAAAGGTTTCAGCTGCGGAGAGCAAAAATACACCATGATAGAAAGGACCTGTTGTGCATTAGCTTAGGCAGCCACGAGGTTACATCATTACCTTCACGACCATACAACTTATCTCATCTATAGGATGGATCCTTTGAAATACATCTTTAGTAAGCCGATGTTGAACTGGTGATTATCCAAGTGGCAGTTCATTCTCCAATAGTTCGACATCATCTATGTGACCCAAAAGTCCATTAAAGGGCAAGGGATTGCAGATCACCTATCAGCCGCACCAGCAGGAAGTTATGAGCCTCTGGAAACATATTTCCCGGAGGAGGAAGTGATAATTATTCAACTGACCAGTAATAAGGATCGAGGTGAATTCTGGAAAATGTATTTTGACGGCGCATCAAACACTGAAGGCGCGGGAGCCAGGGAAATTCTGGTATCCATCACAGGAGATCAATACCCTATGGCGACCAAGTTGCATTTTAACAATTCCAACAATACCGTAGAATACGAAGGATGCATTGTGGGGTTAAAATTGGCTCAGTCCCTGGGAGTTAAACGATTAGCTGTGTTCGGAGATTCGGAACTGGTCATCAGACAGTCCATCGGGGCCTACACCACCAAGGAATTGCATCTACTACCTTACCATCAGCATATTCTCAGATTGGCAGGAGAGTTTAAAAACATTGCCTTCATGCATATTCCCCGGAACTGAAATCATTTCACAGATGCATTTGCTACATTAGCTTCATTGGTGAACCTGTCAGCAAGGAAGGGAATGCCGGTCATCACTTTCACTGTACAGAATGCACCGTCATATGGAAACAGTGTAGGGGAGATATCGAATGAGATAGCACCTACTTGACCACCTTGGTACCACGACATTAAAGAATATTTGCGAGATCAATCAACCCCTGAAGGAATGAGTCAAGCCGCGAAGAAGCAAATACAAAAAAATTCCATGAATTTCTACCTAAGTGGAGATGCTCTCTACAAGAGAGACCCAGGTGTAGGCCTTCTGAGATGTCTAGACAGAGATCAAGCTCAGCGACTTATGAATAAAGTACATGGTGGGGTGTGTGGAGCACATATGAGTGGACCCCTGCTTGCCAAGAAAATTCTAAGGACGGGACATTACTGGATATCCCTCAAAGCGGATTGCGACGATCATGTCAAGCGTTGTTATCAATGCCAGATCCATGCCAATATTATTAATGCTCCCCCGAATCAACTGCATTGTATGACATCACCATGGCCTTTTTCCATGTGGGGAATGGACTTGATAGGACCATTTGAGCCTAAAGCCAGTAACAGTCACCGATTCATCTTCACTATGATCGACTACTTTACCAAGTGGGTTAAAGCAGCTTCCTTCTCCAAGGTCACCAAGGAGGTCATCATTGGTTTCATTAGAAACAACATCATCTGTCTGTATGGACAACCCAAGGTTATCATATCGGACAACGCGATGAATCTGAATAACGAGATGATGAGGGAACTGTGTAGTAAGTTCAATATCCAACATCTCAATTCCATTATTTATCGTCCAAAAATGAACGGCGAGGTGGAAGCCGCTAATAAGAATATCAAGAAGAAAATTATGAAGATGTTGGAAAATCACCAGGGATGGCTTGATCTGTTGCCGTTAACCCTACTTGCATACCGAACGTCGACTCGAACCTCGACGGGGGCAACACCTTACTCGTTAGTCTATGGTATGGAGGTCGTACTTCCTGTTGAAGTGGAGATGGAATCACTAAGAGTGATGCTAGATTTCCAGATAGAGGAGAGCCAATGGATATAAGATCGATACGATCAGTTATCCCTGATAGATGAAAGGAGGGCTGCTGCTATCTTCCACGACCAACTATATCAGCAGTGAATGTCCCGATCTTATAACAAGAAGGTGTGACCTCGAGAATTTAAAGAGCATGATTTGGTACTAAAGAAGATCATTTCAGGACAGGATGCAGCTAAAGGAATATTTTCCCCAAATTGGGAAGGACCATTTGTTGTCAAAGCAATCCTATCGGGCGGAGCCTTAAAATTAGAGGAGATAGACGGTGAGGAATTCCCACAATTGATCAATTCTGATTCTATGAAACGGTATTATGTCTGAGACCCCTTTCATTTCAAACTGGAATACTTTGTCTTGATAAAAAGAAAAAGAAAAAAAAAAGAAAGAAAAAAAAAGAAAGAAAAAAATATATATCAAGTCTGGTTTTCAGGTCTGAGCCTGAACTACGAAAGACCTGATCTCCCATCTGCGGGAGTACGTAGTCAACCATTTATGGTGCGGTCAAATCAAAAAAAAAGAAGTCAAAACCCCATCAAATCAAACAAAAAAAATCAAAACCCTATCAAACCAAGCTCCAACCCAAATAAACCCTTTAAAACTATTCAGGCCAAGCCTGAACTACGAAAGACCTGATCTCCCATCTTTGGGAGTATGTAGGCAACCATTTATGGTGTGGTCTAACCTTTGAAAGAATCCAAACACTTTCACCTTATATCCTCAAAACCAAAATATTAACCTATATAGAAACCGAAATATAACACAAACCCGCTTAATCAACTGTTCACGTGGAGAGGACCTAGCGACATCTCAGCATCACCGTGCCGAATCTGGAGCAAGAATGACAAGACCAGTTCTATGTCGACATAATAAATTATGAAGCGAGAATGGTAACAGTGTACAAGGCTAGACATGCTCAAACAAGGGAAGTGAACTGAACTTGTTTCTTTTTATATATACAACTGCTTATAATACAAAAGTTAATTTTAACCTGTGACAAAAGATAATAACAAAGTCTGTACAGTAAAATAAAACAGGGCTACAAATTGACAGTAAGACGAGTCAACATAGCCAAGTATCCAACAGTCTGTGCATTTTGAGGAGCACCCCTGAGCTCATGCTCCAGTACCTCAACACGTCTCAACATCTCTATTGCTATGCAATAAATGCCCTCCTGACCCTGCACTATGCCCTGTACGTGACTAATGAGTCCATCTACGAAAGTATGGGCCGTATCTCTATCAACGAGGGCCTGGTCTCTGGAAACAAAGGTCGCGTCTCTCTCAGCGATAGTAGCATTACGACTAGCTACGGTGGTCAACATCAAGGACCGAGCCTGATCCCTCTCAAAGGTCACTAGGTGAAGCTGTCTTTCCATCGCCTCCATGGAAATAGAGGACGAACTCGGGACAGTACTGACTAGAGAAGCTGTAAACTCCGCAAACAAAGCATTCTCAGTCAAAGATATAGGATCCTCCATGGGCTCCTCAACGTCAGTAGACCAACCATCATCCTCGAATAAGGATCCTGTCTCAACCTAATCTGCTACGTCTGGTGCCAAATCTAATTTTAGCTAAGATGAGTACTCTGTAGATCGGCCTGGATGGCAGTCTCTAAACTCTGCTGTCTGCCGATGAGACCAAAATCTTTAAACTCGAGCTAGATCAGCCTCGGTAACAGAGCAGACAGGGAAGCAATAATCCTCAGTCCCCTCAAATGAATGGACCTTCTGATACTGATCAAACTAGCCCATCACCGCTAGAGGATGATAATGATAGTAGTGTGCATACAAGCCAATCATGTATGATGATAAAGCACGTACTTTGTAAACAATCTTATTTATTTATTAATAAAATATTCATTTATTAAAGGCATTTAATTATCTACATGTTGCTGTTTTTATAATATGTAAATAACCCATAGTTTTAAGCAATGCTTTTAGAATCATGATGATGATCATGCTAATGAGATCTAAATTCTTAGAAAGTTTTAAAACTAAAATAGTTCCCAATCGTGGGATTACTAAAAAGGGGATTAGTAAATCCGGATAGATTGGTACATATGTTGCTTGCTCATTGGATGAGGATGATTGATCTCATGATCATTTGTGTGGAGACACTAAAGCAAGTATGTAGGTGCTTATTGGAGAATAAGTTCACTGAACGTGATTCGCTATGGAATACCTAATGGAGTTTTACTCGCATGTCAATAGGAATTCCTAATGTGATAGTAGTACAAGTGATCCTTGGACTTGAGATCATCATAGTATCTTGTATGTAAGAAATTATACTTTGACTTATTCCTTAAGACCTTTTAAGGCATATATAGGGTATGCTTGGGTATAATGAGTTACATATGGAGATAATGAATGATCAATAAAGAATCTACCACCTCTAGTAAAAGAGAAGATATGTCCCATGTGATTCGTTAAATGACAACCCAGGAATCCTTGGCCAAGGTGAAATGAAATTAGAAAGGAGTTTTTAATTTGCATTATTTGGAGTTGTGCATTTTCTAATCGAAATACATATAATTAAATAAAATAAGACTTGACAGTAAATCCATGTCTTATATTTAATTGGGACATTGTATGGTGGAAGGATTGAATTGTATGGTAACTATTAACTCACAGGTTCTTTTATGATTAATGTTGAAATCTATATTATCTGGAAAGTCGTTGATCGCTAGGGAGGCTTATCCCTATTGTAGAATAAATATTATTTATTTAAATAGATTATTAGTTTAATTTATTTATTTAAATAAGATTAAAATTGTTTTAATTGATTTATTCACAACCGGTTTAATATGGAGAACCTAAAGGGTCACACCATAAAAGGAAGAATAAATATTTAAGAAGGTAATGGCATAATCGTAATAATGCATTAAGTGTAATTAATTTAATCTATGGTGATAGAATAAATTAAATAGCTTAATGTTTATTATTTAATATTTTGGAAATATTAAATATAAATTAATAAGAGGAGTCTTATTAATATTATTACAATTATTATTATTTTAATTTCTAAAGGAGTTTAATAATTAATTTAATATTTAGTACTCTCATTTATTCCTAATAAGATTAGGAGACAAATTAATTAAATGAATTTAATTAATTATTCCCATGTGGTGGGAAGCCTAAATTAATTAAAGGAGTTTAATTAATTAAAAGAAATCCCATGTCTAATAGGATTAGAAGGGTTGACCAATGTCTATATAAGAGAAGTCTTATAATAGATATTAATTTGATGTAATTCCAATTGTTGGAGAGTACTCCTTTTCTATAGAGGATAGAAAACTAAGGTTAAGCCAAACACCCTCCTTCTTGATAATTCATCTTCCTTGGTGGATCACCTCTAGAGGCCAAACACTTGGGTGGCTAACGTTGATCAAAGAAAGGAATCTAACCCGAAAATTCAAGGAGATCACGAAGAACAAGGAGTTGAACTAGTACCTGTGGAAGCTTCGTTCTACAAGGGTATGATTCCATAACTTCTTATTTATCGTTTTAAATTAATAATTTGCATAAAGGATGATCCGGGTAATGGTTTTGTAGAAAAAAATTTTAAACTCTGATATACCATGCTTCCGCTAATTTTTGCAATTTGATTGCGTCACGATTTCGTACAAACCCAACAGTGGCATCAGAGCCAAATCTTTATGCAATTATTAATTTTTTTTTTTTTGATTTCATATACATATGGGTATGTATTTAAAATAATTTATTGGGCATAATTTTATTGTATAAAATTATATTTTTTAAGAAAAAAAAAAGACTTTTTTTTGGGAAGAATCACAATTTTTTTTTTGGTGCTAATCTTGAATTCTGCAAAGAAAAGGTGTTGTCTCTTTCTTACTCCAAAAAGAATGTGACCCATCAAGAAAGGACTTTTTTAATAAACCTGCAGGACTCTTTTAATAAAAGAAGGTGACTTTTTTTTTAAAAAATAAATAAATATGATATATTTATATATTATATTCTAAATAATTTTATAATTAAAATAAAGAGTTTATTTTAATCTTGAAATTGGATTTCATGCAATTTAAAATTGCCCATTAAATGATACTCATAT
Organism: Panax stipuleanatus; assembly: GCA_020205555.1. Taxonomy (NCBI): domain Eukaryota; kingdom Viridiplantae; phylum Streptophyta; class Magnoliopsida; order Apiales; family Araliaceae; genus Panax; species Panax stipuleanatus. Next base: position 52,733,961 of record CM035115.1, on the reverse strand, counting down.
ATATATGGAATGTTTTAATTCATGAGATGAATATTTATTTATTAATATATATGGTGATATGTATGAAAATAAATGGGGATTGATTATGGACTATTTGACCAATGTGATTGGATTTTATTTTAGTTGAATGCTTGAATGAATGGGTTTTATTAAATGGGGTCTGCGTACCTCGTCTTCTCTAATTTTTTTTTCTTGATGTAAAATTCTATCTCCCTCCTATGTACTTCCCCTTGACTGTTGATCAAGGTTTCTATTTAAATTAAATAGTTTAATGTAATAGAAATAGTTAGAATTATCTTTAAAAATTAGAGACCAAGGAGCAAGGAGCGCGTGAAGACCCGTTTGTATGGAGCCCGGGTTTAAATGTAATAGTTACGTTTAAATTTAAATTCTTGCACCCCTAGGTTTGACCTTTTGGTTCACTTGGTGGCTCTAGTGAACCAAACTAGAATAAAAGTCCATAATCAATCCGGGTAGAATATAATATTCTATATTGCATGCTAAATATTATATATATTATATTTTATGCAAACATGCTTCGCATGTTTAATAAAATGACGCGTATTTTATATATATATGTGCATGCGCGCTAAACAAGATGAGACAAATAATAACAAACCCCTCAAAGAAATAATATTAAGTCTGAAGCGTTCAATGATATTTGGAATATCGAACGTCGCCTTCTAGCATGATAAATTAATAGAGTATTAAATATTTAATATGAGCTTGTTGTGCTATCCACAAGGCGAGTATTGCGTATTTAAGATGTTAATTAATCACATTTGATGCTTATCAAGAAAATTGAACGATCTAGTCTTGTTGTGCTATCCACAAGGACGAACATTTTTCTTTTTTGAATTTATGGAAGTGCTAGGCTGGACTTAACTTAAATCATTTTAGTTCGGATGTGCACACACTTGACCATTATGATTTAAGAGGCAAAATAAAAGGAGTTATATAGTGTTGTAATTGACAAGAGTTGTCTACCTATTTATTTGTATATCGCTTGTTGTGCTATCCACAAGGTTATATACATTTGAAATGGGATCCTTATTCTCACTAGCAAATCTTTAATTAGATGTTGCCGAACTATATAAGTGAGGGTAATATAGTTTGATGAAAATAGTGGGAGATACCAATTTAAAATAAAGACCTAAATTTATTTTGATATGCAAAATTAATAAAATGAATGTTTGCTAAAATGTTATTTTTCACATGCAGAATTTTAAAAATGTCTAAATAACTAATCTCACTACGAAGCATACTTGATGCAAACAAGCTTACCGGGCCGAATTATGAGGACTGGCTAAGAAATCTGAGAATTGTTCTCACTGCTGAAAAGATTTCTTATGTCCTAAACTCACCTGTCCCTGAAACTGTTCCAGAAACAGTCTCTGAGGAAGAGATTGCCACCATTGTAAAGTGGCAAGATGATGCATCTGTAGCTCAATGCATCATGCTCGCATCCATGAATAACGAACTTCAGCGTCAGCAAGAAAACATGGATGCTCCTACTATGTTGATTCACCTCAAGGAGTTGTATGGTGAACAAAGTAGGACTGCTAGATATGAGATATCTAAGGAGCTCTTCCGATCTCGGATGACCAAGGGCAAGGTGAACATAAAGGAACAAAAGAAATCTGATCCAGCTAGCAAAGGAATGTGCTTCCATTGCAACGAGCCGGGTCATTGGAAGAAAAACTGCAAGAAGTTTCTGGCAGACAAGAAGCTTGGAGAAGCTTCGACTTCCAATCAAGGTTTGTTCATGATTGAAATTAATTTTTTAGAAAGTCAAAATTCTACTTGGGTATTGGATACCGGCTGTGGTTCTCACATATGTAATAATGTGAAGGGACTGGTCAGAAGTAGAAAGCTGAACAATGATGAGGTGATCCTACGAGTAGGGAATGGAGCAAAGGTTGCTGCATTAGCTGTAGGAACTTATTATTTAGCAATGCCTTCGGGCAAGTCCATTTATCTTAATAATTGTTATTATGTTCCGAATATTATTAAAAATATTATTTCAATTTCTGTATTGGATATGGAAGGATTTAACGTTGTTATAAAGAACAATAGTTGTTCTATTTATAAAGACGATGTTTTATATGGTATTGGAAATTTGCGAAATGGACTTTATACACTTGACTTACAAGAAAATATATTTCAAATTGAACAAACTAAGAAAAGGAAAAGAGATGATATTAATTATACCTACATGTGGCACTGTAGACTCAGTCATATCAATGAAACAAGATTATCCAAGTTGCATAAAGATGGGCTCCTCGAGCTATCCGATTATGAATCATATCCAACTTGTGAATCTTGTCTCATGGGTAAAATGACTAAATCTCCTTTTAGTGGAAGAGGAGAAAGAGTTACAGAGTTGTTGGCATTGATTCACACAGACGTTTGTGGGCCTATGACAACAAGTGCACGGGGTGGGTATTCTTATTTTATTACTTTCACTGATGATCACTCAAGATTTGGATATGTGTATTTAATGAAATACAAGTCAGAATCATTTGAAAAGTTCAAAGAGTTCAGAAGTGAAGTAGAGAAACAAACGGGCAAGAGTATAAAGATACTTCGATCAGATCGAGGCGGAGAATACTTAAGCGGTGAGTTTCTCAATTGTCTCAAAGAAAATGGTATAATCTCACAATGGACTCCTCCAGGTACACCACAGTTAAATGGAGTATCTGAAAGGAGAAATCGAACACTGTTAGACATGGTTCGATCCATGATGAGTTTTACCGACCTTCCAATTTCCTTCTGGGGATATGCCCTATAAACGACTGCATACCTACTTAACAAGGTACCTACCAAATCCGTCCCAAAGACTCCATATGAGATGTGGAAGGGGAGGAAACCAAATCTTAAGCATGTTAAGACTTGGGGTTGTCCAGCTTATGTCAAAAAGTTTGAACATGATAAGCTACAGACTAAATCCGAAAAGTGTAGATTTGTGGGATACCCTAAAGAAACTGTAGGGTATTATTTCTATCATCTAACTGATCAAAAGGTGTTTGTTGCGAAACATGCTGCCTTCTTGGAAAAGGAGTTTATCCATGAAGGGGTCAGTGGGAGTAAGATATATCTTGAAGAAGCTCAAGAACCACAAATTACCACGGATCAAAGTCAGGTACCTGACCAAGTAGAAGAACCTACTATACCACACCCTGTTCGTAAATCTTGGAGAGTACCGAAGATACCTGAGAGGTATGGATTCGTTATAGAGGATGACGATGAGGTACACATCATGAATGATGATGATCCATTGAATTACGAACAGGCCATGAGTAATAAAGACTCAGGGAAATGGCTTGAAGCCATGAAATCCGAAATGGACTCCATGTATGAAAACAAAGTATGGACTTTGGTTTCACCACCTGAAGGCATTAAGCCTATTGGGTGTAAATGGGTCTTTAAAAGAAAGACTGGAGCGGACGGCAAGGTGGAGACCTATAAGGCCCGACTGGTTGCAAAAGGTTTCAAACAAAGACAAGGAGTTGATTATGATGAAACCTTTTCACCAGTAGCTATGCTCAAGTCCATTCGGATTTTGCTTGCAATTGCAGCTTATAACGACTATGAGATCTGGCAGATGGACGTGAAAACGGCCTTCCTCAATGGAAAACTTGAGGAGGATGTGTATATGACACAGCCAGAGGGATTTGTTTCAAAGGTTGGAATAAATCAAGTCTGTAAGCTGCAACGATCCATTTATGGATTGAAGCAAGCTTCTCGTAGATGGAACATTCGTTTTGATGAGACAATCAAAGAGTTTGATTTTATCAAAAATGACGATGAACCATGTGTGTACAAGAAGGTTAGTGGGAGCGTAATTTCATTCCTTGTATTATATGTTGATGATATATTACTGATAGGGAATGACATTCCTATGCTACAATCAATTAAAATCTGGTTATCTAAACACTTCTCCATGAAGGACTTGGGAGAAGCATCCTATATTTTGGGGAAAAAGATCTATAGAGATAGATCTAAAAGGATGCTTGGTTTATCCCAAGGAACGTACATTGATACGATGCTAAAGAGGTTTAGCATGGAAGATTCCAAAAGAGGTCTCATGCCGATGAGCCATGGAATACATCTCTCCAAGAAACAGGCCCCAAAGACACCTGAGGAGAGAGACCGTATGAGTAAGATCCCTTATGCTTCTGCAATAGGATCTATCATGTATGGTATGATATGTACTAGACCGGATGTTGCTCATGCACTTAGTGTAACGAGCAGATACCAGTCGAATCCTGGAGAAGAGCACTGGAAGGCAGTGAAAAATATCCTAAAGTACTTGAGAAGGACTAAAGATATTTTTCTTGTCTACGGTGGGTCTGAATTAAAACTCGAGGGCTTCACAGACTCAAGTTTTCAAACGGACCAAGATGACAGTAAATCTGTTTCGGGGTATGTTTTACCTTGAACGGAGGCGCAGTGAGTTGGAAGAGTTCCAAGCAGCAAACAGTTGCTGATTCAGTGACAGAGGCAGAGTATATAGCTGCAAGTGAAGCTGCAAAGGAAGCTGTTTGGATGAAGAAGTTCATAAATGAACTTGGTGTGGTTCCTAGCATTGGAGAAGCAATTCCCGTTTACTGTGACAACACAGGAGCAGTTGCACAGGCTAAGGAACCCAGGTCTCATCAGAAATCTAAACACGTGTTGCGGCGATTTCACTTGATCAGGGAGATCATTGAAAGAGGAGACGTCACCTTGGAGCGTGTAGACTCTCAAGATAACATTGCAGATCCATTTACTAAAGCTTTAACACAACAGCAGTTTGATCGTCACTTAGAGAAGATGGGTATGAGATACCATGGCGATTGGCTTTAGTGCAAGTGGGAGATTGATAGTAGTGTGCATACAAGCCAATCATGTATGATGATAAAGCACGTACTTTGTAAACAATCTTATTTATTTATTAATAAAATATTCATTTATTAAAGGCATTTAATTATCTACATGTTGCTGTTTTTATAATATGTAAATAACCCATAGTTTTAAGCAATGCTTTTAGAATCATGATGATGATCATGCTAATGAGATCTAAATTCTTAGAAAGTTTTAAAACTAAAATAGTTCCCAATCGTGGGATTACTAAAAAGGGGATTAGTAAATCCGGATAGATTGGTACATATGTTGCTTGCTCATTGGATGAGGATGATTGATCTCATGATCATTTGTGTGGAGACACTAAAGCAAGTATGTAGGTGCTTATTGGAGAATAAGTTCACTGAACGTGATTCGCTATGGAATACCTAATGGAGTTTTACTCGCCTGTCAATAGGAATTCCTAATGTGATAGTAGTACAAGTAATCCTTGGACTTGAGATCATCATAGTATCTTGTATGTAACAAATTATACTTTGACTTATTCCTTAAGACCTTTTAAGGCATATATAGGGTATGCTTGGGTATAATGAGTTACATATGGAGATAATGAATGATCAATAAAGAATCTACCACCTCTAGTAAAAGAGGAGATATGTCCCATGTGATTCGTTAAATGACAACCCAGGAATCCTTGGCCAAGGTGAAATGAAATTAGAAAGGAGTTTTTAATTTGCATTATTTGGAGTTGTGCATTTTCTAATCGAAATACATATAATTAAATAAAATAAGACTTGACAGTAAATCCATGTCTTATATTTAATTGGGACATTGTATGGTGGAAGGATTGAATTGTATGGTAACTATTAACTCACAGGTTCTTTTATGATTAATGTTGAAATCTATATTATCTGGAAAGTCGTTGATCGCTAGGGAGGCTTATCCCTATTGTAGAATAAATATTATTTATTTAAATAGATTATTAGTTTAATTTATTTATTTAAATAAGATTAAAATTGTTTTAATTGATTTATTCACAACCGGTTTAATATGGAGAACCTAAAGGGTCACACCATAAAAGGAAGAATAAATATTTAAGAAGGTAATGGCATAATCGTAATAATGCATTAAGTATAATTAATTTAATCTATGGTGATAGAATAAATTAAATAGCTTAATGTTTATTATTTAATATTTTGGAAATATTAAATATAAATTAATAAGAGGAGTCTTATTAATATTATTACAATTATTATTATTTTAATTTCTAAAGGAGTTTAGTAATTAATTTAATATTTAGTACTCTCATTTATTCCTAATAAGATTAGGAGAAAAATTAATTAAATAAATTTAATTAATTATTCCCATGTGGTGGGAAGCCTAAATTAATTAAAGGAGTTTAATTAATTAAAAGAAATCCCATGTCTAATAGGATTAGAAGGGTTGACCAATGTCTGTATAAGAGAAGTCTTATAATAGATATTAATTTGATGTAATTCCAATTGTTGGAGAGTACTCCTTTTCTATAGAGGATAGAAAACTAAGGTTAAGCCAAACACCCTCCTTCTTGATAATTCATCTTCCTTGGTGGATCACCTCTAGAGGCCAAACACTTGGGTGGCTAACGTTGATCAAAGAAAGGAATCTAACCCGAAAATTCAAGGAGATCACGAAGAACAAGGAGTTGAACTAGTACCTGTGGAAGCTTCGTTCTACAAGGGTATGATTCCATAACTTCTTATTTATCGTTTTAAATTAATAATTTGCATAAAGGATGATCCGGGTAATGGTTTTGTAGAAATTTTTTTTAAACTTTGATATACCATGCTTCCGCTAATTTTTGCAATTTGATTGCGTCACAATTTCGTACAAACCCAACAGATAAGTTGTCACATGCCTCAGACCGACCAATAGAAGGAAATCCAGGTCAGCTACATGGGTGGTGAAACATAGAAAGGAGTAGTAACTAGAATACATAACTATCGCAAAAGGATCCTCCATGGCACCTAGAAATGAAGTTCAGGACGCCTCATCGATGCAGGAAGTCGGGCGGTATGAGTAGATCTGCAAGAAGCCATGTCCAAAGCAAAACCCATGACGACGAAGTCGATCGATCGGTCTGAGGTGAGTCATGAACTAGATATATAAGAGAACGGGGCTACCTCTAAACTCCTGATCCCTAACAGTCTGGCAGATAGATGCTAATATCACTGTCTCTGCCAAGATAAGAGGAAGTATGGTGAAGTCATCTCTAAGAGCCCTGACAGCCATCGACATCCCCACATCTAGATGGATAGCATAGAATAATGTGTATAGATATGCTATGAGGCACATGACCAGGGCGTCCACTCGAATAGTGTGCCATCTCTCCTCTGAAATGGCAAAATCCCATGATAAACGGCTAAGCTGTCAGTAGATGCAAAGTGGCCTATAATGAAGTCCATAGAAATAATGTGGCTTCCACCCACCTTTGCCAGTATGACTGCCCTCCTCAGTCCGGTAATCGTCATGAACTGGTGGCGCATATGGCCTAACGCCATCCGAGCTCATGGCCCCTCCATCGATAATTTGGAGATGCAACCATACTTCTCCAGAGTGGGAGTCAACTCATCAGAGCCAAACCGAAAAATATGGCGCTCTGGAATCCATTAGCTGAGAATCCCATCAACAAACCCCTCTGGAATATGAAAGGATAACATATATAAGGAATGGCCCAGCATGCGACCGACTGTAATGCGATCAGAATAAGACAAATGGTCATGCCAAACCCTCAAGCTGGTAGCTATCCGACTAGGCGGAAGGTGATCCAAGCGAGCAACGGCAGAGGAAGCCATCTGTAAAACTGTGTCAAAAAGACCATACAGGGGTCAAACTCTATCCAATCATTTAAATATACGCAAAGCATACATCATAACGAGTGATAATATAGCACGTGCAACAAATAAATAGAAAATATTATACATAACATATCTGCCGAATACATCAGTTTTATATACATCATTGTCATCTCTATGATACATGTGAAAACTAAGAAATAAAAAGTACAGGATACTGGGGCACAAATGCCCAAGGACTAACAAAGGACCTATGGAGTCATCACGATGTCATCTACAAAAGTGATACTGTCGTCGAACTAATCCAATTGAGCCAAGTCCTCATGAGTAGGCATACCCTACGGATTTGGGCGATAAAGCGTCTCCTGCACATCCGGGCGATAAGTAAAGGGATCACCTCCATCTTGAGAACAACCAGTACCTTAGGGTTCAGCCCCATGAGAACCACCAGTTCCTGATGGTCCAGCCTCGTGATCCTGAGCAGCAAAAGTACTAGCTAAGAAAGGGTCCACACCCATATGACGACAGTACGTCGATAGCTGCTCTAATTGACATCTCAAATTAGCTATCTGAGTCTGATGAGAGGGTTCCTGGAAGCATGATATCCAGTCTTTCATCATCAGAGACCCCAAAACCATATCTCCCAAGAACTAGGTAGCCCAGGTTTAATATCCTATCGTGAGTGGGCCCCACCAAGTGGAAAGATCCTCAGAAGTGATAGGACCATCTGACAAATGAAATCCCTCATACACAGGGGTAGGAATCGTTGCAGCTGGCTGAGATAAAGGCCAGAATTGCTGAGCTAGAGGAAGAAAAGGAAGAAGAATCTCCCCAATGATACATCTAAAAGCACGCTCCCCGAGGTAGAGCTCCCAACCTCCATTAAACAGGAATTGAATCCGGTGAGTAGATAGATGATACTCATGCCCTACTGGTAGACCATCCTTAAATCCCTTAGACAAGTGCTCTGCAGAATAAGGGACCCACACTAAGTCAGAGGTTGTCAATGTCTCTAGCTGAAGACGGGAATGGGTAAAGCCCTCTGCAACCGTGACCTCAGATAAAGTAGACTGATGTCATCTACGTCCCCGAGGATAAGTGTCCAAGCTGAGGACAGAGATAGGGCGAAGACAGGGAAGCCTCTCGTAAGCCCGGAACTGTTAATACAAAGAACCCGACATTAATCATGCGAAAAGATAAACCAATCAAAATTCAGAAAAGTGAAATTTAGTCAAAAGTACTCACCATGAGAAACAGGTAGAATTCGACCTAGGCATCTGTGACTCCCTCGGATCGCAGTCGCATCCCGTGAAGAAAGAGAGCGAATGTAAAAGATCCCCAATCATAATCCCCAATGCGGTCTACGTCTCGAATAGGCCCTAATAAGCTAAAGGGAACAGTGGAGGAGTTTTTTTGCAATGAAATAATCCCTCATAATGGTCAGGAATAGACGCCGCAAGATGCGATCTCTATCCGTCAAATCTGCAGGTAACGGCTGCTGTAGAGTGCCTCGAGCAGCATCGATGCTCAGGCATCCCAACCGAATACTACAGGCCTTGAAGGTATGCTCCTGAGAAGAAAACCCTAAAAGGGTGCACAAAGTGGTCAAAGTGATACCCGTCTCCAAGGGAACTCTATCCCCAGTAAACTCCAGGCCTGTGATATACCTCCAATCCATGGGTGTCATCACAACCTCGCAATCCAGCAGATGGAGGGACTGACTCTGATGAAACCATCGCTTTGATAAAGCTCGTAAATAGCCCCAAGGGTAGCGACGGGGAGCAATAGTGAAGAAAGCCTTGAATCCCCAAGAATACACTACAGCCCAGTACTCGGGATAAAGTGAATGATATAAAGAATATATGCTAAACTAGTTACCCCTGGGCTGGGTAAACTATGGAACCTGCACGATCTTAAGGTTAAGAAAATTGGCTGTTGACAGAAAAAAGAGAAATGAAGACAAATTAATGTAAAGATCATGTACCTCATTCACCTGCAAGTGAATAGAGGGATGGCAGCTCAGATCTGTACTCAGCAAATCAGGAATGGCTACCTAAATGCCAGGAAGAAATTGTGGCACCGCAGTGGGCTGAGGTGGAACCTCAGGCTCAGGGAATTCCTCCTTGTCCAAATGAGGGTGGTCCTCACCAATAAGACCCTGAACTGGCTCCGTCAATCGCTGAACCTACCTACTAATCAGTGGGGCTCGGCGTTTTCAAAGAGAACACAAGAAAAATCAAGTTGAATGAATGAAAATGAGCCATCCCAAGGGTAAAAGCATGATCACAGACAGCTTCAACCATACATGCTCCAGCCGCATGTATGGATGCTGCTGCCCTAGATGGGTTTTGCAGCTTCTCGATTTGTAAAGTGAAGTCCGAAATGTGTTATTTTCAGTTCATAATGGTCACATTATTTAAAATGGTACCTTTTTGGATCAGTGTTAAACCCCAAAAACCCTTAAAACCCTCTGAAAAAGCAAAAATTGGATAAAGATCAAAAATCTCGATGTTGAACTCCAAAAGACCAGAAAGTCAGTTAAAATCAATACTACATCTCAGAATCCACCGGCAACAAACTAGTGAAGGCGTCTGCTCGACCCCCAATAATGTAATCCACCGGGAACGAACCAGTGAAGGTGTCTGCTCGACCCCTGATGATGTAATCCATAGGCAACAGACCAGCAAAGGCATCGGCTCGACCCCCGATGATGTAATCCACAGGCAACGAACCAGTGAAGGCGACGGCTCAACCCCAGATGATGTAATCCTTAGGCAACGAACCAGTGAAGGTGTCGGCTCGACCCCTGATGATGTAATCCACCAGCAACAAACCAATAAAGGTGGCGGATCGACCCTCGATGATGTAATCCATAGGCAACAAACTAGTGAAGGCGTCAACTCGACCCCCGATGATGTAATCCACTGGCAACGAACCAGTGAAGGCGGCGGCTCGACCTGCGATGATGTAATCCACAGGCAACAAACCAATGAAGGCTTCGGCTCGACCCCCGATGATGTAATCCATCGGTAACGAACAAGTGAAGGCGTCGGCTCGACCCCCGATGATGTAATCCATTGGCAACAAACCAATGAAGGAATCGACATGACCCCGATGGTGTAATCCGTTGGCAGCTACCCAATAAAGGCCTTGGGTCAACCCCGATAGTTTAATTCTTTGGCAACAATCCAACACAGACGAAGGCATAACCACGATAAGGTAATGCATTGACTACAACTCAAACCCAGGTCGGCTTAGCCCCGATAAAGTAATCTGTTGGCTACAACCCAATATGGGCATCGGCTTAACCTCGACGACGTAATCCTCATGACTTTCTTATAATCTCACATATCATATTTTACACGTGACATTGCATCATCAGATATACCTTGTCATGCATTCTCCATGTCTAGTAATCTTTATCATGTTCATTCCATTACATTGCATAAACATGATAAAGAGGGGCATCTGTAGACACTCGAAATTTTGCTTCCTTTATACTAACCTTGCAGAAGGGCAAAGGCATAATTTTACTTCAGAGATAACCCCGAGGTAAGGAAAAAGAATCAGGTCATCTCAGACACAACCCCGTGAATGATTCAAAGGACCAATGACGTCCGAACATGTCGCGAACCGAATGAGGATCGCCAAGCTGAGACAACGTACGCAGGAAACCACCTCTGCAAACCTCGAACTTCATGCCATCAAAGATAAACCAACTAACTACCGTATGCAATTGGAAGATACATCTTAGCTACCAGCATCATCTTCCAGGACCCTAATTCAGTAAGACTCAACCTTACTCCGTCGCATTCCCCAAAGACTTTCCTAAAGTTCGGTCTACGAAGGTCAACTTCCTCTGAATCAAGACCGAAGGAACACATTTTAAGACGGCGAGACCCACGGGGCCCAACCGAATCTAGTATTTTGAGTGGTTATTAAGCATGAAGCTTTAACCCGTATGCTAGATCGGTTTAGATCCATGGTAGATCTACGTATTTATTACTTTTAATCGGTCCCGGTTACCCCGTATAGCCCTATATTTATATCTAGAGGCAAAAGGGTTCCGAAATAGCTTGAAACAGTGATTTCAACCGATGAAATAATCTAATATCAAAGCCTAGGTCATTGTATATATGTATTCCCGCATAAATAATGTAAGCCTAGGAATCCCGGTGGTTAGATCCCCGATTGGATCCCAATTTGATTCCCACGATGGACCGATTTTATGATGTAATGTTTAAATAACGCAAATATCATTTTATATGTAATATTTGGATCTTGAAGACGAACTCGAGGGGTTAGTCCTAAGAAGTCGGATTCAAGATCCCGTGATAATGAAAACTTTAATTGTGGGTGCTCGGTTTCATCGAGATGGCTTACATGCCCGATGATGATCCGACCCTTTTTGGCGCATTTTACATGCATATCATCAAAATGATTTCTAATAAAATTATAAAGAGCTTTAAATGGCAATAAAGCGGTTGGGGATAGACATTACATCATAAATGAAAGTATCAAAAGACCTCGATTCCTATTTGACGAAGGATTTGAAAATTTTGTTTTTAAAACATCATTGATATATATTGTGTTCTAAAAATAAAGTTTTATATAAATCAAATTTTTTGTCCATATGGTTAAAGAGGTATAACACTACTTTCGTAATAAGTACATATACTAAAAAATCAATAATGGAAGTATCAAAGATCCTTGATTACTATTCGGGCGAAGGATTTGAAAACCTTATGTTTTCCCAAACATCATATGTAATATATATTTTTTCTAAAAATGAACTTTTGCTAAATCAAACTCTTCGTACATAGGTGCAAAAGAGGAATGACACTTCTTCCAAATAACCTACAATAAGGCTTAGAATAAACCTTTCCAAATAAAACACACACACATATATAATCACACACATACATACATACACACACACACACAGTTTATGCACAGAAAATCAATAAGATGCGGTACCGTATTTTCACGGGAGTAGGGGGTGCCTAACACCTCCCCCTGCTTAACCTAGCCCCCGAATTCCATGAATCTAGGGTTTCTGACCAATCTTTCGGAGTCACATATTGGACCATATTGTGAAAACTATTAAAACTTGGATGAGTTGGTACATCCATTTAAACCATATCAACTGGCGACTCTGTCTTATTCGATCCAATTATAAAATAATAAATTCAATCTTTTTCAAAGTCGTCGACACTTATGTCGGTACAGCTTTCCTAAAACCTCACCCTTTAAATCCAAAGACATAACGAATGAAAAAGTGTAAAAACAAACAAACGCAAACTTAGGAAAGACGGACATTTCGTGTTCAAAAAGGAGTTTTTCCTGGCGTTGACAGTATTGTCTGCAGCCATTGCAGGGATAGGCGTATTAAGAAAATAAGATAGCTTTTCAACTTTGAGAACTATTCTCAAATTTCTTAACCAATCCATTTAATTCGGTTCCGTTAATTAGCATCTAATATGCTATCCAGTGTTAATAATTTAGACGTTATAAAATTCTGTAAATAAATTTGTAATTAAACAACATTTTAGCATATATTTTTTTATTAATTACCAAAATAAATTAGGTCTTGTTTTAAATTGGTATCTCCCATTATTGTCTTCAAACTATATTACCCTCATAATATCTAGTTCGACAAATTTAATTAAAGATTTGCCAGTGAGAATAAGGATCCCATTTCAAATGTATATTGTCTTGTGTGTGCACAACAAACTATATATAAATAAATAGGTAGACAACTCTTTGTCAATTACATAAACATGTAACTCCTTGTATTTTGCCTCTTAGATCATAATGGTCAAGTGTGTGTACATTCGAACTAAAATAATCTAAGTTAAGTCCAACCTAGCACTCCATATTCTAGAAAAGAAAAACACTGTCCTTATGTGTGCACAGCAAAACAGCATTGTTCAGTTCTTTTAATAAGCATCAAATGTGATAAAACAACATCTCAAAAAATTAAAATAAGTCTTATGTGTGCACAACAAACTTATAATGATTAATTGATAATCTATCATTTTTATCATGCTAGAAGGCTACGTTCGATATTCCAAACATCTTTGAACGTTTAAGACTTAATATAAAATCTTTGAGGTATTTGTTATTATTTGTCTCATCTTGTTTAGCGCGCATGCACACACACACACACAAACACACACACACACACACACACACACACACACACACACACACACACACACATATATATATATATATATAAAATACGGGTCATATTAATTAACATGTGAAGCATGTTTTATAATATATAATATATATAATAAGCATGCACATATAAAATAGTATATTCTACCCGGATTGATTATGGAGTTTTATTCTAGTTTGGTTCACTAGAGCCACCAAGTGAACCAAAAGGTCAAACCTAAGGGTGTAAGAATTAAATTTAAATATAACTATTACATTTAAATCCCGGGCTCCATTACAAACAGGTCTTCACGCGCTCCTTGCTCTTTGGTCTCCAATTCTTCAAAATTTAATTCTAACTATTCCTATTGCAAAAACTATTTACTATAAATACAAACATTGATCAGCAGTCAAGGGAAAGTACATAGGAGGGAGATAGAATTTACATTAAGAAAAATTAGAGAAGACGAGGTAAGCATACCCCATTTATAAATCCCATACATTTAAGCATCCAACTAAAATAAAATTCAATCACATTAGTCAATAGTCCAGAATCAACCCCATTTATTATCATACACATCAACATATGCATCAATAAATAAAACATTCATCCCATGAATAATAAACATTCAATATATACATTGATATCGATTTAATGGGCAATTTTAGTTAGCATAAAATTCAATTCTGAATTAAAATAAACTCTTTTATTTTAATCCAAATTTAAATCAAAATAAACCTTTTAGTTTAATTTATCTATTTTTGAACAAAAATACACTTCTTTATTTTTAATCAAATTATTTAATCAAAATAAACTCTTTTATTTTAATTAATATGGAATCCAATTCCAAGTTAAAAATAAACTCCTTTATTTTAACTTTTAAAAACGTTTTTGGGATGAACAAAATATGTGAAATCCAATTCCTTATCAAAATAAAATCCTTTATTTTGATTAATATGAAATCCTATATCATATCTAAATAAACTCCTTTATTTAAGGAAATATGGAATCCCTTTCCTAATCACAAATAAATTTCTTTATTTTAGGAAACAATGAATTCAATTTCATCTCCAATTAGTTATCATGGAATCCAATTCCAACTCTAATTAGTTAGCATGAAATTAAATTCTAATTAAAATAAACATCTTTATTTTAATCCAATTCCAAAAAAAAATAAACTCCTTTATTTTGGTTTACATGAAGTCCAATTTCAAGTCAAACTTCAAAACCAGAATTGTATAGTTTATATATTAAACATGTTGATTCTTAATCAAAATTAATTCTGGTGCAATGGTTGTAATACCCGAGAATTTCTTAATATTATTAAATGAATATATTAATAGAAATGAATATTTATTTGAATATAAATATTTACGTGTTTTGAGATGAGTTAATTCAAATGAATTGAGGAAAATATGGAGTTTATGATATGCTCGTTGAAATGCCTTGTGTGGCACGAGAATAGATTCGATGATAAGTTAATAATTTCAAGAATGAAGGAATTATTAAGTGAGCAATTAATCTATATTAATGTTTAATTGCTATTATGAGAAATATAATAATAGTATATTGATTTATTATTATTGTATGTAATAGTAAGTAAATTGTTTGTAAATATAATAAGATTTATATTTATTAAATTGTTAAGGAATGTGATAATTTATCGTATAATAATACTTGATTAAAAGAATAGATTAATGAGGGATGGATTAATTAATATTATTGATAATTAATTGATGAGATGAGTAATTAATACTGATTAATTGTTATAAGCGAGTAAATTATTAATATAATAAGATTATAATTACTCGACTAATTGTTATGTGCAAAGCATACGATAATTAAAAAGTATAACGTATAGTAGGTACACATATGTTATGTAAATTATAGTACAATACTTAAGTGTGACCATACAATTATACATAAACTATATAGTAAGACTCATTAAGTTGTGAAGCTACATGATAATACTTATGTGACAATATGTGAGTGGGTATGGACATTAAATTAGTACCTTATTATTATATAGTAAACAATGGTTGATTAAATGAATATTTCAATATTTGATATAATTGAATAATAAAATTGGGATGATATAATGTGATAATCTCTAATTGAATTACAGTTGGTGTTAACAAAATGTACATGGATTATATATGTACAAATTACATTTACTACATAAAGTATTATTTAATTGAACTACCATGTGACATTAAATTATAACCCATGTATACATAATATGTAAATATACATAGCCTATATATTACTACTCTTCATGTTACCAAATGATGAGATGTATTGTCTTGTCCCTCAATGAGAGTCTCATTCCCTTCACGTGTATAGCTTGCAAGCCTAAGCCTACTCTTCTCCTTAAACTCTGCAATGTTCTAGCAAATGATGAACAAAGGAGTGGCTTTCATGATTGATTTCACCAACTAATCACCAACCCTTCATTAGCCATCAAACATTTCTGTAATCCGTTAGTTTGATTTGGGAAATAATTGCTTTGTCTTTGTAATAATTCTTTTATAAATATAGTCCATCCTCATCACAAATCAAATGCTGAGAATTTTCCTAAGTATAGAAGTGAGAACAAATTATATATCAGTGATAGCATTATAAGAAATTGAGATAGTTCAGCTTAGCAAGCTCAATTCATATAACAGAGGTATACTACATTTCTTGTTCTTCATTCTTGTTCTTCATTTCTTGTTATTTGTCAAAGCTCAAATTCTTGATCATGTTGAATTAGATTGCAATTGGAGTATAGAATGCTTGTTTAAGTGTTATGTGAACTATTAAGTATGTTAGTATACAATGTGGCTTGATTTACCTTCAATTTCGTGAAGAAATTTTGAGGTTTGGCTTGCTTTCTGCCGAAGCAGAAGCTTTCAGCTCTATCCAGGCAACGGCGCAGCTGCGCCCTATTTATACTGGGGTGCAGCGCAGCTGCAGCAGAACCTGCCTTTGAAATTGCTGGCCGAGACCAGGCGCAGCTGCGCCAGTAATGAACTAGGGCGCAGCACAGCTGCGCCAGTCCCTGGTTCCAGATTCTGACTCTTGCTAAAAATCTGTTAGAGTGTAGTTAGTTAATATGGTTTAAACAAGTATGCTAATAGGTTTGACATGCCTATATAAGTACATTGAGATAACGTAAACATGTTTTTCTAGGATTGCATACATGATTGAAGAAAACTTATAGTTTTGAAATAAACTTAGAGTTTAAAAAGGAACTTTGATATGTTAGACTCATGTTTGTATTCTGACTTTTGATGCATGTTCGTATGACCTAGAGAGGCATAAAAAACTTGTCGACTTGTGTATATATATTTCAGAATATAACATGTACATGTTGAACTCATTAGTGAACGAGACTAACGAAATATGAGCTTTGAACGTGAACGTTGACAATGTTATATTGAGATTTAGATTTTGATATTTATAGACATGTTTGATAGTGCTCTTAACCTCACTAATATATCATACATGTATACATGCCATGTTAGATGCCATGAAAACTAGTTGAGCACAAGTGAAGCATGATTTAAGCTAGTAACAATACTAGTTATACGTATATGAAATAGAAACTTGCAAGCATGCCTAAAACGAGTTATGTGATCACTTCATGTATGAGAGCTAATGTGGTTTCATGACCTTGAATGGCCTTAGGATATTAAAGGTATTAACTTAGAACCTATATCATGTAAAATTGAACGTGAAAGGTTGAACAAGCATGGAAGGTTCAACATGTATATATGCTATGTGATATCGTATGTTGATGCTTGAATCCGATTCTTGACAGTTAACTTATAGTAGTGCTATAACTTACTAAATAAAATATGTTTAGTATTGATTGTGGTCTTATGTGATAATAATGATATGCGAATACGTTTAACTCAAAAAGAGAAACGTTAAGGACAAAGGACAATAAAAGTTATATTAGTCGAGATTTGTGAATTAGTATGATACTATACATGGTATGACTGTATAGTAAGGTTAAAGACTTAACATATATGTGGATTGTATAAGATAAAGTATGATGTTAAACTATATGACTAATGAATATCATATATATACGTAACTATATTACGATAGGGATTCAAAAGTGTTGATTTACTTAACGTGGATAGACTACGTTTAAGGCAAGTTCCCTAACTTACACTCTTTTATTGCACAAGTATCCTATCCTGGTGTTTACTTTATTCAATGAACATTGTAAGCAAGTTCCTAACCTTACTCTTTATTGAGCATTCATTAAGCTTGTGCTATTATTGTCGTACAAGTAAACTATAAGAATTGTGAATCATGTTTTATAACTTAGTTACTTCGTGGACAAGATAAAGTCAATTTCTATTCTTCGGACTTTAAATCTTGAGTTTTGGACTTATTGATGTTGCGATCTATGCCATTTGATTCGGCTAGACTTATATTGTTGAAAGGCAACCCAAACCAATTGATTGGTGCGGGATCTTGTATTTGACTGAGATGAACAACCTTCTTTGAAGGGAAATTATATATTGTCGGGAGACCTACATGCACACTTTAGTACAATTGAACGATATACATAACGTAGGGTACTTTAGGCTGATCACCTGTTGTACTTGCTTTTGTTGGATTATCGGTATATTACTGTTAATTCTAGTAGAAGTTCATAGTCCTTAGTGACTACTCAGTATTCAATTATCTTAAAATCTTGAATTGATTTAGCATTGAATCATATTAATATTATTCTGTCCTTAACAATTGTTATTGAAAACTGTTGATATTCTTGTTATCCTTAAACTATCATATCTTATTATACCTTTTGAGGTTCGAGAACTATATTACTCACCCTTATTGTTATATTACTTGCTGAGCAAACTTGTTGCTCATTCTTGCTTTCCCTAAAAACATTTTTAGTTAAGGTAGAGCAGGGTGGACCTTCAGGAGTCGATAAGGGCCAGGGCAAGGCTACCGACTAGCTAGCCCCTTTTATGTTCTAAATATCCTGGTGTTGTATTATGTTTATTAAGATGATGTATTAAGACTGATTCTGAACTATGTTTAAGCTTAAGTTAGATTATGTAATAGGTCGTTATTTGATATCATTATGTAATCTATTAAAGACTATAGGTTGCGAAACTTGGGGGAATAAATATAATAAATCATTGTATATTATTCTAGATTATCCGCTGTGATTGTATGATTTTAGTTATTATTGTATTATCGTGAGAAAGTGATGAACCGAATTCGAGATACCAGTGGTGGTTCAAATTTGGGGGCGTCACAGGTTGGTATCAAAGCTGTAGTTATAAACCTTAGGAGTGAGTGTCCTTAGATTATAAATTAGAAGAACTTAGAAGTTAGAAAGGAGATAAGACTCATGTAGAGTTTTCCTTGAGAGACTTAGTATGTTATGAAATGTAACTTCATTCTATACAATGAACTTATGTTTTATTTAACATTCTAACGGAGTTGCTGTTTGTTTATCTTGTGTTTGTGATTGTTGGATGGCAGACACAGGAGTACCTAGTAGAGTGGCCGAGGAGTAGCCCAAAGATATACACGTAGTATATGTAAGAACCCGGATTTTCAGAAATTATTAAATAAGAATTTAATAAATAAAATTCTTAAACCGTGAGATGGGTTCGAATAAAAAGATATATATGTGATATGAGGTACGTGGTATTATATTACATAGGGTAATATGGACTATGTAATATGTGTTTTTGTGATTAATGAATATATTATTAATATATATTTGTTATTTATTTTATAGACGATTCAATTGAGGTAAAGGAAGTGGATAAATTTCTATCGATATTAAATAATTTATAAAATTATTTTATCATAGTAAGTTAGTGACATTAAATATCCTTAATGTATAATCACCATATTCTTGTGTATGTGTACTAATAACTCGTATGTTTATAATATAGGTTATTAATAGCACTTAAGCTATCCGTGAATAGGTTTGGATAGTGAAGCATGAGTTAGTTAAGGAATTAACTAATAAGAATAAATATTGGTTAATTTAAGTTGAGAGTTATATTATGGAATAATATAATGTGAATATTGAACCTTAATTAACTAAGGTAATATGGTACAAGGTTTAATTTACTTAAGTAAAGGAGTGAATTAATATATATGTTGAATATATGATTACAATTAGTACCTTCTATATATTACTTAGAATGGTAATATGTGTGAAAGTCTAATGTACAAATAACGTTAATAAATATATACGTTATTAAAGAGAAATGAAAATCATTATATCTTTAAAATATTTGAAGAAATTATTTTGGGAACAATTCATAGAAAAGAAAGAGAAATAATTATTATATATTTCTAATAAAGGATATTAAAATAAATTCTAATATTGAATTATTTTAATAAAGGAGAAAATATTATTTTTGAATAATAATATTACCCTATATGTTTTTGGTATGATGTAATAAGTGTGATTAATTAATATGGTAAATACATTAAAACATATTTGCTATATATAAATAAATTGATGGAAATAAATTATTATAATAGAAAATAAACTTATTACCTATTTTCTATATATAATGTATGTACATGTGCCATACATGTAATTATTTTAGTAGATATTATATTAAGAATAATATCTTGAGACAATAAGTAAATTATTTTCTAACAATGAATATCTTTATTTGGAGAAAACATAATATTTTATGTTATGGCAAAATACATAATTCCTAATGTATTTTCAAGAAAGTTTATTAATGAAAGAAAACTAAGTTATTTCAATATATTAAATAACTTAAGTTATTATTTTATCGTAGATTTTATAATAATTAATAGAGTAAATATTAATTATTCTAGTGTAAAGGTTATACATATAATTGTTCAAGGTAGCTAAATAATTTAGCATTAAAGTGCATGTGTCACACAAACCTTATATTAAAAGAATATTAAAGTGTGATGGGAGTGATAATAAGCTTAAGGTAAGCTTGTGAGATATGCCTAGTGTGGCAAAGTGATGGAATAAACATTCATTAAATAAATTAATGAATGAATAATTAATGGAATTAATTATTATTGTTATGTGAATAAATTTCTATGTGCAATGATGTGTAATTATAAGTTATATAGTAGCTACATCTATATAATATGGAATGAAGTATGACACTTCAAGAAAAACTATATAATATAGGAAACTATATGATTAAGTGTAATAATAAAGTTACAATAATGGGGTGTGACACTACTCAATTAAAATATATTCGGTATTGTCAAATGTACATGAATTATATAATTATATGATTAGGTGTATGTGTGACCCTATCATATCATATGGTAATAACATTAAGTTATTAGATATAAGCTTGCAAATTAGTCCATGTGAGAACAATAATGGTCAATCAAGTGGTTAGGGTACATGAATAGTGGTAGTTGGTGGGAGTTAGCCACCAACTTCCCTTTTGCCCTTTGGGTAATAATCATAGGAGAATAATAGCTTGATAATGAATAGATGCAATACATTGGTGTGTAGAGTTTGTTAATTCAATTACTACATTGTTGCTAAGAAAGCATATACTAAGAAATGTAATTACACCATGAGCATGTTATAAGGTGTAATGATGAGGAAGGACCATGAATAGTAGTAGGTGGAGTTAGCCACCAACTCCTCTTTGACCATTGGGTATTACCCATAGGAGGGTAATAGATTGATTATAATAGAGAACATGTAAATTAGTATTGTAATGGTATTACTTTATGAACATATTATAATATGTAACATTGAGTATAATATTATTTTAGGAGATTATATTATTATAAGCTTGTGGACTATTAAGTACTAAGTTCACATAATTATGCCTTGTGTGGCATAAATAATGAAGTTAAATCAAGGGGATTTAATTGGAAGTATTAGAAGAGAATGAATGGTTGATATTAATTATCATTATAATATTTGAGTATGTTTATGATAATAATTTTATGGAAAATTATGGTATGAGAATACTCAACTATTTTATATCTAGTCCAATTAAAATATTAATTGAGTTAAAACAATGTACATGAGTTACATTATAATACGTATTGATGTATATTTAAATTATAAGTATACTTGTTTATATATGGGTGTACATTTATGAAGAGTGGTGTATATGTGACCATAACTAATATTGATGTAGCAACATTAAGTATTAAAGTGTGACTTGTATAGTCCAAAAAGAAATAAAACTTAGTATGCTTACACCCATCTTACTAAATGCTGAGTTTTAAGAGAGAGTGTCCCAAATTGATTGTCATTCTTTCTTCATACACGTGAATAGGCCAATGGTCTAGGCTATGTCTTCAATTGCCCAAACTCTAGGATGGTGATGATGGCTATACATATGATTTCAATGATGAAGGAGGGAGTGGCCCAAATAGTGAAACTCAACCACTTCCAACAACTCTTGCTTGCCCAATGAACTTCTCTTCTTTCCTTTGGTTTAAATTGTGGGGCAAAAACCAAGTTTGTGTAATGGCTTTCCTATAAATAGAAGCCTCCCCTTTACAATTCTAGGTTGCTAAGTTCTTGATGAGTTTATATAGAAGAGTTTGTGATGCTATAGAAATCTGAGAAAGAAGCTAGCATAGTAATTCAAAGCTCCAAGAGGTATAACTCTTACTTTAAATTCTTAGTTGTGAGTTTATAAATTCATAAGAGATTTCATGAATTAGTGGAGAATTGTTATGTAAGATGATGTTAATATGTTGAGTAGAGTCTAAATATATGTTATAGATACAATATGATGGCTTTCAAGCTTGTTACATGAAGTAAGAAAAGGATTAGCTGAAGCTCTGTTTTAGCAGTAAAGTTTCTGGTCTAAAAACGGGGACGCGCGGCCGCGCGTCTCCCTAGTACAAATGGAGCGCGGCCGCGCCCTCTGCAGAAACTCTTGGTGATTTTGTGTTTTCTGGTTGGTTAAGCATACTAGTTAGACTCTAATAATTTCATAAAGGGGTCTGACATGTGTACTAAGGTTGTCATGCACATAGTGAGTTGTATTAGTTGGTTTAACATAATTTCCTAAAAGAAAACGTAAAGTTTTAAAAATGAGACTTGACGAATTTTGTGTTCTTTGAGTCGGACTTTTGAGACATGTGTAAGTGTCTTGGTTATGTGTATCAATGGGTATGAAGGTAGTTGTTAATCAGTTACCTTGGCTAATAGTAAACAATTATACCTTGTTGTAGTAGAGTTTTTAATGAAAACTTAAGGTTTTATAAACAAATTTTGGCGTATATAAGTCATGTTTATATTCTGACTTTTTAAGCATGATTATATGGTTTAGATATGCATGATATGTGAGTCGAAGGTATTGAGCATACATTAGAACACATTGTTTAAATTAAAAATGATTTCAAAAGACAAACTTAGAATTTTTGGACATATATATAGGATGTCCACGTTCTGATCATTTGAGCATGTAAAAGTGGCTTATGTATGTGTTCTAATACGTGAGAGTTATGACTACAAGGTACTTTGCATATACTTAGTTACCTTTGTTGACTTAAAGTGATTTTTATGAAATATTTAGAATGTGTAAGATGATAACATCAAACACGGAGTGAGTTACATTATGATCATACGAGCATGTATATTAGGATTCATTATGCCTATAGACATGTTGACATAAGCATCATGTGATGAAACATGGATTTCACCTATGCACGCATATTCGAGAAAATGAATTTCAAAAGCATAGACTATGTGATTAAGTATACATGTGTAGTATAAACACGAGCATGCCTACTTAATGTGTGTGTATAATATATATCAGAATGCATGATATGTTAGGACCAAACTAAGTTTATGAAATCTAAGTTCTGGTTCTGGCAGGGAGTCGCGCGGCTGCGCCACTCCCAAGCTTAATTGCCGCGCGGCCGCGCCGTGTTGCAGAGCTGCCAAGAACAGTTTGTTAACTGTCTGGTCCTAAGTTATTTTCCTTAAGGACCCTAAGGACCGAAATAGAATGGTTTCTATAGAATAAGTATGAATGTATGATGTTGTAACATCGTGGTTATCCTAAGATAGAGTGAAACGAAACCAAGATTAGAAAACGATATACGAATTGTTATTCTATTAAGAGCATATGAAATGTATGACTGATGGATGTAAATCCATGACTATATAACTGTGTAGGAATACACGAAGTGCAGATAGCTTTAAGCAGTTAAGTCGTAGTTGTTAAACTACGAATCAGGCAAGTCTTTCAGTTCCTATTTGATATATGAATTCAATAACTGTTAGTTGAATTATATTATGCTGTGATAATGCGGACTTATATATGAATTGTATATGAGATATAAATGAGATTGAAAGTTGATCTTTGATGATATACTTGTTATGTGAAAAGTAACATGCGTAGTAAATATAAATTATTTATAAATGCATGAACTGAGTATAATGTTGTATGCTATGTGATGCATGAAAACTGTTAGAATTGCGGAGCTGTCGAGCTCACTCTTGCAAATAACCACTTTTGTAGGTTCAGGACTTACGATAAAGACTTCGTGCTTCTTGATTGATAAAGATAGATATTATCGAATTGAAGAAGTACTATTTAGATTATTGCTTGAACCCTGTTTAGATTCTAGAAGTATTACTTGATAGTTGTTTACACTGTTTAATATAGGTTGTGTTGTAAAGATGTATTAGTTAATACATAGAGGATATCAAGTCGAGTTGTAAACGTTATACGATAACTCAAATATAATGAATCATATTTTATAATTGATTCAAGGGTTATAATTGATTCAAGTTATGAAATCAATAAAAGATTTTATTCAAGGAGGATTGAAAAAGTTTAAATTATTCCGCATTTTAGTTACATCGAACATGATGTAAAGATGAGATCTTGGATATAAATAGAATTTATATTCTAAATTGTAATAAGTAAAGATTTATTCTTTTAGTAATGAATAAAAGATATAATAGTTTGGCGTTAGTAGTATCGTGACTGCACCGAATCCGTGGTTTCGAAGGAACGTGGATTTGGGGGCGTCACAGGTTGGTATCAGAGCTGTAGGTTATAAACCTTAGGTAAGTGTACCTTAGACTATAACCTGAGAGAGTGAAAGATAAGATTAAAATATATCTAAATGAAGATTCAAAGAAGAATCTCGAAATATCTAGAGAATGAGAATCAGGAGTTTCCTAACTCCGGTAATGAAAATGTTAAGACGATGTCTATAATATGAATATGACAGGGATAGTGAGAATAAACTCAGATGGAGTTTGGTTGATAATAGGGAAAGAACCCTAAGGTATAGTGATGATCACGACATGATCAGAATGAATTGTAAAATGATAGATAGTCTGTAATGACTAAGTATGTATAGCTTGATGCTATAAGAGAATGTACTATGATATAGTACGAGATGAACTCATGAGGAGTTGTATGTGATGAAACATAGAAAGCTCGTAACGAGCAAGTGATAAAGTAAGATAGATTTAAGTGTTGGACTTCCATTGAGGACTCATGTAACGGCTTAGTTGTACAAACTTTTGTATGGGCAGAAGTTTTGTGCTTGCACTGAGTACGTCACATTGATAATCGTTGGAATGTTAGTGTCGCGGTATCATTATACATATGGCAGAAAGGTGATTCTTTTCTCATATTTATTTTGATAGATAGAGATTTCTAAGATATAATTAGATAATACTAAGATTAGGTGCGAGTTCTTAAGACTTATGCCTATGACGAGTTCGTGACTCATAATCGTATGATGGGACCCCTCAGCGAATGGACGATTTTGGTCTGACTAGGATAAGTTCCTCAACCCATATGATTGTGGTAAGTTCCTGAACTTCCATGGTGTGGTAAGTTGGTGAACTGTACTGAGAATAGATATATTATATAAGAGTTTTGGAATAGTGAGCATTGATGATAGTAAGAGATTGAAGTGATGGAGAAATTTGGATTTTTCGAAATCTTCTAGCTACGCTAGATTTTCAAAGTTTATTGACTTCGTGCTAGTGTTTGCACTTCGGTTTTCTTGAGAAAAACATTGAGTCGGGTGACTGAACCAATGAGTTTTAAAAACAACACCGTTATTCGTCTGTCTAAGCTATTTGTTTCGGCTAAGACAAAAATAATTTGAAAATCTTTCAAAATGTATTTTGACCATATGCATCATTTGATATGATGTAGAATGGTAAACGATGGAGTCATCAATGCAATCGAACCTAGTGTAGGTTGTGATCGAAAGATCGTCAGCCCACTATGGTATGATGTAATATGACAAAGTCATAAAATGGCGGAATCCTCAACGTACTATTAAGTTGGTGCGGCATCATGACGTCATAAAATGGTTTTTGGTTTTTCTTTCGAATTATGAAAAGTGACTAAATTATTTCGATTGATGTCCGAATTGTTGATAAGAGTCTAAGCTATTTGATTCGGCTAGGCGACTGTTGAAAAGAGATTATAGAATTCAAGCATTCTTGTGTATTTATGCCAAACCAGATTGCTCTGGTGCGGATTTTGATGTTGAAAAGCTGTGGTGAACAACCCTATAAGGAAACATGTTTTCGGGGACAATGGTTCCGAGCGTAACGCATATAGTCGTTACAAAACACTACGTTGCGGCCCAATGTAGTGGTACAATAGGTTGGCCACCTAATGTACACGTGGAGGGTGTTTTCAGTCTTTGTGATTGATAAACACTCTGGTTTGCAATGTGAAGAATTGTGTTGAAGCATTAGTAAACCTGTGGAAAAGTTCACGGTCTTGTGACCCCTCAGCATAAATTTGGAATATGAGTTATTCATACTACTTCTCGATTATTGAAAAAAAAAATCGTGGAAGATTCATATTCTTCTTAAGGATGAATATAGTAAGTAGATGCTCCTTAGAAAGGAGAAAGTGATAGAATGCAATTGAGAAAGTTATAATAATAAAACTTCTGAAAAAAGAATGAATAAAATTATTCTAAAGAATATGTAATATTCGGAATAGCACCGAGTAGAGGAAGTTTCGGTGATTCCGAGGACGGAATCCTTATAAGGGGGAGAGGATGTAAGAACCCGGATTTTCAGAAATTATTAAATAAGGATTTAATAAATAAAATTCTTAAACCGTGAGATGGGTTCGAATAAAAAGATATATATGTGATATGAGGTACGTGGTATTATATTACATAGGGTAATATGGACTATGTAATATGTGTTTTTGTGATTAATGAATATATTATTAATATATATTTGATATTTATTTTAGAGACGATTCAATTGAGGTAAAGGAAGTGGATAAATTCCTATCGATATTAAATAATTTATAAAATTATTTTATCATAGTAAGTTGGTGACATTTAATATCCTTAATGTATAATCACCATATTCTTGTGTATGTGTACTAATAACTCGTATGTTTATAATATAGGTTATTAATAGCACTTAAGCTATCCGTGAATAGGTTTGGATAGTGAAGCATGAGTTAGTTAAGGAATTAACTAATAAGAATAAATATTGGTTAATTTAAGTTGAGAGTTATATTATGGAATAATATAATGTGAATATTGAACCTTAATTAACTAAGGTAATATGGTACAAGGTTTAATTTACTTAAGTAAAGGAGTGAATTAATATATATGTTGAATATATGATTATAATTAGTACCTTCTATATATTACTTAGAATGGTAATATGTGTGAAAGTCTAATGTACAAATAACGTTAATAAATATATACGTTATTAAAGAGAAATGAAAATCATTATATCTTTAAATAAATATTTGAAGAAATTGTTTTGGGAACAATTTTATAGAAAAGAAAGAGAAATACTTATTATATATTTCTAATAAAGGATATTAAAATAAATTCTAATATTGAATTATTTTAATAAAGGAGAAAATATTATTTTTGAATAATAATATTACCCTATATGTTTTTGGTATGATGTAATAAGTGTGATTAATTAATATGGTAAATACATTAAAACATATTTGCTATATATAAATAAATTGATGGAAATAAATTATTATAATAGAAAATAAACTTATTACCTATTTTCTATATATAATGTATGTACATGTGCCATACATGTAATTATTTTAGTAGATATTATATTAAGAATAATATCTTGAGACAATAAGTAAATTATTTTCTAACAATGAATATCTTTATTTGGAGAAAACATAATATTTTATGTTATGGCAAAATACATAATTCCTAATGTATTTTCAAGAAAGTTTATTAATGAAAGAAAACTAAGTTATTTCAATATATTAAATAACTTAAGTTATTATTTTATCGTAGATTTTATAATAATTAATAGAGTAAATATTAATTATTCTAGTGTAAAGGTTATACATATAATTGTTCAAGGTAGCTAAATAATTTAGCATTAAAGTGCATGTGTCACACAAACCTTATATTAAAAGAATATTAAAGTGTGATGGGAGTGATAATAAGCTTAAGGTAAGCTTGTGAGATATGCCTAGTGTGGCAAAGTGGTGGAATAAACATTCATTAAATAAATTAATGAATGAATAATTAATGGAATTAATTATTATTGTTATGTGAATAAATTTCTATGTGCAATGATGTGTAATTATAAGTTATATAGTAGCTACATCTATATAATATGGAATGAAGTATGGCACTTCAAGAAAAACTATATAATATAGGAAACTATATGATTAAGTGTAATAATAAAGTTACAATAATGGGGTGTGACACTACTCAATTAAAATATATTCGGTATTGTCAAATGTACATGAATTATATAATTATATGATTGGGTGTATGTGTAACCCTATCATATCATATGGTAATAACATTAAGTTATTAGATATAAGCTTGCAAATTAGTCCATGTGAGAACAATAATGGTCAATCAAGTGGTTAGGGTACATGAATAGTGGTAGTTGGTGGGAGTTAGCCACCAACTTCCCTTTTGCCCTTTGGGTAATAACCATAGGAGAATAATAGCTTGATAATGAATAGATGCAATACATTGGTGTGTAGAGTTTGTTAATTCAATTACTACATTGTTGCTAAGAAAGCATATACTAAGAAATGTAATTACACCATGAGCATGTTATAAGGTGTAATGATGAGGAAGGACCATGAATAGTAGTAGGTGGAGTTAGCCACCAACTCCTCTTTGACCATTGGGTATTACCCATAGGAGGGTAATAGATTGATTATAATAGAGAACATGTAAATTAGTATTGTAATGGTATTACTTTATGAACATATTATAAGATGTAACATTGAGTATAATATTATTTTAGGAGATTATATTATTATAAGCTTGTGGACTATTAAGTACTAAGTTCACATAATTATGCCTTGTGTGGCATAAATAATGAAGTTAAATCAAGGGGATTTAATTGGAAGTATTAGAAGAGAATGAATGGTTGATATTAATTATCATTATAATATTTGAGTATGTTTATGATAATAATTTTATGGAAAATTATGGTATGAGAATACTCAACTATTTTATATCTAGTCCAATTAAAATATTAATTGAGTTAAAACAATGTACATGAGTTACATTATAATACGTATTGATGTATATTTAAATTATAAGTATACTTGTTTATATATGGGTGTACATTTATGAAGAGTGGTGTATATGTGACCATAACTAATATTGATGTAGCAACATTAAGTATTAAAGTGTGACTTGTATAGTCCAAAAAAAAATAAAACTTAGTATGCTTACACCCATCTTACTAAATGCTGAGTTTTAAGAGAGAGTGTCCCAAATTGATTGTCATTCTTTCTTCATACACGTGAATAGGCCAATGGTCTAGGCTATGTCTTCAATTGCCCAAACTCTAGGATGGTGATGATGGCTATACATATGATTTCAATGATGAAGGAGGGAGTGGCCCAAATAGTGAAACTCAACCACTTCCAACAACTCTTGCTTGCCCAATGAACTTCTCTTCTTTCCTTTGGTTTAAATTGTGGGGCAAAAACCAAGTTTGTGTAATGGCTTTCCTATAAATAGAAGCCTCCCCTTTACAATTCTAGGTTGCTAAGTTCTTGATGAGTTTATATAGAAGAGTTTGTGATGCTATAGAAATCTGAGAAAGAAGCTAGCATAGTAATTCAAAGCTCCAAGAGGTATAAATCTTACTTTAAATTCTTAGTTGTGAGTTTATAAATTCATAAGAGATTTCATGAATTAGTGGAGAATTGTTATGTAAGATGATGTTAATATGTTGAGTAGAGTCTAAATATATGTTATAGATACAATATGATGGCTTTCAAGCTTGTTACATGAAGTAAGAAAAGGATTAGCTGAAGCTCTGTTTTAGCAGTAAAGTTTCTGGTCTGAAAACGGGGACGCGCGGCCGCGCGTCTCCCTAGTACAAATGGGGCGCGGCCGCGCCCTCTGCAGAAACTTTTGGTGATTTTGTGTTTTCTGGTTGGTTAAGCGTACTAGTTAGACTCTAATAATTTCATAAAGGGGTCTGACATGTGTACTAAGGTTGTCATGCACATAGTGAGTTGTATTAGTTGGTTTAACATAATTTCCTAAAAGAAAACGTAAAGTTTTGAAAATGAGACTTGACGAATTTTGTGTTCTTTGAGTCGGACTTTTGAGACATGTGTAAGTGTCTTGGTTATGTGTATCAATGGGTATGAAGGTAGTTGTTAATAAGTTACCTTGGCTAATAGTAAACAATTATCCCTTGTTGTAGTAGAGTTTTTAATGAAAACTTAAGGTTTTATAAACAAATTTTGGCGTATATAAGTCATGTTTATATTCTGACTTTTTAAGCATGATTATATGGTTTAGATATGCATGATATGTGAGTCGAAGGTATTGAGCATACACTAGAACACATTGTTTAAATTAAAAATGATTTCAAAAGACAAACTTAGAGTTTTTGTACATATATATAGGATTTCCACGTTCTGATCATTTGAGCATGTAAAAGTGGCTTATGTATGTGTTCTAATACGTAAGAGTCATGACTATAAGGTACTTTGCATATACTTAGTTACCTTTGTTGACTTAAAACGATTTTTATGAAATGTTTAGAATGTGTAAGATGATAGCATCAAACACGGAGTGAGTTACATTATGATCATACGAGCATGTATATTAGGATTCATTATGCCTATAGACATGTTGACATAAGCATCATGTGATGAAACATGGATTTCACCTATGCACGCATATTCGAGAAAATGAATTTCAAAAGCATAGACTATGTGATTAAGTATACATGTGTAGTATAAACACGAGCATGCCTACTTAATGTGTGTGTATAATATATATCAGAATGCATGATATGTTAGGACCAAACTAAGTTTATGAAATCTAAGTTCTGGTTCTGGCAGGGAGTCGCGCGGCTGCGCCACTCCCAAGCTTAATTGCCGCGCGGCCGCGCCGTGTTGCAGAGCTGCCAAGAACAGTTTGTTAACTGTCTGGTCCTAAGTTATTTTCCTTAAGGACCCTAAGGACCGAAATAGAATGGTTTATATAGAATAAGTATGAAGGTATGATGTTGTAACATCGTGGTTATCCTAAGATAGAGTGAAACGAAACCAAGATTAGAAAACGATATACGAATTGTTATTATATTAAGAGCATATGAAATGTATGACTGATGGATGTAAATCCATGATTATATAACTGTGTAGGAATACACGAAGTGCAGATAGCTTTAAGCAGTTAAGTCGTAGTTGTTAAACTACGAATCAGGCAAGCCTTTCAGTTCCTATTTGATATATGAATTCAATAACTGTTAGTTGAATTATATTATGCTGTGATAATGTGAACTTATATATGAATTGTATATGAGATATAAATGAGATTGAAAGTTGATCTTTGATGATATACTTGTTATGTGAAAAGTAACATGCGTAGTAAATATAAATTGTTTATAAATGCATGAACTGAGTATAATGTTGTATGCTATGTGATGTATGAAAACTGTTAGAATTGCGGAGCTGTCGAGTTCACTCTTGCAAATAACCACTTTTGCAGGTTAAGGACTTACGATAAAGACTTTGTGCTTCTTGATTGATAAAGATAGATAGTATCGAATTGAAGAAGTACTATTTAGATTATTGCCTGAACCCTGTTTAGATTCTAGAAGTATTACTTGATAGTTGTTTACACTGTTTAATACAGGTTGTGTTGTAAAGATGTATTAGTTAATACATAGAGGATATCAAGTCGAGTTGTAAACGTTATACGATAACTCAAATATAATGAATCATATTTTATAATTGATTCAAGGGTTGTAATTGATTCAAGTTATGAAATCAATAAAAGATTTTATTCAAGGAGGATTGAAAAAGTTTAAATTATTCCGCATTTTAGTAACATCGAACATGATGTAAAGATGAGATCTTGGATATAAATATAATTTATATTCTAAATTGTAATAAGTAAAGATTTATTCTTTTAGTATTGAATAAAAGATATAATAGTTTGGCGTTAGTAGTATCGTGACTGCACCGAATCCGAGGTTTCGAAGGAACGTGGATTTGGGGGCGTCACAGTATACGAGGCACCTCTAGAGGCTATGCTAGTGCAGACAGTTGCACCATTCGAGTTTGACGATGAGGATGAGATTGAGGTGGAGTTTGACCCAGAGGAGGAGCCTGTGGAGGACGAGCGTCCAGAGGAGGAGCCATGGAGGACTCTTACGAGCCTAACCTGGAGGAGCATATGCTGGGAGAGTACGAGGAGCGTATTCTAGAGTTAAACTGCATAGTCCAGGAGCTAGAGGCTGAGGCCCAGGAGAGAGAGTCTGAGCTCCAGAAGTTGCGGGACGAGGACAACCAGAGGAAGCTGGCCATGCAGGAGCTAGAGGTAGATATCGCATACCTCAGGGAGGCAGGGATCCAGATAAGGACCTTGTTTCACAGGTCGGTGGCTAGGAACGTGGATCTGGTAGGAAAGCTAGAAGAGATAGAATAGAGGGAGCTGAGTGAGAAGACCGAGAAGGAAGCACTCCGTACACAGCTAGAGTTGGAGGTTATGGATAGGATCCACTTCGAGGAGAAGTGGGAAGCGGCTAACGAGAAAGCTTATGACCTAGAGGATGAGGTCAGGTGCACGAAGAGAAAGATGAACAAGATGGGGTATGTGTTCCGTTCAGCTTTTGAGAGGGTGATCGATGGTGTATACTGTGACATCTTAGATTTTTAAGAAATTATAAATGAGAATTTAATAAATAAAATTCTTATTACGAGATGTTTTGAGTTGAGTATGTGTATACGTGTAATATATTGTGAAATATGTGAATTAATGTGAAGAGAATTTAAATGTTAATTTTAATATTTATTGGAATAAATAAATATTTTAATTAAATTATTTATTAAGTTAAATAAATAATTATGCGATTATTATGGAATAATATAATTAAGTGTAATATATTAATTAAATGAATATTTAGTATTTAATTTAATTGATATAATGATTTTATATTATAGTTCTAATTTAATTGAGATAATTAAATTAGATGAGTAATGTGATGAGTGTTACATGCAATTATAATTAGCGAGTAATTATAATTATGTGATAATTTTTATGTGATTAATTGATGTTAACTTTTAATTAATTAAATTATAATGTTAAGATTTAATTAGTTAAAGGATAACATTAAGAATATGTGTTAAATGATTTATTAAAAGAATTAAAAGATTTTTAAAACCGTTTTCCCAAACAAAGCCCTTACATTGTTTTAAATTCGTTTTGCCAAACGGGGCCTTAACTATTTAAAAACCTATTTTTTAAAAAAAATAATGAGTTTTTTCTAACAAGCCTTAGGACTTTTCAAATTCAATTTGTAACTCATTGCAATTATGGTATTAAGTAGGTGGTTTAATTGCTTGGGAGTTGTATATATATTATATAATTATACATATAATATATATATCATATTAGCTATATGTTAAAAAACTACATTACTTTAGAAAACAAAAGAGTTAGATGTTAGAACAAAAGGTTAGTCTGTGCAGAAAGAAAACACAGAAAACCAGAGATTGAGAGAAAAGAAGGAAGAAAAAGAGAGAAGGAGAGGAGGAAAGGAGAAAGGCTTTGAGAGAAAGTCCTTGTTCAACCTTATCATGATCTTCTTCTTACTCACTAAGCCAAGGTAAAATCTCTAATATTGTAATTTAGAGATTTTATATTGATGTTCTTCATGATTGAGTCCTCTGTAAATTGAGTTATCATGAAAAGTTAGTGTAAACATGAAATTGTATATATGAATTGTGTCAAATATGCTTATAATTGGTTTATATGCTAATTAGGATGTTTAATCCATGTGTATATGATGAACATGAGAGATTCATATTCATCAAGAAGTTACCGTGAATATATTTTGGAAACTATATGGTTTTCTTTAAAATCAAAAATTTAAGTTTTATGGTGGATTGCTGTACAAATTGATTGAGGATTTTGTTAATTTGTCAGGGAACGTATTCAAGTATGTTTTGAATTGTGTATTTCGTTTTAAAAATAAATTACAGTGTTCATTTTCATCAAGAACACGTATCAATGGTTTTTCTTCAAAAATCATGAAATTGGTTATTAAATTGTGTGTTTTGATGATTTCATGTGTTAAAACATGTTAGGAGTTAGAATTTATGTTTTCTATAAAGTGGTTATGAATTGTATTAACTGAAAGTGGAATTTGGTGTGGAGAAATAAGTTAAATTGGTTTTTTCTCTGCACAGTTCGCGAGCAAAACTTGAACCGCTGGAGGGGGCCCGCCCCGGAGGGCCTTGCTAAGTCTTGAACCCCCGCCCTGGCCGGGGGTATGCAGAAAAGAAATCTTTGTTTTTTTGTGTATTTTGAAAAGCTAAGTTTATGTGATAATTGGTGACATGTTAGCATACATTAAAATGTTAAATAATAGTAATGAGTTATATTAATATAATGTGTAATTATAATTTGAAATAATTATAATTATAGTAAAGGTTTAATTTAAATTATAATTTGTTAAATTATAATAATATAGTTTGATTAAATATAATCAAAGTAAATGTTTAATGTGAAGTTTAATTTGTTTAATTATAACTTAATATGATATGTGATTATAATTTGGAATAATTATAATTAAGGTAAAAGTGTAATTTAAATTGTAATCTATTTAATTATAATTTAATGAGTGCATGAATTGAAATGAATTATTTATAATCTAAGTAATTGTTTAATTTAAATTATAATTGGTTTAATTATAATTTGATTAAAGTGGATGTTTAAATTATAATTCATTTAATTATAATTTAAATATGAGTATATAATTATTAGTTGATTAATTATGTGAGAAATTATATGATTATGTAATATGATTATGTGATATGATTAATTATTAACTTAACATTTAAAGAAGATTGAGTTAACCTAAGTTGGTTAACTAACTATGAGGAGTAGTTATGGGATAATTAACTTATTTTGTTAATTATACATAAGTTTGACAGTGAGTGTCAAACGAGTAAATGGAAAAAAATTACGAAGTGTAAATTAGAAAGTATAAAGTAGAATTTACTTATACGTTTGATAAACGTTGCTAGGTGACTAATAGTTGATGCATATGGTAATACGTGTGTAGGATTGATGAAGAAGATTATTATAAGCTATTTTTCGTTAATTGGTAATCTACGAGCCAGACAAGTCTTTTGGTTCCTATTTTCTACGTGAACTTAATGATATTATGATCTGTTTAAATTGTATTGCAAAGAGCATGTTATATACGTTGTAAGCATGAAAGGTTAAAGTCAATTTATGACTACATTAATTGATTAAAGAATGTTGGTTGAGTAAGGAACTCAATCTTTATATTGTTATGTGAATTAAAGCATGTATGCCATGTTACTTTAATGATTATGAAATGTATGTTGAGCATATTATTATGTGCTACGTGATGCATGAAAACTGTTAGTTCTTGCTGAGCTGTCGAGATCACTCTAGCAAATAACCATTTTTACAGGTCAAGAATGGAAGGTAATGATATGTGCTAGTTGAATGTTCAATAGTAATTCAAGAAGCTTACTTATGTAGATGAGAAATGTATTTAATTGTTTTGATTATAAGGTAACACGTTTGTTGAATTGTAAGTTGAGCTATCCGATGTATATGGATATTGCATTATGATGTAAGAATTGTATAGGCATTTTATTGTAACGATTCATGATATAGATTTGAATCAAAGAGATGTAAGGTAAAGGTTGCGATTCAGGGCAATAAAGAAAGAAGATTATATAGAAGTTTTAAATTATTTCGCATTTTTAGTGATTTTAATATCGAATAATAATGTAAAGATAGATTAAAGTTGTATTGTTAACGATCGAGAAGGAGAATATTATTGTATGAATTTTGGGGTCGTTACATATACCACTACCCAGCGGAGCAAAGACAGACCCTACATACTATGAGTCGAGAGTTGGTGGCGTACATATCACAGATAGAGTACAAGAGCACTGTGGAGCGTGGGATGATGGGATGAGATTTCCTTAGTCAATCTAGTTGTAGTATTAGTAGTATTTACTTTATGTGATGTATATACTATGATGTAATCCCAGTCTTTTGTGTAAGATATGGGATAGTAATGTAAATCCCGAGTAAGCTTTTGTTAGAGGGGTAGTATGATAATATGTTAGTGTTCTTTGTCTTTTGTGATATTAGGGGATATATGTGATAACATTTATAGAAATATGTTGGGGATGATCATGTAATGAAACGATTTGGCATGTGAATATAAATGAAGCTTATTTCAGAAACGTGTTATAATTTTATTCTTTTTAATATTAAAAGAAATACTTAAGTAATATGACTGAGTAATAATAAAATGAAAATTTGTGATGCAGATAATGGCACCAAGACGTAGATTGACTGCACTTAAGGAATCAGTTAAAAATGAGAGGAAACAAGTAGACCCGATCCAGAAGTTAGTAGATTTGCTAGGAGAAGCTCTTAGGGGAAGGAACAACGAACACGTTCGCCCCAACCCTCAAGCTATCATAGTGACAAAATTCAAAGACTTTAGGAGTGTAGACCCCCCAGAGTTCGAGGGTACTACCGATCCAATTATCGCACAAACTTGGATAAAAGAAATAGAAAAGGCTTTCACTATAGCTCGTGTGGGCGAAGACCAGAAGACGGTGTTTGCTACATACATGATGAGAGGTGAAGCGAACTACTTGTGGGAGGCGAATCAGCAGAGTGCTGGAGAAGGGACTATAACATGGGAGAGATTTAAGACGCTGTTCTCCGAGAACTACTTTCCGAAGAGCATGAAGAACAGAATGGAGGTAAAGTTCTTAGAACTAAGACAAGGGGATATGATGATGGCGCAGTATGCGGCTAAGTTCAATGAACTAGCGCGATTTCCAGAACACCAAGTTGGATATGAAGAAAGGAAGGCTAGATGTTTCGAGCAAGGACTAAAGCCTTGGCTGTACAATAAGGTATCAGTTCTTCAAATTGATTCCTTTGCGACGTTGATAGAAAAGGCAATCATTACAAAAGGTGGCAGTGAGGCCTTAAGTCTATATCATAAGGAGAAGAAAAATAAGAACACTGGTAGTGAGCATTGTGGAGGAAGCAGCAGTGGGGGAAGTAACTTGGGAAAAAGAAAGTGGGAGAACAACAACAAAAATAATAACAAAAAAAAACAACAATCAGTCAGGAAACTTTCGTGGAGGTTTCAAGAAGAGGGTAGAGGGATGCCCAAAATATGGGAAGAATCATCAGGGCGAGTGCTGGAAGGGACGCAACACTTGCTACAACTGTGGTCAGGATGGGCACATTTTGCCCAACTACCTGAAATCGAAAAAGATACAAAGATGTTTTGCATGTGGCTCGACAGAGCACCGGATTAAGGACTGCCCAAAGAAGGGAAGTGGCGGGGTTAGTAGCCAACAAGGAGGAAACAAACTGATGATCAGGGGACCGGCACAATCTAACCGCCCAACAGTCAGAACCTTTAACATGACCGTCCAGGACGCAGTGGCTGCGAAGGATGTGGTGTCAGGTATAATCCCGATCAATGATATAAATGCATATGTATTATTTGATTCGGGTGCCACCTGTTCTTTTGTATCTGACAAATTTGCTAGTAGACTTAATACACCCTAAGAACGATTAGAAGATCCCTTGAACATAGAAGTTGCGAATATGGAAGTAATCCCTGTAGAATACGTTTATCAAAATTATCGCGCAAACATTAGAGAACATGATTTGAGTGTAGACTTGATTCAAATTAGATTGGGAGAATTTGACGTAATACTGGGAATGGATTGGTTGTATAACCATGCTGCAATAATTGACTGTTAGAACAAATGTGTGAACCTTCAGACTCTGAGTAAGTCTATGGTAGTGTTTTATGGTAGCTCATCGCTTAAGCAATCGTGTTGCCTTACGATGATGCAGGCCAAGAAATTTTTAAGGAAAGGATGTGTAGGTTACTTATCTTATATTATTGATACTCAAAAAAGGGAGTAGAAATTAAGGATATATCCGTAGTGAATAAATTTCAAGACGTATTTCCAGACGATCTGCCTGGTCTTCCGCCAAACAGAGAAATCGAATTCGTAATAGACTTAGCACCGGGAACAGCACCGATTTCGAAAGCCCCATACCGTATGGCGTCGTTAGAAATGAAGGAGTTGATGATACAACTGCAAGAGTTATTAGATAAAGGTTACGTGCGACCAAATGTGTCTCCTTGAGGAGCACCAGTGTTATTCGTTAAGAAAAAGGACGGATCGAAGAGGCTCTGTATCGATTATCAAGAATTAAACAGAGTAACGATCAAGAACAGATATCTGTTACCAAGGATAGACGACCTATTTGATCAACTGAAGGGAGCAAAGTGTTTCTCAAAGATAGACCTATGGACAGGTTATCACCAACTGAAAGTATGGGAGGAAGACATACCAAAGACTGCGTTTCGAACCCGTTATAGACATTACGAGTTTTTGGTAATATCATTTGGATTGACTAATGCTCCAACAACATTTATGGACTTGATGAACTGGGTTTTCAAGCCATACTTGGATAAATTCGTAGTAGTTTTCATCGACGACATCTTGATCTACTCGAAGACAGAGGAAGAGCACGCCGAACATCTGAAAATTATTTTGGAGGCACTAAAGAAGGAGAAGATGTATGAAAAATTTTCAAAGTGTGAATTTTGGATGGAGAAGGTTCAATTCTTAGGTCACATGGTGGAGAAGAATGGAATCTCAGTAGACCATGCAAAGGTCGAAGCAGTAAGTAATTAGGAGCAGCCGAGAACACCAACGGAGGTGAGAAGTTTCTTAGGGTTAGCTGGGTACTATCGAAGATTCATCCAAGATTTTTCTAAGATAGCAACCCCGTTGACCAATCTGACGAGGAAGACGGTGAAGTTCGTATGGACAGACAAATGCGAAGAGAGTTTTCAAGAACTGAAAAAGAGATTAAGTGGAGCGCCTGTGTTGTCATTACCAGATGATGCGGAAATTTTTGTGGTGTATAGTGATGCATCACACAAAGGACTTAGTTGTATGGCAAAGTCATTGCATATGCATCATGATAAATAAAGGATTACAAAAAATGATACCCTACTCACGACTTAAAGTTAGCGACGGTAGTTTTTGCATTAAAGATATGGAGGCACTATTTATAAGGAGAGAAATGTGAGATATACACAGACCACAAAAGTCTGAAATATATCTTCACACAGAAGGAGTTG
Organism: Panax stipuleanatus; assembly: GCA_020205555.1. Lineage (NCBI taxonomy): Eukaryota > Viridiplantae > Streptophyta > Magnoliopsida > Apiales > Araliaceae > Panax > Panax stipuleanatus. The sequence continues at coordinate 52,694,456 of CM035115.1, read as the reverse complement.
AATATGCGACAGAGAAGGTGGTTAGAATTGATCAAGGATTATGACTATGATATTCTTTATCACCCGGGTAAGGCAAACGTAGTTGCCGACACTCTTAGCAGAAAAGGAAGGGAGAAATTGTTTCATTTGACGACTCAGGAAGAGTTAATAAGAGAGATGGAGAAATTGGAAATAGAGGTAAAGGGACTAGAGAATTCTGAAGAAAAATTGTTTGTCATGGAAGCTCGTCCGACATTGTTGGACAGAGTGAAGGAATCACAAGAGAAGGATGAAGAATGCGAGAAGATCAGAAAGAGGATTGTAGAAAATGAAGAGGAAAGATTTTGAATGGACAAAGATGATATTTTAAGATTCGAAGGAAGAGTGTGGGTACCAGCGGTAACCGAGTTAAGGGAAGAAATTTTTCACGAGGCACACAATACGACATATTTCGTTCATCTAGGAGGCACTAAAATGTACCAAGATTTGAGGCAACACTTTTGGTGGCCCAATCTAAAATGGGAAGTCACAGAGTACGTTAGTAGATGTCTGACTTGCCAACGCGTCAAAGAAGAGCACCAGCGGCCGAGTGGTTTACTACAACCGTTGGAAATATCAGAGTGGAAATGGGAGCACATTACGATGGACTTTGTGGTAGGACTTTCAGTCACACAGAAGGGATATGATGCAATTTGGGTTATCGTGGATCGACTAACGAATACCGCACATTTTCTATCAATCAAGATCCGATACAGTTTGAACCAGTTAGCAAGTGTTTACATAAAGGAGATTGTTTCACGACATGGAGTGTCGGTGTCAATTATCTCTGATCGAGATCCGCGCTTCACGTCAAACTTTTGGAAAAGCTTGCAAGAGAGAATGGGAACGCAGTTGAGGTTGAGTACCGCTTATCATCCTCAGACAGACGGACAAAGTGAGCGAACAATACAAACGCTGGAGGACATGCTTAGGACTTGCGTGATGGACTTCAAGGGAAATTGGGACGACCACCTACCCTTAGTTGAATTTGCATATAACAATAGTTACCATGCGAGTATCGGCATGCTACCGTACGAAGCTCTTTACGGAAGAAAGTGCAGAACGCCATTATGTTGGAACGAAGTCGGAGAGCGACGAATACTAGGACCAGAGTTAGTACAATAAACCGCAGACGTGGTGACAGTGATAAGAGCCAGACTAGTAGCAGCTCAAGATCGCCAGAAAAAGTACGCAGACTTACATCGACAAGACCGTGACTTTAAAGTCGGCAGTTTCGTATTTTTGAAGGTATCTCCATGGAAGGGAAAAATCCGTTTCGGCAAGAAAGGAAAATTGAGTCCAAGATTCATAGGACCGTCCGAGATACGGAAGCGAGTGGGCAAGGTGGCATATAAAGTTACATTACCTCCCGAGTTGGAGAACATCCACAACGTGTTTCACATCTTCGTGTTGCGTCTGTACAAGGCCAACTATAAGCACGTGAATTCTTATGAACCCATTCAAGTGGAGAAGAACCTATCGTATGAAGAAGTTCATATCCAAATTCTAGATAGAAAAGAGCAAACCTTAAGAAATAAAGTTATCTCATCTATAAAGGTACTTTGGCGTAACCACGATGTCGAGGAGGCTACATGGGAATTAGAAGATAGAATGATGAGGGACTATCCCCATCTATTTGTGTAACCTTATAGCAATTTCGAAAATGTAATTTTTATACAGGGGGGAGGATGTAATACCCGAGAATTTCTGAATATTATTAAATGAATATATTAATGGAAATGAATATTTATTTGAATATAAATATTTACGTGTTATGAGATGAGTTATTTCAAATAAATTGAGGAAAATATGGAGTTTATGATAAGGTCGTTGAAATGCCTTGTGTGGCACGAGAATAGATTCGATGATAAGTTAATTAATTAAAGGATGAAGGAATTATTAAGTGAGCAATTAATCTATATTAGTTGTTAATTGCTATTATGAGAAATATAATAATAGTATGTTAATTTATTATTATTGCAAATAATAGTAAGTAAATTGTTTGTAAATATAATAAGATTTATATTTATTAAATTGTTAAGGAATGTGATAATTTATCATATAATAATACTTGATTAAAAGAATAGATTAATGAGGGATGGATTAATTAATATTATTGATAATTAATTGATGAGATGAGTAATTAATATTGATTAATTGTCATAAGCGAGTAAATTATTAATATAATAAGATTATAATTACTCGACTAATTGTTATGTGCAAAGCATACGATAATTAAAAAGTATAACATATAGTAGTTACACATATGTTATATAAATTGTAGTGCAATACTTAAGTGTGACCATACAATTATACATAAACTATATAGTAAGACTCATTAAGTTGTGAAGCTACATGATAATACTTATGTGACAATATGTGAGTGGTTGTGGACATTAAATTAGTACCTCATGATTATATAGTAAACAATGGTTGATTAAATGAATATTTCAATATTTGATATAATTGAATAATAAAATTGGGATGATATAATGTGATAATATCTAATTGAATTACAGTTGGTGTTAACAAAATGTACATGGATTATATATGTGCAAATTACATTTTCTACATTAAAGTATTATTTAATTGAACTACCTTGTGACATTAAATTATAACCCATGTATACATAATATGTAAATATACATAGCCTATGTATTACTACTCTTCATGTTACCAAATGCTAAGATGTATTGGCTTGTCCATCAATGAGAGTCTAATTCCCTTCACGTGTATAGCTTGCAAGCCTAAGCCTACTCTTCTCCTTAAACTCAGCAATGTTCTAGCAAATGATAAACAAAGGAGTGGCTTTCATGATTGATTTCGACAACTAATCACCAACCCTTCATTAGCCATCAAACATTCCTGTAATCCGTTAGTTTGATTTGGGAAATAATTACATTGTCTGTGTAATAATTCTTCTATAAATATAGTCCCTCCTCTTCACAAATCAAATGCTGAGAATTTTCCTAAGTATAGAAGTGAGAGCAAATTATATATCAATGATATAATTCTAAGAAATTGAGAGAGTTCAGCTTAGCAAGCTCAATTCAAATAACATAGGTATACTACATTTCCTGTTCTTCATTCTTGTTCTCTGTCAAAACTCAAATTCTTGATTATGATGAATTAGATTGTAATTGGAGTATAGAATGCTTGTTTAAGTGTTACGTGAACTATTAAGTATGTTAGTATACAATGTGGCTTGATTTACCTTTAATTTTGTGAAGAAATTTTGAGGTTTGTCTTTCTTTCTGCCGAAGCAGAAGCTTTCAGCTCTGTCCAGGCAATGGCGCAGCTGCGCCCTATTTATACTGGGGTGTAGCGCAGCTGTGCCAAAACCTGCCTTTGAAATTGCTGGTCGAGACCCAGCGCAGCTGCGCTAGTAATGTTCCAGATTCTGACTCCTACTAAAAATTTGTTAGAGTGTAGTTAGTTAATATGGTTTAAACAAGTATGCTAATAGGTTTGACATGCCTATATGAGTACATTGAGATAACGTAAACATACTTTACTAGGATTGCATGCATGATTAATGAAAACTTACAGTTTTGAAATAAACTTAAAATTTTAAAAAGGAACTTTGTTATGTTAGACTCATGTTTGTATTTTGACTTTTGATGCATGTTCGTATGACCTAGAGAGGCATGAAAAACTTGTTGACTTGTGTATATATATTTCAGAATATAACATGTACATGTTCACCTTATTAGTGAACGATACTAACAAAATATGAGCTTTGAACGTGAACGTTGACATGTTATATTAAGATTTAGATTCTGATATTTATAGACATGTTTGATAGTGCTCTTAACCTCACTAATATATCATACATATATACATGCCATGTTAGATGCCATGAAAACTAGTTGAGCACAAGTGAAGCATGATTTAAGCTAGTAACAATACTAGTTATGCGTATATGAAATAGAAACTTGCAAGCATGCCTAAAACGAGTTATGTGATCACCTCATATGTTTAAAATGACAACATTGAGAGCTAATGTGATTTCATGACCTTGAATGGCCTTAAGATAATAAAGGTATTAACTTAGAACCTGTATCATGTAAAATTGAACGTGAAAGGCTGAACAAGCATGGAAGGACCCTTCAACATGTATATATGCTATGTGATATCGTATGTTGATGCTTGAATCCGATTCTTGACAGTTAACTTATAGTAATGCTATAACTTACTAAATAAAATATGTTTGGTATTGATTGTGGTCTTATGTGATAATAATGATATGCGAATACGTTTAACTCAAAAAGAGGAACGTTAAGGATAAAGGACAATAAAAGTTATATTAGTCGAGATTTATGAATTAGTATGATACTATACATGGTATGACTTTATAGTAAGGTTAAAGACTTAACTTATATGTGGATTGTATATATATAAGATAAAGTATGATGTTAAACTATATGGTTAATGGATATCATATATATACGTAACTATATTACGATAGGAATTCGAAAGTGTTGATTTACTTAACGTGGATAGACTACGCTTAAGGCAACTTCCCTAACTTACACTCTTTTATTGCGCAAGTATCCTATCCTTGTGTTTACTTTATTCAAGGAACATTGTAAGTAAGTTCCTAACCTTACACTTTATTGAGCATTCAATAAGCTTGTGCTATTATTGTCGTACAAGTAAACTATCAGAATTGCGAATCATGTTTCATAACTTAGTTACTTCGTGGACAAGATAAAGTCAATTTATATTCTTCGGACTTTAAATCTTAAGTTTTGGACTTATTAATGTTGCGATCTATGCCATTTGATTCATCTAGACTTATATTGTTAAAAGGCAACCCAAACCAATTGATTGGTGCGGGATCTTGTATTTGACTAAGATAAACAACCTTCTTTGAAGGGAAATTATATATTGTTGAGAGACCGACGTGCGCACTTTAGTACGATTGAACGATATGCATAACGTAGGGTACTTTAGGCTGATCATCTATTGTACTTACTTTTGTTAGATTATCGGTATATTACTGTTAATTCTAGTAGAAGTTCATAGTCCTTAGTGACTACTCAGTATTCAATTATCTTGAAATCTTGAATTGATTTAGCATTGAATCATATTGATATTATTCTGTCCTTAGCGACTGTTGTTGAGAACTGTTGATATTCTTGTTATTTTTAAACTATCATATCCTATTATACCTTTTGAGGTTCGAGAACTATATTACTCACCCTTATTGTTATATTACTTGTTGCTCATTTTTGCTTTCCCTAAAAAAAATTCAGTTAAGGTAAAGCAGGGTGGACCTTCAGGAGTCGATAAGGGCAAGGGCAAGGCTACCAACTAGCTAGCCCCTTTTATGTTCTAAATATCTTGATGTTGTATTATGTCTATTAAGATGATGTATTAAGATTGATTCTGAACTATGTTTAAGCTTAAGTTAGATTATGTAATAAGTCGTTATTTGATATCATTATGTAATCTATTAAAGACTGTAGGTTGCGAGACTTGGGGGAATAAATATAATAAATCATTGTATATTATTCTAGATTATCCACTGTGATTGTATGATTTTAGTTATTATTATATTATCGTGAGAAAGTGACGAACCAAATTTGAGAGACCAGTGGCGGTCCGAATTTGAGGGCGTCACAATGGTAAATCTTGTAGAAATGACCAAGAGGTTAAGGGTTCAAAACCCTCTAACTATAAATTAATATTTCTCTTTTTAAAGGAAGATGATGTAAGTACCATTTCAGCAGTCAACAGATGACCAGTCAATGCCACATCAGCAGTTGACCAGGCAACAGTTGACCAGTCCTCGCCACATCAGCAGTCAGCGCCACATCAGCAGTTGATTAGTCAATAGTCAACGTTTGACCGTGGACTTTGACTTTTTTTAAGTAAAAAAAATCTGCTGTTTCAAAAAAAATTGCATAAAAAAAATAATTTTACACAAACAATTATGCCCAATTAAATTGTTCTAAACACATATCAAATCTGAACGATTAAAAACTTGCATAAAGGTTTGGCTCTGATGCCACTATTAGGTTTGTATGAAATTATGGCGCAATCAAATTGCAAAAATTAGCGAAAGCATGGTAAATCAGAGTTTTAAAATTTTACAAACTATATACCTGGATCATCCTTTATGCACATTTATTAATTAAAATAAAATAGATGGAGATTAGATTCATACCCTCGTAGAAACTAACTTCCTCAGATACGAGTTCAACTCCAATTCCTTTTCGCGATCAACTTGAATCCACCGGGTTGATTCCTTCCTTTAATCAACGTTAGCCACCCAAGTGTTTGGCCTCTAGAGGTGATCCATCAATAAAGAATAAGAATTCAAGAAGAAGGGTGTTTGGCTAAACCCTAGTTTCATTCTCTCTAGAAAAGGAGTGATCTCCCTGATGAGTAGGTTAAAAACGTTCTAAATCGGTATTTCTTAGCTTGATATCTTGTTATTACATAAGTAGTTCATGTTACTTTTCATGTTTTGTGTGAATTTGCAGACAAGGAGCGTAGTTGGGCAAATGGGAAGAAAACAGGCTGAAAGGATGGATCTCACACTCAAGCGCGGGGCGCGCTGGATTTGTACTAAGCCGAGTGATGGGTGCGCAAGACCAAAGAGGAGTCCCTGGTAGGCTAGTGCGGGCGCGCCATTTGTGAAGGGAACTCAGGCGCGGGGCGCGCGGGGCAGACGGATCTGATGAGGATTTGGTCATTCAAAACATCAAGTTGAGCTGGAAAAGAATTACAGACTTACCTATTTGTATTAGGGTTTTTTAGACTATAAATATAAGCTATTATCTTAGTAGTAAATCATCTTGTGATCTAGGAATTCTTGGAGGCTATTCAGACCCTAATTTTGAAGAATAAAGGCATGTCAGGCTAAATTACTCAATTCAATTCTAAAGGGATGTTGAACCTTATTTACAATTAGTGGTTTGATCAAGTTTATATTATTTATTCTTTCGTATGTGAGATTTATTATGATTATCTACATAAACTTTCTTGTATGTTATTCAATTGACTAATTTGGTTTCTGCAGGATTAAATTAGTAAATTGATATCATCTGCTAGATTAAAATATATATTAAGAAAACGATGTATATCTAATCATAAGTAGCAATTAATGATATTTGATTGTGGTCAAGCTTTTGAATATTATTAAGATTTTCAGAAGATAAGTTAAATAATTCCTGATTGTGTAATTATTGCTTGAAATAATCTAATTCTCATTCTTCATGCTTCTATCTTATTAAATCTAGACTGATAGTTCTAGGTTGTATGATAGTTAGGATCTTTTGTTGGCGATCGTCGCATTAGATTTACACGTAAGGAGAATTTTGGATAATTAGCGATCGCGGTTATCTAGGGTTATTAATCTCATTGAAAGATAAATAGTGTAAACACTTGGTTGATCCATACTTGTGAAAAAGGGATATTGAACTGAAGAATTTAAGCTTTTTACTCATTGATATTTCTTTTAAATTCACTTTCGTTAATTCAACTATTGAAATTAAAAATCCCCAATTCATTAGAAAATACTTGGATAACTATAAAACAAAACACCTTTTGTGGGATCGATCCTTACTTATTACTATACTAATTCTTGAGTTAGTAGAATAGAAGTAAGGTAAATTTTGTAGTGCTAGACGACAGCTACCACTCACAACTCTTTAAATTAAAAAGTCTAACCTTGTTCCACAATAGGACTTTTTTATTTATAGATATAGGCAACCCTCTTAAATAATTTAGGATTAGGGTTTTATATTATTTAATTAAACTCTTTTAATTAGTTAGGTTTTTCAATCCTATTAGAAATAATTAAACTCTTTTAATTAATTAACCTCCTAAACTTATTAGGAATATATATATGAAAGAGAGAGAGAGAGGATTCCAAAATGCACAACTCCAAATATTGCAAATTAGAAACACCATTATAATTTTATTCGACCTTGGCCAAGGATTCATGGGTTATCATTTATCGAATCATACAGGATATATCTCTTCTTTTACTAGAAGCGGTAGTGTGACGCCCCCAAATCCGAGTCCCTTTAATTACCACGAATCCGGTGCAGTCACGATACTACTATCATCGAACTATTACATCTTTTAATCATTAGTAAAAGAATACAACTTTGTGTATTACAATTTAGCATATAAATTCTATTCATATCCAAGATCTCGTCTTTACATCATATTCAATGTTACTAAAATGCGGAATAACTTAAACTTTTCAATATCCTTTGAATAAATTTTTCTTATTGATTTCATAACTTGAATCAATTACAATTCTCGAATCAACTATAAAATATGATTCAGTCTATTTGAGTTATCGTATAAACGTTTGCAACTGAACTCGATATCCTCTATGTATTAACTAATACATCTTTACAATACAACAAGTATTAAACATCGTAAGTATATATCAAGCACGCTCCTAGAACCTGAACGTGGTTCAAGTAATAATCTAAATAGTATTTTTCATTGCGATACTATCTATCTTTATCAATCAAGAAGCACGAAATCTTTACCGTGAATCCTTAACCTGCAAAGGTGGTTATTTGCAAGAGTGAGCTCGACAGCTCAGCAATTCTAACAGTTTTCATGCATCACATAGCATACAACATCATACTCAGTTCATGCATTTATAAACAATTTATATTTACTACGCGTGTTACTTTCACATAACAAGTATATCATCAAAGATCAACTTTCAATCTTATTTATATCTCATATACAGTCCATATATAATTTCACATTATCACAACATAATATAATTCAACTAACAATTATTGAATTCATATATCAAATAGGAACTGAAAGACTTGCCTGATGCGTAGTTTAACAACTACGACTTAACTGCTTAAGAATATCTGCACTTCGTGTAATCCTACACAGTTATATTAACCATAGAGATCACACTCATTAGTTATATGTATCCATACATTCTCAATATAATAATAAAGGTTACATTGTTGTCTAACTTGGTTCTTAGAACCTTCGTCTCACTTTCTTATCGTATTCTTAGAATAGCTATGTACGTATAAGTATACTTTAACCATACGTACTTACTACCATTCTCTACATACACATGCCCGTCTACCACTAATCTATTTACATATAGCTAGTGTAGTCCATCTTTTGAGTTAATCATTCTCATATATCATTACTAACATATAAGACCATAACAAAGCAAATATACTTTATTAACCGTCGAAATTAGATTCAAGTATTAACATATGATCTCACATAGCATGTATACCTATTAAAAGGCACTCCCATGATTGTCTAACCTTTCTAAGTTCAATCTTTCATGATATAGGTCCTAAGTCAACATTTCAACAATTTAAGGCCACTCGAGGTCATGAACATCTCAAAGTTCATCATGCTAGCTCTTTAAACACATAAAGTATTCATGTAACTCATGTTGGGCATGTTCATGAATATTCATATTTCATACATGTATCTTTCATAGTTATTAGTTTAAAAACATGCTTCGTTTATCACTTTAAAACATGCTTGAACTCATGCTTGGTTAGTTGTCAATATATCCAATCACATACAAATCATATTTAGAGATGTAATAAACACAAACATGACATCTTAAATCTATAGAATCTAGCTACTCATACTTAATGCAACTTGATTTGAAAATATATTCAAGTTCGCCTTTGAAATCATTTTAAACTTGAACGATACAATTCGACACATACATAACAACTTTAAAGCTCTTATCATATGTAGTTAAGGCATGTTAACATCTTCACAAGATCAGAACGTTCATCATGTATTCATGTTTATAAGGTTACTAACTTAAGTTTGAAATCTAGCATGCTCATTCTATATCCACTTCAAAGTTATATGATTTTTATATTGGTGCCTTAAGCTAATCAAATTTATGTCTCAATGGTCACTACTAAAGTCATAGCACCACATAACGAGATTAACAATACTTAGTAAGCATGCTCGTGCGTATACTACTCATGTATACTTTTGTCACATAGTCTATGCTTTAGAAATTTATTTTCTATGAATAAGCGTGTATAGGTGATATTCATATGTGATGCTCATGTTATGTCAAGGTACATATCCATACATATGAAACTTGATTTCATGCATGTCTAAGTTATTTACACAAGCTACAAATATCAGAACGCATATATGATATGTTCATAACAAGTACACTTTAAAAAATTCTAAGTTTATTTGTAAACTTTAAATCCTTTCATCCCATAACACATACTATCATGGCAATGACACATAAGTAGTACTAGGAAGCTTATAATATGGGTTAATACCAGTTTCCATGCTTGACCAAAGGGTACCAACAAGTTATCACATAGCAAGCTACTGCAGAAAATAGAAAACAAAATCCAGGACCCTGCGCAGCTACGCAGCTCCCAGGCATAAACCCGGTGCAGCTGCGCCGGTGTCCGGCCAGTCCAGGAATTGTTCTGCTTCGGCAGAAACTAGCCCAAACTCAGAATTTTCTTATGAGTATCATTCTAAACATGTTATAACACATTGCTAACATGCTTATAACTCATTTGACAATCTAACATACATGTTCTATAATTCAATTAACATCTAATTCACATAATTGAGGACTTAGATTTTCAAAAATAATGAACATGAATGAAATTTATACCTTTGCAATAGAAAGCAGTTTGCTGCTAAACCACTCTCTTGCTAACAACTCACAAAACTCTCCATTTTATACTTAGCAAAATTTCTCAGCAAATCAATTTAGAAGGAGATGGCTTGTATTTATAGAGAAATCATTAAACAGAAAATGCATATATTCATCAAATTAAACCAATAGGAATGCTAGTTTGTACAATGAATAAGAGAGAGTTGGTGAGAGTTGTTGGAACTCATCATGAATTCCTCACCCTTGCTCATTATTTGCTATGGAATGCTGAGTTTGAGAGCAATAGGGAGTAGACTAGCTTGGAGCATATCACGTGAAGGAGAATTGTGACTATCATTATGGGACAAGGCATTGTATCTCAGCAACTTGCTTATAATTAACACATACTAATGTTATATATATATATATATATATATATAAATATATATATATATAGTCTACCACTTACTAAGGCTATGTCACACTTCATTTCATAAACACATAGGTTATAAATGGGGTTACCATGTAATCCTAATAAATAAATACTACTATTATGTAGTAAATTTTAACTCACACATATAAAATCCATGTATAATTCATCCCACCGGATATAATTCTTTCGGGTACCATCACAGTGTATTGTCTCCTTTATTATTAAATTTCATTAATTCAATAATTGTTTACCATATATTCATGATATATTATTTTATTGTATACTTAATATACACATTGTCATACTCACATTTCATGTAACTCACATAGTTTAATTAGTCTTGATACATGATCCCTATATATAGTATAGTCACATAAACACTTACTATATAGTCTATATATAATATATAGCTATATTAATGCGTCACATTGCATTATACTTAATAAAGATAACTACCATGTATTAAAGGTTAAATTATTGCATGCTTGCATAAACAATTAAATAAATATAACCGCATTATATTTATAAATAATTACACGGTTATGTTTTACTATGCTCAATAATAATAACTTCTCACGTTATCGATTAATTAACATTTATATGATTAATTATCACTTTAAACAAATATAAATCTTATTATATTTATAAACAAGTTGCTTATTATTATTCTATTATTTGCAATAATAATAATCAACACATCATCATTTAATTCTCATTAATATTCTATTTCTCATAATAGCAATAACGATTAATATTTCATTAATCGTTCACGTAGAAATTCTTTCATTAATATAATTTCGATTATATTTATAATCAATTTCCTTATTATTATATTACCACTAGTCATAATAATAAAGTAATATACTATAACAATTAATATAGATTAATTGTTTACTTAAAAAATCTTCCATCCTTGAATTAATTAATTCATCAACGAATCTACTATCGTGCCACACAAGGCATCTCCCACAAGCTTAATCTTAAGCTTATTATTATTCTCATCACTTACTCATCTCTCACCACATTACTACTTATAACATGTTCAATTAAATTAGAACTATTAAGTCCAAGGTCCACATATAAATATATTACAAATAGAATATTCAAATATTATTTATAACACTTACGGTACTATAGAAACTCAAGTTATTAAAATAACTTAGTTTCCTTTTATAAATTAAACTCCCTTGAAAAATACATTAGAAATTATGTATTTTGCCATAACATAAATATTATGTTTTCTCCGAATAAAGACATTCATTATTAGAAAATAATTTACTTATTGTCTCATGATATTATTCTTAATATAATATCAAATAACTATATGTACGACACATGTACATATATTATATATAGAAAATAGATAATAAGTTTATTTTCTATTATAATAAATTGTTTCCATCAATTTAATTACATATAGCAAATACGTTTTAATATATTTACTATATTAACCAATCACACCTCATACAAAAACATATAAGGTAATATTATTATTCAAAAATAATATTTCTTCCTTTTATTAAAATAATTCAATATTAGAGATTATTTTAATACCCTTTATTAGAAATATATAATAATTAGTTCTCTTTCTTTTTTATAAATTGTTCCCAAAATAATTTCTTCAAATATTCATTTAAAGATATAATTATTTCCATTTCTCTTTAATAACGTATATATATATATATATATATATATATATATATATATATATTTATTAATGTTATTCGTACACTAGACTTTCTCACATATTACCATTCTATATAAAAAGTAGCAACTATAATCATATATTCAACGCATATATTAATCTATTTCTTTACTTAAGTAATTAAACACTGCACCATATCATTAAGGTTCAATATTAACATTATATTATTCCCTAATATAACTCTCAAATTAAATTAACTAATATTTATTCCTATTAGTTAATTCCCTGAACTAACTCATGTATCACTATCCAAACCCATTCATGGATAGCTTAAGATTTATCAGTAACCTATATTATAAGCATACTAGTTATTAATACACATACACAAGAATATGGTGATTATACATTAAGGATACTTAATGTCACCAACTTACTATGATAAAATAATTCTATAAATTATTTAATATCGATAGGATTTATCCACCTCCTTTATCTCAACTGAATCGTCTGTATGATAAGTAACAAATATATATTAATAATATATTTATAAATCACAAAAACACATACCACATAGTCCATATTACCCTATGTAACATAATACTATATACCTCATATCACATATATATACTCTTATTCGAACCCATCTCATAGTTTAAGAATTTTATTTATTAAATCCTTATTTAATAATATCTGAAAATTCGGGTTCTCACAGGTAGATTCTTTATTGATCAGTCATTATCTCCATATATAACTTATTACACCCAAGCATACCCTTTGATATACCATAAGGGTCTTAAGGAATAAGTCAAAGTATAATTCATTATACACAAGATACTATGATGATCAATTAGAACAATTCTAATCTTATTTAAATAAATAAATTAAACTAATAATCTATTTAAATAAATAATATTTATTCTATAATAGGGGCAAGCCTCCCTAGCGATCAATGACTTTCCAGTTAATATAGATTTTAACATTAATTATAAAAGAACTTGTGAGTAAATAGTTATCGTATAATTCAATCCTTCCACCATACAATATCCCAATTAAATATAAGAAATGGAATTACTGTAAAGTCTTATTTTATTTAATTATATGTATTTCGATCAGAAAATGCACAACTCCAAATAATGTAAATTAGAAACTCCTTTTTAATTTCATTCTGCCTTGGCCAAGGACAACTGGGTTGTAATTTAACGAATCACATAGGACATATCTCTTCTTTTACTATAAGTGGAAGATTCTTTATTGATCATTCATTATCTTTATATATAACTTATTACACCCAAGTATACTCTTTGATATAACCTAAGGGTCTTAAGGAATAAGTCAACGTATCATTCATTACACACAAGATACTATGATGATCTCAAGTTCAAGGATCACTTGTACTACTATCACATTAGGAATTCCTATTGACAGGCGAATAAAACTCCATTAGGTATTCCTTAGCGAGTCACGTTCAGTGTACTTACTCTCCAATAAGCACCTACATACTTGGTTTAGTGTCTCCACACAAATGATCATGATATCAATCATCCTCATCCAATGAGTAAGCAACATATGTACCAATCTATCCCGATTTACTAATCCCCTTGCTAGTAATCCAACGATTGGGAACTATTTTTGTTTTAAGCTTTCTAAGAATTTAGATCTCATTAGAATGATCAACATCATGATTCTAAAAGCATTGCTTAAAACTATGGATTATTTACGTATTATAAAAACAGCATCATGTAGATAATTAAATGCCTTTAATAAATGAATACTTTTATTAATAAATAAATAAGATCGTTTCCAAAGTATATGCTTTATCAACATACATGATTGGCTTGTATGCATACTACTTTCAATCTCCCACTTGCACTAAAGTCAGTCGCCATGGTATCTCATACCCATCTTCTCTAAGTGACGATCAAACTACTATTGTGTTAAATGTTTAGTAAATGGATCTGCAATGTTGTCTTGAGAGTCTACATGCTCCAAGGTGACGTCTCCTCTTTCAATGATCTTCCTGATTAAGTGAAATCGCAGCAACACGTGTTTGGATTTCTGATGAGACCTGGGTTCCTTAGCCTGCGCAACATCTTCAGTGTTGTTACAATATAATGGGACTGCTCCTCCAATGCTAGGAACCACAACAAGTTTTGTTATGAACTTCTTCATCCAAACAGCCTCCTTTGCAGCTTCACATGCAGCTATGTACTCTGCCTCTGTCACTGAATCAACAACTATTTGCTGCTTGGAACTTTTCCAACTTACTACGCCACCGTTTAAGGTAAATATATACCCCGAAATGGATTTACCGTCATCTTGGTCCGTTTGAAAACTTGAGTCTATGAAGCCCTCGATTTTTAATTCAGACCCACCATAGGCAAGAAATACATCCTTAGTCCTTCGTAAGTAGTTTAGGATATTTTTCACTACCTTCCAGTGTTCTTCTCCAAGATTTAACAGATATCTTCTTGTTACACTAAGTGCATGAGCAACATCTGGTCTAGTACATATTATACCGTACATGATAGATCCTATTGCTAAAGCATACAAAATCTTACTCATACGATCTCTCTCCTCAGGTGTCTTTGGGGCCTGTTTCTTGGAGAGATGTATTCCATGGCTCATCAGCATGAGACCTCTTTTGGAATCTTCCATGCTAAAACTCTTTAGCATCGAGTCAATGTACGTTCCTTGGGATAAGCCAAGCATCCTTTTAGATCTACCTCTATAGATCTTTATCCCCAAAATATAGGATGCTTCTCCCAAGTCCTTCATTGGAGAAGTGTTTAGATAACCAGATTTTAATTGATTGTAGCATAAGAATGTCATTCCCTATCAGTAATATATCATCAACATATAATACAAGGAATAAAACAGCGCTCCCCCTAACCTTCTTATACACACATGGTTCATCCTCATTTTTATTAAAATCAAACTCTTTGATTGTCTCATCAAAACGGATGTTCCATCTACGAGAAGCTTGCTTGAATCCATAAATGGATCGTTGCAGCTTACAGACTTGATTTGTTCTAACCTTTGAAATAAATCCCTCTGGTTGTGTCATATAAACATCCTCCTCAAGTTTCCCATTGAGGAAGGTCGTTTTCACGTCCATTGGCCAGATCTCATAGTCGTAATAAGTTGTAATCGCAAGCAAAATCCGAATGGACTTCAGCAAAGCTACTGGTGAGAAGGTTTCATCATAGTCAACTCATTGTCTCTATTTGAAACCTTTTGCAACCAGTCAGGCCTTATAGGTCTCCACCTTTCCGTCTGCTCCAGTCTTTTTTTGAAAGACCAGTTTACACCCAATAGGCTTAATGCCTTCAGGTGGTGAAACCAAAGTCCATAATTGGTTCTCATCTATGGAGTCAATCTCAGACTTCATGTCTTTAAGCTATTTTCCTGAATCTTTATTACTCATATCTTGTTCGTAATTCAATGGAACATCATCATTCATGATGTATACCTCATTGTCATCCTCTATAACAAATCCATACCTCTCAGGTATCTTCGGTTCTCTTCTAGATTTACGAATAGGGTGTTGTACAGTAGGTTCATCCACTTGGTCAGGTACCTGACTTTGATCCGTAGTAATTTGTGATTCTTGAACTTCTTCAAGATATATCTTACTCCCACTAACCCCTTCATGGATAAACTCCTTTTCCAAGAAGGCAGCATGTTTTGGCAACAAACACCTTTTGATCAGTTGGATGATAGAAATAATACCCTAAAGTTTCTTTAGGATATCCCACAAATCTACATTTGTCTAATATAGCCTGTAGCTTATCATTTTCAAACTTTTTAACATAAGCTGGACAACCCCAAGTCATGTCTTTAAGCTATTTTTCTGAATCTTTATTACTCATATCTTGTTCGTAATTCAATGGATCATCATCATTCATGATGTATACCTCATTGTCATCCTCTATAACAAATCCATACCTCTCAGGTATCTTCGGTTCTCTTCTAGATTTACGAATAGGGTGTTGTACAGTAGGTTCATCCACTTGGTCAGGTACCTGACTTTGATCCGTAGTAATTTGTGGTTCTTGAACTTCTTCAAGATATATCTTACTCCCACTAACCCCTTCATGGATAAACTGCTTTTCCAAGAAGGCAGCATGTTTTGGCAACAAACACCTTTTGATCAGTTGGATGATAGAAATAATACCCTAAAGTTTCTTTAGGATATCCCACAAATCTACATTTGTCTAATTTAGCCTGTAGCTTATCATTTTCAAACTTTTTAACATAAGCTGGACAACCCCAAGTTTTAACATGCTTAAGATTTGGTTTTCTCTTTTTCCATATCTCATATAAAGTCCTTGGGCCGGATTTGGTAGGCCCCTTGTTAAGTAGGTATGCAGCCGTTTCTAGGGCATAACCCCAAAAGGAAATTGAAAGATCAATAAAACTCATCATAGAACGAACCATATCCAACAATGTTTAATTTCTCTTTTCAGATACCCCATTTAATTGTGGTGTACCTGGTGGAGTCTATTGTGAGATTATACCATTATCTTTGAGACAATTGAGAAACTCACCACTTAAGTATTCTCCACCTCGATCTGATCGAAGAATCTTAATACTTTTGCCAGTTTGTTTCTCTACTTCACTTATGAACTCTTTGAACCTTTTAAATGATTCAGATTTGTATTACATTAAGCACACATATCCAAATCTTTGAGTGATCATCAGTGAAAGTAATAAAATAAGAATACCCTCCCCATGAATTCGTTGTCATAGGTCCACAAATGTCTGTGTGAACCAACGCTAACAACTCTGTAACTCTTTCTCCTTTTCGACTAAAAGGAGATTTAGTCATTTTACCCATGAGACAAGATTCACAAGTTGGATATGATTCATAATCAGATCGCTCTAAGAGTCCATCCATATGCAACTTGAATAATCGTGTTTCATTGATATGACCGAGTCTACAGTGCCACATATAGGTATAATTAACATCATCTCTTTTCCTTTTCTTAGTGTTGTCCAATTTATATGATGACAATTAACGCGCAAGTATACGCGGTCAACAAGTAATAAATTGTAAGTACATATATCGTTCCCACGAGGAATTAACGGATAAAAGGTCGCCAAGGCACTAGCACATAATCATTTCGGTCTTATTTAAATGAGCGGTAAAGAGATGGAATTAAAACTACATTAACTAGGCAAGAAATTAAACTTAAATTAAATAATCCTAGGGTAAAATCAGATAATGAAGATAAGAGATCCCAAATTCCCCTAATGATTCGTCTAAGTCGACACACTTCCAATTAGGTCAAATCAATCGCAATACATTATTAGCCGAGAACACGAAAGTGAGAGATGGCCATCTTTCGATGCACCGAATCCATAAAACATACAATCCACAGATGATAGACGCATATGAACACCCACATTACCTAAATCACTATATGTCTATGTGATTTACAAATAAATAGGGTTTAAGGCCAAGTTCTCTATTGACTACGAGTGACGCTTCGGTATATGTCTATCCTAAGCACAAATCATAAGTCCAATGCCATGTGAACCTACAATCGCCCGCTACTACGATTAGATCTAAACCTATATTTCGTCTTTCAATCTCACATAGGTTATCACAGTAATTGGTCGCTAATCAATTAAGCAATGAAAGCATGAATCGCAATAGATAAGCACATAGCAATAAATAAGAACCAACATGGAAGGTGAATCAACATCAACTACTCAAAAGGTTCTATTGGAATCTCAAAATATAATCTAAGTCATAGAAAACTCAAATATATTATCCACAAGTTAATTATACATTATCCGAATACACAATGATAGCAAGGAGAGTAAAGAGATAGAGAATGAAAATCTTCGTTCATTCTCCAAGCTTGGATCTTGATGATATCACTTGCTTCAATCTTCTTCTCTAATCTAACCCTAGAATCTAACTAACTAACTAAACCCTAATCTAACACTAATCTACTCCTTATCTAGATAAGTAATTGAAAGAGAAGGAAAAGAGAAACTAGGGCTTAGGGCCAAATATTACTCCCTAATGGAGATGCCGAGAAAATGAGGGCAAAAGCCCTAATATAAGCCTTCTCCCGATCTGCTAAGTCAAAAGTTAGACTTGGTTAAGCTGGGAGTCTGCGCGGCTGCGCGACATTTGGCTTTGGTCTTGGCGTGGCCGTGCAAGCACAAAAACTAGGACTCTGGTATGGGGATTGGATCAGGCGTGCAGCTGTTGTGCTTGGACCCGGCGCGGCCGCGTGGGCCTTGACTTGATGCTGGTGCAGGGCTTCTTCTGCTGCTATTTGGTTTTCGCTTCCTTGCACACTTGGGCATTGCTGCACTTCATTCCCCCATTCTAATGCTTGACTTCATGTATTTCAATGTCCTCATTCCATTCTTGCTTCATTTGTCATCATTATGTCCTTTTAAGCTCAATTTGCCCCCGGAGAGTTCCTAAACATGTAAATCTCAAAAGCAAGCAAAAACGCATTAAACACACAATGATACTTGAGTTCAAGCAACAGAACAGGCTAGAAAAGATAAGAATAAGTGGTCATAAAAACCACTTATCAAATACCCCCAAACTTAAGCGTTGCTTGCCCTCAAGCAACCAAAACAAAACTATACATAATATGCAATCCAATATCTACACTGTATTCAACCTACACTATCATGAATGCAAATCCAAGTCTTAGTCAGAAGTGAACTTTCACAGCAGTGCCTCAGAAAACCACAAGATAATCAAACAGATAAGCTACCCCAGACAAGACCATAAGGCATATTCTGTAAATCCAAAGCTGTCAGCGCTGATGTATTGCGCGTTTTGTGCCTAGCAACCATTGGACATGATTTCAGATAAATAACTCACATACTATGCTTCTTAGGGGGAAATCAAGTTTCAACTCAAGGAAAGCAGTAAATCATATAAGTTCTAACTAAAACCATGTATTACTGAAGTTAAGAGTCAACAGGGGGATTTTATTAAGCTTTTATTGCTCACGAGGGCGTATTCGCACTTTCTCGTGTACACATTCGACCGTGCAATGCCTAGTCCTCTTAGACTTTTTAATGATATCCATGTAGCGAGCTTTCGACCAACGACTCCCAGACTAGATGGCCTTAGGGAGCTGGGTGTCGAGACACATCGAGGGCTTACTTGCTCGAATATCAAAGGCCACATAACTCGACGTAGCCGAAGTGTTTATTCTATTTTTTTTCTTTTTCTGAATCCTTTTATTTTGTTTTCTTTTCTTTTTCATAGGGGAGTGCGTCTTACGCTCCATCTCCCCAAATATCATGCAAAACCCCTGTTTTCCCCTAAACTTAAGTTTTTAAAAAATCTTAGTTATTATTACATGAGAACTGACATTCTTTCATTCAAATATAGATTTCCCACCAGAAGACAAGTATGTGAAAATTTAAACTTCACATGTCATGTTGGTTACTCTTTCGTGATAACTGGCCACACAGTATCTGACAGATAATGATTTACGTATATGACAGTATTTTCAAGCTTAAGTCTCAAATCCGTTCAAGATCAAGTGATTTCAGTTTCCTTACAGGCCAACTACATAACTAACCAACTGAAACTGGATTCATGCAGTATGCTCTAAAACAGAATGCAAAAATAAAACAAAATTTTTAAAATTTTGACAAATTTTTAACAAAATATGACCTAAGATGCAATTATATGAACTAACACAACATGAAATGAACTAACTACATGCAAAACAAAACCAATACCCCCAAACTTAAAATGTTCAATGTCCTCATTGAAGGTAAAGGTAAAAAGAAAAACTCCCCTAGTCGGCTTTGTCTACACTAAATGAAATGATGTGGCGCTCAGTTCCTGCTGAGTTTTACTTTAAGTCTGAGACACACTTCATGATGCGCCCTTCCCCAGATTTCTGATATGCAGCCTGTTTAATGCATTAAGGATGGGGCGTTTGACTTTGATTCATTCCAGCACTTAAACCTGAGAAAGGCACTCAACATTTATTAAGCCCACTTAACTATCAAAAGTAAATAATAACAATTTACATTAAGAGAATTAAACATGGAAAGATATTTGCATTTAAATTCCCAAAAATTCTCTAAGTGCGTATACGCAATGTGCAAGTGTATCAAAATATGTGCCATAAGTTTCATAGTCCCAAAAAGATATGCACTAATGCCTAAGTCCAAAATGTTGGGTTTGTACGAAATCGTGACGCAATCAAATTGCAAAAATTAGCAGAAGCATGGTATATCAGAGTTTTAAAAAAAAAATTACAAAACCATTACCCGGATCATCCTTTATGCAAATTATTAATTTAAAACGATAAATAAGAAGTTATGGAATCACACCCTTGTAGAACGAAGCTTCCACAGGTACGAGTTCAACTCCTTGTTCTTCGTGATCCCCTTGAATTTCCGAGCTAGATTCCTTCCTTTGATCAACGTTAGCCACCTAAATGTTTGGCCTCTAGAGGTGATCCACCAAGGAAGAGGAATTATCAAGAAGGAGGGTGTTTGGCTAAACCTTAGTTTTCTATCCTTTATAGAAAAGGAGTACTCTCCAACAATTGGAATTGTATCAACTGTTATCTATTATAAGACTCCTCTTATATAGATATTGATCAACCCTTCTAATCCTATTAGACATGGGATTTCTTTTAATTAATTAAACTCCTTTAATTAATTTAGGCTTCCCACCACATGGGGAATAATTAATTAAATTCATTTAATTAATTTGTCTCCTAATCTTATTAGGAATAAATGAGAGTACTAATATTAAATTAATTACTAAACTCGTTTATAAATTAAAATAATAATAATTGTAATAATATTAATAAGACTCCTCTTATTAATTTATATTTAATATTTCCAAAATATTAAATAATAAACATTAAGCTATTTAATTTATTCTATCACTATAGATTAAATTAATTACACTTAATGCATTATTACGATTATGCCATTACCTTCTTAAATAATTATTTTTTCTTTTATGGTGTGACCCTTTAAGTTCTCTATATTAAACAGGTTGTAAATAAATCAATTAGAACAATTCTAATCTTATTTAAATAAATAAATTAAACTAATAATTTATTTAAATAAATAATATTTATTCTACAATAGGGATAAGTCTCCCTAGCGATCAACGACTTTCCAGATAATATAGATTTCAATATTAATCATAAAAGAACATGTGAGTAAATAGTTACCATACAATTCAATCCTTCCACCATATAATGTCCCAATTAAATATAAGACATGAATTTACTGTCAAGTCTTATTTTATTTAATTATATGTATTTCGATTAGAAAATGCACAACTCCAAATAATGCAAATTAGAAACTCCTTTCTAATTTCATTTTACATTGGCTAAGGATTCCTGGGTTGTCATTTAACGAGTCACATAGGACATATCTCCTCTTTTACTATAGGTGATAGATTCTTTATTGATCATTCATTATCTCCATATGTAACTCATTATACCCAAGCATACCCTTTTATATAACCTAAAGGACTTTAAGGAATAAGTCAAAGTATAATTCATTACATACAAGATACTATGATGATCTCAAGTCCAAGGATCACTTGTACTACTATCACATTAGGAATTCCTCTTGACAGGCGAGTAAAACTCCATTAGGTATTCCATAGCGAGTCACGTTCAGTGAACTTATTCTCCAATAAGCACCTAAATGCTTGCTTTAGTGTCTCCACACAAATGATCATGAGATCAATCATCCTTATCCAATGAGCAAGCAACATATGTACCAATCTATCCGGATTTACTAATCCCCTTTTTAGTAATCCCATGATTGGGAACTATTTTAGTTTTAGAGCTTTCTAAGAATTTAGATCTCATTAGCATAATCATCATCATGATTCTAAAAGCATTGCTTAAAACTATGGGTTATTTACGTATTATAAAAACAGCACCATGTAGATAATTAAATGCCTTTAATAAATGAATATTTTATTAATAAATAAATAAGATTGTTTACAAAGTACGTGCTTTATCATAATACATGATTGGCTTGTATGCACACTACTATCAATCTCCCACTTGCACTAAAGCCAATCGTCATGGTATCTCATACCCATCTTCTCTAAGTGAAGATCGAACTGCTGTTGTGTTAAATCTTTAGGAAATGGATCTGTAATGTTGTCTTGAGAGTCTACACGCTCTAAGGTGACGTCTCCTCTTTCAATGATCTCCCTGATCAAGTGAAATCGCCGTAACACGTGTTTAGATTTTTTATGAGACCTTGGTTCCTTAGCCTGTGCAACTGCTCCTGTGTTGTCACAGTAAACGGGAACTGCTTCTCCAATGCTAGGAACCACACCAAGTTCAATTATGAACTTCTTCATCTAAACAGCTTCCTTTGCAGCTTCACTTGCAGCTATATACTCTGCCTCTGTCACTGAATCAGCAACTGTTTGCTGCTTGGAACTCTTCCAACTCACTGCGCCTCCGTTCAAGGTAAAAACATACCCCGAAACAGATTTACTGTCATCTTGGTCCGTTTGAAAACTTGAGTCTGTGAAGCCCTCGAGTTTTAATTCAGACCCACCGTAGACAAGAAAATTATCCTTAGTCCTTCTCAAGTATTTTAGGATATTCTTCACTGCCTTCCAGTGCTCTTCTCCTGGATTCGACTAGTATCTGCTTGTTACACTAAGTGCATGAGCAACATTCGGTCTAGTACATATCATACCGTACATGATAGATCCTATTGCAGAAGCATAAGGGATCTTACTCATACGGGCTCTCTCCTTAGATGTCTTTGGGGCCTGTTTCTTGGAGAGATGTATTCCACGGCTCATCGGCATGAGACCTCTTTTGGAATATTCCATGCTAAATCTCTTTAGCATTGCATCAATGTACGTTCCTTGGGATAAACCAAGCATCCTTTTAGATCTATCTCTATAGATCTTTATCCCCAAAATATAGGATGCTTCTCCCAAGTCCTTCATGGAGAAGTGTTTAGATAACCAGATTTTAATCGATTGTAGCATAGTAATGTCATTCCCTATCAGTAATATATCATCAACATATAATACAAGGAATGAAACTGCGCTCCCACTAACCTTCTTTTACACACATGGTTCATCGTCGTTTTTGATAAAATCAAACTCTTTGATTGTCTCATCAAAACGAATGTTCCATCTACGAGAAGCTTGCTTCAATCCATAAATGGATCGTTGCAGCTTACAGACTTGATTTGTTCCAACCTTTGAAACAAATCCCTTTGGCTGTGTCATATACACATCCTCCTCAAGTTTCCCATTGAGGAAGGTCGTTTTCACGTCCATCTGCCAGATCTCATAGTCGTTATAAGCTGCAATCACAAGCAAAATCCGAATGGACTTGAGCATAGCTACTGGTGAAAAGGTTTCATCATAGTCAACTCCTTGTCTTTATTTGAAACCTTTTGCAACCAGTCGGGCCTTATAGGTCTCTACCTTGCCGTTCGCTCCAGTCTTTCTTTTAAAGACCCATTTACACCCAATAGGCTTGATGCCTTCAGGTGGTGAAACCAAAGTCCATACTTTGTTTTCATACATGGAGTCCATTTTGAATTTCATGGCTTCAAGCCATTTTCCTGAGTCTTTATTACTCATAGCCTGTTCGTAATTCAATGGATCATCATCATTCATGATGTGTACCTCATCGTCATCCTCTATAACGAATCCATACCTCTCAGGTATCTTCGGTACTCTTCCAAATTTACGAACAGGGTGTGGTATAGTAGGTTCTTCTACTTGGTCAGGTACCTGACTTTGATCCGTGGTAATTTGTGGTTCTTGAACTTCTTCAAGATATATCTTACTCCCACTGACCCTTTCATGGATAAACTCCTTTTCCAAGAAAGCAACATGTTTCGCAGCAAACACCTTTTGATCAGTTGGATGATAGAAATAATACATTAAAGTTTCTTTAGGGTATCCCACAAATCTACACTTATCGGATTTAGTCTGTAGCTTATCATTTTCAAAATTTTTGACATAAGCTGGGCAACCCCAAGTCTTAACATGCTTAAGATTTGGTTTCCTCCCCTTCCACATCTCATATGGAGTCTTTGGGGCGGATTTGGTAGGTACCTTGTTAAGTAGGTATGCAGCCGTTTCTAGGGCATATCCCCAGAAAGAAATTGGAAGGTCGGTAAAATTCATTATGGATCGAACCATGTCCAACAGTGTTCGATTTTTCCTTTCAGATACTCCATTTAACTGTGGTGTACATGGAGGAGTCCATTGTGAGATTATACTATTTTCTTTGAGATAATTGAGAAACTCACCGCTTAAGTATTCTCCACCTCGATCTGATCGAAGTATCTTTATACTCTTGCCCGTTTGTTTCTCTACTTCACTTCTGAACTCTTTGAACTTTTCAAATGATTCTGACTTGTATTTCATTAAATACACATATCCAAATCTTGAGTAATCATCAGTGAAAGTAATAAAATAAGAATACCCACCCCGTGCACTTGTTGTCATAGGTCCACAAACTTCTGTGTGAATCAATGCCAACAACTCTGTAACTCTTTCTCCTTTTCCACAAAAAGGTGATTTAGTCATTTTACCCATGAGACAAGATTCACAAGTTGGATATGATTCATAATCAGATAACTCAAGGAGCCCATCTTTATGCAACTTGGATAATCTTGTTTCATTGATATGACCGAGTCTACAGTGCCACATGTAGGTATAATTAATATCATCTCTTTTCCTTTTCTTAGTTTGTTCAATTTGAAAAATATTTTCTTGTAAGTCAAGTGTATAAAGTCCATTTCGCAACTTTCCAACACCATATAAAACATCGTCTTTATAAATAGAACAACTATTGTTCTTTATAACAACGTTAAATCCTTCCATATCTAATATATAAATTGAAATAATGTTTTTAATAATATTCGGAACATAATAACAATTATTAAGATAAATGAACTTGCCCGAAGGCATTGCTAAATAATAAGTTCCTACAGCTAATGCAGCAACCTTTGCTCCATTCCCCACTCGTAGGATCACCTCATCATTGTTCAGCTTTCTACTTCTGACTAGTCCTTTCACATTATTACATATGTGTGAACCACAGCCGGTATCCAATACCCAAGTAGAATTTTGACTTTCTGAAATATTAATTTCAATCATGAACAAACCTTGATTGGAAGTCGAAGCTTCTCCAAGCTTCTTCTTTCCCAGAAACTTCTTGCAGTTTCTCTTCCAATGACCCGGTTCATTGCAATGGAAGCACATTCATTTGCTAGCTGAATCAGATTTCTTTTGTTCCTTTATGTTCACTTTGCCCTTGGTTATCCGAGATCGGAAGAGCTCCTTAGATATCTCATATCTAGCAGTCCTACTTTGTTCACCATACAACTCCTTGAGGTGAATCAACATAGTAGGAGCATCCATGTTTTCATGCTGACGCTGAAGCTCGTTATTCATGGATGCGAGCATGATGCATTGAGCCACAGATGCATCATCTTGCCACTTTACAATGGTGGCAATCTCTTCCTTAGAGGCTGTTTCTGGAACAGTTCCAGGGATAGGTGAGTTTAGGACATAAGAAATCTTTTCAGCAGTGAGAACTATTCTCAGATTTCTTAGCCAGTCCGTATAATTTGGCCCGGTAAGCTTATTAGCATCAAGAATGCTTCGCAGTGAAATTAGTGATTTTGACATTTTTTAAATTTCTGTATGTGAAAAGATAATATTTTAGCAAACATTCATTTAATTAATTTTGCATATCAAAATAAATTTAGGTCTTTATTTTAAATTGGTATCTCCCACTATTTTTATCAAACTATATTACCCTCACTTATATAGTTCGGCAACATCTAATTAAAGATTTGCTAGTGAGAATAAGGATCCCATTTCAAATGTATATAACCTTGTGGATAGTACAACAAGCGATATACAAATAAATAGGTAGACAACTCTTGTCAATTATATCACCATATAACTCCTTTTATTTTGCCTCTTAAATCATAATGGTCAAGTATGTGCACATCCAAACTAAAATGATTTAAGTTAAGTCCAACCTAGCACTTCCATAAATTCAAAAAAGAAAAATGTTCGTCCTTGTGGATAGCACAACAAGACTAGATCGTTCAATTTTCTTGATAAGCATCAAATATGATTAATTAACATCTTAAATACTCAATACTCGCTATGTGGATAGCACAGCAAGCTCATATTAAATATTTAATACTCTATTAATTTATCTTGCTAGAAGGCGACGTTCGATATTCCAAATATCTTTGAACGCTTCGGACTTAATCTTGTTTCTTTGAGGGGTTTGTTATTATTTGTCTCATCTTGTTTAGCGCGCATGCACACATATATATATATATATATATATATATATATATAAAATACGCGTCATTTTATTAAACATGCGAAGCATGTTTGCATAAAATATAATATATATAATATTTAGCATGCAATATAGAATATTATATTTTACCCGGATTGATTATGGACTTTTATTCTAGTTTGATTCACTAGAGCCACCAAGTGAACCAAGAGGTCAAACCTAGGAGTGCAAGAATTAAATTTAAATATAACTATTACATTTAAATCCCAGGCTCCATA
Source organism: Panax stipuleanatus (assembly GCA_020205555.1). NCBI lineage: Eukaryota > Viridiplantae > Streptophyta > Magnoliopsida > Apiales > Araliaceae > Panax > Panax stipuleanatus. Next base: position 52,667,158 of record CM035115.1, on the reverse strand, counting down.
AAATGGGTCTTCACGCGCTCCTTGCTCCTTGGTCTCTAATTTCTTCAAAATAATTCTAACTAATCCTATTGCATAAACTATTTTAAATTTAAATAGAAACCTTGATTAGCAGTCAAGGGAAAGTACATAGGAGAGAGATAGAATTTTACATCAAGAAAAATCAGAGAAGACGAGGTACGCAGACCCCATTTAATAAAATCCATTCATTCAAGCATTCAACTAAAATAAAATCCAATCACATTGGTCAAATAGTCCATAATCAATCCCTATTTATTATCATACATATCACCATATATATCAATAAATAAATATCCATCTCATGAATTAAAACATTCCATATATATATGAGTATCATTTAATGGGCAATTTTAAATTGCATGAAATCTAATTTCAAGATTAAAATAAACTCTTTATTTTAATTATAAAATTATTTAAAATATAATATATAAATATATATATATATATATATCATATATATATATATATATATTTGATATTACCGTATATATTATATATATATATATATATATATATATATATATAACGAATCAGGTTATATATATATAATATAAATTCACGTTTATTTTTTAAAAGGAAGTCACCTTCTTTTATTAAAAGAGTCTTGCAGGTTTATTAAAAGAGTCATTTCCTGATGGGTCACCTTCTTTTTGGAGTAAGAAAGAGACAACACCTTTTCTTTGCATAATTCAAGATTAGCACCCAAAAAAAAATTGTGATTCGTCCCAAAAAAAAACGTCATTTTTTTTTCTTAAAAAAAATAATTTTATACAATAAAATTATGCCCAATAAATTATTTTAAATATATACCCATATGTATAAGAAATCAAAAATAAATTAATAATTGTATAAAGGTTTGGCTCTGATACCACTGTTGGGTTTGTACGAAATCGTGACGCAATCAAATTAAAAAAATTAGCGGAAGCATGGTATATCAGAGTTTTAAAAAAAATTCTACAAAACCATTACACGGATCATCCTTTATGCAAATTATTAATTTAAAACGATAAATAAGAAGTTATGGAATCATACCCTTGTAGAACGAAGCTTCCACAGGTACGAGTTCAACTCCTTGTTCTTCGTGATCCCCTTGAATTTCCGGGCTAGATTCCTTCCTTTGATCAACGTTAGCCACCCAAATATTTGGCCTCTAGAGGTGATCCACCAAGGAAGATGAATTATCAAGAAGGAGGGTGTTTGGCTAAACCTTAGTTTTCTATCCTCTATAGAAAATGAGTACTCTCCAACAATTGGAATTGTATCAACTGTTATCTATTATAAGACTCCTCTTATATAGATATTGATCAACCCTTCTAATCCTATTAGACATGGGATTTCTTTTAATTAATTAAACACCTTTAATTAATTTAGGCTTCCCACCACATGAGGAATAATTAATTAAATTTATTTAATTAATTTGTCTCCTAATCTTATTAGGAATAAATGAGAGTACTAATATTAAATTAATTACTAAACTCGTTTAGAAATTAAAATAATAATAATTGTAATAATATTAATAAGACTCCTCTTATTAATTTATATTTAATATTTTTAAAATATTAAATAATAAACATTAAGCTATTTAATTTATTCTATCACTATAGGTTAAATTAATTACACTTAATGCATTATTACGATTATGCCATTACCTTCTTAAATAATTATTCTTCCTTTTATAGTGTGACCCTTTAGGTTCTCTATATTAGACAGGTTGTAAATAAATCAATTAGAATAATTCTAATCTTATTTAAATAAATAAATTAAACTAATAATCTATTTAAATAAATAATATTTATTCTACAATAGGGATAAGTCTCCCTAGCGATCAACGACTTTTCAGATAATATAGATTTCAACATTAATCATAAAAGAACCTGTGAGTAAATAGTTACTATAAAATTCAATCCTTCCACCATACAATGTCCCAATTAAATATAAGACATGAATTTACTGTCAAGTCTTATTTTATTTAATTATATGTATTTCGATTAGAAAATGCACAACTCCAAATAATGTAAATTAGAAACTCCTTTCTAATTTCATTTTACCTTGGCCAAGGATTCCTGGGTTGTCATTTAACGAATCACATAGGACATATCTCCTCTTTTACTAGAGGTGGTAGATTCTTTATTGATCATTCATTATCTTCATATGTAACTCATTATACCCAAGCATACCCTTTTATATACCCTAAAGGACTTTAAGGAATAAGTCAAAGTATAATTCATTACATACAAGATACTATGATGATCTCAAGTCCAAGGATCACTTGTACTACTATCACATTAGGAATTCCTATTGACAGGGGAGTAAAACTCCATTAGGTATTCCATAGCGAGTTACGTTCAGTGAACTTATTCTCCAATAAGCACCTACATACTTGCTTTAGTGTCTCCACACAAATGATCATGAGATCAATCATCCTCATCCAATGAGCAAGCAACATATGTACTAATCTATCCAGATTTACTAATCCCCTTTTTAGTAATCCCACGATTGGGAATTATTTTAGTTTTAGAGCTTTCTAAGAATTTAGATCTCATTAGCATGATCATCATCATGATTCTAAAAGCATTGCTTAAAACTATGGGTTATTTACATATTATAAAAACAGTACCATGTAGATAATTAAATGCCTTTAATAAATGAATATTTTATTAATAAATAAATAAAATTGTTTACAAAGTACGTGCTTTATCATCATACATGATTGACTTGTATACACACTACTATCACAAAAATGTAGGCAATGAACTCCTAAATCCAAAAGTATTTAAAAATTTACACTAAGCATTAAACTACTAAGAAATAAACAAAAGGGAGGGAGAGAAATGATGGGGTGCCTCCCATCGAGCGCTTGATTTAAAGTCCTCTAGCTGGACTGTGTCTGAACACCGCTATCCGACTCCCCGACGATATTTGAGAACCCCTCCATCCATCAGAAATGCAATGTGCTTTTGGAGGCTTCCCATCATGAGAGGACTCGAATTTAAACTACCTAGCACATGATTATTATATGAATTCCCCGTCCTGAAGATCGGGGAGCTAGGCACCGCTTCCGTTGTGTGCGTAAAATGATCAGGGCACTGAGGTATAGACCACACAACAGGTTCTTCTTCTATTCTCTCTTCTTCTGACCACCATGGTTTGAAGAATGTAGACTCTCTCATATCGTTGAGATCCGTATCTGTGATGTGGCTACCAAGGGGGCAAGGGTGTGCAAACTTCACTGGCTTTTCTAACTTAGGCTGAGAAATCACTTGGGGTATTGTCACGGTTGGTTAATACTTTTCCACATCCCCAAACGTCTCCTCTATATCCATTGCCTTCTGTTCGTCTAGTTGCAAGTGCACGTCAGGCTCTCCATCAGTTTCTGCATCCATGTCATAACACCAATCTTTCTAGGGATCATAACTCATGGCTTGAAACATTTAAGGCATTGGACTTTGAAGATCTTGAGCTTCGGCTTCTTGCTCAATCACATCCTCATTCCTTAAAGCTGTGCTAATCTGCTCCACCCAAATTTGAAGATCCTCAATCGACTCCTCTCGCTCAATCAAGATCTTCTTTTCTACTTCATCCTCAGAATCCATCTACTGAATCTCCCTGGAATTCTGAGTCCCTTTGCTCACGACATCTACTACTTGAGATAGTTGATTCTGAAGATTCTGAGTCTGTATCCCTTGCTCAATCAACTCCTCTTTCATCAACGCAATACTAATCTGATTTGCCCAATACTGAAGATTCTCGATTGATTATGATTGATCGATTAAGGTATCTCTTAATGATGCTATGTCACCTCCTTCCTCCATGCTTGCCTTTTTTGTGTCATCCTCAAAATCCATGTATTGAGGGTCATAATCTGGAGTCTGGAAGGTGCATTCTGGTGCGTACATTGGACTTTGATCGCAGTATTGGTCTTGATAGCTCACAGTATAGGTCTGCATCCCTTGCTCATCCTCTTTCATCAAGGCCATACTAATTTTCTCTGCCCAGTTCTGAATATTCTTGACTGATTGTGCTTGCTCAATCAAGATGTCCTTCAATAATGCTATGCCACCTCCTGCCTCTAATCTTGCTTTTTCTGTGTCACCCTCAATGTACTGAGGCTCATGAGTTGGAGTCTAGAATGGGCATTCTGGGGCGCATGCGAGATTTGGATCCCAGTACTGGTCTTGATAATAGCTTGCTAAAGGGTTTGGGTGATACCCCAAATCTTGCTGATAATTGGGATAAGGCTCATTGTAGGAGTATTCACCCCCATACTACTCCTGTCCATAACTGATAGGCTCCTGATGGCTTATGTAGCTCGCAGCACTGTAGTCATAAGTCATTGTTGTCTCTCGATTCTGCTGGGCTGAAACAGTATCCAACTTCTTCATGAGAACCTCCAACTGTGTTGAAAGTGTTGCAATTGGGTCGACGCCATCATTCCCTATTTCCCTCGGTCGCGCTTGCCTTGCGTAGTTCCATGGATAGAAATTTAAGTCCATTGTACCTGAAAAGATAATATAGGAAGAGAATTAAATAAAAATAAAAATGTTTAAATTAAGACTAATTTGAGTTAAACTAATGTTGGCAAACAGTTATCCAATTAGTTCCACAGCAACGGCGTCAAAAATTTGTTGTCCGATTTATATAATGACAATTAATGCGCAAGTATACGCTGTCATGAATTAATAAAGTGTAAGTACAGATATCGTTCCCACGAGGAATTAACTGATAAAAGGTCGCCAAGGCACTAGCACATAATCATTTCGGTCTTATTTAAACGAGCGGTAAAGAGATGGAATTAAAACTACATTAACTAGGCAAGAAATTAAACTTAAATTAAATAATCCTAGGGTAAAATCAGATAATGAAGAGAAGAGATCCCAATTTCCTTTAATGATTCGTCAAAGTCGACACACTTCTAATTAGGTCAAATCAATCGCAATACGTTATTAGCCGAGAACACGAAAGTGAGAGACGACCATCTTTCGATGCACCGAATCCATATCAGATACAATCTACAGATGATAGATGCATATGTACACCCACATTACCTAAATCACTATATGTATATGTGATTTACAAATAATTAGGGTTTATGGCCAAGTTCTCTATTGACTACGAGCGACGCTTTGGTATATGTCTATCCTAAGCACAAATCATAAGTCTAACGCCATGTGAACCTACAATCGCCCGCTACTACGATTAGATCTAAACCTATATTTCATCTTTCAATCCCACATAGGTTATCACAGTAATTGGTAGCTAATCAATTAAGTAATGAAAGCATGAATCGCAATAGATAAGCACATAGCACTAAATAAGAACCAACATGGAAGGTGAATCAACATCAACTACTCAAAAGGTTCCATTGGAATCTCAAAATATAATCTAAGTCATAGACAACTCAAATATATTATCCACAAGTTGATTATACATTATCCGAATACACAATGATAGCAAGGAGAGTAAAGAGATAGAGAATGCAAATCTTTGTTTGTTCTTCAAGCTTGGATCTTGATGATATCACTTGCTTCAATCTTCTTCTCTAATCTAACCCTAGAATCTAACTAACTAACTAAACCCTAATCTAAAACTAATCTACTCCTAATCTAGACAAGGAATTGAAAGAGAAGGAAAAGAGAAACTAGGGCTTAGGGCCAAATATTACTCCCTAATGGAGATGCCGAGCAAATGAGGGCAAAAGCCCTAATATAAGCCTTCTCCCGATCTGCTAAGTCAAAAGTCAGACTTGGGAAAGCTGGGAGTCTGCACTGCTGCGCGACATTTGGCTTTTATCTTGGCGCGGTCGCACAAGCAGAAAAACTAGGACTCTGGTCTGGGGATTGGCGCGGGCACGCGACAGTTGTGCTTGGACCCGGCACGACCGCACGGGCCTTGACTTACTGCTGGTGCAGGGCTTCTTCTGCTACTGTTTGGTTTCCACTCCCTTGCACACTTGGGCATTGCTGCACTTCATTCCGCCATTCCAATGCTTGACTTCATGCATTTCCATGTCCTCATTCCATTCTTGCTTCATTTGTCATCATTATGTCCTTTGAAGCTCAATTCGCCCCCGGAGAGTTCCTAAACATGCAAATCACAAAATCATGCAAAAATGCATTAAACGCACAACGATACTCGTGTTTAAGCAATAGAACAAGCTGGAAAAGATATGAATAAGTGGTCATAAAAATAACTTATCACTTAGTTTGTTCTATTTGAAATGTATTATCATGCAAGTCAAGTATATAAAGTCCATTTCGCAAATTACCAACACCATATAAAACATTATTATTATAAATAGAACAATTGTTGTTCTTTATTATAATTTCAAATCCTTCCATATCTAATACGAAAACAGAAATAATGTTTCTAATGATATTCGAAACAAAATAACAATTATTTAATAAATGAACTTGCCGTAGGCAGTGCTAAATAATAAGTTCCTACAGCTAATGCATCAATCTTTCCTCTATTTCTCACTCGTAGGACAACCTCATCCTTATTCAGATTTATACTTCTGACCAGTCCCTGCACAATATTACAAATGTGAGAACCACAGCCGGTATCTAATATACAAGTAGAATTTTGACTTTTAGAAAAATTAATTTCAATCATGAACAAACCTTGATTGGAAGTCGAAGCTTCTCCAAGCTTCTTCTCTGCCAGAAACTTCTTGCAAATCCTCTTCCAATGACCCGGCTCGTTGCAATGGAAGCACATTCCTTTTCTAGCTAGATCAGGTTTCTTTTGATCCTTGACTTTCGCCCTGCCCTTAGCCTTCTTAGATTTCTTCTTTTCAGAAGATACCTTGGGCCTCGGCCTCTTCCTTTTCTTGGAATAATCATCCCCCATTAAGACAAAGTCTTGACTCAACCCCCCATCCATGACGAACCCAAGCTGTCAAAGGGTTCAATCAGATTGATCACCCATAGGACATGAGTCTTAACTGCAGTGCCCTCAGACATTCGAGATCGGAAAAGCTCCTTAGATATCTCATATCTAGCAGTCCTACTTTGTTCACCATACAACTCTTTGAGGTGAAACAACATAGTAGGAGCATCCATGTTTTCATGCTAACGAGCTCGTTATTCATGGATGCGAGCATGATGCAGTGAGCCACAGATGCATCATCTTGCCACTTTACAATAGTGGAAATCTCTTCCTCAGAGGCTGTTTCTTGAACAGTTCCAGGGTTAGGTGAATTTAGGACATAAGAAATCTTTTCAGCAGTGAAAACTATTCTAAGATTCCTTAACCAGTCTGTGTAATTCGGTTCGATCAGTTTGTTAGCATCAAGAATGCTACGCAATGAAATTAATGATTTCGACATTTTTAAATTTCTGCATGTGAAAAGATAACATTTTAGCAAACAGTCATTTAATTAATTTTACATACCAAAATAAATTAGGTCTTACTTTAAATTGGTATCTCCAACTATTTTCTTCAAACTATATTACTCTCACTTATATAGTTCGGCAACATCTAATTAAAGATTTGCTAGTGAGAATAAAAATTCTATTTCAAATGTACATAGCCTTGTAGATAGCACAACAAACCATATATAAATAAATAGGTAGACAAATCTTTGTTAACTACATCAACATGTAACTCATTTTTATTTTGTCTCTTAGATCATAATGGTCAAGTGTGTGCACATCCAAACTAAAATAATTTAAGTTAAGTCTGACCTAGCACTTCCATATATTAAAAAAATGAAAATATTGTCCTTGTGGATAGCACAACAAAATAATATTATATAATTTTCTTTATAAGCATCAAATGTGATTAAATTAACATCTTAAATACTTAATACTTGCCTTGTGGATAGCACAACAAACTCATATTAAATATTTAATACTCTATTAATTTTATCATGCTAGAAGGCGACGTTCGATATTCCGAATATCTTTGAACGCTTTAGACTTAATATAATTTATTTGAAGGATTTGTTATTATTTACCTCATATTGTTTAGCGCACATGCACATATATATAAAATACGCGTCATTTTATTAAAAACATGCGAAGCATGTTTGCATAAAATATAATAAATATAATACTTAGCATGCACATATAGAATACTACATTATACCCGAATTGATTATGGTCTTTTATTCTAGTTTGGTTCACTAGAGCCACCAAGTGAACCAAAAGGTCAAACCTAGGAGTGAAATAATTTAATTTAAACGTAATTATTACATTTAAACTCGGGCTCCATTACAAACTGGTCTTCACACGCTCCTTGCTCCTTGGTCTCCAATTCTTCAAGATAATTCTAACTAGTCCTATTACATAGACTATTTCATTTAAATAGAAACCTTGATAAGCAATCAAGGAAAAATATATAGGAGAGAGATGGAATTTTACATCAAGAAAAATTAGAGAAGATGAGGTACGCAGACCCCATTAAATAAAACTCATTCATTCAAGCGTTCAACTAAAATAAAATTCAATCATATTGGCCATTAGTCCACAATCAACCCCATTTTTTTCATATATATCACCATATGCATCAATAAATAAAACCTTTAATACACATTAATATCGATTTAATGGGCAATCCTAGTTAGTTTCGAAAATCAATTTCAACTCTAATTAGTTATCTTGCAATCCAATTCCAACTCTAATTAGTTAGCATGAAATTTAATTGTTATTAAAATAAACAACTTTATTTTAATCCAATTCCAAATCTAATAAACTCCTTTATTAATCTGGAATTACAGAAAACATTTAATTTTTAATTTTTAAATAAAATAAACCTTTTATCTTAAAAAAATAAAATAAAAATATTTTTATAGTGGGGTGGCGCTGCAGTGCTGCCAATGTATTAGCATGCAGTGCTACCGCACCACATCATCATCAGCTGAGACACGGAGCTGGCGCTGCAGCGTTGCTAATGAACTAGCATGCGATGCTGCCGCGCCATGTCATCATCAACTGAGACCCGGACCCGGCGCTGCAGCGCTACTAATGAACTAGCATTTGGCGCTACAGCGCCACGTCACCTTCAGGAACACGGAGTTGGCGCCACGGCGCTGCTGCAAGGCCTGTAGCCGGTGCAGCAGCGCCGCTGGGCAGTATGAGTTTTTTTGGTTCTCAAATTGTGCAGTTTTCTCCAAAAAAATATAATTCCTAGCTAACTATTATGCCCAATTAAATTTTTCAAAAACACATATCAATATATATATATATATATATATATATATATATATATCAAATCTAGACAATTAATAACTCGCATAAAGGTTTGGCTCTGATGCCACTGTTAGGCTTTGTATGAAATCATGGCGCAATAAAATTGCAAAGTAGCAGAAGCATGGTATATCAAAGTTTAAAATTTTCCACAAAACCAATTACCCAGATCATCCTTTATGCATAGTTATTAATTAAGACGAAAAGGAAGTAGATTAGATTCATACCCTTGTAGAACGAAGCTTCCACAGGTACGAATTCAACTCCTTCTTCTTCATGATCTCCTTGAATATTTGGGATCGATTCCTTCATTTGATCAACGTTAGCCACCCAAGTGTTTGGCCTCTAGAGGTGATCCACCAAGGAAGAGGAATAAGTCAAGAAGGAGGGTGGTTGGCTAAACCCTAGTTTTTTATTCTCTGTAGAAAATGAGTACTCTCCAACAATTGAAATTATGTCAACTGATATCTAACATAAGACTCTTCTTATTTAGATATTGGTCAACCCTTCTAATCCTATTAGACATAAGGTTTTTATTTAATTAATTAAACTCCTTTAATTAATTAGGCTTCCTAACATATTGAGAATAATTAATTAAACTCCTTTAGTTAATTTGCCTCCTAATCTCATTAAGAATAAATGAGAGTACTAATATTACATTAATTCCTAAACTCCTTTAGAAATTAAAATAATAATAATTGTAATAATATTAATAAGACTCCTCTTATTAATTTATATTTAATATTTACAAAATATTAAATAATAAATATTAAGCTATTTAATTTATTCTATCACCATAGATTAACCTAATTACACTTAACATATTATTACGATTACTCCATTACATTCTTAAATAATTATTCTTCCTTTTATGGTGTGACCCATTAGGTTCTCCATATTAAACCGGTTGTGAATAAATCAATTAGAACAATTCTAATCTTATTTAAATAAATAAATAAAACTAATAATCTATTTAAATAAATAATATTTATTCTATAATAGGGATAAGCCACCCTAGCAATCAACGACTTTCCAGATAATATAGATTTCAACATTAATCATAAAAGAACCTGTGAGTAAATAGTTACTGTACAATTCAATCCTTCCACCATACAATGTCCTAATTAAATATAAGACATGGAATTACTATCAAGTCTTATTTTATTTAATTATATGTATTTCGATCCGAAAATGCACAACTCCAAATAATGAAAATTAGAAACTCCTTTCTAATTTCATTATGCCTTGGCCAAGGACTATTGGGTTGCCATTTAAAGAATCACATAGGACATATCTCTTCTTTTACTAAAAGTGATAGATTCTTTATTGATCATTCATTATCTTCATATGTAACTTATTACATCTAAGAATACCCTTTGATATACCCTAAGGGTCTTAAGGAATAAGTCAAAGTATAATTCATTACACACAAGATACTATGATGTTCTCAAGTTCAAGGATCACTTGTACTACTATCACATTAGGAATTCCTATTGAAAGACGAATAAAACTCCATTAGGTATTCCTTAGCGAGTCACGTTCAGTGTACTTATTCTCCAATAAGCACCTACATACTTGCTTTAGTGTCTCCACACAAATGATCATGATATCAATCATCCTCATCCAATGAGTAAGCAACATATGTACCAATCTATCCGGATTTACTAATCCCTTTTTTAGTAATCCAACGATTGGGAACTATTTTAGTTTTAGAGCTTTCTAAGAATTTAGATCTCATTAGCATGATCAACATCATGATTCTAAAAGCATTGCTTAAAACTATGGGTTATTTACATATTATAAAAATAACATCATGTAGATAATTAAATGCCTTTAATAAATAAATACTTTTATTAATAAATAAATAAGATCGTTTCCAAAGTATATGTTTTATCATCACACATGATTGGCTTGTATGCATACTACTTTTAGCTATGACACTTGTGTTATCACAATGAACATGTATAGATTTGAAGTCAAACCCATAGTCTGTGAGCGGATTTTTCATCCATAGGATTTGAGCACAACAGCTGCCAGCTGCAATGTATTCAGCTTCTGCTGTTGAGATTGATACTGAGTTTTGCTTCTTGCTAAACCAGGACACAAGTCTGTTTCCTAGCAGTTGACATATGCCACTAGTACTTTTTCTATTTATTTTGCAACCTGCAAAATCAGCATTTGAATATCCTGTCAATTCAAAGGAGGACTCCTTGGGATACCAAAGTCCCAAGTGAGGTGTACCTTTGAGATACTTGAAAATTCCTATTACAACTGTTAAGTATGATTCCTTAAGGTTAGCTTGAAACCTAGAACGTATACATGTGGCAAACATAATGTCTGGTCTACTGGCTGTTAAGTATAGAAGAGAGCCTATCATACCTCAGTATTGAGTAATGTCTGTTGGGAATTGCATATTCAGATTTGATATTGAAAGTAAATATAAATGCTTAAGTGTACAGTCCTTAAGAGAATCATTGTACAAGGACTTAGATGATAGATCAAACATGTTAGGTTGATCTGAGCTTTAACGTTTATCATTTATGTAATGAATGTATAGAAGAAAAGATCAAACTTGTTAGGTTGATCTATTTGAGCTGTAAAAGTTAAAGTCTTGACAGAATCGTAGTCTATCAAAGACAGCATTCGAAAGATAAGGCAGAATCGTGAAGCTTAAACAACGAGATTCAGAATCGTAGTCTGCCGAAGGGATTCAAGTCTGAAGAAGACAAGGCAGGACTCATGGAGCTTGAATGGCCATATAAGAATCGTAGTCTGCCAATAGATTCAAGCTTATAGAAGTTAAGGCAGAAAACATGGAGCTTAAGTGAAGATATTCAATATAGGAGTCTGCCGAAGAATCAAGTCTGCAGAGGCCAAGGCAAGAACTGTCGAGCTCAAGTGAAAGCATCAAAGAATCTTAGTTTGCCTTGGAAGCCACATTAAGAGTTATAAAGTTAAAAAGTATCTGCCGAGCCAAGTTGGGAATCGCAGAGTGCTATCGGAAGTGTGAAGTCTGCAAGACAAGCAAGCAAGGAATCGTAGAAGTCTGAATCACACTGTGAAAAGCCAACCCACAACGATTATGTCACAATGACCATAATCGTAGTGTTCCTCTAGTCAACATCAAAGATTGAAGATCTGATGAAGGGAGGAAGAGCAACAAATGAAGAAAAGCTTATAACCGTTGACAAAGTGATAGTCCCAATACTTCCATTTTCATCTTAGTCCAAATCGAAGAAACGTATTGAAGAAGCTAAGGATAGGACTAAAGCAGCCTGCAGAAAACACCTTTTCAGGTGTTCGGTGAAAGATACAGTCTGTTGTGTCAGTGGGCCAGGCGACAGAGCAGCAGAAAAGCAGGACGTCAACATTACTGCACAGAAAACGTCTGAAGCATTAAATGAAGCAACGGGAGCATTCAAAACGGCTATTTTTGAATGGCTCTTTTATAAGGAAATCAGACAAGGATTCAGACTAAGTAAGCAAGACACATAAAGAAATAATACATTAAAAAAGCTCAAGAACACTCAACGAGCAACACTACGATACTGAAGAAAGCTTGCTTCGCTACTCAGTCCTTTGAATGACAAAAGCTGAACTGCAACTGAGTAGCACACCTCAAACTATCAACTGCCTATCCAAGTGAGGTACTAAGTCAGAGGACTTGAAGAAGTTTAGAAGTGAACTATGTGAAGATCCAAGTTAAAGGACTTGAAGAGTTCAGAAGTGAACTAAGAGCAGATCCAAGTCAAAGGACTTGAAGAGTTCAAAAGTGAACTAAGTGAAGTTCCAGGGCTGCTGGCCTTGAAGGGATCTAAGTGATCCAGTTGTAAGAAGATATCCTTAGTGGATTTCCTACTCGTGGAGTAGAAGAGTGGATTAGGAGTCGCGTTGGCTGTGAACCACTTAAAACCCTGCGTCTCATTGTCTCTTATTAACTGCTATGACTTCTATATCTATTATAACTGCTATAACTATTTATCTTGCCTTAACTGCATTATCTTGAAGGGGAACAAAACATATATTCCGCTGCAGTCAGTATCACCAATACGTACTAAGTATTTTAAACAAAGAAATAAAATATCTAATCAACCCCCCTTCTAGATAACTAACGTGCTTTTGGGAACTAACAATTGGTATCAGAGTAGGTTCTCATATCTAAGCATACAAGCTTGAGAAGATCATATGGCACAACTGATAAGCGAAACCAAGACAGGTGGAGGAAGCAAACCACCTATGTGCAACAAAGATAAATTCGCAAATTGGAAAGTTCGGATGCAGGCGTACATGGATTCAATAGATGATGATCTTATTGAAACTGTTCTGAACGGGCCCTATATTCCAAGAAGGCTTGCACCAACTCCAGAAAATCCAGACAACATGGGGGTCAAGATCAAATCTGAATGGACTAAAAATGAGAAGAAAGATGTTCAGCTTGACAAGAAGGCTAATAACATCTTGTTCTAGTCCTTAGAAGACAGTCTGTTCGAGAACGTGGTTAACTACAAAACTGCAAAGGAAGTCTGGGAAGCATTACTCATCATGCATGAAGGAACTGAAGAAGTCAGAGAAAATAAGCAATCTCTACTGACTCAACAGTATGAGATGTTTGCTCATATCTCAGGAGAGATTGTCACTTCCACTTATGAAAGATTCACTACACTGCTCAACTCTCTCAGAGCATATGGAAAGACCTATCCAAACAAAGATCTAGTCATCAAGTTCATGGGGTCTTTGCCAAGCATATGGGATGCTAAGACCACTGCAATCAGAGAGTTAAAGAATCTGCATGAAATGATAGTTCAACAGCTCTACGGAAACCTTCTTACATACAAGCTTGAACTGACTCAATGAGTAGAAACTCTATCAGAAATAAGAAGGAAGGACGAAGGAGTTGATCTCACAGCAAAGGAAGAGATCTCCAGGGCACAGGTAGAAGATGAGTCTGACTCTGATGAAGAGGATGACATTGATGATGATGAAGCTGCAATGCAGGCCAGAAGATTTAAAAGACTTATGCTCAAAGGCAGAAGCAGCAAACCTTAGAAGTTCAACAACAGCAGCAGTCAGGAGCAGATCAATGACCTATGCTATAACTGCAAAAAGCTTGGGCATTTCATTGCCAACTGCAACAAGCCTATCAGGGAAGAGTTGAAGAGAAAGTCAAATCAAAAGAAGGAGCTCAAAGGCTACAGAAAGAATAAGAAGAAAGACAAAGGGCTTGTAACTGGAAGTTCATGCAGTGATCCAGACAATGACACTAACGCTGAGTCTGAAGATGATGAAGCACCTCAAACAGCCAACCTATGTCTGATGGCCAAAAATGCACTAAGCAGGGAAGATGCTGAAGCAGTCATAGACAAGGTATTTGACTTTAACTCTCCTGATATAAACATTGATGATTTAAGAATTGGCATTCATGATATGTCAACTGATCTATACCAACATATGAAGTGGCTAAAAGTTATATCTAAAGATTATACTGATCTTCAAAAGGAGAAAGAAAAGGTTCAGAAAGAGCTGGAAGTAGCTCTACTAAATTCTAACTCTCTCTCTAAACTTGAAGAATAGAATAAAATCTTAAGAGAGACAAATGAATTGACTATACAGAGAGTCAGATCTAACCTCTAAGATTGAGGAACTAGAAAAGACTATCTCTACATGGAATAGATCTTCTTCATCCATGGACTCCCTGATATCCAATTAGAGAAGTGTCTCTGATAGAACAGGCTTAGGGTTTGGGGAATCAACCTCAGAACCCTGTGTGGGAAAGACTAAAGAGATTAATGTAAGTAATTCTTCTAACTTAAATAGAAGTATTACATTCGTTAAGTCCACACAAAAGGATGAACCAGTGCAACCTTGCTCTTCTGAACCAAGACATGTTCCTAAACACTACGGATGTCATGCTGGCTTAGGGTTCAGAAAAGTGAAGAGTAATTCAGTCACCACTGTCCGACCTCGACGAATCATAGAGTCAAGTAAAACTGACTCCACCGATTAACTTGGAAGGAATCGTGGTGTTGAGACTCACTCAGCATAGAACATGAACTCCAGGGCTGCATAGAAAAGGAAGATACAATTTAAGGGTAAAGTCAACAAATATCCACACAAATCCAATTGGAGAAAGCATCCACACACACACACAAATATAAATCATGTTGGATGTTTTGCATGTGGAAGATTTGGTCATAAAATTGCATCATGCTTTCATAATACTATGCATGGAAGACCCAAAGTCAAGCAAATTTGGGTTCCTAAGGGTACTAACATTGCAGGACCCATGCTAGTCTGGGTACCAAAATGAAAGCTGAATATGTTTGCAGGAAATGAGCACCACGACTACCACATAGTATCTGGACAGTGGTTGCTCATGGCGTATGACCGGAAATAAAGCCCTTTTGTCAAATTACACAGAGAAGGAGGGACCAACAGTTATCTTTGGAGATAACAGCTCTGGCAAGACAAGAGGCTATGGTTCAGTTGGAAATGGTGTAGTGTCCTTTAGCAAAGTGGCTTATGTTGATGGTCTATAGCACAATCTTCTTAGCATCAGCCAACTCTGCGATAAAGGCCATCTAGTTACCTTCCTCAACAATCAATGTCAAGTCAGAGATCTAGAGACATCCTCTATCAAGCTGACAGGAACAAGAGAAGGAAATGTATACATTGTCAATCTTGCTCAGCTCAGTTTTGATGAGACAGTATGCTTCCTTGCTAAAGCCACTGAAGAAATAAGTTGGCTTTAGCATATAAGATTATCTCATCTCAACTTCAAGAGTATGTCTAAACTGGCCTCCAAAGATCTGGTAGCAGGATTACTCAAATTTAACTTCATCAAAGAAAGACCATGCAATACATGTCAGCTTGGAAAACAAACAAGGAGCTCATTCAAAGGCAAAGTAGTCAACTCAATTTACAGGCCCCTACAGTTACTTCACATGGATCTCTTTGGGCCAATTCCGACTGTGAGCTTAGGAGGGAAGAGATACTCACTGGTCATGGTGGATAACTACACCAGATATACATCGGTGTTCTTTCTTAACTCAAAAGATGAGACAAGCTCCCAACTAATAAAGATGTTCAAGCTAGTGATGAATGAAAAAGGAGAAACTATCAAGGAAATAAGGAGTGATCATGGCAGAGAGTTTGACTTCTCATAAATGGACCTGTTCTGTGCAGACAATGGCATCAGTCACAACTTCTCAGCACCACGAACTCCTCAGCAAAATAGAGTAGCTGAAAGGAAGAACAGAACACTTATAGAAGCCAAAAGAACTCTACTTGCAGCAGCTCATTTGCCTGAATACTTTTGGGCAGAAGCCATCAACAGTGCATGCTACACACAGAACAGATCTCTTGTACACTCTACGCTAAAGAAGACTCCCTATGAGCTGTGGAAAGGAAGAAAGCCAAATATCAGTTACTTCCATGTGTTCGGCTGTTCATGCTACATTCTCAACAATGGAAAGCAATATCTGACTAAGTTCCAACCTAAGTCAGATGAAGGAATCTTCCTTAGTTATGCCACAGACAGCAAAACCTATAGAGTGTTCAATAAGTAGACATTAAGTGTTAAAGTCTCAATCCACATCATCTTCGATGAAACAGACTCAGATAAGTATGCACCACCAGACACTATAATTGACGATACTGACACTACGAATGAAGTGGTCGAGCCCAACACTACGATAATAGTTCCTGAAGAAAGAATCATAGTGTCCGAAGAAGAAATCGTAGAGAGAGCTAAACCAAATGACGATTCTGAGTAACAAGAACCAGAAGTCAATCTTGAGGAGTTCAGACAAGAAGGCACCAGAACTGATGTTCCAACAGGGAACAGGTGAACAAGAGATCACACTGAAGATTTAATTATTGGTGATCCAACTGCCAGAATAAGAACAAGATCTGCAACTCAGAATGAATTCTTCTATTTGAGTTTTCTATCTCAAATAGAACCCAAGAAGATTGAAGATGCTATGCTACACACAAGATGGATTGAAGCCATACAAGAGGAACTTAATCAATTTGAAAGAAGCAAAGTCTGGAGATTAGTTCAAAGACCAAAGAGTCACCCAGTCATCGGCACCAAATGGGTCTTCAGAAACAAAATGGATGAAGATGGGGTGATCACTAGAAACAAAGTAAGACTAGTGGCCAAAGGTTATTCTCAAGAAGAAGGCATAGACTACGATGAGACCTTTGCACCAGTGGCCAGACTTGAAGCTATCAGAATGTTCCTTGCATTTGCTGCACACATGAAGTTCAAAGTATTGCAGATGGATGTCAAGAGTGCATTCCTAAATGGTGAACTTTAAGAAGATGTCTACGTGGAGCAACCCCCGGGTTTTGTCAATCCAACCCTCTCTAATTATGTCTATAGATTAGATAAAGCCTTATATGGACTTAAACAAGCACCTAGAGCATGGTATGAAACACTAACAAACTTTCTTATTGAAAAACGATTCACTAGAGGCATAGTAGACACTACACTATTCCTTAGAAAACACAAAGATAAAGTCTTACTAGTTCAAATATATGTAGATGATATTATCTTTGGCTCTACTGATGAAAATATGTGCAAGAGATTTGCCAAGCTTATGCAGAGCAAGTTTGAAATGAGCATGATGGGTGAGTTGAACTTCTTCCTTGGACTACAAGTAAAACAAACTGATGAAGGAATTTTCATAAGCCAAGTAAAGTACATTAAAGACTTACTCAAGAAATATGGCATGGAATCAGCTACTCCCATGAAAATACCAATTTCTCTAGCAACTAAGCTTGACAAAGATGAGAAAGGTAAAGGTATTGATATTACTCAATACAGAGGTATGATAGGCTCCCTTCTCTGCTTAACTGCCAGTAGACCAGATATAATGTTTGCAACATGTATATGTGCTAGATTTCAAGCTAATCTTAAGGAATCACACTTAACTGCTGTAAAAAGGATTTTCAGGTATCTTAAAGGTACACCCTATTTGGGTCTATGGTATCAAAAAGAGTCCTCATTTGAACTGACAGGATATTGAGATGCTGACTTTGCAAGATGCAAAATAGATAGAAAAAGTACTAGTGGCACTTGTCAACTACTAGGCAATAGACTAGTGTCCTGGTTCAGCAAGAAGCAAAACTCAGTATCAACTTCAACAGCAGAAGCTGAATATATTGTTGCTGGTAGCTATTGTGCTCAAATCCTATGGATGAAGAATCAGCTAGCAGATTATGGGTTTGATTTCAAATTTATACCCATACACTGTGATAACACAAGTGCTATAGCAATAACAAATAATCCTGTCATGCATTCTAGGACCAAGCATATAGAAATAAGATATCATTTTATTAGGGATCATGTTCAAAATGGGACAATATCCTTGCAGTACATTCCTAATGAAAATTAACTTGCTGATGTGTTTACAAAACACTTAGATGAATCCAGATTTAATAAACTAATAAGTTAGTTAGGTATGTTAAATTTGTAACCATAAATTCTATGCTCTAGATGGTGCTAACCTTGAAGATATGAAGGCTAAGTCAAAATCGTAGAGATAACTAAGAGGAACCACGATCGTGGAGTGATCCAGTTAAGACATAAAAGCTCATTGTGATAGCAACAACAAGCCAAGCAACCCTTTTGATTAGCATCTTAAGGACAAACCTAATCCTTAGTGTCAAGCTACGAGGTTGGCCCTTCCTGAGCAACCTTAACCTAGAAGGCTTGCCATTTCAGAAGGCATTACAGAAAGCCGTACAGTCAATGATCAAGAAGCGAGCAAAGGATTGAACTCAACAATCGTGGAGTGGATCTAGACATTGGTAGTCTTCTCACAAGGGCACACCAGCTCAGGGGGAGCTAAGGGCAGAACAAAGATTTCCATATGGATTAAAATCGTGGAGTTCTGTAGAATCCGATACGTGTCCCATGACACTGAACATATGGAGGGAAGTGTTTAAAACTATTTTATACTATCATATGTCAGTTCATCTTTGAATTTTAAAAGACTATCTTTATCTCTCTCTCTCTCAAATGAAACCATAAGTTTCAAAAAGCTAAGCCAAGTTCATTCATTTCAGGAAAATTAATCTAAATCAATGGCTGCTTCAAGAATTATCTTGGGTTTTCAGCTATGCTTTGACGAATTTGAAGATGCTTGTCCAGAAATGCACAAAATTCTTTCCCTGCTAAATAAAGCTGGACTCAAGGATGCCCTAAGTACCGACACACTTATCTTCACAAAGCTGGTGAAAGAGTTCTACACAAATGGGATTGTTGAAGGAAACTCCATCCTCACCAAAGTCAAGAGCGAGCAGATTCGACTCAACTCAGAAAGCATAAACCTTGCCCTAGGGTTCATTAATGAAGGACTTCCATCACTGGACCGAATTGATTTTCATGAAGGCCTAAAGAAGATGAAACACAACAAAACTGAAGGAAAGAGTGGCTACAGGAAGAAAGAGTTTCTCCAAGAATATGAGTTTCTTGCTGAAATTGTTGGAAAATGTATATGTTGCAAGGGCTCTGGCCACGATACTGTCAATGAAAAACAACTGAAGCTCATAACAGCTATCAGGTACAGAGTTTAACTCAACTATGGAGCTCTACTAATGGAATGGTTTGGAAAATGGATGGAAAGCTCCAAGAAGACCAAGAGTACTGCAAAAATGCCTTATGGGAGATTTATCAGCATGATACTAGAAGCTACACTGGGCGACAAGATTAAAGATGAAGAAGGTGTCTCCATTATCCCCAACCCGATTATAACCCAGCAATTATTTCAAAACTGGAAGAAAAATCCGACAGAAAATGTAAAGAAAAAATTTGCAATTCTATCTGCTGTAAGGGAGGAAGCCTGGGAGGTAGAAGAAGGAGTAACTGAAGAAAATGATGAAGCCTTGATCAGAAGGAGAAAAGGAAAGAAGAAGATGAATGAGGATCCCCAAGACCCAACCACTGATGCACTTCAAGCATGCCCTGATGCTGAAATGGAGTTTAGTGGCTTAATGACTGAAAGAGCTATTACTCCTGAGGCAGCTCAAGCATCATAGGAAACTCTGAAAGAGAAGGAGAAGAAAAAAAAGAGGGAAACAAGTGAGGACATGGCTGAAAGAACTGTTGAGGCTCAAAAGAAAAAGAAACGCAGTCACAGACCAAGGAAGCCTAGACTTACTACGATTGAGGAGTCTTCACCAATCGTAGAATCCAGGAAGGCTGCTAGTATGGAAGATGATGCTGCAGTTGAGGGGGAGCTACTAAGAGCAAAAGAGTCAGAGAATGCAAAAGTTGAGGGGGAGCAACCAGTCTCCTCAGGCAATGAAGAAACTGTAGTGTATGCTGATACTGTGATGGTGGATGTTGAAGATGATGTGTTAGAAGATGTGGTGTAAAACCAACTCATCTTCGTCGAGCGACCCGTGGATCAAGGAAATGCTTGCAAACTCAATCAGTGAAACACCATCCCTAGATGACACACTACAATTCGGGCATACTGATCAATCCGAAGAAGAAATTATAGAATGTCCAAAATAGCTCAAAGAGACACAAACACATACATCTGAGCCAAACACTATGCATATCCAGCAAACTCCTAACCCTCTAACCAAAGCAGACATTCCATCATCCTTCAATAATGAATACTTTTACATGACTCTTGCTCTTGCAAGTTTGTCAAGGAGAGATGAACACACTACAACTACTACTCCTCCAAAAACACAACAAATTCTAGATCAATTGGCTCTCATGCCAACCAAGGAGGAGCTGTCAGCAACAGTAAATTAAATAGGGTCAGAGTCTAAAAAGATCCTTGAAGAACACTCCCTTGCACTTCACTACAGATTCGATAACATCCTTGACTCAGTCCAAACTCTGCCAGGACAAGTGGGAACTGAATTGTCCAAATCGTTGAGGGAGATTTTCAGAGAAATGGTTGCAAGTCTCAAAGCAAGGGATGCTATTCATTTTACAGAAGCAAAGAAGCAGAAAGAAGCCATGTTACTGATGCAGAAGAATCAGCAAACTCAAAATGAGCTGATGGCAGATAAGATTTCAGCACTGCGTATCACTTTGAAGTAATTCCCAGAATGCAGTGCTGCTCAAATCTCCCAGAACAACGATGCCGTGAAAATGCTTCAGCAACAAAGAAGGGTCACTGAGGCTTTAGTTGCTGAACAAACCAGTGACATTTCTCAACAAAGAACTCAAATGCATGCCCTGGTAGACGGAGTCAGGTGGCTCTCAAACGATATTCGAACCCTTGTGACATAAAGGGGGAGAAGATTGGGCAATGAGATAAAGGCAGAGGTGGAAGACCGAGGAAGACGCACATTCAACCACCACCTCTGCAGCAGGAAAGGCAAAGGCAAACTCGTACTGGTCAATCATCGGGTGGCAACTCCAGGAGTCCAAATGTTCAAGCTCCATGATCTGATCAGTATCTGCAGTAGCCTCCAGTGGGAATACCTCTTCAAAGACATCAAGGTCAAGCTTCTGGCTCACAAGGCATGACTTCTGCACAGTCCAGATATGAGCTAGAAGACATTGAATGGAGAGATTAACAAACCAGAAGGATGAGAGCTGCTGAGTCTTCAAGGAGCAAGAGACAAAGAAAATAGAGATAAGCCTAAACTTAATTTTGTATTGATGTTTTTATGCTTGAATGTAATATCTCTTTAAACATCAATAAACTCATGCTTATTCTCTAGAAATTTTAGATGTTCACTGAAACACTAAGACATATTTACTTTCTAACATTATGCATTTAGAAAATGTTGCTATAATCTAAATCTCCTTGATTGTGTCAACATCAAATAGGGGGAGATTGTTGGGAATTGAATATTCAGATTTGATATTAAAAGTAAATATAAATACTTAAGTGTACAGTCCTTAAGAGAATCATTGTACAAGGACTTAGATGATAGATCAAACATGTTAGGTTAATCTGAGCTTTAACGTTTATCATTTATGTAAATGAATGTATAGAAGAACAGATCAAACTTGTTAGGTTGATCTATTTGAGCTGTAAAAGTTAAAGTCTTGACAGAATCGTAGTCTGTCAAAGACAGCATTCGAAAGATAAGGCAGAATCATGGAGCTTAAGCAAAGAGATTCAGAATTGTAGTATGCCGAAGGGATTCAAGTCCGAAGAAGACAAGGCAGGGCTCATGGAGCTTGAATGACCATATAAGAATCATAGTCAGCCAAGAGATTCAAGCCTACAGAAGTGAAGGCAGAAAACGTGGAGCTTAAGTGAAGATATTCAATATAGGAGTCTGCCAAAGAATCAAGTCTGCAGAGGCCAATGCAAGAACCGTAGAGCTCAAGTGAAAGCATTAAAGAATCATAGTTTGCCTTGGAAGCCACACTAAGAGTCATAAAGTTGAAAAGCATCTGCCAAGCCAAGTTGGGAATCGCAGAGTGCTATCGAAAGTGTGAAGTCTGCAAGACAAGCAAGCAAGGAATTGTAGTCTACTGAGAGCTTAAGAAAAATCGTAGTGTGCTCTACGAAGAAGTCTAAATCACGCTGTGCAAAGCCAACACACAATGATTATGTCACAATGACCACAATCGTAGTGTTCCTCCAGTCAACATCAAAGATTGAAGATCTGATGAAGGGAGGAAGAGCAACAAATGAAGAAATGCTTATAGCCATTGACAAAGTGATAGTCCCAATACTTCCATATTCATCCTTAGTCCAAATCGAAGAAGCATATTGAAGAAGCTTAGGATAGGACTAAAGCAGCCTGCAGAAAACACCTTTTCAGGTGTTAGGTGAAAGATAAAGTCTGCCGTGTCAGTAGGCCAGGCGGCAAAGCAGCAGAAAAGTAGGACATCAACATCACTGCACAAAAAACGTCTAAAGCATTAAATGAAGTAATGGGAGCATTTAAAACGGCTATTTTTGAATGGCTCCTTTATAAGAAAATTAAACAAGGATTCAGACTAAGTAAGCAAGACACATAAAAGAAGAATACATTGAAAAAGCTCAAGAACACTCAACGAGCAACACTACGATACTGAAGAAAGCTTGCTTCGTACTCAGACCTTTGAAAGATAGAAGCTGAACTGCAACTGAGTAGCACACCTCAAACTATCAACTGCCTATCCAAGTGAGGTACCAAGTCAGAGGACTTAAAGAAGATTATAAGTGAACTAAGTGAAGATCCAAGTTAAAGGACTTGAAGAGTTCAGAAGTGAACTAAGAGCAGATCCAAGTCAAAGGACTTGAAGAGTTCAAAAGTGAACTAAGTGAAGTTCCAGGGCTGCTGGCCTTAAAGGGATCTAAGTGATCCAGTTGTAAGAAGATATCCTTAGTGGATTTCCTACTCGTGGAGTAGAAGAGTGGATTAGGAGTCGCGTTGGCTCTGAACCACTTAAAACCCTGTGTCTCATTGTCTCTTATTAACTGCTATAGCTGCTATATCTATTATAACTGTTATAACTGTTTATCTCGCCTTAACTGCATTATCTTGAAGGGGAACAAAACATATATTCCGCTGCAGTCAGTATCACCAATACTGACTAAGTATTTTAAACAAAGAAATAAAATATCTAATCACCCCCCTTCTAGATAACTAACGTGCTTTTGGGAACTAACAATGTCAATATATTTACCTTTTTCATCTTTGTCAAGCTTAGTTGCTGGAGTAATTAGAGTTTTCATGGGGGAAGCTGATTCCATGCCATACTTTTTAAGTAAGTCTTTGATGTACTTGGCTTGGTTAATGAAGATACCTTCATTAGTCTACTTTACTTGAAGTCCAAGGAAGAAATTCAGCTCACCCATCATGCTCATTTCGAACTTACTCTGCATAAGCTTGGCAAGTCTCTTACATAGATTTTCATCAGTAGAACCAAAGATAATGTCATCTACATATATTTGTACCAACAAAACTTTATCTTTGTGCTTTCTAAGGAATAGTGTGTTGTCTACTCTACCTCTAGTGAATCCCTTTTCAATAAAAAAGTTGGTTAGTGTTTCATACCATGCTCTAGGTGCTTGTTTATATAAGGCTTTATCAAATCTATAGACATAATTAGTGAGTGTTGGATTGATAAAACTTGGGGGTTGTTCAACATAGACTTGTTCTTGAAGTTCTCCATTCAAAAATGCACTCTTGACATCCATTTGGAAGACTTTGAACTTCATGTGAGCAACAAAAGCAACAAATATTTTGATTATTTCTAGTCTGGCAACAGGTGTAAAGGTCCCGTCGTAGTCGATGCCTTCTTCTTGAGAGTAACCTTTGGCCACCAATTTTTCTTTGTTCCTTGTTATCACCCCATCTTCATCCATCTTGTTTCTGAAAACCCATTTGGTGCCGATGACTGGGTGATTCTTTGGCCTAGAAACTAATCTCCAGGATTTGGTTCTTTTAAACTGATTTAGCTCCTTTTACATAGCTTCTATCCAGCTCGAATCTTCTAAGGCATCCTCTATCTTCTTGGGTTCCATTTAGAACAGAAAGTATAGATAAAAACACTCATTTTAGGTAGCAGTTCTTGTC
The DNA here is from genome assembly GCA_020205555.1 of Panax stipuleanatus. Lineage (NCBI taxonomy): Eukaryota > Viridiplantae > Streptophyta > Magnoliopsida > Apiales > Araliaceae > Panax > Panax stipuleanatus. The sequence goes on along the minus strand of CM035115.1, from coordinate 52,642,454 downwards.
TTGATTCTTGCATTTGGATCTCCAATAATCAAGTCTTGGGTGTGATCTCTTGCCTATCTGTTTCCTGTTGAAACATATGTTCTGGTGCCTTCTTGTCTGAATACTTCAAGATTGACTTCTGTTTCTTGTTGCAGAGGTTCATTATCTGGTGTAGTGCCCTCCACGATCTCTTCTTCTTGCTCCATGATTTCTTCTTCTGGGACTGCGATCGTGGTGTTGGGATCGACCACTTCACTCGTAGTGTCTGGCTCGACGATCGCAGTGTTGAGTGGTATAGACTTGTCTGAGTCTGTTTCTTAAAAAATGATGTGAATCGAGACTTCAACACTTAGGGTCTTATTGTTGAACACTCTGTAGGCTTTGCTATCTGTGGTGTATCCAAGAAAGATTCCTTCATCTGATTTCGGTTGGAACTTAGTCAGATATTGTTTTCCATTGTTGAGAATGTAGTAAGCACAGCCAAAAATATGGAAATAACAGACGTTTGTCTTTCTTCCGTTCCACAGCTCGTAGGGAGTCTTCTTTAGTGTAGAGTGAACAAGAGACCTGTTTTGAGTGTAGCAAGAATTTTTGATGGCTTCTGCCCATAAATATTCAGGTAGATGAGCTGCTGCTAGTAGAGTTTTCCCTGCCTAAATTAGGGTTCTATTCTTTCTTTCAGCTACTATGTTTTGCTGTGGAGTTCTTGGAGCTGAGAAGTTGTAACTGATGTCATTATCTGCATATAGCTGTTCCATCTCAAAGAAGTCAAATTCTCTTCCATGATCACTTCTGATGACCTTAATCTTCTCCCCTTTCTCATTCATCGCCAGTTTCAACATCTTGATAAGTTGGGAGCTCGTTTCATCTTTTGAACTTAGAAAGAATACCCATGTGAATCTGGTGTAGTCATCCACTACTACCAGTGAGTATCTCTTCTCTCCAAGGCTTACAGTTGGAATAGGCCCGAAGAGATCCATGTGAAGTAACTGTAGGGGCTTATCATTAGAGTTGACTGCTTTCCCTTTGAATGAGCTCCTTGTATACTTTCTGAGTTAACAAGCGTTGCATGGTCTTTCTTTGATGACATTGAGTTTAGGTAAGCCTGCTACCAGATATTTGGAGGCCAGTTTTAACATGCTCTTGAAGTTGAGATGAGATAATCTTCTATGGCATAGCCAGCTCATTTCTTCAAAGGCTTTAGCAAGAAAACATATTGTCTCATCGAAACTTAGTTCAGCATGGTTGATAACATAGACATTTCCTTCTCTGGTTCCAGTCATCTTTAGAAAAGAAGTCTTCAGATCTCTGACTTGACATTGATTATTGAGAAAGGTGACTTGATGACCTTTGTCGCACAGTTTGCTGATACTCAGGAGATTGTGCTTCAGTCCTTCCACATAAGCTACTTTGCTGAAGGACACAACACCATTTCCAGCTGAGCCATATCCTCTAGTCTTGCCATATCCATTATCTCCAAAGATGACTGTAGGATCCTCCTTCTCTTTGAAGTTAGACAAGAGAGCTTTATTCCAAGTCATGTTCAGTGAGCATCCACTATCCAGATACCATGTTATTACAATGGAGCTCTATTTCTGCAGTAAGAATTAGCTTTCATTTTGCTACCCAGACTTTCTTGGGTCTTACTATATTAGTTCCCTTAGGGACCCAAATCTATTTGACTTTAGGTCTATAGTACAAAGGGTTATAATAGTGTGATGTAGCCTTGTGACCATATCTATCATATACAAAACATCTAGTATGATGCATGCTTGTGTGTGTGTGTGGATTCTTTCTCCATTTGGACGTATGTGGAAACTTGGTAGCTCTTTCCTTATATTGATTCTTCTTTCTCCATGCTGCCTTGTGATTCAGAGATTTTGTAGAGTGAATCTCAACTCTACGATTCTTTTCTGGTTGGTTCACGGAGTCGATTTTATTTGACTCCACGATCCTTCGAGGTTGGAAAGTGGTAGTTGATTTACTCTTCATTTTTCTGAATCCCAGGACAGCTGTCGATGTCGGTTTTAAAAATCCGCGGGTCGGGACATAACCCGGGTCTTTTAATCTTTTTGCCTAAGTTCTCTCTACCCTTACTTATTTTATTTAGGAGAAAGGTTTTGAAGGGTTTTTTTAGGAGAAAGGCCAACATGTATCACGTCAACGATTTGAACGTTTTACAGAGTCGCCAGTTGGTAGATTTGAAATGGTTGTACCAACTCAATCGAGTTTATTTGAAAGAGGCCCAATTACTGGACACTGTCGAAACTTGATTATTGAAAACAAAGTTTGAGTTCGGGGGCTTGGTTAAGTGTGGGGAAGGTGTTAGGCACCGCACGACTCTCGTGTAAACACGGTACCACATCTTCTCAATATTTTCCTTTAAAAACTGGAATGCATGAGTGAATGCTGTTTAAAAATTGGGCCTATTGATTTGATTAATTAAAAGTAGTGCTCTGCTTCGTTGAACCTATATACAAAAGGTTTGATTGTAGGGATTTCGGCACATAAACGCAGAGAAAATTAAAATTTTTTGAAACCCTAAAACAGGATCCATGCGAAAAATATATTAATTCAAAGGTTTAGATTTGTTTTACTGATTATTTAAGCCTGAACGGAGACAGTGGAAATTCTAGAACAGCTTCGAATCTTCAATGCAATCCAAAAGAACTGCGTCTCTACGGTATCCACACGAACGTCCCACGAATTGTCACACGATCTGCAGCAAGCAAAGGTGCGGTACTAGCCGCCAAGGATCTGGACTTTTGAAAATTTTCTCTCTAGTCTCTCTCTAAGAGCGGCTAGGGTTTTTGATATCGATAATACCCTAAACGGCTGATATATCATATATATAGCAGTTAAAGGAAATAACCAAAACCTAATCCAATTAGAAAAATAAAATCCGAATTTATATATATATTATATCTTAATTAAGTATTACTTAATTAATATACATATATATATATATACAAATTATCCTATCAATTTAAATTCGTAATTTAAATACTATCAATCATATTGATATATTTAAATCCATACAATTTAAATTAATTCCCTTTTAATTACGTTCTAAGTGTGTGACCCTATAGGTTATTATTATATTGGCAATAATTTTAAAATCATATTATAAAATTATAAACAGTGAGCGGCATCTAGTAATGCATCACTTCTACCCAAATAATAATAAGATCGGTGATTCGATACAACCTTTTCGTGACCAATGTTTTAATATAATTTAATCCTTTTAACCTTGACATCCTAGATTAAACTCGAGGCATGGAATGTGTCATCCTCTTCATAATTTAATCTGAGATTTCTTGATCGATGAGTAGACTATATGAAACAAATCACTATTTGAGCATGGCCATGCATTTCATAGTCCTACTCAATCAAGAGGCCTATGGATATCACCCCTAATATATAGGAGGTTTAAATTCCATCTAGATCACTCATATTCCTCACACGATTCATGATGTACTTAATAATCACCTTTATTGTCCACCCTATTAAAGGTGACCTTTGATGATATCAAAGTACATAAATTCCCGTGTAGTAATATATTGATTTCAGGTCGGAGGATCATTACATCATTGTCACTATGAGAATTGCTTATGACACTTTGCATAATGCTCCACGTAGAATTCTCATGGTGGGTCTGTCCATTATATTGTTCTCTAACATGTACCTATGCATTGACTCAATATCTCATATATTTATGACCAATGAGATTTGGCCATCAGTCAATCCACATACTAGTCTCAATGTATCATTGTTGTCCCATTAACAATGACACTCGACTAGGGACATTTAAGAGTAATGATACTAATTGTAATTATATGATCTCATGTTCAAGTCACACACTTGAAGCCATATAATTTATATCACTATTCTAAGGACTTTTATTATGTCAACATTTATATAACGCAGTAAACAAAACCATAAAAAAATAATTCATTTATTCAATCAAATATAATATCAAAAATGTTAAGCAATTACATCAAAGAATTGGCATCTAGGGCATAAACTCTAACATTGATTTGATTTGAAAATCAGTCTTTGATTTGATTTGCATAACCATTTAATTTGATTTTCTTTGAAAAGCTTTTCTTTTGATTGATTTGAAAATAATGTTTTGCAAGCTGCTTTAACAAACCCTTACGCTGTCATAGGAATTGAAGCTTGTTGATACTTTCAATTTTATCTTTATAGCCTTAAGGCTGCATGTGAATGGTGATTTGTCGGGCTGCGAAGCATCCTCGACCACAGAATATACAAGTGTCGGTCTCCTCATGGGTATGAAAACCATCGGAGGGACGCTGACACGAAAATCAACATTTTTTTATTATATTGAGACCTTAAATCCGGATAACCGTTTTGAGGTCTATTTACATATACATTTTTACAAAAAAAACTGGCAGGGTACATTTATAAATCGGAGTTTGTCCATCGTGGGAATCAGATTCCGATCGTTTTGATCGTGAATCCCACGATTCCTAGGCTCACATATGAGTAGCCAAAACCTGCACAGTTCAAATTTGTACAGAAAAAGATAAATATCCCAATATTGCCAGAATCGAGGATTCATTCAGTAAATCCTGGTCCGCACGGCCGAAGCATCTCGTTCCTACTAGATAGCGATCTAAGGGACGCGAGGTTGCTTTTGAAACTGAAACTTGAAAGAAAGCTAGATTTAAGGAAATCTCAGCCATTCTAGCTTCCCAGTTCAGTCTGGAGGCTTTGAACCGTTTCAAAACTATAATTGGCAAGATTTAAATAAATCTAGTCCGCCTATAGATATGTCAGTTTCAATTCATATAAAATGAATATTTCAGACAGCAGTTGAATAGAAAGCGAGTAAAGCAATATATATATATATATAAGCTGTAAAGGGCGATGGGTTTTCATGCCGGTGCCCGGACTAGAATTAATATATATATATATATATATATATATATATTGACAAAAACGTAGTCAATCAAGACTGGGAAGAGGACTAGTGATGGTGAAGGCTGCTTATATATGCATAAATATATATAAAAGCAGTAAAAAGGCCACAGAATGATCCAGGCCGAACTAGAATGTAAATGTATAGAAAAGTAGTCAACCAGGGACTGAGAAGATAACCCAGTAATGGTGAAGTGTGCAAAAATAGTATAAAGACCACAAAATAGTCCAGGCCAGACTGGAATGTAAATTGCAGAAAAATAGTTAACTAGTGATTGGGGAGATCACTCAGTATGGCGAAGTGTGCAAAAACAGTATAAAGGGCAATGGTTTCACGCCGGTGCCCAAACTAGAGTTAATATATATATATATATATATATATATATATATATATATATTAATAGAAATGTAGTCAACCAATACTGGGAAAAGAACCCAGTTATGGTGAAAATCGATCATATGCGTAAATATATATAAAAGCAATAAACTACCTCGGATTTAGCATCCGGGCTTGACAAAATTGAAATGTTAGTATATATACAGTTAAATATATACAAAAAATGGCCAAACCCGGACTGGGAAGATAACCCAGTCCGCCGAAGTTTCCAGAACGTGTGTGCTATTACATTGAAGCTGCTGGAGCTGACGGATTGTCAATCCGAGCTGTATAAATGCCAGAAAATTAGTTTATGTACAAAAATGTACCCAATTTTAACGAAAACGGCCACGAAACTAAGTTCTGTGGATTTTTAGAAAATAAAACTTAACGTTCAAGTGTATAAAAGTACGTAGAAGTAATATTCACTTTCTGATCAAGAAATTACTTATAATGGGCTGCTACACGGGCGTTTTGCCAAATCGTAGGCTCTATACGTCCAAATCTATCGGTTATTTTCTGGTATGTGGTAGTATATGGGTATATCTATGAGTTAGAGTGAAAATATTTGGGTTTGGAAGAGGTGTAAAAGTCAGAAAATTAAACTGGCAGAGCTTCGCTGCGTTTCAGAAGTATGAAATATGAGGGGGGGTGTACATTTATTTATAGGCCAGGAAGCCTCCACTCTACTTGCTTTTGTCTTAGGTAGAGGTGCGGCCCCCCAAGGTGGGGCCCACTTGCCAGTGTTCATCGTCTTGAAGTGCGTGCATGCCAAATAATGCGATGTCAGGTTCAAAACTTCATAACTTTTTATCAGAGCGTCCGTTTGAGGCGTGCTATATTTTTCCAGAAAGCCCTCGCTGAGAGTGTTGCAATGACATAGGATTTAACCCTTTTTAATCCCAAATGGATGGGTTCATGGTCGGGTCTTTGTTTCCCCGTAGTTTGTCCGTCTAGCCGTCTTGCGCTGTTTGCACTCGGGATCATTGTTGTGGTTCATTCTAACTTTGGCGGCATCAATTCGGCTTGAGTTTGATCGAATCTGATGAGAGTTGGTAAAATGACCGTTTTGCCCCTCTTAGGGTTGCCTCTAGTGTCGGCATGGCCTCTGGTTGACTTCCGGGAGCTGTTTCCAAGACTTGGATCCTATTCGAGTCTTTTGTCCCTAGTGTTGCCTCTGTGGCTGACGTGGTCATTCCAAATTTTCTTTTAGAGTTATTGTGATGCTTTAGGTTTATGTCTGAAGTTGACCTGACTTCCCGGGCTATTGTCGGGGCTGACCTGTACCTTCCGGGTTGATGCCGGGGCTGACCTTGACTTTTCGGGTTGCTACCGAGGCTGAATTTGTTGACCGATATTGAGACCGAATTTGCATTTCTTGACAAATATTGGGGATGGGATTTGAGTTGACCGATATTGAGGATCGAATTTAAGTTAACCGATATTGGGGATCAGATTTCAGTTGAAGGACAGATATTGGTGACCAAATTTGACTTTAAGAGACGGCCTTGCCCTCCTGCAGTGTAAGTAACAGGGACATGAAATTTCAAGTGTCTACAGATGCCCCTCTTTATCATGTTTATGTAATGCAATGGAATGGATAGGATAAAGATTGCTAGACACTTGAAATATGGCAAGATATTAATGATACAAATCGTAATGCAATAAATGTTAACCTATTTTCACTAATCGCATTTTGTACTTCGTATATCGCATCACAAATCGCATTACAATAGCATCGCATCGCATATCGCATCGCAGATCACATCGCAAATCGTATATCGCATCCCAAATTGCTTACCTTTATAGGTGCCTATGTTGGAGCTGATCTCAACGGTTAACTTTCATCAATGTTGCTAATGTCTATGCTGGTGTTGACTTGAACAGTTTGATTTCCATCGGTGTTACCGATTCTTTTTTTGATTAGGATGAACTGACATGTTTCCCACATTTCTGCTGGGGATGACGTTCTTTATGATAGCCTTTGTTGTTATCTTAGTTTTAAAACGACGGGTTTCCCCAATATGTCGATACTATCAAGGGGCAGATTTTCTCTTGACTGATGCCGTTGTATATTTTTGAAGGCTCCTCTGATGGGGATATATCTCTTTTACCGAGTTACCTCAATGGGTGCTCCCGATGCCTATCCTGATGATAACTTACACCGATAATTTGCAACAGTGCCTACCCTAATGGTAGGGACAATTGTTGATCATTGGACTGTCCCAATGCCTACTCGAGCGGTAACTGACTTTTTCATCGAGTTTGTGTGTTTAATGTGTATGCATATTTAACTCTACTTGGTATGCATGCCTAACTTTTTAATGGAGATGTGCGCTGATGTAGCGCTTGTTGCACTTGTGCAGACCAGACATGATATGATGATCTTAATTTGTCCTAGGTTGATGCATATGCTTAATTGAATTAATGTAGAACCATACCTCACCCTTTCTGTGGTGATTTGGAGTTTCTTTTCAGGCATGGATTTTGATAGGCTTATCAACTCTAACTCCCGTATGGCTTCTTTTGTCATTCACAGAGCAGATTTGGATATTCCCCTTTCATATGCCGTCTCTGAGGAGGATCTCGTAGGGGCTGCTATTTTATGGATCTGGATTTGGTGCTGGTCCCTCTGGTGGTCCAAACACTGATGGCTTTATTAGGAGATATCCTGATATCTTTGCTGAAGTTGTGTTCCACGGCCTACATCACCGGATCCTTCTCAACGCCCCTTCTAAGTATTTGTATAACAGATTCCATCATCTGCCCTCTGTGGGGATGGATTGATATACTATTTATGCCATTAGACCATTTCTGATGTTTTGTTGGGGTTGTGCCAACGACTGATAGTGTCAAACAATCTGACCTTCGCTGAAGTACCCTTTAATGGTTGAACGTCACCGAACAATTTTTGATGCTTCGCTGGGTTGTGCCAACGGTTGATCATTGAGTATGAAAAGGGGCAAGCTCTCTATTTGTGACCCTGCCGGGTTAAATGCTATCTTGGCTGATAACCCAGGTGATGCTGATGTTCTGGAGGTTGTAGCCCATTCTTTTATTGCTTAGATTTGATCTTTAGTGTAGAAGCCTCGACTGATGAGGACTTGGCGCAAGTAAACTTGTTTGATGATGCAGATTTCATTTTTCAGGTCTTTTGTCATTGAGCATCTATTCTTCCCGATTTAAGGACTCTGTTGAGGATTTTTCCCTTTTTGTGGAGGAACAGCTGATGTCGCCTTGATTTTTTTTCAGGAACTCTCCCTTTTCTTTTGATGAGGAACTTGGTCCCGCCATAGATCCTTTCCATTTCTGGGAATCGGCAATGCCCCAGCCCTTTCATAGGTTATTACTGGGGTTCAAAAAAGAAACTCGCTTTATTGATCATGTCCATGGTGAGCAATATCCTGCACATTCAGACAAATAACAATATGTGCCGAAAGCTTGATGGCTCGGGTTGTCGGGGTTAGTATGACCTTGTGAATGAGGCATTTGAAGTTAAAGTTTATGAAATTGAATGCTTGTATTCATCGAGCTCTTATCATATCACTAAAGATCTTGAAATTGAACATGAAAATTAATTTTTCCTAAGGAAATCAAAATTTTCGCTTGACAAGCTATGAAATTGCAAGAAAACTTTTAAGCTTCCATGGTCATTTTTCATGGGTAGGATTAGAGTCAAAAGACTTATCTTCCTTCATCAGAGACACCTCATCTTCGCTCTAGACACTGCTCTTCACAAGATCAAAATCATATGACATGCGCACTATGTGTGACACAACCCATAGCAGGGGTTTCTCTTCTATGACTCTAGATGATCTCATTTTCTTGCAAAATTTCTTGATTTCCTTGCTTAACTTTGTCTCGTTTTCTTAGGCTTTTCAGGGTTACCCTTGTAATGAGTTTTGGTTCAATGACTCCTAAACCAAACGATTTTAGGGCACTAGGTGTTAAGACACCCCTTAGGGTTTACTGGCTTGAGTAACAAAGGCCACACTTTGAGACAAGTTATGCGGACTACTCTATTTGATCTTCGCCTGAGCCTGTACAAGATTCATTTTCTTAGGCTCTAAATTACCCGTGTAGTTAGTGTTGGGCCGGTGACTCCCAAACCAGACGAATTTAGGGCACCAGGTGTAGAGACATCCCTCGGCCTTAATTACTCGAGTAACCTAGGCCACGATTCAGATCTGCTCAGGTTTTGACTTCTTTTAATGCTCGTTTTCTTAGGCACTGAGTTACCCATGTAACGAGAGTTGGGCCGGTGGCTCACAAACCAGATGGCTTTAGGGCACCGGGTGTAAAGACACCCCTCGGGCTTAATAACTCGAGTAACCCATTCCATAATTTAAGACATTAGACTGGATACTAAATATCATCCCTGTCGCCATAGCTTCATACCCCACAACTAAGAGTTAGGGTGATCGCAAAGTGCAGACATACATATAAGGTCAAGTTTGTTCCAAAAAGTGCTTTGAACTAGGATGACATGCCTAATCAAAAGGTTGAATAGTCTTAATTCTCTAATCGCTTTCATGATTCTTGCTCCACGGACGCTTATCAAAATTAATCCAATTCATAACAAGTTAAGCAAAAATCTTTTTTTTCCTTTCCTCTTTTTCTGAGATTCTAATGCAAGATTTATCTACGCTTAACATGTATACCCTTGTCAATGCATGTAACTGGAGATTGAAAACACATAAAGAGATGAAAGAGTTGTACCTTATCAATGGATCGAAGTATTCTCAGAAAATTATAATTGGAAAAGATCGATTGATCATATCGGATCACCAATGATGGAAGCTTAGATGATGATGGACCATGCTGATGGTGTCGACTGATGCATTTTCATTGGATGGCTGATAAATGCCCCAGTATTGAGTTGTCGCCATTTCTGGAATTGATCCAGTCTTGTTGTAAGGATCCCCACATCGGGTTATCGCCAATTCTGAAATTGCCCCAGTCTTGCTTATCATCTGGGGTGATTGCTTTATTGTATGTTTGACAAATGGGCTGATAAGATGCTTAGATCGCAAGAGCTTTTGTACAGCATAACCCCTATGGTGAACAGGTAGTAGATTTTGGCTTTAATACTTGGATGCCCCAATCATTATTTTTGATTTGTAGGAGCAATTGGCTTTGATGTCCTTTCTTTTGATTTGATGAAGGTTTCAGATTGAGGGTGTCAGCTGTTCGAAGGTCCTTGCCGATGATTATGCTTGATATATCACTGTGTGGCTGTTTCAACTTTGATATCAAGATGCCTTCGGACTCCAATGAATTGGCTCTAAGAGTTCAGCCTGGTTGGTGGTGTGATGGCTTTAACCGAATTTAGCTTGATCTGTGAGGTTTAATTCGTGACCTTTTTCTCGAGGAATATATCATTGGGTATTAGATAGACTTTGCCACGACGGTAGCTCATGTGCTTCTGTGGGTCAAAAGAGATCCAGTCTTCTCGCACATTAGGAGTGATGAGTTGCTAACAGGTTGCATCTTATGACGATTGTCATTTCATCCATGTGACTGGTCGTTTTGATGTATCCATGTCTCTCCCTTTTGAGACTTGCTTCGCTCAAGACTTAGCTCCACTCACAGCTTTATCACTCATGCAGTCGGTATGGATTATTTGCCCCTACCGGGTTTGAGAGGGGTGACCGCACATCATCTGCTGGCAGTCATGGGCCAGTTTGATCAATTTTAGAGCTTCCGCCATTTGAGGGGGCCATGGATCAGATGGTATCAACTTCATGTCTATTGTCAGCTGACCTGATCAGGATTTACAAGTGTTGAACTTATAGGGAGAGGGCTGATTTCTCTACTAGCCATCCAGATCGTTCACCAGAATATTTGGCAAGGTTAGAGTACGATATTGCATTGGTTACGTCTATCCAGTCAGCTACGAGTATTGATTCAGATGTGGAGGAGCCTATGGAGGATCCTGATTCTCCCACCGAGGATGATTCATTTGTTGGTTTGACAGCATCTTTAATCAGTGATCCTTCGAGTATCCCCGCCGGGACAGATCCAGCTATTGCTGATTCACTATCTCGGATGACTTTTGAGAGAGATCAGTCAGGACATTGATGTTGACAGGACTTTTCAGCAGATACACAACTTTTGCTACTAGAGAAGAGGCTTGAGCTAATCGGGATATAACATTGGTTGAGAGAGACGATGTAAGCACCCAAATTTTCTGATATTATTAAATAAGGATTTAATAAATAAAATTCTTAAATTGTGAGATGGGTTCGAATAAGAGTATATATATGTGATATGAGGTATGTGGTATGTGGTATTATATTACATAGGGTAATATAGACTATGTAATATGAGTTTTTGTGATTTATAAATATACTATTAATATATTTGTTATTTAGGGTAGAGACGATTCAGTGGAGATAAAAGAAGTGGATAAATCCCTAACGATATTAAATAATTTATAGAATTATTTTATCATAGTAAGTTGGTAACATTAAATATCCTTAATGTATAATCACCATATTCTTGTGTATGTGTATTAATAACAAGTATGTTTACAATATAGGTTATTAATAGCACTTAAGCTATCCGTGAATGAGTTTGGATAGTGAAGCATGAGTTAGTTAAGGGAATTAACTAATAAGAATAAATATTAGTTAATTTAAGTTGGGAGTTATATTAGGGAATAATATAATGTGAGTATTGAACCTTAATTAACTATGATGATATAGTACAGTGTTTAATTTACTTAAGGAAAGGAGTGAATTAATATGTGTGTTGAATATGTGATTATAGTTGCTACTTTTTATATATATTACTTAGAATGGTAATATGTGAGAAAGTCTAATGTACGAATAACGTTAATAAATATATATATATATATATATATATATATATATATATATATATATATACGTTATTAAAGAGAAATGGAAACCATTATATCTTTAAATGAGTATTTGAAGAAATTGTTTTGGGAACAATTTATAGAAAGAAAAGAGAAATAAATATTATATATTTCTAATAAAGGATATTAAAGTAATTTCTAATATTGAAATATTTTAATAAATGGAGGAAATGTTATTTTTTAATAGTAATATTACCTTATATATTTTGTATAAGGTGTGATTGATTAATATGGTAAATATATTAAATATATTTGCTATATGTAAATAAATTGATGAAAAAAATTTATTATAATAGAAAATAAACTTATTATCTATTTTCTATATATAATATATGTACATGTGCCGTGCATACAATTATTTTTAATAGATATTATATTGAGAATAATATCTTGAGACAATAAGTAAATTATTTTTTAATAATGAATGCCTTTAATTGGAGAAAACATAATATTTTATGTCATGTTATGGTGGAATACGTAGTTGTTATAATAGTAATGTATTTCCAAGGGAGTTAATTAATAAAAGAAAGCTGAGTTATTTTAATATATTAAATAACTTAAGTTATTATTTTACCATAGACTTTATAAATAATTAATAGAGTAAATATTAATTATTATATGCGTAAAGGTTACACATATTATGAAGTGTATAAATAATTGACGTAGCTTAGCATTTAAATGCTTGAGTCACACCAACATTATATTAAAAGGATATTAAGTGTGGTGGAAGTAATAATAAGCTTAAGATTGAGCTTGTGAGAAATGCCTTGTGTGACATGATAATAGATCCGATGATGAATTAATTAATTCATGGATGAATGAATTATTAATTAAATAATTAATCTATGTTAATTATTAATTGTTATTATAATAGTATATTGCTTTATTATTATGGCTAGTGATAATATAATAATAAAGAGATTGATTATGAATATGATCGAAAATTGTATTGATAAGGAATGAGGTATATTATCCTATTATATTATTATTATGGATAATATAATATTATCAAGTAATTATGTGATAATATGTTGATTAATGAGTAAATGATTTATAAATATAATAAGATAATAAATCATATAAAGTGTTAATCAATTAGTGTAGAAATTATAATTCCATTGATTAATGAGAAATGAATTAATTAATATTATTATTAATTAATTGATGAGATAAGTAAATTATTTACTTCTATATGCAAGCATGCGAATAAAATGTATAGTGTATAGTAACTAACTATATATTATATGAGGTGTGAAGTGTAGTGCAACTATGTTATATAGTGTGGTGCAACAATTATTCATAACTTGGAACTTTTACATCTTTTATTCATAACTTAAAGAATAAACTTGCTTTATTACAATTTAGAATATAAATTCTTTTTATATCCAAGATCTCGTCTTTACATCATATTCGATGTTACTAAAATGCGGAATAACTTAAACTTTTTAATATACTTTGAATAAAATCTTTTATTGATTTTGCAACTTTAAATCAATTACAAATCCCTGAATCAACTATATGATATGATTCATTCTATTTGAGTTATCGTATAATGTCTACGACTCGACTTGATATCCTCTATGTATCAATTAATACATCTGTACAGTACGACAAGCTTTAAACAACGTATACAATTATCATGTACAACTCTTAGAACATAAACAGTGTTCAAACGATAATCCACATAGTATTCTTCGTTGCGATACTATCTATCTTTATCAATCAAGAAGCACGAAATCTTTACCATGAATCCTTAACCTGCAAGAGTGGTTATTTGCAAGAGTGAGCTCGACAGCTCAGCAATTCTAACAATTTTCATGCATCATATAGCATACAACATCATACTCAGTTCATGCATTTATAAACAATATATATTTACTACGCATGTTACTTTTCACATAACAAGTATATCATCAAAGATCAACTTTCAATCTCATTTATATCTTATATACAGTTCATATATAAGTTCACATTATCACAGCATACTATAATTAAACTAACAGTTATTGAATTCATATATCAAATAGGAACTGAAAGACTTGCCTGATTCGCAGTTTAACAACTACGACTTAACTGCTTATAGATATCTGCAACACAGTTATATAATTGTGGATTCACACTCGTCAGTTATACACATCCATACATTTCCAATATAATAATAAGTATTACATTATTTTCTATCTTGGTTCTTAGAACCTTGTTTCACTTTTCTATCATACGCTTAGTATCGTTATGTACGTATAGTTATATCTTAACCATACTCAATATCAATATTAACGCACTTAACTATTTAAGTGTTCGACACATATTTAAAACTCATAAATCTATAATCCATATTGCTCTTACGTTTCTCAAACCTTATCGAAACCATTACATTCAAACTTTCTAAGTTTCACCTTTTAAAATCCTTGTCGTATTTAAACTAGTCATACAAGACTACTATGTTCATCATGTTTACATGTTTATAAGGTTACTAACTCAAGTTTGAAACCTAGAATGCTCATTCTATATCGACTTCAAAGTTATATGATTTTCATGTTGGTGACCTTAAGCTAATCAAACTCATGTCTCAAGGGTCAACTAAAAAAGTCATATTACCACATAAAGAGGCCAAACAATACTAAGTAGTTATGCTTGTGTGTATACTACATGTATTTACCTTAATCCACATTAGTTCATGCCTTAGAATTTCATTACTTGAATACGTGTACATGAATACGTGTACATAGGTGGTATTCACATTTCAACCAAATGATGTTTATATCAACATGTCTATAGGCATAATGAAATCCTAATATACATACTTGCATGATCATAATGTAACTCACACGGTGTTGGATGCTATTACCCTTCACATTCTAAGTTTTCATAAAAATTGCACTAAATCAACAAAGGTAACTTAGTATATCCACAGTACCTCGTAGCCATGACTCTCATATATTAGAACACATATATAAGTCACATACACGTAGTCAAATGGTCAGAATCTAAAAGATATAAGTCTTGGTCAAGTTCGCTTCAAAAAGTTCTTAAGTTTCTCTTTGAAATCGTTTGAATCTTGAATTCACGTATGTTAGTTTATTCAACACTTTAAACGTACATTTCATGTCAATATAGACTATATGATCATGTTCACAAAAATTAGAATGCTCACATAAAATATTTGTGATGAAGTTCACTTTAATCATTTCTAAGTTCACTTCTAATCTAGAAAGCTTTTTATCAAAAGTGTATGCTATTATGGCCATAAACATTAATGTTGTATCAAGGGACATGTTTATAGGAGTTATACCAGTTTTCATGCTTGTCTTAATTAATATTAATAATTTATCACATAGCAGGCTGCTACAGAAAACAGAAAACAAAAGTCAGGACCCTGCACAGCTGCGCAGCTCCCAGGCATAAACCCGGCGCAGCTGCGCCGGTGTCTGGCCAAGCCAGTGACTGCTCTGCTTCGGCAGAAACCAGCCCAAACTCAGAATTTTCTCTACGAAATATCTTCTAACCATGTCACATTGTATTACTAACATGATTACTAACTTAGATAATAACTATCAACCATTATTCAATCAATTTAACATGGAATGCAAGCATAATTAAGAACTTAGCATTTTCAAGAATTGAAGAACATGGAATGGTATACCTCTGCTAATTGCTTCCTTCTTCTCCAAACTTCTACCACTGATATATGTTTACTCTCTACTCTCAATTAATCAGAAAATCTCAGCAAGTGTAATAGAAGAAGAGAAGGCTCTATTTATAGGCAACTCAATATCCAGACAAATGCAAAATCTCCCAAATCAAACCAATAAATTTCAAGTTTGTATAATGGTTAAGGAATGGTGGTTGAGAGTGGGTGGATTCAATCATGAATCCCATTCCCCTTACACTCATTAGCTAGATTATTGCTGAGTTTGAGAGAAATAGTGGTAGAGTAGCTAGCTTCTAGAGTTCACGTGGGAAGAAATGAATGGACTCTAATATTGGAACAACAATTCTCAGCAACTTGCTAAGGCAATACTCTATACTAGTGTAATATATACATAGCCTATTATGCTTACTAAGGCTACCTCATGTATACACATTATGTATCATATAACTTAGGTGATAATGAATTACAAATGTAATATCTAATTATAGTGTATCAAGTAGTGTACATACATATGATCCATGCACATCTTATTAACACCGAATATAATTTGATCGGATATTATCATATTACATTGTCTCCTTTATTATTAAATTTTATTAATTCAATAATTGTTTACAATATATCCATGATATATTATTTTATTGTATACTCACGTATAATTTTGTCACATAACCACATGATATATTCATGTAGCTTTTACAATTTAATCAATCTTAATACATGATTTTTATATATAGTATAGTCACCTAATTGTTGCACCACACTATATAACATAGTTGCACTACACTTCATACTTCATATAATATATAGTTAGTTACTATACGTTATACATTTTATTCGCATGCTTGCATATGGAAGTAAATAATTTACTTATCTCATCAATTAATTAATAATAATATTAATTAATCCATTTCTCATTAATCAATAAAATTATAATTTCTACACTAATTGATTAATACTTTATATGATTTATTATCACGTTAAATAAATATAAATCTTATTATATTTATAATTCATCTACTCATTAATCAACATATTATCAAATAATTACTAGATACTAGTATATTGTCCATAACAATAATTAATAATATAAGATAATATATCTCAATCCTCCTTAATACAATTTCGATTACATCTATAATCAATTTTTTTATTATTATACTATCACTAGTTATAATAATAAATCAACATATTATCATAATAACAATTAATATAGACTAATTGTTTAAATTAATAATTCTTCCATCCTCGAATTAATCAATTCATTACCGAATCTATTATCTTGCCACACAAGGCAATTCTCACAAGCTTAATCTCAAGCTTATTATTATTCCCATCTCACTTAAACATTCTTTTTAGTATAATGTTTGTGTGACTCAAGCATTTAAATGCTAAACTACCTCAAATATTCATACTTATAATAAGTATAACCCTTATGCTTATAATAATTAAAATTTACTCTATTAATTATTTAAATAATAATATCCACGATAAAATAATAACTTAAGTTATTTAATATATTAAAATAACTTAGTTTCCTTTCATTAATTAAACTCCCTTGAAAATACATTAGAAATTATATATTTAGCTATAACATAAAATATTATGTTTTCTCCAAATAAGTACATTCATTATAAAAAAAATAATTTACTTATTGTCTCAAGATATTAATATAATATCTATTAGAAATAATCACATGTATGGCGCATGTACATTTTATATAGAAAATAGGTAATAAGTTTATTTTCTATTATAATAAATTGTTTCCATCAATTTATTTACATATAGCAAATATATTTTAATATATTTACCATATTAATTAATCATACCTATTGTCTCATACAAAAACATATAAGGTAATATTATTATTCAAAAATAATATTTTCTCCTTTTATTAAAATAATTCAATATTAGAAATGATTTTAATATCTTTTATTAGAAATATATATAATAATCATTTCTCTTTCTTTTCCATAAATTGTTCCCAAAACAATTTCTTCAAATATTCATTTAAAGATATAATGATTTTCATTTCCCTTTAATAACGTATATATATTTATCGTTATTCGCACATTATACTTTCTCATATATTATCATTCTAAGTAATATATATAAAAGTACCAACTATAATTACATAATCAATGTATATATTAATTCACTCTTCACTTAAGTAAATTAAATACGTACTATATCACCATAGTTAATTAAGTTTTAATATTAACATTATATTATTCCATAATAAAATTCTTAAATTAACCAATATTTATTTTTATTAGTTAATTTTCTTAACTAACTCATGTTTCACTATACAAACCTATTTACGGACAGCTTAAGTGCTATTAATAACCTATATTATAAACATACTAGTTATTAATACACATACACAAGAATATGGTGATTATACATTAAGGATATTTAATGTCACCAACTTTCTATGATAAAATAATCCTATGAATTATTTAATATCGATAAGAAACCTTATCCACTTCCATTACCTCAATTGAATCGTCTCTAAAATAAATAACAAATATATATTAATAATATATTTATAAATCACAAAAACACATATTACATAGTCCATATTACCCTATGTAATATAATACCACATACCTCATATCACATATATATACTCTTATTCGAACCCATCTCACAGTTTAAGAATTTTATTTATTAAATACTTATTTAATAATTTCTAAAAATTCGGGTTCTCACAGATGATTACTTCAATATATAATTGAATAATGTAATGTGAGGATATACGGTTAAATTATATCGGTAAGATAAAATATACATGGATTATATGTACGTACACTACTTGATATATTAGAAACTACAATTGTAATTCATTTATAACCTAGGTGTTTATAAAATGAAATGTGATATAGCCTTAGTAAGAGGTAGACTATATATATTTGTAACATTAGTATGTTGATTTCATGTTGCTGAGATTAATTTTTGTTCCAAATTGAGTGCCCACCTTCACTTCTTCTTCGCGTGATAACTCTAAGTCTAGTATACTCCTATGTGCATCAAACTCAGCAAACTTAGATAGCATTATAGCAAATAATCAATGGGGGAGTGGGTATCATAATGATCTCCACCAACTCCTCTCAATCCAGCGTATTCTTCTTCTTCCCATTGGTTTGGAATGATGGGCAAAACCATGAATTGTCTATAAATGCAAGCTCTTCTCTTCTCCTATTTCATTTACTGAGAATTCCAAGTGAAGCTAGTATAGTATACTGAGATATAGAAAGAGAGAGATATCAGTTAAGAGAGGAATTCAAATTGCAATAACTTGTTTATAGAGGTACATTCATGTTCATCTATTTCAAATTTCTAATTATTGAATTAAGCATGAATTTCATGATAATGTCATTTAAGTGTTAAATAAGTTGTTAGGCATGTTATTATGACAATATAGCTTGGTTGGAATGATTTTTTGAAAGAAATTCTGAGTTGGGTTGTTAAAACTGCCGAAGCAGTTCAGTCTCTGGTTAGGCCGAACACCAGCGCAGCTGCGCCGGGTTTATGCCTGGGAGCTGCGCAGCTGCGCAGGGTCCTGGAACTTGTTTTCTGTTTTGTTACAGATTCTATTATGTAGCATGATGCATGTATGGCCGTGTTAGTATGTGATATGGAAGGAAAACATGGTTTTAAAAAAAACTTATAGTTTTAATATGAACTTTGACATGTTATATCTATTTTAACATTTTGACCTTGCAAGCATATGAGTATGACCTAGAAATACATGATTCGTATGTTCACTTGCATAGATAAGCTTCATAATGAAATACGAACAAGTAAACCTCACTAGTAGCAAAAATATAAGTTTTACAAAATGAACTTTGGATATGTATATACCATGCTAACGTTCTGATTTTACAAACATATTGGTATGATTTAAGAATGCATGAATAGCATGTTAATTTACGTACATATGTTTCACAATGTGATGTGAACATACGAGCCTTATTAGTGAGCTTACTAATGAAAATATAAGCCGTGGTCGTGCACGTTAACATATTACCTTGAGATTTGGATTTTGATGAACATATGTAATAGCACTCTTGGACTCTCTCATGTATCATACATGTATATATATACCATGACTACATATCATGAAACCAAGTTTAGTGTAAACGAAGCATGTTTTCAAACTAATAATTGTGATAGTTACATGTATGAAGTATGAATATTCATGAACATGCCCAGTATGAGTTATATGAATACTTTATGTGTTTAAAGAACTAGCATGATAAACTTTGTGATGTTAATGACCTTGAGTGGCCTTAAATTGTTAGAATGTTGACTTAGAACCTATATCGTGTAAATTGAACGTGAAAAGGTTGAACGAGCATGAAAGTATCCTTTAATATGTATACATGCTATGTAGGACCATATGTTAATACTTGAATCCGACTTCGAAGGTTAATAGAGTATATTTGCTTTATTATGGCCTTATGTATTAGTAATGATATATGAGAATGATTAACTCAAAAGATGGACTACACTAGCTATATGTAAATAGATTAGTGGTAGACGGGCATGTGTATGTGGAGAATGGTAGTAAGTACGTATGGCTAAAGTATACTTATACGTACATAGTTATTTTAAGAATACGATAAGAAAGTAAGACGAAGGTTCTAAGAACCAAGTTAGACAACAATGCAACCTTTATTATTACATTGAGAATGTGTGGATACATATAACTAATAAGTGTGAATCCATGATTATATAATTGTGTAGGATTACACGAAGTGCAGATATCTTTATGCAGTTAAGTCGTAGTTGTTAAACTACGAATCAGGCAAGTCTTTCAGTTCCTATTTGATATATGAATTCAATAACTGTTAGTTGAATTATATTATACTGTGATAATGTGAACTTATATATGAACTGTATATGAGATATAAATGAGACTGAAAGTTAATCTTTGATGATATACTTGTTATGTGAAAAGTAACATGCGTAGTAAATATAAATTGTTTATAATGCATGAACTGAGTATGATGATGTACGCTATGTGATGCATGAAAACTGTTGGAATTACTGAGCTGTCGAGCTCACTCTTGAAAATAACCACTTTTGCAGGTTAAGGATTCACGGTAAAGATTTCGTGCTTCTTGATTGATAAAGATAGATAGTATTGCAACAAAGAATACTTTTTAGATTATCGTTTGAACCCTGTTTAGGTTCTAAGAATTGTACTTGATATTTGTTTACAAGGTTTAATGCTTGTCGTACTGTAAAGATGTATTAGATAATACATAGAGGATATTAAGTTAAGATGTATACGATTATACAGAAATTTGAATAGAGTGAATCATGATATAGTTTGATTCAGGAAAATGTAATGGATTTAAGTTATGGAATCAATAAAAGATTTTATTTAAAGGAAGACTGAAAAAGTTTAAATTATTCCGTATTTTAGTAACATTGAATATGATGTAAAGACGAGATCTTGGATATGAATAGAATTTATATTCTAAATTATAATAAGCAAAGTTGTATTCTTTTACTAATGATTAAAAGATGTAATAGTTTTGCGTTAGTATTTGGTTAGTAGTATCGTGACTGCACCGGATCCAAGGTAATAGAAGGGACCCGAATTTGGGGGCGTCATAGGTTGGTATCAAAGCTGTAGGTTATAAACCTTAGATAAGTGTACCTTAGACTATAACCTGAGAGAGTGAAAGATAAAGATTAAAATATATCTAAATGAAGATTCAAAGAAGAATCTCGAAATATCTAGAGAATGAGAATCAGGAGTTTCCTAACTCCGATAATGAAAATGTTAAGACGATGTCTATAAGATGTATATGACAAAGATAGTGAGAATAAACTCAGATGGAGTTTGGTTGATAATAAGGAAAGAACCCTAAGGTAAACCGATGATCACGACGTGATCAGATTGAACTGTGAAATGAAAGATAGTCTGTAACGACTAAGTATGTATAGCTTGATGCTATAAGTGAATGTACTATGAAAAGTACGAGATGAACTCATGAGGAGTTGTGATGAAACATAGAAAGTTCGTAATGAGGAAGTGATAGACTAAGATAGAGTTAAGTGTTGGACTTCCATTGAGGACTCATGTGATGGCTTAGTTGTACAAACTTTTGTATGGGCAGAAGTTTTGTGCTTGCACTGAGTGCATCACATTGATAATCGTTGGAATGTTAGTGTCGCGGTATCGTTATACATATGGTCAAAAGGTGATTCTTTTCTCATATTTATTTTGATAGATAGAGATTTCTAAGATATAATTAGATAATATTAAGATTAGGTGCGAGTTCATAAGACTCATGCCTATGACAAGTTCGTGACTCATAATCGTATGGTGGGACCCCTCAGCGAATGGACGATTTTGGTCTGACTAGGATAAGTTCCTCAACCCATATGATTGTAGTTAGTTCCTGAGCTTCCATGGTATGGTAAGTTGGTGAACTGTATTGAGAATAGATATATTATATAAGAGTTTTGGAATAGTGAGCATTGATGGTAGTATGAGATTTAAGTGATGGAGAAATTTGGATTTTTCTAAATCTTCTAGATATGCTAGGTTTTCAAAATTTATTGACTTCGTGCTAGTGTTTGCACTTCGGTTTTCTTGAGAAAAACATTGGGTCGGGTGACTGAACCAATGACTATTAAAAACAACAACGTTATTCGTATGTCTAAGCTATTTGTTTTGGCCAAGACAAAAATGATTTAAAAATCTTTCAAAATGTATTTTGACCATGTGCATCATTTGATATGATGTATAATGGTAAACGATGGAGTCATCAATGCAATCGAACCTAGTGTTGGTTGTGATCGAAAGACGGTAGGTGAAGTAGCAGATTACTGTGTCAGTAAAGTCATAAAGGAGCTGTCACGTCACATCAGCAGTCTGCACCAAATAACTTGAGATCTGCGAAGCAATTCAAAAAGCTTCCAACGGGAAGATCATATAAGGGTATTTAACAGATGAAGCTTCAAAGGTCAAAATGTTGCTGAGTTGCAGAATCGTTGAGTTGTTGGAATGCTATAGTGTTGACTCTACGAGTTCCACAAGAGCTGAACAGAACAAGTCTCAGTGGCAGTGAGACTACGAAAGTGGAAGTGAAGCTAATTTGAAGAAGGACTGGAACAGACTAAAGCTTCACTCAACAACGATGAGGATGCCATTGAAGATGGCAGCTAAGCTGAGAGCCGAGAAGGCCAAGAAGATAGCATTCAGGAAAGTGGCAGAGCACAAAGAAGATCTAGAGAGCCACTCTACGAATCACCATGAACCAAAAGCTGAAATAGATCAGATGCAAAACCATGTCTGCATATCATTCAAGAAGGGTTCAGGGAATGCTAAGGACTTGAAAAAGTTGACCAGCAATGTCAAGCCTTAGCAAACCCGAGTGGTGATGGTGCACAGCTGACATCAGATGAAGATGAGCATAACAGAAAGAAGCTCAGTTGCACCAAAGAAGAGGTGGTCCAAACTTTACGTAGAATGCAAAGAGGACCACGCCAAGTTGCTAAGTACAAGAGATGATAAAGCTGCAAGTCATCTTAGCAGCAAAACACCAACAACAACTACAACAACAACAAGTAGCCAGGGCCTGAGGGGTGTGACGTCCCCAAATCCGGGTCCCTTGAACCTCGGACCTGGTACGTTACGGTACTTCATCTTGAAACATATTCTATAACTAATGCGGAAGATATAAACATAAATTATTTATACAATAAGTTTTAACAACATAATCCCAAGGTCTACAACCTTTATATTGATACATACCTTAATTACTTAAAGGTTTACATAATAATTTGGATCAGATAACCAAATAGTTAACGTGCATAATCATCTACTATTGGATTCTATCCTTGTCTTTGTCTTTCTTCGAGCCTTCGCTTTAATCTGAAAATGTTTTCATGAGATAGCAAGAGTGAGCAACAAGTTTGCCCAGTAAGTTTAAATATAACATGGATATATCATGATTGAAAATAATGAACAATAAGCTTTCAAGTTTTCGACAATATAATAATTGTGAAATAGTATGAATCAAATTTACATAACTGAATGACCGAGACAATAAAAATGAATGGTCAATAATGAACATGAATAAGTCAATTGGACCAAATGGTAATGAAGGTGATCAGCCTTTCATACTTGATGAACATATACAATATGCACAACGTGCAAATCAATGAATCATAGATGTGATATAATCAACAATGATTAATCACGAATATGCTTTACAATAACAACTCGAGTTCGAGTTAGGAAACTTGCCTTTATCGCCGACTACTGCTACGCAGTCTATTTAGCTTCATCTGAAGACCTAATATTAATAATACCGATCTCCACATTAGAATAATATTATCGCAATAACTATTGCTAATTATAGTTATAAAATAACCTAAACACATTATCACATAATCTTATCGGTCAACAAAACACATAAGACCTAGTATCAAGTCAAACTATTTCAGTCTGAGTTGAGTTCGGTCCTATTTCAACCTCCCGATTGCCTAATCGGATAATTATCGAGCTTAATATTAATAAGACTCTACTTAAACGCTTTACAATTATCTTAGATAATTTATTAATCTGTTAAAACATTTTTCACAAGCTCATAATAATTTTCAAATAATTATTATCATTTATAATAATTTTTTAATCAAAAATATCATATTTAAATGATTTAAATACCACTATATTCCATTATCATTAATATTTATTTAATTTTAAATATTAATGAAATACATGTCATAATATTATAAGTTATTTATAATATCTCAAAGTATTTTTAATACCTTAATATCACTTTTAAATAATTTTAAAATATTTAAAACCATTATTAAATAACTGTCATTAATATTAAAATATTAATGTAATTCATGATAAAATATTAAAAGTTATGTTTTATAACTTAAAATATTTTTTTTTATAACCTTTAAATCATTTTTAAATGATTTTTAAAACATTAAACCCATTTTTACATAATTTATTTAATATAATTATTAAATAAATTTATTATCATAATATTAATCTATACCTTCATTTGATTACCATTTAATATTAGTTAAATAGTAATTAATTAATTACCTTTAATTATTATTTAATAAATAATAACCAAGTAGATCTATTCATTATTTAATGTTAATTAGATAATGAATAATCAAATTATTATTTGTCTTTAATTATTATTTAATATTAATTAAATAATAATTAATTAATTTCTTATCCTTGAATAGTAAATAATTATTTTATTTACTTTATTAGTCTTTAATTATTCCTTATTATTATTTAAAGAATAATTAATTAACATTTAGCCTTATTTATTATCTAATAACAAATAATTAATTCATCTCATAAATCTTTAATTATTCTTTCTTATTAAAGTTAAGAATAATTAATTATTACTTGTCTTTATTCATTATTTAATATTTAATTAAATAATAAATAATTAAAACCTTTTATGTTAATGTAATTAAGTAATTACATTATTACTACTTAATCTTTACTAAAACATTCTTTAATCACCATTTAATATTAATTAAATAATAATTAATCAATTTGTTAATCTCTAATTATTATTTAATCACAATTAAATAATAACTAGTTATTTTATTAGCACTAACTTTACTTAACTATCATTTAATATCACTTAAACAATAATTAAATAATTTATTACATTTAATTTTGTATGTAATTAATTAGCTAACCATTTAATGGCTTTAAATAATTATTTTTAATAATTAATCACTTCCACTTATTTACGATTATGCCATTCTTGCCTAAAATTTTTCAGATTTGGCATCCTTTACGAAAACGCTTGTAAAACGAAATCTACAACTCGGAATTAAGTTCCGTTGGAGGCGTTGGATTCGTAACTTCCCGAACTACAGTTTTAATTTATCAAACACTCAATTTGGATCTATCTAGCTTCCGAAAAACAGCCTCAAAGTGGCTGGTCAGCAACTTTTTTTTTTTTTGTTTTTCCGACTAGAAAGCGTTTTACTAAAAATTCCATAACTTATTCATTCCTTAACATTTTTCTGCCATTCAAGAGGGATTATACTCATAACTTATAGGTCTAGCACAACCAACAATTAAATCTCAAATATCAAAAATGAATCTTCAAAAAAATCACATGGATCCCACATATTAATCAAAACTTTCATAAAACTTCTAACTTCCATTTTCCTTCAACCTTTCCAACACAATAACACATATATAACCAAGATACATAACATATCTTAAGATCTAACCTTATCATAAGGTTAACCCAACAAATTCATAAAACTTCATCAAAGTGCAAAGCTTCATAAAACTTTAACTAAATAAATTTCTTTTTCCTTTTCTTTACCTTTCCTTGTTGGCCATACTCCTTCTTCTTCCAAATAGGATGTAAACATAGAGTACATAAAGCTTGATCCTCTCTCTCCTCTTCTTCCTCCTTCCATCCGTGGCTCACTTTCTCTCTCTCTTCCCTCTTTGTCTTTCTTTTACTATTTTGGAGAGATAGAGGAAAGAGAAAGGAAATGGATTTTTTTTAAAATGTATAGATATGTTTTGTATATCTAATATACATCTCCCCCATCTTCTTTCTTTCTTCCTCTAACCGGCTACTTGGCCTTATTATCCTTTCATTTTTTTTGTTTATTTTTAATTGCTAAATTTACTTTATGAAATGACCAAAATACCCCTCCATTAGCCTTCTTCCCACAAATTTTTGTTTTGTCTAGTTAGTATAAAAATTAAGACCAAGGGCAAAGTATTCTTTAACCATTACTAGGATTGGGAAAAATGGTCTTTAAGTCCTCTCAAGAAAATTTCCTGAAAATTTCCTTATAGGACATATTGGTCATAAACAATTTTCTTTAAGGACAAAATTGTCATCTTACTTCAATTAGGAATTTCCTAGAAATTTCCTTCAAGGATTCCATGGTCATTAACAAATTTCTCTTAGGGCAAAATTGTCATTTCCCTATTACAAGGAAACTTCCTAGCAATTTCCTTCTTAGGACACAAAAGTCATTAATAATTTTCTGTTATGGCAAAATAGTCTTTTGCCACTTCAAGGAAATTTCCTAGGAAATTTCTTAACAATCATCACCCATCATTACTAGTGGGGCCTATACCAAAACTTTTCCTACATTTAACTCAAGTATGGTTAGTTCCTAACCATAGTTATTCTGCTAGCACATATCCCATTATTTTGGGTTACTAAATAAATCCTCATTGAGCTACCTAATAATTCTTTTAGGCTTGATAATAAAATAAATGGGCTATGTAAATTAACATAGTCCACTAATTTTAATTATATCCTACCCTAATTATATAATTAGGGTTTCCATTACACACATTCGTAATTTAAATTCTTACTCATGTATCTTAAATTTCATAACCCAATTAGATTTGCTTTACTTAGGTTATTTAATTATCATTCCTAATATATATATTGAATATATACACATTATATAATGTATATTTATTCAATCTATTTCATTATTCACATAAGTCAACACATATACCACTTTTAATTCCAATTTTGACTTTTCTCCATAACAGTCCACTGTTGACTTTGACCAAAAAGTCAACCTTTACACATTTTGTGTTTATTGTCTTTTCTGACTAAACTTGACGTTCCGGATGCAATCGAGCAGTCCGTGCTTCAAAATTCTATCTCTAACTCGAATTTTGAGTTTTAACGTACTCCATTTTTATTGCTAATCATATTAGCTATTAGCTTTATACTTATTCCTCTTCTTATTTGCCAATCAAGGCCAACATTCCAGCTATGCTAATTACTAACATAGTTTAATCTTGATTTTTCATAACCCTAACGTAATTCATCATTCCTCTTGCTAAAATATATAGCACCTTACTAAGTATATATATATTTCTATACATATACTCATCTTCGTTTAACCTCATAGCTTTTCTTCATGTTAAATTTTATTTCCTTAATAAAATTTTCACATGTATCATTATAACATTTCTTACACCATTTAGTTCACAATAATTTTTATAAGTATCGTAATACCTTATCCTTAACATTCCTATAGGGTTTTAAAATTTTGTAACCCATATTTTCGTTATTCTTATTCAAATAGCAAACCCTATAGGTTTTACTTAAATTTTTTTAATAAATTCTCATCTAGGTTTTTTTCTTAAACCTTTATTTTAATCATTTAAGATTTTATAAATTCTCTGGTTGTCACAAGGGGTCCTTGTCCGGAGGGACTAAACTGAAGTTCCAAGGGTGCTGGCCCTGAAGAGTTCCTAGAGAACTAGAGTTCTAAGGCTGCTGGCCTTGAAGAGTTCTTAGCGAACTGGAGTTCCAAGCCTGCTGGGTTTGAAGAGTTCTTAGTGAACTGAAGTTCCAAGGCTGCTGGCCTTGAAGGAATCTTAGTGATTCAGGGTGCTGCCCTTCCTTAGTGGAATTCCAGCTAGTGAAGCAGAAGAGTGGATTAAGAGCTTTAGTCTCTGAACCACTTAAAATCCCTTGTGTCTTTTACATTCACGTCATTTACTTTTTGTCATTTACATTATGTACCTAACTACTATAACTGCTATGTATGTATTAACTACTTACAACTAAACTAACTCCATGAACAATGTATGAATGTTTATAAATATCAATGAAGAGGATCTTTTACTTATTCCGCTGTGCTTGAAAAGATTCTTATGTTTGTCATATGCTAATTCATTAGCAATACAAAATAAACTTGAAAAGTATTTGAAATCAAAAAAGATCTATTCAACCCCCATTCTAGATCTATTGTGTGCCTACTAGGGACTAACAATTCGTATCAGAGCAGGTTCTCATGCTATACCCAAAAGCTAATCGCTTTGAGTCTGATCCCAGGCACAAACATTGTTCTAAATGTAGTTTTGTAGTAAGTCACTTGTAAATGCAGATGAGCTCACACATTGGAAATAATGTGTACAGGTAAATGTGTATATACACCTGAAGCTGCTCAGATTGGTCCATATTCTTAAATGCCATAGCAACAAGACCAATCCATATCCAAAGTCAATCTTATAGTCTGCAAATCAGAGATGGGAAGTCAAGAGGCATCAACAGCAAAGAATCTAGCGTCCACCGTTCTGAAAGATGAAAGGCCATACATGCTAAGAAATGCTTATCCAAAGGAGAAAGAAGAATTTCTCCAATATGTATTTGGCTAACCAGCAGTTGGATGTGAACCCTGAGGTTCAAGGTTATCAAAGAAATAAAGCTGTCAAGACTTTCCTAGCTTATATCTCCTAGACTATGACTGATTAATCTAAGGTCAAATGGAGCAACAGGCTGTCAGCATTAAATGCAAAAATATGCACATCAATGCCTAACATCATTATAGTAAGAAAAATGACTATTAAGAGACTGACAGTGTAAAGGTACGATTCCTCATTAATACTTAATTGTTCATCATATTGCATCACCTTGTGCACTATAACTGTAATACCTGAGAATTTTCGAATATTAATAAACGAATATATTAATGGAAATGAATATTTATTTGAATATAAATAATGTTGTGTTATGAGATGAGTTAACTCAATTATATTAAATTGAATAATTATGATAATTGAGAAAATGTGGAGTTTACAATAAGCTCAATGAATGCCTTGTGTGGCATAGCGACGGAAAGTATATAATTTAAATCATAAAAGTAAGAATTTATTTGTGGATGATTAATTAATAATATGTTATTAATTAATAATTTTTATGATTAATAACATATTAATGAATAAATGGTTAATTAACGTTGAGATTAATGTTGTTCAATTAATTGCTTAATGTAAAGTTATGTAGTCACACGTTGCATAGTAACTATGTCCATATATATAAACTATATTATATGATGTATAATGTGACATTTTGGCATAACTACGTAATATATAATATGAAGTGCATTGTGATAATACAAGAAACTATGTAATACATATAAACTATACTATAAAGTGTAGTGTGACACTTTAGTAAGGCTATACAATATGGAAATTATCTCATATAAGTTACATAAATAATGCCCATGTGACCATATGGTAGGTATAGTACTTTAATGTATATACTATATGGAATATTAGGTTAAAGTATGTAAATAATTGATATTCCTAATAATCTCCATGAGTAACATACTTGAAATATTAATAATAATAAGAGTTGGGATAATTCAATTAACTCATAAATATGATATTGTTAAAGTGTACCTGGATTATATGATGTATATATATATATGTACCCCAATGTGCTACCATGTGAAGTTGTTATGGTATTTTAGTCCATGTATGCCCCTAAGTGAGTATAAGCTAGGGTATACATATATGTACTAAGAATATAATATATGGTCTTTTATCCCCAATTTGCTATGGCGGATGATATGTTTAGCTAGTCCCACATTAAGTGTCCAGTTCCCCTCCTTTCTCTCATACACGTGAAGAACAAAAAGGTTAAGGAGCTACTCCTTCTTCTTCTCCCAAGATCATTCTAGCTCATCATTGTAGGGGGAGTGGGATTCATGATGCATATTACCAACCATCTAATGTCCAACATCTTCTTCCTTCATCTCTTGGTTTATTTTCATGGACAAAGGCTTGGCATGGGTTTGATTTTTCTATAAGTTGAGCATCCCACTTCATTTTCTATGTTGATTAATTAATTGCTAAGTGATATAGAGAGATTATTGTGAGTTCATAATCTGAATTTGAGAGCAAGTTGTGTGCAAGTTTGAGCTCAAGAGGTATAACCTCTAAACCCATTTGAATTTCAATTCATAGAGATTGCATGATATTGTTGAAATTAGTGTGTGATAAGGTGGTAGCATAAGTTGTTAAGTATATCTATGTGTCAGGAATGTAAGGTGATGGTAGGCAAGCATGCTAGCTAAGTACATTATGAGAAATTCTAAAGCTCTGCAATAACAGAACATCTTCTGGTCTGGAACAGGAGCCGCGCAGCCGCGCCTCTCCCTAGTACAACTGGCATGCGACCGCGCTATTCCGCAGAAATTGTTGATGATTTTGTTAAGTATTCTGATGTTTTGAGCATGTTATACAAAGTAGGTTATGCATGAAAATCACCATGACATGTACAATAAGGCTGTTATGTATATAGTAAGCCATATTAGTTGTTTAGCTTGAGAATTTTGAAGAAAGCTTAAGGATTGGTAAACTAGTTTGATAAACATGATGTAATACGTAAACCAACCTTATGTGTAAATGAATCACATTCCGATATGCATTGACATGTGATAATGTGATAGTTATATTATTAGACTATCCAAATATAAATTGAAATAAGTTTCCAAGTAAAAGGCTATACTTGCTATGTGTACAATAAGCTATGTGAACTTGGATTTCGAACTTGATATTACGATCTGAATTACATATATACATGCACAAGAAAGTGTAGAAGCGTGACATAGAGTATATGAACTTACCTTGCATACTTAAATAGTTTTAATAGCATTCTATTGGAAACATAGAATTTTGAAGGTGAACCTTGGCACGCAAATATCATACATACATTCTGATTTTGTAAGCATGTCTATGTGGCCTAGAAATGCATGTCGTACATATTAACTTACGTGTATGGACTTCGTAAGGAAGCATGAACATGTTGGACTTTTTAGTGAGCCTTACTAATGAAAATACAAACTTTGAACGTAAATGTTAACATGCTACTTTGAGAGTTAGAATCTGATATTTGTGAACATGTTTGCTGATACTCTTAGACTCACTCATGTATCATAAATGTATATGTGCCATGCTTAGGTGCCATAACTCAAGTAAAGCATAAACGAAGCATATTTAAAACCAAAACGATGCTAATTGCACATATACGATATGCATACTCACAAGCATGTCTAATATGAGTTATATGACTACCTTATATGTTTAAGAAGCAAGCATGTTAGACTTTGTGATTTTCATGACCTTGAATGACCGTAAGTTGTCAAAAGTGTTAACTTAGAGCCATATCATGAAAGAGAGAACTTAGATGGACTTGAGAAGCATAAAGGCATCCTTTAATATGCATATATGTTATGAGATATCATATGTTGATACTTGAATCCGATTTTTGATGGTTGACTTATTGAAATACCATAACTCACTGAAATAACATATATTTAGTATTGATTGTGGTCTTGTGTGATAATAATGATATGAGAGTGTGTTTAACTCAAAAAGAGGAACGTTAAGGATAAAAGTATATTAGTCGAGACTTGTGAATCAAATATGATACTATATGTGGTATGACTGTATAGTGAAGTTAAAGACTTAACATATGTGTGGACTCTATATCTAAAATAAGATATGTTGTTGAACTATATGACTAATGAATATCATATATACATTACTATATTACGATAGGATTCGAAAAGTGTTGATTAATTTACGGGGATAAACTATGCTTAAGGCATGTTTTCTAACTTACACTCTTTTACGGTGCAAGTAATCTATCCTTTTATATTGCGAGCTAGTTTCTTTACTTACTCGTTTGAATTGAATTAGCATACTTGAACTCTTATTTCATTAAAGCTATTATTCATGTTGAACTTGGTATTGTTCTTGATTATTGTGAAAGTGTCTATGCCATTTGATTTGGCTAGACTTATATTATTGAAAAGCTACCCAAACCAATTGATTGGTGCGGGATCTCGTATTTGACTGAGAAGAACAACCTTCTTTGAAGGGAAAATATAATTGTCGGAGAACCGACGTGCGCACTTGAGTATGATTGATTGTTATGCATAACGTAGAGTACTTTAGGCTGATCACCTGTTGTACTTATTTTTTTTTGATTTGGGTTATCAGTTTAATACTGTTCATTCTAGTAGAAGTTCATAGTCCTTAGTGATTGCTCAGTATTCAGTTACCTTGAAATCTTGAATTAATTTATTATTGAATCATATTGATATTATTCTGTCCTTAGCGACTGTTGTTGAGAACTGTTGATATTCTTGCTATCCTTGAACTATCATACCTTGATGTACCTTGTTGGGATTCGAGAACTATATTACTCACTCTTATTGTATATTACTTGCTGAGCAATTTGTGCTCATTCTTGCTTTTCCTAAAACATTTTAGTTAAGGCAGAGTAGAGCGGACCTTCGGGCACAGATAAGGGCAAGGGAAAGGCTACTGAGTAGCTTTAATTATGTAGCACTTTATGGTTGTAATAAAGAACTTATGATATTATGTATTAATTAAGGTTATTTACGCTTAAGTTATGTTTAAGCTATGTAATCACTGTTTAAGTTACGAGACCTTGGGACGTGAATAAATTATATTAATTAAATGTAATTTATTTGGTAGTAGTTATGTATATTCCGCTGTGTGATGCGACATTTAGTCGTATTATTATTATGATTGTATTACCATGAGCACGTGACGAACCGAATTCGAGAGACCAAGTGGCGGTCCCGGATTTGGGGGCGTCACAGGTTGGTATCAGTGCTGTAGTTATAAACCTTAGGAACGAGTGTCCTTAGACTATAACATAGGCGAACTTAGAAGTTGGAAAGGAGACAAAACTCACATAGAGTTTTCCCTAGAGCGAGACTTAGCGTGTTATGAAATGTAACTTCATTCTATACAATGAACTTATGTTTTATTCAACATTCTAATGGAGTTGCTGTTTGTTTGTCTTGTGTTTGTGATTGTAGGATGACAGACACAGGTGTACCTAGTAGAGTGGCAGAGGAGGAGCCCAGGGATATACATGTAGTATACGAGGCACCTCTAGAGGCTACACCAGTGCAGGCTGTTGCACCGTTCGAGTCTGACGACGAGGACGAGATTGAGATAGAGTCTGATCCAGAGGAGGAGCCGATGGAGGAAGAGCCGATTGAGGATGAGCCAGTAGAGGACTCTGATTAGGCTACTGTAGAGGAGCAGATGCTAGGCGAGTATGAGGAGCGGATCCTAGAGTTAGACTGCAGAGTACACGAGCTGGAGGCCGAGGCCCATGAGAGAGAGTTTGAGTTCCAGAAGCTGAGGGACGAAGACCACCAGAGGAAGTTAGACATACAGGAGCTAGAGGTAGAGATAGCTTAAAGCAGGGAGGCAGGGATCCAGATGGGAACTTTATTGCACAGGTCGGTGGCGAGGAATGTGGATGTGGCAGGGAAGCTGGAAGAAGTAGAATAGAGAGAATTGAGTGAGAAGACTGAGAAAGAGGCACTTTGTACTCAGCTAGAGTTGGAGGTGATGGATAGGATACACTTTGAGGAGAAGTGGGAAGCGACCAATGAGAAAGCTGACGACCTAGAG
Source organism: Panax stipuleanatus (assembly GCA_020205555.1). Taxonomy (NCBI): domain Eukaryota; kingdom Viridiplantae; phylum Streptophyta; class Magnoliopsida; order Apiales; family Araliaceae; genus Panax; species Panax stipuleanatus. Next base: position 52,608,349 of record CM035115.1, on the reverse strand, counting down.
GACGAGGTCAGGTGCAAGAAGAGGAAGATGAACAAGATGGGGTATGTGTTCCGTTCAGCTTTTGAGAGGGTGATTGATGGTGTGTACCACTACCCGGCATAGCAGGGACAGACTCTACACACTATGAGTCGAGAGCTGGTAGCTTATATAGCACAGTTAGAGTACAAGAGCGCTGTGGAGCGTGGCATGATGTGATGAGATTTCCTTAAATGGTCTAGTAGTAGTTAGTAACATTTATCTTTATATGTTGTACATACTATGTTGTAATCCCAATCTTTTGTGTAAGATATGGGATAGTGATGTAAACCCCGTGTAAGCTTTTGTTAGAGGGGTAGTATGGAAGTAGGTTGGTATTTTCCCCGTCTTTTGTGATATTAGGGGATACATGTGATAACATTTATATAAATATGCTAGGGAAATCATGTAATGAAACGGTTGGCATATGAATATAAATGAAGCTTATTTTAGAAACGTGTTATAAATTTATTCTTTTAGTATTAAAAGAAATACTTAAGTAATATACTTGAATAATAATAACATGAAAATTTGTGATGCAGATAATGCCGCCCAGACGTAGATTGACTGCACCTGAGGAGTCAGTGAACAATGAGAGGGACCAAGTTGACCCGATCCAGAAACTGGTAGACCTGTTAGGAGAGGCATTAAGGGGAAGGAACATTGAACCCGTTCGCCCAAACCCTCAGGCTGTGCCAGTAACAACCTTTAAAGACTTTAAGAGTGTAGGACTCCTGGAGTTCGAGGGAACTACCGACCCAATCGTCTCACAAACGTGGATCAAGGAGATCGAAAAAGCTTTCACTATAGCTCGCGTAGGCAAAGATCAGAAGACGGTGTTTGCTACCTACATGATGAGGGGCGAAACGAACTATTGGTGGGAGGCGAATCAGCAAAGAGCTGGAGAAGGGATAATAGCTTGGGATAAGTTTAAGACGCTGTTCTTCGAGAATTACTTCCCGAAGAGTATGAAGAATCGAATGGAGGTGAAATTCTTAGAGTTAAAACAAGGTGAGATGACGGTGGCGCAATACGCAGCTAAGTTTAACGAACTAGCGCGATTTGCGGAGCACCAAGTTGGTGATGACGAGAGGAAAGCTAAACGATTTGAACAAGGACTGAAGCCTTGGCTATTCAATAAGGTGTCAGTTCTTCAGATCGATTCTTTTGCAACACTGCTGGAAAAGGCTATTATTGCCGAGGGAGGAAGTGAATCTTTGAGCTTGTACAACAAATAGAAGAAAGGAAAGAATGCTGGAGGAGAGAATCGTACTGGAGGAAGCAGCAGTGGAGGAACTAATTTGGGAAAGAGAAAGTGGGAGAATAACAACAGCAGAAACAATAATCAAGGTGGGAGTCATCAGGGAAATTTTAAGAAAAGGAGTGGAGCTTGTAATAAGTGTACGAAATGTCACCAGGGGAGTGCTGGAAAGGAAAGGGCACGTGTTATAACTGCGGCCAAGAGGGGTACATATAGCCAAACTGTCCGAAGCCAAAGAAGATCCAAGGGTGTTTTGCTTGCGGCTCAACTGAGCACCGTATTAAGGATTGCCCGAAGAAGGGAAGTGGCGGAAGTGGTAGCCAACAAGGAGGAGGTAACAAGTTAATGATTGGAGGACCCGCACAACCCAACCAATCCAACCGCCCAACTGCCAGAACTTTTAATATGATCGTCCAGAACGCCGTGGCTGCGAAGGACGTGGTGTCAGGTATAATCCCAATCAATGATATAAATGCTTATGTATTATTTGATTCGGGTGCCACCTGTTCTTTTATATCTGAGGAATTTGCTAGTAAACTTAGTACACCCCGAGAACTATTAGAAAATCCTTTGATCATAGAAGTTGCTAATAAGGAAGTGATCCCTGTAGAATACATTTATCGAAATTGTTGCGCAAATAATAGAGAACATGAACTGAGCGTAGACTTGATTCCTATTAGATTGGGAGAAATTGATGTGATACTAGGAATGGATTGGTTGTATAACCATGCAGCGATAATTGATTGTCAGAATAAATGTGTAAACCTTCAGACTCCGAGTAAGTCTAAGGTAGTGTTTTATGGTAGCTCATCGCTTAAGCTATCGTGTTGCGTTACGATGATGCAGGCTAAGAAATTGTTAAGAAAAGGATGTGTAGGTTATTTAGCTTACATCGTTGATACTCAAAAAAAGGGAGGAGAAATTAAGGATGTATCCATAGTTAATGAATTTCAAGATGTGTTTTCGGACTATCTGCCTGGTCTTCCGCCAGACAGAGAAATCGAATTCGTAATAGACTTAGCACCGGGAACGGCACCGATTTTGAAAGCTCCATATCGTATGGCGCTAATAGAAATGAAGGAATTGATGATACAATTGCAAGAGTTGTTGGATAAGGGTTACATTCGACCGAGTGTTTCTCCTTGGGGAGCACCAGTGTTATTCGTTAAGAAAAAGGACGGATCGATGAGGCTCTGTATCGATTATCGAGAATTGAGCAGAGTAATGATTAAGAACCGATATCCGCTACCAAGGATAGACGACTTATTTGATCAACTAAAGGGAGCAAAGTGTTTCTCAAAAATCGACCTACGAACAGGATATCATCAACTGAAAGTGAGGGATGAGGACATACCAAAGACTGGGTTTCGAACCCGTTATGGACACTACGAGTTTTTGGTAATGTTATTTGGTTTGACTAATGCTCCAACAGCATTTATGGACTTGATGAACCGAGTTTTCAAGCCATACTTGGGTAAATTTGTAGTGGTTTTTATCGACGACATTTTGATCTACTCGAAGACAGAGGAAGAACAAGCCGAACATCTGAAGATTGTTTTGGAGGCACTAAGGAAGGAGAAGATGTATGCAAAATTTTCAAAGTGCGAATTTTGGATAGAGAAGGTTCAATTCTTAGGCCACGTGGTGGATAAGAATGGAATCGCTATAGACCCTGCAACGGTAGAAGCAGTAAGTAATTGGGAACAACCAAGAACACCGACGGAGGTGATAAGCTTTTTAGGGTTAGCTGGGTACTATCGAAGATTCATCCAAGATTCTTTTAAGATAGCAACCCCGTTGACCAATTTGACTAGAAAGACGGTGAAATTTGTATGGACTGACAAATGCGAAGAAAGTTTTCAAGAACTAAAAAGGAGATTGAGCGAAGCACCTGTGTTATCATTACCAGATGATGCAGGAAATTTTGTGGTATATAGTGACGCATCGCACAAGGGGCTTGGCTATGTGCTCATGCAACACTGCAAGGTCATTGCGTATGCATCACGACAATTGAAGGATTACGAAAAATGATACCCTACTCACGACTTAGAGTTAGCGGTAGTAGTTTTTGCGTTAAAAATATGGATGCATTATTTATACGGAGATAAATGTGAGATATACACGGACCACAAAAGTCTGAAATATATCTTCACATAGAAGCAGTTGAATATGAGACAGAGAAGATGGTTAGAATTAATAAAAGAATATGACTGCGACATTCTTTATCACCCGAGAAAGACAAACGTGGTTGCCGATGCTCTGAGCAAAAAAGGAAGGGAAAAGTTATTTAATTTAATGACTCAGGAAAAATTGATAAGAGAGATGGAGAAATTGGAGCTAGAAGTGAAAGGACCAGAAAAATCTGGTGAGAAGTTAATTGTAATGGAAGCTTGTCCGACGTTGTTGGATAGAGTGAAGGAAGCCCAGGAAAAGGATGAAGAGTGTGAGAAAATCCGAAAGAGGATCACAAAAAATGAGGAAGAGAAATTTCGAATGGATAAAGACGGTATTTTAAGATTTGAAGAAAGAGTATGGGTACCAGCGGTAACCGAGTTAAGGGAAGATATTTTGCACGAGGCACACAATACGACATATTCCGTTCATTCGGGAGGCACGAAGATGTACCGAGATCTAAGGCAACATTTTTGGGGGCCCAATTTGAAACGAGAAGTCTTAGAGTGCGTCAGTAGATGTTTAACTTGCCAACTCGTTAAAGCAAAGCATCAACGACAGAGTGGTTTACTACAACCGTTGGAAATACCAGAGTGGAAATGGGAGCATATTACGATGGACTTCATGGTAGCACTTCCAGTTACACAGAAAGGTTATGATGCTATTTGGGTTATCGTGGACCGACTAACGAAGACTGCAGATTTTCTACCAATCAAGATCCGCTACAGTTTGAATCAGTTAGCGAGTCTGTACGTAAAGGAGATTGTTTCACGACATGGAGTACCAGTGTCAATTATCTCTGATGGAGATCCGCACTTCACGTCCAATTTTTGGAAGAGTTTGCAAGAAAGAATGGGAACACAGTTAAGGTTGAGTACCGCTTATCATCCTCAGACAGACGGACAGAGTGAGCGAACAATACAAACGCTAGAGGACATGCTTAGAACTTGCGTGATGGATTTCAAGGGAAATTGGGACGACCACCTACCCTTAGTAGAATTCGCATATAATAATAGTTACCATGCGAGAATCGGCATGCCACCGTACGAAGCTCTTTACTGAAGAAAGTGCAGAGCGCCATTATGTTGGAACGAAGTCGGAGAGTGACGAATACTCGGACCAGAGTTAGTTCAACAAACCGCAGATGTGGTGACAATGATAAGAGCCAGATTAGTAGCAGCTCAAGTCCGCCAGAAAAAGTATGCAGATTTGCATTGGCAGGACCGAGACTTCAAAGTCGGCAGTTTCGTATTCTTGAAGGTATCTCCATGGAAGGGAAAGATCCGTTTTGGCAAGAAGGGAGAATTGAGTCCAAGATTCATAGGACCGTTCGAGATACTGAAGCGAGTAGGCGAAGTGGCATACAAAGTTGCGTTACCACCCGAGTTGGAGCACATCCACAACGTGTTTCACATTTCTGTGTTGCGACCATACAAGGCCGACTACAAGCACGTGATTTCTTATGAGCCCATTCAAGTGGAGAAGAACTTGGCTTATGAAGAAATTCCTGTCCAGATATTAGACAGGAAAGAACAAACTTTGAGAAATAAAATTATATCTTCTGTAAAAATACTTTGGCGTAACCACGATGTCGAGGAGGCAACGTGAGAGTTAGAAGATAGGATGATGAGGGACTATCCCCGTCTATTTGTGTAACCTTATAACAATTCCGGGATGAAATTTTTATAAGAGGGGGAGGATGTAATACCCGAGAATTTTTGAATATTAATAAACGAATATATTAATGGAAATGAATATTTATTTGAATATAAATAATTTTGTGTTATGAGATGAGTTAACTCAATTATATTAAATTGAATAATTATGATAATTGAGAAAATATGGAGTTTACAATAAGCTCAATGAATGCCTTGTGTGGCATAGCGACGAAAAGTATATAATTTAATTCATAAAAGTAAGAATTTATGAGTGGATGATTAATTAATAATATGTTATTAATTAATGATTTTTACGAATAATAACATATTAATGAATAAATGGTTAATTAACGTTGAGATTAATGTTGTTCAATTAATTGCTTAATATAAAGTTATGTAGTCACACGTTGCATAGTTACTATGTCCATATATATAAACTATATTATATGATGTATAATGTGACATTTTGGCATAATTACGTAATATATAATATGAAGTGCATTGTGATAATACAAGCAACTATGTAATATATATAAACTATACTATAAAGTGTAGTGTGACACTTTAGTAAGGCTATGCAATATGGAAATTATCTCATATAAGTTACATAAATAATTCCTATGTGACCATATGGTAGGTATAGTACTTTAATGTATACTATATGGAATATTAGGTTAAAGTATGTAAATAATTGATATTCCTAATCATCTCCATGAGTAACATACTTGAAATATTAATAATAATAAGAGTTGGGATAATTCAATTAACTCATAAATGTGATATTGTTAAAGTGTACATGGATTATATGATGTATATATATATGTACCCCAATGTGCTACCATGTGAAGTTGTTATGGTATTTTAGTCAATGTATGCCCCTAAGTGAGTATAAGCTAAGGTATATATATATGTACTAAGTATATAATATATGGTCTTTTATCCCCAACTTGCTATGGCAGATGATATGTTTAGCTAGTCCCACATTAAGTGTCCAGTTCCCCTCCTTTCTCTCATAGACGTGAAGAACAAAAAGGCTAAGGAGCTACTCCTTCTTCTTCTCCCAAGATCATTCTAGCTCATCATTGTAGGGGGAGTGGGATTCATGATGCATATTACCAACCACTCATCAACCATCTAATGTCCAACATCTTCTTCCTTCATCTCTTAGTTTATTTTCATGGCCAAAAGCTTGGCATGGGTTTTGATTTTTTTATAAATTGAGCATCCCTTTTCATTTTCTATGTTGATTAATTAATTGTTAAGTGATATAGAGAGATTATTGTGAGTTCATAATCTGAATTTGCGAGCAAGTTGTGTGCAAGTTTGAGCTCAAGAGGTATAACATCTAAACCCATTTGAATTTTAATTCAAAGAGATTGCATGATATTGTTGAACTTAGTGTGTGATAAGGTGCTAGCATAAGTTGTTAAGTATATCTATGTGTCAGGAATGTAAAGTGATGGTAGGCAAGCATGCTAGCTAAGTACATTATGAGAAATTCAGAAGCTCTGCAATAACAGAACATCTTCTGGTCTGGAACGGGAGCCGCGCGGCTGCGCCTCTCCCTAGTACAACTGGTGCGCGGCCGCGCTGTTCCACAAAAATTGTTGATGATTTTGTTAAGTATTCTGATGTTTTGAGCATGTTATACTAAGTAGGTTATGCATGAAAATCACCATGACATGTACAATAAGGCTGTTATGTATATAGTAAGCCATATTTGTTGTTTAGCTTGAGAATTTTGAAGAAAGCTTAAGGATTGGTAAACTAGTTTGATAAACATGATGTAATACGTAAACCAACCTTATGTGTAAATGAATCACATTCCGATATGCCTTGACATGTGATAATGTGATAGTTATATTATTAGACTATCTAAATATGAATTGAAATAAGTTTCCAAGTAAAAGGCTATACTTGCTATGTGTACAATAAGCTATGTGAACTTAGATTCCGAACTTGATATCACGATCTAAATTACATATATACATGCAGAAGAAAGTTTAGAAGCATGACATAGAGTATATGAACTTACCTTGCATACTTAAATAGTTTTAATAGCATTCTAATGGAAACATAGAATTTCGAAGGTAAACCTTGGCACGCAAATATCATACATACATTCTGATTTTGTAAGCATGTCTATGTGGCCTAGAAATACATGTCGGACATATTAACTTACGTGTATGGACTTCGTAAGGAAGCATGAACATGTTGGACTTGTTAGTGAGCCTTACTAATGAAAATACAAACTTTGAACGTAAATGTTAACATGCTACTTTGAGAGTTAGAATCTGATATTTGTGAACATGTTTGATGATACTCTTAGACTCACTCATGTATCATAAATGTATATGTGCCATGCTTAGGTGTCATAACTCAAGTAAAGCATAAACGAAGCATATTTCAAACCAAAACGATGCTAATTGCACATATACGATATGAATACTCACAAGCATGTCTAATATGAGTTATATGACTACCTTATATGTTTAAGAAGCAAGCATGTTAGACTTTGTGATTTTCATGACCTTGAATGAATGAGAGAACTTAGATGGACTTGAGAAGCATAAAGGCATCCTTTAATATGCATATATGTTATGAGATATCATATGTTGATACTTGAATTCAATTTTGGACGGTTGACTTATTGAAATACCATAACTCACTGAAATAACATATATTTAGTATTGATTGTGGTCTTGTGTGATAATAATGATATGAGAGTGTGTTTAATTCAAAAAGAGGAACGTTAAGGATAAAAGTATATTAGTCGAGACTTGTGAATCAAATATGATACTATATGTGGTATGACTGTATAGTGAAGTTAAAGACTTAACTTATGTGTGGATTGTATATCTAAAATAAGATATGTTGTTGAACTATATGACTAATGAATATCATATATACATAACTATATTACGATAGGATTCAAAAAGTGTTGATTAATTTACGGGGATAAACTAAGCTTAAGGCAAGTTTCCTAACTTACACTCTTTTACGGTGCAAGTATTCTATCCTTTTATATTACGAGCTAGTTTCTTTACTTACTCGTTTGAATTGAATTAGTATACTTGAACTCTTATTTCATTAAAGCTATTATTCATGTTGAACTTGGTATTGTTCTTGAATATTGTTAAAGTGTCTATGCCATTTGATTCGGCTAGACTTATATTATTGAAACGCTACCCAAACCAATTAATTGGTGCGGGATCTCGTATTTGACTTAGAAGAACAACCTTCTTTGAAGGGAAAATATAATTGTCGGAGAACTGACGTGCGCACTTGAGTATGATTGATTGTTATGCATAATGTAGAGTACTTTAGGCTGATCACCTGTTGTACTTATTTTTTTTTTGATTTGGGTTATCAGTTTAATACTGTTAATTCTAGTAGAAGTTCATAGTCCTTAGTGACTGCTCAGTATTCAGTTACCTTGAAATCTTGAATTGATTTATTATTGAATCATATTGATATTATTATGTCCTTATCGACTATTGTTGAGAACTGTTGATATTCTTGCTATCCTTGAACTATCATACCTTGTTGTACCTTGTTGGGATTTGAGAACTATATTACTCACTCATATTGTATATTACTTGCTGAGCAATTTGTGCTCATTCTTGCTTTCCCTAAAACATTTCAGTTAAGGCAGAGCAGAGCGGACCTTCGGGCACTGATAAGGGCAATGGAAAGGCTACTGAGTAGCTTTAATTATGTAGCACTTTATGGTTGTAATAAAGAACTTATGATATTATGTACTAATTAAGGTTATTTACGCTTAAGTTATGTTTAAGCTATATAATCACTGTTTAAGTTACAAGACCTTGGGACATGAATAAATTATATTAATTAAATGTAATTTATTCGGTAGTAGTTGTGTATATTCCGCTGTGTGATGCAACATTTAGTCGTATTATTATTATGATTGTATTACCATGAGCACGTGACGAACCGAATTCGAGAGACCAAGTGGCGGTCCCGGATTTGGGGGCGTCACAATAACAGTATTCTATTAAGAAACTATACACTTCCTAAAAAGGAGAAGAGAGAAAGTACACTAAGGTTGGAAACTTAACTGTCAACAAACTTTCTCCCCATCCAAGTTTTAGGTTGAAGATAACATCTTGAAAGAAGTTTGAAATAGGTCATAAGCATATCCGAATTTAATTAAGCTTATGTGGAGTAATCCTTGCTGAAGGGTTGGTATATATGTACAAACCTATGTTCTAAGTTTTTGATAATACACAGAGTATGATCAGTTCTAGATGAGTATCTTGAAGATTCTTAGAAACTGATCATCTATATAAATCAACCAGATACAACTAAGTAATAGAGTTGATTCTTACTCTGTGAATATTCAAAATCTGTGAACATAACCAAGCAAAGGATGAAACCATCAAAGAAAAATAGTGTCTTATTAAAATGGTTAATCGTACACACACTCATCATCATGCATTTTAAATGTCATAGCTAAATCAGACAAATGCATGAATATGATTAAAATATATGAGGAATAGGGATTTTGAAAACTAACCTAGCAGGATCCAATCAAGCTTGGGTACCAAAATAGAAATTATCTAAATCTGCAGGTACTTGGTCTATCTGGCCACTCTAAGGAATGCTGACGCAGATGGCTTCAGTCACGAAGATTCAACCAACTGAAGGCTCAAGACATTTTAGCATGTTCTTGATAAAATCACCCTATGCCAAAGCCCGTTCTTGAAGACTTGCTGAGCCCACATGAATGAAGCTCACATGATTACTGATCTCCATATGGAAGCGGGCTATTCACGACAAGATGAAAGAAATCCTCTATGCTTATTCATACAAAGTATATCAACTTAGAGGGAAAATCAAAGAAGTTCACATCATAGGATCATCAAGCATTGATCATGAAGGATGCATCATAGAAGCATAACTCCATGTGTGCAGTCTATCTAAGAGCTTAAGGAAAATCGCAGTGCTCTCTACTAGTAAGACAAAAGTCAGCTTGTGCAAACGAACACACTATAATTATGGAACAATGATCAAAATCATAGTGTCCCTTCAATTAGCATTCAAGTTTATGTATCTGATGAAGGAGGAAGGGCGACAAACTAAAGAAAGGCTGATAGACGTTGACAAATTGATAGTCTCAAATGACTTGTCATTCATCCTTAGTATATAATGAAGAAACTAAGGAAGAACTACAAAACTGCTAAAAACACCTAATCAGGTGTCAGATGAAGAAAACTGCGTTCGTAGTTCTGTCAATAATTGTGGAGTGATCAGTCCTGAAGATATCTCTCTATGATCAAATGGAGAAGCTATAACAGCCTCCCAGCCTGAACAACTGCCAGGGCTGAATCTGAAAAAAGGGCAAAGAGGAAGATGATCAAAGGATTGATGTTGAAAAGGCTGAACAAAGCAATCAATCTCCAGCATCTGATCCAACTGAGAAAGGATCAGAATCATAGAAGATGATCAGAACATGATCAGTCATGAAGAGCACACTATTATATCTGATCAGACTATGATCTATACTGAGAAGAAAATACAAGAACCAAGTGATGCTGATGTGAAAGAAAAGGTGAAGGTGGTGAAGATTGTGGAAGAACAGATGAAGATATGGAGATTTTGAAGCTCAGGGAGCAAAATGAAGAAGTAGAATTTTTGTCAGAAGATCTTCGATAAGCTCAAAAAATAAGTCAATTATAGTGCATGTCTGTCGACCACACCACGATTATCAAAACCACTTCTGTCAAATTCATAGAGAACAGGAGCTAACCCTAAACAAAAATATTCCAGTTATAGAGTCCCGAAACTTTGTGACTGATGAACCAAATAAAGATCCATAATCAGTAGTAACTTCCCAAAACATGCTACTGATAACCATATCAACCACACACCTCAAATCGTGGAGTGCCTACGATCAAACATCTGATCGTAGTGTAAGAGCAGGAGGACACCACGATTGTAGTCCACACCAAAACCAACACCATTGAATATCAAGAGTTGGTAAATGAACTCCCCAGCAGAGAGATCAAATATGATGTCAGTACTGACCATGCCAAAGCTCTTCATCTAATAAACGCCTCAGGGACAAACCTAATCCTTAGCCTTGGTCTAAGAGGTTGGCCCTTCCTGAGCAACCTTAATCCAGAAGAAGTGCAAATATTAATTACATCAGAAGAATCTCTACTGAAGCAAGCAGCATCTCATCAGAAGAATACAAGCTACAAATGAGAATTGCCAATCTCTTAGAATCTAAATAAAGAAGTTATCTATTGAAGCATGTGTTAGGTTTATACGTAACGCAATCATGCAATCAAATCACATAAATAGGGCGGAAGCGTAAAAAACTAGGTTTTTAAAAATTTATACAAACCCATTACCATGATCATTCTTGTGCATCAATTAACAGTGAATGAAGAAGGAGAAAAATAGAATTATACCTTTGAAGATACAAGCTTCCTCAGGTACAAGTTCTACTCCTTTGATTCCTTTGATTCCTCTGTAGTGGCTCCTTCCCTTGATCAATGTCAGCCACCCAAATGTTTGGCCTCTAACGGTGATCCACCAAGGAAAATGAAGAACTCAGTAAGATGGGTTATTGGGTTAACCCTTGTTTCTATCTCTATAGAATATGTGTACTCCCAACTCTTGAAAAATTCACGTACCTTATTTCTGATATAAGACTCTCTTATATAGATATTAGGTTAACCCTCCTAATCCAATTAGAATAGGGTTTTATTTAATTAATTAATTAAATACTTTTAATTAATTTATATCCTAATCTTTATTAGGATTGAGAGAGAGTACTGATATTATATTAATTCCTAAACTCCTTTAGAATTAAAATAATAATAATAATAATAATATTAATAAGACTCCTCTTATTAATTTATATTTAATATTTCTAAAATATTAAATAATAAACATTAAGCTATTTAATTTATTCTATCATCATAGATTAAATTAATTATACTTAATGCATTATTACTATCATGCCATTTTCTTCTTAAATAATTCTTCTTCCTTTTATGGTGTGACCCTTTAGGTTCTCCATATTAAACCGGTTGTGAATAAATCAATTAGAACAATTCTAATCTTATTTAAATAAATAACATTTATTCTACAATAGGGATAAGCCTCCCTAGCGATCAACGACTTTCCAGATAATATAGATTTCAACATTAATTATAAAAGAACCTGTGAGTTAATAGTTACCGTATAATTCAATCCTTCCACCATACAATGTCCCAATTAAATATAAGACATGGATTTACTGTCAAGTCTTAATTTATTTAATCATATGTATTTCGATTAGAAAATGCACAACCCTAAATAATGCAAATTAGAAACCTCTTTCTAATTTCATTCTACCTTGGCCAAGGATTCCTGGGTTGTCATTTAACGAATCACATAGGACATATCTCCTCTTTTACTAGAGGTGGTAGATTCTTTATTGATCATTCATTATCTTCATATGTAACTCATTACACCCAAGCATACCCTATATATGCTTTAAAAGGCCTTAAGGAATTAGTCAAAGTATAATTTGTTACATACAAGATACTATGATGATCTCAAGTCCAAGGATCACATGTACTACTATCACATTAGGAATTCCTATTGACATGCGAGTAAAACTCCATTAGGTATTCCATAGCGAGTCACGTTCAGTGAACTTATTCTCCAATAAGCACCTACATACTTGCTTTAGTGTCTCCACACAAATGACCATGAGATTAGTCATCCTCATCCAATGAGCAAGCAACATATGTACCAATCTATCCGGATTTACTAATCCCCATTTTAGTAATCCCACAATTGGGAACTATTTTAGTTTTTAAGCTTTCTAAGAATTTAGATCTCATTATCATGATCTCATCATGATTCTAAAAGCATTGCTTAAAACTATGGGTTATTTACATATTATAAAAACAGCACCATGTAGATAATTGTATGCCTTAAATGAATATTTTATTAATAAATAAATAAGATTGTTTAAAAAGTATGTGCTTCGTCATCATACATGATTGGCTTGTATGCACACTACTATCAATCTCCCACTTGCACTAAAGCCAATCGCCATGGTATCTCATACCCATCTTCTCTAAGTGACGATCAAACTGTTGTTGTGTTAAAGCTTTAGTAAATAGATCTGCAATGTTGTCTTCAAAGTCTACACGCTCCAAGGTGACGTCTCCTCTTTAAACGATCTCCCTGATCAAGTGAAATCGCCGCAACACGTGTTTAGATTTCTGATGAGACCTGGGTTCCTTAGCCTGTGCAACCGCTCCGGTGTTGTCACAGTATACGGGAACTGCTTCTCCAATGCTAGGAACCACACCAAGTTCAGTTATGAACTTCTTCATCCAAACAGCTTCCTTTGCAGCTTCACTTGCAGCTATATACTCTTCCTCTGTCACTGAATCAGCAACCGTTTGCTGCTTGGAACTCTTCCAACTCACTGCACCTCCGTTCAAGGTAAACACATACCCTAAAATAGATTTACTGTCATCTTGGTCTGTTTGAAAACTTGAGTCTGTGAATCCCTCGAGTTTTAATTCAGACCCACTGTAGACAAGAAAAATATCTTTAGTCCTTCTCAAGTACTTTAGGATATTTTTCACTGCCTTCCAGTGCTCTTCTCCTGGATTCGACTGGTATCTGCTTGTTACACTAAGTGCATGAGCAACATCCGGTCTAGTACATATCATACCGTACATGATAGATCCTATTGCAGAAGCATAAGGGATCTTACTCATACGGTCTCTCTCCTCAGGTGTCTTTGGGGCCTGTTTCTTGGAGAGATTTATTCCATGGCTCATCGGCATGAGACCTCTTTTGGAATTTTCCATGCTAAACCTCTTTAGCATCGTATCAATGTACGTTCCTTGGGATAAGTCGAGCATCCTTTTAGATCTATCTCTATAGATCTTTATCCCCAAAATATAGGATGCTTCACCCAAGTCCTTCATGGAGAAGTTTTTAGATAACCAGATTTTAATGGATTGTAACATAGGAATGGCATTCCCTATCAGTAATATATCATCAACATATAATACAAGGAATGATACTGCGCTCCCACTAACCTTCTTGTATACACATGGTTCATCCTCGTTTTTGTTAAAATCAAACTCTTTGATTGTCTCATCAAAACGAATGTTCCATCTACGAGAAGCTTGCTTCAACCCATAAATGGATCGTTGTAGCTTACAGACTTGATTTGTTCCAACTTTTGAAATAAATCCCTCTGGCTGTGTCATATACACATCCTCCTCAAGTTTCCCATTGAGGAAGAACGTTTTCACGTCCATCTGCCAGATCACATAGTCGTTGTAAGCTGCAATCGCAAGCAAAATCTGAATGGACTTGAGCATGGCTACTGGTGAGAAGGTTTCATCATAGCTAACTCCTTGTCTTTGTTTGAAACCTTTTGCAACTAGTCGGCCTTATAGGTCTCTACCTTTCCGTCTGCTCCAGTCTTTTTCTTAAAAACCCATTTACACCCAATAGGTTTAATACCTTCAGGTGGTGAAACTAAAGACCATACTTTGTTTTCATACATGGAGTCCATTTCGGATTTCATGGCTTTAATCCATTTCCCTGAGTCTTTATTACTCATAGCCTGTTCGTAATTCAATGGATCATCATTATTCATGATGTGTACCTCATCGTTATCCTCTATAACGAATCCATACCTCTCAGGTATCTTCGGTACTCTTCCAGATTTACGAACAGGGTGTGGTACAGTAGGTTCTTCTACTTGGTTAGGTACCTGACTTTGTTCCGTGGTAACTTGTGGTTCTTGAACTTCTTCAAGATAGATCTTGCTCCCACTGACCCCTTCATGGATAAACTCTTTCTCCAAGAAGGTAGCATGTTTCGCAACAAACACCTTTTGATCAGTTGGATGATAGAAATAATACCCTACGGTTTCTTTAGGGTATCCCACAAATCTACACTTATCGGATTTAGTCTGTAGCTTATCATTTTCAAACTTTTTGACATAAGCTGGACAACCCCAAGCCTTAACATGCTTAAGATTTGGTTTCCTCCCTTTCCACATCTCATATGGAGTCTTTGGGGCGGATTTGGTAGGTACCTTGTTAAGTAGGTATGCAGCCGTTTCTAGGGCATATCCCCAGAAGGAAATTGGAAGGTCGGTAAAACTCATCATGGATCGAACCATGTCCAACAGTGTTCAATTTCTCCTTTCAGATACTCCATTTAACTGTGGTGTACCTGGAGGAGTCCATTGTGAGATTATACCATTTTCTCTGAGACAATTGAGAAACTCACTGCTTAAGTATTCTCCACCTCGATCTGATCGAAGTATCTTAATACTCTTGCCCGTTTGTTTCTCTACTTCACTTCTGAACTCTTTGAACTTTTCAAATGATTCTGATTTGTATTTCATTAAATACACATATCCAAATCTTGAGTGATCATCAATGAAAGTAATAAAATAAGAATACCCACCCCGTGCACTTGTTGTCATAGGTCCACAAACGTCTGTGTGAATCAATGCCAACAACTCTGTAACTCTCTCTCCTTTTCCACGAAAAGGAGATTTAGTCATTTTACCCATGAGACAAGATTCACAAGTTGGATATGATTCATAATCAGATAGCTCGAGGAGCCCATCTTTATGCAACTTGGATAATCTTGTTTCATTGATATGACCGAGTCTACAGTGCCACATATAGGTATAATTAATATCATCTCTTTTCCTTTTCTTAATTTGTTCAATTTGAAATATATTTTCTTGTAAGTCAAGTGTATAAAGTCCATTTCGCAAATTTCCAATACCATATAAAACATCGTCTTTATAAATAGAACAACCATTGTTCTTTATAATAACGTCAAAACCTTCCATATCCAATACAGAAATTGAAATAATGTTTTTAATAATATTTGAAACATAATAACAATTATTAAGATAAATGGATTTGCCCGAAGGCATTGCTAAACAATAAGTTCCTACAGCTAATGCAGCAACTTTTGCTCCATTTCCAACTCGTAGGATCACCTCATCTTTGTTCAGCTTTCTACTTCTGACCTGTTCCTGCACAGTATTACATATGTGAGAACCACAGCCGGTATCCAATACCCAAGTAGAATTATGACTTTCAGAAAAATTAATTTCAATAATAAACAAACCTTAATTGGAAGTCGAAGCTTCTCCAAGCTTCTTCTCTGCTAGAAACTTCTTGCAGTTCCTCTTCCAATGTCCCGACTCATTGCAATGAAAGCACATTCCTTTAGCTGGTTCAGGTTTTTTTTGCTCCTTTTATTTCCCTTTTCCCTTAGCCTTCTTAGATTTCTTCTTTTCAGAAGACACCTTGGGCCTCTTCCTTTTATTGGAAGAATCCACCATCAAGACATGGTTCTTCTTGGATGAGAAGTGACCTTCTGCAGTTTTCAGCATGTTAAGCAGCTCAGGTAAGCTGACATCTAGCTTATTCATGTGAAAATTAACCACAAACTGCAAGAAGGTCTCAGGGAGTGACTGCAAGACCAAGTCTTGACTCAACTCCCCATTCATGACGAACCCAAGCTGTCCAAGGCGTTCAATCAAATTGATTACCTTCAGAACATGAGTCTCGACGGCAGTGCCCTCGGTCATCCGAGATCGGAAGAGCTCCTTAGATATCTCATATCTAGCAGTCCTACTCTGTTCACCATACAACTCCTTGAGGTGAAGCAGCATAGCAGGAGCATCCATTTTTTCGTGCTGACGCTGAAGCTCGTTATTCACGGATGCGAGCATGATGCATTGAGCCACAGATGCATCATCTTGCCACTTATTGAAAATGGCAATCTCTTCCTCAGAGACTGTTTCTGAAACAGATTCAGGGATAGTGGAATTTAGGACATAAGAAATCTTTTCAGCAGTGAGAACAATTCTCAGATTTCTTAGCCAGTCCTCATAATTCGGGCCGGTAAGCTTATTTGCATCAAGTATGCTTCGTAGTGAGATTAATGATTTTGATATTTTTAAAATTCTGCTTGTGAAAAGATAACATTTTAGCAAACATTCATTTTATTAACTTTGCATACCAAAATAAATTTAGGTCTTTATTTTAAATTGGTATCTCCCACTATTTTCATCAAACTATATTACCCTCACTCATATAGTTCGGCAACATCTAATTAAAGATTTGCTAGTGAGATTAAGGATCCCATTTCAAATGTATATAACCTTGTGGATAGCACAACAAGCGATATACAAATAAATAGGTAGACAACTCTTGTCAATTACATCACCATGTAACTCCTTTTATTTTGCCTCTTAAATCATAATGGTCATGTGTGTGCACATCCGAACTAAAATGATTTAAGTTAAGTCCAGCCTAGCACTTCCATAAATTCAAAAAAGAAAAATTTTCGTCCTTGCGGATAGCACAACAAGACTAGATCGTTCAATTTTCTTGATAAGCATAGCATAACAAACTCATATTAAATATTTAATACTTTATTAATTAATCATGCTAGAAGGCGACGTTCGATATTCCAAATATCATTTGAACGCTTCAGACTTAATAATATTTCTTTGAGGGGTTTGTTATTATTTGTCTCATCTTTTTAAGCGCGCATGCACATATATATATAAAATACGCGTCATTTTATTAAACATGCGAAGCATGTTTGTATAAAATATAATATATATATAATATTTAGCATGCAATATAGAATACTATATTCTAGCCGGATTGATTATGGACTTTTATTCTAGTTTGGTTCACTAGAGCCACCAAGTGAACCAAAAGGTCAAACCTAGGAGTGCAAAAATTTAAATTTAAACGTAACTGTTACATATAAACCCGGGCTCCATACAAACGGGTCTTCACGCATTCCTTGCTCCTTGGTCTCCAATTTCTTCAAAATAATTCTAACTATCTCTATTACATTAACTATTTAAAATTAAATAGAAACCTTGATCAGCAGTCAATGGGAAGTACATAGAAAGGAGATAGAATTTACATCGAGAATAAAACTAGAGAAGACGAGGTACGCAGACCCCATTTTATAAAACCCATTCATTCAAGCATTCAACCAAAATAAAATCCAATCACATTGGTCATAGTCCATAATCAATCCCTTTTATTACCATACATATTATCATACATATCAATAAAACTTATTCATCTCATGAAAATAAATTCATTCCATATATGTATTAATATCAGTTAATGGACAAAAGTTTGCTAAACTTTGTTTTTGGAAAAATAAACTCCTTTATTTCATTCAAAAACAATTCCAAATTAAACTCTTTAATTTTAGCAATTCTGAAATCTCATTTCATATAAAATAAACATCTTTATTTTAAACCTTTATTAATTAAATAAACCATTCATTTAATTAAATAAAACAAAAAAAAAATTCAGTTCCTGTCCAGTGGCGCAGCTGCGCCAAGAATGTAAAGGGAACCGGCGCAGCTGCGCAGCATGAAAACCAGGAACAGCACCCGGCGCAGCTGCGCAGCAATATTGCCTTGTACCGGCGCAGCTGCGCAGCAATATTGCCTTGTACCGGCGCAGCTGCGCAGCTTCGCAAAATCTGAAAAATATTTGTTGCCCAAAACTCGATCCAATCGCATATCATACATGTATGGAATCACACAGACTGATAATTAGCACAAGATTGGCTCTGATACCACTTTTGGGTTTGTACGTAACGCAATCATGCAATCATATCACATAAATAGGGCGGAAGCGTAAAAAACTAGGTTTTCAAAAATTTATACAAACCCATTGTAACGCCCCCAAATCCACGTTCCTTCGAAACCTCGGATTCGGTGCAGTCACGATACTATTATCGCCAAATTATTATATCTTTTAATCATTAGTAAAAGAATACAACTTTGTTTATTACAATTTAGAATATAAATTCTATTCATATTCAAGATCTCATCTTTACATCATATTCGATATTACTAAAATACGGAATAATTTAAACTTTTCAATCCTCCTTGAATAAAATCTTTTTATTGATTTCATAACTTTGAATCAAATACAATCCTTGAATCAACTATATACTATAATTCATTCTATTAGAACTATCGTATAAAGGTTTACAACTCAACTCGATGTCCTCTATGTATTATCTAATACATCTTTATAGTACGACAAGCATTAAACCTCGTAAACAAATATCAAGTACAA
This sequence comes from Panax stipuleanatus, assembly GCA_020205555.1. Classification (NCBI taxonomy): domain Eukaryota; kingdom Viridiplantae; phylum Streptophyta; class Magnoliopsida; order Apiales; family Araliaceae; genus Panax; species Panax stipuleanatus. The sequence continues at coordinate 52,589,084 of CM035115.1, read as the reverse complement.
CTACTAGAACCTAGACATGGTTCGAGTAATAATCTAATCAGTATTCTTCGTTGTGATACTATCTATCTTTATCAATCAAGAAGCACGAAGTCTTTATCGTAAGTCCTTAACCTGCAAAAGTGGTTATTTGCAAGAGTGAGCTTGACAGCTCAGCAATTCTAACAGTTTTTATGCATCACATAGCATACAACATTATACTCAGTTCATGCATTTATAAATAATTTATATTTACTACGCATGTTAATTTTCACATAACAAGTATATCATCAAATATCAACTTTCAATCTTATTTATATCTCATATACAGTTCATATATAAGTTCACATTATCACAGCATAATATAATTCAACTAACAGTTATTGAATTCATATATCAAATAGGAACTGAAAGACTTGCCTGATTCGTAGTTTAACAACTACGACTTAACTGCTTAAGAATCTCTGCACTTTGTGTAATCCTACACAGTTATATTAATCATAGAGATCACACTCATCAGTTATATGCATCCACACATTCTCAATGTAATAATAAAGGTTACATTGTTGTCTAACTTGTTTCTTAGAACCTTGTTTCACTTTCTTAACATACTCCTATAATAGCTAGTATAGGTATACTTTTAATATCAACATTCAGACACCTTTACTCGACTCGCTATGTGTTCGACACGTATTTAAAGCTCATAGATACATGATCTATATTGCTTTCATGTTTCTCAATCCTTATCGAAACCATTACATTCAAACTTTTCTAAGTTTCACCTTTCAAAATCCTTGTCATACTTAACTAGTCATGCAAGGCTACTATGTTCATCATGTATACATGTATATAAGGGCATTAACTCAAGTTGTAAAACCTAGCATGCTCATTATAAGTCAAAATCATATGGCATTCATGCCGGACTTTCATATACCTTAAGTAAATTAAGTTCATGCCTCAAGGGTAAACCACTAATGTTATATTACTACATAAAGAGGCTTAACAATATGTAGTAAGCATGCTCGTGTGTATACTACTCATGTACACTTTAATCACATAGTCTATGCTTTAGAAATTCATTTTCTATGAATAAGCGTGCATATGCAAAAATCCATGTATAAACAAATGATGTTCATGTCAATATGTCTATAGGCATAATGGACTCCTAATCTTCATGCTTGCATGCTTAGAACGTAACTCGCACAGTGTTTGATGATATTAGTCTTCAAACTCTAAATTTTTATTGAAAAGTACACGAAGTCCACAAAGGTCATTTAGTATAACCAAAGTGTCTTGAAATCATAACTCACTTTCTCTTGAACACTTAGCTAAACCACATAAATGTATTCAAACGGTCAGAAATTACAAGACCTAAATCTTGGTCAAGTTCACTTCAAAAAGTCCTTAAGTTTCACCTTTGAAATCACTTGAATTTATCAATCACGTATGATAGTGTGTTCAACACCTTGAACATACATTTTATGCCAATAAAAACCATACGGTCATGCTCACAAAACTCAGAATATACAATGGAACATATATGCTCACGACAAGTTTACTTTAAAAATTCTAAGTTCATTTTGTAAACTTTAAATCCTTTCTTCAATTGAGTGTACTCACATAGTTATACTTGTTCACACTACGTTATTGCACTCATGTATGTATTTTAATCATGTTCCTATACTTGCCTAATAACATGCCATAAGCTAGTACATAACAGAACCTGCAACAGAAAACGAAACTCAAAAACTGTCCCGGCGCAGCTGCGCTGTAGTTTGGCCTAGGATGGGCGCAGCTGCGCCGTCCCCTGGCCAGACCAGATTTAGGCTTTTTATTATCCATTATAAATTCTAGCATAACACGTATTCTAATACGTATTGTAAACATACCTCAAGTAGGTTGTGATCTATTTTCAAGTTCATATTCAATCTACTTAGCTCCATAATGATTTATTTCAATCAGTAAGTCTTAACAACTTTCTTTGACAAGATTCGATATTATGAGCTTTTAAACCATATATTGGTTCTAATAAGCTTCTAGTAGCATGCTTCTCATAGCTCATTATTTGAAAACGTATTCTAAACTACACTTGAAAGGTCCAATTCATGCTTAGCTAGATGATAAACATATTCGTCATGTCTAGAGGCATAAGGCGTTCAAGTTCACTTTTAAAAGAAATTCTAGGACAAGCTAAAGCAACTAAGTGAAACTTTTAATCTCATTTCATAGCTAACTAAGCTATGTATGTATGTTATCACGTTTAGAAGTTTAAGTACACAAGTTACTTTAAGTTCGTTCTCAAAGTTTCAAGTTTTCTTTAGAAATCATTTTCAACCAAGCTATTGTAAGTTGATAATAAGTAAAGCAACTTTAAATCACTTCTCATGCTTAGGTATACTCATAACTCAACAATATGTATGTGTTAAAATATCATAACTTCAAAGACTCAAGGTCCGTCAATATTCGTTTTCGAAACTCCAAGTTTCTTTTCAAAACACATACTAAGTCATGCTAAAGCATTCCGTTATGAGTAAGGTAATCTTATATGTCATGTCTATTATCATGCATATTTATGTTTTATCACTTAGAATAACATATTCCATCGTCGGGAGCACTATACTTGCGTATGTGCTCGTCCGACGCACTCCGATTGCATTCGATTACATAACAGTCACAAAAATGACTATTTTTACCCTTCCTAACGACGTCAAATTGAAAAACTTAAAGAACAAAAGTTGTAGGTCTTTTCATCCTCGTTCCGGATCGTCTTGAATCACCTCAATCGGAGTTCGTATGAAAACGTTATGCCTAATTTACTACAGCAGGTCAAAGCAGTCCTACCCGACACTGATGTCCGGCGCAGCTGCGCCCCAATTGGCCTTGGGGCCAGCGCAGCTGCGCCCTGGGAGGCAGAACAGCCCCTCAGGTTCTGTTCTTCGCGATTTTACAGACCCCTACACCTTTCGATTTTCATAACATGAGTTATACTCATCCAAATTAGTCCGTTTTCGATTCTATGGGTTTATAACTCATAAAACTACAACATACCAAATACCCAACAATTAACATAAACATTAACTAACCCAAATATTAGTTCAAAACTCATATTCATACTCAGTTTTCATATTTTGAAAAGTTTAGCAAAATCATTCACTACGAATTCGTTTCTAAACCAAATTGGTCCGTTTCACTTCCGTTGTTTTCGCATTTAATTGTATTAACAGTATCTAACAACAATTCTTAGATTATAACAATCCTTAGCCATAAATTTTGTGACTCAAAAATAGCTATTTCTTGTTATTACTAAGAAATTACAAAACTTAGAACTCAAGAGCATATATATTAGAATCATTACCTCTTGATTGCTGGAATTTGCTATCCATAGCTCCCATTGCTCTCAATTCTCCTAACTCACTTCTCAGACAACTTAAACAAACGGGCAAGGAGAAAGAGGAGACTCCATTTATAGAGGAATCAATATCCAAACAATAGCTTTGCCCAATAATTTAAACCAAGAGGAAGAAGAAGAAACCATTGGATGTTGAAGAGTTGGTTACCAACTCCTTCCCCAGCCATTCTTATAGCAATCATTAGCAAGCATTCTAGCCTTTTTGGTTTCTCAGCAAAGATGGGATTAGGCCATTGGCCTACACACGGCTGGTATAATAATTGGGACTATGAATATGGGTCAAGCTACATTACTTCCTTACTTATTAGTAAAATGGGTCTCATTCTACTAAGGTTAATTCCTTTTGGGCTTATTAAATCAATTATAATGATTTAACATTACTACATTAAACTAAGTTATGGGCACATATATACACACATATATGTACCTACCCACATATAGGAAGTATACTTATATTTTAAATATACACCAATATAATCTTATTTCCCATGTATATTGGGCTAGTCCAAATAATATTTTAATTGGGCTAAATATAATTCAGATGGGTACTCTCATCCCATTATTTCCTATCACACAAAAATATCACAATGATTATTATCAATCATCTATTATCTTTCCATTAATTCTCTTTTAATAATTCCGGTTAAACCTTCAGTTTGGTTTAACTTTAATACTCAGGCCGCACATGGCTCATTTATCTCATTTACTGGAGTTATATAACTCAAGCACATTATCTCTACAATAAAATATTAGGGGTCTAGGCCACATTTGGCTTTTCCCCAATTTCCATTATTTTAATATTTATTTAACATAAAGTTTGTGTCACACTTTACCGTAACATTTAATTACCTTAAATGATTATATATTATGAACTTGTACTCATAATATCTTTATCCAAATAGCCATTTCCTTACAATAATTAGTATGTACTACACTAAATAATATAATATAATTCTTTCATTTTATTTCTTCTATAAATTGTCTCAACACATTTTCAGTTAAACACCACATAAAGTATTAACTTAATGCATCAATCTCTAACCAATAATTAATTATAACTATATTGGTTCTTTCTTTTATTAATCACTTATCTTTCAAATATTAACCCTTTTATATATTACAATACTATGTAATATATAAAAATATCAAATATTAATTAACATATTTCTTTCATTTTCTTTATACAACACATAATCCTTAATTCAACATTTTACTTAAGCGAATTAACTTATTTATTCAAATTACTATCTCACCACTGCCACACAAGGTTTTATAATATAATATTCCATAATATCACTTAATTAACCAATATTTATTCCGGGTTAATTAATTTTCGTAATTAATATTAATTCAATTCATACTTTGCTACCTTAATCCATTATCGGACGACTTGTTCACTGATTAAGACACGTATTAATCGTTATTATTCATATCCTAATGTTCAGATTTCATAACTTTCTCAAGCTTTTCTACAGACCGGCGCAGCTGCGCTGGTTATTAGCTTGGAAGTGGCGCAGCTGCGCCACCTAAATTTCAGGTGCAGACCAGTTCTGCTTGAACAGAACCATAGTCTAAATCCCTAAATACTTTGACATGCATTTAAATTGCTAATCTTGATATACTAGTTAACCGACATCATTTACTACGTCATTCAATAACTCAGAGATTAAACTATAAGTTCAACTCTATTTCCCTTTTATAGTTTAAAAGTCAAACTTCAAGTTCTAAAACTCTATTTTTCCTTAATAGTTAATCAACTATAAAATCTCATATATATAAGGTTCTTTCTTACCAAACCACCTACTTCAAGATATATAACACATACATATATATATTCGAACCCAATACATGCCTTAAGAATTTTTATTTACTAAATTCTCATTTTAATAATTTCTTAAAAATTCGGGTTCTTACATCCTCTCCCCCTTATAAGGATTCCGTCCTCGGAATCACCGAAACCTCCTCTACTCGGTGCTATCCCGAATATTACATATTCTCTTGAATAATTTTATTCATTCTCTTTTCAGAAGTTTTATTATTACAACTGTCTCAACCGCATTCTGTCACTTTTTCCTTTCTAAGGATCATTCTACTTACTACCTTCATCCTTCAGAAGAATAAAAATCTTCCACGATTTTTTTTTTAATAATCGGGAAGTAGTATGAATAACTCAGATTCCAAATTTATGCTGAGGGGTCACAAGACCGTGAACTTTTCTCCAGGTTTACTAATGCTTCAACACAATTCTTCACACCGCAAACCAGAGTGTTTATCAATCACAAAGACTGAAAACACCCTCCACGCGTACTCTAGGTGGCCAGCCTATTGTACCACTACGTTAGGCCGCAACGTAGTGTTTTGTAACGACTATATGCGTTACGTTCGGAACCATTGTCCCCGAAAACATGTCCCCTTTATAGGGTGGTTCACCTCAGCTTTTCAACATCTAAATCCGCACCAGAGCAATCCGGTTTGGCATAAATACACAAGAATGCTTGAATTCTATAATCACTTTTCAATAGTCGCCTAGCCGAATCAAATAGCTTAGACTCTCATCAACAATTCGGACACCAATCGAAATAATTTAGTCAACTTAATTGACCTTCTTTATAATTTACAAGAAAACCAAAAATTCTTTTATGACGTCATGATACCATACTAGATTAGTAGTACGTTGCGGATTCCGCCATTTTATGACTTTGTCATATTACAACATACCATAGTGGGCTGACGATCTTTCGATCACAACCAACACTAGGTTCGATTGCATTGATGACTCCATCGTTTACCATTCTACATCATATCAAATGATGCACAAGGTTAAAAATATATTTTGAAAGATTGTCAAATCATTTTTGTCTTAGCCGAAATAAATAGCGTAGACATACGAATAACGGTGTTGTTTTTAAAACTCATTAGTTCAGTTACCTGACCCAATGTTTTCTCAAGAAAACCGAAGTGCAAACACTAGCACGAAGTCAATAAATATTGAAAATCTAGCGTAGCTAGAGGATTTAGGAAAATCCAATTTCTCCATCGCTTCAATCTCTTACCACCATCAATGCTTACTATTCCAAAACTCTTATATAATATATCTATTCTCAGTACAGTTCACCAACTTACCACACCATGGAAGTTCAGGAACTTACCACAATCATATGGGCTGAGGGACTTATCCTAGTCAGACCAAATTTGTCCATTCGCTGAGGGGTCCCATCATACGATTATGAGTCACGAACTTGTCATAGGCTTGAGTCTTAAGAAATCGCACCTAAACTTAATATTATCTAATTATATCTTAGAAATCTCTATCTATCAAAATAAATATGAGAAAAGAATCACCTTTCCGTCATATGTATAATGATACCGCGACAGTAACATTCCAATGATTATCAATGTGACGCACTCAGTGCAAGCACAAACCTCTGCCCATACAAAAGTTTGTACAACTAAGCCATCGCACGAGTCCTCAATGGAAGTCCAATACTTAACTCTATCTTACTCTATCACTTGCTCATTACGAACTTTCTATGTTTCACCACATACAACTCCTTATGAATTTATCTCGTACTTTATATAGTACATTCCCTCATAGCATCAAGCTATATACACTTAGTCATTACGGACTATCTATCATTTCACAGTTCAATCTGATCACGTCGTGATCATCACTATACCTTAGGGTTCTTTCCCTATTATCAACCAAACTCCATCTGAGTTTATTCTCACTATCTTTGTCATATTCATAATATAGACATCGTCTTTACATTTTTATTACCGGAGTTAGGTAACTCCTGATTCTCATTCTCTAGATATTTCGAGATTCTTCTTTGAATCTTCACGTATATATTTTAATCTTATCTTTTCCTTTCTCAGGCTATAGTCTAAGGTACACTTACCTAAGGTTTATAACCTACAGCTTTGATACCAACCTGTAACGCCCCCAAATCCACGTTCCTTCGAAACCTCGGATTCGGTGCAGTCACGATACTATTATCGCCAAATTATTATATCTTTTAATCATTAGTAAAAGAATACAACTTTGTTTATTACAATTTAGAATATAAATTCTATTCATATCCAAGATCTCGTCTTTACATCATATTCGATATTACTAAAATACGGAATAATTTAAACTTTTCAATCCTCCTTGAATAAAATCTTTTTATTGATTTCATAACTTTGAATCAAATACAATCCTTGAATCAACTATATACTATGATTCATTCTATTAGAACTATCGTATAAAGGTTTACAACTCAACTCGATATCCTCTATGTATTATCTAATACATCTTTATAGTACGACAAGCATTAAACCTCGTAAACAAATATCAAGTACAACTACTAGAACCTAGACATGGTTCGAGTAATAATCTAATCAGTATTCTTCATTGTGATACTATCTATCTTTATCAATCAAGAAGCACGAAGTCTTTATCGTAAGTCCTTAACCTGCAAAAGTGGTTATTTGCAAGAGTGAGCTTGACAGCTCAGCAATTCTAACAGTTTTTATGCATCACATAGCATACAACATTATACTCAGTTCATGCATTTATAAATAATTTATATTTACTACGCATGTTAATTTTCACATAACAAGTATATCATCAAATATCAACTTTCAATCTCATTTATATCTCATATACAGTTCATATATAAGTTCACATTATCACAGCATAATATAATTCAACTAACAGTTATTGAATTCATATATCAAATAGGAACTGAAAGACTTGCCTGATTCGTAGTTTAACAACTACGACTTAACTGCTTAAGAATCTCTGCACACTCATCAGTTATATGCATCCACACATTCTCAATGTAATAATAAAGGTTACATTGTTGTCTAACTTGTTTCTTAGAACCTTGTTTCACTTTCTTAACATACTCCTATAATAGCTAGTATAGGTATACTTTTAATATCAACATTTATACACCTTTACTCGACTCGCTATGTGTTCGACACGTATTTAAAGCTCATAGATACATGATCTATATTGCTTTCATGTTTCTCAAACCTTATCGAAACCATTACATTCAAACTTTTCTAAGTTTCACCTTTCAAAATCCTTGTCATACTTAACTAGTCATGCAAGGCTACTATGTTCATCATGTATACATGTATATAAGGGCATTAACTCAAGTTTTAAAACCTAGCATGCTCATTATAAGTCAAAATCATATGGCATTCATGCCGGACTTTCATATACCTTAAGTAAATTAAGTTCATGCCTCAAGGGTAAACCACTAATGTCATATTACTACATAAAGAGGCTTAACAATATGTAGTAAGCATGCTCGTGCGTATACTACTCATGTACACTTTAATCACATAGTCTATGCTTTAGAAATTCATTTTCTATGAATAAGCGTGCATATGCAAAAATCCATGTATAAACAAATGATGTTCATGTCAATATGTCTATAGGCATAATGGACTCCTAATCTTCATGCTTGCATGCTTAGAACGTAACTCGCACGGTGTTTGATGATATTAGTCTTCAAACTCTAAATTTTTATTGAAAAGTACACGAAGTCCACAAAGGTCATTTAGTATAACCAAAGTGTCTTGAAATCATAACTCACTTTCTCTTGAACACTTAGCTAAACCACATAAATGTATTCAAACGGTCAGAAATTACAAGACCTAAATCTTGGTCAAGTTCACTTCAAAAAGTCCTTAAGTTTCACCTTTGAAATCACTTGAATTTATCAATCACGTATGATAGTGTGTTCAACACCTTGAACATACATTTTATGCCAATAAAAACCATACGGTCATGCTCACAAAACTCAGAATATACAATGGAACATATATGATCACGACAAGTTTACTTTAAAAATTCTAAGTTCATTTTGTAAACTTTAAATCCTTTCTTCAATTGAGTGTACTCACATAGTTATACTTGTTCACACTACATTATTGCACTCATGTATGTATTTTAATCATGTTCCTATACTTGCCTAATAACATGCCATAAGCTAGTACATAACAGAACCTGCAACAGAAAACGAAACTCAGAAACTGTCCCGGCGCAGCTGCGCTGTAGTTTGGCCTAGGATGGGCGCAGCTGCGCCGTCCCCTGGCCAGACCAGATTTAGGCTTTTTATTATCCATTATAAATTCTAGCATAACACGTATTCTAATACGTATTGTAAACATACCTCAAGTAGGTTGTGATCTATTTTCAAGTTCATATTCAATCTACTTAGCTCCATAATGATTTATTTCAATCAGTAAGTCTTAACAACTTTCTTTGACAAGATTCGATATTATGAGCTTTTAAACCATATATTGGTTCTAATAAGCTTCTAGTAGCATGCTTCTCATAGCTCATTATTTGAAAACGTATTCTAAACTACACTTGAAAGGTCCAATTCATGCTTAGCTAGATGATAAACATATTCGTCATGTCTAGAGGCATAAGGCGTTCAAGTTCACTTTTAAAAGAAATTCTAGGACAAGCTAAAGCAACTAAGTGAAACTTTTAATCTCATTTCATAGCTAACTAAGCTATGTATGTATGTTATCACGTTTAGAAGTTTAAGTACACAAGTTACTTTAAGTTCGTTCTCAAAGTTTCAAGTTTTCTTTAGAAATCATTTTCAACCAAGCTATTGTAAGTTGATAATAAGTAAAGCAACTTTAAATCACTTCTCATGCTTAGGTATACTCATAACTCAACAATATGTATGTGTTAAAATATCATAACTTCAAAGACTCAAGGTCCGTCAATATTCGTTTTCGAAACTCCTAGTTTCTTTTCAAAACACATACTAAGTCATGCTAAAGCATTCCGTTATGAGTAAGGTAATCTTATATGTCATGTCTATTATCATGCATATTTATGTTTTATCACTTAGAATAACATATTCCATCGTCGGGAGCACTATACTTGCGTATGTGCTCGTCCGACGCACTCCGATTGCATTCGATTACATAACAGTCACAAAAATGACTATTTTTACCCTTCCTAACGACGTCAAATTGAAAAACTTAAAGAACAAAAGTTGTAGGTCTTTTCGTCCTCGTTCCGGATCGTCTTGAATCACCTCAATCGGAGTTCGTATGAAAACGTTATGCCTAATTTACTACAGCAGGTCAAAGCAGTCCTACCCGACACTGATGTCCGGCGCAGCTGCGCCCCAATTGGCCTTGGGGGCAGCGCAGCTGCGCCCTGGGAGGCAGAACAGCCCCTCAGGTTCTGTTCTTCGCGATTTTACAGACCCCTACACCTTTCGATTTTCATAACATGAGTTATACTCATCCAAATTAGTCCGTTTTCGATTCTATGGGTTTATAACTCATAAAACTACAACATACCAAATACCCAACAATTAACATAAACATTAACTAACCCAAATATTAGTTCAAAACTCATATTCATACTCAGTTTTCATATTTTGAAAAGTTTAGCAAAATCATTCACTACGAATTCGTTTCTAAACCAAATTGGTCCGTTTCACTTCCGTTGTTTTCGCATTTAATTGTATTAACAGTATCTAACAACAATTCTTAGATTATAACAATCCTTAGCCATAAATTTTGTGACTCAAAAATAGCTATTTCTTGTTATTACTAAGAAATTACAAAACTTAGAACTCAAGAGCATATATATTAGAATCATTACCTCTTGATTGCTGGAATTTGCTATCCATAGCTCCCATTGCTCTCAATTCTCCTAACTCACTTCTCAGACAACTTAAACAAACGGGCAAGGAGAAAGAGGAGACTCCATTTATAGAGGAATCAATATCCAAACAATAGCTTTGCCCAATAATTTAAACCAAGAGGAAGAAGAAGAAACCATTGGATGTTGAAGAGTTGGTTACCAACTCCTTCCCCAGCCATTCTTATAGCAATCATTAGCAAGCATTCTAGCCTTTTTGGTTTCTCAGCAAAGATGGGATTAGGCCATTGGCCTACACACGGCTGGTATAATAATTGGGACTATGAATATGGGTCAAGCTACATTACTTCCTTACTTATTAGTAAAATGGGTCTCATTCTACTAAGGTTAATTCCTTTTGGGCTTATTAAATCAATTATAATGATTTAACATTACTACATTAAACTAAGTTATGGGCACATATATACACACATATATGTACCTACCCACATATAGGAAGTATACTTATATTTAATCTTATTTCCCATGTATATTGGGCTAGTCCAAATAATATTTTAATTGGGCTAAATATAATTCAGATGGGTACTCTCATCCCATTATTTCCTATCACACAAAAATATCACAATGATTATTATCAATCATCTATTATCTTTCCATTAATTCTCTTTTAATAATTCCGGTTAAACCTTCAGTTTGGTTTAACTTTAATACTCAGGCCGCACAGGGCTCATTTATCTCATTTACTGGAGTTATATAACTCAAGCACATTATCTCTACAATAAAATATTAGGGGTCTAGGCCACATTTGGCTTTTCTCCAATTTCCATTATTTTAATATTTATTTAACATAAAGTTTGTGTCACACTTTACCGTAACATTTAATTACCTTAAATGATTATATATTATGAACTTGTACTCATAATATCTTTATCCAAATAGCCATTTCCTTACAATAATTAGTATGTACTACACTAAATAATATAATATAATTCTTTCATTTTATTTCTTCTATAAATTGTCTCAACACATTTTCAGTTAAACACCACATAAAGTATTAACTTAATGCATCAATCTCTAACCAATAATTAATTATAACTATATTGGTTCTTTCTTTTATTAATCACTTATCTTTCAAATATTAACCCTTTTATATATTACAATACTATGTAATATATAAAAATATCAAATATTAATTAACATATTTCTTTCATTTTCTTTATACAACACATAATCCTTAATTCAACATTTTACTTAAGCGAATTAACTTATTTATTCAAATTACTATCTCACCACTGCCACACAAGGTTTTATAATATAATATTCCATAATATCACTTAATTAACCAATATTTATTCCGGGTTAATTAATTTTCGTAATTAATATTAATTCAATTCATACTTTGCTACCTTAATCCATTATCGGACGACTTGTTCACTGATTAAGACACGTATTAATCGTTATTATTCATATCCTAATGTTCAGATTTCATAACTTTCTCAAGCTTTTCTGCAGACCGGCGCAGCTGCGCTGGTTATTAGCTTGGAAGTGGCACAGCTGCGCCACCTAAATTTCAGGTGCAGACCAGTTCTGCTTGAACAGAACCATAGTCTAAATCCCTAAATACTTTGACATGCATTTAAATTGCTAATCTTGATATACTAGTTAACCGACATCATTTACTACGTCCTTCAATAACTCAGAGATTAAACTATAAGTTCAACTCTATTTCCCTTTTATAGTTTAAAAGTCAAACTTCAAGTTCTAAAACTCTATTTTTCCTTAATAGTTAATCAACTATAAAATCTCATATATATAAGGTTCTTTCTTACCAAACCACCTACTTCAAGATATATAACACATACATATATATATTCGAACCCAATACATGCCTTAAGAATTTTTATTTACTAAATTCTCATTTTAATAATTTCTTAAAAATTCGGGTTCTTACACCCATTACCATGATCATTCTTGTGCATCAATTATTAGTGAATGAAGAAGGAGAAAAACAGAATTATACCTTTGAAGATACAAGCTTCCTCAGGTACAAGTTCTACTCCTTTGATTCCTTTGATTCCTCTGTAGTGGCTCCTTCCCTTGATCAATGTCAGCCACCCAAATGTTTGGCCTCTAACAGTGATCCACCAAGGAAGATGAAGAACTCAGTAAGATGGGTTATTGGCTTAACCCTTGTTTCTATCTCTATAGAATATGTGTACTCCCAACTCTTGAAAAATTCACGTACCTTATTTCTGATATAAGACTCTCTTATATAGATATTAGGTTAACCCTCCTAATCCAATTAGAATAGGATTTTATTTAATTAATTAATTAAATACTTTTAATTAATTTATATCCTAATCTTTATTAGGATTGAGAGAGAGTACTGATATTATGTTAATTCCTAAACTCCTTTAGAATTAAAATAATAATAATAATAATAATATTAATAAGACTCCTCTTATTAATTTATATTTAATATTTCTAAAATATTAAATAATAAACATTAAGCTATTTAATTTATTCTATCATCATAGATTAAATTAATTATACTTAATGCATTATTACTATCATGCCATTTTCTTCTTAAATAATTCTTTTTCCTTTTATGGTGTGACCCTTTAGGTTCTCCATATTAAACCGGTTGTGAATAAATCAATTAGAACAATTCTAATCTTATTTAAATAAACAAATTAAACTAAAAATCTATTTAAATAAATAATATTTATTCTACAATAGGGATAAGCCTCCCTAGCGATCAACAACTTTCCAGATAATATAGATTTCAACATTAATCATAAAAGAACCTGTGAGTTAATAGTTACCGTACAATTCAATCCTTCCACCATACAATGTCCCAATTAAATATAAGACATGGATTTACTGTCAAGTCTTAATTTATTTAATCATATGTATTTCGATTAGAAAATGCACAACTCCAAATAATGCAAATTAGAAACCTCTTTCTAATTTCATTCTACCTTGGCCAAGGATTTCTGGGTTGTCATTTAACGAATCACATAGGACATATCTCCTCTTTTACTAGAGGTGGTAGATTCTTTATTGATCATTCATTATCTCCATATATAACTCATTACACCCAAGCATACCCTATATATGCCTTAAAAGGCCTTAAGGAATTAGTCAAAGTATAATTTGTTACATACAAGATACTATGATGATCTCAAGTCCAAGGATCACATGTACTACTATCACATGAGGAATTCCTATTGACAGGCGAGTAAAACTCCATTAGGTATTCCATAGCGAGTCACGTTCAGTGAACTTATTCTCCAATAAGCACCTACATACTTGCTTTAGTGTCTCCACACAAATGACCATGAGATCAGTCATCCTCATCCAATGAGCCGGATTTACTAATCCCCATTTTAGTAATCCCACAATTGGGAACTATTTTAGTTTTTAAGCTTTCTAAGAATTTAGATCTCATTATCATGATCTCATCATAATTCTAAAAGCATTGCTTAAAACTATGGGTTATTTACATATTATAAAAACAGCACCATGTAGATAATTATATACCTTAAATGAATATTTTATTAATAAATAAATAAGATTATTTACAAAGTATGTGATTTGTCATCATACATGATTGGCTTGTATGCACACTACTATCAGCATGACCACAGACTACGATCTTCAAAGAATAAGCAAAGTTTGCAGGTCAGTCTGGGAAATCGTGGAGTACCAAGCTAAGTCATAAGTCACTCCACGGATTGAAGAAGTCAATAGTCAACAGAAGAAAAGTCAAATCTGGTTAATTGACATGATGGAGAAGTTACAGATTGTGAACTATCAGCGTCTTACAACTGTCCCACTAAGAAACATGGAGGGAACAATTATAAGAGGGAAAATTCAAATAAGTGACAGTTATACTTTTAAGAGTTCATAAAAAGCTGCAAGACTGTCAAATCTATAAACTCTCTCAAGCCATAACCTAAACACCTTCAAACAGTTAAACCCTTTCAAACAGATATCATTTCTCAAATCGCTTTCTGATATCTCACAATAGTCCTACAGAGTCTTAAACCCAGAAAGCCCTAACCCTTCAAATGGCAGACTGGCAAGTAATCACTGGCATTCAACTTGGAACGAAGAAGTTTGAGAAATCCAATAATAAGTTCAGAGATATTCTTGAGCTTGTAAAGAAGGCTAGATTTTTTGAATGTCTTGAGTCGAACACTCTTATCTATGTCAATCTAGTTAAAGAGTTCTACTCAAATGTGACTATGAGTTCTGGAACTCTAACGACAAATGTCAAAGGCCAGATTCTAAAGTTAAAATCTGTAAATATAAATCAATGTCTAGGTTTCCCTGACCTAGGTCTGAAAAATCTTGATGAAGTCGACACTGAAGGAGCCAAGAAGATTATGGGGTAACAGAGAAACCCTAGTCTAAAGGATATAAAGAAAAAGGAGTTTTCTGAAGAATTTGAGTTTCTCGCAGAGATTGTAGGGAAATACATACTATGCAAGGACACTGCACACGACACTGTGAGTGATCAATAATTAAAGATTATGTCTGCAATAGTTTTGAGGAAGCAAATCAATTTTGGAGTTATCCTGCTCGACCAAATGTCCAAATGGCTGGACAAGGCGGAGAAGAAGAGGTTAACAGGGAAATTTCTCATAAAGGTTTTCCATGGAAGGTTCCTGAGTATCATTCTGAAGAAGAAGCTGAAGAATAAGATTAAGGATGATGAAGGTGTATTTCTAAATAGCCATAAGGTGATGACCCCTATGTTATTTTCTTACTAGAAGAAGAACCCAATGGAGAACAAAAGGCTGATAACACATGACAGCAGCAACAAGAGCACTACAAAGAAGAGGAAGGCAAGTGCTATGAAAGAAGAGGAGCTATTACACTCTGAGGATGCAATTATCCAAGAGTCCAAGTCTATAAATCCCTCGAAGAAGAAAGCTAAAGTGGTATAGAAGCAAAAGTCAGTTTCCCAAAGAAATATATCTACTAAAGAAGAAAACGTAGAGTCAGAAGATGAAAAGGGAACTGAGAGTTTCAAGGAAGAATCTTTAAGGAGCAAGTCCACTGTTGAAGAAGAAGTTGAATCCAAGAAAGAAAAAGCTGAACCTATAAAAGAGGTAGCTAAGCCTGACGATGAAGAAGAATATGCAAGTCCTATGGCTAAACCCCAAAGTATCCACTCTGCTAATGAGAAAGATTTGAAAACCAAAGAAATTGAATCTCCTAATGCTGAAGCCACAGGAAGCCCTTCTAATGATTCAAAGGACGTAGAGTCTGAAGAAGAAACATCTTCTCGTCCTGCTGTTGAACCTTAAAGAAGTCTGTCTGATGACTTGGAGACTTCAAAATCTGAAGATGAAGAAAGATCTGAATCTCCTTAAGTTGAAATCCCAAAAAGAAGTAAGAGCAACAGATTGTGTGCTCAAGCTATTATAAGAAAGAAAGAAGAATCTTCTTCAGCAATTATTGAACTCAATGATGATGAGGCTGAATTAAAGGAAGAAGATGATGATCAAATGCTGGAACAAACTGATGAGTCAGTTGAGGGAAGTCTGGACCAGTCTGACTACAAGTCAGGACAGGAAGAAAGCAAAGAAGACTCCAGCTCTGAGGATGAGGAGCCATAAGATTTTCACATTCCTTTCCCTACTCATAGCAAGAGAAGAATAGTGGTGGAAGTTGATGAAGAACCACTTGATGTACTACCAAGAAAATGGATTAACCTTGGAAATGAACGACTGAATGTGGTAAAGATGACTGCAGTATATCTACTCAATAATCGTGAAGCGATGAAGCTGGACTCTTTAACCTTGATTTATGATCCTAAAATAAAGGACCATGCGATAAGGTGGCTCTATCCTCACATGCCATGGGTAAAGGCATCCCTCACTGGAGACATCAGCTACTTCCAATGGTGTTTCTCTCACCTTCCCATCTTGGAGCTAGTAGCATAATTTTTCAAGGCTGAAGAAGTTTGCAACTCTGCTGATCAAAGACAAATCTCACTCCAAGGTCTATCGACTTGCTGGAAACTATTACATTCCCTATGAATGTCGAGCAGACTCAGATGGCAAAAGGATCATACCAAAGACTATGATCATAGAGTCCTCTCACTCTACCCATGAAGATAATCAAACAGAGTTTAAAAAGTTCTATGTTGATCCAACATGGCTGTCTGATAGTCTTCCATCCTTCAACAACGATTGGCACTCAACAATCTACCAGATTCTCACTACCTTTGAAAGATTATCCAAGAGTGAGAATCGTAGAGTCCAACCTAATGCTCAGTAGGAGGCTGACCAAACAGCTGTTCAGACGGAGAATGAACAACCTGATGCCAGCTCTCTTTAAGAGCAAGAGTTGCTAAAGAATTTTGAAGAACTGAATGAGGAGATATCCCTTATAGCTACAGAAGTAAAGGACCTATCAGCGAGAGAAGGCAATGAGCTGTTAAAAAGGCTTCAAGCCAGACTCTTAGACTTATCCCTCAAGCTTCAACTAAGGGATCAAGTATTTCTGAAGGCTATCAGTGATCAGAAGGATGAAGCTCTACGAGCTCAAAAGACTAATGAAGAGTAAATTCTGTCTCTCTCTGACAAGATTGACAATCTGAAATGGTCTCTCTCCCTATAACTTGAGCTAAGCCAACAAGAACTCAAGATTGAGGTTGGTAACTCATCTCACCTGATGGAGCAGCTTATGTCAAACGTGGAGCAGCTCTCACAAGTGATTAATGATAAAAAAAGGGAGAAAAAGAGACATAGAAAGAGGCATTCAAGGAGTGTCAAGGAGAAAAAAATGAAGGAAGAAAAGAAGGCCAAGAGTAGAAAGGCAAAGGAGGAGAAGAAGAAAAAGACAGCAGCAGCAGAAGTAGAGTCATCATCTGAGGGGGAGACAAAAGATGATAACCCTATAAAGACATCATCTGAGGGGGGTAGAGGAAAGAAGAAAAAGAAGAAAGGAAAGATGAGTAGCTGATCAACACACATCCTGGAGACATATATGGATCGAAAAAGGTACATCTCTATCTAGTTAGGTATGTTCTAGAACCAGGATGTAGAGTGTCATAGTTTATGTAACTTCATATTATCATCAATGACATTTATGATTATCTATTTTAGAAATATAGCTGCTCACTGTATATAAGATTCATTCATCTCATGCATATGCACTAATTAATTTTGTCATAATTAAATAGGGGGAGATTGTTAGGAATATACATGAGAATGTTATTCCTATTTATATAAGATTTGATTATGATACAAATGAATGAATATGCAAGTATGCTTGCATTGCCAAAAGCTATAAAGTCCTTTGATAGATAATAGGAATATATGTACAAGGACTTAGAATGAATTGATCAAATATGTTAGGTTGATCCTACATAAACAAAACAGCTTTGTAAAGTCCTTCAAAAGAAATGATGTACAAGGACTAGAAATAGAAAGATCAAACTTGTTAGGTTGATCTTATACAATGTAATAGATAGGCATGTCTGATCGTCGAGCACTTCACCAGCCATCGTAATCTGCCAGGAGAGACAAGAAAGACTCGAGAACTATAAAGGCAAAATCGTAGTCTGCAAGGATAGTAGATCTCAGAGTTCGTAGTCTGCCAGGAGAGACGAGGCATTATCGTAGTGTTTCGAGAAGAAATTTCTCAGAACCGTAGTCTGCTGAGGAAGTCATGTTCAGAATCGTAGATACAGTCTGTCTAAGAGCAGATTGAGCGCCTGCCAAAGCTAAGTCAAGAATCGTAGGCCACACTTTAAGTAGTGGAGTCTACTGATCATATAAGAGGCAGAGATCGTAGTCAAGCCAGATTAGACAAGGACAGCAAGCATGAAGGCAGAAATCGTAGTCTATCAAGATCTGATCTCGGAGTCGTAGTGTCTGTAGAACCAATGTAAGATCGTAGTCTGCAGAACTAAGGACTCAACGAAATGCTCACAATGCCAAGGCAAAATCGTAGTGTCAACACGATTCATTACAGATGAGCACTCCCAGAATATCCAAAGTTTGAAACCTCTAGTTTGAGCTGCAAAGATACATTTCACCTGAAGGAAACCAAAGAGCACTCAACGAATAGCATGCAAGCAAATAAAAGATCTAAGCACTAACTCAATCAACATCCTAATTAAGTTGTGAAGCCATTCAAGATGAAGTCTTCCACAAGTAAATCAGGAGAAGACTTCAGATATAGTGACTAACTAAAGAAAGTCAACAAGTGCAGTAGCTATCAAGAGAACAGAAGACAACAATCTTGGGATTAACTAGGATCATAATGTTTGCCAAACAAAGCAGGAACTGATGCAGTTTACACAGAGATACTGGCCAGCTTATGAAGAACAAGACGAAAGTGATTAAGCATGGGTTAGACCATTGATGATAGGTGAACGGGAGATCACCATGAGAAAGAGAGCTAGGTATGCCACAAATCTGATGTGTCTTGCTATTTAGAAGAGGCCAGAACAATAAGTCAAGCTATCAGTTCCTGAGATTAGTCAAGGCAAGCAGAAGTGTTGAAGCACTGCACAAGTGAAGGAAGAGGCGTTCTACATTGCAGCTCCAAAGAACACTCTTCATAATCGTAGTGTTATCTCTAACCAATCTTTAAGCAACATTTAACAAGACACACTACGATCAATGTCCAAGAACAACTGCATCAGAATCGTAGAGTTCGGTCATCTGAAGATTGAAGCATTGGCAACGGTTTAATCTGAAGATTAATTTTTGAACGTTGATGATTGAGAGCATCGATGCAGAAGGAAAACTCCTATAGATTCAAATCAAGGAATCAAAAAGGAGAAATAAAGGTGACTACCAGCCTGACACAGAAGGGTGACATCTTTGAGGCGGTAGGTGAAGTAGCAGACTGCTGTGTCAGTAAAGTCATAAAGGAGTTGTCACGTCACATCAGCAGTCTACACCCAATAACTTGAGATCTGCGAAGCAATTCAATAAGCTTCCAACGACTATTTTCACACGGGAAGATCATGGAAGGGTATTTAATAGATAAAGCTTCAAATATCAAAATGTTGCTGAGTTGCAAAATCAATGAGTTGTTGAAATGCTATAGTGTTGACTCTACTAGTTCCACCAGAGCTGAACAGAACAAGTCTCAGTGGCAGTGAGACTACGAACGTGCAAGTGAAGCTAATTTGAAGAAGGACTGGAACAGACTAAAGCTTCACTCAACAATGATGATGATGCCATTAAAGATGGCAGCTAAGCTGAGAGCCGAAAAGGCCAAGAAGATAGCATTCAGGAAAGTGGCAGAGCACAAAGAAAATCTAGAGAGCCACTCTACGAATCACCATGAACCAAAAGCTGAAACACATCAGATGCAGAACCATGTATGCATATCATTCAAAAAGGGTTCAAGGAATGCTAAGGACCAGAAGAAATTGACAAGTAATGTCAAGCCTTAGCAAACCCGAGTGGTGATGGTGCACAGCTGACATCAGATGAGGATGAGCAGAACAGAAAGAAGCTCAGCTGCACCAAAGAAGAGGTGGTCCAAACTTTACGCAAAATGCAAAGAGGACCACACCAAGATGCTAAGTACAAGAGATGATAAAGCTTCAAGTCATCTTAGTAGCAAAGCACCAACAACAACTACAACAACAACAAGTAGCCAGGGCCTGAGGGGTCCTTGTCCGGAGTGACTAAACTGAAGTTCTAAGGTTGCAGGCCTTGAAGAGTTCGTAGAGAACTAGAGTTACAATGCTGCTGGCCTTGAAGAGTTATTAGTGAACTGGAGTTCCAAGCCTGCAGGGCTTGAAGAGTTCTTAATGAAATGATGTTCCAAGGCTGCTGGCCTTGAAGGAATCTTAGTGATTTGGGGTGCTGCCCTTCATTAGTGGAATTCCTGCTAGTGAAGCAGAAGAGTGGATTAGGAGCTTTAGTCTCTGAACCACTTAAAATCCCTTGTGTCTTTTAAATTCAGTCATTTATTTTATGTCATTTACATTATGTACCTAACTGCTATAACTGCTATGTATGTATTAACTACTTACAACTAAACTAACTCCATGAAAAATGTATGAATGTTTATGAATATCAATGAAGGGGATCTTTTACTTATTCCGCTGTGCTTGAAAAGATTCTTATGTTTGTAATATGCTAATTCATTAGCAATACAAAATAAACTCGAAAAGTATTTGAAATCAAAAAGGATCTATTCAACCCCCCATTCTAAATCTATTGTGTGCCTACTGGGAACTAACATAACCCTATTTAATAGGGGATTATCATGCGAAAGCGTTAAGATGTTTGTGCACAATACATGGTACGAAGGGCTGATCCCCCTAAGTACGAGTTAAGAGTCCATATAGTCGAACAACTGTTAAAGGTTTTAAATAGAAATGTTTATAACCTAGGACATAGTTCAAGGTCTTATGACCCTCAGATGAATCCTAAATCTTTTTCTTGATTATCGAGGAATGAATTATTATTAATTTAGTTGAAGCTATTCAAATATTATGTCATCATTATTATTATTGTTATTTCAAGTGAGCTTTGTTTGCTCACTCTTGAAATTAAATAACCATTGCAGCTAAGGTCGAAAGAGTTGATGAACCATCAACTAGTAAAGGCAAGGCAAAGGTGAACAAGTGAAGGCTTGTTGTATTCGTTGATTATGATTTGTAATAAGACATAAGACTTTATTATGTGATATTTATTTTTCGCAATTTATTTATGTTAAGGTTAGATCACCTTGGGATATTTTGAGCAATGTTGTAATCCTTTTGATAAGGAAGATTTTATTATTTATAAAGGTTATAAATTGTTTTGCATTCCTTATTATTGGGCAGTAGTTATAATTTATTTAGATAGTGAGCACCAAAACACGTGGAAATGAAGTACCCGGATTTGGGGGTGTCACATATCTTATTTTCACTGACCCCTTCGAGGATAAACTCCTTTTCCAATAAGGCAACATGTTTTGCAACAAACAACTTTTGATCAGTTGAATGATAGAAATAATACCCTGATATTTCTTTAGGGTACCCCACAAATCTATATTTGTCGGATCTAGTCTACAACTTATCATTCTCAAATTTTTTGACATAAGCTGGACAACCCCAAGTCTTAACATACTTAAGATTTGGTTTTCTCCCTATCCATATCTCATATGGAGTCTTTGGGACAGATTTAGTAGGTACCTTGTGTTAGGTTTGCACGTATCGCAATTACGATATCAAATTACGTAAATAAAGTGGATGCGCGAAAGAGGGAATTTTAAAATTTTAATGCAAACCATCACCATAATCATCCTATATACTTAATTATCAATATATACACGAAAGATAAGAAGGTGAGATTCATACCCTTATAGATCGAGCTTCCACAAGTACAATTTGTAATCCAATTTTAAATTCTTTCCTTTGATCAATGCAAGCCACCCAATCGTTTGGCCTCTATAGGTGATCCACCAAGGAAGATGAAGAACTAAGAAGGTGAGTATTTGGATAAAACCTAATTTTATCTCTATAAAATCCCCGTACACTCCCAATGCTGAGAATGAGTGTGTAACCTTGTTCTATAATAAGACCTTCTTATTTATAGATGTAGACAACCCTTTTAAACTATTTAGGATTAGGGTTTCATATTAATTAATTAAACCCTTCTAATTAATTAGGCTTCTCAATCTTATTGGAAATAATTAAACTCTTTTAATTAATTAGCCTCCTAATCTTATTAGGAATATATATGAGATAGAGAGTATCTTATTAATTCATTCCCAAACTCCTTTTGGAATTAACTAATAATAATAGTAACAATAATAATAAGACTCTTCTTATTAATTTATATTTAATATTTCAAAAATATTTAATAATAAATATTAAGATATTTAATTTATTCTATCATCATAGATTAAATTAAATATACTTAACTTATTATTACGATTATGTCATTTTATTCTTAAACAAATATTCTTCCTTTTATGGTGTGACCCTTTAGGTTGTCCATATTAAACTGGTTATGAACAAATCAATTAAAACAATTCTAATCTTATTGAAATAAATAAATTAAACAAATAGTTCGTTTAAATAAATGATATATTATACAATAAGGGTAAGCCCCTTAGCGCTCAACGACTTTTCATATAATATAGATTTCAACATTAATCATAAAAGAACATTTGAGTAAATAGTTATCGTACAATTCATTTCTTCAACCATACAATGCCCCAAAAAATATAAGACATGAATTTACTATCAAGTCTTATTATATTAAATTATATGTATTCCGATTCAAAATGCACAATATCTGATCATGCAAATTAGAAACTAGTTTCTAATTTCATTCTGCCTTGGCTAAGAACTACTGAGTTGTCATTTATCAAATCACATAGGACATTTACTTCTTTAACTAGAAGTGGTAGATCCTTTATTAATCATTCATTATCTTCATGTATAACTAATTATACCCAAGAATACCCTTTGATATACCTCTAGGGTCTGAAGGGACATGTCAAAGTATAATTCATCATACATAAGATATTATGATGATCTCAAGTCTAAGGATTACTTGTAATACTATCACTAAAGGAATTCCTATTGATAGGCGAGTAAAACTCCATTAGGTATTTCTTAGTGAGCCACGTTCAATGTACTTATTCTCTAATGAGCACCTACATACTTGCTTTAGTGTCTCCACACAAATGATTATGAGATCGATCATCCTCTTCCAAAAAGCAAGCAACGTATGTACCAATCTATCCGGATTCACTAACACCCTATTTAGTAATCCATCAATTGAGAACAATTTTAGTTTTAAGCTATCTAAGAGTTTAGATCTCATTAGCATAATCATCATTATGATTCTAAAAGCATTGCTTAAAACTATGGGTTTATCACAGTTAAATATAACAACATTATATAGATAAGATAAACACCTTTAAATTAATTATTCTTTTATTAATAAATAAATAACATTGTTACAAAGTATATGCTTTATCATTATACATGATTGGCTTGTGTGCATACTACTTTCAATCTCCCACTTACACTAAAGCCAATCGTCATGGTATTTAATACCCATCTTCTCTAAGTGACGATCAAATTGTTGTTTTGTTAAAGCTTTAGTAGATGGATCTACAATGTTGTTTTGAGTGTTCACACGCTCTATGGTGACATCTCCTCTTTCAATGATCTCTCTAATCAAATAATATCGCCGCAATACGTGTTTAGATTTCTGATGAGACCTGGGTTTCTTTGTTAGGTTTGCACGTAGCGCGATTAAGAAATCAAATTGCGTAAATAAAGCGGAAGCGTAACAAAAGGGAATTTTAAAATTTTATGGAAACCTTCACCATGATCATCCTATATGCTTAGTTATCAATACATACAAGAAGGAGAAGAAGATGAGATTCATACCTTTATAAATCGAGCTTCCACAGGTACGAGTTCTACTCTAACTTGAATCCACGAGATTGATTCATTCCTTTGATCAACGTTAGCCACCCAAGTGTTTGGCCTCTAGAGGTGATCCACCAATAAAGAAGAAGAACTAAGAAGATGGGTGTTTGGCTAGACCCTAATTCTATCTCTATAGAATATTTGTACTCTTCATACTCTCAGAAAAGTGTGTAACGTGTAATCTTGTTCTATAATAAGACTTTCTTATTTATAGATGTAGGCAACCCTCCTAAAATATTTAGGATTAGGGTTTCATATTAATTAATTAAATTTTTTTAATTAATTAGGCTTCCCAATCCTATTGGGAATAATTAAACTTTTTTAATTAATTATCATCCTAAACTTATTAGATATATATATATATATATATATATATATATATATATATATATATATGTATGTATGAGAGAGTATCTTATTAATTAATTCCCAAAATTCTTTAGGAATTAAATAATAATAATAGTAAAAATAATAATAAGACTTCTCTTATTAATTTATATTTAATATTTCTAAAATATTAAATAATAAATATTAATCTATTTAATTTATTCTATCACCATTAATTAAATTAAATATATTTAACTTATTATTACAATTATGCCATTAACTTATTTAATAATTATTATTCCTTTTATGGTGCGACCCTTTAGGTTCTCTATATTAAACTGGCTGTGGATAAATCAATTAGAACAATTCTAATCTTTTTTAAATAAATAAATTAAATTAATAATTTAATTAAATAAATAATATTTATTCTACAATAAGGGTAAGCATCTCTTAGCGATCAACGACTTTCCAAATAATATAGATTTCAACATTAATAATAAAAAGAACCTGTGAGTAAATAATTACCGTACAATTCATTCATTCTACCATACAATGTCCCAATTAAATATAAAACATTGATTTACTATCAAGTCTTATTTTATTTAATTATATATATTTCGATTCTAAAATGCACAACACCAAATAATGCAAATTAGAAACTACTTTCTAATTTCATTCTACCTTGGCAAAGGACTATTGTAAGAACCGTGAATTTCATGAATAATTGTTTTTATTTTATAATAAGAAAATGAATACTTATTAGAATATAAGTGTTTATGAGTTATGAGAAAAGTAATTCGATTATATTAAATTGAATTTATAATAATTGAGGAAATATGGAGAATTGCGACTCGTAGAATGCCTTGTGTGGCATGAGAATGGAAAAGATGATGATTTAATTAATTTAAGAGGGAAATCGATAAGTGAATGATTAATTAATATTACATTGTTAATTAATTGTTGTTAGTGATAGCCTATTAATGGGTAATTATTAATATGTTATTGTGAGTAACAAAATATTTATGAGTAAATAATTGATGAATATAATAAGAGTTATATTTATTTAATTATTTGTTGTGTGCAATACATGTTATAGTTAAAATAATGTTATTAAGAATAATAACGTGTTAAAAAATAAATAAAGATATTAATGGAAATGAGAATTTATTTGAATATAAATAATTTTGTGAGTTAACTCAATTATATTAAATTAAGTAATTATAATAATTGCGGAAAATGCGAAGTTTATAATAAACTCGTGAAAGCCTTGTGTGGCATAGTGATGAAGAATATTACTGATGATATTAATTGAAGAAGGACTTAATAAGTGAACAATTAATCTATAGTAACTGTTAATTGTTATTGTTGAGTATTAACTAATTGTTATGGAATATTAGTAGCGATTAATGATACGTTAATTATTATTATTTTAAGCGAAGAAATAATAATAAACCACCTGTTTATAAATATGCTGAGATTTATATTTGTTAATGTGATAATTAATCCTATGATTATGAATTAAGTGTTATTAATAATTACAAGGAATGGATTAATTAATATTATTAATTAATAAGATAAGTAAATTATTTACTTCTATGTGCAAGTATGCGAATTAAATGTATAGCGTATAGTAATTAACTATATAATATATAAAGTTTAAAGTGCGGTGTGACTATATTATATAGAAACCATATAGTAAGATTTACTAAGTTACATGATAATGCCTATGTGACTATGTGAGTGTGTGGACATTAAAATAATGTATCATGAATATAAATAATAATTGATGATTAATTATATATATAATGGAATAATAGAATTAAATAAATGAGATAATGTGAGGTGATTATATCCGAGTAAATTATACCAGTGAGATAAAATGTACATGGATTATATGTGTTCAAATTGCATTTAATACATTATGTGAATTCATTAGGATTACATTGTGACTCTAACTAAAGTATAACCTAAGAGTGTATATCATGAAACTAAGTATGTTGTATTGCATGGTTGCCAAGTTGCTGAGCTTCTAATTGGCTTGTCCTAAAATAACAGTCACATTCTCTTCACGTGATATACTCCAAGCTAGCCTATTCCCTATTCCCTCAAACTCAGCAAATTCTAGCTCATGATCAATGGGGGAGTTGGAATCATGATCGGTTCTACCAACTAATTACCTACCACTCCATAACCTTCATGCAATCCTTCAATCCGTTGGTTTGATTTGGGAGAGAAAATCATTGTCTGGTTATTGTTTGTTTTATAAATTGAGCCCCCTCCTTCACAAATTCATTTGCTGAGAAATTCTAAGTAAGAATTGAGAGTGTATTGTGAGTTGTTAGATAATTACAGAGGAAGAAGCTTCGATTCCAGCAAACATTCTTTGCATTACAAAGGTATACTACAATTTCATTTCTTCAATTGTTGTTTTCTGTCAAAACTTTGATTCTTGAATTAAGCTTGAATAATGTGATAAGTTGATTGGATTATGTTTGTTAGCTATTATCCGAGTTAGTGGTATGTTTAAACTACAATGTGGCATGATTATAATCAAATTCGTAGAAAGAATTGAGATTTGGCTTAGCTTCTGCCGAAGCAAAAGCAATCAACTCGGTCCAGGCAATGGCGCAGCTGCGCCCTGGTTATACTGGGGTGCTACGCAGCTGCTCCAGTACCAGACTTGCGTGTTGTTGGCCAAGGCCCTGCGCAGCTGCCCAGATCCCTGATCCCAGTTTCTGCAGATTTTGTTCCTGCTTGATGTCTGCTAAGTGATAGATATTGAAAGGAATTAGGATAAGCATGCTAATGGGTTTGACCTACTTATATGAGTATATGGAGATAACATAAACATGATTTGGCTATGATTGCATGCAAGAATTATGAAACGACATATAGTGTTGAAGTAAACTTAAAGTTTAATGGACGAACGTCAACGTATATGAAGCATGATTATATTCTGATTTTGATACATGTTTGTATGACCTAGAAACACATTATTTGTATGTTCACTTGCGTAGATAAGTTTCATAACAAAATACGAACGTGCAAACCGCATTAGTAACGGAAATATAAGTTTTACAAACGAACTTTTGACATGTGTGTAACACATTGATATTCTGATTTTCGAGGCATATTAGTATGAGGTAAAGACGCATTAAAGACATAATAACTTATGTATATATAGTTCATAGTATGACAAGAGCATGTTAGACCTCACTAGCAAACATTTCTAATAAAAATGCAAGTTTTGAAGGTTGATATTGACATGAAAAGACCATATATACATTCTAATTTTTCGGGCATGTTTATATAACCTTGAAATGCATATCGAACCTATTGACTTATGTATACGGATTTCATAATGTAACACGAACATGTTAGTAAGCCTTACTAATAAATATATAAGTTTTGATTAAGAACCTTAACATGTTATTGCAAGTTTCGTATTCTGGAGTTTACAGACATATGAGATAATACTCGTAGATCCACTCATGTATCATACATGTATATATACCATGCTAGATGTCATGATTAAAATTTAGCGTAAAAGAAGCATGTTTTCAATTAATAACTATAATAGTTACATGTATGAAATGTGAATACTCATAAGTATGCCTAATGCAAAGTATATGAATACCTTATGTGTTTAAAGACCGAGCATGATAGGCCTTGTGAATTCCATGACCTTGAATGGCTTTAAATTATTGAAAGTGTTAACTTAGAATCTATTGCATGTATGATTGGAACAAGGAAAGGTTGTATACACATGAAAGTATCCTTTAAACATGTATACATGCTATGTGATATCATATGTTGACACTTGAATCTAATTTTTACGGTTAACTTATAGAAATGCCATAACTTACTAAAATAAAATATATTTAGTATTGATTATGAGATGTTAATGATATGAGAATATATTTAAACTCAAAAAGAGGAACGTTGAGGATAAAAGTATATTAGTCAAGACTTGTGAATTAAATATGATACTATATATGACTGTATAGTAAGGTTAAAGATTTGACTTATATGTGGATGCTATATATGAGATAAAGTATAACGTTAAACTGTATGACTAATGGATATCATATATATATATATATATATATATATATATATATATATATATATACGTAACTATATTACGATAGGAATTCGAAAGTGTCGATTTATTTAACGAGGATAAACTACACATAAGGAAAGTTTCCTGACTTAAACTCATTTATAGTGCAAGTATCTGAACCCTACTTTTATTGTGTTGCAAGTATCCTATCCTTGTGGTTACTTATTCGACGAATGTCGTAAGCAAGTTCCCTAACTTATACTCTTTCATTGTGCAAGTTTCCTTGAAACCATTCTTGTATATTAATTGCAAGTATCTGACTACTCTTTTATTGAGCAAGTATTTGATTCATACTGTTCATTGAAAACATATTCGAGCTTGTACTAACTTTGGTCGTACGAGTAAATAGGTGCTAGAATAATTCTTTCCTTACAAACTTATATTTCATAGTTTGATTTAAATCACGATTATATTCTTCGAATTATTATTGCGAGTATTGAACTCATAAATTATTCTTATATACATTGTTGAAATTGTCTACGCCCTTTAATTCGACTAGACCAATATCATGAATTAGAAAGCAATCCACACCAATTGCCTTGGTGCGGACTCTTATAAATTGACTGAGTTAAACAACCCTTGTAAAAAGGGGAACTATATAGTCGAGGTGCCGACAGTGGTGTGGTAGGTTATGCATAACTCCAGGTACGATAGGCTGATCCCCTAATTGTACTTGGTTGGGTTACCAGAAATATTTTTGGTGATTCTAGTAGAAGTTCGTGGTTCTTAGCAACCGCTCAGTATCCAATATTTATTTACTTGAAACTTTGAATTCTTTGGATTCTTTTATAAATCCTTGGCCCACAGCGACACTTAGTGATATCTATTTATTCACTTGAAATTGTTGAAACTTTTGAATCCTTTAATAACTTCTCAACCCGTAGTAGTCCTTATTCAACTTCACAGAATAGATTTGGAAGTCATTGCTATTTATTTTGTTCACAACATTCTTATTTGAAACCCTGAGCGATTAATTACTATTTTACCCTTGAGATTTAGAACTGTATATATTCATGTTCACATTTATTGGCATATTACTTGCTGAGCAAATTTGTTGCTCACTCTTGCTTCCCATAAACATTTCAGTTAGGGCAGGGCAAGGTGGAACCCAGGACAGGACAAGTGCGAAGGCAAGGCTATGGAGTAGCTGTGTTTTTCTCTATTAGGATGTTTCCATTATATTGTATTAAGACTTATTTAATGTTATGTATTAAGATATGTTTGGTTTAAGTTATAAAGTGTATTAGTTTTGAGACTTGGGACGAGAATATTTATGTTATATCAATGTAAATTATTCTGTTATTTCATTGTTTGAGATTTTAGTTCTTATTAGAATTAGTACGTGATGAACCGAATTCGAGATCAGTGACAGTCTGAATTTGGGGGCGTCACAACTATTGGGTTGTCATTTATCGAATCACATAGGACATTCTCTTCTTTTACTAGAAGTGGTAGATTCTTTATTAACAATTCATTAACTCCATGTATAAATCATTATACCCAGTCATACCCTTTGATATACCCTTAGGGTCTTAAGGGACATGTCAAAATATAACTTATCATACACAAGATACTATGATGATCTCAAGTCTAAGGATTATTTGTACTACTATTATTTAAGGAATTCCTATTGATCGACAAGAAAAACTCCATTAGGTATTCCTTAGTGATCCCCGTTCAGTGAACTTAATCTCTAATAAGCGCATACATACTAGCTTTAGTGTCTTCACACAAATGATTATGAGATCAATCATCCTTATCTAATGAGCAAGTAACGTATGTACCAATCTATCCGGATTTAAAAATCCCTTTTTTAGTAATCCAACGATTAGGAACTATTTTAGTTTTAAGCTATCTAAGAATTTAGATCTTATTAGCATGATCATCATCATGATTCTAAAAGTATTGCTTAAAATTATGTGTTTATCACATATTATAAAAACAATACCATGCAGATAATTAAATGTCTTTAATTAAATAATACTTTTATTAATAAATGAATAAGATTGTCATAAAGTATATGCTTTATCATCATACATGATTGTCTTGTGTGCAAAATACTTTCAATCTCTCACTTGCACTAAATCCAATCACTATGGTATCTCATGCCCATCTTCTCTAAGTGACGATCAAACTATTGTTGTGTTAAAGTTTTAGTAAATGGATCTGTAATTTTTTCTTGAGAGTTCACACGCTTCAGGGTGACATCTACTCTTTTAATGATCTCTCTAATCAAATGAAACCTCTGCAACACGTGTTTGAATTTCTGATGAGACATGGGCTCCTTAGCCTGTACAACAACTCCGGTGTTGTTACAGAATAAAGGTAATGCTCCTCTAATGCTAGGAACCACACAAAGTTCAGTTATAGCCTCTTCATCCAAATAGCTTCCTTTGCAGCTTCACTTGTAGTTATGTACGTACTTTGCCTCTATTATTAGCAATTGTTTACTGCTTGGAACTCTTTTAACTCACTGCGCCACCGTTTAAGGTAAACACATACACTAAAATGGATTTACTGTCATCTTAGTCCGTTTGAAAACTTGAGTCTATGTAGCCCTCTAGTTTCAATTCAGACCCACCGTAAACAAGAAATACATCCCTAGTTCTTCTTAAGTACTTCAGGATATTTTTCACTGTATTCCAGTGTTCTTCTTGTTAGGTTTGTAACAATCATGGACACCATCAAATTGCATAAAATAAGCGGAAGCATGATAAATCAGAGTTTT
This sequence comes from Panax stipuleanatus, assembly GCA_020205555.1. Lineage (NCBI taxonomy): Eukaryota > Viridiplantae > Streptophyta > Magnoliopsida > Apiales > Araliaceae > Panax > Panax stipuleanatus. The sequence continues at coordinate 52,557,459 of CM035115.1, read as the reverse complement.
AAATTTTATAAACCTTATATCCGGATCATCCTTTATGCACAGTTATTAATTAAAACAAAATAGATGGAGATTAGATTCATACCCTCGTAGAAACTAGCTTCCTCAGGTATGAGATCAACTCCAATTCTTTTTTGCGTTCAACTTGAATCCACCGGGTTGATTCCTTCCTTTGATCAACGTTAGCCACCCAAGTGTTAGGCCTCTAGAGGTGATCCACCAAGAAATAATAAGAATTCAAGAAGAAGGGTGTTTAGCTAAACCCTAGTTTTCTTCTCTTTAAAAAAGGAGTGCTCTCCTAACTCTTCGAATTAATTGTCTAACCTTGTTCCATAATAAGACTTTCTTATTTATAGATGTAGGTAACCCTCCTAAACAATTTAGGATTAGGATTTCATATTAATTAATTAAACTCCTTTAATTAATTAGGCTTCACAATGCTATTGGGAATAATTAAATTTTTTTAATTAATTAGGCTCCTAATGTTATTATGAATATATATATATGAGAGAGAGAGTTTTTTATTAATTAATTCCAAAACTCTTTTAGGAATTAAATAATAATAATAGCAATAGTAATAATAATAATAATAATAATAATAATAATAAGACTCATCTTATTAATTTATATTGAATATTTCTAAAATATTAAATAATAAATACTAAGTTATTTAATTTATTTTATCACCATAGATTAAATTAAATATACTTAACTTATTATTACGATTATGCCATTTTCTTCTTTAAAATATATTCTTCTTTTTATGGTTTGACCCTTTAGGTTTTTCATATTTAACCGGTTGTGAATAAATCAATTAGAACAACTATAATCTTATTTAAATAAATAAAACTAATAATTCATTTAAATAAATAACATTTATTCTACAATAAGGATAAGCCTCCTTAGCGATCAACGACATTCCAGATAATATAGATTTCAACAATAATTATAAAAGAACATGTGAGTTAATAGTTACTATTAGTCACTGCCTTCTAAGATAAAGGTGTTTATCATTGAAGGATTAGTGGGATGAAAATAGATCTTGAAGGAATTCAAGAATCACAAATTACTATTAGTCAAAAAGTGGAACCTATAGATAGACCTATTGTACCACAACCGAATCGTAAATCTGGAATAGTATCGAAGATACTTGGGAGGTATGGATTCATCATAGATGATGATGATGATGAGGCACGCATCATAAAAGATGATGATCCAGTTATATACGATAAGGCTAAGAGTTGTAGACACTCAAAGAAATGACAGATGACCATAAAATCTAAAAATGGATCTTTGAAGTAATGCTCAAGTCCATTTGGATTTTACTTGTGATTGTAACTTATTATTACTAAATCTGACAAATGTACGTGGAGACGCCCTTCCTCAAATATGGATTATTAGAGGAAAATATATGTATAATACAACCAGATGGATTTGTTTCAATGGTTCAAGAAAATCATGTATATGAGCTACAGCAATCCATTTATGGATTGAGGCAAGCTTCTCAAAGATGAAACATTTATTTTGATGAGACAATCAAAAGAGTTTGATTTTATTAAAAACGAGAACGAACCTAGTGTGTAGAAAAGGGTCAGTGGGAGCACTGTGACATTACTAGTATTATATGTTGATATACTACTGATAAGGAATGACATACCAGTGCTATAATCAGTAAAAATAAAGTTGTCTAAAAATTCCTCCATGAATGATTTAGGTAGAACATACTATATTGGGGATATAAATCTATATAGATAGATTTAAAAGAATGTTCTACTTAACCCAAGGAACGTATATTCATTTAATGCTAAAAGCGTTTAGCATGACAAACTCCAAAAGATGTCTCATGATGATGAGCCATGGAGTGTATCTCTCTAAAATTATCCTCAATAAAAGAGAGATCGTATGAGTAATTATCATGTATGCAATGGAATGTACGGGACTTGATGTTGATCAGTCATATTCTAGAGAAGATCATTGTAAGACAGTGATAAACATTTTTAAGTACTTAACCGACACTAAGGATGTAATCATGATTCATAATGGGTCTGAATTAAACTAGAGGACTAAATAGACTAAAGTTTTTAGACTGGCCAAGACGACAGCAAATCCACTTTAGGGTAAGTCGTTACCTTGAAAGGTGGTTCAATGAATTGGAAAGGTTCCAAACAGCAAAAAGTTGTTGGTTTATGTTAGAGTTTATGCCCTAGAGGCTAATTCTTTGATGTAATTGCTTAACATTTTTGATATTATATTTGATTGAATAAATAAATTATTTTATTATGGTTTTATTTACTGCATTATATAAATGTTAATATAATAAAAGTCCTTAGAATAGTGATACAAATTATATGGTTTCAAGTATGTGACTTGAACATGCGATCATATAATTACAATTAGTATCGTTACTCTTAAACGTCCCTAGTCGAGTGTCATTGTTAATGGGACAATAATGATACATTGAAACTAGTATGTGGATTGACTGATGGTCAAATCTCATTGGTCATAAATATATGAGATATTGAGTCAATGCATAGGTACATGTTAGAGAACAATGTACTGGACAGACCCACCATAAGAATTCTACGTGGAGCATTATGCAAAGTGTCATAAGCAATTCTCATAGTGACAATGATGTAATGATCCTCCGACCTGAAATCACTATATTACTACACAAGAATTTATGTACTTTGATATCATCAAAGGCCACCTTTAATAGGGTTGACGATAAAGGTGATTATTGGGTACATCATGAATCGTGTGAGGAATATGAGTGATCTAGATGGAATTTAACCCTCCTATATATTAGGGGTGATATCCATAGGCCTCTTGATTGAGTAGGACTATGAAATGCATGGCCATGCTCAAATAGTGATTTGTTTTATATAGTCTACTCATCGATCAAGAAAACTCAGATTAAATTATGTAGAGGATGACACATTCCATGCCTCGAGTTTAATCTAGGATGTCAAGGTTAAAAGGATTAGATTACATTGAAACATTGGTCACGAAAAAGTTGTATCGAATCACTGATCTTATTATTATTTGGGTAGCAGTGATGCATTACTAGATGCCGCTCACTGTTTATAATTTTATAATATGATTTTAAAATTATTGCCAACATAATGATAACCTATAGGGTCACACACTTAGAACGTAATTAAAAGGGAATTAATTTAAATTGTATGGATTTAAATATATCAATATGATTGACAGTATTTAAATTACGAATTTAAATTAATAGGATAATTTGTATATATATATATATTAATTAAGTAAGACTTAATTAAGATATAATATATATAAATAAATTCGGATTTTATTTTTTTAATTAGATTAGGTTTTGGTTAATTCCTTTAACTACTATATATATAATATATCAGCCGTTTAGGGTATTATCGATATCAAAACCCTAGCCGCTCTTAGAGAGAGACTAGAGAGAAAAATTTCAAAAGTCCAGATCCTTGGCGGCTAGTACCGCAGCTTTCCTTGCTGCAGATCGTGTGACGATTCGCGGGATGTTCGTGTGGATACTATAGAGGCGCAGTTCTGTTGGATTGCGTTGAGGATTCGAAGCAGTTCCAAAATCTCCATCGTCTCTGTTCAGGCTTGAATAATCGGTAAAACAAATCTAAACCTCTGAATTAATATATTTTTTGCATGGATCCTATTTTAGGGTTTCGAAATTTTTTTAATTTTCGCTGTGTTTATATGCCGAAATCCTTACAGTTTAGTGATAAAGGCAAAGTATATAGCTATAAATAAAGTTGCAAGTTGATGTTTCGGATGAAAAGTTTATAACATAACTAGGAATAGTTCATAAGTCTCATCTTTGATTCAAACATACGTTGTGGCACTTTTATTTGAATAAAAAAATCATTAAAAGAGGAGAAGTCACTACAGAGATAGTGAACTCTTTAAAAACAACATTACATATCCATTTACTGAAGCTTATCCAGCAGCAGGATAATCGTCACTTAGAGAAGAAGGGTATTAGATACCATAGCGATTGGCTTTAGTGCAAGTGGGAGATTGAAAGTAGTATGCACACAAGCTAATCATGTTTGATGATAAAACATATACTTTGTAACAATCTTATTCATTTTTCCATGTTTCTTCTTTATTTGTTCCACAAGGTACATTTCACAGTTCCTCTTCAAGTGACCCGGCTGTTGCAATGGAAGCATAGTCCTTTGCTGTCTAGATCAGGTTTCTTATTGTCCTTGTTTTTCGCCTTGCCCTTACCCTTCTTGCTTTTCTTCTTTTCAAAAGATGCCTTGGGCCTCTTCCTTTTCTTGGAAGAATCATCTACCATTAAGACATGGTCTCGCTTGGATGGGAAGTGACCTTCAACAGTTTTTAACATGGTAAATAACTCAGGAAAGTTGACGTCTAACTTATTCATGTAAAATTCAGAACAAATTATGAGAAGGTGTCCAGGAGTGACTGCAAGATCAAATCTTGACTTAACTCCCCATCCATGCTAAACCCCAATTGTTCTAGTTGTTTAATCAAATTAATCAACTTTAGACAATGAGTCTCAACAGTAGTGCCCTCGGACATGCGAGATCAAAAGAGCTCCCTAGATATCTGATATCTAGCAGTCATGCTGTGCTCACCATATAATTTTTTTAGGTGCAACAAAATAGAATAGGCATCCATTTTCTCGTGATGACATTATAGCTTGTTACTCATGGATGCGAGCATGACGCATTGTACAATTGATGCATCATCTTGCCACTTTCTAAAAGTAGCAATCTCTTCCTCAGAGGCTGTTTCTGCAATGTTTGCAGGGACAGGTGAATCTTGGATATAAGAAAGATTTTCAGCATTGAGAACAATTCTCAAATTTCTTAACCAGTCCGTGTAATTCGGTCTGGTCAACTTGTTAGCATCAAGTATGCTACGCAGTGATAGTGAGTGTCACATTTTTCAAATTCTGCATGTGAAATAAAATAACATTTTAGAATATATTCATTTAATTAATTACCAAACTAAATTAGGTCTTATTTTAGATTGGTATCTTTCACTATTTTTATCAAACTATATTACCCTCATAATACATAGTTCGACAAAACTATTTAAAGATTTGCTAGTGAGAATAAGGATTCCATTTTAAATATATATAGCCTTGTGGTGACACAACAAACGATATATAAATAAATAAGTAGACAACTATTGTCAATGACATCATCATGTAACTCCTTTTATGCCTCTTAGATTATTTTGATCAAGTGGTGACATATCCGAACTAAAATTATCGAAGTTATGTCCAACCTAGCACTTTCATATATTTAAATAGAAAAATACCATCCTTGTGGTGACACAACAAAACTCATACTAAATATTTAATAATTTATTAAATTTATCATGCTAGAAGTTGATGTTGGATATTCCAAATATCTTTGAACGCTTAGGACTTAATATAAATTCTTTGAGGGGTTTGTTTTTATTTGTCTCATCTTGTTTAGCACGTACACACACACATAAACACACACACACACACACACACACACACACACACACACATATATATATATATATATATATATATATATATATATATATATATATATATATATAATACGCGTCATATTAATTGATATGCGAAACATGTTTCATAATATATAATATATATACAGTATTAGCATGCATATAGAATAATATATTCTACCTGGATTGATTATGGACTTTTATTCTAGTTTGGTTTACTAGAGCCACTAAGTGAACCAAAAGGTCAAACCTAGGATGAAAGAATTAAATTTAAACATAACTATTACATTTAAACATGGGCTCCATTACAATTAGGTCTTCATGCGCTCCTCGCTCCTTGGTCTCCAATTCTTCATGTATTTCTAACTAATCCTATTACATAAACTATTTACATCAAATAGAAGCTTTGATCAGCAGTCAAGGAGAAGTACATAGGAGGGAGATAGAAATTACATCAAAAAAATTTAGAGAAGACGAGATACGTAGACCCCATTTAATAAAACATATACATTCATGCATTCAACTAAAATAAAATCAAATTGCATTGGTCAATAGTCCATAATCAATCTCATTTATTATCATACACATCAACATAAGCATCAGTAAATAACATTCATCTCATGAATAATAAATCCATTCCATATATGCATCAATATCAATTAATGGTCAAAAGTTTTGCTAATATTTAGTTTTGAAACAAAATAAACACTTTTATTTTAATCAAAATAAATCCAAATTAAACTCATTTACTTTTTATAGCAATCTGAAATTTTATTTCGAATAAAATAAACTCCTTTATTTTAAACTTTTATCAATTAAATAAACTATTTATTTCAATTGAAGAAAAAAAATAAAAATTTTAAATTTTGTCAAGGAGAGGGCGCAGCTGAGCCCAGATTGAATTGGGGCGCGGCATAGTTGCGCTGCCCTTCAGGAAATCTGACACTGGAGAATGGCGCACTGCGACCAGTCGCAGAACCTGAAACTTTTTTTGTTTTGCCCAAAATCCGATCCAATCGCATATGATACATGTCAACGTCGGGAAAAAAATCTGGTTTGAGTCAGACTTGAATCTTTCTCTCTTCCTACGTTTTGTTTACCCTTATTCTTTTTATTGTGAAAAAGGTTTTGAAGGATTTTTTAGGAAAAGGCCAACATGTATATTGTCGACGATTTGAACGTTTTACAGAGTCGCTGGTTGGTAGTTTTGAAATGGTTGTACCAACTCAACTGAGTTTTATTTGAAAGGAGGCCCAATTGCTGCACACTGTCGAAACTTGATCTTTGAAACCAAAGTTCTAAGTTCGGGGGCTTGGTTAAGTGTGGGGAAGGTGTTAGGCAACCCACAACTCCCGCGAAAACACGGTACCACATCTTTTCAATATTTTCCTTTTAAATCTGCAATGTGTGTGTGAATGCTTGAAGAAATTGGGCCTACGCTTGATTGATTTGAAAGTTTGGACGTACTTCGTTAAACCTATATACGAAAGGTTTGATTTGATTTGCAAAAGTCTCTTTTTAAGACAAGATTATTAAAATGATGTTTTGAAAGGCTGATTTTCAAACCCTTATGCTAACATAGGAATTGAAGCATGTGAACACTTCAGTTTTATCTTTTTAGCCTTTTGGTTAAATTTAAATGGTGATTGTTGGGCTGCAAAGCATCCTCGACCACAGAATATATACAAGTGTCGGTCTTCTCATGGGCATGATAGTCATCGGAGTGACTCTGACACGACAAACCATATTCTCATTATGGTAAGACCTTAAACCCGGATTACCGTTTTATGGTCTTTCGGATGTACATTTTACAGAAAAAACTGGCAGGGTCATTTGTAAAGTGGAGTTTGTCCATCGTGGGAATCAGATTCTGATCAGTTTGATCATGAATCCCATGATTCTTAGGCTCAAAGAGGGAAGCCAACAAACCTACACAGCTCAAATATGTACAAAAAAATTATATTTATATCCAGATGTCGCAAAGACCAAGGATTCGACAATAAATCCTGGTGTGCATGTAGCTGAAGTGTCTCATTCCCACTAGATAGCGATCTAAGGGCCGCGAGGTTGCTTCCTAAATGAATAAAACTAAAAAAATGCTAGATTTCAGTAAATCTCAGCCATTCTAGCTTCTTGATTCCGTCTGAACCTATTTTGAACCGTTTAAAAGCTAGAGTTGGCGAGATTTAAAGAAATCTAGTTCGCTGATAAGTCGTTTTATTAACCACTTAATCAGATACTTTCCAACTCGTTCTATTACTTAAACTCAAGTAATCCTGTGAGTTTAATGTGTTTTTCCTTTGTTTAGTGTTTTTTAGGTTTAGGAACTCTTTCGGCGTTTATTGAGCGTTAAAGGATCAAAGGTCGCTTAATTGGGACAAGGAGCTAAAATGAGCTTAAAGTATAAGGATGGCATGGAATGAAGTTGTAATAGAGCAAGGCCGCGAGGATGCAAGAAGTGCAAGAAGGCAAGAGCGAAGGTGGCAGCCAAATGCACCAGCAAAAGAAATGCACCAGCAAAGTTTAGCAGCCCGCACGGCCGCGCTGGGACAAGGCATCCATGCCGCGTGCCTGCGCCGATACCAAGAGCAGAGGCCAAACTTCAGCAGCCGCGCGGCCGCGCCAGGAAATAGTCTTGGGCGCGCGCGGCCGTGCCAGTCAAGAAATCTGCCAGACTTTAACTTTCACTTAGCAGACACGGGGGAGGAAATGATATAAGGGTCTTAACCCTTCATTTAGCTAGAGATATCTCCATTAGGGAGCTCACATTAGCCATAGCCCTAGTTTTCCATTTCCTTTTCCTTTTCATTTTGTATAGATTAGGAGTAGATTAAGTTAAGCTTAGGGTTAATTAGTTAGTGTAGTTGCTAGGGTTAGATTAGTTAAAGAAGATTGAAGCAAGGATTGACATCACTGATCCAACACTTCGAGAAGATACAAGATTTTCATTTCTATATCTCTTACTCTCCTTATATTCAATTTATATTCGGATGATGTTTATCAACCTTGTGGATAATATATTTGGGTTGTCTATGCCTTAAATCTATTTTGAGGTTCCAATGGAACCTTTTGAGTAGTCAATGTTGATTTCCCTTCCATGTTGGTCTTATTTGATTGCTATGTGCTTATCTATTGCGATGTATGCTTTAATTGCTTAATTGTGTTGCAACCAATTACTATGATAACCTATGTGGGATTGAAAGACAAAATATAGGTTTAGATCCAATAGCAGTAGCGGGCGATTGTAGGTTCACATGGCGTTGGACTTATGATGTGTGCTTAGGATAGACATATACCGAAACATCGCTCGTAGTCAATAGAGAACTTGACCTTCAACCCTATTTATTTTTAAATCACATAGACATATAGTGGTTTAGGTAATGTGGGTGTTCACGTGCGTCTAACACATGTGGATTGCACGTGATATGGTTTAGGTGCATCGAAAGATGGCTTACTCCCACTTTCGTGTTCTCGGCTAATAACTATAATGATTGAATTGACTTGACTTGGGAGTGTGTTGACTTAGGCGAATTATTAGGGGAAATTGGGATCTCTTATCTTCATTATCTGATTCTACCTTAGGATTATTTATTGCATGTTTAAATTTCTTGCCTAGTTTAAGGTAATTTTAATTCCCTCTCTTTATCACTCGTTTAAGTAAGACTGTGACGATTATGTGCTAGTGGTTTGGTGTCTTTTATCCATTAATTCTCTGTGGGAATGATCTTTACTTACTCTTTATTACTTGCTGGCAGCGTATACTTGCGCCAATATATTGACCGATAAATCGGCCAACAAGTTTTTTGCATCGTTGCTGGGGATTTAATTGGATAATTGTTTGCCAACATTAGTTTAAATCAAATTTGTCTTAATTTAAACATTTTATTTTTGTTTAATTATCTTCTCATATTCTCTTTTCAGGTACAATGGACTTAAATTTCTAACCATGGAATGGTACAAGGCAAGAGCAACCAAGGGAAGCATACACTGATGGCGTCAACCCAATTGCAACACTTTCAGCACAGCTAGAGGTTCTCTCGAGGAAGCTGGATACTGTCTCAGCTCATCAAAATTGAGAGACGGCAGTGACCTATGACTACGGTGCTGGGAGCTATGCGAGCCATCAGGAGCCTATCAATTATGGATAGGAGCAGTATGGGGGTGGTTATTCCTACACCGAATCTTATCCCACTTATCAACAAGATTGGGGGTATCACCCAAACCCTTCATCAGACTAATATCAAGACCAACACTAGGATCCAAATCACGCATACGCCCCAGAATGCACCTTCCAGACTCCAGTTTACGAGCCTCAACATAATTTTGAGAGTGACATAGAAAATGCAAGCTTGGAGGAAGGAGGTGACATATCACTGAAGGACATCTTGATTGAGCAACAGAAGTCAGTCAAGAATATCCAGAACTGGGTAGAACAAATTAGTAGGGCCTTGATGATAGAGGATGAGCAAGGGCAGACCCATACTGTGAGCTATCAAGAACAATGCAAGCCAAGTCCAAATTGTGCACCCAAACCCACTTATCAATCCCCATGTTTACAAGGAGAACAGTCAACAATGGACTTCATGCATGCAAGCTCAAAAAACCAAGAGAAGTTGTTTGGTAGCTAGGAACCATCAAACCAAAATTTGTAATATCAGATGGACCCAATCAACTATGCTTCTACCAATGAGCCTCAATATAGGGAGCCCGTGGCTGAAATAGAAAAGGAAGGATTGGACACTATGTGGGATAGGTCATTAGCATCAACAAAGGAGATCTTGGTCGAACAAGAGCAGTCAATTGAGGATCTTCAGACTTGGGTAGAGGAAATTAGCGCAGCTTTAAGGAATGAAGAGGTGATTGAGCAAGTAAATAAAGCTCAAGATATGCAAGATCTTGTACCTCCAATGACTGAAGTCATAAGTTATGATCCCCAGACTACTTGGTGCTATGACATGGGTGCAGAAACTGATAGAGAATCCGAAGTGCAATTGCAACTGGACGAGCCGAAGGCAATGGAACAAGAGGAGATAATTGGGGATGTGGAACAGTATGAACCTATAGTGATAATCCCCCAAGAGCTTTCTCCACCGATGTTTGAGACTCCATTTAAGTTTGCACACCCTTTCCCCCTTGGAAGCCACATTACAGATACGGATCTCGATGACATGAGAGAGTCCGTGAGCTTCAAACCATAGTGGTCAGAAGAGAAGAGAATAGAAGAAGAAACCGTTGTGTTGTGTGAACCTCAAAGCCCAAACCATTTCACATACACAACGGAACCTTTGCCTAGCTCCCCAACCTTCAGGACGGGAAATTCTTTTACTTATCCAATGCTAGGAAGTTTAAATCTGCATCCGCTCCTACTGGGAAGCCGCCAAAGTCACACAGCTATTCTGATGGATGGAGGAATTCTCTAGTATCGCCGGGGAGTTGGGTAGCAGTGGGCATACACAGTCGAGCCAGAGGACTATAAATCAAGTGCTAGATGGGAGGCACCCCATCATTTGTCTCCCTTTGTTTAATTCTCCATTACCTACTTCCCATCATCCCTCTCTCTATCTCATTGTTTAATTCTCCATTTACATGCTTTCTATCACATTCCCCTCCCCCTTGTTTAATTCTTATTAGTTTAGTATTTAGTTTAAAATTTTTGAATGCTCGTAGATTTAGGAGCTCATGCCTACATTTTTGGTTTTAGGCATGCATGCATATCTTTTTGGGACTTGAATGCTATTGAACATATTTTTTGATGCACGAGCACATTGCATATGTGCACTTAGAGAATTTTTGGGAAGCAAATGCATATATCTTTCCATGTTCATTCTCTTGATGTAAATAGATTTTATATACTTTTGTTAGTCTAGGAGGGCTTAATAAGTATTGTTTGTGTATTTTAGGTCAAAGGCTGCTCGGAATGAATGCAAAGCTCAAAGCCAGCATCATGCAGCTAAGCCTCAGTCTCTTTAATCCCAAACCTTCCAGTTCCTTCAACCAATCCACCCATCACTCCCATCCTCTCAACCTGATCAATTGAGAAAGTTAGTGGGGGTTCGAGGGCATTACAAGATTTTTGAATTGGTTAGGTTCTTTGAGTACCGTATTGGATTGCATCCTCAAATGGCATCCAAGAGGAGTAGGAGGGAGTCTACATCCATGGGCAGCGATTATGAGCGCGGGGGAGACGGCTGAGCGCCACTTCATTTCATGCATCATAAGAAGTCGAATAGGGGGGTTCCTTTCTTTTTACCTTTACCTTCAATGAGGACATTGAATAGTTTAAGTTTGGGGGTATTGGCTTTATTTTGTATATAGGGTAGTTCAGTTCATTTTGCATGTTGTGTTTGTTTATATAGTGCATATAGGTCGTGTTTTGTTAAAATTTGTCAAAATTTTAAAAGTTTTCTTTTGTTTTTGCATTCTGTGTAGGACATTTTGCATGAATCCAGTTTCAGTTGGTGAGTTATGTATTTGGCCTATGAAGAAATTGAATTCACTTGATTTTTGAACTGATTTGAGACTTAAGCTTGATTTGAAGGCTATATATGTAAATCCTTATCTGTTAGATACTGTGTAACCAGTCAGCACAATAGAGTAACCACCGTGATATGCTAAGTTTAAATGTTTACATACTTGTCTTCTGGTGTAAAAACTATATCTTAATAAAAGAGTTTCAGTTCGCATATAATAATAACTAGACTGTTAAAAGCTTAAGTTTGGGTGAAGTAGGGGATATGCATGATTTATGAGGGGAGATAGAGCGTAAGACGCACTCCCTTGCAGAAAAAGAAAAAGAAAAAGAAAACAAAAGAAAACATTAAGAAAAAGAAAAAGAAAAAAAATAGAATAAACCCTTCGGCTACGTCGAGTTCTGTGGCCTTTGATATTCGAGTAAGTAAGCCCTAGGGGGTCTCTACACCCAGCGCCCTAAGGCCGTCTGGTCTGGGAGTCGTTGGTCGAAAGCTCGCTACATGGATATCATTGAAAAGCCTAAGAGAACCAGGCATTGCACGGGCGATAGTTTGCACGGGCGATAGTGTACACGGGAAAGTGCGAATACGCCCTCGTGAGTAATAAAAGCTTAATGAAAACCCCCTGTTGGCTCTTAACTCTAGTAATACATGGTCTTAGTTAAAACTTATATGATTTACTATTTTTCTTAAGTTAAAGCTTTTTTTTCCCCTAAAAAGCATAGTATGTGAGTTATTTATCTTAATGCATATCTAATGGTTTCTACGCACACAACGCACAATACATAAGTGCTGACAGTTTTGGATTTGCAAGAATATGCCTTATGGTCTTGTCTTGGATAGCTTATCTATTTGATTATCTTGTGGTTTTTCTGAGGCACTGCTTTGAAATATTCAATACTAACTGGAACTTGGATTTTCATTCATGATAGCGTAGGTTGCATACATTATATATACTGCATTGCATATGTTGTTTAGTTTTGTTTTGGTTGCTTAAGGGCAAGCAACGTTTAAGTTTGGGGGTATTTGATAAGTGGTTTTATTGACCACTTATTCAGATACTTTCCAACTCATTCTGTTTCTTAAACTCAAGTAATCATGTGAGTTTAATGTGTTTTCCCTTTGTTTTGTGTTTTTCAGGTTTAGGAACTCTTTCGGCATTTATTGAGCGTTAAAGGATCAAAGGTAGCTTAATTGGGACAAGGAGCTAAAATGAGCTTAAATTATAAGGATGGCATGGAATGAAGTTGTAATAGAGCAAGGCCGCGAGGATGCAAGAAGTCAAAGAAGGCAAGAGCGAAGGTGGCAGCCAAATGCACCAGTAAAAGAAATGCACCAGCAAAGTTTAGCAGCCCGCGCGGTTGCACCGGGACAAGGCATCCATGTCGCGCACTCGCGCTGATACCCAGAGCAGAGGCCAAACATCAGTAGCCACGCGGCCGCGCCAGTCAAGAAATCTGCCAGACTTTGACTTTCACTTAGCAGACACGGGGGAGGAAATGATATAAGGGTCTTAACCCTTCATTTGGCTAGAGATATCTCCATTAGGGAGATCACATTAGCCCTAGCCCTAGTTTTACTTTTCCTTTTCCTTTTCATTTTGTATAGATTAGGAGTAGATTAAGGTAAGCTTAGGGTTAATTAGTTAGTGTAGTTGCTAGGGTTAGATTAGTTAAAGAAGATTGAAGCAAGGATTGACATCAAAGATCCAACACTTGGAGAAGATACAAGATTTGCATTTCTCTATCTCTTACTCTCCTTGTATTCAATTTGTATTCGGATGATGTTTATCAACCTTGTGGATAATATATTTGGGTTGTCTGTGCCTTAAATCTATTTTGAGGTTCCAATGGAACCTTTTGAGTAGTCAATGTTGATTTCCCTTTCATGTTGGTCTTATTTGATTGCTATGTGCTTATCTATTGCGATGTATGCTTTAATTGCTTAATTGTGTTGCAACCAATTACTGTGATAACCTATGTGGGATTGAAAGACAAAATATAGGTTTAGATCCAATCGCAGTAGCGGGCAATTGTAGGTTCACATGCAATTGGACTTATGATTTGTGCTTAGGATAGACATATACCGAAGCACCGCTCGTAGTTAATAGAGAACTTGACCTTCAACCCTATTTATTTGTAAATCACATAGACATATAGTGGTTTAGGTAATGTGGGTGTTCACGTGCGTCTAACACATGTGGATTGCACGTGATATGGTTTAGGTGCATCGAAAGATGGCCTACTCCCACTTTCGTGTTCTCGGCTAATAACTATAATGATTGATTTGACCTGACTTGGGAGTGTGTTGACTTAGGCGAATCGTTAGGGGAAATTGGGATCTCTTATCTTCATTATCTGATTCTATCTTAGGATTATTTATTGCATGTTTAAATTCCTTGCCTAGTTTAAGGTAATTTTAATTCCCTCTCTTTATCACTCAGTTAAATAAGACTGAGATGATTATGTGCTAGTGGTTTGGTGTCTTTTATCCATTAATTCTCCGTGGAAACGATCTTTACCTACTCTTTATTACTTGCTGGCCGCGTATACTTGCGCGAATATATTGACTGATAAATCGGCCAACATTTGCCCACAGAGATGTCAACGCCGATTCATATCAAATGAATATTTAAAGCAATAATTTAATCAAAATGAGTAAAGAAATATATATATATATATATATATATATATATAATTATATATACGAAAGCTGTAAAGGGCGATGGATTTGCACTTCGATGCCCGAACTAGAATGTAAATATTCATATATATATATATATATTTATATTTACATATAATCAATATATATATATATATATATATATATATATATATTAAAGTAATAAAAAGGCCACGAAGAATAAATTCAGGCCTAAATAAGTCAGAAAAATTTATATATATATAGTTATATATAAAAGAAGTAAACTACAACAGATTTGACATCCGGGCATGACAGAATTAACAAGTTATCAAACCGGGACTGGGAAGATAACCCAGTCCGGTGAAGGCAATAGATACACATATATATATATATATATAAATAAATATATATGAAAGTTGTTAAAAGAGACGGATCGTCGATCCGAGTTGTACAAATGCTAGAAAATGCGTTTATGTACTAAAATGTACAAAAAGTAAGCAAAAACGGCCACGGAACTGAGTTCCGGGCATAATCAAAAAGTGAATCTTAACATGCAAGTGTATAAAAAGTGCAATGAAGTAATATGAACTTTCTGATCCTAAAAATACTCACAATGGACTGCTACACGGGCTTTTTGCCAAATCGTAGGCTTTAAATGTCCGTTTCTACCGGTTAATTTTTGATATGTGGTAGTATAAGAGTATATCTACGTGTTAGAGTAATAAAATTTGGGTTTGGAGTACAAGAGTATGGCTGAGAAACCAAACGGGCAGAGGTTCAGAGCATTTTTTGAATTATGAAATGAGCTGGGGGTGCACCTTTATTTACAGACCCAATGGAAGCAGCTCTACCCTCAGCAGCTGCAGGTAGAGGTGCGGCTCCATGTGGCAGGGACCGCGTGGCGGGTCTTGTTTCACCAAAGTACGTGCACTCTGAGCAATGCGAGGTCAGATTAAAAACTTTCTAACTTTTGATCGGAGCCTCCGTTTGAGGCGTGCTATACCTTTTCAGAAAGCCCTCGCCGAGAGTGTCGCAATGACATGAGAGTAAACCTTTTCTGAGTCTAAAAAGATGGGTTTATAACCAAGTCTTTGATTCCTCACTATTTGTCCGTTGAACTGTGTTTCCCTGTTTCCACTCGGGATAATTGTTATGGTTTTTTCTGACCTTGGTGACATCAATTTGGCTCCAGTTTAATTGAATTGGCTTTAAGTTGATGAAATAACCATTTTGCCCCTCCCAAGGTTGTCTTTAGTGCTGGTATGGCCTTCAGCTTACTTCCCGGGGTTGTCTTCGAGGTTTGGATTCTAGCCGATTCTGTTTGTCCTCAGGGTTATCTCCGAGGCCTACTTGGTTCTTCCAGGGTTGTCTCTAAAGTTGAGTTGGCCTCCCGGGTTGTGACTTGGGCTGACCTGTACCTCCCGGGTTGAGACCGGGGTTGACCTGTACTTTTCGGGTTGAGACCGGGGTGACTTGTACTTTCTGGGTTGAGACAGGGGTTTACATGTACTTCCTGAGTTGAGACCGGGGCTGACCTATACTTATCGGGTTGAGACCAGGGCTGACCTGTATCTCCCGGGTTGAGACATAGGCTGAGCTGTACATCCCAAGTTGAGGTTGGTGCTGACCTGTACATCTCGAGTTAAGACCGGGGCTGACCTGTACCTTCCGGGTTAAGACCGGGGCTGACCTGTACTTCCCCGATTAAGACCAGAGCTTACCTGTACTTCCCTGGTTGAGACCGGGGTTGACCTATATTTTCTGGGTTGAAACTGGGGATGACCTGGTATCCCGGTATTAAGACCGGGGTTGATTTAACTGTTTTACCCTCCTTCATGGTTAGTAACACAGCAACACAAAATCTCGATTGTCTACAACAAAACTGAAGAAAATTTTGAGTGTCAACAGATGCCCCTTTTTTTTAATGTTTATGTAATGTAATGAAATGAACATGATAAAGATTGCTAGACACTAGGAATATGATGACTGCAAATATAATGCAATGCATGGCATGTTATGTGATGAATGTTAGATGCCTTTGAGGCACTTTCTACTAGGGATAACGTCATTCACCATAACCTTTAGGGGCAGAACTGTCAGGCGATTACTGGTAGGATATCACTGATAGGTTATCTCAACCTGTCCTCGTCACTCTCTGCTGGGGATAACGTCAATCATGATTGTCTTCATGGATTCTCTGGACGCCTACCTCGAATGGCATCTTGCAAAGTTAAGATGACTACCGAATCCTTTTTAGTGCCTCCTCTGAGTATCTGTATAACAGATTCCATCATCTATCCTCTTTAGAGATAGATTGATATATTGTCTTCGCCACCGGATCATTCCCTTAGCTGGAGTTGTTGCCAACGGCTGATGTCATCGGACCGTTTCCGATGCTTTGCTGCGGTTGTGCCAACGGCTGAACTGTCATTAGTCTGTACCCAACGCTTTGATGGGGTTAAGCCAACGGCTGAATTGTCACTAGTGTGTACCCGATTCTTTGCTTGTGTTGAGCCAACGGCTGAACTGTCATCGGTTTGTACCTGACACTTCGCTGGGGTTGAGTCAACTGCTGCACTGTCATCGGTATGTACCGAACGCTTTGCTGGGGTTGTGCCAATGGCTGAACTATCACTGGTATGTACCCTATACTTCGATGGGGTTGAGCCAATGACTGAATTGTCACCAGTCTGTACCTAACGCTTTGCTGGGGTTGAGCCAACGGCTGAATTGTCATCGGTCTGTACCCGACGCTTTGCTGGGGTTGAGCAAACGGCTGAACTGTCACCGGTTTGTACCCGATGCTTCGCTGGGGTTGAGCCAACAGCTGAACTGTCACCGGTCTGTACTCTACGCTTTGCTGGGGTTGAGCCAATAGCTGAACTATCACCGGTCTGTACCCGATGTTTCAGCAGTTTTCATCATTGGTCCCCGGATATTGCTTCGGGATGAATACCAATGATTTTCATGAAGTTCCACCCTCTGTCAGGAATCGCTACTTAAACACAGGATTTTAGGACAAATCACTCAATCTCGTATCAGTTTTTCTCATATTTAACTTTTCAACTCATGTAAACTCCGTTTCAACTCAAATTGGATCAAGCCGGGGGGGGCGGGACCCACCCTTGGGAGCCGCAGGTAGGGGTGAGGAGGTCGTAGTTGGGCCTGCTCTTTCCTGCAGATTTATATTGGGTAGCGAGATCTCTCATAAGTCATTTTCAGTTTTGTTTTTCTATAGAAATTCGATTTTCTTTTTCAGATCTACGAAGTTCGGGCAGCTTTTTTCATATTTCGTCCGCGGCCACGCGTTCTGTACATCTAAGGTAACGTTTACATCCTTTCTTTTCATGTTTTGACCATTAGAACTGTGTAAACCACGTAGGGTGCTTTTGAACGTATTGTATCAAAATTGTATGCTTATATTACTAGATAAAAATTTTCTGACTTCATAAGTATGCATATTTTACTATGATGCACGTTTTGAAGTAAGAAAATTTGAATTCTGAGACAGTAAATTTTTGCTCTTTTTGATTAGTTTACTCATCTTTTTTGAGGCCTAGTGAGCCTAGATTTTCAACTAAAAAATGTCCATTGTAATTTGGCTACCATGAGAAGTTTATTTTTGACTTTTCTTCATAAATATGAACTATTTTTGTTTTTGAGAAGGTGTGCTACTGAATGGCCACCTAGACATGCCTGTGTGCATGCGGACAGTCCATTTTACAAAGGAGACTCTGGCAAAAAAAATTCAAAATCCTGAGCATTTAATAAACAATTAGTTTTAACTCTACTGGGGATTTTGACTGACCCATGCATGTTTTAGGATTTACGAATGTATAGAATACTGATTTAAATTAATAAGCCACAGGTTTTAGGCTTACCTCACCCTTTCGGAGGTGATTTGGAGACTTTATCCAGGTGATGGACCGAGATAGACCCAGGTGTGCTAGCAGGGTTACTTCAGAAGTTAGACGGAGGAGAGCCTCTGATGTTCCTCAGCCATGGCCAACCCGTCTGCCTCGTAGATTGGCTGAGTCAGTGATTCGTCTAGTTGAGGCTGAGCCGCCGGTTGACATAGATGATGAGGAGGCTCCATTTGTGGCTCCTACCCCAGCTTAGTCTCCACATCCGGAGCTCCCAGGCATTATAGTGCCACTTCAAGATCTGCTGGGAGATTTAAGTCGCCATCCATCGAGATTTCTTCATTCTAATGAGGTGACTAAAGTTTTCTTTTTTCTTGATTTTCTTTCTTTCTTTCATTATTCTCGGGGCATAAGTTTGATATGGGTTGGCTTTTTATGCAGGTTCCTAGCTTTACGCAGCCTCGAGGGAACTGGTTTAATGTGCATTCTCTTTACCAGACTCTGCACTAGGATTATAGGAACATTGTTGACACCTGGGGGTTTCAGGCATTATTTTCTATCCTTTCCTGCCGCTGCCCCAAGGGGTTATATGAGGGCTTTGTCTGAGCGCTGGTTCCACCAGACTGAGTCTCTCCACTTGCTGGATTGTAAGGTGATGATGACGCCAATGGATTGGAGGTTCATAACCAGAATAGAGTTTTAGGGTGAGCCAGTGCTTGTTGTGGCTGATATTACACCCAATGTCGTTCGGTCCCTTTTAGGAGTTCCTGCGACGGCCATCAAGGGTCGTACGATCTGATCTGGTCCCTTGAGCGTAGATGCCCAGAGTGGGGCTTTGCTTGAGCCTCTTCCTGATAATCAGAGGGTTCGAGATCGCATCCTACGACGACTGTTCTTAGTGATCATCAGGGGTTATTTCCTTACGGACAGCTCTGCGACGGTGTCCTTTGCCCTTGTCATTTCCACTCGACATGTGGAGTGCCTCAGTGACTTTGATTGGGGTACCTACACCTTTGCTTATTTTCTACGAGGTATGCGCATGCGCTCAGAGGGTGTGACGAAGGCTTGGTTAGAGTTCTACCCATTCCTGCTGGTGAATACATTTTTCTTGTACCTTTTTGATTTCTGCATTTATATTTGTCTGTCTTGGTCACTGAGGACTTTTGATATTTACATGGCCAGTTCTAGGCATATGAGAGGCTTCCTTGCCTACGTCCCGCTACTACTTTGGGCGCTGAGATTTATCCTCCGGGACGACGTTGGCACCACTCCACACTGATGGAGGTCCCTGTAGCTGAGGGATTCATCACTCCCTTCTGCAGCTTGAGCTTTTGACAGCCAGATCGATCTCATGGGTACCGTATACCTCAGACTTTTTGACAGTAGGGTTTGAGGGCAGTTTCCCCACTAGTCGGGAGTTTGCATTATCTACCCGCAGAGTCCCATTTTTGACAGTGGGAGGTTGGGAGCTCTATTTAAAAGAGCGTACTATCAGGAGCATCACGGGGCAGATCTACATTCCCTTTATTCCTACGGCTTGGCATCATTTTCCACTAGTTCAGCCGCTTACAGACATCCCTATGGAGGGCGTAGATGTTAGAGGGTCCATACAGCCAGGAGGCATTTAGTAGCCGGTGGAGTCCTCACACTATTGAGGCCCAGACTCGTGTTACACAGTTCATGGCAGATATGGTGCCAGGGTTTGTGATGATGAAAGACTGGATAGCTTCCTTTTGGGAGCCTACCCACTTGGAGCAGATTACAAGACTGACCCAGCAGTTGGAGAGAGCTCATTTGTTTATCAGGTATCTTGGCCGAGATCCATCAGAGGCATCTTCTTTTGATCCTTCCGGCTCTGGAGAGGGCCCTTCCACAGGTCCATTTTCTAGCGCTTTTATATGGGCTGATCCTCCATTGTACTGCCCTGACATTCCTGATGGCCGAGACTTTGTGTCTATGGAGGAGATGGAGCAGGTTAAGAGCTTGAGTGTATATATTCTTAGTCTTTTTGGATAGCTTTTCTCGCTATATCTTTTGACAGGCCACTATTTTCTCTATTGGGCGGCTGTGCCCCATTTTAATAGGCCACTGTTAGTAGTTGGGTAGTTGTTCCCCATATCCCTATTTATTTTGGATTGTATTATACGACAAGGGTGATGCTTGCAGCAGATAGTTTATTCTAGATATGCATGATATTTCCTATCTATTGTATCATGTTTATCATTACCATTATGCATGTATTATGTCATGGATATGCATTTAGACAGATGAGTTCAGATTTGAACCATGGATGTTCTTGTGATACTATGATACATATGTTATCCTCGACAGTCAGTCGCATCGAGCATCTACCACCATCCGTGGTAGCATCGTCATTGCAGTCGTGGTACCATAGTCCCATCAAGAGGAACAGTAGATTGGATGTTAGGGCATTCATTGGTCCTTGTGGACTTTTAGGTTCCCTATGGATTCATAGTTGGACTTTTATCCTGTTGGATATCTGAGAGGCAGGTTTTCCGCTTCCGACGGCATGAGTTTACTCCGACTTTAGACGAGTACGAGCAGCTTACTGGTTTGGCTTTGGACTTGCCTTGTGCTCGCACTGCTATTAGTGATATGAGGAGACGGTTCCTACGGATGTCGGGTATGCATTGAGTGTAGTCACGAATGAGATCATTTTCGGGCGTGTGATCTCTATTGACTTTTTGATCAATAGTTTTAACAAACTGGATAGCTACAATCGACACGCTGGTGACTTTATCATCTCGGCAGAGGAGTGGCATTCAGCCAGGATAGATATTTTACTGAGGTGCATCATGGCCTACGTATACATGCCACTTTATTTGGACCATTTGGTAGTTGGCTTGATGGTCGTGGTCCGTGCCCTTAGACAGGGTTGCACTCATGTGCCGATGATACTGGCTGAGATATTAAGGTCAGATACCTATTGCAGTACCCATCTAGAGGGGTTTTTTAGGAGTAGCTCTGTCTTTCTATATGTATGGCTCTTGACCCATTTACGTCCAATTGGCTTCTTCAGACATCAGGGGTACTACTTCTCCCATGAGATATCTATGTCTTACTCCTTTCAGCCAGCGGAGTGTTCGGATGCAGAGATATGGTCAGCTTTTCTCTCAGATATTGAGCATCTTTTTTTGATTCTACCATACTCAGGGCTAGTCTCCCCTTATAGCTTCGTCACCCATGCATCTGGCATGAACTACCTACCCCTAGTGGGATTGAGAGGGGTGACCACTTACCATTCGTTGACAGTTATAGGTCAATTTCATCAGTTCTAGAGCATGCACCAGTTTGAGGGGGCCATGGATCAGCAGATGTCAGCTTCTTCTATGTCGTCAGCTGACCTGATCAGGATTTATGAGTGTTGGACTCATAGGGAGAGGGTTGATTTCTCTACTAGCCATCCGGATTACTCTCTAGAGTACGTAACGTTGTTGGAAACTGATATAGCAGTAGCCGCGCTCATCCAATCAGCTCCCATTGTGGATTCAGATGAGGAGGAGCCTATGGAGGATTCTGACTCTCCAATGGAGGATGATTTGTTTATGGGTTTGACAGCAGCCTTAGTTAGTGACCCGCCTATTATTCCTACCGTGACAGATCCAGCTCTGGCAGATACATTTAGTAGGATAAATTTTGAGAGAGATCAGGCTAGGGCACTGATGTTGACTGCCCTGTCCGACAGAGATATAGCTTTTGCTGATAGAGATGAGGATCAAGCCACTCGGGATACAGCATTGGTCGGGAGAGACGAGGCTCTATATTCTCGAGATACTACTTTTGTCGAGATTAAGGAGACTTTGATTGCTAGGGATGCTGCTTTTGTATATAGGGATGAGGCCATAGCTTTCGGAGATCTCCACATTGCTGACAGTACTACTCTCTGATCATATACCCATAGCCTGGTTGCCTATATGAGTGCTTATATTGATGATCATAGTGCCACTATGCAGATGGCTGTGGATGTTTTGGCCCGTATGGAGGCTGAGGGTATTGCGCTTGCAGCGGCTCCTCCATCTTCAGAGCGAGACACCATGTTGGCATTGTTGTCCCGCTTGTCCATCGGTCCATAGACTAGCTTTACTTTCCATGCACATACTAGATCAGCCATTTTTGTCATGTACAGGACACATTATATATATCAAACAGTGTTATATATAAGAGAAATATATTTTGATTCACTTCCCAATTTGGATATGTATTGTCATTGCTGAGTGATTACCACTTCTTTCATGACTTGCTGTTGTTGATGTATCATGAGCTTCTCCTTGATGGACTGACATTGAGATGTCGGAGAATATCTCAGACGGGCTTGTTGACCAAGAAGGCTTGATAGGATTTATGTTTTGGTGTCTTGGGACTGGTTTTTATTAGTTTTTGTAATTCCTTGAAGGTTAAACTTCACCATGAATGGCTGCCTACGTACTCCCGGGTTGAGGGAGATCAGGTCATTCGTAGTTCAGTTTCTTGTGTGAGAGAGGCTTGAGAAATGTCTTTTTTGAGTTTGGTTTGATGAGTTTTTGAGTTTTTGTTTGGTTTGACCGCACCAGGAATGGCTGCCTACGTACTCCCCGGTTGAGGGAGATTAGGTCATTCGTAGTTCCATCTCTAGTGAAAACCAAACTGATTTGATCAATTTTCCGGACCAGGAAGGTGATCGGCATGGGTTTCAGACATAGTATGTAATATTCCAAACTTTGAACAGGAATATTAATATAAACAGAAAATATTAGTAGGTTTTATATCTTGTGTGATGTGTATTTAACTTTATTATTGGTATATATAATTATATATCAGCACATAAGATATAACTATGTAAGTATATATATGGAAGGTTTTATAAGTAAACCCTAATTGAAGATTTATTTAAATAAGGAATCCTAACCCTAATTGTAAGACCCCAACTTTTATGGATAAAGATTTAATTTTCTTTATATATTATTTCGAAATAGTAAGGTGTTGATTTGTTAAATGTGAAAAGTTATGGGTGAAATGTGCAAATATTTCAAAATAAACAAGTGGTTATAAAATATTCATTGTTGTCGGAGAATACTCGTTTGGTCGTGGAATATTCTTGTTGTCGGGGAATATTCGTATGATGGCACAGCTATTTGTGGACCCCACAACGGAATAACTGTCGGATGAAGAAAACGACAAGAATGAGTTTTCTAAAAATAACGGCGTGGTTGTTACCATTAAAACTGTTGAAATATCCGGTGGTTAAAATACAGTAATACGCGGTGTTGCACAGTAGCACACGGTATTGCATAGTAATTCTAATTATTGATTCTTACGTAAGAAGTCACTACTCAATAATTGTTACAGTAATTACTGTTCAATAATGTATATTATTGATTCAATAATTGCTACATTGATAATTGCATAATATTTTATTCATTCAATAATTGTTATTGTATAGTATTTCAAATTATCAAATCAATAATTCATATTATTTGAATAATATTATTAGATAGCATTATTGGCAATGTCTAAGGAAGTTCTGTCTAGGATGTGTTATTTAATTGAGCGCCAGTAAGGAGAAATCTTTATCGGAAGGCCCCCTCTTTCTTAGGAATGACCTGGTTGTCAATTTTGTAGTTCTGTAATATTATTTGTGAATAATTAATTATTGATTTACATGATAAGAAAATATTTATTTTTGTGGATATAAAAGAAAGAATTAGTGCTGAGGTATTTTTATCAGTATTTGTTGTAAGTTTTGCTTATTATTTGGACCTCCACTTACTTATTTTTCTAAATAATCGGAAGGAAGTTATAAAGTATAAATATATATATATATATATATATATATATATATATACGTATTATATATATATATATGACATGTTGTGTGTGCCGTGTGTGTGAGTGTGTGTGTGTGTGTGGTGGGAAAAAGGGGGGTGGGGAAGATTACTTGGATGGAAGGGAAGTTAATTGTGATTTTGGAGTTGCCGTAAGGTGTGGGAATATATATATATATATATATATATATATATATATATATATATATATATTATAAAGTTTTTATTTTATTAGAATATTTTATTGCATAGTAATGAATAGTAAAAATCAAATTTTAAAAAAAATTCGCCTGTTGCAGCGCCCGTGATTCCTTACTGTGCAGTCCGTGATTTTCTAAATTCAAATAGTATCCTTCCATTCTCCTATAAATAGGACACTTAGTTTAGAATTAAAAATCACACCTGAATCAGAAGTTTTTTCTTTTTATAATATCGAGCGTATTTTTGTGAGTATTTAGATACTTTGAGTGTTGCTATTCAGTGCAAGTTTCCTTCAACATTATACCTGAAATTTCAGTCAGAAGTACTATTCTTTTGAGGTAAAGGATATTATTTTTTTTCGTAAGGAGTATTATTTATTTCATATTCTCTTACGATATTATTTTTCTTATTCATAAGGAATTTTATTTTCGTTCAATATTCATAAGGAATATTATTTTCGTTCAATATTCATACGGAATATTATCTTCGTTCAATATTCGTAGGAATATTATTTTCGTTTAACAGTTGTAAGATATGTTATTTTCTTTTCTAAATGATGTTATTCTTTTTAATATCATTATACCAAAATATTGGCATTAATTTTATTATAAAATTCTTACTTTTTCCGTCGGGGTTACTATTCACGTATACGACACTATTCACGAAAAAATTATTTTTTTTATTTGTCCAAGTTGACTATTATGGGTCTTATCTTTGATTGGATCCAAGTTTTGATCTTTATTCTTGAATTTTGCTCCACAAAGTATTATTATGGAGTATTTTTGAACTTGGATAAACTAAAATACGAATCCCTAATCTTTGTCCTTTATCTCACTAGATTCGTTATTTATATTATTTTTCATCATCCTCAGTCCAAAATGGTGATATAACTGAATATCTTTGGCCTGTAGTGCAAAGATGAATGATTACTTAATGAATATCTTTGGCCTGTAGAGCAAAGATGAACGATTACCAGATGAATATCTTTGGCCCGCAGTGCAAAGATGGACAGGTGTTGAGATGAATATGACCAACTGGTGATACAAATGAATATCTTTGGCCTGTAGTGCAGAGATAAATATTTGATGCAAGATATATATTGATTGATGTTACAGGGATAAAATATTGATTATGAACTTTTAAATCATAGGAGATAGTAGACATTATTTCCTACTTAACCCTTCTGATGCATTGTTATTTTCGCTGCAGTTGTTGATCTAAAACTTGTTGTCCATAATATTTTATCTGAATTATTGAAGACTAATGATAATTTATTTTCCATTATCTTAGTCATAATATTCTTTACTGGGCTAGTTGAGCTCACCCTTTTCATCTATTGTCCTCTTCAGGAAATGAGAATGTCGTAGGAACTAGTCGGGGGACAGAGTGACGGTCCGAGTTATAGCAGTAGTAGTCCTCACTATTTTTAATAAATAGTGTGATAATAATTGTAATGAGGACTTAGTTTGAATGTTAATATTTTTTACATATTTGTATTGACAGTCACAGTTGTGTGGTCGTATTTTGCACGACTGTGTGATATAAAGTTTGTATTTGGATTATGTACCATGTATTTGGCGACTCAGGATGGGTTGGGTTGACTGGACCTATTATGGGGCCGTCACAGTTGGTATCAGAGCTTAGGGATATGATCTCTGGCGGAGATCGGGGAATAGAACTAGGAGGGGATAGACGAAAAAATCCTTCGCTAGTGTGTCCTACCTAAGCTTATTTGATATTTAATTGGTCAGTCGGAGTATAGGGTTAGCATGTGATATGTTAATTTGTTTAATTAACCCTTGTTTTATGGCAGTATTTGAGAATGGCAGCTGAGAATGTTAACAATGGAGTGAATGAGACCGTGGAGACACCTTTAATCACCAACTAGGAGAACGTGCAACAGGAAGGCAATGTTCATCCTGAAAATAACACTGATCAGACGATAAACGATGAGATGTTTAGAAGCTTTTTGCAGTTCATGTAAAACCAGACAAGGGAGATTCGTGTGCAAAATACAGGTGGAGATAATAACAACACGCGAATTGTCACTGCCAAGCAGTTCAAAGAATTGGGACCACCAGAGTTTTTGGGAAAGTCGGATCCGATCAAGGCGGAGACGTGGGTTAAGCAAATTACCAAGATATTTGATGTCTTGGGATGCACGGTGGAACAGAAGGTTCCATTTGCCACCTTTATGTTCCATGGAGAGACAGATTACTGGTGGGAATCTGTAAAGCGTACCCAGACTGCCGCACTCAAGATGTCTTGGGAAGCGTTCTAAAAACTGGTCAATGACAAGTACTTTCCTAAAAGTATTCGTCATATGAAGGAGGTAGAGTTTATCAGACTGGAACAGAACAACATGACTGTGTCCCAGTACGAGGCTAAGTTCGCGGAGTTGTCCAGGTTCGCACCTCATTTGGTGGAGAATGAGGAACGTATGACGCAGATGTTTCTGAGAGGTTTGAAACCCAAATTTCATCAATACCTCATTTCTCATAAATTTTCTCTATATTCAGATGTAGTAAATAGGGCCCAGTTGTTAGAGCGAGATAGTGATTATGTTCAACCAAGGGACAACAACCAAGGTCGTACCGGTGGCAGCAGTCATCGAAACAATGACAACCAGCAGGGAGGAAAGTATCATGACAGAAGCGGTAACCACTCCGGTGGTAATCGTGGCCATGATAGTAGAAAAAGAGAATCGGGAGGAGATTTCAAGAAGATAAGGTATAACAATGAGAACGTGAAGACGTCGACATCAGCACCAACATCAACTGTTTCTAGGGGAGGAGAATGACCACCGGTCGTATGCTATAAATGCAGAAAAGAGGGACACATCAGCCCAAACTGCCCACAACAATTCAAAGCATGCTATAACTGTGGAAAAGAAGGACATATAGCTCGAGATTGTCCTGTAGCGAAACCAAGTCCAGCGGGGGTGGTGATTCCAAAGGCGGTTTCGGACAAGTCAAAGTCGGTGGTTCCTGGAAGAGCGTTTGTCGTGACAGCCCAAAACCCACACGAGGTGATTACGGGTAAGTTAATCATAGACTCTTGCGAAGTTTACACCTTGTTAGATACCGGTTCTACCCATTCTTTTATGTCGCCTGCTTGTGCCCAATGATTAATTTGACAACTGAGAAGTTATTCTTTAACTTATCTGTTGAAACTCCGTTAGGAGAAACTTTCGTTACATCTACAGTTTACAAATCTTGCTTGATTCAGATTGGTACCCTTACCTTACCTGTTGATCTTATATATTTGAAAATACTTGCATTTGACATGATTTTAGGAATTGACTGGTTAACCACTTACCATGCCAAAATTGATTATTTTCGTAAGGTTGTTAGTTTTTATATTCATAACCAACCTGTTGTGCGAATCCAAACAACCAAACCATTAAAATCAGTCGATATCATTTCAAGTCACAAAGCTATTCGTTTATTAAAAAATGGATGTCAAGCTTTCTTAGCTCATGTCACTGATCTATACCAAAATACGTCAGATTTGAATAATATTTCTGTTGTTAAAGAGTTTTCTGATGTATTTCCCGAAAACCTTTCCAGTCTACCCCCAGAACGTGAAGTTGAATTCTTGATTGACCTTGAGCCCGGTACAAAACCCATTTCTAAAACCCCATATCGAATGGCTCCTATTGAACTTCAGGAGTTAAAGGTCCAACTACAGGAGTTGCTAGACATCGATTTTATACGTCTTAGTACGTCTCCTTGGGGTGCTCTTATTTTATTCGTAAAGAAGAAAGATGGGAGTATGCGACTTTGTATTGACTATCGGGAGTTGAACCATGTCACCATCAAGAATAGGTATCCGCTACCTCGTATTGCTGACCTGTTCGACCAGTTGCAAGGAGCACAATTCTTTTCAAAGATCAATCTTCGTTCTGGATATCATCAGCTGAAGATTAAAACTGAGGATATTCCGACAACTGCCTTTAGAACTCGGTACGAGCATTATGAATTCCTAGTCATGTCTTTTGGATTGACTAATGCTCCTGCTGCTTTCATGGCTATGATGAACTGAGTATTCAAGGAATATTTTGATCTGTTCGTGTTTGTCTTTATTGATGACATCCTCATCTATTCCAAATGTCGTGAAGATCATGAGAACCACCTGAAGCTGGTACTTCAAAGGCTTCGTGAAAATAAGCTATATGCCAAACTGAAGAAATGCGAGTTCTGGCTTGAGGAAGTAGCATTCCTTGGGCACATGGTATCAAAACGTGGAGTATCTGTTGACCCGGCGAAGATTGAAGAAATACAAAGTTGGGATCAACCTAAGTCGGTGACCGAAGTACGAAGCTTTCTGGGCTTAGCTGGTTATTATCGGAGATTCGTGGAAGGATTTTCTCGAATCGCTACTCCATTAACTCAGCTGACTCGGAAAGATATAAAATTCGTATGGAACGAGAAATGCGAGAAGAGCTTTCAAGAGCTCAAGAGGAGACTTATTTTGGCACCTGTTCTGACAATACCATCTGGTTCAGATGGATTTGTTATCTACAGCGATGCTTCGGGTAAAGGGTTAGGATGTGTTCTCATACAATATGGGAAAGTTATAGCCTATGCCTTGCGATAACTCAAAGAATATGAGAGGAATTATCCTACTCATGATCTAGAGTTGGCAGCTGTCGTTTTCGCATTAAAGATCTGGAGACATTACCTGTATGGAGAGAAAGTGGAGATCTATACGGATCATAAGAGCCTCAAATATTTCTTCTCTCAAAAGGAACTCAACATGAGGCAACGACGTTGGCTTGAGTTATTGAAAGTTTACGACCATACCATCCAATACCATCCTGGAAAAGAGAACGTGGTAGCTGACGCGTTGAGTAGAAGATCATATGCGGGAACGAGTGCAATGATGTCAAGTATACGTGTAGAACTAGCTTTAATTGATAAAGTTAAAGCTGCTCAAGCTACAGATCCGGAGTTGATGAAGATGAGAAAGAAGGTGCAAGTAGGTGCAGTTCTGGAAGGAAGAATCGATGAAGAAGGAATACTTCGAGTCAACTCCAGACTTTGTGTTCCTAACGATTCTGACTTGAAGCATAGAATTATGATGGAGGCACACAATACACCGTTTGCAATCCATCCTGGGAGTACCAAAATGTATCATGATCTTTGACATACATTTTGGTGGAACAATATGAAGAGAGAGATCGCAGAGTTTATCTCGAGGTGTTTAACTTGTCAACGTGTAAAGGCGGAGCATCAAGTGCCGAAGGGTCCATTGCAACCACTTGAGATTCCAAAATAGAAGTGGGAACACATTACCATGGATTTCGTTACGGGTCTTCCCAAGGTTTCTCAAGGCATAGATGCGATTTGGGTTATTGTCGATAGATTAACCAAGTCTGCTCATTTCTTGCCGATACGGGAGACTTATTCCCTTGAACATCTTGCCCGTATGTACATGAATGAGATTGTGAGATTGCATGGCATGCCAGTATCCATAGTTTCGGATTGTGACCCTAGATTTACTTCACGATTTTGGGTTAGTTTGTAGAAAGCTATGGGCACGGATTTACGATTCAGTTCAGCATATCATCCTCAAACGGATGGGCAATCGAAAAGGACTATTCAAACTCTTGAAGATCTATTGAGACTTTGTGTTCTAGACTTCAAAGGGAGTTGGGATAAGTACTTACCATTGGTGGAATTCTCCTACAATAACAGTTATCAGGCAAGTATAGGCGTGGCTCCATTCGAGGCATTGTATGGGAGAAAATGTCGCTCTCCAATATGCTAGGATGAGGTGGGTGAAGCAACATTGTTGGGACCAGAGTTAGTACGTATGACTATGGAAAAGATCCAAATGATCCGACAACGTATACAAACAACACAGGATCGACCAAAGAGTTATGTGGATCTTCATCGAAAGGACGTGGAATTTAATGTTGGGGATCATGTATTGCTACGTGTTGCTCCGTGGAAGGGAGTTACGAGGTTTGGGAAGAGAGGAAAACTCAATCCTCGATTCATTGGTCCATTTGAGATTCTTGACCGAGTAGGAAATGTGGCATATAGACTCGCCTTACCTCCAAGCATGTCTCGTGTTCATAACGTTTTTCACATATCCTTACTTCGTAAATATGTGAAAGACCCAAATCGCATTATTGAGTTAGAACCAGACGAGATAGCCGAAGATTTAACGTACGAGGAGGTACCTGTCAAGATTTTGGATAGGAAAGAACATGTTCTACGCTCAAAGGTTATACCTCAAGTCAAAGTTTTATGGAGAAACCATGAAATTGAGAAAATGACCTGGGAGTTGGAATGGAAAATGAAAGCGAGGTATCCTCACCTTTTCGACATACCAGGTACGTACGTCAATTTCGAGGACGAAATTTTATAAGGAGTGGAGGTTGTAAGACCCCAACTTTTATGAATAAAGATTTAATTTTCTTTATTTATTATTTTGAAATAGTAAGGTGTTGATTTGTTAAATGTGAAAAGTTATGGGTTAAATGTGCAAATATTGCAAAATATGCAAGTGGTTATAAAATATTCATTATTGTCGGGGAATATTCGTTTGGTCGTGGAATATTCTTGTTGTCGGGAATTATTCGTACGACGGCACAGCTATTTGTGGACCCCACAACAAAATAACTGTCGGATGAAGAAAACGACAAGAATGGTTTTCTAAAAATAACGGCGTGGTTGTTACCGTTAAAATTGTTGAAATATCTGGTGGTTAAAATACAGTAATACGCGGTGTTGCACAGTAGCACACGGTATTGCACAGTAATTCTAATTATTGATTCTTACGTAAGAAGTCATTACTCAATAATTGTTACAGTAATTACTGTTCAATATTTTATATTATTGATTCAATAATTGCTACATTGATAATTGCATAATATTTTATTAATTCAATAATTATCATTGCATAGTATTTCAAATTATCAAATCAATAATTCATATTATTTGAATAAAATTATTAGATAGCATTATTGGCAATGTCTAAGGAAGTTCTGTCTAGCAGGGGTTATTTAATTGCGCGCCAATAAGGAGAAATCCTTATCGGAAGGCCACCTCTTTCTTAGGAACGACCTGGTTGTTAATTTTGTAGTTCTGTAATATTATTTGTGAATAATTAATTATTGATTTATATGATAAGAAAATATTTATTTTTGTGGATATAAAAGAAGGAATTAGTGCTGAGGTATTTTTATCAGTATTTGTTGTAAGTTTTGCTTATTATTTGGACCTCCACTTACTTATTTTTCTAAATAAACAGAAGGAAGTTATAAAGTATATATATTTATATATACGTATTATATATATATATATATATATATATATATATTTGACTTGTGTGTGTGTGCCGTGTGTGTGAGTGTTTGTGTGTGGTGGGAAAAAGGGGGGTGGGGGAAGATTACTTGGTTGGAAGGGAAGTTAATTGTGATTTTGGAGTTGCCGTAAGGTGTGGGAATATATAATATAAAGTTTTTATTTTATTAGAATATTTTATTGCACAGTAATAAATAGTAAAAATCAAATTTCAGAAAATTTTCGCCGGTTGCAGCGCCCGTGATTCCATACTGTGCAGTCCGTGATTTTCTAAATTCAAATAGTATCATTCCATTCTCCTATAAATAGAATGCTTAGTTTAGAATTGAAAATCACACCAGAATCAGAAGTTTTCTCTCTCTATAATATCGAGCGTATTTTTGTGAGTATTTAGATACTTTGAGTGTTGCTATTCAGTGCAAGTTTCCTTCAGCATTATACCTGAAATTTCAATCAGAAGTACTGTTCTTTTGAGGTAAAGGATATTATTTTTTTCGTAAGGAGTATTATTTATTTCATATTCGCTTACTATATTATTTTTCGTATTCGTAAGAAATTTTATTTTCGTTCAATATTCATAAGGAATATTATTTTCGTTCAATATTCATACGGAATATTATCTTCGTTCAATATTCGTAGGAATATTATTTTCGTTCAACAGTTGTAAGGGATGTTATTTTCTTTCGTAAATGATGTTATTCTTTTCAATATCATTATACCAAAATATTGGCATGAATTTTATTATAAAATTCTTACTTTTCTCGTCGGGGTTACTATTCACGTATACGACACTATTCACGAAAAAAAATTAAATTTTCTTTTATTTGTCCAAGTTGACTATTATGGGTCTTATCTTTGATTGGATCCAAGTTTTGATCTTTATTCTTGAATTTTGCTCCACAAAGTATTATTATGGAGTATTTTTGAACTTGGATAAACTAAAATACGAATCCCTAATCTTTGTCCTTTATCTCACTAGATTCGTTATTTATATTATTTTTCATCATCCTCAGTCCAAAATTTGGCGACATTATTTATATGGGGGAAAGTGTGAGATATACACAGATCACAAAAGTCTGAAGTATATTTTTACACAGAAGGAGCTGAATATGAGACAGAGAAGGTGGTTAGAGTTAATGAAGGACTTTGATTGTGAGATCCTATATCATCTTGGTAGAGCCAACGTAGTGGCAGATGCATTGAGCTGGAAGAATCAGGAGAGGTTGAATATCATCACAAACAACGAGGTACTGATAAATGAGTTTAAAAAACTCGAGATTGAAGTTAGAGCTCTAACTAACTCTAATCAGAAGCTATTTGTGATTGAGGCAACCTTAAATTTAATGGCTAAAATCAAAGAGATGCAGGAGAAAGATGAAGCCTGTCAAAAACGTAAGGCCGAGATAACTCAAGAGAAGAACATTAAATTTTAACTGGATATAGAATGAGTTTTGAGGTATGAAGATAGAGTTTGGGTTCCAGTGGTACAAGTATTGAAAGATGAAATCTTAGCGGAAGCCCATAGTTCTAAATTTACAGTGCATCCAGGGAGTACGAAGATGTATAAAGACTTGAGTCAGCATTTTTGGTGGTCGAACATGAAAAGAGACATAGCAGAATGGGTAAGCAAGTGCCTCACGTGCCAAAGAGTTAAAGTCGAACATCAAAGACCGAGTGCATTGCTACAACCTCTACCGATTCCTGAATGGAAGTGGGGGCACATCACCATGGACTTTGTGGTAGGACTTCCTGTCACTCAGAAAGGCCATAATGCTTTCTGGGTAATAGTTGATAGTCTTACCAAGTCCGGCCATTTCCTACGTATTAAGGTTACTTATAATCTCGATCAGTTGTAAAGGCTATACATAAAAGTGATTATTGCTAGACATGGAGTTTTGGTATCCATAGTGTCAGATAGAGATCCATGGTTTACTTCGAATTTTTGGAGTCTTCAAATGCACTTGGGAACCCAGCTGAAGTTGAGTACAACATATCACCCGCAAACCGATGGACAAAATGAGAGAACCATACAAACGTTGGAGGATATGCTGAGAACCTGCATTATGGATTTTAAAGGGAGTTGGGAGGATCAGCTGCCTTTGGTAGAATTCGAGTACAACAACAGTAATCATGCCAGTATGGGAATGCCACCATATGAAGCATTGTATGGTAGAAAGTGTAGAACACCTTTATGCTAGGATGAAGTTGGGGAAAGGAAAATGCTTGGACCTGAGTTAATTCAATAAACCACTGAGAAGATTCGACTGATACGACAACGGTTGCAAGCATCTTAAGACGGACAGAAGAAATATGCAAATCAACACAGACATCTATGGGAGTTTAGTGTTGGGAGTCATGTATTTCTGAAAGTGTCTCCTTGGAAAGGCAAGATTGGTTTTGGTAAAAAGGGAAAGCTGAGCCCGAGATTCATTGGCCCATTTCAGATACTAAGGAGAATAGGTGAGGTAGCCTATTAGGTAGCCCTACCCCCAGAGTTAGGACACATCCATAATGTGTTTCATGTGTCTATGCTACATTTGTATAAACCTGATTATAAGCACGTGATAAACTATGAACCTTTTCAGATAGAGAAAGATTTATCGTATGTAGAAGTTCTAGTACAGATAGTTGATCGGAAAGAGCAGGTGTTCAAAAATAAGGCTATATCATTGGTTAAAGTAATCTGGAAGAATCATGATATTAAAGAAGATACATGGGAGCTAGAAGATACGATGCGAGAAGACTTTTCGCATTTGTTTGCACAGGGTGTAATTTCAATTTCGTGACGAAATTCTTATAAGAGGGGGTGATTGTAATATTCCAAACTTTGAACAAGAAGATTAATATAAACAGAAAATATTAATAGGTTTTATATCTTGTGTGATGTGTATTTAACTTTATTATTGGTATATATAATTATATATCAACACATAAGATATAACTATGTAAGTATATATATGGAAGGTTTTATAAGTAAACCCTAATTGAAGATTTATTTAAATAAGGAATCATAACCCTAATTATTATAATAAATAAGAATTATAACAACATACATTGATAATGTTATATGGAAGTATGAATATATACATATATTAATTTAATATGATGTATTAAAGATTTAATTGGAATTTTTTTTAAGAAACCCCTAATTAAGGATTAGGAAACCCTAACCCTAATTATAAAACCTTAACATCAATTATAAACCCTAATTCTAAATTAACAAACACTAATTGTTCGAGTTTGTTTTTAATTTTATAGAGGAAATATGAAATGACTAAATTACCCTTGTATTTAAGTGGGAAATTACCAAAATACCCTTAGTAAATATAAAATGACCAAAAGGCCCTTATCTTGTTCTCTTAATAAAACAAAATAGGAACAAATCTTTTGCTTGCAAGCAAAAGATTTGTCACATGGCTCTAACACTCTTGGCATGACAACACACCCAAATTTCATAAATGAAGTAGGCTTAGTTGTCAATTAAGTAAGAAAGCTTAGGTTTTTTTACCCCACTTGAACTTTTCATATAAGGTTGGGTCATAAGAACACAAAGCCACAAATTTAATACTTAACATACATAACTAACTGACACACAAACAACTCTCAGCAAGCTAGAAACAGAATCAAAAAAGGACTCGCAAAGGGTAAAAACCCTAACCCTACTTAAATTTGGAATTCTGAAAATTTAATTATTGTTATTGTTGTTTAAGTATGTTCATTAAGTTGTTATTTAGTGTTCTGGGTTGCTAAAACATGGTCTATAACATTTAAAAGCATCAAAATAGAGTTTTAAGCAAAACTGTCAAAGTTATAAAATAGGGCCTGACAGCGAATGTCGGCCCTCGTAACTCGCTACCTGTTTGTTGTTTAGATGTTCTGAAAGTTGTTAGTTATAGTATGTAGTGTTGTAAGTAACCTAGAAGTGATGGAATGACAATCGTAATAACAAATCGAGAGTTATAGAGGGTAAAAAGTCGTTGACCGAGTATGACCGCCAGTTTTCTGGGCAACCCAGAAAGCTCAAGAACACCGTCTGACAGGTGGTTTGACCGCTTATATCTTTCTCCTGTCAGTCTGTTTAAATGTTAAATGTTAGTAGAGTTATACCTTGACATAAGTACTACACAACCATAGCACTTTCAAGCCCTAGATAGTCACTGGCCGGAAGTTATAGACTGTCAAACCTCGTTGACTATTAAGCTTAAGTGTTCTGGGTAACCCAGAAACTCATAAGCAATGTCTAACAAGATTTTTCGAGGCTTAGATCTTGCTTCTTGTTGATATATGGACTCTGTACCCTGGTAGTTAGTCTATAAAGCCCGACGACTAGAACACCCAAACGTTAAACAGCCGGCAAGATATAAGACCGTAAAGGTCGTTGACCGACGTTGACTCTTCATTTCTGGGTTACCCAGAAATGAAGAACAACGTCGGTATGATAGTTTGACTGGCCGTGGGAACTTGTAGCAATGTTTTTAGGCACTGAAATGAACCTAGACGTGTACTATTACACTAGTATATCAACTTCATTACAACTAACTGCCCAGAAACCAATCCGATTGATGGCCAGATCGGGTCAAACGAGGGACTAGCGCGTTGCCCAACGTGTTCTTGGCCCAGCCAAGAACACCTATAGCGACGGACATGAAATAAAAATTAATTACAATAATTACAATAAATATAAATAAATACTAAATAATTAATAAAAAATTATGAAAAATTATTTTTAATTATAATAAATAATTTTTAATATTTTGACATAAAATTTTATTAATATTTAATTTATTTAAATATTAATAATAATAAAAGTAATTAATAACAAATTACTTAAAAATAATATTAATGGTTTAAAAATCATTTTAAATAATAATAAATTATTTAAAAATAATATTAATAATTTTAAAATTATTATTAATAAAAATAAATTATTTAAAAATAATATTGATGATTTAAAAAAATTATTTTAAATGGTTATTAAATATTTAAAAATAATATTAATAACTTAAAAATTATTTTAAATGATATTAAATTATTTAAAAATTATTTTGAGCATTTGGAAATTATTATAAGTAATAACTAAAATATCTAAACAAGATATTAAGATTTTTAAATAAAGTTTATCGAAAAATTAATTCGATAACTATTCAATGAAGCTATAAAATATCGATAGGACTCCAAAATCAACCCAAACACTAATAGTTTAATTAGAAATTAATTGTTATCATTTCTAATGATTGTTATAACATATATAGGTCGCGAGTATACTTTCAAATAGCTTTAGTAGCCGACCTTGATAAAGGCAAGTTTTTTTAACTTAATTTAATTTCAATATTAAATGTAAGTCTGGTAAATTGACATATGAAATTGCTATGAACCTTATTCGTATCTATGATTTGAAAAAGGTTATGACTTATTGTTCAAGCATAACCAAGACATATGAATTTTTACTTGCGTAAATTATTTTTGATTTGATATTAAAGAATAGACTGTGGTGAAACTAATATTGTTTGGTACAAATATATATACTGATAGTATCAATGACTGACAGTTTTATATTGATCGGGTAGTTATGAATGACCGGCAGTTTTACACTGACCGGGTGGTTGTGGTAGAATGATATGCATACTCTTAGATGGTGTGGTTGGCCAAATCAACCCGGGATGTTAAGTCTATATGACTGACATAAACTCGTAATATGTGGGGTTTGGCAGATCAAACCTCAGTATATTTATGTGAAAAATACTCTAAACTATATGTTCCTTCATTTTAGATATGGTGTGAGTATAAACTTTAAATCTTTAAAACTTGCTGAGCCTTTTAAAACTCATCTTTGCAATTATTCTTTCCTTTGCAGCTGCATCCAACACCCCAGGAGTTTCAGGAAATCATACTTTTGGGTAGAAGTAAATCTATAAGAATAAATAATTATTATATTAACACTAAAAATGTAAATTAATATTTTTTTTATGTAATGGTTGAACAAAATGTAACCAGATATTATTATGTTGTTAGTATTTAGTTGAATGGTTTTACATTATTAATTATGAATAGTATCAAGTACAGTATCTCTATGAACTACACATCTGAATGAGGTATTGAATGATCTTGGGAGTTCTGTAAGCACTGAGGTCGCTCCTCAGTTCCAAAAAAAATCTTATCATTTGTACTGTGAATGTTAGATAGATAGGAATTATTGATATGCAGAAAATATCTGTAAGATCATAAATCTATATATCCAAGTGAGGGTATCCAAATATGGAAATTATTTTGAGGAGAACTCTTAACTGATTGGGACACTATGAATTTTGGATTTAAAGAAGTTATTGTCTTATAGAATATTTACGTGAGCACCAAACCTGCTACAGGATATGTAGAGAAATTGGGGGTGTCACATAGTACCTTTTCACGGTGTCTAAATTGATTGGTTAGGGAAATTCTTTTCCGTCCATTTCTTATAATCTGATAGCTCCTCCTGTCAACACCTCCTTGACAATGAAAGGGCCTTCCCCATTTGGGGCACACTTTCTTTTGTCTTCGTCTTGATTAGGCAAAACTTTCTTCAGCACCAAATCATTTTCTTTGAATTTTCATATTCAGACTTTCTTGTTGTATAATCGAGCAATCCTTTGTTGATATAACTGCCCGTGGAAAATGGTCGTAGCCCTCTTTTCATCTATCAGGGACAGTTGATGATGTCGCTCTTGTAACCACTGACCCTCTTCTATCTGAGCGTCTATTAAAACTCTCAAGGACTCCATTTCTACTTCTATGGGGAAGTACTGCTTCCACGCCATAGACCAATGAGTAGGGGGTAGCCCTAGTAAAAGTGTGCATTGACGTCCTGTATGTTAACAGGGTTAGAGGAAACAGGTCATGCCATTCTTTGTGATTGGCAGACATTATCTGCATAATCTTTTTGATGTTCTTATTAGCCGCTTCGGCAGCACCAATCATCTTGGGAAATTCCTATTTCAGAGGAACTTCACCAACGTAAATCAATCAATGGAAGACATCCTTCAAATGCTAATCAACGAGGGAATGGTTGCAAACTTTTTACCTCCATTGAACCCTCGAGCCAGAAAATTCAAACCTGACCAAATATGTCAATAACATTCCAATTCACCCGACTATGATACTAAGGACTGTTGGGCGCTTCGTAACCTAATTCAAGATATAATTGAAAATGAGGACCTGATAAGGTGTAATAAAATCCTTGATCTCCCAGACAATGACACTCTCTGGATCCCCACTGTATGGAACCAGAACATAGTGGCTGTCATATCCCGTGATAGGGAGTCGACTCTCAAACCCTTAGTATTGCCCGGGAAAGGGGTTCAAGAAATACCAGATCTTATGAAGGTGGCAGCTCCTCAGCCTCTAATCTTGCCCTTCAGACCTCAATATCCAACCATCAGTCTGAAGTGTGTCCCATAGAACTATGGGGATAATGAAGGATCCACTTCAAACAACATTACCGTTGTGCCGAAGGATAATCCCTTATACCTACCTCAGCGGGTAATCAAATCGGTCATCAAAGTAAAAGAGAAGGTGGCTGAAGATAAAAATCAAAGAGCTATTCAAAAAAATGGGACACAATAAAATTAAAGTAGTGCAAAGCTTGGAGGACGCACCCAAACAAGTGTCCATCCTCGACTTGGTCTTATCCTCAAAGGATCATCGCAACATTCTAGTAAAAGTACTAGAAGAAGCTCATTTTCCACATATAGTGGATACCGAGAAATTTTGCCACGTGATAGAGCACATCTTCAACAGCAATGTGATATCTTTCATTGACGATGATATCCTGGTAGAGGGAACGGACCACCACAAGTCCCTACATATAGATGTAATGTCCTCCGGATATGTAATCGGAGGTGTGCTCATTGATGGAGGATCATCCCTCAACATTTGTCCATATGATACTTTAGAAAGAATGAAGATCAATCCGAACCGGATCAAAACCAGTGATATGGTCATCCGGGCCTTCGATGGATCTCGCCGACAGGCTATGGGAGAAATAGAGCTACCTTTAGAAATTGGTCCACACACTTTCTACGTATCTTTCCAGGCGCTCAACATAACCACCGGATACAACTTATTGCTGGGCAGACCTTGGATCCATATGGCTGGGGCAGTGCCATCCACCCTCCATCAACAACTCAAGTACATTATCAACGGCAGCCTCATCATAGGGAATGCCGAACCAGAATACCCTACCTACATATATGGGGATATGCCAGTGCTCAGCCTGGATGCAGGGATTGAACTTGCAAGTTTTTAAGCTCTAGAGGTGTGTGATACTTAGTATCTACCTATCGGGGCACCAACCTTAGAACCTAAAGTCTCCACCAAAGTAATGATAGTGGGGCAAGAAATGGTATCTTTGGGTTTCCAACCTAGAGAAGGGTTGGGAAAGGATAAGAAAGGTATCAAGATGCCAGTCCAAATCCCAAGTTAGACTGGGAAAGCGGGATTGGGATATTTATCCGGGTCAAGCCGCCGGAACCCACATAAACATCCCAAGGCTCATGCCTCCACAATTTTGCTGCCAAACCTCACAAATGTCGTATGGGTGAAACCTACGAGGAAAATCCCTACTACGGTATAAGCCATGCTATTTCCTCTAATCATACCTATCCATGAAAGAAAAGCCCTCAAGCCTGAGGCAAACAACGAAAAGGGAAATGAAAAGATCCTGTACGAAGGACGAGACCTATTCACTAACATGAGGGTTACTATCAACTACGAGGGCATGAATGACGAACTCCCAGACAGCGACGACGAGGATCAAGTTCAAATTCCTCTCATGAAGAAGAGAAAAGGGAGCAGTTCAAAGAAGAGCCCTGGCCCTATTATAAAGGATGTCTCAGTCATCATCGAAGACGAGACAGATAATCACAAATCCCTGATCTTCCCGGTTCATAAGGATTTGACCTTGGACAACTGGAGCAGTGTCCCTTGCCTAGGTCGAAAAGGGTAAAGGCGCAGAGAGTACATCTGCCCTTTAATCATGCTTTCATTTACTGCTTACTTTTGCTTACACAGCTATAACAATAACTTTTGTCATGCTTTACAAATGCTATGTATGTTTAATTAGTTGTATATATTAATGAAAGCATTTTTGTTTTTAGGACCCAAGCATTGGATGTGTGTGTCTCTGCTGATGAGATGCCAACCTATCAAAATGACTACGACTTTGATGTAGAACTGAACTTTGACTTGATGGATATTGATCAAGAGGAGGAAGATGACTATGAGGTGCCCGAGGAGATCAAAGAATGGGTCAAAGACAAATCCAAACCAAACCTCGACAAAATTAACACCATAACATAAGAACCTCCGAAAACATCAAAGAAATCCAAATAGGTTCAGACCTCACACCCAATCAAAAAGTCGACCTGATCGAACTACTAACACAGTACCAGGATGTATTTGCATAGTCACATGATGATATGATTGGCTTAACCACGAATATCGTCATCCATCGAATGCCCATCAAAGAAGGGTTTAAACTAGTCAAACAAAAGCTCAGGCGATTGAAACCTGAGTGGAGTCTG
This sequence comes from Panax stipuleanatus, assembly GCA_020205555.1. NCBI lineage: Eukaryota > Viridiplantae > Streptophyta > Magnoliopsida > Apiales > Araliaceae > Panax > Panax stipuleanatus. The sequence continues at coordinate 52,516,100 of CM035115.1, read as the reverse complement.
AAAGTTAAAGAAGAAATTGTTAAACAATTCAAAGCTGGAATCATAATAGTATCAACATACCCAGAATGGCTGTCAAACATAGTTCACGTACCTAAGCCCGGAGGGAAGGTACGAGTCTGTGTGGATTACCAGGATTTGAACAAAGCCTGCCTCAAGGACAATTTCCCGGTACCGTTCATCCACATCTTGATCGACAATACTGTGCAGTATGGCATGTATTCCTTCCTGGATTGCTTTGCTGGTTACCATCAAATTATTATTGCTGAAGAGGACCGGGAGAAAATAGCTTTTATCACTCCTTGGGGAACCTTCTGCTATAGACGACTATCCTTCGACCTTATCAATGTCGGAGCCACATATCAGCGAGCTATGATGGCCCTCTTTCATGACATGATGCATAAAGAGATCGAAGTTTATGTGGATGACATCATCATCAAATCTCGGAGGGAGGATGATCACATCAACCATCTCCGAAAGCTGTTCAACAGGTTACGTAAGTATAACCTTAAGCTCAATCCCGCCAAATGTGCTTTTGGCGTCAAAGTAGGAAAGCTGCTACGATTCTTGGTGAGTAATCGGGGCATCTAGCTCGACCCTGCCAAGATCAAAGGCATTAATGAAATGCCCATACCTCGTACAGAGAAGGAAATACATGCATTCCTTGGGAAGGATCAACTTCATAAGCCGATTCATTTCCCAACTCACATCAACATGTGAACCCATCTTCAAGCTATTCAGGAAAAATTCCTCCACCAAATGGAATGAGGATTGTCAACATACCTTCCTTGCCATTAAAAAATAGCTGACTGAAGCACCTATTTCGGTACCCCCAAGGGATGGAATTCCCTTATTAATGTACCTGTCCATCAATAACAACGCAATGGGTTGCATGTTAGGACAGAAGGATGATAGTAGTAAAGAAAGAGCTATCTACTACATCAGCAAAAGATTCAGCAGTGGTGAACAGAAGTACACCCTAATCCAGAAGACATGCTGTGCATTAGCATGGGTTGCTATGAGGTTGCAACACTATTTGCATAGGAATACGACCTACCTCATATCCCGCATGTATCCACTCAAATACGTATTCAACAAACCAATGCTGAATTGCCGACTGTCCAAATGGCAGTTTATCCTACAACAGTTTGACATTATCTACGTGACTCAGAAGTCAATCAAGGGTCAAGGCATTGCAGATCAATTAGCTGAAGCACCTTCAAGAAGGTTCGAGCCCCTGGTGACATATTTCCCGGATGATGGGATCATGACAATTCAACAACTCCAGTCAGAGTATACAGTCCAACCATGGAAAATGTAGTTCGACAAAGCAGTAAACATGGAAGGTGTCGGAGCTGGGGCAGTCTTCATCTCTGGTGCAGAAAAGCAGTATCCTATGGCTACCAAACTTTAATTTGGCAACACCAACAACACGGTCGAGTATGAAGGCTGTATAATGGGGTTGAAATTAGCCCAATCCATGTCTATCAAGCACCTACTCGTCTTCGGAGATTCTGAGCTAGTCATCAGACAAACCAGCGGCGCGTATCTCACAAAAGAACTTCATTTGCTGCCCTATCATCTCCAGGTCCTCAAAATATCCTAGAAATTCGAAGACATAACCTTCGTTCATATTCCTCGGGGTCGGAATGACTTTGCTGATGCATTGGCAATGTTGGCTTCATTAATCTGCATATCCAATAAGGGTGGATTTCCCAACATCAAGTTCACAGTTCAGAAAGCCCCGACATATGGGTGTTACATTGGAGAAGTATCAGATGAAATACCTCCTGTCAAGCAGCCTTGGAATCAAGACATCAAGGAATATCTACGTGATGGATCCACACCCACTAGGGCAAGTAAATCCAAGAGAAAGTAAATTCACAAAATGGCCATGAAGTTCTATTTGAGCGGAGATGCACTTTACAAAAGGGATGCTGGAATAGGCCTATTAAGATGCCTCGACAAAGTGCAAGCTCAAAGACTTATGGATGAAATCCACAGTGGAGTCTGTGGTCCACATATGAGCGGTCATCTGCTGGCTAAGCAAATATTAAGAACTGGACATTATTGGATCTCTCTAAAGGCCGACTGCGACGATCACGTTAAGAGATGTTTTCAATGCCAAATACATGGAAATGCCATCCACGCTCCTCCAAATGAGCTGCACCACATGAGTTCACTATGACCTTTCTCCATGTGGGGAATGGATGTGATAGGTCTAGTGGAACCAAAAGCCAGCAATGGTCGTCGATTCATTTTCACCATGATCGATTACTTCACCAAATGGGTTGAAGTAACTTCCTTTCCTAAAGTCACAAAAGAGGTCATCATTAGTTTCATCAAAAATAATATCGTCTATCAATATGGACAACCGGAGGTGATCGTATCAGACAAACGCCAAAAACCTGAACAATCAAATGATGAAAGAATTGTGCAGTAAGTTCGACATCAAGCATCTCAATTTCGTTATCTATCCGCCCAAGATGAACGGTGCGATCGAAGCGGCCAATAAAAACATCAAGAAGATCATGCAGAAAATGTCCGCCAATCATAAGGAATGATCTGAACTGCTGCCTCTTACCCTGTTAGCATACAGGACGTCAATGCGCACCTCTACTGGGCTACCCCATATTCATTGGTCTATGGCATGGAGGCAGTCCTTCCCGCAGAGGTAGAGATGGACTCCTTGCGAGTTATGATCGATGCTCAGATAGACGAGGATCAGTGGTTGCAAGACCGGTATCATCAACTATCCATGATAGATGAAAAGAGGGCTACAATCATTTTCCACGGACAGTTATACCAGCAAAGGATTGCCAGATCCTACAACAAAAATGTCCGAATTCGGTATTTCAAAGACAATGACATGGTGCTAAAGAAAGTCCTGGCCAATCAAGATGAAGCCAAAGGAAAGTTCGCCCCAAATTGGGAAGGCCCTTTCATTGTCAAGGAGGTGTTGACAGGGGGAACTAGCAGACTACAAGAAATAGATGGGAATGAATTCTCCTAACTCATCAATTCAGACACCATCAAAAGGTATTACGTCTGGGTCACATACATACTCGCATCCGGGTCCCACGAATCAAATCAGGTTCGATTTTTCACTAGAAAGCCGGAACTACGAATGACCTGATCTTTTTACATCTGGGAGTATGTAGGCAGCCATTTATGGTGCGGTCAAACCAAATAAAAAACACAAAAACTCATCAAACCAAAATCTAAAACCCAAGATAAATACTTTTCAAACCTCTCTCCAACCAAACTGCCTGAACTACGAATGACCTAATCTCCCTCAACCCGGGAGTACGTAGGCAGCCATTTACGGCGCGTTTTGACCTTCAAGAAAAAAATAAAAAACCAGTTCCAAGAAACCAAGGACAAATAGAAGCCAAATTTTATCAAGCTATCCTAGTCAACAGGCCCATCTAAGATACTCCCTGACATCTCAACTGTCAGTCCATCAAATAGAAGCTCAAGATACATGTACAACTGTGAGTCATGAAAGAAGTGGTAATCACTCAGCAATGACAGTACATATCTAATCAGGGAAGTTAATCAAAAATATATTTCTCTGATATATAACACTATTTAATATATACATATTGCCCTGTACATGAAAAAAATGGCTGATCTAGTCTGTGCAGGAAAAATAAAGCTAGTCTATGGACCCAAGGACAAGCGGGTCAGCAATGCCAGCATGGTATCTCTCTCTAAAGATGGGGGAGCAGTTGTAAGTGCAATCCACTCAGCCTCCATACGGCTCAATACCTCCACGGTCATCTGCAAGGTGGCACTGTGGTTATCCATATACACACTCATCTCGGTGACCAAACCATGAGTGTAAGATCGAAGAGCAGTACTATCATCAATGTGGAAATCACGGGAAGCTATAGCCTCATCTTTCTCCTCAAAAGCTGCATCTCGGGCAATCAAAGTCTCCTCGATCTCAACATATACTATGTCTCTAGCCAAATGGATCTCGTCTCGTTCTACAACAGCTGCATCTCTGGTAGATCAGAGCTAAATCTCTGCCAGACAAGGCAGCCAACATCTGCGCTCTAGCTGAATCTAGCTCAAAGGTCTTCTTGAATAGTGAGTCCGCTAAAGCCGGATCCATCTTTGCAGGAATAATCGACATGTCACTCACTAGAGCCGTTGTCAAACCCGTGAACAGCTCATCCTCAGTAGGAGAATCCAGATCCTCCATAGGCTCCTCCTCGTCGGAGTCCACAATCAGAGATAAATGAGGCTCTACTGCTGCAACTACTGTCTCTGCCTCCAGCCATGCAGAATACTTCAGAGAACGGCCCGAATGGCTATCAGAGAAATAAGCCCTCTCTCGTTGAGTCCAACACTCATATACTCTAACCAAGTCGGTGGATGACATAGAAGAAGCTGACGTCCTATGATCAGTAGACCCCTCAAAATGGTGCAAACTCTGCAGCTGATCGTACTGACACATGACTTTCAGGGAATAATAGGTAGTCACTCCCCTCAAACCTGCTAGGGGAAAATAATCTAGGCCAGGAGCATGGGTGATAAAGCTACATAGGGATGCTAGCCCTGAGCATGGCAAGATCGAGAATGGATGCTCAATACCCGACAGAAATGCCAACCATGACTCTGCATCAATGCACTTCACAGGCTGAAAGGAGTAAACTGTGGATATCTCGTGAGTAAAGCAAAAACCCCGAGGCCTGAAGAATCCAATCGATCGTATATGGGACATCAACCATATATATAGCAAGACCGAGTTGCCCCTAAAAAACCCCTCTGGATGGGTACTACAATGTGTGGCGGATCTAAATGTCTCAGCCAATATCATCGAGAAGATGGTGCTACCTTGTCTAAGGGCCCGAACCACAAGTACTAATCTCACGTCCAAATGATCCAAGTGAAGCAGCATATAGCCGTATGCCACATTATATATCAGGAGAATGTCTACTCTAGCCAGATGCCATGCCTCTGCTAAAATAATAAAATCTCCAACATGGCGATCATAGCAGTCGAGCTCGCAGAATCGATTGATCAGGAAATCAATCGAGATCACTTGTCCAGATACAATCTCGTCCTTGATCAAGCTCTGACGGAGACCGAACATACGGGTAAACAGTCTCCTCGTATCACTAATAGCCGTACGAGCATACGGCAAATCCAGAGCCAACCTAGTAAATCGGTCGTACTCCTCGAGAGTCGGCGTCAACTCATATCGCCCAAAGTGGAACACCTGTCTCTCAGGTATCCAGAAGGTTAAAATGTCATCAACAAATCTAGATAGAACCCAAAAATCTGCAAGGGCCAACGGATGCCCCAGCATGTGGTCCACTATCCCTCTAACTGGGTAGGGAAGACTCTCATACCACACGGTGGTGAATGCTCAATATGGCTGACCATAGACGACGTCATCTGTAGCACCGTACCACAAGACCATCCAGGGGTCAAATCTAGTCGCAGCTGTCTGAATGTATATACATGACATAATATATACATGATGACAAATATAAACATAATGCGATAGATAGAAAAGATCAAAAATATCTACGGTAAAACTATCTACTGCAGGACATCATCCCTGTCTGACAATACAAAGAAAAAATGAAAATATACAGGGAAATGGGGCACCACCACCCAACTAATACAGTGGTCTATCAAAATAATGGCACAACTGCCAAATAGCCAAAACAGTGGCTGACCAAAAATATAGCTCCAATAGCTATCAAAGGAAATCAAAGACATTAGTGTCAAAGCGATCGACCTACTCTATCTCCTCAGTGGATACAAAATCGCTGCTATCAGGCATGTCTGGGTAGTATAAGCGAGGATCTTCCCCTGCATAGCTGCTACTAAATGGACCGAAAGAGGGACCTGCTCTTGAGCTGGATGTGTAAAAAGAAGATGCCTATAACGGATCTCGATCAAGGTGTCCGATAAAGAAACTGGCCTGATCTAACTCCCTGGTCAGATCTGCTATCTGGTCTGCATGAGTAGGCTCCCTGAGGCAAGCTATCCAGTCCGTTATCATCACAGACCCTGGCACAATGTCTGCCATGAACTAGGTGGCACGAGTCTGAGCTCCAATAGTGCGAGGACTCCACCAACTGGTAAAGGCCTCCTGGCTGTATGGGCCCTCTGATAAGGCAAAGCCATCTATGCCCTCCATAGGGCTATCTATCAATGACATGGTCAATGGCCAATGATGCTAAGCAGGAGGAGCAATAGGAATGCGGATCTCCCCTTTAACGCTCCTAATGGCACGCTCTCCAAGATAGAGCTCCTAGCCTCCCACCATCAACAAAGGGACTCTGCTGGTTGACAAAATAAACTCCCGGCCAGTAGGGACACCTCCCTCGAATCCGATAGTCAAAAACTCTGAGCTATACGACGTCTAGGAGATCGAACCTGCAGTTAAAAGCTCCAACTACAAACAGGAGTTAGTGAATCCCTCAGCAATAGGGACCTCCGTCAAAGTCGAGTGATGCCATCTCTGTACCCGAGGATAGGTCTCCAGATTTAGAGCAGAAGCGGGCCGTAGGCAAGGAAGCCTCTCAAATGCCCAAAGCTGATCATGTAAATATCAAAATTCCTCAGTGACCAAGACTGACAAAAATGAATATTGGAATCAAAAAGGTACAGAAAGATGTACACACCAGCAGAAATGGGTAAAATCCTAACCAAGCCTCCGTCACACCCTCCGAAAGTATGGGCATGCCACGGAGAAAATAGACAAAGGTATAAGAGCCCCAATCATAGTCACTGAGGCGCTCTATATGTCGAGTGGCGCTAATTAAGGTGAAGGACACAGTAGATGAGTTGTCCGCCATAAAATAACCCCTGATGATAAACAAAAATAATCACCTTAGAATGCGATCTCTAGACCTCTGATCATCAGGCGGGAGCTCTTGTAAAGTCCCATCCTGGGCATCTATACTCAAGGGACCAGATCTGACAGTCCGACCCTTGAACTCCATCGTAGGGACTCCTAGCAGGGATCGAACGATAGTGGGAATTATGTCAGCCACGATAGGCACTGGCTCACCCTCAAACTCAATACCGGTTATAAATCTCTAATCTATTGAAGTCATCATCACCTCGCAGTCCAGAAGATGAAGGGACTGAGTCTGGTGGACCCAGCGCTCAGACAAAGCCCTCATATACCCCCAGGGGCAATGGCGGGGAAGGATCGAGAAAAAGGACTGAAAGCCCCAGCCATCTATGATCTCCCTGTAATCCTCATGTAAAGTGTGATATAGGGAATGCACGCTGAACTAATTTCCTCGAGGATTCATAAAGCAGGGAACCTGCATCAAAAATTAACCATGTAAAAAACCTGTGCCCTGCGAATGGCAAAAAAGAAGAACCTAATCAAGAGAAAAGAAAAACTTCAAATCAGCTCGTTGGAGTGAAGATATCTCGATGGATGGCGACTCAAGTCGCCCAGCAACTCCTGTGTCTTCACAACAATGCCAAGGACCTCCGCACGTGGAGCCTAAGCGGGAATAGGAGCAGCAAAAGGAGCCTCCTCATCGTCAATATCAAGTGGCTGCTCATCTTATGTTAGATGAATCACAGCCTCCACCAGTCTACGAGGCGTCCGAGCTGGACGAGGCTGAGGAACATCAGAAGCCCTCCTTCGTCTGATACCTGAGGATACCCTGCTAGAACTGCCGAGTCTATCGCGATCCATTGCATACATTAATACTTCAAATCACCTCAGAAAGGGTGTGGTAAGCCTAAAACCTATGGCTTATCATTTTCAATCAGTCCAGCATATATCTCTAGGTCCTAAAACATGCATGGGTCGATAAAAAACCCTAGTAAAGTTAAAACTGCATGTTGTCAAAACATAGAAGCTAAAAACCTGTATGGGTCAGTCAAAAAAATTCCTAGTAGAGTCAGAAATGCATGTGTTTCAATGCCTAAGAATTTGGAAAAATTTCGCAAAAGCCTCCCTTGTAAAATGGACTGTCCACAGGCACATATGCATGTCTAAGTGGCCATTCAGTAGCACACCCACCCAAAAATAGAAATAGTTCATATTTATGAAAAAAAAAATCAAAAGTCAACCTCACATGGTAGCTAAATTACCATGGACATTTTTAGTTAAAAATCCAGGCTCACTAGGCCTCAAAAAAGATGACTAAACTAGTCAAAAAGTGCAAAATAGCACTGTCTTAGAACCTAAATTTTTTTACATCCAAACGTGCATTATAGTAAGATATGCATACATATGTAGTCAGAAAATTTTTAGCATGTCATATAAGCATACATTTTCCAAACATTGCGCCTAAAAGGCCCCTAAGTGGTTCACATACTTTTAACGGTCAAAACTTGTGAAAAAGGACGTAAAACGTTACCTGCACTGCGCTGATCCCGTAAGAACTGACGGATTCAGAAAAGAGCTTTCCAAGCTCCGTAGATCTGAAAAATAGATCAAAATTCGTTTGGAACTCAAAACTGAAACTTGAAAAATGAAAATCCCGCTGCCCATTAAATAGCCCAGGTGGAAGCGGGCCCACCTGCGGCTACCGCACCACCACCTGCGGCACCCTAGGGTGGGTCCGACTCCCCCGGGCTCAGTTCAATTCGGGTCAAAATGGAGTTTTTATGTGCTGCCGAGTCAAATCTAAAGAAAAATAGCTACGCAATTGAGCGGTTTATCATGAAAATCTAAGTTTAAGCAGCGAGAATCTGACAGAAAAAGAAGGCCCACAGAGACCCTTGGTATTCATCTCGGAGCCATGTCTAGGGATCAACAAAGCAAACTACGGAAAACTGCACAAAAAACTGCGTAAAACAGTCAAAAACGGCCACTTTCGGAGCGTCGGGTATAGACCGAGTCAAGTTCAACCGTTGGTTCAACTCAAGTGAAGTCCGGGTTCAGACCGAAGTTAATTTCAGTCGTTGGCTCAACTCCAGCAAAGTTCGGGTATAGACCAAAGTCAATTTCAGCCGTTGGTTCAACTCTAGCGAAGTTCAGGTACAGACCGGAGTCAAGTTCAGCCGTTGGTTCAACTCCAACAAAGTTTGGGTATAGATCGAAGTCAATATCAGCCGTTGGTTCAACTCCAGCAAAGTTCGGATACAGTCTGAAGTTAAGTTCAGCCGTTGGCACAACCCCAGCAAAGTTTGGGTACAGACCGAAGTCAAGTTCAACCGTTGGCACCACCCCAACGAAGTTCGGGTACAGACCGAAGTCAAGTTCAACCGTTGGCACCACCCTAGCAAAGTTCGGTTACAAACTGAAGTCAAGTTCAACTGTTGGCATAACCCTAGCAAAGCGTCGGGTACTGACTGATGACATTTTAGCCTTTGGTTCAACTGTAGCGAAGTTCAGGTACAGACCGAAGTCAAGTTCAACCGTTAGTTCTATTCCATCAAAGTTTCGGGATAGACCGAAGTCAAATTCAACCGTTGGTTGAACTCCAGCGAAGTTTAGGTATAGAGCAAAGTCCAATTCAATCATTGGTTCAACTCCAGCGAAGTTCGGGTACAGACCGAAGTCCAGTTCAACCGTTGGTTCAACTCCAGCGAAGTTCGAGTACAAAACAAAGTCAAGTTCAACTGCTGGTTCTATTCCAGCAAAGTTTGGGTACAGACCAAAGCCAGTTCAACCGTTAGTTGCATTCCAACGAAGTTCAGGTACAGACCAAAGTCAAGTTCAATCGTTGGTTCAATTCCAGCGAAGTTCGGGTACAGACCAAAGTCAAACTCAACCATTGGTTCTACCCCAGCGAAGTTCGGGTACAGACCTAAATCAATTTCTGTCGTTGGTTCAACTCCAGCGAAGTTCGGGTACAGACGGAAGTCAAGTTCAGTCGTTGGCACAACCCCAGCAAAGTTCGGGTATAAATCAAAGTCAAGTTCAACTGTTAGTTCAACTCTAGTGATGTTCGGGTACAGACCGAAGTTAATTTCAGCTGTTGTCACAATCCTAGAGAAGCGGCGGGTACTGACCAATCTAGTTTAACCGTTTGCTCAGCCCCAGCAAAGCATCGGGAATGATCCGGTGATAGAGGCAATTTTAGTAATCCATCGTCAATGATGGAATCTATTATACACATCCTCAAAAGAGAATGAGGTAAAAGATTGGATATTTAGCTCCCTACTTCAAGCTGCCAAGTGAAACCTATCATCCGGATAAGCATCAAAAGATCCCAGCAAGGTGACTCGATACCTGAAGGATAACCCCGTCAGAGGAACCTTCAAAAACACACAAATGACATCAGCTAAAAAAAAATCTTCCCCTTGATAATGCTGACAGATGCTGGAAACCATGGGATTCAAATAATGGTAGTATAATAGCATCCCCGTTAGAGTTAAACAAGCTACCGTGAATAACGTCATCCCCAGCAAGAAATGACAAGAATAGTTTGCGGTAACCTGTCAATAATATCAAGGGTTGTCCATGACAACGTTATCCCCAGTAGATAGATGACGTAAGCATCCGAGAGCAGCCTCGTTCCACTCAAAGACACCTAGCCTTCGTAATGTCTCTGGCATGTGTCTTATTTCCAATGTTTACTAATCTTAATCATGTCCATTCCACTACATTGCATGGACATGATAAAAAGGGGTATTTGTAGACAATCAAAATTTTCCTTGCCCCAATACGAACACTGTAGGAGGGCAAAACCGTCAATTAAATCAACCTCGATACCGATACCAGGCTTCTAGCCCAAATCTGATCCCCAATATCGGTAAACCCAAATTCGATCCCCAATATCGGTAAACTTAAATTGGATCCCCAATATCGGTACTCCAGACAAATCTGATCACCAATGTTGGTATTCCAGTCAAATCCGGCCACCAATGTTGGTTATTCATTTAAATTCGATCCATAATATTGGTAAACCCAAATTCGATCCTCAATATCGATAAACCTAAATTCGATCCCTAATATTGGTAAACCAAAATCCGATCCCCAATTTCGGTACTTCTGTCAAATTCGATCCCCAATTTCGGTACTTTAGTTAAATTTGATCACCAATATCGGTATTCCAGTCAAATCTGATCACTAATATCGGTATTCTAATCAAATTCGATCTCAAATTGGACCGCTTATCCAGCTCTGATCTCCAATTGGACCATCTATCCAGCTCTGATCTCCAATCGAACAGTCTATCCAGCTCCGATCTCTAATCGGTCCGTCTATCCAGTTCTGATCTCCAATGAGATCGTATATCCAGCTCCGATCTCTAATCAGACCGTCTATAAAGCTTTGATCTCCAATCAGACCGTCTATCCAGCTTCGATCTCCAATCAAACTGTCTATCCAGCTCCGATCTCTAATCGAACCGTCTATCCAGCACCTATCTCCAATCAGACAGTCAGTTCAAACATCGATCTCAATATCGGGCCTTCAAGTCAGCCCCGGTATCAAGCTGGGAGGTACAGGTCAACCTCGACATTAACCGAGGACATGTCAAGTCATCCCGGTCTCAATCCTGGAAGTGCAGTTCAGCCTAGAGATGACCTTGGGAAGCCAGATCCACCACGGACCACCCCGAGATGGGCAAAATGGTTATTTTATCAACTCTCAGTTGATTCAGTCAAACTCAAGCCGAATTGATGGCATCGAATTCAGAATGAACCATAACAATGATCCCGAGTGCAAACGACGCAAGACAGCTCAACAGACAAACTGCGGGGAATCGAAGACCTGGCTATGAACCCGTCTTCTGGGACCCGAAATATATTTTATCCCATATTGTCATTGCGACACTCTCGGCGAGGACTTTTCTAAAAGGTATTGCACGCCTCAAACGGATGCTCTGATCAAAAGTTAGAAAGTTTCAACTTCGACTGCATGTTGTCCGGTAGATTTGGTCGTATAGAGCCTATGATTTGGTAAAAAGCCCGTGTAGCAGTCCATTGTAAGTATTTTTACGATCGAAAAGTGAATATTACTTCTTCGTACTTTTATACACTTGCACATTAAGTTTCATTTTCTAAAAATGCCCGGAACTTAGTTCTGTAGCCGTTTTCGTCAAAATTTGGTATATTTTTGTACAAAAACTGATTTTCTGGCATTTCTACAACTAAGAACAAAGAGAGAAAAGAAGAACAGAGAAGTTAGAGAAGAGAATGAAGAAGAAACTTGTGAAGGCTAGAGTTAATCTTTGTATTCTTCTCCAATCATCAAAAAGGTAATTACTGTCTTATAGTTTTAAAGAATTGTAATTAGTTGTTCTTCCTTGTTTTGAGTTTCTGTAAATTTTAGTTTTCTGTGAATTTCATAAAATTGTAAAATCATGAATTTAATATATATATATATATATATATATATATATATATATTGTATCCATGTGTTGATTGTAGTAATTGTATGACATAAAAGGATTTTCAGAAATCAAAGTACTGTAAAAACAAGTTTTAAATGAAGTATATGAGTTCATATGGAGTTTCATGTTTTGGGTAATTGTAGAGTAAAAATTTGATGAAATTAGTATGTGTTAATATGCTTATTAGGAATTTGTTTGATGTTATCTTCAATTACGTATATAATGCATGTATATAGAGTTGAATTGCTTGAGAAAGTTATTTACAATGAATGGTTTTATAAAATATATAAGTTTTATGAAATTATCAAATTTGATTTCTAAAACTTTTGATTATTGTTGTTTAAATGATTTTTGTGTTTGGAGGTATGTTATATGAGTGTATTGTGACAAGTATGTGCTATACATTGTTCTAGTAGCTTGTTATTGCCGTTAGATGGCATGTTGGGTTTAATCGGTGAAACAGGGAGGCTGCACTACCTGCTTCTATCTGCGTACCTGCGCAGCTACGCCGGTAGCACAGCCAGAAGCAGCGTAGCTGCACCATTGGGTTTTCTCAGGTTGGTCACCTGCGCAGCTGCGCCAGTGCCAAGGCCTACAGCTGCGCAGCTGCACCGTTGCCTGATCAGAGGCAGTGAAGGTTAGCTAGTTGTGCAGTGTATAGTTTAAGCTTGGTTTCATTAGTCTATGATAGTGAATATGTATCTAATTTCTACAACATGTTGTTAACATAAATTTGACAAATTTATATTTAGAAAAGAAAAGAGGTTTGAAAAACCTTAAAGTATGATTTGAATTATTATTTAAATGTGATATGTGATTATAATTTGAATAATTATAATTAAAAGTAAATGTTTAATTTAAATTATAATTTTGTTAAATTATAATGAATAGTAGTTAATTTATTTTAATCAATTGAATATAATTTAAATTATATTTTATGTACTTATAATTTAATAAATGCATATTTTATTATAGATTATAATTGGGTGATTTCATGATTTACTATAATTTGTGTAATTATAATGCATGATATAGTTTAATTGATTATAAATTATAATTATTTATAATTTAAGAGATAATTATAATTTAAGTAATTATAATTAGATTAAGTGTTTAAAAGATAATTGTTTAATTATAATTTAGTTAAACACATAATTGATTTAGTTATGTGAGCATGCATATGTGATGCTTAATTGTTATTTAATTAGAATGAGTTAACCATGAGGGTTGACCAATTATGTGAGTTAGTTATGTGTTAACTAATTTAGGTTATTGTGATTAAATATATATGTGTAGGAAGTGTTTAAGTACGTGGTTGGGTTAAGTAGCTTACGCGTAAGGCAAGTCTTCTAACCCTAAACTTGTTAATTCTATACAATTTCTTGAGTTCATATATTCATTGTTGAGAATGTCCTTTCTATTTCTGTATTGGACAATTGTTTATTTAATTGAAAAGATCTTAACTTATTGTTCAAGTAAGATCCAGTTTATTATTTTAAATGCTTTAAGTTTACTTCTAAAGCATATGTTAATTCATAATTCTTTTATTTATGAATTATTGAAAGTCGATTCAACTAATCCTTAGTTGATGAACGTGAATTCTAAATTACCCTTGTAAGCTTATCCAAACCAAACTTTGTTTGGTGCGGACTTCAATTTAAATTACTGAGTTGAACAACCCTTTTATTAGGGGAGGTTACTACGCATAGCGTTAAGATGTTTGTGCACAATACATGGTACAAAGGGCTAATCCCCCTAAGTACGAGTTAAGGTCCATAGTCTTGTTGACTGTTAAAGGTTTAAATAGAAATATTTATAAAGGACAAGAGTTCAAAGGTCTTATGACCCTCAGATAAATTCTATATTCGAATTTTAATGTTGATAGAGAATTATTATTCAATTCTTTATTGTTAAAGTAAGCTAATTTATTCAGATATTTTTAAAGATGTCCTTTCATGTATTTATTATTATTAAACTCCAGTGAGCTGTTGTTTGCTCACTCTTGTACTAAATAACAATTTTAGTTAAGGTTGATAACGTTAATGCTCCGTCTACGAGTAAAGGCAAGGGAAAGATGAACAAGTGAAGACTTGTTTAATTATTGAAGTGATTGTAATAAGACTTTTATGTCATGTTTTTGTTTCGCACTTTATTGTTTATGTCAAGGTTATAGTAACCTTGGGATTATTTTTTTAAGGTTGTAACACTTGTTTTAAGGGAAATTTTATATAAAGATTGCAATTTATTTTTAGATATATTGGGTAGATGTTTGTTATAGTTAGAAAGTGAACACCAAATCATATGGAAACGAAGTACCCGGATTTGGGGGTGTCACAGTATACTGCTTGGCTGGAGGTAGATATAGCAGCGACCCATGTTATCATTCTAGAGCTAACTTTTGATTCAGATGATGAGGAGCCCAAGGAGGATCCACCTTCCCCTTCAGAGGCTGACCTGTTTGTGGCTTTGACGGCGGCTATGGATATGTCTACTCCTAGCTCTATTTCTACTTCTGTCCCTTTATTACCTAGAGAGGTACTGAAGCAGCTAGTACATCTTTTGACATTTGAGCGAGACCAGGCCAAGGCACTATTGTTGAGGGTCTCATCTAGTAGAGATGCTGCTTATTTGGTGAGGGACGAGGCCCAAGCGGTCAGGGATGTTTCATTCTTCGCCAGGGATGAGTTACAAGTGGCCATAGATGCTGTTGTGGCTGAGCAAGCCACTCTCAGATCCTATACAGAGGATGTCGTTGCATCGAAGAGTGCATTCATAGCTGATCATGATAGTACTTTACGTTCAATAGTAGATCTTATGACTCTCCTTGAGACTGTTGGTCAGGAGATCAGAGATTCCCCTATATCTTCAAAGGGGCTTGTTATGCTTGATTTGTTGTCCCGCTTGACTGGGGGCTTACAGAGTAGCTTTATTTCCTGCATTTTACCAGGTTAGCCACTTTTGTCATGTAAAGGGAATTTTGTATATATCAAACAATACATATACCAAGGAAATATATTTTATCTCACTTCCTTGTTGGATATGTTTTAACTTGGCTTGATAGTTGCTATATTTATCTCTTACTTGCTATCTTGATGTATCCTGAACTTTTCCTTGATAGACTGACCTTCAAATATCATAGGGTCTCTCGGAATGGGTCATTAATCTTCAGGTTTTTCTGATGTACCAGCTTTCATTTTTACTTTTGGTGTCTTTGGACTGGTCTTTTGATATTGTGGAGGTTTAGGTAGAGTGTTTGGCTTTTTATAAAGGGTTCGATCGCACCATAAATGGTTGCCTATATATTCTCATGGATGAGATATCAGGTCATTCGTAGTTCATGCTTGGCTTGAATGGTTTGAAACTGGTACTCTGTATATGGAGAGAAATTTTCAAGTGTTTGGGTTTAAAAGGTTTTTTGGAATTTTTGTTTTAAAGGGTTTTTTGGATTTTTTTTACTTAGTTTGACTGCACCATAGATGGCTGCCTACAAACTATCATAGATGAGAGATCAGGTATGTTATAGTTCAAACTTTGTAGTGAAGGCCTAAATTGATTTTATTTTTTTTCAGGACCAGGATGGTGGTTTACAGACATTGCAGACATAGTATCTTTTCACGGTGTCTGGATACCGTCCATTTCTTGCAGTCTTTGGTTCCTCCTGACAACACTTCTTTGACAATGAAAGGGCCTTCCCAGTTTGGGGCGAATTTTTCTCTAGCTACTTCTTGATTGGTGAGGACCTTTTTCAATACCAGGTCATTTTATTTAAATTGCCGAATTCGGACCTTCTTATTGTAGGACCGAACTATAATTTGTTGATACAATTGCGCATTGAAAATAGATGCAGCCCTTTTCTCATCGATCATGGATAACTGGATGTACCGATCTTGTAACCACTTTGTAGACACTCGAAATTTTTTATTCCTCTTGCTAACACTGCATGAGGGCAAAATCATCTTTTGCTTTCCAGAGACAACCCTGGAAGTCCAAATCATCAAATTCAGTCGCACAAACAACACCAGGAGATCAAATTAAGCCTCGGAGACAACAGTGGGATATCACATACAACCCCGGCGATAACATTGGGAGATACAGTCAGCCCCGACGACAACACCAGGAGATCAAATTAAGCCCCAGCGATAACACCGGGATATCAAGGCCAACCCCGACGACAACCCCGGGAGATATAGTCAGCTCCGGCGACAATAACGAGAGATCAAAATCAAGCCCCGATGACAACACCAGGAGATCAAGTCAACCCCGACGATAACCCCAGGAGATGCAGAAGCATCAAATCATCCCCAGAGATAACCTTGGGATATCAAGTCAACCTCGGAGCTAACCTTGAGGAAGAACAGAGTCAACTTGGATCAAACCTCGGAGCCAACCCCGAGAAACAGTAAAAAAACCCTGCCAATCCTGGAGACAATCACCGGAAGGGAAAAATAGTCATTTTACCAATTTAACATCAAATCAAGTCAAAATCAAGCCAAATCTCTACCATGAAGGTCATGCAGAACCATAATATTAATCCCGAGTAAAAACACCAAATGACAGCTCAACGAACAGACTATGAAGACTCAAAGATTTAGTCATGGAGCCATATTTTTGGATTCAAAAAAGGTCAAATCCCATGTCATTGTATAGCTCTCGGAAAGAGCTTTCCAAAAAGATATACCACGCCTCAATCGGACTCTCGGATTGAAAGTTATGAAGGTTCAAAGTGGACATCGTGTTGGTCAGAGTGCACGTACTTCGAGACAATAGGACCAACTAGACCGGGGCCCACTAGGGGAGCTACAGATAGACTGACGGCTACCGCGAGTAGACCCGCGGCTCCTTGGTCTATAAATAACACCCCCCACCAAGAGAAAAAAAAAAGAAGAAAAGAAAGGAAATTTCGCTCATTTCAACTCTTAACCCTACCTATAGTGCTCCAAACTTCTATTTTATTCTTTCAATACATTTGTATAAGTATATATATCTAATAGTAGTGTACATACAAGAAAATTATGTATGATGATAAAGCACATACTTTGTAAACAATTTTATTTATTTATTAATAAAAGTATTCACTTATTAAAGTCATTTAATTATCTACATGATGCTGTTTTATAATATGTAAATAACCGATAGTTTTAGGCAATGCTTTTAGAATAATGATGTTGATCATGCTAATAAGATTTAAATGCTTAGAAAGCTTTAAACTAAAATAGTTCCCAATCGTGTGATTACTAAAAATGAGATTAGTAAATCCGGATAGATTGGTACATATGTTGTTTGCTCAATTGATGAGGATGATTGATTTCATGATCATTTGTGTGGAGACACTAAATCAAGTATGTAGGTGCTTAATGGAGAATAAGTTCATTGAACGTGATTCGCTATGGAATACCTAATGGAGTTTTACTCGCCTGTCAATAGGAATTCCAAATGTGATAGTAATACAAGTGATCTTTGGACTTGAGATCATCATAGTTTCTTGTATGTAATGAATTATACTTTAACTTATTCCTTAAGGCCCTTTAAGGTATATAAAAGGGTATGCTTGGGTATAATGAGTTACATATGGAGGTAATGAATAATCAATAAAGAATCTACCACTTCTAGTAAAAGAAGAGATATTTTCTATGTGATTCGTTAAATGACAACCCAAGAATCCTTGGCCAAGGTGGAATTAAATTAGAAAGGAGTTTCTAATTTGCATTATATGGAGTTGTGCATTTTCTAATCGAAATACATATAATTAAATAAAATAAGACTTGACAGTAAATCCATGTCTTATATTTAATTGGGACATTGTATGGTGGAAGGATTGAATTGTACGGTAATTATAAACTCACAGGTTCTTTTACGATTAATGTTGAAATCTATATTATTTGGAAAGTCATTGATCGCCAGGAAGACTTATCCCTATTGTAGAATAAATGTTATTTTTTTAAATAGATTATTCGTTTAATTTATTTATTTAAATAAGATTAGAATTGTTCTAATTGATTTATTCATAACCAGTTTAATATGGAGAACCTGAAGGGTCACACCATAAAAGGAAGAAGAATTTTTAAAAAAGATAATGGCATAATCGTAATAATTCATTAAGTATAATTAATTAAATCTATGGTGATAGAATAAATTAAATAGCTTAATGTTTATTATTTAATATTTTAGAAATATTAAATATAAATTAATAAGAGGAGACTTATTAATATTATTCTTATTATTATTTTAATTGTAAAGGAGTTTAGGAATTAATTTAATATAAGTACTCTCACTCATTCCTAATGAGATTAGGAGGCAAATTAATTAAAGGAGTTAAATTAATTAATCCCAATATGTTGGGAAACCCAATTAATTAAAAGACTTTAATTAATTAATTAAATAAAATCCAATTTTAATTAGATTAGTAGGGTTAACCTAATATCTATATAAGCGAGTCTTATATAAGATATAACATTCGTGATTCCAAGAGTTGGAGGGTACCACATATTTTCTACAGAAATTAGAAAAAGAGTTGGAGAATACCACATTTTCTACAGAGATTAGAAAAAGGGTTTAGCCAACCACCCATCTTCCTGAGCAATTTCTCTTCCTTGGTGGATCACCTCTAGAGGCCAAACACTTGGGTGGCTAACGTTGATCAAAGGAAGGAGCCACTACAAGAAATTCAAGGAGAGCAAGGAGTAGAACTTGTTCCTGTGGAAGCTAGATTCTACAAAAGGTATGATTCTGATTCATCCTTACTTTTCTATTTTTTGATAATTGAGCACAAAGTATAATCATGGTATGGGTTTGTATAAAAATTTTAAAAACCTATGTTTCGCGCTTCCGCCCTTTATTTGTGTAATTTAATTGCATGTATTCGTTACATACAAAACCAATAGTGGTATCAAAGCCTAACTTTGTGATAATTATCAATTTTATGATTCCATGTATGAATTGATGTAAGATTGGATCGAATTTTATGGACAAAAACCAAAAATCTGTGATTCTGCGACGAACGGCGGTGCCGTGCCACGTCCCAGTTCATTCTGTGCGCGGGCGCGCCGGCTGTTTTCAAAGCATAGTGCACAGCGCGACCAAACCGCGTCCCAGTTCAATCAGGACGCGGGCGCGCCGTCAGCAGATTTTGAAAAATTTTTCTTTTTATTAATTAAGTAAATGGTTTATTTAATTTATAAAAGTTTAAAATAAATATGTTTATTTTATCTGAAATATGATTTCAGATTGCTAAAATTAAAGGAGTTTAATTTGGATTTGTTTTTTTATTAAAATAAAAGAGTTTATTTTATTTCAAAAATAAAATTTAGCAAACTTTTTGTCCATTAAATGACATCGATCTATATATGGAATGGTTTTATTATTCATGAGATGAATGATTATTTCTTGATGCATATGTTGATGTGTATGATAATAAATGGAGTTGATTATATACTATTGACCAATGTGATTGGATTTTATTTTTGTTGAATGCTTGAATGAATTAGTTTTATTAAAAGGGGTCTGCGTACCTCGTCTTCTCTAATTTTTCTCGATGTAAATACTATCTCCCTCCTATGTTTTTCTCCTTAACTGCTGATCAAGGTTTCTATTTGATTTAAATAGTTTATGTAATAGAGATAATTAGAATTATCTTGAAGAAATTGGAGACTAAGGAGCAAGGAGCGCGTGAAGACCCGTTTGTATGGAGCCCGGGTTTAAATGTAATAGTTACGTTTAAATTTAAATTCTTGCACTCGTAGGTTTGACCTTTTGGTTCACTTGGTGGCTCTAGTGAACCAAACTAGAATAAAAGTCCATAATCAATCCGGGTAGAATATAGTATTCTATATGTGCATGCTAAGTATTAGATATATTATATTTTATGCAAACATGCTTCACATGTTTAATAAAATAATGCGTATTTTATATATATATGATCATGCGCGCTAAAAAAGATGAGACAAATAACAACAAACCCCTCAAAGAAATTATATTAAGTCTGAAGCGTTCATTGATATTTGGAATATCGAACGTCGCCTTCTAGCATGATAAATTAATGGAGTATTAAATATTTAATACGAGTTTTTTGCACTATCCAGAAGGCGAGTATTGCGTATTTAAGATATTAATTTAATCACATTTGATGCTTATCAAGAAAATTGAACAATATTGTTTTGTTGTGCTATCCACAAGGATAAATATTTTTCTTTTTTGAATTTATGGAAGAGTTAGGCTAGACTTAACTTAAAACATTTGAGTTCAGATGTGCACACACTTGATCATTATGATTTAAGAGGCAAAATAAAAGAAGTTACATGTTGATGTAATTCACAAAGAGTTGTCTACCTATTTATTTATATATCATTTGTTGTGCTATCCACAAGGCTATATTCATTTGAAATGAGATCCTTATTCTCACTAGCAAATCTTTAATTAGATGTTGCTGAACTATATAAGCGAGGGTACTATAGTTTGAAGAAAATAGTGGGAGATACCAATTTAAAATAAAGACCTAAATTTATTTTTGGTATGAACAATTAATTAAATGAATGTTTGCTAAAATGTTGTCTTTTCACATGCAGAATTTTAAAAATGTCAAAATCACTTATTTCACTGCGTATCATACTTGATGCTAATAAACTTACCGGGCCAAATTATACGGACTAGTTTAGAAATCTGAGAATATTTCTCATTGCTGAAAAGATTTCTTATGTTCTAAATTCATATGTCCTAAATTCACATGTCCCTGAAACTGTTCCAGAATCAGCCTCTGAGGAGGAGATTGCCACCATTGTAAAGTGGCAAGATGATGCATCTGTGACTCAATGCATCATGCTCCCATCCATGAATAACGAGCTTCAGCGTCAGAACGAAAATATAGATGCTCCTATTACATTGCTTCACCTCAAGGAGTTGTATGGTGAACAAAGTAGGACTGCTAGATATGAGATATCTAAGGAGCTCTTCCGATCTTGGATGACCGAGGGCACCGCCGTCGAGACTCATGTTCTTAGGGTGATCAATCTGATTGAAAGCCTTGGACAGCTTGGGTTTGTCATGGATGGGGAGTTAAGTCAAGACTTGGTCTTGCAGTCACTCCCTAAGACCTTCTCGCAGTTCGTTGTTAATTTCCACATGAATAAGTTAGATGTCAGCTTGCCTGAATTACTTAACATGTTGAAAACTGCAGAAGGTCACTTCCCATATAAAAAGAACAATGTCCTGATGGTGGATTCTTCCAATAATAGGAAGAGGCCCAAGGTGTCTTCTAAAAAGAAGAAATCTAAGAAGAATAAGGAAAATGTGAACTTAAAGGAACAAAAGAAACCTGATCCAGCTGGCAAAGGAATGTGCTTCCATTGCAACGAGCCGAGACACTAGAAGAGGAACTGCATAAAGTTTCTAGTAGAGAAGAAGCTTGGAGAAGCTTCGACTTCTAATCAAGGTTTGTTCATGATTGAAATTAATTTTTCTGAAAGTCATAATTCTACTTGGGTATTGGATACCAGCTGTGGTTCTCACATATGTAATACTGTGCAGGGACTGGTCAGAAGTAAAAAACTGAGCAATGATGAAGTCATCATACGAGTGGAAAATGGAGCAAAGGTTGTTGCATTAGCTGTAGGGACTAATTGTTTAGCAATACCTTCGGGCAACTCCATTTATTTAAATAATTTTTATTTTGTTTTGAATGTCATTAGAAACATTATTTCTATTTTCGTATTAGATATGGAAGGATTTGACATTATAATAAAAAATAATAGTTGTTCTACTTATAAAAGTAATGTTTTATTTGGTGTTGGTAATTTGCGAAATGGACTTTATATACTTGACTTGCATGAAAATATACTTCAAATAGAACAAACTAAGAAAAGGGAAAAAGATGATGTTAATCATACCTATATGTGGCATTGTAGACTCGATCATATCAATGAAACAAGATTATCCAAGTTGCATAAGGATGGGCTCTTATAGCTATCTGATTTTGAATCATATCCAACTTGTGAATCTTGTCTCATGGGTAAAATGACTAAATCTCCCTTTAGTAGAAAAGGAGAAAGAGTTACAGAATTGTTAGCGTTGGTTCACACAGATGTTTGTTGACCTATGACAACTAATGCACGGGGTGGGTATTCTTAATTTATTACTTTCACTGATGATCACTCAAGATTTGGATATGTGCATTTAATGAAATACAAATTAGAATCATTTGAAAAGTTCAAAGAGTTCAGAAGTGAAGTAGAGAAACAAACGGGCAAGAGTATTAAGATTCTTCGATCAGATCGAGGTGGAGAATACTTAAGCGGCGAGTTTCTCAATTATCTCAAAGAAAATGGTATAATCTTGCAATGGACTCCACCAAGTACACCATAGTTAAATGGAGTATTTGAAAAGGGAAATTGAACATTGTTGGACATGGTTCAATCCATGATAAGTTTTACCGATCTTCTAATTTCATTCTGGGGTTATGCCCTAGAAACGACTGCATACCTTCTTAACAAGGTACCTACCAAATCCACCGCAAAGACTCCATTTGAGATATGGAAAGGGAGAAAACCAAATCTTAAGCATGTTAAAACTTGGGGTTGTCTAGCTTATGTCAAAAAGTTTAAAAATGATAAGCTACAGATTAAATCCGACAAGTGTAGATTTGTGGCTAAAGAAACTGTAGGGTATTATTTCTATCATCCAACTGATCAAAAGGTGTTTGTTGCAAAACATCCTGCCTTCTTTGAAAAGGAGTTTATCCATGAAGAGGTCAGTGGGAGTAAGATATATCTTGAAGAAGTTCAAAAACCACAAATTACTACGGATCAAAGTCAGGTACCTGACTAAGTGGAAGAATATACTGTACCACACCCTATTCGTAAATCTGGAAGAGTATCGAAGATACCTGATAGGTATAGATTCGTCATATAGGATGACGATGAGGTACACATCATGAATGATGATGATCCATTGAATTACGAACAGGCTATGAGTAATAAAGACTTAAGGAAATGGCTCGAAGCCATAAAATCCGAAATGGACTTCATGGATGAAAACCAAGTATGGACTTTGGTTTCACAACCTGAAGGCATTAAGCCTATTGGGTGTAAATTGGTCTTTAAAAGAAAGACTGGAGTGAACGGCAAAGTAGAGACCTGTAAGGCCCGACTGGTTGCAAAAGGTTTCAAACAAAGACAAGGAGTTGACTATAATGAAACCTTCTCACCAGTAGCTATGCTCAAGTCCATTTGGATTTTGCTTGCGATTGTAGCTTATAACGACTATGAGATCTAGCAGATGGACGTGAAAACGACCTTCCTCAATGGGAAACTTGAGGAGGATGTGTATATGACACAGTCAGAAGGATTTGTTTCAAATGTTGGAACGAATCAAGTCTATAAGCTGCAACGATCCATTTATGGATTGAAGCAAACTTCTCGTAGATGGAACATTCATTTTGATGAGACAATCAAAGAGTTTGATCTTATCAAAAATGAGGATGAACCATGTATATACAAGAAGGTTAGTGGGAGCGCAATTTTATTCTTTGTATTATATGTTGATGATATATTACTGATAGGGAATGACATTCCTATGCTTCAATCAATTAAAATCTGGTTATCTAAACACTTCTCCATAAAAGACTTGGGAGAAGCATCCTATATTTTGGGGATAAAGATCTATAGAGATAGATCTAAAAGGATGCTTGGCTTATCCCAAGGAACGTACATTGATACGATGCTAAAGAGGTTTAGCATGGAAGATTCCAAAAGAGGTCTCATGCCGATGAGCCATGGTATAAATCTCTCCAAGAAATAAGCCCCAAAAACACCTGAGGAGAGAAACTGTATGAGTAAGATCCCTTATGCTTCTGCAATAGGATCTATCATGTACGGTATGTAATGTACTAGACCAGATGTCGCTCATGCACTTAGTGTAACGATCAAATATCAGTCGAATCCAGGAGAAGAGCACTAGAAGGCAGTGAAGAATATCCTAAAGTACTTACGAAGGACTAAGGATATATTTTTTATCTACGGTGGGTCTAAATTAAAACTCAAGGGCTTTACAGACTCAAGTTTTCAAACGGACCAAGATGACAGTAAATCTGTTTTAGAGTATGTTTTTACTTTGAACGGAGGCGCAGTGAGTTGGAAGAGTTCCAAGCAAAAAATAGTTGCTGATTTAGTGATAGAGGCAGAGTATATAGCTGCAAGTGAAGCCGCAAAGGAAGTTATTTGGATGAAAAAGTTCATCAAAGAACTTGGTGTGGTTCCTAGGATTGGAGAAGCAGTCCCCGTATACTATGATAACACCGGAGTAGTTGCAGAGGCTAAGGAACTCAGGTCTCATCAGAAATCCAAACAGGTATTGCGGTGATTTCACTTGATCAGGGAGATCATTGAAAGAGGAGACGTCGCCTTAGAGCGTGTGGACTGTCAAGACAACATTGTAGATCCATTTACTAAAGCTTTAACACAACAGCAGTTTGATCGTCAGTTAGAGAAGATGGGTATGAGATACCATGACGATTGGCTTTAGTGCAAGTGGGAGATTGATAGTAGTGTGCATACAAGCCAATCATGTATGATGATAAAGCACATACTTTGTAAACAATCTTATTTATTTATTAATAAAAGTATTCACTTATTAAAGGCATTTAATTATCTATATGATGCTGTTTTTATAATATGTAAATAACCCATAGTTTTAAGCAATATTTTTAGAATCATGATGTTGATCATGCTAATGAGATTTAAATTCTTAGGAAGCTTAAAACTAAAATAGTTCCCAATCGTGGGATTACTAAAAAGGGGATTAGTAAATCTGGATAGATTGGTACATATGTTGATCGCTCAATGGATGAGGATGATTGATCTCAAAATCATTTGTGTGGAGATACTAAAGCAAGTATGTAGGTGCTTATTGGAGAATAAGTTCACTTAACGTGACTCACTATGGAATACCTAATGGAGTTTTACTCGCCTGTCAATAGGAGTTCCTAATGTGATAGTAGTATAAGTGATCCTAGGACTTGAGATCATCATAGTATCTTGTATGTAATGAATTATACTTTGACTTATTCCTTAAGGCCCTTTAGTAATATAAAAGGGTATGTTTGGGTATAATGAGTTACATATGGAGATAATGAATGATCAATAAAGAATCTACCACTTCTAGTAAAAGAGGAGATATGTCCTATGTAATTCCTTAAATGACAACCCAGGAATCCTTGGCCAAGGTAGAATGAAATTAGAAAAGAGTTTTTAATTTGCATTATATGGAGTAGTGCATTTTCTAATCAAAATACATATAAGTAAAAAAAAATAAGACTTGACAGTAAATCCATAAATTATATTTAATTGGGATATTGTATGGTGGAAGGATTGAATTGTATGGTAACTATTAACTCACAGAGTCTTTTATGATTAATATTGAAATCTATATTATATGAAAAGTCGTTGATCGCTAGGGAGGCTTATCCCTATTGTAGAATAAATAATATTTATTTAAATAGAATATTCGTTTTATTTATTTATTTAAATAAGATTAGAATTGTTCTAATTGATTTATTCACAACCGGTTTAATATGGAGAACCTTAAGGGTCACACCATAAAAGGAAGAAGAATTTTTTAAAAAGATAATGGCATAATCGTAATAATACATTAAGTGTAATTAATTTAATCTATGGTGATAGAATAAATTAAATAGCTTATTGTTTATTATTTAATATTTTAGAAATATTAAGTATAAATTAATAAGAGGATTCTTATTAATATTATTATTATTATTATTATTATTATTTTAATTCTAAAAGAGTTTAGAAATTAATTTAATATAAGTAGTCTTCAATCATTCCTAATGAGATTAGGAGTCAAATTAATTAAAGGAGTTTAATTAATTAATCCCAATATGTTGGGAAGCCCAATTAATTAAAAGACTTTAATTAATTAATTAAATAAAACTCAATTCTAATTAGATTAGTAGGGTTAACCTAATATCTATATAAGCGAGTCTTATATAAGATATAACATCTGTGATTCCAAGAGTTGGAGGGTACCACATATTTTCTACAGAGATTAGAAAACGAGTTGGAGAGTACCACATATTTTCTACAGAGATTAAAAAAAGGGTTTAGCCAACCACCCATCTTCTTGAGCAATTCCTCTTCCTTGGTAGATCACCTCTAGAGGCCAAACACTTGGGTGGCTAACGTTGATCAAAGGAAGGAGATACTACAGAAAATTTAAAGAGATCAAGGAGAGCAAGGAGTAGAACTCGTACCTGTGAAAGCTAGATTATACAAGGGTATGATTCTGATTCATCCTTACTTTTCTGTTATTGATAATTGAGCACAAATAATAATCATGGTATGAGTTTGTATAAAAATTTTAAAAACCTATGTTTTGCGCTTCTGCCTTTTAATTGTGTAATTTGATTGCATATATGTGTTACGTACAAACCCAACAATATCAACATATCAAATTTTAACCGGTGGAAATGGAGTTTTCAAGCCCTCCAAGTGGTTTAAAGCCTTTAGCGCTACACATCGTAAGATTTCTTGTGTTCTGAAGCTTTTTTCATGCTTTATCATATATATATATATATATATATATATATATATATATATATATATATATGAGCATATATATATTTATAGCTTCTGGTTTTGCCTGGATTTCAAATCCGTGGCCTTTCTAGCTTTTTAGATTCATCTAAATCTATCCATCTCTAACTTTCAATCGGTTCAAAAGTTGTCAAACTGGAACCGTTGGGCTACAATGGCTAAGATTTATTTAAATCTAGATTTCTTTCTAATTTTGTAAATATTCAAGCAACTACGCGACCCTATATTCGTATCTAGAGGGAACGGGAAGCTTTGGCTACGCGCATGCATGGATTTAACTGATGAATGCTTTGTCTTGCAACGTCTAGATTTCAATTTGCATTTTATTTAAATATCTCTGCTGTGCAGGCTTTTTGATAATATCATGTGAGCCTAGGAATCACGAGATCTACAATTAACCAAATGGATCTAGATCTGATTCCTATGATGGACAACTTTGTATTGTAAATACAGCCTGGCTGTCTTCTTGTAAATGTAAATCAGAGGGACCTTAAAACGGTTATTCGGATTTAAGGTCTCAGTATAGTAAATTGTGATTTGTAGTGCTCGGGTCACTTCGATGGATTTTATGTCCATAAAGAGCCCGACAGTTGTATATACATTCTTTGGTCCAGGATGCTTCACATTCCGACAATAAAATAAAAAGCAGTCGAAGACAGAATAAAATGGAAGTATCAAAAGGCTTCAATTCCTATGTTATCGAAAAGGTTTGAAAACCATCTTTCAGAACATTACCTTCATATCCTGCCTAAAAATGGATTTTTCAAATAAATCAAACCTTTCGTATATAGGTCCAACGAAGCACATCACTACATCCAAATAAAGCATGTAGGCCCAATTACTGCAAGCACACACACGCTGCAAATATAATAGGAAAATTAAAAAGACGTGGTAACCGTGTTTCACGAAAATCAGGGGGGTGCCTAACACCTCCCGCCCCCCCTCCCCCTCCCCCTCCCCGCTTAATCAAGTCCCCGAACTCTATAAATATTGGTTTCCAAGGCCAAGTCAAATGAAGTCCAGTAATTGGGCCTACTTGCAAAATTTTCAAACAAAACTCGGTTGAGTTGGTACAACCATTTCAAACATACCAACTGGTGACTCTGTAAAATCAAAATTTTCAAATCGTCAACATTACATGTCGGCCTTTTCCTAAAAATTCACCATTCAGATCAAAACAAATAAGGGTAGAAACAGATTAGGGAAATGAGGATCCCCAAAGAGTTTTCCAAACGTCGATAGGTGGCGACTTCGCTAGGGACAGTAGAGGTAAGCCGCATTTTAATCTTTTCAAATTTCCTTTTTATCTGTATGTGTGTAGATGTTGTGTTTACATTTAATGGATGTAAATAAATGTCTTACTGCACTTTATATTAGTGCTTCGCACAATGTCATCATTTTATACGGTGAGACACGTTATATGTGAATATATGTTGTGTGATTCCTCCACCAGGAGGCAAACCTGTCGGCGTTTGATTACTGGACTCAAAGGAGATTAATCCTCCGAAGCTTAGGAAATGCGCCACTCAGATCCGCTCCAATTGAAAGAATTGATTAATTTCCCCAATAGTAGATTGCGATGATATGGGGACCTTCACGCCAAAAAGCCGCAAGAGTAGCCTAAGATAGGTCAGCCTCTAATAAACCAAATCCGAAGGGGAGTCTCTTCATGCCTTCCCCTTTCAATTCAATGTAAATTTCAAATTTCATATAATTATCAAATAAATGTAAATAAACATTCCATACCTTGTAAATATTTTCATGCTATCCTGTCATCAAAATAACTGACCTTTATTTTACAAGAAAATATTAAAAAACTTCAAAAAATCATGACAGATTGCATAGCATGTGTCCTGTTAATATATCCATTAAAATTAACATACTTACTTTTATTATAGGAAAAAATTGGTCCCATAACCAGATCAAAGTCTAAAAAGGCACTAAGCCCATCTCCAAGCATGGCTTCAAGTACCCAACCTAAATCCACCCTTGTCTCTTGGGAAGAGCTCGAAGGAATAAAGAACTAGATAACTGAATTGGCTATTTTCCTAAAGGAGCAAAGAAAAAATATAAAGGGTAAAAAATACCCATTCAAACAAAATCATCCACACAAGGTAGCAGCCAGGATACCGACAAGAAGAAAGATACTCAGATACCTGAGCTTCAAAACCAGAATCTGACCAACAAAATCCTTGAAATCACCAATCTCAGAAATGTTCAGGAAACTGGTGATATTAGGAAAAAAGTCTAGTAAACGGAAGAAACAATCCTGTCCATCAAAGGAAAAGTGGCATTTGGGAGTGTAAACTACTCAGATCTATGTATATTCCCAAGGGCTCGATATCTAGACAAATTTCAAGTCCCGAATTTTGAAAAGATGACGGATTAGGAGATCCAAACACTCATTTAAAAATATTCATTGGAGAACTCGGATTCTATGCAAAGGATGAAAAACTCAGAATGCAGTTATTCCGAAAGAGTCTGACTTGGGAAGCCCGAGCTTGGTATGCCCTACTCAACAATTCCAAAATCCACAGCTAGGAAGAGCTAGCACATGCCTTCATAAATTAATATAGCTTCTAGTCTCAGATGGCTCCAGATCGATATCAAGTGACCAAGGTCAAAAAGTAAAGCAATGAGTCTTTTTGTGAGTATGCCCAAAGATGGAGATAGATGGCTGCACAAGTCACCCCACCTATTACAAAGACTGAGATAGTAATGACTTTCATAGACATCCAGGAAGCTCCATATTATGAGAGGGTCCTAGTAGGGATAGGAAAGCCATTCTCAAAAATGATTAAACATTGAGAAATGGATGAAATGGGTTTACAGTCTGGAAAGATTAAAGACCTTACCGCTTTTTAGGCAGTGGCCAAACATATTCAAGCTGGAAGTTATAGGAGTAATCCTCGGAGAGTCCACAAAAAGAAAAAGGGGATATGTCCTTGATACTACAGGGATAGAATCAGAGAGGCAATCCAAGCTTGCCCATTCAAAGGAAAAATTATTCCCCTTTTTAAACTCCTACACAATCTTTGAATCCTCCCTTTAAAAAATTGGAGAATTTAAACGTCGAAGAACGTTCACACCCTTAGGGGACTCACGGGAAAATGTTCTGAAACTCTTTACATCACAAAAGAAGATTGTCCAACTCTTTCCGTCGGCTAATTCAAGCGAACAAAATTTTAACCCAAGCAAAAAGTGTGCTTATCATTCTGGATCACCGGGTCACGATACCCAATATTGTTGGTCTATCAAACACAAAATCCAAGACCTGATAGATAATAGGGAGATTGTGGTGATAACACAAGAACAACCACATGTTCAAGACAATCCTCTGCCTCAACACAATAAAGAGAGCGTCAATATGATCAGTATGGGAAACGGAGAAGGAGCCAAATACCTCCAGTATGTTGGAGAATCATCCCAAGAAAATAAAGATAGGCCGAATAATTGGGAATATTCAGAAAGGCAGTTCATGATAGAGCAAGAAATTTAATCTATCAAGGAACATGTTGGTCAATTGGCAGAACTGGTAGTTTATCTACATCAGATAACGAGGCAATTGATAAATCAGACCAACCAACGGGAAGCAAATCTTCCTACTCCTGAAATTAGTCCCATTTCAAGGAGGGATTATTACAGGTTCCACGAGCATGAACCCTAGGCCGACAAGCTTGCGAAGGAAGATAAGTTCCAAGCTAACAGGGAGTTCGCCTTCAAAAGGAATTTCACTCATTTGAATCAGCCTATGAAAGAAATTCTCCAAATGTTGATCAACAAGGGGAAAGTCATAGAATTGTTACCCCCAGTGGACCCTTTATCCAGGTAGTTCAAGCCTGAGAGGATCTGTCAATATCATTCCAACATGCCTGGTCATGACACAGAGGATTGTTGGGGACTTCGTCACTTGATTCAAAACTTAATTAAAAGTAGTGAGCTGATGAAGGCAAAACAAGATTATAGCTATCCTGGTGAGAAAGCAATTTTTTTGCCCATGTCATGGAATCTGAAAGAAGTAATGGCTATCATTTCCTGTGAAAAGGATCTAGCCATAATGTCCCTGATACTTCAGAGAAAAGGGGCCTAAGAAGGAAAGAATTTTGTGAAATTGGTTGCGCCCAAGCTTCTAATATTGCCATTCAGATTGCAATATCCTATAGTCAGCTTGAAGAAAGTCCCATGGAATTTTGGGAAAGATGAAGGATCAACATCAAACTGAAAGTAGTATACATACAAGCCAATCATGTATGATGATAAAGCATCTACTTTGAAGATGATCTTATTTATTTATTAATATAAGTATTAACTTATTAATGACATTTAATTATTTACATGATGCTATTTTTATAATATATAAATAACACATAGTTTTAAGCAAAGCTTTTAGAATCATGATGATACTTATGCTAACGAGATCTAAATTCTTAAAAAGTTTAAAACTAAAATAGTTTCCAATCGTGGGATTACTAAAAAGAGGATTAGTAAATCCAAAAAAATTGGTACATATGTTGCTTGCTCATTGGATGAGGATGATTGATCTCATGATCATTTGTGTGGAGACACTAAAACAAGTATGTAGGTGCTTATTGGAGAATAAGTTCACTGAACGTGACTCGCTATGGAATACATAATGGAGTTTTACTTGTCTGTCAATAGAAATTTCTAATGTGATTGTAGTACAAGTGATCCTTGAACTTGAGATCATCATAGTATCTTGTATGTAATGAATTATACTTTGACTTATTCCTTAAGACCCTTAGGGTATATCAAAGGGTATGCTTGGGTATAATAAGTTACATACGGAGATAATGAATGATCAATAAAGAATCTACCACTTCTAGTAAAAGAAGAGATATTTTTTTTGTGATTCATTAAATGACAACTCAGTAGTCCTTGGCCATGGCAGAATGAAATTAGAAAGGAGTTTCTAATTTGATTATTTGGAGATGTGCATTTTCTAATCGAAATATATATAATTAAATAAAATAAGACATGACAGTAATTATATGTCTTATATTTAATTGGGACATTGTATGGTGTAAGGATTGAATTGTACGGTAACTATTTACTCATAGGTTTTTTTTATGATTAATGTTAAAATCTATATTATCTAGAAAGTTGTTGATCGCTATGGAGGCTTATCCCTATTGTAGAATAAATATTATTTATTTAAATAGATTATTAGTTTAATTTATTTATTTAAATAAGATTAGAATTGTTCTAATTGAATTATTCACAACCGGTTTAATATGAAGAACCTAAAGGGTTACACCATAAAAGGAAGAATAATTATTTAAGAAGATAATGGCATAATCGTAATAATAGGTTAAGTGTAATTAATTTAATCTATGGTGATAAAATAAATAAATAGCTTAATATTTATTATTTAATATTTTATAAATATTAAATATAAATTAATAAGAGGAGTCTTATTAATATTATTACAATTATTATTATTATTTTAATTTTTAAAGGAGTTTAAGAAAAAATTTAATATTAGTAATCTCATTTTTTCCTAATAAGATTAGGAGGCAAATTAATTTAATGAATTTAATTAATTATTCCCAATGTGGTGGGAAGCCTTAATTATTTAAAGGAGTTTAATTAATTAAATGAAACCTCATGTCCAATAGGATTAGAAGGGTTGACCAATATCTATATAAAAGGAGTCTTATAATAGATATCAGTTGATGTAATACTAATTGTTGGGAGTACACCTTTTCTATAGTGGATAGAAACCTAGGGTTTAGCTAACCACACTCCTTCTTGATAATTCCTCTTCCTTGGTGGATCACCTCTAGAGGCAAAACGCTTAGGTGGCTAACATTGATCAAAGGAAGGAATCTAACCCGAAAATTCAAAGAGATCACGAAGAACAAAGAGTTTAACTCGTACCTATGGAAGCTTCGTTCTAAAAGGGTATGATTTCATAACTTCTTATTTATCGTTTTAAATTAATAATTTGCATAAAAGATGATCCGGGTAATAGTTTTGTAGAAATTTTTAAACTCTATTATATCATGCCTCCGCTTATTTTGTAATTTAATTGTGTCAAGATTTCGTACAAACCCAACAGTGGCATCAGAGCCAAACCTTTATGCAATTATTAATTATTTTGATTCCATATATGTTTGGGTATGTATTTAAAATAATTTATTGGGCACAATTTAGTTGTATAAAATTATTTCGGATGAATATATATATATATATATATATATATATATATATATATATATTCGCGAAACAGGTTTTTTTTATGCTGCTGGTATCCGAACTAAGTACGTTACTAAAAAAAGGTGCGAAAGTATTCTGATCACTTTAGAAAAGAAAGTGGCAGGATTCGTTTTTTTGTGATTATAATGTAATGTATATATATGTATATATATATAAGTTTTAAAAAGGAAGTGACCTTCTTTTTGAAATCCTGGCAGGTCATATATATATATATATATATATATATATATATATATATATATATTATATTCTTAATAATTTTATAATTAAAATAAAGAGTTTGTTTTAATCTTGAAATTGAATTTCATGCAATTTAAAATTGCTCATTAATTAATACTCATATATATATTGAATGATTTTAATTCATGAGATGAATATTTATTTATTGATGCATATGGTGATATGTATGAAAATAAATGGGATTGATTATAGGACTATTGACAAATGTGATTGATTTTATTTTAGTTGACTGCTTGAATGAATAGGTTTTATTAAATGGGGTCTGCGTACCTCGTCTTGTCTTATTTTTTTCGATGTAAATACTATCTCCCTCCTATGTATTTTCCCTTGACTACTGATCAAGGTTTCTATTTAATTTAAATAGTTTATGTAATAGAGATAGTTAGAATTATCTTGAAGAAATTAGAGACTAAGGAGCAAGGAGCGCTTGAAGACTCGTTTGTATGGAGCCCGAGTTTAAATTTAATAATTACGTTTAAATTTAAATTCTTGCACTCCTAGGTTTGACCTTTTGGTTCACTTGGTGGCTCTAGTGAACCAAACTAGAATAAAAGTCCATAATCAATCCGGGTAGAATATAGTATTCTATATGTGCATGCTAAGTATTATATATATTATATTTTATGCAAACATGTTTCGCATATTTAGTAAAATAACGCGTATTTTATATATATATGTGCTTGTGCGCTAAACAAGATGAGACAAATAACAACAAACCCCTCAAAGAAATTATATTAAGTCCAAAGCGTTCAATAATATGTGGAATATCGAACGTCACCTTTTAGCATGATAAATTAACAGAGTATTAAATAATTAATACGAGTTTGTTGTGCTATCCACAAGGAGAGTATTGCATATTTAAGATATTAATTTAATCACATTTGATGCTTATCAAGAAAATTGAACAATATTGTTTTGTTGTGCTATCCACAAGGACAAATATTTTTCTTTTTTAAATTTATGGAAGTGATAGGTTGGACTTAACTTAAATCATATGAGTTCGGATGTGCACACACTTGACCATTATGATTTAAGAGGCAAAATAAAAAGGAGTTACATGTTGATGTAATTAACAAAGAGTTGTCTACCTATTTATTTATATATCGTTTGTTGTGCTATCAACAAGGCTATATACATTCGAAATGAGATCCTTATTCTTACTAGCAAATCTTTAATTAGATGTTACCGAACTATATAAGTGAGGGTAATATAGTTTGAAGAAAATAGTGAGAGATACCAATTTAAAATAAGACCTATTTTATTTTGGTATATAAAATTAATTAAATGAATGTTTGCTAAAATATTATATTTTTATCTATAAAAATTTAAAATTATTGAAATCACTAATTTCACTGCGTAGCATACTTGATGCTAACAAACTGACCGAACCGAATTACACGGGCTGGTTAAGGAATCTGAGAATAGTTCTCAATGCTAAAAAGATTTTTTATGTCCTAAATTCACCTGTCCCTAGAACTGTTACAGAAATAGCCTCTGAGGAAGAGATTGTCACCATTGTAAATTGGCAAAATGATGTATCTTGGGCTCATTACATCATGCTTGCATCCATGAATAACGAACTTCAGCGTCAGCATGAAAATATGGATGCTCCTACTATATTGCTTCACCTCAAAGAGTTGTATGGTGAACAAAGTAGGACTGCTAGATATGAGATATCTAAGGAGCTCTTCCGATCTCGAATGATCGAGGGCATTGTCTTTGAGACTGATGTGCTAAAGGTGATCAATCTGATTGAACGCCTTGGACAACTTGGGTTCATCATGGATGGAGAGTTGAGTCAAGACTTAGTCTTGCAGTCACTCCTTGAGACCTTCTCGCAGATCATTGTAAATTTCCACATGAATAAGTTAGATGTCAGCTTGCCTGAATTACTTAACATGTTGAAAACTGTAGAAGGTCACTTCCCATCCAAGAAGAACCATGTCTTAATGGTGGATGATTCTTCCAAGAAAAGGAAGAAGCCTAAGGTATCTTCTGGAAAGAAGAAATCTAAGAAGGCTAAGGGCAAGGTGAACATGAAGGAACAAAAAAAACCTTATCTAGCAGGCAAAGGAATGTGCTTCCATTGCAACGAGCCGGGTCATGGGAAGAGGAACTGCAAGAAGTTTCTGGAAGAGAAGAAGCTTGGAGAAGCTTCGACTGCCAATCAAGGTTTGTTCATAATTGAAATTAATTTTTTAGAAAGTGAAAAATCTACTTGAGTATTGGATACCAACTGTGGTTCTCACATATGTAATACTGTGAAGGGACTGGTCAAAAGTAGAAAGCTGAACAAGGATGAGGTTGTTCTACGAGTGGGAAATGCAACAAAGGTTGCTGCATTAGCTGTTGGCACTTATTGTTTAGCACTTCCTATGGGCAAGTCCATTTATTTAAATAACTGTTGTTTTGTCTCGAATATCATTAGAAACATTATTTTTATTTTCGTATTAGATATGGATGGATTTGACATTATAATAAAGAACAACAGTTGTTCTATTTATAAAAGCAATGTTTTATATGGTATTGATAATTTACAAAATTGACTTTACATACTTGACTTGCATGAAAATATATTTCAAATATAACAAACTAAGAAAAGGAAAAGGGATTATGTTAATTATACCTATATGTGACACTGTAGACTCGGTAATATCAATGAAACAAGATTATCCAAGTTACATAAGGATGGGCTCTTAGAGCTATTTGATTATGAATCATATCTAAATTGTG
This sequence comes from Panax stipuleanatus, assembly GCA_020205555.1. Classification (NCBI taxonomy): domain Eukaryota; kingdom Viridiplantae; phylum Streptophyta; class Magnoliopsida; order Apiales; family Araliaceae; genus Panax; species Panax stipuleanatus. The sequence continues at coordinate 52,480,012 of CM035115.1, read as the reverse complement.
AATCTTGTCTCAGGGGTAAAATAACTAAATCTCCTTTTAGTGGAAAAGGAGAAAGAGTTACATTGTTGTTAGCGTTAGTTCACATCGACGTTTGTGGACCTATGACAACGAATGCATAGGGAGGGTATTCTTATTTTATTACTTTCACTAATGGTCACTCAAGATTTGGATATGTGTATTTAATGAAATATAAATTTGAATCATTTGAAAAGTTCAAAGAGTTCAAAAGTGAAGTAGAGAAACAAACGAACAAGAGCACTAAGATTATTCGATCAGATCGAGGTGGGGAGTACTTAAACGATGAGTTTCTCAATTGTCTAAAAGATAATGGTATAATCTCACAATGGACTCCACCAGGTACACCACAGTTAAATGGAGTATCTGAAAGGACAAATCGAACATTGTTGGATATGGTTCTTTCAGTAATGAGTTTTACCGATCTTCCAGTATCGTTCTGGGGTTATGCCCTAGAAGTGGCTGCATATCTACTAAATAAGGTCGCCTCGAAATCCGTCTCCAAGACTCCATATGAGTTGTTGACAGGGAGGAAATCTGGTCTTAAGCATGTTAAGATTTGGGGATGTCCAGCTTATGTGAAAAGGTTTTAAAATGATAAGCTTGGGATAAGATCTGATAAGTGCACGTTTGTGGGATATCCTAAAGAGAGTTTGAGATACTATTTCTACAATCCTACTGAGCAAAAGGTGTTTGTTACGAAACACGCTGCCTTCTTGAAAAATGAATTTATTCTTTAAGGGCTACTGGGAGGAAAATAGATCTTGAAGAAATTCAATAACCACAAACCACTACAGATTAATTGGATGAACCTTTTTGAGTAAAGACACCTTCTGTACAACACTTTATTCATAAATCTGGAGGAGTACCAAAAATACCTGAAAGGTATGGATTCGTCATAGAGGATGACGATGAGGTACACATTATGACTGATGATGATCCCTTGAATTACGAACAGGCTATGAGTAATAAAGACTCAGGAAAATAGTAGATGATCATAAAATCTAAAATGGATTTTTGAAGCAATGCTCAAGTCCATTTGGATTTTACTCTCGATTGCAGTTTATTATTATTAGATCTGGTAAAATGGATTTGGAGACGCCTGTTGGGTAAAATCTAGTTATGCACAACAAGCAAGTATACATGGTCAACAAGTAATAAAGTCAAAATAAAGTATCTTTCTCACGAGGAATTATTTAATAAAAAATCACCAAGGACTAACCCGTAACCAACTCAATCTTATTTAAACAGATGTGAATTAACAATATAGAATTAAACTACTACTAAATACCACTAGTTTAAGATAAGATTACGGAGATTTAAGATCACAACTTCATTTATTGATTCCCTTAAATTAATACACTACTTATCAATTATGTTCAGTATTCTGAATTATTAATCAAGAACACATAAATAAATATGACCATTTCTCAATGCATCATATTCAAATCAACTTAAATCCATATATGATAGAATTAAGAAGAACACCGTAATTAACTAATTAACTATATCTCTATGTGAATTATAATTAAAGAGGATTTCAAGAACAAGTTCTTTATCAGATTACATGTGGTGTAAAGGTATATCTATATCCTAAACACAAATCATGAATTCCAACGCCATGTAGAAAACACAATCACATGCTATTATGATCAGATCTAAATCTATAATCCGTCTCTCAAGTTCATATAGATTATCACAGTAATTGATAGCTTGGCAATTAAATAATTAATTCCAAATCACAATAGACAATCCCAACGATAGATCATAATAACTAAGAGAGAAGCATATTAAAATAAGCTGCGCAATAAGATCCATTGTAATCTTAAACAAAAGCTTTAGTTCATTATTATTAAATCAAAACCAAGAATCTATAATTGAATAAACATTAAAAGATAGAAATAAGAGTAAAGAAGAGAATAGAATCAGTTATCAGCAAATCTCATTCTCCTTCTTGCTCTTGCTCTTGCTCTTGCTCTTGATATTCAATGGCCTCCAAGTTGCTGCAATCTCCAATCCTATTCCAACTAGGGTTTGTATCAAATTTAATTAAAATATAATCTATGCTAATCTAATGAAATCTCCCTTAATCCATGTGTATTCTTCCCCTTTTATAGCCCTCTTATGATCCTTCCTCAAATCAACGCTCAGAATCCTTTCGTTTCGTCCAAATCATACTTGAATTAGGACATTTTTCTTCCCCAGCTTCGCCTACCCGCCCCAACGGGTCATTTAGCCTTGAAACACCAGCCCCAGCGGGTGTATGTACTGTCCGGCAGCCTCTAAACCCACCCCAGCACTTCATTTATACTAAGGAATCCCACCTATGCGGGTGTTGCTCCGCTACTGCAACATCCTTTGGTAAAATGAGCATAACTTTTGATCCATGAATAGTTATGGGGCCTGCTACCTGTCAAATCGAAGCTGTCACCGAGATCTACAACTTTCATACTTTGAGCATTGACAGATTCTAATTGGATCAAGGTTGAAATCGGCTCCAAGTGACTGCTATAAAAATTACAACTTTCAAACTCTGAGGTTTCAACTTTCGCTTGGTGAAAAGGTCATAACTCTTTCATATGAACTCCGATTGGGATTATTCAGGATGTTCCAAAAAGCTAAGGAATAGCTCTACAATAAAATCCAAGTCCCAATCCAAGACCATGAATCCAACTTAGCTCCATTTTTCATTTTTTGACCCCTTGAAGTCATTTCCTACAACACAAACACAAAACAAGTAAAAGAACACTAAAAATACTCAAAGTTAACAAAGAAATAAGCCTTAACGGTGTCCAATTCGTAGGTATAAAACTCACTCATCAAATACCCCCAAACTCAAGACTTTGCTTGTCCTCAAGCAAAAACACACTATAACTAACAATAAACAAAATAAACTAACTATATGAATGCATATTGATGATCTACTTCCTAATATGCCTACAAATCCATATGATGTCTAGCAATGGCCTCAAAGATAACAATATGATACTCACACAATATATCCATAACTTAACCAATCAGTCAATTCAAACTTGTCATTACCCATGGCGTGCGTGTGTGCTCGTTAACCATTCTAACCAACCATAGTTTAAGATAATCTCATAACAAACTTAGAGGGAAAATTTCAGTTCCAATTCAAGTATCTCTGCAAACATGACAATTCCAGTTAAACCTATGCAATTACCAAGTCCAGGGTTCACTTCGAGGTTTATTTCTACTATTATTCTTCACCACGAGTGTGTTTTACGCTCCATCCCGAGTGTACAACTGACTGTGCAATGTCTGATTCTCTTAGGCTTTTCAATGCCACCCATGTAGCGAACTTTTGACCAACGACTCCCAAACCAGATTGTTTTAGGGCGCTAGGTGTAAAAACATCCCTTAGGGCTTACTTGTTCGAGTAACAAAGGCCACATAATCAAACTAGTCAATGTGTTTATTCATACTCTTTTTTCTTCTTTTCTAGATTTTTTTCTTTCTTTTTCATCATGTTTCATATATATATACCTCATAGATTCCCCCAAACTCAAGCTTTTGTCGTACTTTTAACTTTTACTGCCAGTTCATTGCTTTCCTTAAATTTTAACCAAGAAGTTCCCTCTAGAAATAATTTATGAAACCCTTGAACCAAGTTGATTAAAACATTTAAACTAACCAGTTACATAAGTTTCAGACAGGCTCAAATTTTCCTCATAATTAAAACTCAAACTCATCATCAATCATCATATCGTTCAAGTTAATCATGCAATACCAATCTTATCATAGGCCGAGCTAAATTCATACCAATCCATTTCTTAGATTCATGCAAACAATCTATATGCAAACACTAAATGCAACAAGAAAATATTTTTGTGATTTTAAAATTTTTTAAGTGAAATATGCCTACAATAATGCAAAAACAACTAATCAATGCATTTTATGTGAACTAAACAATTATGCAATGCAATATGATCCACCCCCAAACTCAAAGTGAACAATGTCCTCATTGTTTAAATGGAAAGAATTAAAACTAAGAACTTCCCTGAATGGTCAAGTGTAGTGCTCGACCTCTGCATCTTTGATGTCTAGTGGTGGATAAATCGACAACGGCTAAGGCTCGGGAATGATTTGGAGCGATATGGAAAATCCGTGCTTATGAATCCTATTAGGTTATGGATTGATGAGGGGAATACTTTGTTATCTACACTTTGAACCCCCTTATGCATGCCATAATGAGATATAAAATTGATTAGAGTAGCACTTTGGATCATAGGAGAAATTATTTCCTATTAATAAAACAAATAAATTATGAAAAATTCCTAGGTTGCCTCCCAGTTAGCGCTTTATTTATAGTCTTTCAGCCTGACTTTATCTGGTCAACGCTATCCAATTCCTTTTCAATAATTTAGGAACCCTCTATCCACCAGTAGCAAATTATCCTTTGGGAGGTTCCCACAAGGGATGGCCAGTGCATCAAAGTCACCTAGCATGCTCGTATTAGGTATGATATCATTCAAGAACGTCCAACAGTTAGGTGTTTCCTCCATTGTGTATGTGATCACATTGGGACATGAAAGCTTGTCAAACACAATGGGCTCTTCGTATATCTTCTCTTTCTCATCCCACCATGGCTCCAAAGTTGCACTCGCTCTTACGTCATAAAGGGCTTCGCCGATGACATGACTACCAAGTAGGCATGATTTTGCAAATTTAACTGAATCCTTGATCTTTGGTGGAAAAGGCACTTGGGGAACTAGCAGAATCGGTTCGTCTTCTTTGGAATGCACATTTAGATCTTCGTCGACCTCCATTTCATTATCCTCATTTGTCTCCTCTATTTCGATATCTTGTTGCTCATCCAGTAGCAGATTTGATTCTGGCACTCCATCAGTTTCGGAATTCTTATCATAAATCCAAGTGTTTGGAGGATGGTTGTTTAAAGCTCTGGTCATATGCTCTATCTGATTCTCAAGATTTTGAATTGACCTCTCTTGATTAATCATACTCTCCTCATTCGACTCTATGAACTTGGACCACAATTCTGCCAGGCTTGAGTTATCTGTGCTAGTTTCGGACTCCATGTGAGGACCATTAGTTGAGGCATTGATGAGTTGTTCTATATGAATATTAATATTTTGGCTCGATATTTCTAGACTCATCTTCCTCTTCTCTTGGTCTGCTATGATCTTAGATATGAATTCCTCCAGATTTGACTTTTCTTCTTGTGGTAATGGAGGTGGACATGAGAATTCTAGTGTGTATATTGGATTTGGAGCGTAATATTGGTCTTCCTAATTTTAGCTCTATGGAGAATCCGGGTGATACCCCCAATCTTGGTGATAGTTAGGATACGCATAGTTGTTGAGGTAATCACCACTATATTGTACAAGTCCAAAACTGACGGTGCATTGATGACTCGGATGATTGCCAGCACAATAGTTACAAACTATTGCTACCTTTCGAATATGTTGGGCATCAAGAACATCCAACTTACTCGAAAGTGTCTCAATCTGTGCTGACTATACAGAAAGTGCAATAAGTCTATCAATCATTGTTTCCTTTGGATGAGTCATACTCAAATATAGCCATTGATAATTGAATCCTGCCATGGTACCTGAGAACTGAGTAAAATAGGAAGAGAAGTACTAAAAAAAAATTGTTTAAATTAAGACTAATGTGGTTGAAATTAGTATTGACAAATAATTATTAAAATAATTCCTTGGCAACGGCGCCAAAAACTATGCCCTTCCTCAAGTTTACATTATTAGAGGAGAATATTTGTATGATACAGCCAGATGGATTTATTTCAATGGTTAAAGCAAATCATGTATATGAGCTACAACGATTTATTTATGGATTGAAGCAACCTTCTTATAGATGGAACATCCGTTTTGATGAGACAATCAAAAAGTTTGATTTTATCAAAAATAAGGATGAACCATGTGTGTACAAGAAGGTTAGTGGGAGCGCTATTTCATTCCTTGTATTATATGTTGATGATATATTGCTGATAGGGAATGACATTATATGCTACAATCGATTAAAATAAAGTTGTCTAAACATTCCTCCATGAATGATTTGGGTAGAACATCCTACATTGGGGATATAAATCTGTATATATTGATTTAAAAGGATGTTCGACTTAACCCAAGGAACGTATATTCATTAGATGCTAAAGACGTTTAGCATGGCAAACTCCAAAAAGTGTCTCGTGATGATGAGCCATGGAGTGTATCTCTCTAAAATTATCCTCAATAAAAGATATATTGCATGAGTTACTATCATGTATGCAATGAAATATACGAGACTTAATGTTGATCAGTCAGATTCTAGAGAAGATCACTGTAGAACAGTGACAAACATCCTAAAGTACTTAACTGACACTAAAGATGTCATCATGACACATGATGGATCTGAATTAAACTAGATAACTAGACAGACTAGTGTTTTCAGACTAACCAAGACGACAGCAAATCTACTATAGGGTAAGTCACTATCTTGAAAGTGGTGCAGTGAATTGGAAAGGTTCCAAACAGCAAAATGTTGCTGGTTTAGTGACAAAGACAAAGTATATAACTGTAAGTGAAGTTGCAAGTTGATGTTTCAGATGAAAACCTCATTAAAGAACTAGGAATAGTTTCTAAATCTCATCTTAAATCCAAACATGTGTAGCGGCACTTTGATTAAAGAAATCATTGAAAGAAGAGACGTTACCTTAGAGCGTATAGATTCTCAAGACAACATTGCAGATCCATTTACTAAAGTTTTAACACAACAACAGTTTGATCGTCGCTTAGAAAAGATGGTATGAGATACCATGGCGATTGGCTTTAGTGTAAGTGGAAGATTGAAAGTAGTATGCATACAAGCCAATCATGTATAATGATAAAGCATCTACTTTGGAGACAATCTTATTTATTTATTAATAAAAGTATTAACTTGTTAAAGGCATTTAATTATTTACATAATGCTATTTTTATAATATGTAAATAACCCATAGTTTTAAACAATGCTTTTAGAATCATGATGATGATCATGTTAATGAGATCTAAATTCGTAGAAAGTTTAAAACTAAAACAGTTCTCAATGGTGGGATTACTAAAAAGGGGATTAGTAAATCCGGATAGATTGGTACATATGTTGCTTGCTCATTGGATGATGATGATTGATCTCATGATCATTTGTATGGAGACACTAAAGCAAATATATAGGTGTTTATTAGAGAATAAGTTCACTAAACGTGACTCGCTATGGAATACCTAATGGAGTTTTACTTGTATGTCAATAGGAATTCTTAATGTGATAGTAGTACAAGTGATCCTTGGACTTGAGATCATCATAGTATCTTGTATGTAATGAATTAAACTTTGACTTATTTCTTAAGACCCTTAGGATATATGAAAGGGTATGGTTAGGTATAATAAGTTATATATGGAGATAATGAATGATCAATAAAGAATCTACCTCTTCTAGTAAAAGAAGAGATATGTCCTATGTGATTCGTTAAATGACAACCCAGTAGTTCTTGGCCAAGGTAGGATGAAATTAGAAAGGAGTTTTTAATTTGCTTTATTTAGAGTTGTGCGTTTTCTAATCGAAATACATATAATTAAAGAAAATCAGACTTGACAATAATTTCATGTCTTATATTTAATTGGGACATTGTATGGTAGAAGGATTGAATTGTACGGTAGCTATTTACTCACATGTTCTTTTATGATTAATGTTGAAATTTATATTATCTAGAAAATCGTTGATCGCTAGGGAGTCTTATCCCTATTGTAGAATAAATATTATTTATTTAAATAGATTATTAGTTTAATTTATTTATTTAAATAAGATTATAATTGTTCTAATTAATTTATTCACAACCGGTTTAATATGGAGATCCTAAAGGGTCACACCATAAAAAAAAGAATAATTATTTAAGAAGGTAATGGCATAATCCTAATAATACATTAAGTGTAGTTAATTTTAATCTATGGTGATAGAATAAATTAAATAGCTTAAAGTTTATTATTAAATATTCTTGAAATACTAAATATAAATTAATAAGAGGAATCTTATTAATATTATTATAATTATTATAATTATTTTAATTTTTACAGGAGTTTAGGAATTAATTTAATATTAGTACTCTCATTTATTCCTAATAAGATTAGGAGGTAAATTAATTAAATGAATTTAATTAATTATTCCCAATGTGGTGGGAAGCCTAAATTAATTAAAGAAGTTTAATTAATTAAAAAATTCCCATGTCTAATAGGATTAGAAGGGTTAACCAATATCTATATATAAGAGGAGTCTTATAATAGATATCAGTTGATGCAATTCCAATTGTTGGATAGTACTTCTTTTCTATAGTGGATAGAAACTTAGGGTTCAGCCAACCACCCTCTTTCTTGATAATTCCTCTTCCTTGGTGGCTCACCTCTAGAGGCCAACACTTGGGTGGCTAACATTGATCAAAGGAAGGAATCTAACCCGAAAATTCAGGGAGATGGCGAAGAAAAAGGAGTTGAACCCGTACTTGTGGAAGCTTTGTTCTACAAGGGTATGATTCCATAACTTCTTATTTATCGTTTTAAATTAATAATTTGCATAAAGGATTATCTGGGTAATGTTTTTGTAAAATTTTTAAACTCTGATATATCATGCTTCCGCTTATTTTGCAATTTGATTGCGTCACGATTTCTTACAAACCCAACACAAACCACATTGATATTATGTCAAAAGAAAACCCGTTGTACCTGCCTCAGCGAATAGTCAACTCAGTCATTAAAGCCAAGGGAAGGGTATCTGAGGAGAAAATTAAAGAATTCCTCAGCAAGATGAGGCATAATGAAGTCAAAGTGGTGCAAAGCTTAAAAGAGGCACCCCGACAGATATCCATTTTAGATTTGGTCTTATCTTCGAAGGATCATCGTAAGATTCTAGTGAAAGTACTGGAAGAAGCACATCTGCCGAAGGCGGTAGATACTGAGAAGTTTCATCACATGATAGAGCACATTTTTAACAGTAATGTGATATCTTTCACTGACGATAACATACCCACAGAAGGGACTTGTCATTGCAAGTCATTGCACATAGCAGTGATGTCCTCAGGATATGTGGTAGGAGGTGTGCTGATAGATGGATGATCATCCCTAAACATCTGTCCCTACGACACATTGGAGAGAATAAAGATTAATTCAAACCAAATCCGGACTAGTCATATAGTCATCCGGGCTTTCGATGGATCCTTGGGTTTGTGCCATGGAAAAAGGTTAGGGAAATGTCAACAAGGAATTAGAATTCCAGTTCAAATCCCTAGCCAGACAGGGAAGGCTGGATTAGGCTATTCCTCTTGATCAAACCACCGGAACCCGTACAAGCACCCATCGGTTCCTGCCTCCACCATCCTGCTACCAAACCTCACTGATACAGGGTTTGTGAAATCATTGAAGAAGATTCATGGTGGTATGTCAGGGATGCTGATTCCTCACGTCAAGTCGTATAGTGAAAGAGAAGTCCCGAAGACTGGTAAGGAAAGCAAAAAAGGGAAGGAAAAGTTCCTGCAGAGAGGATGAGACCCGTTTGCAAAAATGTATTTTGTGGTGCACACTGAGGGTATGAACAACAATATCCCAGATGATGACTATTCAGAAGATCAAGTCCTAATCCCTCGCATTAACAGGGATAAGGAGAGCAGTTCAAAGAAAAGCACTGGCCCTGATATGAATGATGTCTTAGTCATAATCAAAGAGGAGACAGACGACAACAACTCTTTTATCCTCCCTATTCATGAGGACTTGACACTAGACAATTGGAGCAGCACTCCATGCATCAATCAAAAAGGGTAAAAGGATGAAAAGTCCATCTGCCCTGAAGCGTGGTTTTATTTACTGCTTATTTTTGTTGCATAACAATTGTTAGGTTTGTAAGATTCATGGATACAAACAAATTGCATAAAATAAGCGGAAGCATGGTAAATCAGAGTTTTAAAATTTTATAAATCATATACCTGGATCATTCTTTATTCACAATTATTAATTAAACAAAAAAATAGAGATTAGTATTCATATCCTTGAAGATTCTAGCTTCCTCAGGTACGAGTTCAACTCCAAATCTTTTTCGCGTTCTATTTGAATCCACCTAGTTGATTTTCTCATTTTATCAACGTTAGCCACCCAAGTATTTGGCCTCTAGAGATAATCCACCAAGAAAGAATAAGAATTCAAGAAGAAGGGTGTTTGGTTAAACCTTATTTTACTTCTCTCTAGAAAAAAAGTGCTCTCCGAACTCTTGGATTTAAAATGTCTAACCTTGTTCCATAATAAGACTTTCTTATTTATAGATGTAAATAACCCTCCTTACAATTTAGGATTAGGGTTTTATATTAATTAATTAAACTCCTTTAATTAATTAGGCTTCCCAATCCTATTGGAAATAATTAAACTCTTTTAATTAATTAGCATCCTAATCTTATTAGGAATATCTATGAGAGAGAGAGAAAGAGTATATTATTAATTAATTTTCAAACTCTTTTAAGAATTAAATAATAATAATAATAATAATAATAATAAGACTTCTCTTATTAATTTATATATAATATTTCTAAAATATTAAATAAAAAATATTAAGCTATTTAATTTATTCTATCACCATAGATTAAATTAAATATACTTAAGTTCTTATTATGATTATGCCATTTGCTTCTTTAATAAATATTCTTCATTTTTTTGTGACCCTTTAGGTTCTCCATATTAAACCGGTTGTGAATAAATCAATTAGAACAATTCTAATCTTATTTAAATAAATAAATTAAACTAATAATTTATTTAAATAAATAATATTTATTCTATAATAAGGATAAGCCTCCTTATTGATCAACGACTTTCCAGATAATATAGATTTTAAAATTAATCATAAAAGAAACTGTGAGTAAATAGTTATCGTACAACTCAATCCTTCCACCATACAATGTCCCAATTAAATATATGACATGGAATTACTGTAAAGTCTTATTTTATTTAATTATATTTATTTCGATCAGAAAATGCACAACTCCACATAATGCAAATGAGAAACTACTTTCTAATTTCATTTCACCTTGGCCAAGGATTCCTGGGTTGTCATTTAACGAATCACATAAGACATATCTCTTCTTTTACTAGAAGCGGTAGATTCTTTATTGATCATTCATTAACTCCATATATAACTTATTACACCCAAGCATACCCTTTGATATACCCTAAGGGTCTTAAGGAATAAGTCAAAGTATAATTCATTATACACAAGATACTATGATGATCTCAAGTCCGAGGATCACTTGTACTACTATCACGTTAGGAATTTCTATTGACAGGTGAGTAAAACACCAGTAGGTATTCCTTAGTGAGTCACGTTCCGTGTACTTATTCTCCAATAAGCACCTACATACTTGCTTTAGTGTCTCCACACAAATGATCATGAGATCAATCATACTCATCCAATGAGTGAGCAACGTATGTACCAATCTATCCGGATTCACTAATCCCCTTTTACGATTGGGAACTATTTTAGTTTTAAGTTGTCTAAGAATTTAGATCTCATTAGCATGATCATCATCATTATTTTAAAAGTATTGCTTAAAACTATGGGTTTATTATATATTTTAAAAACAACATCATATAGATAATTAAATGCATTTAATTAAATAATTCTTTTATTAATAAATGAATAAAATTATTACAAAGTAAATGATTTATCATCAAACATGATTGGCTTGTGTACATACTACTTTCAACAACAACAGTTACCTTTGTCATGTTTCTTGCTAAATGCTTTGTATGATCAAACATTTTCATATATTAAAGTGAAAGCATTTTGTTATCAGGACTCCCGAGTTGGATTTGTTTGGCCCTACTGATGAGATGCCAAATTTTCACAATGACTATAACTTTGATATAGAACTGGACTTCGACTTGATGGAGATTGATCAAGAGGAGATAGATGACTATGAGGTGCTCGAGGAGATAAAAGAATGGGTCGAAGATAAACCCAAACCAAACCTCGACCAAACCATCACTGTCAATATCGAAACCATAGAAAACCTTAGAGAAATCTAGATAGGAATGGACCTTACCCAAAACCAAAGAGCAGACCTGATTGAACTCTTCACTCAGTTCCAAGATGTGTTTGTATGGTCACATTAAGACATTATTGGTTTGTCTACTGACATTTTCATTCATCGAGTTCCAAGACAGGTGCTTCGGTCAACTGCTTCTTGATGGAAAGGAAGGCTTTTTGACAATCTTCATTCCATTTCATGGAGGAATTCTTCCTTAACAGTTTAAAGATGGGTTCACACATTGCTGTGAGTTGGGAAATGAACCTGCTTATGAAATTAATTCTACCCAAATCGCCGTATTTTATTCTCTATTTGGGGCACGGGTATCTTAGTGATGGCTTTAATCTTGGTGGGATCCAGTTCAATGCCTCTGTTGCTCACTAGAAATCCCAACAACTTGCCTGATTTGACACCAAAAGCACATTTGACTGGGTTCAACTTTAGGTTGTACTTGCGCAACTTGTTGAAAAGATTCTTGAGATTGTTGATATTGTCATCCTCCTTCCGGGATTTGACGAGGATGTCATCAACATAAACCACTATCTGTGTTTGCATCATGTCGTGAAAAAGGGCCATCATGGCTCGCTGATATGTAGTACCGGCATTGATAAGGCCGAAAGACAAACGTCTATAACAGAAGGTTCCCCAAGGAGTGATGAAGTCTATTTTCTCCCTATCCTCTTCAGCCACCATGATTTGATGGTATCCAACAAAGAAATCCACAAAAGAATACATGTCATACTGTGCCATATTGTCTATTTCTCAAAAAACGCACAGAAATCAGACAGGATAAAAGCGACAAAAAATACTGTTATGGACTTTTCATTCGTTTAACTACCGTTAGGGGAAAACGTGAAGGAAAATGCTTAAAGTCAAAAAGTGTTTTTTCTGTTTTTCAAAGTACGAAGAATGCGTAAAAGATAGTCGGTAGAAGAAAGCCGAAATATTCAAAAATATTTTAATTCTGATAAATGCATAAAAATGGTTAAGTGTAATAATAACGATTATTGTACATAACAAATACGAGAATAATACTAGTTATTATACGAGGACAATATGAGAATAAATACGACGTATAATACAAATTTTATACGAAGTAAATATACTTAATTTGAAGTAAAATCAAGAATTAAACTCGTGGATCGAACCGGTGGGTTAACGGATGGGTTAAACCCATAGGGTAACCCATGGGGAAACCCATGAGCACATGGTAGCACATGGTGGCCATGTGCTAGCACATGCTAGCATATGGGAGGACATGGTTTGCAAGTTTGGGAGATGGGCTTAAGGAGGTTTGCCTTAATGACCATGTTACCCTTGGTCTTGCAAATCCTATAAAAGGAAAGGTTGGTGGTTCATTTGTGGGTTTGCAAAAACACCAACCAATATGGAGAGAGAAGAGAAGAGAAGAAAAGTGGGGGAGCTTATGTCAAGCAATCCAAGAAGCAAGGAAGTTATGTAGTTCTTTTGTCAAGAATAAAGGCATGAATTCAACAACACTTAAAAGGTATACGCTTTAACCTTAAGATTTCATCTTTCTTTCAATCCTTGAATTGATAGAGAAGTGAGAATTAATAGAGCATGAATTATAAGAGATGATAGGATGGATGTTAGTGAACTTTAAAGCACTAATAACCAAGAACAAGTAAAACATAATGAAATGGTTAAGCATTTAATGAAGAAATGAGTTAAAACCATAATGAAATGGTTAATTAACTAAATAAAGAAAATCATTAAAACTTAGATGTTTATGATTGTTAGAATCATAGATGAATGACCAATGGAATGATTCCATTTGGTTTGAAGTAAAAATATAGAGTAACGAAGATTCGACAAAAGTTACGTGAATAGACGTTAATCGTCAAATCGTAAATTTTCCCAGAATAAAAGTCAAAAGTCGACGTTTGATTCAAAAACGTTGGTTTTTGATTACATAACTTGTAATTAGGTAAATAAGACTTGCGAGAGCAAGAACGAACGAATTCATAGTTAAAACGAAGAGTTGATCGTCGAACGTTCACGAATGTTTAACGAACGCGTAAAAATGGGCAAAATGGTGAATTTTTTGTCAACGGATTCAAAAATGAATTCCGACTGGATGGAATTATAGAATATCGGATATGTGAACTATTGGCTTTGGAACGAGCCAATTCCGAGTTATAACGATCGCGTTATGAGCCCGGGAATTTCATAAATTGAAAAACTTGGAAAACATTTCAATGGAACAGGGTTGGCATGGTAGCGCCGCCCAATCCTTTGTAGCTGGCGCCGCAGTGCCAGACCAGGGATCCGGGTACTACAAGCCAGCGCTGCAGCGCCGGATTTAACCATTAGGGTGGCGTCGCTTCGCCCTTAAGGAAAGAAATACAAACATAGTTATTTGTTAAGTCAACTTTTTACATGGTAATTGAGGGGCAAGTAAATAATTAATATTCATGAAGAGAGAAACATTAAATAACAGGTTTAAAGATGGTTTAGAAAATTAAATGTTGAATAAATGTATTTAAATTTAAAACTCAAAATCCAAAAACGTGAACCGGGGATCATAGTCGAGTTTGATGCGCACTTCAAGGTTACATGATATGTAATAGAGGTGTGGTATACGAGAATATTAAGAAATGTAGTTAAAACTTATGTAATTTCTATACAAAGTCCGATAACGGAAATTCGATGGAAAAGTGTGCGACCTAGCGAACCGTCACTGGATGTAGAGTGTGTAGGGATTACCAAAAGCTTAACAAAGCAACAAGAAAAGATCACTTCCCTCTTCCATTTATTAATCAAATTTTGGATAGATTGGCATGTCACGAGTACTATTTCCTTCTAGATGGATACTCTGGGTATAATCAGATAGTCATTGCTCAGGAATATCAAGAAAAGACAACTTTCACTTGTCCCTACAGTACATTTGCTTTCAAAAGGATGTCATTTGGTCTATGCAATGCATCAGATACATTTCAAATGTGCATGATGGCCATCTTCTCCAATATGGTGGAACATAATGTACAGGTCTTAATGGACAATTTCTCGATTTTTGGGGATTCATTTAACAGTTGTTTGGAGAACTTGGTCATGGTATTGAAACGCTGTGTAGATACGAACTTGCTGCTCAACTGGGAGAAATGCCATATCATGGTACAAGAAGGGATCATTCTTGGGCACAAGTTTTTAGACAAGGGGTTGGAGGTCGACAAGGCAAAATTGGACACAATATAGAATTTACCGCCACCAATTTCAGTAAAGATGGTTCGCAGTTTTCTTGGACATGCAGGGTTCTACTGTCGATTTATAAAGGACTTCTCCAAGATTATAAAGCCTTTATACATTTTGTTGGAGAAGGTTGTTCCTTTTAAATTTGACGAGGATTATTTGGCATCATTTGAGCATCTGAACAAAAAGTTGACAACAACACCTATCATCATGGCTCCAGATTGGTCATTACCATTTGAATTGATGTGTGATGCTAGTGACTCTGCAGTAAGGGTTGTTTTGGGGCTGCATAAGGAGAAGATGTTTTATGTCATTTATTATGCTAGCAAGACTTTAACGGATGCACAACTCAACTACACAACTACTAAGAAAGAGTTACTAGTTGTGGTGTATGCCTTCGACAAGTTTCGCTCATACTTGATTGGAACAAAAGTAGTGGTGTTACAGATCATGCTGCCATACATTATTTAATTTCTAAAATGGATGCCAAACCTAAATTGATTCGATGGATTCTACTCCTATAGGAGTTTGATTAGAAATTAGGGATATAAAGGGTACCTAGAATCAGGTAGCGGACCACTTGTTAAGATTAGAGAATCCATGGCAAGACAAGAATGATAAAGTTTTGATTAATGAGTCTTTCCCGGATTAACAACCTTTTATGGTCCAAGGCGAAATCATATAGTTTGCTGACTTTGCAAACTACTTGGTTAGCAACATCCTCCCCCCAGATTTGTCAATGCCTCAAAAAAAGAAATTCATGTATGATGTTAAATGGTATATGTGGGATGAACCATATCTCTTCAAGCAATATGCAGACAGAATGATCAGACGATGTATCCCTCACAGTGAAATAGAAAACATATTACATTTATCGGTGTATGGGAGACATTATGGAGCTAAGATGACAGCTGCTAAGGTTTTACAAGCTGGATTTTATTGGCCCACTCTATTCAAAGACGCTTACCAATTTGTTCAAAAGTGTGATAGATGCCAAAGGGTGGGCAACATCTTAAAGAGAAATGAAATGCCTCTAAACATGATTCTGGAAATAGAAATTTTTGATGTTTGGAATATTAATTTTAAGGGACCATTTATCTCCTCTTGTGGAAATCTGTACATTTTGTTGGCGGTTGGTTATGTCTCCAAGTGGGATGAGGTGGTAGCTTTGCCGACAAATGACGCCAAGGTAGTCTTGAAGTTTGTATAGAAAAACATCTTCACTAGGTTTGGGACACCTAGGGCGATCATTAGTGATGAAGGCAGTCACTTCTGTAATAGGTAGTTCATAGCTCTTTTAACAAAATATAGGGTGAATCACTGAATTGCTAGCCTATCATCCCCACACAAATGGCCAAGTTGAAGTCTCCAATAGAGAGGTTAAGCGAATTTTGGAGAAAATTATCAGCCCCACTCGGAAGGATTAGTCTTTAAAGCTGGATGATACTGTTTGGTCCTATAGGACGGTATACAAGACACCTATTGGGATGTCCCCGTATCAATTGGTCTACGGATAATCTTGCCATCTTCCCATGGAATTGGAGCATAAAGCGTTATGGGCCATCAGGAAGTTAAATTTTGATCTCAAAGATGCAGGGGAGAAGAGACTTCTCCAACTAAACGAGCTTGATGAATTTAGACTTAAAGCTTATGAGAACTCAAAATTATACAAAAGAGAAAGTGAAAAGATGGCATGATCAGAAAATCATTGACATAAAATTTGAGCCAGGACAAGCCGTTTTGTTGTTTAACTAAAGACTTCGTCTCTTTCCGGGGAAGCTAAAATCTCGATGGTCAGGACCGTTCACGGTGAAAACCATATACCCTCACGATGTTGTGGAAATAGTAGGCCAAGATCCGAATAAGCCATTCAAAGTCAACGACCAGCATTTAAAACATTATTGGGTTGGCGAGGTCGACCGCCAAATAGCCTCAATATCCCTTGTCACTCTATGATTGAGCCCCAAGATAGTCAAGCTAAACGACTATAAGTAAGTGTTAGATGGGAGGCAGTACATCCACTCTTTTCTCCCCCTCATGTTTAATTTTTGTTACATATTCTATCATTCTCCCCCCCTCATGTTTAATTCTTGATACTCTAAGTTTTAGTCCATTTTTGATACAGTTTAGTAGATTTCAATATTATATTTTTTTAGTAAAATACAGTAAGTTTGAATAGTGCATTTTTGATTGAGTGGAATAAAGTTTGATGTTTCATCTTTGGTTCCCTTTTTATAGGTAAAGGTTCAAGTATTCAAGTTGCTGCAGAAATTTAAGTGCTGCAGAATTCTGCAGTTCTAGGTGCAGGGCAGTGCAGCGCGCCAAAGAATAAGGCAAACAGAGCGAGCTCGCGCTCTTGTTCAGATCAAAAAATGGAGTTCAGGCAACAGCACACGCACACCCTTATATGCCTAATGAACAGCGCACCAGTGCCTCAATCTACTGACAGTTTTTAAAAACCCACAAGGATCGACACTGCTGCATTCTAATTCTTTTTCAAATTCAACCAAGTCTCTCACTCTCAGAATAAGACCTAACATATTCCACTACTTCCATCAAAACTAACCAAATCAAACTCACTTCCCCACTTCCATCTTCATCTCTACAATCCCACAAATTCTCTTTCCACTATCTCCTAAATCCTAATTCTCAGCCACATACAAACCCATTATTCCCCACCACATCTGAACCACCTCTTACACCAAATTCCCTTCACCTACAACTCAGCCTTTCTTCCAATTTCCTATATATACCCTAATCAAACTACTCTACATATACCATCCTTGATCAATAGCAAAAAAATGAGAAGTTAGGGTTTTAATAGACCTGCTCACCATCTATTTGGCAGAAGTTAGGGTTATGAAAATCATGGCTCCAAAACGGGTTCGAACTTAATCCTCTTCATCATCCAGCGGCAGCGATCATAATGGTGAAGGTAGTAGCCGAGATGTGGTGGACGCTTCAAAATTTGTTAACCTGTTAACCCAACAACATTATTTGGATGTTCTTGTGGCTAAGACGTTTGTATTGGAGAAGGGGCTAAAACCTAGTATGGAGGATGGGAAGCTTTGGAATATGATTAGAGAGCGTGGATGGGTTCTAGTGGTGAGTGCTCTACTGGCGGCACCAATGGCTATTGTTTGTGAATTTTATGCCAACGTAAGGGAAACACATAATGGAATTTCATTTGTTCATGGCAAGCAAGTGAGCTACTTAATTCAAGTTATCAATGATATATTTCACCTATTTCCTCCTCCGGCCGATACTATAAACTAGGTGGAATCCCAGCGCTTTGAGACTGATTTGGACAAGTTGGTGAGAGACATACGCAAGACAGGAACCACATGAGCTACCAAGCCAGGCACCAATAGGAAGACTCATTTCTCACACACTGCTTTCAATTGGTATGCGAAGGCGTGGAATAATTTCATATATGCCAATTTGATGCCCACTCGCCATCAACATGATGTCATCAAAGATAGGGCAATTATTCTTTATGGGATCGTCATTGGGAAATTTATTCATGTGGGACATCTTATTCACCAGTCCATGATAAGATACATGCGAGGAGGTACCACAAGGGGAATTCCACATGCATCCATAGTGACCCAACATTGTGTCCAGGAAGGTGTTGAATGGAACAATGAGACATTGCAGATGCCAATGAAGGACATTGACCACGCAGCCATAAAGAAATATGCAGTTTGGGTTGGTAGTAAGTCTCATCCTAGGGGCCTTGGTTTTATTCTTCCAGAAAAAGAAGAAAGTGAAGAAGAAGAAAAAGAAGAAGCTCCAGCTCTAGCCTCATAGGCAATAGGGCCACGTCCTAACTACATTGCCAATCATAATTGTTAGATCTGGCATTTACAGTCTAGGTTAGATGCCATGCACATGAATTTTTAGGCATATGCATATGGTTTATCTGGAGCATTGGCTCAAGTATTTGCTTAGCAGGGAGTGCTTGTGGAGTTTCTTGCTAATGGTTCGGCTATTCCTTATCCACCATCAAATACACCACCCGAGAAGAGGCAGGTGGGAATGACGATGCCACTTAGGGGAGTTTCCTTACCCTTTACATTCCAATGAGGACATTGCTATTTTTAAGTTTGGGGGTTTTTGGTATCATTAGTAGTAGTTAGTAGTTGCATTTCGTTTAGTTTAGTTGCATATCATGTTAGTGGCATTTTAGTTTAAATTCATATCTCATAGTTTCATTTTAGTTTCTTTTAGCATATTTAATTTAGTATGTCCCCTCATTTTTTTTAAATTTCAAAAAATAAAATAAAATAAAAATAAAAATAAAAACACAAAAATTCTGTATTTAGATTAGTTAATCGCATTGCATGAATCCAGTTTTAGTTGGTTTGAGTTCCATTTGGCCTGTGATGAGATTGGAATTGTATAACTGTTGAGCATTGTTGATAACTTAGTCTTTGTCATATTATCATTACATGATGTAAATCTTTGTCTGTCGATTTTGATGTAACCGGATAGCACGGTATAGTTTTATTTATGCTTGATTGGTTTAAATGGTCACATAATTATCTTTTGGTGGGGTTTTTTTTAATGATAGAGATTTTGTAGACAGTTAGCAATGAACAAGATGATGCAAAAACTTAAGTTTGGGGGAAAACAGGGGTTATGCTTGCTTATAAAAAAGAAGAGAAAAAAAATGTGAAAATGAAAAGAAAAGAATGATGTTGAATAAACACTTTGGCTAGTTTAGTTTTGTTGCCTTTGACACTCGAGGAAGTACACCTTATGGGACATTTCTACACCCAGCACCCTAAAGCTGTCTGGCTTGGGAATCGTTGGTCGAAAGCTAGCTACACGGGTATCACTGAAAAAAGCCTAAGAGGGCTAGACATTGCACAGTTGGGTGTAATCACAGGAATGTGCGATTATCGCCCTCGTGAGTGAATAAAAGCATAATAAACCCTTTGTTGACCCTTAGCTTAGATTGATGCGTAATCTTAGTTGGAGGTTAATGTGTTTACTATTTTTCTGGATTTGAAACTTTATTTTTCCCTTTAAGAAGCGTATTATGTGAAGTATTTATCTACATCAAGCTTAGTGATAGCTAGCACACACACACTACATCATTGTTGACAGGTTTTGATTTGCAGAATGTATGCTCTATGGCCTTGTACTTGGTTGGATGCGTTGTTCATATGTCTTTATTATTTCTTTGAGGCATCTTATTTGGAATTCAAATTTCACTGATATTAGAATTCATTAGCATTTTAGAGTAGATTGCATTTCATTTAGTTAGCATTTGTATTTCATTGCTTGAGGGCAAGCAACAGTTTATGTTTTGGGGTATTTGATAAGTAGGTTTTATACCTACTTATTGGATATCAACTTACCATAACTGAGGCTTAATCTCATGTGTTTTAGTAGCTTTTCAAGCATTTTATCTTTATTTTATAGGAAACATACTTGGAAGCTAGCTTGGTGGCATTGTGTTTGGAATGGATATGAAACTAGCTCAAGTAGATGTAAAGTGCATGTGGTGGAGTGTAAGTGAGGATGGCATGAAAGGAGCTTTGCAGAGAAAGTAGCAGCAGCAGTTAAGCAAATAAATGCAACAGCAGCAGACTGCAGAATCCAGCAGTAGCGTGGCCGCGCCCTAGGATAGATATGGGATAGCGCGCCGGCGCCTGGCCAAGGAAATCACAACAGGAAGCGCCCGCGCCCCTTTTTCCCTATAGAGCAGCTCGGCCGCGCCGGGTCAGTTTGACCAGCAGTTGATTTTTCACTTAAATGACCAAATGAAATGTTTACTATGTGAGGGTGTAATTGTAAGTTGAGACATTATTTCATAGATCATTTTTATTGCCATTTTAGGGTTAGAGAAACAGAGAGAGAGAGAGAGAGTAATCTCTTCTTCTATATCTAAACTTCTCTCTTGGTTTTTATCGTAGATTTTGATAGATAGCTTAGATTAGGTCTGATTTTGGGAACATTGGAGCTTGGATTATCATTGTATGCTCATATTTGAGAAGGAGACCATATTTGCATCTTTCTATCTTTAGTATCTCTTTCTTTTCATTTTGGCTTCCAATGTATGAACAATCTCTTGTGATGAATTTTACTTTATATATGAACAAATTTCTATTATGGGGTTATGATGAATCTTAATATGTACTTCAAATTTTGTTATTTCCTTATGAGACATAGTTGATTATCTATATTGGATTATCTTATATGATTTGCTTTAAATAATTAATTGCTTGATCACCAATTACCATGTTAGCCTATATGAACTTGAAAGAGGAAGTAAACGCTTAGAACTAATCATATTTTCATATGTATGTGAATTCTACTTTGAGATGGAATTTATGTTTCATGCCTAGGATAGACATATACCGAAGCATCATAGGTAGTCTGTCGACGTCGGGAAAAAAAATATGTGGATAGATCTTCCTCTTCCTAAAATTGTTGTTTTCTACCGTTGTTTGTCTTATGTGTTTTATGAAGGGTGAAGTTTTTTACAAAAAGGCCAACATGTATCATGTCAACGATTTGAAAAGGTTTACAAAGTTGCCAGTTTGTATATTTGAAATAGTTGTACCAACTCAACTGAGTTTTGTTTGTTTTTTGCAAGTAGGCCCAATTACTGGACGCTGTCAAAAAGTGGCCTTGAAACCGAGATTTATAAAGTTCGAGGGCTTGGTTAAGCGAGGGGAAGGTGTTAGGCAGCCCCCCGACTTCCGTGAAACACGATTACTGCAACTTTTCAATAATTCCCCTTTTATCTGTATTATGTGTGTGAATGCTGAAAGTAATTGAGCCTACATTTGTTTGATTGGAAACTAGTGCCATGCTTCGTTGGAGCTATATACGAAGGGTTTGATTTGTGTGAGAAGTCCATTTTTAGACAAGATATGAAAATGATGCTTTGAAAGACAGTTTTCAAACCCTTTCGCTCGCATAGGAATTGAAGCATATTGATACTTCCATTTAATTCTATTCAGCTGTCAACGTTGGGAAAAAAATACCGTTGAGTTTGGCTGGAATCTTTCTCTCTTCCTAAGTCTTTTGTTTTCTCTACCCTTATTACCTTGTCTATTTTATGATGGGCGAAAAAGGTTTTTTAGGAAAAGGCCAACATGCATCATGTCGACGATTTGAATGATTTTCAGAGTCGCCAGTTGGTAGATTTGAAATGGTTGTACCAACTCTACCGAGTTTTTTTTGCAAGAAGGCCTAATTGCTGGACACTGTCGAAACTTGATCTTTGAAACTGAAGTTCTAGGTTCAGGGGCTTGGTTAAGTGGGGGGAAGGTGTTAAGCACCCCCTAACTCCCGTGAAAACTCGGTATCACATCTTTTAAAAATTTCCCTTTTTATTTGCAATGTGTGTATGGATGCTGGAAGAAATTGGGCCTACGTTTGTTTGATTTAAAAGTATGGACGTGCTTCGTTGAACCTATGTACGAAGGGTTTGATTTGATTTGAAAAAGTCCTTTTTAGACAAGATATTAAAATGTTATTTTGAAAGCTGGTTTTCAAACCCTTACGCTCATGTAGGAGTTGAAGCATGTAGATACTTCCACTTTTATCTTTTCAGCCTCTTAGATAAATTTGAATACTGATTGTCGGACTGCGAAGCATCCTCGACCACAGAATATATACAAGTGCCGGTCTTCTCATGGGCATGACAGCCATCGGAGTGACTCTAGCACGACAAGCCATTATTTCATTATGCTTTAAGACCTTAAACCCGGATAACCATTTTAAGGTCTTTCGGATATACATTTTTAAAGAAAAACTGGCAAGCTACATTTATAATGTGGAGTTTGTCCATCGTGGGAATCAGATTTTGATCAGTTTGATCATGAATACCACGATTCCTAGGCTCATATAAGGAAGCCAAGTAAACCTGCACAACACAGATATTTACAGAAAATGGATATTTACATCCAGACATCACAAAAACAAAGGACTCATCAGTCAAATCCTGGCCTGCGCATTGCCAAAGCTTCTCGTTCCCAATAGATAGCGATCTAAGGATCGCGAGGTTGCTTTAATAATGAATAAAACTATAAAAAAAGCCAGATTTAAATAAATCTTAGCCATTTTAGCTTTCCGATTCCGGTTGGACCTATTTTGAACCGTTTGAAAGATAGAAAGGCTAGATTTAAAGAAATCTACTTTGCCAAATGAATATCAGTGTCAATTCATATCAAATGAATATTTTAAGCAGAAATTTAATCACAATGAATACATAATATATATAGTTATATAGTTATATATATACGAAAGCTGTAAAGGGCGATGTGTTTTCACTCTCAGACCCGTACTAGATTGTAAATATATATATAAAAGCTGTGAAGGGCGACGAATCTAGGCTTGACAAAATTGAAATATATATATAAAAGCTGTAAATGAGCCACACATTAATCCAGGCTCGACATAATGTAAATATATATATATATAAAAGCTATAAATGAGCCACAAATTAATCTAGGCTCGACAGAATGTAAATATATATATATATATATATATATATATATATATATATATATATATAAGCTGTAAAGGGCGACAGATTTACAATCATATGCCCGAACAAAAATGTAAATATATATATATATATATACATATTTATAAAAGGCTGATTGGCACTTCTGTCCCTCTAAGTTGCCACCCACTTTCAAAATCGTCCCTAAAGTACCATTTTGGTCAGTTAGGTCCTTAAAGTGGTATTTTATTGGCGTTTATGTTCCTTCAACCCATTTAAACCTAAATCCGACCCATTTTGACCAAATTTAACCCAACCCGACCCAGTTTAACCCAACCCAAATTTTAATATTTTAAAATATAATAATATTTTTAAAATAAGTTTAAAATAATAATTATATTTAACATTTTAAAAAAATAATATTTAATTATTGAAAATATATTATTATTATTAAAATAAAAATTATTTTAATATTTTAAAATAAAATAATTATTTAAAAAATAGTTATTTTTAATATTTAAAAATAAAATATTAGTTTTTTTAAAAAAAAATTTAAAAATTATATTTAATATTCTAAAATAAATATTTTTTATTTTTAATATTTTAAAAGTAAAAAAGATTTTTGTAAATATTATTTTTAAAAATAATATTAAATTTTAAAATATTAAAAATAATATTTATTTTAGAATATTAAAAATAATAATAATTTTATAATATTAAATATAATATTTAGTTTAGAATATTAAAAATAATATTTATTTTAGAAAATTAAAAATAATAATTATTTTAAATTTTTTTGAATAAATATTATATTTATATTTATTTTAATTTTAATTTTTTAATATTTACTTTTAATATTATAAAATAATTATTATTTTTAATATTCTAAAATAAATATTTTTAATAATTATTTTTTTTGAAGGAAAAATAATATTTAATATTCTGAAATACTTATTAAAAAAATTAAAAAAATTATTATTTAATAATAATAATTATTAAGATTATTTAAAATTTTAATATAATAATTATTAAGCTTATTTAAATTTTTAAAATAATAATTTTTTAGATTATTTAAATTTTTTAAAAAATAAATTTTAAAATAATAATTATTAAGATTATTTAAATTTGTTTTTAATAATTATTAAATCATATTTTTTTAATTTTTTTAATAATTATTTCAGAATATTAAATATTATTTTTCCTTATAAAATAATAATTATTAAAATTATTTATTTTAAAATATTAAAAATAATATTTATTTTAGAATATTAAAAAATTAAAATAAATATAAATATAAATATAATAATTATTTTAAAAAAAATTTATAAAATAAAATAAAATAATTATTATTTTTAATATTCTGAAATAATTATTATTTTTAATATTCTAAAATAAATATTATTTTTAATATTTTAAAAGTAAATATTATTTTTTAAAATAATATTTACAAAACTATTTGTTACTTTTAAAATATTAAAAATAAAAATTATTTATTTTAGAATATTAAATATAATTATTAATTTTTTTTATAAAAAACTAATATTTTATTTTTAAATATTAAAAATAACTATTTTTAAAATAATTATTTTATTTTAAAATATTAAAATAATTATTATTTTAATAATAATAATTTTTTTTAAATAATTAAATATTATTTTTTTAAAATGTTAAATATAATTATTATTTTATACTTATTTAAAAAATACTATTATATTTTAAAATATTAAAATTTTGGGTTGGGTCAAACTGAGTCGGGTTGGGTTAAACTTGGTCAAAATGGGTCAGGTTTAGGTTAAAATGGGTTGAAGGAATAGAAACGCCAATAAAATACCACTTTAAGGACCTAACTGACGAAAATGGTACTTTAGGGACGACTTTGAAAGTGGATGGCAACTTGGAGGGACAGAAGTGCCAATCAGCCATTTATAAAAGCAGTAAAAAGGCTATGAAATAATCCAGGCCAAACGAAAATGTAGATGTTAATATATAAAGTTTATATATATATATATATATATATATATATATATAACTTACAAGTAGACTCGGTTATAGAAAGCCTAACATGATATAACTAAGAAGAAGGTAAGAGGGTTAAAGATTTATCAGATAGGAATCTGAGTCTTTCTAAACTCTCTATTGTATTTCAAATCCTGCCTTCAACAAATGACTACGCTTCTCTTATATAGAATAAGAAAAGGCATACTGATTACAACTTAATAATTACAAAACGTCTTTAACTATTAAAGAACAGTAATGCTTTTACAAAAGACATAAGCATTATTGAACCTTTTGACTAAATACAGACGCATTAATATAACTTTTGAATAAAATACAGACTCATTATTACAACTTTTGACTAAGACGACCAAATGGCCGACAAAGCAAACATGACTCAGCTAAAAAACAAACTGACACTGCTTTAACTTTCGGCTACTTTTGAAAAGGAGCACGCGCTGATGACTAATTTTTGAAAGCAACAGTCTCTGTCCGTTGCTTGCGTCCAAATGTGACTGTAGGCATCCTAGGCAAAAGGATGCTAAGTATCCTAGAGGCTAATGCTGCCGTAAGGATCATTAGGACTAGAAGCTTCTTGACTAGATTTTGACGAGGATGATGAGCAAATGGAGGGAACACTATCCTCACTGAGCTTATCAACTCGTTTTTGAATGAGCCGAGCTAACTGTTTTAACTCAGCATTAGAACAATGATCAATATCCGCAAAATCTAACTTTGTTTGGGAAGATTTTTTGGATTTACTAGAATAAGATTCCTTGAGAGGAACCGAAATAATCGGGGTAGGATTTACTGGGAATTCTTTCTGAACCTGCGCAATGATGCGATAAATATCAAATTTATCCCACTATTTAATAGAAAACTCACGAGTCACATAAGTCAATTGACTAATATGATTGCGAGTGATAACAGATTTATCTTTGACTGACTCAAGATTGATTTCAACAGTGGGAGAATATAAACCATAATTCCATTTAAGGATCCATGGAATTTTATATTTACTAATAAACAAAAGAATGACGGGAATACACTCATTTTTAGGATTGTGGGGAAAAAGACAACAAAAATGAGTAAGAACAGACTGGAGTTCAATAGGCAAAACGCTATGAGTGAG
The DNA here is from genome assembly GCA_020205555.1 of Panax stipuleanatus. Classification (NCBI taxonomy): domain Eukaryota; kingdom Viridiplantae; phylum Streptophyta; class Magnoliopsida; order Apiales; family Araliaceae; genus Panax; species Panax stipuleanatus. The sequence continues at coordinate 52,453,123 of CM035115.1, read as the reverse complement.
ACCAAATCTTTCCCACCATAGAGTAAACCAGTGAGGAATTTGACTTTTAAATTTATGGTCAAATTGAATGCACCATGAATGACTAAAAGAAGGAGTTTGGAACAAAAAGACTCTATTCCAAGTTTCCATGTAATCATAATAGCAGAACTGGCTATCATGGTCATTTAACTGTCGAAGATCAGATGGGTGATTACCCCAGTCAAGCATGGAGATAATCTGTTTAATATATAGGGAATGATAGATGACCTTAGAACTGTAATTTCTATCATAAATGGGCTTGACTAGAATTGACTGTGTTTGAAGAAGGATGTCCTTATAATACACAAGGGATTTATAAGGAGCAAGAGGAAGAAAGTGCCAACCAGTTGGGAAGAACTCGGCAGCCAATTTAACTGGATCGTCAATGGATTTCATATGGGATTCAATATGAAATAAATTAATTGACTAAACGGGGACATACTGGGAATGAGTATGTTGACCAGGGTTAGGGTTACTAGAGGAAGACGAAGCAAAAGAATCAATGGGCCTTGGTGACTGGGCCAAAACCGTATTATACGGTCTTGGGATAGTACCAAGAACAGTATATCTATTAGCTACATCAATAGGAGTAGCTGGGCTAACTAGGTGAGGGATTACGGCTCCGAAAGGCCTTTGACTACGAGGGCCTGGGCCTGGAGGAGGCCGAACATTCTTGTTTCCACCTCTCACACTCATTTGTCTTGAGTACCTGAATTAATAAATTCTCTCATAAGAAAATCAGGAACAGAATTTTGACTTCCTTTAATATACTCAATATCAAAATCAAAAATGCTTAGAAGAGATTGCCATCGGGCAAAAGTATGCTTAGCAGCAATGTTTTTAACATCTTTTTCTAGAATATATTTTCCTGACTTGCAATCAATTCGAACAAAAAATCTTTGCTTTAATAAATAGTTTTGAAATTTACTAATACATAAAATCAAAGCTAAAATATCTTTTTTAATTATACTATAATTAAGTTGAGCCTGATTCCACGCACCAGAGTGAAATTGAACAATTTGTTCAGATGAAGCAGGAGTTAATTTCTGCTTCAGAATGCCACCAAAACCAATTTTGGAGGCATCGGTTTCAACAATTTTAAACGCAGATTCATTGGAAATGCCAAGGCAAGGCAAAACCTTAACATATTTTTTAACTTGTTGGACGATGGAGGTGTGTTCATTAGTCCAAGGAGGAGGGTTTTTCTGTAAACGAAGAAATAATGGTTTACAGACTTTTCTTAGGTTTTGATAGAATTTACCTACGTAATTCAGAGATCCTAAAAACCACTGAAGTTGGGTTTTGTCAATGATTTTATCTGGGAATTTATCTGCGAATTGAATCACTCGTTGAATAGGACGAACTAGACCACGATGAATATCATGATCTAGGAATTTAACTTTTGTTTGGAACAAACTACATTTTGTAGGAGACAGAACCAAACCATTAATTTTGATGGCTTTAAAAAATGAGTTCAAATGTTTGAAATGTTCATCTATTGACTTGGAGAAGACTAATATGTCATCAATGTAGACAATGATGAAATGACTGAAAGGATTTAAAATTTCATTAAGAATATTTTGGAATTCACTAGGGGCATTCTTAAGACCAAAGGCTTGAACAACCCATTCATAATGACCAAAGGGGGGTGGTGAAAGCAGTTTTATACCTATCACTAGGATGAATACTGACTTGCCAAAACCCTGACTTTAGGTCGAATTTACTAAAGATGGTAGCATTACTAAGCCGAATTAGGAGATCTTCTTTATTAGGCAGGGGATACCTAATCCTTTCTAAGACCTTATTAAGGGGCTTGTAATTAATAACTAGTCTGGGAACACCTCTTTCTTTCTCAGCTTCATTATTAATATAAAAAGCTGGACAAGACCAATGCGATTTACTGTGTGTAATTAAACCTTTTGCAAGCAAGTCATTAATTTCATGTTTGCAAAGTTTCATTTGCTGATGACTCATCTGAATAGGTCTAACCTTAGTAGGAATCAAGTGTTCACTAAATTCCTTAGCATAAAGTAGCCTAACCACATGTTTTCTTCTATGCCAGAAGGCATTGGGAGAATCAGCACATAAAGTTTTTATCATAAACACTCGAAGTTCTTCAATCTTATCTTGAATTTTTTCAAGCAAAAGAAGATCCTCAACCTGTTTATATTTAATCTCCTGTTTTAGGAATTTTAACTGTGAAGTTTTACAGTTTAACAAGTCTAACGATTTTGAAATAGATTCATCTAGAATAAATTTTAAATCCCTTTCTTTGGGTTGAGTAAGGAATTCAAACATTACTTTCTGACCCAAATGCTCAGTCGTTAAACCATTATTACTAGTAGTAAATGGATATAATAAATATATAAACGGAAGTCCTAAAATAATCTTATCTGTCAAGTTGCGAATTAAAACAATTTTTTTTAAAACACATTATCTTGGCAAATATGAACTTTAGGGAGTTTATATTTTATTTTCATCATACTACCATTAGCAGAATTTAGTCGTTCACTAGTTTTTTTATAGAACTTAGTAGGTATCAATCCTTCTTGAATGCAATTAAGATCCGCACCAGTATCAACTAGAGCAGGAAGTTGAATTGCAAAAGTTCCATCAATAACTAGATGAACAATAATATACCATTTTTGAATGGTAATGTCTTTTAATCTTTTTAATGAATTACCTTGAACCATAAGAATTGACTCATCTTCTTTGACATTAGAAGATTCAGCTTCTTCTTCATTATCTGACGAATCAGTAATGTGAAGTTCTGAACTTTTAGTAGCCAAAGTAGCCATTTCTTTACGTAAATCTGAAATCTCAGTCTTAAAACCAGAAATTTCCTTTTTGAGTTTATTAACTTCTTGGTTTAATCCGGGGAGGGTAATTTCTCTATCCGAGGTTTTAAATCTTTTTAAGGTTTTATTAAGGCTGATAACAGGTTTATCTTTCCCCTTAATAACCTTACTTTTACCAGAATTATTTTTAGAAAACAAATCTTTTAATTGTTTCATGTATTGTAATTTTAAGTCTTCATCTGTAAGTTTACTAATTAACTCGATTAACAAAGAGCTCTCTTGGTCATCTTTGCTAAGAACATTAATAGTTTTACAACAATCAGACCTGCAATTATCAGTACATAAAGTGACTTCATTTTCTTCACTAAGAGTTTGATTATCTTCTTCATTACTAGAGGAATAAGGAATATCAGAATAATTGTTACTATCAACATCATTCTCAATTCTTATTAACTCTAATATTTTATCAGTGTCCTCGACAGAAATATTTAACTGACTTAATTTCTGTTTGATTTTACACTCACTCTTGTAATGATCTTTTTTACCACAATTATAACAAGTAATTTTACTCTTATCATGGGTTTTAGAAGTAGATTTTTTACTATGTGATTTCTTTCGTGACTTGGGTTTTTCATAACAGTTGTCTTGATTTTTTGACTGACTAGACCGCCTCTTATGATGCTTACGCGTTTTGCGTTTTTCAACTTGTTTTTTCCTATGTTTTCTTCTGGAGGGAGCAATAGGAGGGAAGCCATATTGTTCGCAAAATATGCCAAGCTCATATTTAGCTTTTTTCTTGTCTTTAGCAGCTTGTTTAGCAATTTTAAAATCAATACATATTTTTAATCCAATCTTTTGGATGTAGCTGATTATATCACCATAAGTCAGGTTATCATAATCAATATATCCAAGAGTTTTACTAAGTTCTTCTCTAACCTTATGAGCAAATAAGTTAGGTAGACCGTTAACAAATTTTTCTTTCCAAAAGGGTTTATTACTATCACTACGCATCATGACTCGAGAAATAAAAACATCTTTGTACCACCTAAAATCACTTAGAGTGGGACAAATGAGATCACTTAATTGATCATGAATTCTTTCAGTGATATTACTAGGGGTTCCAATAAAATGTTTTATCATAGTGAAAATTAATGTGTTAATGCCATCAGGAATACCAAAACCAATATCATCTCTGAAGATAGGCTGACCATTGTCATCTAACTGGCGAGCTTGAATTATAGAATTTCTTGCGTCTTCATCAAGGTGTTTTTCCCACCAAGAACGAAGGACACCAGTGAAACCATTAGTTAATATTTTAACTATTTCAGGCTGAGTTAAACTGCTAAAAGCTGTAATATAACTATTGGCTACCATAGACAAATGATTCATTTGTGTAAGAATCTGATGTTCACTAAACCCATCAATATTCCATTCATAAATTTTATTAGACGAAACAAAAAATTGATTATCTAGATTTTTCTCCTCATACTGAAGATCAGGGGAGTAGGTCTAGAATACAATTTTTTTTTGTAATACTAGTGTTATTAAAGGTTAACTTGTTTAACTGTTCAGTAAGATCTGGGATTGAAGCAGTCTCAGAGTTAATCTCTGATTGACTATTACTTTCATCATCAGAGTCTTCAACTTGATCGATGATTGCAACAGTACCACTGGCTTCACCAGAACTTGAACCAATCTTTTTAAGTAACTTATCAATAGTTTTAACTAGGTCAGAATCTTTATTAGGCAATCCCGTTCCTTCTCTTTTTTCTAGGAGAGTCAATAAAGGCTGATCTAATTTTTTATCAGGATTTTTAACCATAGAATGATCAAATTTTTCTTTAATTTTATCTAACTGTTTACCAATTATAACCAAATACTGATTATTAAAATTATTTTGTTCAATAATTTTTTTCTCATCAGTTTTTCCATCAGCAACTTTGAATGGGCTGGCAATAACAGAAGTATTTTTAACATGTAAAAGAACAGTTTCTAAAGGAGGATGACTTGTTAAAATTTTAGACTTATCCTCTTTTGTCCACTGACTTTTAGTAAGAACATTACATTGTGAATGATGTTTCTCATTCCAATCATAAAATGTAAGGTTTTCTTGATTAATTTTTATAATTTTTTTCCATTTATTAACAATTTTATCTCTATCATGCTTATCGTATTTATTACGAAAAGCTTGCCCTTTATCTTTATTAGGTATGGAATTAAAATCTGCAACTAGATTATCCCAATCTAATTTAAATGCTTTAGTGATGACTCTTAACTGATGATTAATAGGGGCTTCAAATTCGAAGGGGTAGGTCCAACAGAAACTGTAGGAGACACATCATCTTGCTCATCTTCTACCTGAGTAGTAGGAGTGTAACAAGGATGACTAGTTTGACCCTGGTTCAAAACTCCTTTCATTTTAATATCAGGAATAGAAAAATCACTTAAAACTTCAGTATCTCTTCTGGAAATGACCGAAGGAACTGAGGAATTAATAAATTCTTCTATTATTAAAGGTCTTCTGGTACGTTCAAAACTAACTCTGACAGTACCATCAAAAAATTGTTTAATATTTTCTAAATTCAAGAGATTATTAATAACTGGTTCTTGTGGAATCTTTTGAGGTAGAATCCACTGACTAGGTAGCGTAATATCTTTCCAAAGAATAGTCCTTAGAGTTTGGATATTAGCATTACTAGTACTGCTTTGAATTAAAATAGTGTGATCTTTTGGGCTTTTATTAAGAGCATGAATATTTAAATTAGTTTTCATAACTTTATAATAAATTCTGTAAATTAAGGCTATAGGTTGCGGACCCTCAATCATATGAGTTATCTCACTTGCAGTCTTAATATTCAGAGTTAATGCTTTTAATAAATTAACATCACTTAAACTCAAAGGGAGATCGGGAAAGCAATTGAAATGGATAGGTCCATCATGAAAACTCGATTCCATGATACCAATTATGCTAGGAGCATAGTTAAGGTATTTAGCATCTCTAAGACATAAAAAGATGCTTGAGTTTATTCCTTTAATAGATAAAGGCTTGACTGCGACCTGAACTAAACCAATATGAATAAAATTATAACCTTTCTTTCTATGTTTGTTAATAACATCAGAAGAAAGAAGATTATAATTTTCATATTCTTTGTTGATTGCATAGACACGTTCAACCGTTTTAACATTATAATCAGTTTTAAAATTATCAATAAAGGTTGACTGATAAATCTCATTAGGAGACACACTAGGTATGTTCCAATTACTAAGGGTTTGATTAATGTTTTCGTAACTATATATATATATATATATATATATATATATATTAAAGCAATAAAAAGGCCACGAAGTTAAAATCTAGGCCAAATGAAGTCAGAAAAATTTATATATATATAATTATATATGAAAAAGCAATAACTGCCACAGATTTGTCCTCCGGGCTTGACAGAATTGAAAAGTTAGTATATATATAGTCAAATATATACATAATAAAGCCAAAAAAAACACTAGTCAATGACCCAGTCCCGAAAAGTTAGGATATATGTATATATATATAAGCGGTAAAAAGCCGCGGATCGTTGATCCGGGCTATGAAAATGCAAGAAAACGCGTAAATATACTAAAATATACTAAAAAGTACGCTAAAACGGCCACGAAACTGAGTTTCGAGCAAAATCAGAGAACGAAACTTAATGTGCACGTGTATAAATTTGCAATGAAGTAGTAGGAACTTCCTGATCGTAATAATATTTACAATGGACTGCTACACGAGCTTTTTTCCACTTGGTAGGCTTCAAATGGACGTTTCCACTGTTTAATTTTTGATATGTGGTAGTATATGACTATACCTACGTGTTAGAGTAACAAAATCTGGGCTTGCAGTACTAGAAGTCGGGCTAGGAAACGAAATAGGCGGAGTTTCAGAGCGCTTTCTATTTTTTTCTTTTTTTTTGGTTTGGGGGTGCACTTGTATTTAAAGACCCGATGGAAGCGGGCCTACCCGCGGCAGCCGTTGGTCTACCTGCGGCACCACATGGAAGGGCCCACTTGGTGGGTTCCGTCAACGCAAAGTACGTACACTCCTAGCAACGCAAGGTCAGATTCGAAACTTTCTAACTTTTGATCAGAGCATCCGTTTAAGGCATGCTATACCTTTCCAGAAAGCCCTCGTCGAGAGAGTTACAATGAAATGTTACTGAACCTTTTTCGAGTCCAAGAAGTCGGGTACATAACCGGGTCTTCGTTTCTTCGTAATTTATCTGTTGAGTTGTATTGTGCTGTTTTCACTCGGGATCAATGTTATAGTTCTTTCTGACCTTCATGGAATCAATTCGGCTTGATTTTGACCGAATTGGCATAAAGATGGTAAAATAACTATTTTGCCCCTCCCGGGGTTGTCTCCGAGGCTTTGCTCCAAGTCGATTATATATATACGAAAGCTGTAAATGGCAATGGGTTTTCACTCTCAGGCCTGTACTGGAATGTAAATATATATATAAAAGTTGTGAAGGGAGACGGATCTGCCATCCTATGCCTGGACAGAAATGGGAATATATATATATATATATATATATATATATATATTTATTTATTTATAAAAGCTGTAAAAAGCGACGGAGTATTCCAAGCTTGACAGAATTGAAATATATATATGTAAGAAATTGTAAAAAGCAACGGAGTAATCCAGGTTTGGCAAAATGTAAATATATATATATAAGTTGTAAATGAGCCACAAATTAATCCAGACTCGACAAAATGTAAATATATATATAAAAGTTTTAAATGAGCCACAAATTAATCCAGGCTCGACATAATGTATAGATATATATATATATATATAAAATTGTAAAGGGCGAAGGATTTGCAATCATATGCCCGGACAAAAATGTAAATATATATATTTATAAAAGCGATAAAAAGGCCATGAAATGATCCAGGCCAAACGAAAATATAAATGTTAATATATATAGTTAGTATATATATATTAAAGCAATAAAAAGGCCACAAAGTCAAAATCCAGGACAAATGAAGTCAGAAATTTATATATATATATATATATATAATTATATATATAAAAGTAGTAACTACCACGGATTTGTCATCCGGGCTTGACAAAATTTAAAAGTTAGTATACATATAGTCAAATATATACATAATAAAGCCAAAAAAGACACGAGTCAACGACCTAGTCCCAAAAAGTTGAGGTGTATATATATATATATATATATATATATATAAGCGGTAGAAAGCTGCAGATCGTCGATCCGGGCTGTGCAAATACAAGAAAACGCGTAAATATACTAAAATGTGCTAAAAAGTACGCCAAAACAGCCACGGAACTGAGTTCCGGGCAAAATCGGAAAACAAAACTTAACGTGCACGTGTATAAATGCGCAATGAAATAGTAGGAACTTTCTGATCGTAAAGTTACTTAAAATGGACTGCTACACGGGCTTTTTGCCACTTGGTAGGCTTCAAATGGACGTTTCCACCATTCAATTTTTGATATGAGGTAGTATATGAGTATACCTACATGTTAGAGTAATAAAATCTGGGTTTGGAGTACTAGAAGTAGGGCTAGGAAACGAAATGGGCGGAGTTTCAGAGCGATTTCTATTTTATTTTTATTTTTTTTTGGCTTGGGGGTGCACTTGTATTTAAAGACCCTATGGAAGCGATCCTACTCGTGGTAGCCACGGGTCTACCTACAGCTCCATGTGGCAGGGCCTACATGGTGGGTCCTATCGTCTCAAAGTACGTGCACTCCGAGCAACGCGAGGTCAGGTTGAAAACTTTCTAACTTTTGATCGGAGAGTCCGTTTCAGGCGTGCTATACCTTTCTGAAAAGCCCTCGCTGAGAGCATCACAATGACATGGGACTAAACCTTTTTCAAATCAAAGAAGATGGGTTCATAACCGGATCTTTGTTTATTCGCAGTTTATCCGTTGAGCTTGATTGTGCTGTTTTCACTTGGGATCAATGTTATGGTTCTTTCTGACCTTCTTGGCATCATTTCATCTTGATTTTGACCATATTGGCTTAAATTTGGTAAAATGTCCATTTTCCCCCCCAGGGGTTAATTCCTGTACTAGCACAGTCTTCGACTGTTTTCCCGGGGTTGTCTTCGAGGTATTGATCCCAGCCGACTCTGTTTGTCCTCAGGGTTATCTCCGAGGCTGACTTGGTTTCCTAGGGTTATCTTTGGGGATGATGTGATACTTTAGGGTTCTCTCTGATGGTTGGATTGATCTCCTGGGGTTGTGATCGGGGCTTGACCTGACCTCCCAAATTGTGACAAGGCCAGAACTGGGTCTCCCAGTGTTGTCGTCGGGGTTATTGTACCTCCCGGGTTGTGATCGGGGTTTGACTTGACATCTTGGTATAGTGACTGGGGTTGACCGTGACATCCCAGGGTTGTCACTGGGGCTGCTGACATCCCGGTATGGTTACCAGGCTTCACTTGACATCCCGATGTTGCCGGGGTTTGACTTGACATCCTGGTGTAGTGATCAAGGCTGAGTTGACATCCCGACAACTTGACCAGGGGTAAATTAAGATCCCAATATTGAGATCGAGCTAACTTAACATCCCGGTGTTGTGATCGGGGCTGAATTGACATCTCAATATTGAGACCGGGGCTGAATAGACATTTTGGTATTGAGGTCGGGGCTGAGTTGACATCTCGATATTGTGACCGGGGGTGAGTTGACATCGCAATATTGAGACCGGGGCTGAGTTGACATCCCGGTATTGAGATCGTGGCTGAGTTGACATCTTAGTATTGAGACTGGGGATGAGTTGACATCCCGATATTGAGGTCGGGGCTAAGTTGATATCCCGATATTGAGACTGTGGCTGAATTAACATCCCGGTATTGAGACCGGGGCTGAGTTGACATCCCGGTATTAAGACTGGGGCTGAGCTGACAACTCAGTATTGAGACCGGGGCTGAGTTGACGTCCTAGTATTATGACCGGGGCTGAGTTGATATGCCGATATTAAGATCGGGGCTGAGTTGACATCCCGGTATTGAGACCGAGAGGAAAATAATGATTTTACCCTCCTGCAGGGTTAGTAACAGGAACACAAAATTTTGAGTGTCTACAGCAGGAATAAAAAATTTTGAGTGTCTACAGATGCCCTTCTTTATCATATTTATGCAATGTAGTGAAATGAATAGGATAAAGATTGTTAGACACTGGAAATATGATAATTGCAAATTTAATGCAATGAATGGCATGATATGTTATGAATGTTAGATACCTTCGATGGGATGGGGCTATCACTAACTGTTTATGTCATTTTCTGTTGGGGATAACGTTATCCATGATAGCCCTTGATGTCGCATCAGTCAGAGGCCAATGGTTTACCATGTCCTTGTGGTGCTAGGCTATTACTGATAGGGTATCGCTGGTAGGCTATCACAGGATGCTCTCGTCATTTTCTGATGTGGATAACGATATTCAGGATAGCCTTTGGTGAATTCTCTTGACGCCTACTCGAATGGCATCTTGCAAAGTCTCAATCACCACCAAATCTTTTTCGATGCTCCCTCTAGGGATTTGTATAACAGATTCTATCATCTGTCCTATGTGTGGATAAACTGTTATATTGTTTTCGCTACTGGCTCATTCTAGCTGCTTCGCTGGAGTTGTCAGTCAACGGCTGAACTGTCAGAACATTTGACCTTTGCTGAAGTAGTCTTCAACGGATGATACCACCATATCATTCATGATGCTTCGCTGGGGTTGTCGCCAGCGACTGAAATGTCAGGAAATCTGACCTTCGCTGAAGTAGCCTTCAACGGCTGATATCACCGGACCATTCCCGATGCTTCGCTGGGGTTGTCGCCAGCAGCTGAAATGTCAGGCATTCTGACCTTCGCTGAAGTAGCCTTCATCGGCTGTTATCACCGGACCGTTCCCGATGCTTCGTTGGGGTTGTCGCCATCGGCTGAAATGTCAGATAATCTGACCTTTGCTGAAGTAGCCTTCTACGGCTGATACCATCGGACCATTCTCGATGCTTTGCTAGGGTTGTCGCCAGTGGCTGAAATATTAAGCAATCTGACCTTCGCTGAAGTAGCCTTCAACGGCTGATACCACCGGACCGTTCTCGATGCTTCACTGGGGTTGTCGGCAGTGGCTGAAATGTCAGGCAATTTGACCTTTGCTGAAATAGCCTTCAACGGCTGATATCACCAGATCATTCTCGATGCTTCACTGGGGTTGTCGCCAGAGGTTGAAATATCAGGCAATCTGACCAATCTCGATGTGGGGGTACTTTTTCTAACAATATGTATGCTTATATGACTTGATAACAATTTTCAGACTTCATAATTATACATATTTTACCGTGATGCACGTTTTGATGTAAGAAAATTTAAATTCTGAGACAGTCAATTAACGCCCTTTTTGGTCAGTTTACTCATCCTTTTTGAGGCCTAGTGAGCCTAGATTTTCAACTAAAAATGTTCGTGGTAATTTGGCTGCCATGTGGAGTTTACTTTTGATATTTTTTATAAATATGAATCGTTTATATTTTTGGGTAGGTGTGCTACTGAATGGCCACCTAGTTATGCTCGTGTGCATGCGGACAGTTCATTTTACAAAAGAGACTCTGGTGAAATTTTTTCAAAAGCCTGAGCATTTAATAAACATTCAATTTTGACTCTACTGGGGATTTTTGTTGACCCATGCATGTTTTAAGACTTAGAAATGCATAAAATTTCTATTTAAAATAGTAAGCCACATGTTTAAGGCTTACCTCACCCTTTCTGAGGTGATTTGGAGACTTTGTCCAGGTTTTGGAGCCAGATAGACCCCGCAGTGCGAGTAGGGTCGTTCCAGGAGAGTTAGACAGAGGAGAGTCGCCGATGTTCCTCAACCACGGCCAGGCCGACCGCCTCGCAATTGGTTGAGTCAGTGACTTGTCGTATCCTGGTTGATCCGCCGGTTGATGTGGAAGATGAGGATGTACCTTTTAATGATCTTGTTCCACCTCAGGCCCCATATGCGGACCTCCAGGCATTGTGGTGCCACTTCAAGAGCTTATAGGAGATTTATGGCACCATCCATCGAGATACCTTCATGCCAACGAGGTGACTGAAGTTTTTCATCTTCTGGATTTTCTTTTTTCTTTTGCCATTTGCAGGGCTCAAGTTTTATCTAGGCCGAATTTTTAATGTAGGTTCCCGACTTTACACAGCCTAGGGGGAACTGGTTCAATAATCATTTCCTGTACCATACTCTCCATCCAGAGTACAGGGCCATTGTTGACACCTGGGGGTTTCAGTCGTTCTTTTTTATCCTTCCCCGCCATTGCCCCTAGGGTTATATGAGGGTTTTGTCTGAGCGCTGGTTCCACCAGACTCAGTCTCTCTATTTGCTGGATTACGAGGTGATGATGACGCCTATGGACTAGAGGTTTATCATCGGGATAGAGTTCGCAGGTGAGCCAGTGCCGGTTGTGGCTGATATTTCACTTACTGCCGTTCGATCCCTCTTAGGAGTTCCTGCAACGGCTATCAAGGGTCGGACGGTCCGTTTTGGTCCCTTGAGCGTTGATGCCCAGAGTGGGGCTTTTCTTGAGCCTCTGCCTGATGATCTGAGGGTTAGAGATCGTATCTCGAGGCGACTAATTTTGGAGATTGTAAGGGGTTGTTTCCTTACGGACAACTCCTCGACCGTGTCCTTTCCCCTGGTTAGCGCTACTCGACTTGTGGAGCACGTTATTAATTTTGATTAGGGTACCTACACCTTTGCCTATTTTCTTGGAGGGATGCGCATACGCGCGGAGGGTGTGACCGAGGCTTGGTTAAGCTTTTACCCATTCATGTTGGTGAGTACATCTCTCTTGTACCTTTTTGATTTCCTCATTTATATATGTCAGTCTTGATCACTGAGGACTTTTGATATTTACATGGTCAATTTTTGGCTTATGAGAGGCTTCCTTGCCTACAACCTTCCACTACTCTGGGCTTGGAGACTTATCCTTGGGGAGGACGCTGACATCACTTCACATTGACAGAGGTCCCTATAGCCGAGGGATTCACCCACTCACGCCTGCAACTCACGCTAATAATGGCCAGGTCGATCTCGTGGGTGTTGTATACCTCAGACTTTGTGACAGTCGGATTTGAGGACGGCTTTCCCATTGGCTGGGAGTTTACATTATCCACTCGCAGAGTCCCATTTTTGATAGATGGAGTTTGGGAGCTCTATTTAGGAGAGCGTGCTATTAGGAGCACCACGGGAAAGATCCACATTCCCTTTGTTCCTTCTACTTGGCATCATTGGCCACTAGCTCAGCCACTCATAGACATTCCTATGGTGGGCGTAAAAGGCTTCACCCTGTTAGAGGTTCCTTACAGCTAGAAGGTATTTCACAGCTGGTGGAGTCCTTGTACCATTGGGGCTCAGACTCGTGCTACCCAGTTTATGGTAGACATGGTGTCGGGATCTATGATGATGACAGACTGAATAACTTGCCTCCGAGATCCGACTCATCTAGATCAGATCAGGAGATTGACCTAGCAGTTGGAGAGGGCTCATTTATTCATCAGGCATCTTGGCTGGGAGCCATCCAAGGAAGATTCTTTTGCTCCTTCCGGCTCTGGAGCGAGCCCTCATTAGGTCCATTTTCTAACAGCTTTGCAGGTGCTGATCCTCCCTTGTATCGATCGAATATTCCCACTAGCCGAGACTTTATGTCTCAAGATAAGTTGGAGCAGGTTAATAGCCTAGATGCAGATATTCTAGACCTCTTTTGATAGCTTTTCTTGATATATCTTTTGATAGGCCTCTGTTAGTAGTTGGGCGGTTGTGCCCCATTTCTCGCTATATCTTTTGATAGGCCTCTATTAGTAGTTGGGCGGCTGTGCCCCATATACCTGTACTTTTTATTTGTGATTGTATGAGCAGACATAGATGATGTTTGCAGTAGATAATTTATTTTAGATATGCATTATATTTCCTATCTATTGCATCATGTTTATCATTGTCATTATGCATGTATTATGTTATGGATATGCATTTAGACAGGTGAGTTCAGATTTGACCTTTGGATGGTCTTATAATACGGTGATATAGATGTCGTCATCTACGGTCAGCCATATTGAGCATTCACCACCATCTTTGGTAGCATCCACATTTTGGTCTTGGTACGATAGTATGCCCCATACAGCCAAAGGGACAGTGGACTAGATGCTGGGGAATTCCTTGTCCCTTCTATATTTCTAGGTTCCGTACGGATTCATGGATGGCATTCTAACCTTCTATATACTTGAGCGATAAGTTTTCCGCTTTGGACTGCACGAGTTGACTCTGACCCTGGAGGAGTATGAGCGGCTTACAAGTTTAGCATTGGATCTACCTTGCGCTCGCATAGCTGTCAGTGACATGAGGAGGCCTTTTATGACTGTGTCAGGTTTGAGACGCCGAGTTGTTATTGAGGAGCTTATTTTAGGACATGTGATATCCATTAATTTTTTGATTAATCGCTTCGGCCAGCCAGACAGCTACGATCGACACTTTGGGGATTTTATCATTTCAGCAAATGAGTGACAGTTGGGCCGAGTAGATGTTTTGTTGATGTACGTCACGGCCTACGTATACATGCCATTATATTTGGACCATTTAGATATTGTCTTGATGGTCATGGTCTGTGCTCTCAGACAGGGTTATACTATTCTATCGATGATACTAGCAGAGACCTTAAGGTCGGCTAACTTTTGTAGCACCCATCCCGAGGGGCTTTTTAGAGGTAGAATTGTCCTGCTGTATGTATGGCTCATGACACATTTGCGTCTAATTGGCACCTTTAGACACCATGGGTATTGCTTTACCTATGAGATAGTCATGTCTTATTCCTTCCAGCCAGTGGAGTGTTCGGATATAGCGACATGGTCGGCCCTTCTGTCAGATATTGAGTATCCCTTTTCGATTTTGCCATGCTCAGGGCTTGTATCCCCTTACAGCTTCATCACTCATGCAGTCGACATGGACTATTTTCCTCTAGCGGGATTGAGAGGGGAGACCACTTACCATCCATTGGCAGTCATGGGTCAGTTCGATCAGTTCCAGAGCCTTCACTAGTCTATGGGGCGATTGATCAGTGGATATCAGCTTCATCTTTATCGTCAGCTGACCTGATCAAGATTTATCAGTGCTGGACTCATAGGGAGAGGGCTGGTTTCTCTACTAGTCATCCGGATCGATCCTTAGAGTATTCGGCTTGGTTGGAGTTTGATATAGCATCGGTTGTAGTTATCCAGTTAGCTCTGATCATAGATTCAGATCAGGTGGAGCCTATAGAGGATCCTGATTCTACCACTGAGGATGAGTTATTCACCAGCTTGACAGTGGATTTAGTTAGTGACCCTCCGAGCAGTCCCGCAGGTACAAATCCAGCTATTACTGATTCATTATCTCAGATGACTTTCAAGAGAGATTAGGTAATGGCGTTGATGTTGACAGCCCTTTCTAGTAGAGACACAATTTTTGTTGTGAGAGACGAGGCACGAGCTACTCAGGAAATAATATTGGTTAAGAGAAATGAAGCCCGATCTACCTAAGATAAAGCTTTTGAGGAGAGAGATGAGGTCCGATCTGTTAGATATGCAGCCTTTGAGGAGATTGAGGAGGTCTTAGTTGCCCGAGATGTTTCTTATACAGGGAGGGATGAGGCCATAGCTACCCGAGACGTCTATATGACAGACAGGACAACACTCTGTTCGTATACGCACAGTCTGGTGGCAGATATAAGCACTTTTATAGATGTCCATAGCTGCACTATATAGATGACAGTGGACGTTCTTGCTCGTATGGAGGCCGTGATTATTGAGATTACAGCTCCTCCTCAATCTTCAGAGAGAGATGCCATGTTGGCATTGTTATCCCGTTTGGCCATTGGTTCATAGACTAGCTTTATTTTTCCTGCACATACTAGATCAGCCATTTTTGTCATGTACAGAACACAGTGTATATATCAAACAGTATTATATATAAGAGAAATATATTTTGATTCACTTCCCTGTTAGATATGTATTATCATGCTGAGTGATTACCACTTCTTTCATTACTTGTTGTTGTTCATACATCACGAGCTTCTCCTTGACGGACTGATATAGAGATGTTGGAGAGTATCTCAGATGGGCCTGTTGACCAGGGAGTTTTGATAATATTTGGGTTTTATAGGGTTTCGGTGTCTTGGGACTAGTTTTTTATTGGTTTTTTGTTTTTCTTTGAAGGTCATACCGCACCGTGAATGGCTGCCTACGTACTCCCGGGTGTAGGGAGATCAGGTCATTCGTAGTTCAAGTTTTGTGTGAGAGGCTTGAGAAGTGTCTCTTTTGAGTGGTTTGATGGGTTCTTGAGTTTTTTGTTTGGTTTTACCGCACCAGGAATGGCTGCCTAAGTACTCCTGGGCAAAGGGAGATCTGGTCATTCATAGTTCAATTTTCTAGTGAAAACCAAAACTGATTTAATTTATTCGCAGGACCAGGATGATGGCTGGCATGTGCTTTAGACATAGTACCTTTTCATGATGTCTAAGTTGATGAGTTGAGGAAATTTTCTCCCGTCCATCTCTTCCAGTCTGATAGGTCCTCCTGTCAACACTTCTTTGACATTGAAAAAACCTTCCCAATTCGAGGCAAACTTTCCTATGGCTTCATCTTGATTGGCCAGAACTTTCTTCAATACCAAGTCGTTCCCTTTGAATTACCCTATTAGGACTTTCTTGTTGTATGATAGAGCAATCCTTTGCAAATATAACTGCCCATGAAAAATGGTTGCAGCCCTCTTTTCATCTATCAGGGACAGCTGGTGGTATCATTCTTGCAACCACTGATCTTCTTCCATCTGAGCGTCTATTTACACTTGCAAGGACTCCATCTATACTTCTATAGGAGGTACTGCTTCCATACCACAGTCCAATGAATAGGGGGTAGCCCCAGTAGAGGTACGCATTGACGTCTTGTATGCTAATAAAGTCAGAGGCAATAGGTCAGGCCATCCTTTATGATTGGCAGACATTTTCTGCATAATCTTCTTGTTATTCTTATTGGCCGCTTCGACAACACCATTCATCTTGGGTCCGTAGATGACGGAATTAAGATGCTTGGTATGAAACTTGCTATATAAATCTCTCATCATCTGATTGTTTAGGTTCTTGGCGTTGTCTGAGATGATCACCTCTGTTTGTCCATATCGACAGAAGACATTGTTTCTGATGAAACCAATGATTACCTCCTTGGCGACTTTGGGAAAAGAGGCAACTTTAACCCACTTGGTGAAATAATCGATCATGGTGAAGATGAATCGATGACCATTGCTGGCTTTAGGTTTTATTGGCCCGATCACATCCATTCCCCATGTGGAGAAAGGCCATGGCGAATTCATATTGTGCAGCTCATTTGGAGGAGCGTGAATATCATTTCCATAGACTTGGAATTAGTAGAATCTCTTGACCGCTCATGTGTGGACCACAAAATCCACTGTTGACTTCATCCATCAGTCTTTGGGCTTGCTCTTTATCGAGGCATCGTAACAGGCCTATTCCAGCATCCCTCTTGTAAAGTGCGTCTCCGCTCAGATAGAACTTCATAGCCATCTTATGAATTCGCTTTCGTCTGGCTTGGCTTGCTAGGGGGTGTAGATCCATCTCAGAGATATTCGTTGATGTCTTTATACCAAGGCTGATTGATAGGAGGTATCTCATCTGATATTTCTCCAATGTAATTCCCGTATGTCGGGGCCTTTTAGTTTCTAAATTTGATGTCCGGAATTCCCCTCCTACCAGATATGTGCATCAGGGAAGCTAAAGTTGCCAATGTGTCCGCAAAGTCGTTCCTTCCTCGAGGGATGTGGATGAAGGTTATCTCTTCAAAATCCATGGATATGTTGATGACCTGCCGATGATAAGGCAGCAAATGCAGTTCTTTGGTATGATACGCCCCGGTGGTTTATCTGATAACCAACTCGGAATCTCCAAAGACTAATAGGCGCTGGATACCCATGGACTGGGCCTGTTTTAACCCCCATTATGCAGCCTTCATGCTCAGCAGTGTTGTTGGTGTTGACAAACTATAACTTGGTAGCCACATGATACTTTTCTCCTGTACCAGAGATGAGGACTACCCCTGCTTTGGCACCTTCCATGTTTATCGCTCCATCGAAATATATTTTCCCAGGTTACACTGTATTCTCCTGTCAGACTTGCTGAATTGCTGTATTCTCAAATGTTCTTTTATGATTAATGTTGAAATCTATATTATCTAGAAAGTCGTTGAGCATTAAGGGGGCTTACCCTTATTGTAGAATAAATATTATTTATTTAAATGAATTAATAGTTAATTTATTTATTTAAATATAATTAAAATTGTTCTAATTAATTTATTTACAACCGGTTTAATATGGAGAACCTAAAGGGTCACTGTAGACACTCGAAATTTCCTTTCCCTGTTACTAACACTGTAGGAGGGCCAAATTATATTTTTCAAATCAACCCCAATCTCAATATGGGGCCATCAAATCAACCTCGATCTCTAATCGGGCCATCAAAGCAACCCCGATCTCAATATCGGGCCATAAAATCAACCTCGATCTCTAATCGGACCTTCAGATCAACCCCGATCTCAATATCGGGCCTTCAAATCAACCCCGATCTCCAATCGGACCGTCAGATCAACCCCGATCTCAATATCGGGCTGTTAAATCAATCCCGATCTCCAATCGAGCCATCAAATCAACCCCGATCTCAATATCGGGCAGTCAAATCAACCTCGATCTCCAATCAGGCCGTCAGATCAACCCCGATCTTAATATCGAGCCATCAAATCAATCCCGATCTCTAATCGGGCTGTCAGATCAACCCCGATCTCAATATTGGGCAATCAAATCAACCTCGATCTTCAACCGGGCCGTCAGATCAACCCTGATCTCAATATCGGGCCATCAGTTCAACCCCGATCTTAATATCGGGTCATTAGGTCAGCTCCGGTCTCAACCCAAGAAATGCAGGTCATCCCCGGTCTAAACTCGGGAAGTCAAGGAAACTTCAGGAACAAATCTGAAGCTCCACAACACCTCCAAGATAAAACTTGGAATGACTAAATTAACTTCTGAGACAACATTGACGACAAACAGACTCTAATGGGATCCAAGTCTTTGAAACAACTCCTAGAAGTCAACCAAAGGCCATACCGACACTAAGGGCAACCCTGGGTGGGGAAAAATGGTCATTTTACCAACCCTAAGCTAATTTTGTTAAATTCAAGCCGAATTAATTCCACCAAGGTCAGAACGAACCATAACTATGATCCCGAGTGCAAACAGCGCAAGATAGCTCAACAGATAAACTACGGGGAATCGAAGACCTGGTTATGAACCTATCTTCTTGGACCCAAAAAGTGTTTTATCCCTTGTCATTATGACACTATTAGTGAGGGCTTTCCGAAAAGGTATAGCATGCCTCAAACGGAAACTCCCTGGCCAATATATGTGAGGTGACCACCCATCATTTAAAATAAGACAAAACGCTTCGAACCTCTGCCTGTTTGGTTTTCTGTCCAATTTCTTATCTTCAAAACCCAAATATTTTCACTCTAACATGTAGATATACCCACATACTACCACATATCAAAAAATAACTGGTAGGTTTGGACGTTAAAGGCCTACGATTTGGCAAAAAGCCCGTGTAGCAGTCCATTTTGAGTATTTTTACGATCAGCAAGTCAATACTACTACTTCGCACTTTTATACACTTGCACGTTAAGTTTTGTTTTCAAAATATGCACGGAACTCACTTCTGTGGCCGTTTTTGTCAACTTTTTATACATTTTAGTACCTAAAAGCTTTTTTTTGGCATTTCTACAACTCGGATTGACGATCCGTCGCTTCTGGCAGCTTTGGCATACTTGCATCTTCGTTACTAGCAACTTCGCCGGACATGGTTATCTTCCTAGTCTGGGTTTTGCTATTTATTGTGTTTATTTAACTGTTTATATACTAACTTTTGAATTCTGTCAAGCCCGGCTGTCAAATCTGTGGTAGTTTACTGCTTTTATATATATTTATGCATATATAAGCAGCCTTCACCACCACTGGGTTCTCTTTCCAGTCTTGGTTGACTACGTTTCTATCTCTATATATATACTTATATATTTCAGTCCGGCCTGGATTATTCTGTGCCCTTGTTACTGCTTTTGCACCCTTCACCATTACTAGGTTATCTTTTCAGTCCCTGGTTAACTACGTTTCTGTACATTTACATTTCTGTTCGACCTGGATTATTCTGTGGCCTTTTTACTGCTTTTATATATAAATATGCGTATATAAGCAGCCTTCACCACCACTGGGTTCTCTTCCCAGTCTTGGTTGACTACTTTTATGTCAATATATATATATACATATATATATACATATATATATATACATATATATATATATATATATATATATATTATAATTCTAGTCCAGGCACCGGTGTGAAAACCCATCGCCCTTTATAGCTCTTGTATATATAACTGTGTATATATATATTGCTTTACTTGCTCTTTATTAAATTGATGCTTTAAATATTCATTTGATATAAATCGGTATTTTTCAGTCACAAAAGCAACCTCGCGTCCCTTAGATCGCTATCTAGTGGGAATGAGTCGCTTCGGCCAGGTGTGATATTTACTGATGAATCCTTGGTTCTGGTAATATTAGCATATATATCAATTTCTGTACAAATTTAAACTGTGCAGGTTTATTGGCTACTCATATGTGAGCCTAGGAATCGTGGGATTCATGATCCAATCGATCAGAATCTAATTCCCACGATAGACGAACTCCACTTTACGAATGTACCCTGCCAATTCTTTTATAAAATGTACATACAAAGACCTTAAACAGGTTATCCGGATTTAAGGTCTCAATATAATGAGAATAATGGTTTGCCGTGTCAGCGTCCCTCCAATGGCTTTTATGCCCATGAGGAGACCGACACTTGTATTTATTTCTGTGGTCGAGGAAGCTTTGCTGCCCGATAAAAATCCATTCAAATGCAGGCCTTAAGGCTGAAAAGATAAAAATGGAAGTATCAACAAGCTTAAATTCCTATATTAGCGTAAGGGTTTGATGACCAGCTTTCAAAACATCGTTTTTAATTCAATCAAAAGAAAAGCTTTTTCAAATCAAATTAAACACTTTTGCAAATCAAATCAAAGACGTTTTGCAAATCAAAACAAACCATTCGTATATAGGTTCAACGAAGCAAAGCACTACTTTCAATCAATCAATCAAATATAGGCCCAATTTTCAAACAACATTCACACACGCATTTCAATTTTAAGGGAAATATTGAAAAGATGTGGTACCGTGTTTACACGGGAGTCGTGGGGTTCCTAACACCTTTCCCACACTTAACCAAGCCCCCAAACTCAAAACTCCAGTTTCAAAGATCAAGTTTCAACAGTGTCTAGGGAATAGGCCTCTTTCAAACAAAACTCGATTGAGTTAGTATAACAATTTCAGATTTACCAAATGGCGACTCTATAAAACGAACAAATCGTCAACATGATACATGTTGGCTTTTTCCTAAAAAACCCTTTAAAACCTTTTTCGCATTAAAAAGAGTGAGGGTAGAGATAGCTTAGGAAGAGAACGATTCGGGTTATGACCCGACCCACAGATTTTTTCCCGACGTCGACAAGTGGCGACTCTGCTGGGGACAGTAGAGGATGTAGGCCGCTTTCAAATATTTCCCTTTCAAAACTATAAATGCGTGAAATTTTATGTCTCCACATTAATGAATACGTGAATGCTGCGTCTGTGCATTGAATGAATGTGAATCAATGTTTTCCTGCTTTTTTAGTGCTTTGCACCCATATTAGTGCTTTGCACGAATTGTCATCATATGCATAATGGTGGGGTACGATGTATGTGAATGTACGTTGTGTTTCCTCTCACAAGAAGGCAAAACCCGTCGGTGATAAGTAATGTCCTTAGGGATCTGCCAAGTCTCTGGGGCTCATGAAAATGCACCACTCAGATTCGCTCCAGTTGAAAGATCAGATTAATTTCCCCTCTAGTAGATTGCGATGATCTGGGGACCTTAATGCCAAAAAGTCGCATTAGAGTAACCTAAGATAGGTCAGCCTCTGATTAACCAAATCCGATGTGAAGCTTCATCATGCCTTCCTCTTTCAATTCAGTGTCTAGTTTTCAATTCTAGTGTAAATACATCTTCTCATCCTGTCATCAAAACAACTGACCTCTGTTTTGTAGAATAAAACTAAAAACCACATCATGCATCCTATCCCTACCTATCTCAGGAAATTGACACGCCTATGTTTTGGTGTAGTTAAAAAATTGGTCTTGTCACTAGATCTAAGTCTATGAAAGCACTAAGTCCATCCATGGACAAGGCTTCAAGTGCTCAAACAGAATCCACCCCTGTCTCTAGGGAGGAGTTCGAAGGACTGAGAAATCAGATAACTGAACTAGCCGGTTTTCTAAGTGAACAAAGCAAGGCCCTTAAAGGGAAGCAAGCCTAAATTTATACAAAACGAGGAGCATCTGGTGGTAGTCAAGAGACCAAAAAGGCCGAAACTCAGATTCCTGGAGCACAAAACCAAGACAGAACCAACAAAACCCCTGAAATCACCACCCTCAGCAAAGAACAGGAAGCTGGTGAACTGCTCAAGATAGTACAATAAATTGAAGAAACTCTCCGGTCTATCAAAGGGACTGGGGCATTTGGCAGTGTTAATTACTCCGACCTCTGTATTTTCCCCGGGGCTAGTTATCTCGAAAAATTTAGATCTCCTGATTTTGAGAAATACGATGGATTGGGGGACCCCTATGCACATCTAAAAGTATTCATTGGAGAACTCGGATCCTATGCAGAGGACGAGAAACTTCGAATGCAACTATTCCAGAAAAGTTTGATTGGAGAAGCCAGAGCCTGGTATGCCTATCTAGACAACTCTAAGATTCACAATTGGGAAGAGCTATCCCATGCCTTCCTCAGTCAATACAGCTTCCAATCTCAGTTGGCTCCAGACAGATACCAAATAACCAAAATCAAGAAAAAGAACACTAAATCATTCAGAGAGTATGCCCAACGATGGAGACGGGTCGCAGCACAAGTCACACCAGCCATGATTGAGTCTGAGATAGTCATGACCCTCATCGACATCCAAGAAGCTCCATATTATGAGAGGGTCCTAAAAGGCATAGGAAAATCATTCTCTGAAATGATGAAGCACGGTGAAATGGCAGAAATAGGGATCAAGTCCGGGAAGATAAAAGATCTGACCGCCCTCGAAGCTATTGCTGAAAATATCCAGTCCGGAAATTACGGGAGTAATCCCCAGAGAATACACAAAAAGAAAGATGAAGAAGTGTCCTTATTATTACAAGGACAAAATCCAAGGGGCGAGGAAAACAGTATGCCCATTCAAAAGAGGAACAATACCCCTTTTTAAGCTGTAGCACAGCCTTCAAACCCTCTATTCAAGAAAAATATGGACGTCAGGCGTAGAAGAACTCTCACCCCTCTAGGGGATTCACTCGAGAATGTATTCAAACTTCTGATAACTCAGAAGAAGATTGTATAATTCCTTCCACCAACCAACACTGGTGGACGAAATTTCGACCAAAGCAAGAAATGTGCTTATCATTCTGGATCTCCAGGCCATGACACACAAGATTGTTGGTCTCTCAAGCACAAGATCCAAGACTTGATTGACAACGGAGAGATTGTGGTAACAAAACTAGAACAACCACACGTCGAAGACAATCCTCTCCCACAACATAAAGAGGAGAATATCAATATGATCAACTCCACAAGTGGAGAAGGATCCAAGTACCTCCGTTTTGTGGGAGTATCAACTCCATCCAGTAACAGCACCCCAGACAGTTGGGAGGTCTCAGAAAGAAGGTACCTGATAGAGCAGGAAATAAATTCTATCAAGGAATAAATCGAATAATTGGCAGAACTGGTCGTCTACCAGCATCAGATCACCAGGAAAATGATAAAACAGGTCAATCAATCTGACGTCGATCGTCCTCCCACATCGGAGATCAATCCTAGGAGGGAACATAACCAGTCTCATGCGCATGAGCCTTGGACCGATAAAATGGTTAAAGATGAGAACGTCCACACTGGTAAGAAATTTCTATTTCAGAGGAACTTCACCAACCTAAACCAGTCGATGGAAGAAATCCTCCAAATGTTAATCAACGAGGGAATGGTTGCAGACTTGTTACCTCCATTGAACCCTCTGGCCAGAAAATTCAAAGCTGATCAAATATGTCAATACCATTCCAATTTACCTGGCCACGATATCGAGGATTGATGCGCACTTTGTAACCTGATTCAAGACATGATTGAAAATGGTGACTTGCTAAGAGGAAATCAAATTCTCAATCTCCCAGATAACGAAACTCTTTGGATCCCCTATGTATGGAACCAGAACACAGTGGCTGTCATATCCTGTGATAGGGAGTCAACCTTCACACCCTTAGTCCTGCTAGGGAAAGGGGTCAAAGAGGCATAAAATCCTGTAAAGGTGGCCGCACTTGAGCCTTTAATCTTTCCCTTCAGACCCCAATATCCAATTATCAGTCTGAAGAGGGTCCCATGGAACTACAGGAAAAATGAATGGTCCACCTCAAATAACATTGCCATTTTACTAAAGGATAATCCCTTATACCTGCCTCAGCGGGTGATCAAACCAGTCATCAAAGCCTAAGCAATGGTGGATGATGAGAAAATTGAAGAGTTCCTCAACAAAATGGGACACAATGAAGTCAAGGTGGTGCAAAACTTGAAAGCAAGCAAATGTCCATCCTAGACTTGGTCTTATCCTCAATGGATCATCGCAACATTCTAGTGAAAGTACTAGAAGAAGCCCATCTGCCACACACCGTAGATGCCGAGCAATTTCGTCACGTAGTGGAATATATTTTCAAAAATAATGTGATATCTTTCACTGATGATGATGTCCCTGCAGAAGGAACTGGTCATCATAAGTCCCTGCATATAGCTGTGATGTCTCACGGGTATGAATCAGAGGGGTACTCATTGATGGAGGATCATCCCTCAACATATTCCCCTACAATACTCTAGAAAGAATGAAGATCAATCCAAACTGGATCAAAACCAGTCATGTGATTATCCGAGCTTTCGATGGATCGTGACACCAAGCTCTGGGAGATGTAGAACTACCCTTGGAGATTGGCCCACACACTTTCTATACATCCTTTCAGGTGCTCAATATCGCCCTTGGATATAACTAGTTGCTAGGCAGGCTTTGGATCCACATGGCAGGGGCAGTGCCATCCACCCTCCATCAATAGCTCAAATACATTATCAACGGCAACCTAATCATGGTCAATGCTGAACCAGAATACCATGTCTGCATACAGGGAGGCATACAGTGATCAGCTTCGATGTAGGGATTGAACCTGCAATTTTTCAAGCATGGAGGTTAGTGATACACAATATCTGCCTATCGGGGCACCGGCTATGAAGCCTAAGGTCTCCACCGAAGTAATGATAGTAGGCCAGGAAATGGTATCTTTAGGTTTCCAACCTGGAGAAGGGTTAGGAAAGAATCAGCAAGGTATCAAGAGCCCGATACAAATCTTGAGTTAAACTGGGAGAGCGGGATTGGGATATTCATCCAGGTTAAACCACCGGAACCCGCATAAGCATCCCAAGGCTCATGCTTCCACCATACTTTTTCCAACTAATGTCGGATGGGTAAAATCAATGAGGAAGATCCCTACTGCGGTATCAGCCATGTTGTTTCCTCCAATTATACCTGTCAAGGAAAGAAAAGCCCTCAAGCATGAGGCAGATAGCGAAAAGGGAAAATAAAAGATCATGTACGAAGGACGAGGCCCATTCGCTAACATGCGGGTCATCATAAACTACGAGGGTATGATAGATGAGATCCCAGGCAGGGAAGACGAGGATTAGATTTAAATTCCTCCCATTAAGAAGGAACAAGGGGGCAGTTCAAAGAAAACCCTCGGCCATATTATAAAGGATGTCTCAATCGTCATCCAAGACGAGACAGATAATCACAGATCCCTGATCCTCCCGGTTCATGAGTATCTGACCTTGGATAACTAGAGTAGTGTCCCTTGCCTCGGTCGAAAAGGGTAAAGGGGCAGCGAGAGTCAATCTGCCCTTTAATCATGCTTTCATTTATTGCTTACTTTTAATTGCACAGCTATAGCAACAACTTTTTCATGCTTTACAGAATGCTATGTATATTTAAGTAGTTGTATATATCTAAGTTGAAAGCCTTTTTGTTTTCAGGACTCAAGCGTTGGCTATGTTTGTCGCTGCTGATGAGATGTCAATCTGTTAAAGTGACTACAACTTTGATGTAGAACTGAACTTCGACTTAATTAATATTGATCAAGAAGAGGAAGATGACTATGAGGTGCTCGAGGAGATCAATGAATTGGTCAAAGATAAACCCAAACCAAACCTCGACAAAATCACCACTATCAATATAGGAACCTCCGAAAACATCAAAGAAATCTAGATAGGTTTAGACCTCACACCAGACCAAAAAGTCGACCTGATCAAACTCCTAAGACAGCTCTAAGATGTATTTGCATGGTCACATGAAGACATGATTGGCCTCTCTACTGACATAGTCATCTATCGAATGCCCATCAATAACGGGTTCAAGCTAGTCAAACAAAAGCTCAGGCGATTGAAACCTGAATGGAGTCTAAAAGTCAAAGAAGAAGTTGTTAAACAATTCAAAGTCGGGATTACCATGGTATCAACCTACCCAAAGTGGCTTTCAAACATAATTCTCGTGCCTAAGCCCGGAGGGAAGGTACGAATATGTGTGGATTACCGGGACTTGAAGAAGGCTTGCCTTAAGGACAATTTCTCGGTACCTTTCATCCTCATCCTGATCGACAATACTGCGCAGTATGACATATATTCCTTCATAGATTTCTTTGCTGGTTACCATCAAATTATGGTTGCTGAATAGTACCAGGAGAAAACAGCTTTCATCATTCTTTGGGGAACCTTCTGCTACAGGCGACTATCCTTCGGCCTCATCAATGCCGGAGCCACGTATCAGCGAGCCATGATGGCCCTATTTCATGGCATGATGCACAAAGAGATGGAGGTTTATGTGGATGACATCATTATTAAATCCCGGAGGGAGGATGATCACATCGACCATTTAAGGAAGTTGTTCAATAGGTTGCGTAAGTACAACCTCAAGCTGAATCCCGCCAAATGTGCTTTTGGCATCAAAGCAAGCAAGCTGCTATGATTCCTGGTTAATAATCGAGGCATCAAACTAGACCATGCCAAGATGAAAGCCATCACTAAGATTCCAGTACCTAGAACAAAGAAAAAGATACGTGAGTTTCTGGGAAGGATCAACTTCATAAGGCAATTTATTTCCCAGCTCACAGCAACCTGTGAGCCCATATTCAAGTTACTAAGGAAGAATTCCTCCACCAAATGGAATGAGGATTGTCAACAAGCCTTCATTGCCATCAAGAAGCAGCTAATCGAAGCACCAGTATTGGTACCTCCAAGGGATGGAGTTCCCTTGTTCATGTACCTGTCCATCAATGCCAATGCAATGGGTTGCACGCTAGGATAGAAAGATGATAGTAGCAAAGAAAGAGCCATCTACTACATCAGCAAAAAATTCAGCAGTAGTGAACAGAAATACACCCTGATCGAGAAAACATGTTATACATTAGCATGGGCAGCCATGAGGTTACAACATTACCTCCATGGGCACACGACCTACCTCATATCTCGCATGGATCCACTCAAATGTGTATTCAACAAACCAATGTTGAGCTATCGACCGTCTAAATGGTAGTTGATCCTACAATATTTCGACATTGTCTATGTGACTCAGATGTCAATCAAGGGTCAAGGCATTGCAGATCAATTAGCGAAAGCACCTTCAGTAGGGTTCGTGCCCCTGGAGACTTATTTCCCAGATGATGGAATCATGACAATTCAACAACTCCAGCAAAAGAATACAGTCCAACCATGGAAAATTTATTTTGACGAAGCAGTAAACATGGAAGGTGCTGGAGCTGGGGCAGTCCTTATCTCTAGTACAGGAGAACAATATCCTGTGGCTACCAAACTTCAATTTGGCAACACCAACAACACGGCCTAGTGTGAAGGCTGTATAATGGGGTTGAAACTTAGCCCAATCCATGGGTATCAAAAACCTACTAGTCTTTGGAGACTCTGAGCTGGTCATCAGACAAATCATCGGGGCATATCACACCAAAGAGCTGCATTTGCTGCCCTATCATCGACAGGTCGTTAGAATATCTTTGGAGTTTGAAGATATAGCCTTCATCCATATTCCTCGAGGTAGGAATGACTTCGCTGATGCATTGCCAACCTTGGTGTCCTTAATCCGCATATCCGATAGGAGTGGGATTCCCTACATCAAATTCACAGTTCAAAAAGCCCAGACATATAGGAATTACATTGGAGAAGTTCATCCCTCATGTCAAGCAGCCTTGGTATCAAGACATCAAGAAATATCTATGAGATGGATCTACACCCGCTGGGGCAAGCCAATCCGCGCGAAAGCGGATTCACAAGATGGCTATGAAGTTCTATCTAAGCGGAGATGCCCTCTATAAAAGAGATGCTGGAATAGGCTTGTTAAGATGCCTTGATAAAGATTAAGCCCAGAGACTGATGGATGAAGTCCACGGTAGAGTCTGTGGTCCATACATGAGCGGTCATCTGCTGGCCAAGAAGATATTAAGAACCAGGCATTATTGAATCTCTCTCAAAGCTAAATGTGACGATCACGTCAGGAGATGCTTTCAATGCCAAGTACATAGAAATGCCATACACGCTCCTTCGAATGAGCTACACAATATGAGTTCGCCATGGCCTTTCTCCATGTGGGGAATGGACGTGATTGGTCCATTAGAACCAAAAGCCAGTAAATGTCATCGATTCATCTGCACCATAATCGATTACTTCACCAAATGGGTTGAAGCAGCTTGTTTTCCCAAAGTCACGAAAGAGGTCATCATTGGTTTCATCAGAAATAATATCATCTGTCGATATGGACAACCGGAGGTGATCATATCAGACAACGCCAAGAACCTGAACAATCAAATGATGATAGAACTGTGCAGTAAGTTCCACATCAAGCATCTCAATTTTGTTATTTATCGACCCAAGATGAATGGTGCTGTCTAAGCGGCCAGCAAGAACATCAAAAAGATCATACAGAAAATGTCATCCAATCACAATGAATGGCCTGACCTGCTGTCTCTAACCCTATTAGCATAAAGGACATCAATACGCACCTCTACTGGGCTACCCCATATACATTGGTCTATGGCGTGGAAGAAGTCCTCCTCATATAAGTAAAGATGGAGTCCTTGCGAGTATTGATCGATGCTAAGACAGACGAAGACCAGTGGTTGAAAAAACGATATCACCAACTGTCCCTGATAGATGAAAAGAGGGCTACAACCATTTTCTACGCGTAGTTATATCAGCAAAGGATTGCTTGATCCTACAACAAGAAGGTCCGAATACGGTAATTCAAAGAAAATGACTTGGTGCTGAAGAAAATCCTGGCCAACCATGATGAAGCCAAAGGAAAGTTTTCCCCGAATTGGGAAGGACCTTTCATTGTCAAAGTGGTGTTCACAGGAGGAGCTATTAGATTATAAGAAATGGACGAGAACGAATTTCCCCAACTCAGACACCATAAAAAGGTACTATGTCTGAAGCACATGCATACCCGCATCCGGATCTAACAAATCAAATCAGGTTCGGTTTTTCCACTAGAAAATCGGAACTACGAATGACTTAATCTCCCTCAACACGAAAGTACGTAGGCAGCCATTTCTGGTACTGTCAAAACAAAATAAAAATTCCAAACTCATCAAGCCAAAATATAAACCCAAGACAAATACTTTTCAAACCTCTCTCACACAAAAACCTGAACTACGAATAACCTGATCTCTCTCAACCCGGGAGTACATAGGCAGCTATTTACGGCACGGTTTCACCTTCAAGGAAAAAAACCAATAAAAACTAGTCTCAAGACACCAAAACCCTATAAAACCTAAGAACTATCAAGCTGCCCTGATCAAAAGGCCCATTTGAGATACTCTCTGACATCTCAACTATCAGTCCATCAAGGAGAAGCTCAAGATACATCAACAACAGCGAGTCATAAAAGAAGTGGTAATCATCAGCAATGACCATACATCTCCAAACAGGAAAGTGAATTAAAAATATATTTCTCTGATATATAAAATTATTTGATATATATAATGCCTTATACATAACAAAAATGGTTGATCCAGTCTATGCAGGAAAAATAAAGCTAGTCTATGGACCCAAGGATAAGCGGGCCAGCAATGCCACCATGGCATCTCTCTCTGAAGATAGAGGAGTAACTGTTAATGCAATACCCTCAGCCTCCATACTGCTCAAAACATCCATAGTCATCTGCAGTGTGGCACTGTGGTCGTCAATATATGCACTCATCTTGGTAACCAGGTCGTGGGTATAAGATTGAAGAGCAGTACTGTCAGCAATGTGGAAATCACGAGAATCTATAGCCTAATCCCTCTCTACAAAAGCTACATCTCTAACAATCAAAGTATCCTCGATCTCAGCAAAGGCTGCATCTCTGGCTGAGCGGATCTCATCCCTCTCCATAATAGCTGCATCTTTGGCAGATCGGAGCTCCTCTCTCTCTATCAAGCCAGCATCCTGAGCGACTCGAAGCGCTTCGTTCTCAGCTAAAGCTATATCTCTGCCAGACAAGGAGGTCAACATCTGTGCTCTAGCTGAATCTCTCTCAAAGGTCATCCTAAATAACGAGTCCGCCAAAGCCGGATCTATGCCTGCAAGAATAGTCGGCGGATCACTAACTAGTGCTGCTGTCAAACCCATAAAAAGCTCATCCTCAATGTGAGAATCAGGATCCTCCATTGGCTCCTTCTCATCAGAGTCCACAATCAGAGATAAATGGGCATCTGCTGCTATTGCCATATCTGCAGCCAGCCATGCAGAGTACTCTGGAGAACGGTCCGGATGGCTACTGAAGAACTCAGCCCTCCCTCTATGAGTCCAATACTCATATACTTAAACCAAGTCGATAGATGATATAGACAAAGCCGACACCCTCTGATCAGCAGACCCGTCAAATCTGTGCAGGCTCTGGAATTGATCAAACTGGCTCATAACAGCTAAGCGATGATAAGTAGTCACTCCCCTCAAACCCACTAGGGGCAAGCAATCCATGCCAGGTGCATGAGTAATAAAACTATATGGGGAGGCTAACCCTGAGCGTGGCAAAATCAACAACGGATGCTCAATATTTAACAAAAATGCCGACCATGTCTCTGCATCGGTACACTCCGTCTGCTGAAAAGAGTATGACGTAGCTATATCATGGGAAAAATAATACCTATGATGCCTTAAAGATCCAATCGGTCGGTTATGGGACATCAGCCATATGTACAGCAAGACCTAACTACCTCTGAAGAACCCCTTCGGGTGGGTAATACAGTAAGTGGTTGACCTCAGCGTCTCAGCCAATATCATCAGGATGATGGTATTACCTTGTCTAAGGGCCCAAACCACGACTACTAATCCCACATCCAAGTGATCCAAGCGTAGCGGTATGTAGACGTATGCCACGATGCACATCAGCAGAATATCTACCCTGGCCAGATGCCACGCCTCTGCTGAAATAATAAAATCCCCAATATATCGATCGTAGCTATCAAGCTCCCTAAAGTGATCGATCAAGAAGTTAATCGATATCACACGCCCAGATACGATCTCGTCCGCGACTACCCTCTAGCAAAGACCGGACATTCGCATGAATGGTCTCCACATATCAGTAACAACATTGCTGGAGCACGACAAGTCCAAAACTAGACTGGTAAGCCGCTCGTACTCCTCTAGAGTTAGCATCAGCTCATATCGCCCAATGTAAAACACCTGCCTCTCGGGTATCTAGCAGGATAGTATGCCATCCACAAACCTATCTGGCACCTGAAAATCTGCAAGGACCCGTGAATGCCCCAACATCTAGTCAACTGTCCCTCTAGCTAAGAATGGCAGGCTCTCATACCACGACCTCAATGATGAAGTCACCTCAGACTGTGGCAAGTGCTCGATACGGCTAACCTGTTCCATGTCCTCTGTGGACACAAAACCGTTGTCATCAGGCATATCTGGGCGGTACAAGGGAGGATCTACCCCTATAAAGCTATTAGAAAATGGACCTGAAGAGGGGCCCGCTCCTAAGCTGGACGGGTCAAAAGAAGATGCCTCTGACGGATCTCTGCCAAGATGCCTTATAAATACGTGAGCTCTCTCTAGCTGTTGGGTCAATCCTGTGATCTAGTCCAAATGAGTTGGCTCCCTGAGGTAA
This sequence comes from Panax stipuleanatus, assembly GCA_020205555.1. Lineage (NCBI taxonomy): Eukaryota > Viridiplantae > Streptophyta > Magnoliopsida > Apiales > Araliaceae > Panax > Panax stipuleanatus. The sequence goes on along the minus strand of CM035115.1, from coordinate 52,420,857 downwards.
GCTATCCTGTCTATCATCATCACAGACCCTGGCACCATGTCTGCCATAAACTGGGTAGCTTGAGTCTGAGCTCTAATAGTGTGAGGACTCCACCAGCTGCTTTATGCCTCCTAGCTATAAGGGCCCTCTGATAGGGTAAAGCCATCTATGCCCTCCAAGGGAATCTATATCAGTGACATGATCAACGGCCAATGATGCCAAGCAGGAGGAACAAGGGGAATGCAGATCTCACTCGTAATACTTTTGATGGCACACTCTCCCAAATAGAACTCCCAGCCTCCCTCTATTAAAATCGGGACTCTTCGGGTCAACAAAGCAAACTCTCGACCAGTGGGAAAGCCTCCCTCGAATCCGACGGTCAAAAACTAGGAGGTATACGGCACCTAGGAGATCAATCCAGCCGTCAAAAGCTCCAACTGTAAGCAAGCATAAGTAAATCCCTCAGCAACAGGGACCTCCGTCAAAGTCGAGTGATGCCAACGCCGTCCTCGAGGATAGGTCTCCAGACCTAAAGCAGTGGAAGGCCATAGGTAAGGAAGTCTCTCAAATGCCCAGAACTGGCCATGTCAATATCAAAAGTCCTCAGCGATCAGGACTGACAAATATAAATGCTAAAATCAAACAGGTAAAAGAAAGATGTACTCACCATCAGAAACGGGTAGAACCCTAACCAAGCCTCTGTTGAACCCTCCGAAAGTATGCGCATGCCCCAGAGAAAATAGGCAAAGGTGTAGGAACCCCAATCAAAGTCATTCAGGTGCTCTACATGTCGGGTAGAGCTAAATAGGGCAAATGACACAGTAGATGAGTTGTCTGCCACAAAATAACCCCAGGTGATACCTAAAAATAATCGCCTCAGAATGCGATCTCTAACCCTCCGATTATCAGGTGGAGGCTCCAGCAAAGCCCTATTCTGAGCATCTATACTCAAGGGACCAGATCGAACCGTCCGACCCTTGAGCGCCGTCGCAAGAACTCCCAGTAGGGACGGAATGGCAGTGGGTGTAATGTCTGCCACGAAAGGCACTGGCTCGCCCTCAAACTCAATATCGGTGACAAACCCCCAGTCTATAGGGGTCATCATCACCTTAAAGTCCAGCAGATGAAGGGACTGAGTCTGGTGGAACCAGCGCTCAGACAAAGCCCTCATATACCCCCAAGGGAAACGACAAGGAAGAATGGAGAAGAAAGCCTGAAAACCCTAGCCATCAACTTTATCCCCGTAATCCTTATGCAAAGTATGATACAGGGAGTGCACGTTGAACCAGTTCCCTCGAGGCTGCGTAAAGCTGAAAACCTGTATCAAAAACCTGCTGGGTTTATACAAAATCATGACGCAATCAAATTATAAAAATTAGCAGAAGCATGGTATATCAGAGTTTAAAAATTTCTACAAAACCATTACCTGGATTATCCTTTATGCAAATCATGTGATATGATGACATCCTTAGTGTCAGTTATATACTTTAAGATGTTTATCACTGTCTCACAATGGTCTTCTCCAAAATATGACTGATCAACATCAAGTCTCATATATTTCATTGCATACATGATAATAGCTCATGTGATCTCTCTTTTATTGAGGATAATTTTAGAGAGATTCACTCCATGGCTCATCATCATGAGACACCTTTTGGAGGTTGCCATGCTAAACGCCTTTAGCATCTAATAAATATACGTTTCCTTGGGTTTAACCGAACATCTTTTTAAATATATCAATAAAGATTTATATCCCCAAGGTGGGATGTTCTACATAAATCATTCATGGAGGAATGTTTTGACAACTTTGTTTTGATCGATTTTAGCATAGGAATTTCATTCCCTATCAGTAATATACCATCAACATATAATACAAGGAATGAAATAGCGCTCCCACTAACCTTCTTGTACACATATGGTTCATCCTCATTTTTGATAAAATCAAACTCTTTGATTGTCTCATCAAAACGAATGTTCCATCTACTAGAATCTTGCTTCAATCCATGAATGAATTGTTATAGCTCATATACATGATTTGCTTCAACCATTGAAATAAAAAACTATCTGGTTGTATCATACATACATTCTCTTCTAATAATGTATATTTGAGGAAGGACGTCTCCACGTCCATTTTACCAGATTAAGCAATAATAAGCTGCAATCGCAAGTAAAATCCAAATGGACTTGAGCATAGCTTCAAAATCTATTTTAAATTTTATGGTCATCTACCATTTCTCTAAGTCTTTATTACTCATAGTCTATTCGTAATTCAATGGATCATCATCATCCATGATGTGTATCTCATCGTCATCCTCTATGACGAATCCATACCGTTCAGGTATCTCGGTACCTTTCCAGATTTACGAATAGGGTGTTGTACAGTAGGTGTCTCTACTTGGACAGGTTCATCCACTTGATCTGTAGTGGTTTGTGGTTCTTGAATTTCTTCAGGATCTATTTTTCTCCCACTAGCCCCTTCAAGGATAAACCCATTTTCCAAGAAGGCAACGTGTTTCACAACAAACACCTTTTGTTTAGTAGGATTGTAGAAATAGTATCCCAAACATTCTTTAGGATATCCACAAATGTGCACTTATTAGATCATGTCCCAAGCTTATTATTTTGAAACCTTTTCACATAAGTAGGATATCCCCAAATCTTAACATACTTAAGACTAGGTTTCCTCCCTGTCCACATCTCATATGGAGTCTTAAGGACGAATTTAGTGGAGACCTTATTTAGTAGATATGTAGCCATTTCTAGGGCATGACCCCAGAATAAAATTGGAAGATCGGTAAAACTCATAATGGAATGAACCATGTCCAACAATGTTCGATTTCTCCTTTTACATACTCCATTTAACTGTGGTGTACCTGGTGGAGTCCATTGTAAGATTATACCATTTTTTTTAGACAATCAAGAAACTCACCGCTTAAGTATTCACCACCTCGATCTGATCGAAGAATCTTAATACTATTGCCCGTTTGTTTCACTACTTCACTTCTGAACTCTTTGAACTTTTCAAATAATTATGATTTGTATTTCATTAAATACACATATCCCAATTTTGAGTGATCATCAGTGAAAGTAATAAAATAAGAATACCCACCCTGTGCATTCGTTGTCATAGGTCCACAAACGTCTGAGTGAACCAACGCTAACATCTCTGTAACTTTTTCTCCTTTTTCACTAAAAGGAGATTTAGTCATTTTACCCATGAGACAAGATTCACAAGTTGGATATGATTCATAATCGAATAGCTCTAAGAGCCCATCTTTATGCAACTTGGATAATTTTGTTTTATTAATATGACCGAGTCTACAGTGCCACATATAGGTATAATTAATATCATCTCTTTTCCTTTTCTTAGTTTGTTCTATTTGAAGTATATTTTCATGCAAGTCAAGTATATAAAGTCCATTTTGCAAATTACCAACACCATAGAAAACATTACTTTTATAAATAGAACAACTGTTGTTCTTTATTATAATGTCAAATCCATCCATATCTAATATAGAAATAGAAATAATGTTTCTAATGATATTCGGAACAAAATAACAATTATTTAAATAAATAAACTTGCCCGTAGGCTATGCTAAACAATAAGTGCCTACAACTAATGCCTTAACTTTTCCTCCATTTTCCACTCGTAGGACAACCACATCCTTGTTCAGCTTTCTACTTCTGACCAGTCCCTTCACATTATTACATATGTGAGAACCACAGCCGGTATCCAATACCCAAGTAGAATTTTAACTTTCTGAAAAAATAATTTCAATCATGAACAAACCTTGATTGGAAGTCGAAGCTTCTCCAAGCTTATTCTCTGCCAGAAACTTCTTGTAGTTCCTCTTCCAATGACCCGACTTGTTGTAATGGAAGCACATTCCTTTGCTACCTGGATCAGGTTTCTTTTGTTCCTTTATATTCACCTTACCCTTGGTCATCCGAGATTGGAAGAGCTCCTTAAATATCTCATATCTAGCAGTCCTACTTTGTTCACCATACAACTCCTTGAGGTGAAGCAACATAGTAGGAGCATCCATGTTTTCATGCTGACGCTGAAGCTCATTATTCATGGATGCGAGCATGATGCATTGAGCCACAAATCCGTCATTTTGCCACTTTATAATGGTGGCAATTTCTTCCTCAGATGCTGATTCTGGAACAGTTCCAAAGATAGGTGAATTTAGGACATAAGAAATCTTTTCAGCAGTGAGAACTATTCTCATATTCCTTAGCCAGTCCGTATAATTCGGCCCGATAAGCTTATTAGCATCAAGTATGCTTCACAGTGAAATTAGTGATTTTGACATTTTTAAAATTCTACATGTGAAGAACAACATTTTTAGCAAACATTCATTTTATTAATTTTGCATACCAAAATAAATTTAGGTCTTTATTTTAAATTGATATCTCCCACTATTTTTATCAAACTATATTACCCTCACTTATATAGTTCGGCAACATCTAATTAAAGATTTGCTAGTGAGATTAAGGATCCCATTTCAAATGTATATAGCCTTGTGGATAGCATAACAAACGATATATAAATAAATAAGTAGACAACTCTTGTCAATTACATCAACATGTAACTCCTTTTATTTTTTCTCTTAAATCATAATGGTCAAGTGTGTGCACATCCGAACTAAAGTGATTTAAGTTAAGTCCAGCCTAGCACTTCTATAAATTCAAAAAAGAAAAATGTTCGTTCTTGTGGATAGCACAACAAGACTATATTGTTCAATTTTTTTGATAAGCATCAAATGTGATTAATTAATATCTTAAATACGCAATACTCGCCTTGTGGATAGCACAACAAACTCATATTAAATATTTAATATCCTATTAATTTATCATGCTAGAAGGCGACGTTCGATATTCCAAATATCATTGAACTCTTCGGACTTAATATAATTTATTTGAGAGGTTTGTTATTATTTGTCTCATCTTGTTTAGCGTGCATGCACATATATATATAAAATAAGGGTCATTTTATTAAACATGCGAAGCATGTTTGCATAAAATATAATATATATAATACTAAGCATGCACATATAGAATACTATATTCTACCCGGATTGATTATGGAGTTTTATTATAGTTTGGTTCACTAGAGCCACCAAGTGAACCAAAAGGTCAAACCTAGGAGTGTATGAATTAAATTTAAATATAACTATTACATTTAAACCCGGGCTCCATACAAATGGGTCTTCACACGCTCCTTGCTCATTGCTCTCCAATTCCTTCAAGATAATTCTAACTCTTTCTATTACATTAAACTATTTAATTAAAATAGAAACCTTGATCAGCAGTCAAAGGGAAGTACATAGGAGGAAGATAGAATTTTACATCAAAAAAAAATTAGAGAAGACAAGGTACGCAGAGCCCATTTAATAAAACCCATTTATTCAAGCATTCAACTAAAATAAAATCCAATCACATTGGTCAATAGTCCATAATCAACCCCATTTATTTTCATACATGTCACCATATGTATCAATAAATACATATTCATCTCATGAATTAAAACATTCCATATATATATTAGTATCATTTAATGGGCAATTTTAATTTGCATGAAATCCAATTTCAAGATTAAAATAAACTCTTTATATTAATTATAAAATTATTAAGAATATTATATATATATATATAATATAACCTTAGTATATATATATATATATATATATATATATATATATATATATATATATATTATATAATATATTAAGGTAATCATGGGTTACCTTTCTTTTAAAACTTCATGCACGTTTTAAAAAGCTTGTAGAAACCTTTTTGTTTTGAATTGAATAACTTTTCATTTAAAACAATTAATATCCTTTTCCAAGGTAACTTGAGTCAGCTTTTAAAAACAAATTCGGCAGGTTCCCATTTAAAAAAAAAAAAATCGGCAGTCACCATTTTGTGATGAATTCGCAGACACAGCGAACCAAGAAAAAAAATTTGTTTTCGTTAAATTTTTCTTTCTTTCCCCCATAAAAAATACTTTTATACAACTAATTATGCCCAATAAATTATTCTAAATACATACCCATATGTATATAAAATCAAAATAATTAATAATTGCATAAAGGTTTGGCTCTGATGCCACTGTTGGATTTGTACGAAATCGTGACGCAATCAAATTGCAAAAATTAGCGGAAACATGGTATATCAGAATTTAAAAATTTCTACAAAACTATTACCCAGATTATCCTTTATGCAAATTATTAATTTAAAACGATAAATAAGAAGTTATGAAATTATACCGTTGTAGAACGAAGCTTCCACATGTACGAGTTTAACTCCTTATTCTTCGTGATCTCCTTAAATTTTCAGGTTAGATTCCTTCCTTTGATCAACGTTAGCCACCCAAGTATTTGGTTTCTAGAGGTGATCCACCAAGAAAGATGAATTATCAAGAAGGGGGGTGGTTGGCTTACTCTCGAACAATTAGAATTGCATCAATTGATATCTATTATAAGACTCCTCTTATATAGATATTGGTTAACCCTTCTAATCCTATTAGACATGGGATTTCATTTAATTAATTAAACTCCTTTAATTAATTTAGACTTCCCACCACATTGAGAATAATTAATTAAATTCATTTAATTAATTTGTCTCCTAATCTTATTAGGAATAAATGAGAGTATTAATATTAAATTAATTACTAAACCCCTTTAGAAAATAAAATAATAATAATTGTAATAATATTAATAAGACATCTCTTATTAATTTATATTTAATATTTCCAAAATATAAAATAATAAATATTAGGCTATTTAATTTATTCTATCACCATAGATTAAATTAATTACACTAATGCATTATTACGATTATGTCATTACCTTCTTAAATAATTTTTCTTCCTTTTATGCTGTGACCCTTTAGGTTCTCCATATTAAACCGATTGTGAATAAATCAATTAGAATAATTCTAATCTTATTTAAATAAATAAATTAAACTAATAATCTATTTAAATAAATAATATTTATTCTACAATAGGGATAAGCCTCCCTAGCGATCAACGACTTTTCAGATAATATAGATTTCAAAATTAATCAGAAAAGAACCTGTGAGTAAATAGTTACCGTACAATTCAATCTTTCCACCATACAGTGTCCCAATTAAATATAAGACATGGATTTACTGTCAAGTCTTATTTTATTTAATTATATGTATTTCGATTAAAAAATGCACAACTCCAAATAATGCAAATTAGAAACTCCTTTCTAATTTCATTCCACCTTGGCCAAGGATTTCTGGGTTGTCATTTAACGAATCACATAGGACATATTTTCTCTTTTACTAGATGTGGTAGATTCTTTATTGATCATTCATTATCTCCATTTGTAACTCATTATACCCAAGCATACCCTTTTATATACCCTAAAGGGCTTTAAGGAATAAGTCAAAGTATAATTCATTACATACAAGATACTATGATGATCTCAAGTCCAAGGATCACTTGTACTACTATCACATTAGGAATTCCTATTGACAGGCGAGTAAAACTCCATCAGATATTCCATAGCGAGTCACGTTTAGTGAACTTATTCTCTAATAAGCACCTACATACTTGCTTTAGTGTCTCCACATAAATGATCATAAGATCAATCATCCTCATCCAATGAGCAAGCAACATATGTACCAATCTATCCGGATTTACTAATCCCCTTTTTAGTAATCTCACGATTAAAAACTATTTTAGTTTTAAAGTTTTCTAAGAATTTAGATCTCATTAGCATGATCATCATCATGATTCTAAAAGCATTACTTAAAACTATGGGTTATTTACATATTATAAAAATAGCACCATGTAAATAATTAAATGTCTTTAATAAATGAATATTTTTATTAATAAATAAATAAGATTATCACGAAAGTATATGCTTTATCATCACACATGATTGGCTTGTATGCATACTACTTTCAAAACCAACCCATGTCAAAAACCTATGCCCCGAGAATGGCCAAAAAAGAAAGAGAATCCAGGAAGAGAAAAGCTTCAAGTCACCTCATTGGCGTGAAAAACCTCGATGGATGGCGACTCAAGTCGCCCAACGGCTCCTGGGTAGGCACAACAATTCCTGGAACCTCCGCACATAGAGCCTGAGCAGGAGCCGGAGCAGCAAAAGCAGCCTGCTCATCGTCAATGTCAATTGGCGGTTCATCCTGAGCTGGACGGATCATCGACTTTGCCAATCTACGAGGCGGTCTAGCCAGACGTGGCTGAGGAACATCAGAAGCCCTCCTATGTCTGACCCCCGAAACGACTCTGCTAGCACTGCCGGGTTTATCGCGGTCCATCACCTGTACAAAGTCTCCAAATCATCCCAGAAAGGGTATAGTAAGCCTAAAACCTGTGGCTTATTAATTTAAATCAGTAGTCTAAGCATCTCTAAGTCCTAAAACAAGCATGGGTCAGTCAAAAATACAACGTAAAGTCAAAACTGCATGTTTTTTAAAAGATAAATCCTAAAAACATGCATGGGTTAGTATGAAATCCCCAATGAAGTTAAAATTGCATGTTTATTAAATGCTCGGGTTTTAAAATTTTTTTGCCAGTCTCTTTTGTAAAATGAACTGTCCGCATGCACATAGGCATGTCTAGTGGCCATTCTTTAGCACACCTTCCCAAAAATAAGAATAGTTCATATTTATGAAATAAAATCAAAAGTAAACTCATATGGTAGCCAAATTACAATGGACATTTTTTTAGTTTAAAATCTAGGCTCAATAGGCCTCAAAAAGGATGAATAAGCTGATAAAAAATGAGCAAAAATTGACCATCTCAGAATCCGAATTTTCTTACATCCAAACATGCATTACAATAAGATATACATACATATGTAGCCAAAAAAAAAATTTAACAGGTCATATAGGCATACATTTTTCATACATTGCGTCTAAAAGCCTCCTACGTGGTTCACATGCTTTTAATTGTCAAAACTTACGAAAAAAGGACGTAGAACGTTACCTGTGATGCACTGAATACGTAGGAATTGACAGAATCAGAAAACAGCTGCCCAAGCTCCGTAGATCTGAAAAAGAAGATTGAAATCCGTTTGAAACCCAAAATGAAAATGTTTTAAATGAGCTCCCGCTGCCCAAATATAAAACCACAGGTGGAAGCGGGCCCACCTACGACAGTCGCACCTCCACCTATGGCTCCTCAGGGTGGGTCCCACTCTCCCAGGTTCGGTTCGACTCGGGTTGAAACGAAGTTTCTATGTACTGCCAAGTCAGATCTGAAGAAAAATCGCAACGCGATTGAGCGGTTTGCACTGAAATCCTGCATTTAAGCAGAGTAATTCTGACAGAAAAGGGAACACTCTGGAATCCCTTGGTATTCATCACGAAGTCATATTCGGGGATCTACAATGCCAACTGCGAGAAAACTACGGGAAAAATGTGCAGAACTGCTGAAAAATTTCTACTTTCAGAGTATCGGGTACAGACCAAATCCAGTTCAGCCGTTGGCTCAGCCCCAGCGAAGTATCGGGTACAGACCGAATCTAGTTCAGCCGTTGGGTCAACCCCTACGAAGTATCGGGTACAAACCGAGTTTAATTCAGCCGTTGGTTCAACCCAAGCGAAGTTTCGGGTACAGACCGAGTTCAATTCAGTCGTTGGTTCAGCCCCAGCGAAGTATCGGGTACAGACCAAATCCAGTTCAGCCGTTGGCTCAACTCCAGCGAAGTATCGGGTATAGACCGAGTTCAATCCAGCTGTTAGTTCAGCCCCAGCGAAGTTTTGGGTACAGGCCGAGTTCAATTCAGCCGTTGGTTCAACCCCAGCGAAGTATCGGATACATACCAAATCCAGTTCTGTCGTTGGTTCTACCCCAACGAAGTTTTTGGGTACAGACCGAGTCTAGTTCTGCCGTTGGTTCTATCCCAGCGAAGTTTCGGGTACATACCGAGTCTAGTTCAGCCGTTGGTTCAACCCCAGCGACGTTTCGGGTACAAACCGAATCCAGTTCAACCGTTGGTTCAACCCCAGCAACGTCTTAACCGTTAGAGCAACCTCCGCGAAGCATCGGAAGTGATCCGGTGACGGAAACCATATAATAGTCAATCCCCGATGATAGAATCTGTTATACACATTCTTAAAAGGAGTACTAGAAGAATTTGTGATTCAACCGCCTATTGCAAAATAACAGCGTAAACTCTCATCAGGATGGACATTGGAAGCATCCATTAAGGAGAATTATTAATCGAGAAGTGTCCCCAGCAGAGGAGCCTTTAGAAATGTGCAACAGCACCCGCCGAAGGGAAATCAGCCCTACAAAGAGTACCGCCGGACAGGGAAACCATTGGTCTCAAACCAAGGTAGCATCAATAGTATCATCCCCATCTAAATCAATGAAGCTATCGCAGAGAACGTCATCCCCAGCAGAGCAAGACAAGAACAATCTGTGATAGCTCATCTCTGACAAGCACGTCACTGGTTCCCCTACCAATAGTCGTCTGGCAATGTCAGCCCTAGGCTATCATGAGTGACGTCATCCCCAGCAGAAAATGGTGAAAAATAGTTCGTGGTAGCCTATTAACATCATCCCCAATAGAAACTAACGCAATCCATTAGTGATAACCCCACCTCCTCAAAGGTATCTAATACTGCTTGCATACTATATCCGATATTGCGTCCCCTTTGCCTTTCCATTTCAAGTGTCTAGCAATCTTTATCTTGCTCATTCCATTACATTGCATGAGCATGATAAAGAGGGGCATCTTTAGACACTCGAAATTTCCTTTTCCTGTTACTAACATTGTAGGAGGGCTAAATTGTATTTTTCAAATAAACTTCGATCTCAATATCAGGCCATTAAATCAACCCTGATCTCCAATCGGGCCATTAAATCAACCCTGATATCAATATTGGGCCGTAAAATCAACCCCGACCTCCAATCGGGTGGTTAGATAAACCCCGATCTCAATATCGGGCCGTCAAATCAACCTCGATCTCCAATCAGGCCATCAAATCAACCTTGATCTCATTATCGGGCCCTCAAATTAACCCCGATCTTCAATCGGGCCGTCAGATCAACCCCGATCTCAATATCAGGCCATCAAATCAACCATGATCTCTAATCGGGCCAATAGATCAACCCCAATCTCAATATCAGGCCATCAATTCAACCTCGATCTCAATATCGGGTCATCAGGTCAGCCCCGGTCTCAACCCAAGAAATGCAGGTCATCCCTGATCTTAACCCGGGAAGTCAAGGCAACTTCAGCAACAAACCTGAAGTTTCACAACACCTCCAGGAGAAAACTTAGAACGACCAAATCACTTTCAGAGACAACATTGAGGACAAACAGACTCGAATAGGATCCAAGTCTTGGAAACAACTCTCGGAAGTCAACCAAAGGCTATGCCGACACTAAGGGCAACCCCGAGAGGGGAAAAATGGTCATTTTACCAACCCTAAGATGATTTGATCAAATTCAAGCCGAATTGATGTAACCAAGGTCAGAACGAACCATAACAATGATCCCGAGTGCAAACAGCGCAAGACATCTCCACGGACAAATTGCGATGAATTGAAGACCTGGTTATAAACCCGTCTTCTTCGACCCGAAAAATGTTTTATCCCATGTCATTGTGACACTCTTGGCGAGGACTTTCTAGAAAGGTATAGCACGCCTCAAACGGACGCTCCGATCAAAAGTTAGAAATTTTAACTTTGACTCGCGTTGCTCGGAGTGCACGTACTTTGAGATGATTCAATCGGACACGTGGGCCCCACCGGGGGAGCCGAACCTCTACCGGCAGCAGTAGCATGTAGAGCTGAGGCTCCCTGGCCTATGTATATGAGGTGACCACCCTCATTTAAAAAAGAAAAAATGCTTCGAACCTCTGCCCGTTTGGTTTTTTGTCCAATTTCTTGTCTTCTAAACCCAAATATTTTCACTCTAACACGTAGATATACCCACATACTACCACATATCAAAAAATAACAGGTAGATTCGGACGTTAAAGGCATACGATTTGGCAAAAAGCCCGTGTAGCAGTCCATTGTGAGTATTTTTACGATCAACAAGTCAATACTACGACTTCGCACTTTTATACACTTGCACGTTAAGTTTTGTATTCTAAATATGCCCGGAACTCAGTTTCATGGCCGTTTTCGTCAACTTTTGGTACATTTTAGTACCTAAACGACTTTTCTGGCATGTCTACAACTCGGATTGACGATCCGTCGCTTTCGGCAGCTTCGGCATACTTGCATCTTCGTTACTAGCAACTTTGTCGGCTGGGTATTTCTTCCTAGTCCGGGTTTGGATTTTTATTACGTTTATTTAACTGTTTATATACTAACTTTTCAATTTTGTTAAGCCCGGATGTCAAATCTGTGGTAGTTTATTGCTTTTATATATAATTATGCATATATAAGCATCCATCACCACCATTGGGTTCTCTTCCCAGCCTTGGTTGACTACGTTTCTATCTCTATATATATACTTATATATTTCAGTCCGGCCTGGATTATTATGTGGCCTTATTACTGCTTTTGCACCCTTCACCATTATTAGGTTATCTTCTTAGTCCCTGGTTGACTACGTTTCTGTACATTTACTTTTCAGTTCGGCCTGGATTATTCTGTGGCCTTTTTACTACTTTTATATATAAATATGCGTATATAAGAAGCCTTCACCACCACTAGGTTCTCTTCCCAGACTTGGTTGACTACTTTTCTGTCAATATATATATATATATATATATATATATATATATATATATATATTACAATTCCAGTCCGGGCATCGGTGTGAAAACCCATCGCCCTTTACAGCTCTTATATATATAACTCTGTATATATATATATATATATTGCTTTACTTCCACTTTATTAAATTGATGCTTTAAATATTCATTTGATATGAATCGGCATTTTTCAGTCACAAAAGCAACCTCGCGTCCTTTAGATCGCTATCTAGTGGGAAAGAGTCACTTCGGCCACGTACGAACCAGGATTTACTGATGAATCCTTGGTTCTGGTAATATTGGGATATATATCTATTTCTTTACAAATTTGAACTGTGCAGGTTTATTGGCTACTCATATGTGAGCCTAGGAATCGTGGGATTCATGATCCAATCTATTAGAATCTGATTCCCATAATGGACAAACTCCACTTTACGAATGTACCCTGCCAGTTTTTCTGTAAAATGTACATACAAAGACCTTAAAACAGTTATCCAGATTTAAGGTCTCAATATAATGAGAATTATAGTTTGCCGTGTCAGCGTCCCTCCGATGGCTTTCATGCCCATGAGGAGACCGACATTTGTATTTATTTTTTGTGGTCGAGGACGATTCGCAGCCCGACAAATCACCATTCAAATGCAAGCCTTAAGGATGAAAAGATAAAAATGAAAGTATCAACAAGCTTCATTTCATATGTTAGCGTAAGGGTTTGATGACCAGCTTTCAAAACATCATTTTCAATTCAATCAAAAGAAAAGCTTTTGCAAATCAAATTAAACACTTTTGCAAATCAAATCAAAGACTTTTTGCAAATCAAATCAAACCCTTCGTATATAGGTTCAACGAAGCAAATCACTACTTTCAATCAATCAAACAAACATAGGCCCATTTTTCAAACAGCATTCACACAAGTATTTCAGTTTTAAGGGAAATATTGAAAACATGTGATACCATGTTTACACGGGAGTCGTGGGGTGCCTAACTCCTTCTCCACACTTAACCAAGCTCCCGAACTCAAAACTCTGGTTTTAATGATCAAGTTTCGACAGTGTCCAGCAATTGGGCCTCTTTCAAACAAAACTGGGTTGAATTGGTACAACCATTTCAAATCTACCAACTGGCGACTCTGTAAAACGAACAAGTCGTCAACATGATACATGTTGGCCTTTTCCTAAAAAACCCTTCAAAACCTTTTTCGCAATAAAAAGAGTGAGGGTAGAGATAGCATAGGAAGAGAGAAAGATCCGGGTTGTGACCCGACCCGCGGTTTTTTTTTCGACGTCGACAGTCACACCATAAAAGGATGAATATTTATTTAAGAAGTAAATGACATAATCGTAATAATAAGTTAAGTGTATTTAATTTAATTTGTGGTGATAAAATAAATTAAATAGCTTAATGTTTATTATTTATTATTTTAGAAATATTAAATATAAATTAGGAGTTATCGTTTACACTCCTAAATTTTTCTCACATTCACTTTACAAATTCAAACAATGAGCAAAGTAGTAAGCAAGGAATGATCCCACAAAGAGTGATTTGTTTTATATTTATCCAATAATTTCTAATTAATGGGGATTTTGAATTGATTAACTAAATTAACAAGAATAAACTAATAAGAATTAACAATGAATAAAAAGCTTCAGTTCTTTAGTTCAGTATCACCTTTTCACAATTATGGAGTAATCAAGTTTTACAGTATTTACCCTTAAATGAATCTATTAGCCCTATATAGCAACAACATCTGCTACCCGAAATTCTCCTTATATCGTCACTATATGAAACAAGCTCTTCACCATATTCTAACTGTAATACAACCTAGAACAAGCTCTCTAGATTTAATATGACAGAAGCCATAAGAAATATAGAATTAGGCTAACCCAAGCAACAAACACATAAGCTTGATTTGTTTAACTTGTTTCCAGATAACCTTAGCAATACACAAAAGCTTGTCCACAATTAGTATCACTAATTTGCTACTTGTAATGAACACAGATATCAATTACACGTAATACCAATCTTAATCTAGCAGATGATATATGTAGAGACTCGAAGTTTCGTTTCTCTATTACTAACACTATAAGAGGACAAATTTGTCTTTTCAAATCAACCCCGGCCTCAATACTGGGTCATCAACTCAAGCCCGGTCTCAATATCGGGCTATTAAATCAACCCCGGTCTCAATATCGGGTCATCAAATCAACCCCGGTCTTAATATCGGGCCGTCAACTCAACCCTGGTCTCAACCCGGGAGGTACAAATAAGCCCCAGTCTCAACCCGGGAGGTACAGGTCAGCCCCCGTCTCAACCCGAGAGGTACAGGTCAGCCCCGGTCTAAACCCGAGAGGTACAGATCAGCCCTGGTCTCAACTCGGGAGGTACAGGTCAGCCCCGATCTCAACCCGTGAGGTATAGATTAGCCCCGGCTTCAACCCGGGAGGTACAGATCAGCTTTTGTCTCAACCAGGGAGGTACAGGTCAGCCCCGGTCTCAACCCGGGAGGTACAAATCAACCCCGGTCTCAACCCGGAAGGTACAAGTCAACCCCCGTCTCAACCCGGGAGGTAAAGGTCAACCCCGGTCTTAACCTGGGAGGTACAAATTAGCCCCGATCTCAACCCGGAAGGTACAGGTCAGCCCCGGTCTAAACTCGGGAGGTACAGGTCAACCCCGGTCTCAACTAGGGAGGTACAGATCAACCCCAGTCTTAACTAGGGAGGTACATGTCAGCCCCCGTCTCAACTTGGGAGGTACAAATCAGTCCCGGTCTCAACCTAGGAGGTACAGATCAGCCCCGGTCTTAACCCGGGAGGTACAGATCTGCCCCGATCTCAATCCGAGAGGTACAGATCAGCCCCGGTCTCAACCCAGGAGGTACAGGTAAGCCTCGGTCTCAACCTGAGAGGTACAGGTCAACCCCAGTCTCAACCCGGGAGGTACTGGTCAGCCCAGTCTCAACCCGAGAGGTACATATCAGCCATGGTCTCAACCTAGGAGGCACAGGTTAACCCCAATTTTAACCCGAGAGGTCAGGTCAACTTCAAAAATAATCCTGAGGCATCACAACATCTCCAGAGGAAAATCTGGAAGGACCAAGTCAGCCTCAGAGACAACAATGAAGACGAACAGACTCGAATGGGATCCAAACCTTGGAAACAACCCCAAGAAGTTAGTCGAAGACCATGCCGACATTGAAGGCAACCTCGGGAGGGGAAAACGGTCATTTTACCAACTTGAATCCGATTTGGTTAAACTCAAGCCGAATTGATGCCATGATAAGTGGTTTTATGACCACTTATTCGGATAGTAACCAGCTTGTTTCGTTGCTTAAACTCAAGTAATTCTATGCTTTTAATATGTCTTTCCTGTGTTTTGTAGTTTTCATGTTTATAAACTCTCCGGGTTCAAATTGAGCTTAAAAGGGCCAAAGATGTCCTAAATGGGGTAAAGCACAGAAAGTGGCTTAAAGCATAAGGAAGGCACGATGGCATGGCAAAGGAGAAATGGTTTGTAAAGCAGCAATGAGGCCAAATGGAGCAAGAATGGAACGATGGCATGACAACGGGAATGAAATACAATCCGGACATCGTTTGGGGGTTTCATGTTCATTTCATGTTCTTGGATTGGAACTTGGGTCAGATTGTAGAGCATCTCATAAGCTTTCCGGAATATCTTGAATCATCCCAATCAGAGTTCGGAGGCGAGAGTTATGCCCCGTATACCAACGAACGTTAAATTTCACGGTTTTGAGTTTTCATTCATATCTGTCACTTGGAGCTCAATTTCAGCCTTCATCCATCCATTATTTCTCAATGCTCAAATAATGAAAGTTGTAGAGATCTTCGATAGCTTCATTTTGACAGGTGGCAGGCCTCGTCACTCCTCCCGAATCAAAAGTTATGACCGTTTTACCTGAGGGCACTGCAGTAGAAAATCCTTGGCGCGGGCGCGCGGATTTCTAGTGCATTTTGGGCGCGGCCGTGCCAGTCCCCAGCTGTGCTAGACTTGACTTTTCAATTGAACGGGACTTGGCTTTTGAGTGAGATATAAGGGGGCTCATTTTGGGCAAGAAAGAGCATCATATATTGGCCCTAAGCCCTAGTTCCTCTCTTTTCTTCCTTTACATCTTGTTTAGTCTAGATTAGAGAGTAGATTAGTGCTAGTTTAGTGTTAGTTAGTTAGATTCTAGGGTTTTGTTAGTGTGTGAAGATTGAAGCAAGAGGATTGACATCAAGGGTCTAAGCTTGGAGAAAGATTTGAAATCTCTATCCTTAATCTCTCTTTGCTATTACATTGTATATTTAGTTGATGTTATTGAATCTTGTGGATAATATACTTGAGTTATTTATGGCTTAAGCTTATTTTTGAGGTTTCAATGGAACCTAATGAGTAGTTTAAATTTGATATTCCTTCCATAATAGTCTTATTTGATTACTATGTGTTTGTCTATTGCGATGTATATTTTCATTGCTTAATTGAGTCATGACCAATTACTATGGGTTTAGATCTAATCATAGTAGCAGGCGATTGTACGTTCACATGGCGTTGGACGTATGATTTGTGCTTAGGATAGACATATACCGAAGTGCCGCTCGCAGTCAATAGAGGACTTGACCTTAAACCCTATTTATTTGTAAACACCATAGACATATAGGGGTTTAGATAATGTGGGTGTTCATGCGCGTTCTATCATCTATGGATTGCACGTGGTATGGATTACGTGCATTGAAAGATGGCCTTCTCTTACCTTTGTGTTCTCGGCTAACAACTGTAATGATTAATTTGACCTAATTGGAAGTGTGTCGACTTAGACGAATCATTAGGGGAAATTGGAATCTCTTGTCTTCATTATCTGATTTTAACTCTAGCATTAATTAGTTTAAATTCAATTCCTTGCCTAGTTTAAAGTAGTTTTAATTCCAACTCTTTATGACCCGTTTAAATAAGACTGAGATGATTACGGACAATTGATTTGGCGACCTTTTATCTGTTAATTCTCTGTGGGAACGATCTTTACTCACTCTTTATTACTCGTTGGCTGCATGTACTTGCGCATTAATTGTGTCATCTAATCGGACCAACATGCCACTAAGGTCAGAACGAACCATAATGATGATCCCAGTGGAAACAGCGCAAGACAGCTCAATGGATAAATTGCGATGAATCAAAGACCCGGTTATGAACCCGTATTTTTGGACTCGAAAAAGTTTTTCTTCCATGTCATTGCGAAGCACTCGGCAAGGGCTTTCCTAAAAGGTATAGCACGCCATAAACGGATGCTCAGATCAAAAGTTAGAAAGTTTTGAATCAAACATCGCATTTCCCGGAGTGCACGTACTTCGAGATGACAGGACCAGCCATGTGGGCCCTGCCATGTGGAGCCGCACCTCTACCTACGGCAGCAGCAGGTAGATATGCTTCTCTTGGGTCTATATATATGAGCTCACTTCCAGCTCATTTTAAGAATTCAAAAACGCTCTGAACCCTTGCCTGTTTGGTTTTCCAGCTATTTTCTTGTTTTTGAAATGCAAATTTCTTCACTCTAACACATAGATATACCCACATACTATCACATATCAGAAATTAACAGGTAGATTTGGACGTTTAAAGCCTACGATTTGTCAAAAAGACCGAGTAGCAGTTTATTTCGAGTATTTTAACGATCAGAAAGTTATTACTACTACTTTGCATTTTTATACACTTGCGTATCAAGTTTCATTTCCTAAATATACTCAGAACTCAGTTCCTGGCCATTTTTGTTAACTTTTGGTATATTTTAGTACCTAAACTCATTTGTAGCATTTGTACAACTTGGATTGACGATCCGTCGCTTCCAACAGCTTTTATATACTTGTATCTTCGTTTTGAGCAACTTCGCCGGACTGGTTTTCTTCCCAGTCCGGGTTTGGCTTTTTTTGTATATATTTAATGGTATATATACTAAATTTTCAATTCTTTCAAGACTGGATGTCAAATCTGCGGTAGTTTATTGCTTATATATATATGGAGGCCAAACTTCGGAGAACATTCACCCCATTAGGGGATTCACTCGAGAATATGTTGAAATTATTAACCTCACAAAAAAAGATTGTGCAACTCCTTCCACCAACCAACACCAGTGGACTGAATTTCGACCCAAGAAACAAGTGTGCCTACCATTCTGGGTCTCTAGGCCACGACACACAAGACTGTTGGTCTCTCAAGCACAAAATTCAAAACTTGATTGACAACAGAGAGATTGTGGTAACATAGCCCGATCAACCGCACGTGCAGGATTATCTCCTCCTTCAGCACAAAGAGGAAAATGTCAACATGATCAACACAGGAAATGGATAAGGATCCAAATACCTCCGTTATATGGGGGAATCAACTCCATCCAGCAACAACAGCCCAGACAGTTTGGAGTATTCAGAAAGATGATTCCTGATAGAACAAGAGATTAAGTCTATCAAGGAACAAATTAAACAGTTAGCAGAACTGGTTGTATACTAACATCAGCTCACCAGACAGAAGATGAACCAGATCAACCAGTCTGATGCAAGTCCTTCCACACTGGAGATCAGTCCCACTCCCATGAGGGATCACTACCGGCCTCATGAGCATGAACCCTGGGCCGACAAGATGGCCAAAGAAGAGAATTCCCAAGCTTGTAGGAAATTCACCTTTCCAAGGAAATTCACTAACCTGAACCAGCCAATGAAGGAAATCCTCGAGATGTTAATCAACGAGGGAATGGTTGCAAATTTATTACCTCCATTAAGCCCGCGATCCATGAAATTCAAGCCTGGCCAAACTTGTCAGTACCACTCTAATGCACCCGGCCATGATATTAAGGATTGTTGGGCACATCGTAACTTGATTTAGAATTTGATTGAAAGCGGTGAATTGATAAGTGGGAATAGGGATTATGGCGTCCCAGATGAAGAAACTCTCTTTATTCCCAATACGTGGAATCAAGATACTGTGGCCGTTATTTTATGCGATAAGAAGTTATCTCTCACACCCTTAGTACTGCCAGGGAAAGGGGTCCAAGAAACACTAAATCCTGTGAAAGTGGCCGCACCCGAGAATTTAATCTTGCCCTTCACACCTCAGTATCCAGTTATTAGTCTGAAGAGGGTCTCATGGAACTACAGGAATTACGAAGGGTCTACCTCAAATAACATTGCCATTGTACCAAAGGATAATCCATTGTACCTGCCTCAGTGGGTGATCAAACCAGTCATCAAGGCTAAAGAAAAGGTGTCTGATGAGAAAATAGAAGAGTTCCTTAGTAAAGTGGGACACAATGAAATCAAGGTGGTGCAAAGTTTAAAAAATGCACCCAAGCAAATATCCATCCTAGACTTGGTTTTATCATCGGTGGATCATCGCAACATTCTGGTGAAAGTATTGGAAGAAGCCCATCTGCCACATACCGTGGATGCTGAGATATTCCGACAAGTGGTAGAACACATTTTCAACAGCAATGTGATATCCTTCACTGATGATGATGTACCTGCAGAAGGGACGGTTCATCACAAATCATTACATATAGCAGTGATATCTTTCGGGTATGTGATCAGAGGTGTGATTATAGATAGAGGATCATCCCTCAACATCTGTCCCTACGACAACTTGGAAATAATGAAGATTAACCCGAACCGGATCAAAACCAGTCATGTGGTCATCCGAACTTTCGATGGATCTCGGCGACAAGCTATGGGAGAAATAGAGCTTCCTTTGGAGATTGGTCCGCATACTTTTTATGTGTCCTTTCAGGTGCTCAACATCGCCACTGGATACAACTTGTTGCTAGGCAGACCATGGATCCATATGGCAGGAGCGGTGCCATCCACCCTCTATCAACAACTCAAATACATTATCAACGACAACCTAATCACGGTGAACGCCGAACCAGAACACCCTGCTTGCATACAGGGAGACATGTCGGTGATCATCCTGGATGCAGGGATTGAACCTACTAGTTTTTAAGCCTTGGAGGGGAGTGATACTCAATAACTACCCGTTGGGGCACTAGCCTTAAAGCCTAAAGTCTCCCACGAAGTGATGACAGTGGACCGGGAGATGGTATCTTTTGGTTTCCAACCATGAGAAGGGTTAGCAAAGAACCAACAAGGTATTACAAGTACAGTTCAAATCCCGAGCCAGTCAAGGAGAGCCGAATTGGGTTATTCATCCGGGTCAAGCCGCCGGAATCCACATAAGCACCCTAAGGCTCATGCTTCCACCATATTGCTGCCAAATCTCACTAATGCTGGCTCCGTAAAGCTATTGAGGAAGATTCCTACTGTGATATCAGCCATGTTGTTCCCTCCAATCATACCAGCCAGGGAAAAGAAATCCCCAAAGCCTGAGGGTGATAGCAAAAAGCGAAAAGAAAAGATCCTATACGAAGGACGAGACTCATTTGCTAACATGCGGGTTATCATAAACTACGAGGGTATGAATGATGATATCCCGGACAGTGACGACGAGGATCAGATTCAAATTCCTCACATCAAGAAGGGAAAAGGGGGAAGTACAAAGCAAAATCCCTGGCCCTATTGTAAAGGATGTCTCAGTCATTATCCAAGGCAGACGAGTACAATTCCTTTATCCTCCCTGTTCATGAGGATCTAACCCTGGATAACTGGAGCAGCGCCTCTTGCCTCAGTCAAAAAGGGTAAAAGGGCATAGAGTCCATCTGTCCTGTAACATGCTTTCATTTACTACTCACTTTTGATTGGACAAATATATCAATCATTTTTGTCATGCTTTGCCAAATGCTTTGTATGTTTAAGCAGTTGCATATATTAAAGTGAAAGCATTTTTGTTTTAGGACTTCGGAGTTGGATTTGTTTGTCATTGCGGATGAGATGCCAACCTGTCACAGTGACTACAACTTTAATGTAGAACTGAACTTCGACTTAATGGATATTGATCAAGAGGAGGAAGATGACTATGAGGTACCTGAGGAGATCAAAGAATGGGTCAAAGATAAACCCAAATCAAACCTCGACCAACCACCACTGTCAATATCAGAACCTCAAAAAACCTCAAAGAAATCCAGATAGGCATAGACCTCACACCAGACCAAAAAAACCAATCTGATTGAACTCCTAACATAGTTCCAGGATGTGTTTGTATGGTCACACGAGGACAAGATTGGCATATCTACTAATATTGTCATCCATCGAATGCCCATCAAAGATGGATTCAAGCCAGTCAAACAGAAGCTTAGGCATTTGAAACCTGAATGGAGTCTGAAAGTCAAAGAAGAAGTTGTTAAACAATTCAAAGCTGGTATCATCATGGTATCAACATACCCAGAGTGGTTGTCAAACATAGTTCCCATACCTAAACCTGCAGGGAAAGTACGAGTATGCGTGGATTACCGGGATTTGAACAAAGCCTGACTCAAAGAAAATTTCGCAGTACCTTTTATCCACATCCTGATAGACAACAAGGCGCAGTACGACATGCATTTTTTTATGGATTGCTTTGCTGGTTACCATCAAATCATGGTTGCTAAATAATACAGGGAAAAATAGCTTTCATTACTCCCTGGGAACCTTCTGCTACAGACGACTATCCTTTGGCCTCATTAATGCCGGAGCCACATATCAGCGAGCCATAATGGCCCTGTTTCATGACATGATGCACAAGGAAATAGAGGTTTATGTGGACGACATCATCATCAAATCTTGAAGGGAGGATGATCACCTTGACCATATCAGGAAGCTGCTCAACAGGTTGCGTAAGTACAACCTCAAGCTAAATCCCGCCAAGTATGCTTTTGGCGTCAGATCAGGCAAGTTGTTGGGATTCCTGGTGAGTAATCAAGGCATCGAGCTAGACCCTTCCAAGATCAAAGCCAACACTGAGATGCCAGTGCCTCGAACAGAGAAGGAGATGCGCGGGTTTTTGGGAAGGCTCAATTTCAGAAGTAGGCTCATTTCCCAACTCACAGCAACCTGTGAACCCATATTAAAGCTACTAAGGAAAAATTCCTCCACCAAATTGAATGAGGATTGTCAGAAAGCCTTCTTCGCCATTAAGAAGAAGCTAATCGAAGCACCAGTCTTGGTACCCCCAAGGGACGGAGTTCCCCTGTTCATGTACTTGTTCGTCAAATGATAATGCAATAGGCTGTATGATGGGATAGAAAGATGATAGTAGCAAGGAGAGAGCCATCTACTACGCCAGTTAAAGTTTAGCAGTGGTGAGCAGAAGTACACCCTGATCGAAAAGACATGTTGTGCATTAGTATGGGCAGCCATGTGTTTACAACATTATCTCTATAGGCACACGATCTACCTCATATCCCGCATAGATCCACTAAAATACGTATTCAATAAGATAATGTTGAATTATCGACTGTCCAAATGGAAGTTGATCCTACAGCACTCCGACATTATCTACGTGACTCAGAAGTCCATCAAAGGTTAAGGCATTGCAGATCAACTAGCTGAAGCTTGAATAGGAGGGTTTGAGCCCCTGAGACTTATTAATCGGATGATGGGATCATGACAATTCAACAACTCCAACAAGAGAATACAATCCAACCATGGAAAATGTATTTTGATGGTGCGGTAAATATGGAGGGTGACGGAGCTGGGGCAGTCCTTATCTCTAGTACAGGAGAACAATATCTTATGGCTGCCAAACTGTAATTTGTCAACACCAACAACACAGCTGAGTATGAAGGCTGCATAATGGGGTTTAAGTTAGCCCCATCCATAGGTATCAAACATTTACTAGTCTTCGGAGACTCTGACTTGGTTATCAGACAAACCACTTTGGCATATCACACCAAAAAACTGCATTTCATGCCCTATCACCGGCAGATCGTCAACATATCTTTGGATTTTCAAGACATAATCTTCATCAATATTCCTCGGGGTAGGAATGACTTCGCTGATGCGTTTGCGACATTATCTTCCTTGATCCACATATCCAATAGAATTGGGATTCCCTGCATCAAATTCACAACTCAGAAGGCCGCGATATACTGGAATTACGTTTGAGACATATCAGATGAAATACCTTCTATCAGGCAACCTTGGTATCTAGACATCAAGGAATATCTCCGAGATGGATCTACACCCGCTG
The DNA here is from genome assembly GCA_020205555.1 of Panax stipuleanatus. NCBI lineage: Eukaryota > Viridiplantae > Streptophyta > Magnoliopsida > Apiales > Araliaceae > Panax > Panax stipuleanatus. The sequence continues at coordinate 52,397,061 of CM035115.1, read as the reverse complement.
GGGCAAGCCACTCCGAAACGAAAGATGGTTCTGAAGTTTTATCTGAGCGGAGATGCACTATACAAAAGGGATACTGGAATAGGCCTTTTACGATGCCTTGATAAAGAGCAAGCCCAGAGATTGATGGATGAAGTCCACGGTGGAGTTTGTGGTCCACACATGAGTGGTCACCTGCTGGCCAGGAAAATATTAAGAATAGGGCATTATTGGATCTCTCTTAGAGCTGACTATGACGATCATGTCAGGAGATGCTTTAATGCCAAGTACATGGAAATGCCATACACGCTCCTCCAAATAAGCTACAAAATATGAGTTCAGCATAGCCTTTCTCCATGTGGGGAATGGATGTGATAGGCCCAATAGAACCCAAAGCCAGCAATGGTCATCGATTCATCTTCACCAAGATCGATTACTTCACTAAGTGGGTTGAAGCTGCCTCCTTTCCCAAAGTCACCAAAGAGGTCATCATTGGTTTCATTAAAAACTATGTCGTCTGTTGATATAGACAACCGGAGGTGATCATATCAGAAAATGCAAAAAACCTGAACAATCAGATGATGAGAGAACTATACAGTAAATTCCACATCAAGCATCTCAATTCTGTCATATATCGGCCCAAGATGAATGGTGCTGTCAAAGTAGCCAACAAGAACATCAAAATATCATGCAGAAAATGTCTGCCAATCATAAAGAATGGCCAAACCTGTTGCCTCTAACGCTGTTACCATACATGACATCAATGCGTACCTTTACTGGGCTACCCCCAATTCATTGGTCTATAGCATGGAAGTAGTCATTCCCATAGAAGTAGAGATGGAGTCCTTACGAGTACTAATTGATGCTCAGATGGACAAAGATCCATGGTTGCAAGATCGGTACCACCAACTGTCCCTAATAGATGAAAAGAGGGCTACAGCCATTTTCCACGGGCAGTTATATCAGCAAAGGATTACTCGATTTTACAACAAGAAAGTGCGAATACGATAATTCAAAGAAAATAACTTGGTGCTGAAGAAATTTCTGGCCAATCAGGAGGAAGCCAAAGGAAAGTTCACCCATAATTGGTAAGGCCCATTCATTGTCAAGGAGGTGTTGACGGGAGTAGCTATCATATTGTAAGTAATGGACACAACCAAATTTCCCCACCTCATCAACTCAGATACCATAAAAAGGTATTATGTCTGAAGCACATGTATACCCGCATCTTGGTCCTGCAACTCAAATCAGGTTCGGTTTTCACTAGAAGCCAGAACTACAAATGACCTGAACTCCCTCAGCACGGGAGTGCATAGGCAGCCATTTCTGGTGCGGTCAAACCAAACAATTTTTTTAAAAAAAAACTCATCAAACCAAACTCAAAACACAAGATAAATACTTTTCAAACCTCTCTTATACCAAAACTGAACTACGAATGACCTGATCTCCCTCAACCCGGGAGTACGTATGCAGCCATTTATGGTACGGTTTGACCTTAAAAAAAACCCAAAAAAAACAGTTCCAAGACACCGAAACCATATAAAACCTTGAAAACTATCAAGTCTCCTTGGTCAGAAGACCTATCTGAGATACTCTCTGACATCTCACTGTTAGTCCATCAAGGAGAATCTCAAGATACATCAAGCACAACAAGTCATGAAAGAAGTAGTAATCACTCAGCAATGACAATACATATCCAAACAGGGAAGTGAATCAAAATATATTTTTCTGATATATAATATTGTTTGATATATACATAGTGTCTTGTATATAACAAAAATGGCTGATCTAGTATATACAGGAAAAATAAAGCTAGTCTATGGACCCATGGATAAACGAGACAGCAATGCCAACATAGCATCTCTCTCTGAAGATGGAGGAGCAGTTCCAAGTGCGACACCCTCAGCCTCCATACGAGTCAGAACATCCATAGCCATCTGCATAGTCTTGTTGTGATGATTAATATAATCGCTCATCTCGATAACCAGACCATGAGTATAAGATCGAAGAGCAGTACTGTCGAAAATGTAAAAATCCCGAAAAGATATGGCCTCATCCCTCTCCACAAAAGGAGTATCCATGGCAATCGAAACCACCTCAATCTCCTCAAAGGCTGCATCTCTGGCAGATTGAATCTTATCCCTATCCGCAAAATCTGCATCCCTAGCGATCAATGTCTCCTCAATATCGACAAAAGCAGAGTCTCGAGAAGATCGAGCCTCATCTCTCTCAACTAATGTCATATCTCGAGTGGCTCGAGCTTCATCTCTCTCAACAAAAGCTATATCTCTGCCAGACAGGGCAGTCAACATCAGCGCTCTAGCCTAATCTCTCTCAAAGGTCATCCTAGCTAGTGAGTCTACCAAAGCTGGATCTGTCCCGGCAATAATGTTCGGCGGATCACTAACTAAAGCTGCTGTCAGACCCATGAACAACTCATCCTTAATAGGAGAATTAGGATCCTCCATAGACTCTTCCTCGTCTGAATCCACTATCTGAGATGACTCGATGAATGCAGCTGACGCTATATCTGCCTCCAACCACGCTGAATACATTGGAGATCGATCCGGATGGCTATTGGAGAAATCAACCCTCTCCTTATGAGTCCAACACTCATACACTCTGACCAAATTGGCAGACGACATAGACGAAGCTGACACCCTCTAATCAATAGCCCCCTCAAACTGATGTAGGCTCTGAAACTGATCGAACTGACTCATAACAGCCAGAGGATGGTAAGTAGTCACTCCGCTTAATCCCGCTAGGGGCAAATAGTCCGTGCCAGATGCGTGGGTGATGAAGCTATATGGGGAGACTAGCCCTAAGCATGGCAGAATCGAGAATAGATGTGCAATATCAGACAAAAATGTTGACCATATCTCTGCATCGGTATACTCCGCCGGCTGAAAGGAGTATGACATAGAGATCTCATGGGTGAAACAGTACCCCTAGTGTCTAAAAAATCCAATCGGTCGTAAATGGGACATTAGCCATATATATAGCAAGACCAAACTACCTCTAAAAAACCCCTCCGGGTCGGTACTACAGTGGGTGGCTGTTCTCAGCGTCTCGACCAATATTATTGGAAGAATGGTGCTACTCTGTCTAAGGTCCCAAACCACGACCATCAATCCGACATCTAATTGGTCCAAGTGAAGTGGCATATAGATGTATGCTACTATGCACATCAACAAAACATCTATCCTGGCCAAATGCCATTCCTCTGCTGAGACAATAAAATTTTTAGCATGACGATCGTAGCTGTCCAATCGGCCGAAATGATCGATCAAAAAGTCTATAGAGATCACATGTCCATAAACGATCTCATCTGAAACTACACTCTAACGTAAACCAAACATCCGAAGAAATGATGTCCTCATATCGCAGATTGCAGTACGAGCGCAGGGCAAGTCTAAAGTCAAACCAGTGAACTGCTCATACTCCTCTAAAGTTAGAGTCAGCTCGTGCCGCCAGAAGCGAAAAACATGTCTCTCGAGTATCCAAAAGGGTAAAAGAGCATCTACGAACCCATACGGAACCTGAAAGTCTACAAGGGCCAATGAATGCCCTAGCATCTGATCCACTGCCCCTCTGGCTGGGAAGGGTAGGCTCTCATACCACGATCTCAAGGATAATGACACCATAGATGGTGGTAAGTGCGCAATACGATTGACGGTAGACGACGACATCTGTATCACCGTATCACAATACCATCCAGGGGTCAAATCTGAACTCATCTGTCTAAATGTATACACATGACATAATATATGCATAATGACAATGAAAAATATGATACAATAGATAGGAAATATCATGCATATCAACAATAAACTATCTACTAAAAGCATCATTCATGTCTGATAAATACAGAGCAAAATAAAAAGTACAGGAATATGGGGCACCACCACCCAACTACTAATAGTGGTCTATCAAAATGGGGCACAGCCGCCCAAAAGCCAAAACTATGGCCGACCAAAAGATATAGCTACAATAGCTATCCAAAAAGATCCAAAACATCTACACTCAAGTGGTTAACCTACTCCATCTCCTCCGTGGACACAAAGTCTCGGTCATCAGGCTTGTCTGGGCGGTACAAGATATCAGCCCTTGCAAAACTACTGGTAAAAGGATCTGATGAGGGGCCCGCTCATGAGTTAGAAGGGTCAAAAGAAGATGCCTATGACGGATCTCTACCAAGATGCCTGATAAACAAGTGAGCTCTCTCAGTCCTGTAATCTGGTCCAAGTGAGTAGGCTCCCTGAGGCAAGCTATTTATTCTTTCATCATCACAGACCCAGACACCATGTTTGCCATAAACTGGGTAGCCCAAGTCTGAGCTCCAATCGTGCGAGGGCTCCACTAGCTTCTTAATGCCTTCTGGTTGTAAGGGCCCTTTGATAGGGCAAAGTCGTCTATGCCCTCCATAGGGATATCTGTCAGTGGCTGGATCAATGGCCAATGATGCCAAGCAGGAGGAATAATGGGAATACAGATCTGCCTTGTAATACTCTTGATTGCACGCTCTCCTAGATAGAGCTCCCAGCCTCCCTTTGTCAAAAATGGGACTCTGCAGATCGATAATGAAACTCTCGACCAGTGGGGAGGCCTCCCTCAAATCCAACAGTTAAAAACTCTGAGGTATATGAGATCCATGAGATCGCTCCAGCTGTCAAAAGCTCCAGTTGTAGGCGGGAATGAGTAAAATCCTCAGTAACAGGGACCTCCATCAGAGTGGAATGATGCCAACGCCGTCCCAGGGATAGGTCTCCAGACCCAAAGCAGTGGCGAGTCGTAGGCAAGGAAGCGTCTCATATGCCCAGAACTGGCCATGTAAATATCAAAAGTCCTCAGTGACCAATACTGACAAATGTAAATGCAAAAATCAAAAAAATTATAAGAAAGATGTACTCACTAGTAGAAATGGGTAGAACCCTAACCAAGCCTCCGTCAAACCCTTCGAAAGCATGCGCATGCCTTGGAGAAAATAGGTAAAGGTGTAGGAACCCCAATCAAAGTCACTGAGGCGCTCTACATGTCGGGTAGCACTGACTAGGGAAAAGGACACAATCGATGAGTTGTTCACAAGAAAATAACCCCTGATAATCACAAGAAACAATCGCCTCATGATGCGATCCCTAACCCTCTGATCATCAGGCAGAGGCTCAAGTAAAGCCCTACTCTAGGCATCTATGCTCGAAGGACCAGATCGGACCTTTTGACCCTTAGGTGCCGACAAAGGAACTCCCAGCAGGGATCTAACGGCAGTGGCCGTAATGCCAGCCATGACAGGCATGGGCTCACCCTCGAACTCTACACTAGTGATGAACCTCCAGTCCATAGGGGTCATAATCACCTCACAGTCCAACAAATGAAGAGACTGAGTCTGGTGGAACCAGTGCTTATATAAATCCCTCATATAACCCCAGGGGCAACAGTGGGGCAGAATAGAGAAGAAGGCCTAAAACCTCCAACCGTCAACGATATCCCTGTACTCCTGGTGCAAAGTGTGGTAGAGGGAGTGCACGTTGAACCATTTCCCTTTGCGCTGCGCAAAGCCGGGAACCTGCATCAAAATTTAACCTATGTCAAAAACATGTACCCCGAGAATGGCATAAGAAAGAAAGATAATCCAGAGAGAAGAAAACTTTAAGTTACCTCAATGGCATGAAGAAACCTCGATGGATGATGACTCAAGTCTCTCAGCAACTCCTGGATTGGTACAATAATTCCCGGAAGCGCCGCACGTGGGGCTTGATCTAGGACGGGAGCAGCAAAAGGAGCCTCCTCATCATCTAAATCAATCGGCGGCTCGTCTTGAACTAGATGAATCACCGACTCTGCTAATCTGCGAGTCGACCGAGCTAGATGTGGTTGAGGAATATTAGAAGCTCGCCTCAATCTAACTCCTGAAACTACCCTGCTGGCACTGCCTGGTCTGTCTCGATCGATCACCTCGACAAAGTCTCCAAATCACCTCAGAAAAGGGGTGTGGTAAGCCTAAAACTTGTGGCTTATTAATTTAAATCAGTACTTTATACATTTCTAAGTCTTAAAACTTGCACGGGTCAGTCAAAAATCACAAGTAGAGTCAAAATTATATTTTTATTAAATGCTCGGGCTTTTGAAAAAATTTCGTCAGAGTCTCCTTTGTAAAACAGACTGTCCGCATGTACACTGGCATGACTAGGTGGTTATTCAGTAGCACACCTTCCCAATAATAGAAACAGTTCATATTTTTGAAATAAAACCAAAAGTAAACTTCACATAGTAGTTAAATTACCATGGACATTTTTAGTTAAAAATCCATGCTCACTATGCCACAAAAAGGATAAGTAAACTGATCAAAAAGAGAAAAATATGACTGTCTCAAAATCTGAATTTTCTTACGTCAAAACGTGCATTATAGTAAAATATGCATACTTATGAAGTCAGAAAAGTTTTAGCAGGTCGTATAAGCATATATTTTTTTTACATTACGTCTAAAAGCACGCTACGTGATTTACATGCTTTTAACAGTCAAAACTTGCAAAAAAAAGATGTAAAACATTACCTGAGATGTGCAGAACGCGTGGCCGCAGACGGAATATGAAAAAAGCTGCCCGAAACTCTATAGATCTGAGAAAGAAAATCGGATTCCGTTTGAAACTCGAAATAAAGCTAATTTCAAATGACTTACGTTGCCCAATATAAAGCCACAGGTAGAAGCGGGCCCACCTGCGGCAACCACACCTCTACCTGTAGCTCCCCAGGGTGGGTCCCGCCCCCTCCGGCTTGGTTCAGTTCGAGTTAAAATAGAGTTTATATGATCTAAAAAGTTAAATCTAAGAAAAAATTGCTACGCGATTGAGCGTTTTGTTCTAAAATCCTGCGTTTAAGTAGTGGAATCCTGATAGAAAGGGGAACTTCCTGAAAGCCATTGCTATTTATCCCGAAGCAATATCGGGGGACTAATGATGAAGAATGCTGGAAAAACTACCAAAAAACTATGCAAAATTACCAAAAAACTGCTCAAAACTACTGAAAACTGCCACTTTCAAAGCGTAGGGTACTGACCGATGACAGTTTAGCCGTTGCCACAACCCCAGCAAAGCGTCAGGTACAGACTGATGACAGTTCAGCCATTCGTACAACTCCAGTGAAGCGTCGGGTACTGACCGATAATAGTTCAGCGGTTGGAACAACCCCAGCGAAGCGTCGGGTACAGACCAGTGACAGTATCAGCCGTTGGCTACACCGCAGCGACGTTTCAGCCATTGGCACAATTCCAGCGAAGCGTCGGGTACTGACTGATGACCGTTCAGCCATTGGCACAACCCCAGCGAAGCGTCGGGCACTGACTGATGACAGTTCAGCTGTTGGCACAACCCAGTGAACCGTCGGGTACTGACTGATGACGGTTCAGCAGTTGGCAAATCCCCAATGAAGCGTCGGATACAGACCGAGAATAGTTCACCCGTTGGCACAACCCCAGCAAAGCGTCGGGTATAGATCGGTGACAGTTCAGTCGTTGGCTCAACCCCAACGAAGTATCAGCCGTTGGCTCAACCCCTACGATGTCTCAACCGATGACTCAACCCCAGCGAAGCATCGGGTACTGACCGATGATAGCTCAACCATTGGCACAACCCCAGCAAAGCGTCGGGTACAGACCGAGGATAGTTCAGCCATTGGCTCAACTCTAGCGAAGCGTTGAGTATAGACCGGTGATAGTTCAGTCGTTGGCTCAACCCCAATGAAGTATCAGTCGTTGGCTCAACCCCAGCGATGTCTCAGCCATTGGCGCAAACCCCGCGGAGCATCAGAAGTGATCCTGTGACGGAAGAAATATAATAATCCATCCCCTATGATGGAATCTAATACACACATCCTTAGAGGGAGTACCAAGAAGGATTGATTATTCGACCCCCTGTTGCCTACTACAGGTGTAAATTATCATCAAGATAACGCATCGGAAGCACACACTGAGGTAACTCAATAATCGAGATGTATCCCCTGAAGAATTCCGCAGAAAGGTACAATGGCATCAACCGGAAGGAAAATATACCCCACGAAGAGTATCGACAGGCATGAGAAACCATTGGTCTCAAACCAAGGTAACATCAATAATTTCATCCCCGTCAAAGTCAATAAAGCTATCACGAAGGACGTCATCCCCAGCAGAAAGTGATGAGAACAGTTTGGGATAGCTTAACTCTGATGTCCTACTAGCGATTGCATGATAAGGCTGCAACAAGGGTTATCACGGGTAACGTTATCCCCAATAGAAACTAACGTGATAACCCTACCTCCTCGAAGGTATCTAACATTCATCGCGTATCCTACCATGCATTGCTTTCCTATTGCTTTTACATTTCTAGTGTCTAGCAATCTTTATCCTGTTCATTCCATTACATTGCATGAACATGATAAAGAGGGGCATCTGTAGACACTCGAAATTTCGCTTCCCTGTTACTAACACTATAGGAGGGCAAATCTGTCTTTTTAAATTAACCGCAGTCTATCATCAACTCGACCCCAGTCTCAATATCCGGCTATCAAATCAACCCCGATCTTAATACCGGGTCATTAAATCAACCCCGGTCTCAATACCGGGCCATCAACTCAACCCCGGTCTCCACCCGAAAGGTACAGATCAGCCCCGGTCTTAACTCGGGAGGTACAGGTTAGTCCCAAACTGAACTCGGGAGGTACAGGTCAGCCACGGTCTAAACCCGAGAGGTAAAGGTCAACCCCGGTCTCAACCCGGGAGGTACAGGTTAGCCCCGATCTCAACCCGGGAGGTACAGGTCAGCCATGTTCTCAACCCGGGAGGTACAAGTCAGCCCCGGTCTCAACCCGGGAGGTACAGGTCAACCCAATCTCAACTCGGGAGGTGCAGGTCAGCCCCAGTCTCACCCCAGGAGGTACAGGTCAACCCCCGTCTCAACTCGGGAGGTACAGGTTAGCCCTGGTCTTAACTCGGGAGGTGCAACTCAGCCCCGATCTTAACCCAGGAGGTACAGGTCAACCTCGACCTCAACCTGGGAGGTACAGATCAGCCCCTGTCTTAACCCGAGAGGTATAGGTCAGCCCCGATCTTAACCAATGAGGTACAGGTCAGCCCCGGTCTTAACCCGAGAGGTACGTGGCAGCTCCGGTCTCAACCCAGGTGATACAGGTCAGCCTCGATCTCAACTTGGGAGGTATAGATCTGCCCCGATCTCAACCCAAGAGGTACAAATCAGCCCCGGTCTCAACCCGGGAGGTACAGGTCAGCCCCGGTCTCAACCCGGAAGGTACAGATCAGCTTTGGTCTCGACCTGGAAGGTACAGGTCAGCCCCAGCCTCAACTCGGGAGGTACAGGTCAACCCCGATCTCAACCTGGGAGGTACAGGTTAGCTCCGGTCTTAACCCGAGAGGTACAGATCAACCCCGGTCTCAACCATGGAGGCACAGGTAAACCCCGGTTTCAACCCGGGAGGTCAGGTCAACTTCAGAAACAATCCTAAAGCATCACAACATCTCTAGAGGAAAACATGGAAGGACCAAGTCAGCCTCAAAGACAACACTGAGGACGAATAGACTCGAATGGGATCCAAACTTTGGAAACAACCCCAGGAAGTCAGCCGAAGACCATGCTGACATTGAAGGCAACCCCGAGAGGGAAAAAATGGTTATTTGACCAACTTAAAGCCAATTCGATCACACTCAAGCCGAATTGATGCCACTAAGGTCAGGACAAACCATAACGATGATTTCGAGTGGAAACAGCGTAAGACAGCTCAACGGACAAATTACGAGGAATCAAAGACCCGATTATGAACCCCTTTTTGGGCTCATAAAAGGTTTTCTCCCATGTCATTGTGACGCGCTCGGTGAGGGATTTCCAAAAAGGTATAACACGCCTCAAACGGAAGCTCCGATCAAAAGTTAGAAAGTTTCGAATCTGACAACGCATTGCTAAGAATGCACGTACTTCGAGATAACAGGACTTGCCACATGGAGCCGCACCTCTACCTGCGGCAGCAATAGGTAGACCTGCTTTTCCTGGGTCTATATATATGAGCTCACCCCCAGCTCATTTTAAATATTCAAAATATCTCTGAACCCCTACTTGTTTGGTTTTTTAGCTATTTTTTTGTCTTCTAAACCCAAATTTTTTCACTCTAACACATAGATATATCCACATACTACCACATATCAGAAAATAACCGGTAGATTTGGACGTTTCAATCCCACGATTTGGTAAAAATCCCGTCTAGCAGTCCACTGTGAGTATTTTTATGGTCAGAAAGTTATTACTACTTCTTTGCACTTTTATACACTTGTGTATCAAGTTTCGTTTTCTAAATATGCCCGAAACTCAGTTCCGTGGCCGTTTTTGTTAACTTTTGGTACATTTAATACCTAAACGCATTTTCTGGCATTTCTACAACTCGGATTAACGATTCGTCGCTTCCAACAGCTTTTATATACTTGCATCTTCGTTTTAAGCAACATCGCCTGTTTGGCTTTTTTTTGTATATATTTAACTGTATATATACTAATATTTTAATTCTGTCAAACTCGAATGTCAAATCTGCGGTAGTTTATTGCTTTTATATATATATATATATATATATATACATATATGCAACATTTACCATACTGGGTTATCTTCCCAGTCCTGGTTTGACTATTTTTTTGTCTATATTTAATTTTATATATATATATATATATTTACATTCCAGTTCGCCATGGATCATTCTGTGGCCTTTTTACTGTTTCTGCACCATTCACCATACTAGGTTATCTTCCCAGTCCAAGTTTGACTACTTTTCTGTCTATATTTAACTATATATATATATATATATATATATAGATATTTCCATTCCGGTCCGGGCATCGGAGTGAAAACCCACCGCTCTTTACTGTTTTTTATTTATATATTGCAATTCTGTCCAACTTGGATCATTCCGTGGCTTTTACAGCTTTTTATAAATATATATATATATATATATATATATATATATTTACTTTCCAGTCCGGGCACAAGCGTGAAAACCCATCGCTTTTTTACGTTTTCATATATATATATATATATATATATATATATATATTTCAATTTCAGTACAGGCTTGTGAGTGAAAACCCATCGCCCTTTACAGCTTTTTTATATATATAATAATATATATTGCTTTACTCATTTTATTAAATTATTGCTTTAAATATTCCATTAATATGAATCGGCAATAACATTTCTGCGGGAGAACTATTTTTCTTTAAATCTCGCCAACTCTAACTTTCAAACAGTTCAAAATAGGTCCAGACAAAACCAGGAAGCTAGAATGGCCGAGATTTATTTAAATCTAGCATTTTTCTAGTTTCTGTTATAAAAGCTACCTCGCGGCCCTTAGATTGCTCTCTAGTGGGGTTAAGATGCTTCGGCCATGTGCAAGCCAGGATTTACTGCTGAATCCTTGGTTCTGGCGATATTTGGATATATTTATGTACAAACTTGAGTTGTGCAAGTTTATTGGCCTCCCTCTGTGAGCCTAGGAATCATGGAATTCATGATGAAGCTGATCAAAATCTGATTCCCATAATGGACAAACTCCACTTTAAAAATGTACCTTGCCAATTTTTCTGTAAAAATGTAGATACAAAAGACCTTAAAACGGTTATCCGAATTTAAGGTCTCAATATAGTGAAACTTTGGTTTGTCGTGTCAGAGTCACTTCGATGGTTGTCATGCCCATGAGAAGACCGACACTTGTATAAATTTTGTGGTTGAGGATGCTTCGCAGCCCGACAATCACCATTCAAATTGATCCTTAAGGCTGAAAAGATAAAACTGAAGTATTGATATGCTTCAATTCCTATGTTAGCGTAAGGGTTTGAAAACCTTCTTTCAAAACATCATTTCAATAATCTTATCGAAAAAAGAAGCTTTTGCAAATCAAATCAAACACTTTTGCAAATCAAACCAAACACTTTTTGAAAATCAAATCAAACCCTTCATATATAGGTTCAAAGATGCATAAACATACCTCCAATCAAACATAGGACCAATTTCTTCCATCATTCACACACGCATTGCAGATTAAAAAGGAAATTATTGAAAAGATGCGGTACCGTGTTTTACACAGGAGTTGTGGGGTGCCTAACAACTTCCCCACACTTAACCAAGCCCCTGAACTCAAAACTTTGTTTTCAAAGATCAAGTTTTGACAGTGTCCAGCAATTGGGCCTCTTTTCAAAACAAAACCCGGTTGAGTTGGTACAACCATTCCAAATCTACCAACTGGCGACTCTGTAAAACGTTCAAATCATCGTCATGATACATGTTGGCCTTTTCCTAAAAAAACCTTCAAAACCATTTTCACAATAAAAAGAGTAAGGGTAGACATGACTTAGGAAGAGAGAAAGATTCGGGTTATGACCCGACCCGCGGATTTTTTATCGACGTCGACAATATCAATTCACTAATTTAATTCTGCAGAAACCAAATTAGTAGATTGAATAACATACAAAAAGTTAAAGTAGATTATCATAATAAATCTCATGCAAGAAGGAATAAATAAAGTAAACTTGATCAAACCGTTAATTATGAATAAGGTTTAACATCCCTTCAGAATCGAATTGAAAGTATTAGCCCATGTCTTCAATATTGTAGATGATAGAATATATAATATGATTGAATGGTAGAATGAATTAGATGATAGAATGGATTATACCCTGACTATTACATCTATTTATAGTGCTAGACAAAGTCCTAAATCCTATAAAAACTAGAAATCCAAATCCTAAAAGGAATTACAAATCACAATTAATTTCCATAAAGAAATAAAATCTAATAAGAAAATAAAATCTCAATCCAAAGTAATCCTAATTCTAATAGCAATATCAATCAGAATCCATGTAGAAACATGCCAAAATATGCTTTTAGCAACTTTCCAAAAATCCAAGATTTCCAATTTTCTTTTTCTCTTCAATTTAGCTCCAAATCAACTTGTTTTCATCCTTTTAGCATTAAGTCACCTGAAAACAACAAACAACTTATTAAGCTCATATACACATGAAACATGCAATAAAACTAAAAGGAATAAAATATCATGAATATTGTGTACTTATCAAATTCCCCCACACTTAGTCGTTTACACGTCCTCGTGTAAACCAAAAGTTTTATTTCCAAAAAAACTCTACTCAACCACAATGTCAAAAGATTTTAAGATCAAATCATGATCATTATAACACTAAACCCACAAAAACATAATCCATGCTTTATCAATTAACTCAAAACAACAATCATGCCTTTTCATCATTGAATTTCATTAAGTCAAATTGTATCCACATAAGCACTCTTCTATGATTCACACACTTACTCAACTTAGTTACCATAGAGCAAAAACCATGCACACCACTCAAGACTCAATACATACTTTTCTTGCTTTTATTTTTTTACCATAACACTTTCATTTTTCTCTTTGTGTTCCGGTGAATGCATTTTATGCTCTATTTCTCCTTCCTCAAATTTTCTTTTGTAAGTGAGTGCATTTTATGCTCCATCTCACTTATTCTCACGTGTTTATGGGAGAGTGCGTTTTACGCTCCATCTCATCCCACCACATGGTTTCTCTTTTACTTCTTTTTCTCTTTTTCAACAATTTCTTTGATTTTCAACTTTTCTGATCTTTTTTTCCACATGGTCCTGCAAAAAGCATAAGCAATTCAATAGTTCTAAAGCATGAGATTAGTGCACATACACAACTCCATAGATAACTAAGCCAAATGAGCATATATCACATGTTCAAGTACTCATGCGACATAAATTTAATTCAAATCAATTACTATGGATCATAACTTAGTTTTTCTCAATCATTCACTAGTCAGGCATCAATAGATTATGAGATTTAGCATTAATTTTCGATCTTTGTCTTTCACCATTTAAACACTTAGCAAAATAGAATCATGTAACCCAAGAATTTTCAAAAAAATAAATCAAAAAGAATATTTTTTTTAATTTCCCATCAAAATTGGATCAATATCCCTAAAAATAGTAATTAAAAAAAAAACTAAATCTCCTCCCCCACACTTAAACCTTACATTTTCCCCAATGTAAGAAAATCATGCAAAGAAGAAAATACTACAACTAATAAATTCAAAAGAAGAGGGATAGAAAGATCAAATCTGAATTCTTGGGTAGCTGCCCTTGTTTATTGTCATTGGCTTGACATCTTCCCTCTCATTCTATGTAATTGGACTTGTGAACTTCAAGTGGACTGGTAACAGTTTCATCTCTAGATCCTGCTCCTTTCCAGCCATCAAATCCTTCTTGTATAATTGTATTCGATCAATAGATTTTTGCACTGAATAGTCCACAACATCAGTAGCAAAAATAAAATTAATAGTACCAAGATACCTTTTAGCTTCATGAATGTTGAACTGAACATTTGCTTCGTTCAATTCCATGGTGAAGGTCCCATGGTGTTTATCATTTAGTGTCTTCTCTGTTTGCACCGATGAAGTTGTACCATCCATATCCTCCTTGTGAAAATCTACAAAAATTATCAACTCATCCTCTTGTTCCTCCTCATCAAACTCCATGTTCACTTCATTGTCACACATAGCACTACTGTCTGTTTCTGAAGCAAGCATTGTCTAATCTCGCTCCTCATCTTCACATCCCAGGGTAATTCAACTTACGTTCTCAATAGTGCGAGAGGGTGACCTCCCTAAGCCTTCAGATTCCAACCTCCCTACCGTGGCTACAAGCTGACTCACTTGGTTCCTTAAATCTTGAACAAAAGTCCTTGTATCCTGTTGGAACTGTTGTGTCTGACTCATGAATACTTTGAACATATCCTCAAGAGATGGTCTAGAATTGGTAAGTACTTCTTCGGTATATGTGTTGTACTGAGGTTGAGTCTACTAAAAATCTTGTTGCATACTTGAAAAGACAGGTTACATTGGTGGCCTAGTACCTTCATATCTCAAGTCGGGATGATCTCTTCATCCGAGATTGTGAGTGTCTGCCCAAGGATCATATTGATGTGAATTTTGTCTGAAGAAATGAATAATTACATCCTCTTGCACTAGGGGACAATCATTTATCTTACGCCATGATTTGGAGCAAATTTCACATACTTTTGCAACTTGCATATTCCCTACAGCTATTTCTCGAACCATAACAGTTAATTCTGAAATCTGTTGCTCAAGATTACAAGTTCTTACCTCTTTTACCCTTTGTGATGCATGAGTCATCCTAGTACCATACTACTGTGAGTTGGCTGCCATGGTTGCAATTAAGTTCTTTACAGCGTTTAGAGTTTTGTCTACCAGTGCTCCTCCACTTGTTGCATCAATCATGCTTCTATCCATTGGTAGCAACCCCTCATAAAAGTACTGGATCAAGTGATGGTCATTAATTCCGTGAGGTGGACAACTGAAACATAACTTCTTGAACCTTTCCCAATACTCATAGAGATTCTCTCCATTGAACTGCCTGATTCCACATATCTCCTTTCTTATATTGGCAACTCTTGATGCAAGAAAATAACTCTCCAAGAATAATATTTGCATATCAATCCATGATCGAATTGATCTTAAAGGTAGATAGTATAACCAGTCTTTAGCCAAATCTGCTAATGAGAATGGAAAAGCTATAAGCTTGATCTGCTCCTTTGTCACTCCTTGTGATTCCATCGTGGAACACACCACATGGAACTCTTTTAGATACTTATATGGATTTTCACCTATAAGGCCATGAAAAGTAGGCAAAAGACGAATTAGTCTAGAGTTAAGTTCAAAAGCAACATCTAAAGTAGGATACTCAATACAAAAAGATGGTTGAGTCAGATCAGGAGTAGCTAGTTCTTTTAATGTTCTGTTATTGTGTGGCACTGCCATCTCTTCCTCTTCAAGTAATGGAATAAGAGCTTCTTTTGTATAAGCAGTTTTCTATATCTCTTGATCAAAATTTGAGTCAATAAAGTGAGAGGATTGAGTCATAATACAAAAAAGAAAAAGAAAAAGAAAATAATAAAAATAAATGAAAACAAAGAATAAACCAAAACTAATAACACTCCCTGGCAACGGCGCCAAAATTTGGGAGCTGTCGTTTACACTCTTAAATTTAACTCACTTTCACTTTACAAATTCAAATAATTAGCACAGTAGTAAGCAAGGATCGATCCCACAAAGAATGATTTGTTTTATATTTATCCAATGATTTCTAATTAAATGAGATTTTGAATTGATTAACTAAATTAACAAGAATAAACTAATGAGAATTAACAATGAATAAAAAGCTTCAGTTCTTTAGTTCAGTATCACCTTTTCACAATTACGGAGTAATCAAGTTTTACACTATTTGCCCTTCATTGAAACTATTTGACCTAGATAGCAACAAGCTCTGCTACCCAAAATTGTCCTTAGATCATCACTGTATGAAACAAGCTCTTCACCATATTCTAATTATAATACAACCTAGAACAAGCTCTCTAGATTTAATATGATAGAATCATTAAGAAATAGAGAATTAGGCTAATCCAAGCAATAAACACATAAGCTTGATTTGTTTAACTTGTTTCCTGATAACCATAGCAATACACAAAAGCTTGTCAACAATTAGTATCACTAATTTGCTACTTGTGAAGAAGACAGATATCAATTACACGTAATACCAATCTTAATCTAGCAGATGATATCAATTCACTAATTTAATCCTGCAGAAACCAAATTAGTAGATTGAATAACATATAAGAATTTAAAGTAGATTATGAGAATAAATCTCATGCAAGAAGGAATAAATAAAGTAAACTTGATCAAACTGTTAATTATATATACGGTTCAACATCCCTTCAGAACTGAATTGAAAGTATTAGACCATGTCTTCAATGTTGTAGATAATAGAATATAGAATATGATTGAATGGTAGAATAAATTAGATGATAGAATGAATTATACCCTGACTATTACATCTATTTATAGTGCTAGACAAAGTCCTAAATCCTTTAAGAACTAGAAATCCAAATCCTAAAAGTAATTACAAATCATAACTAGTTTTCATAAAGAAATAGAATCTAATAAGGAAATAAAATCTCAGTCCCAAGCAATCCTAATTCTCATAGCAATATCAATCCAAATCCATGTAGAAAGATGCCAAAATCTACTTTTAAAAACTTTCCAAAAATATAAGATTTTCAAATTTTCAATTTCTCTTCAATTCAACTCCAAATCAACTTGTTTCCATCCTTTTAGCTTTAATTCATCTGAAAACAATAAACAACTTATTAAGCTCATATACATATAAAACATGCAATAAAACCAAACGTAAAGGAATAAAAAATTATGAATATTGAGTACTTATCATAAATTAATAAAAGGAGTCTTTTATTATTATTACTATTATTATTAGTTTAATTTTTAAAGGAGTTTGGAAATTAATTAAGAAAAGTAATCTTCCATATTCTTAATAAGATTAGGAGGTAAATTAATTAAAGGAGTTTAATTAATTGCTTCTAATAAGATTAGGAAACCTAATTAATTAAAAGAGTTTAATTAATTAATATTAAACATTAATCCTAAAATGTTTAGGAGGGTTGCCTATATCTATAAATAAGAGGAGTCTTATTTTCATTTAGGGTTAATGCAATTTAAAGGAGTTGGGAGAGCACATTTTTTCTAGAGAGAGAAAAACTATGGTTTTTCCAATAACTCATCTTCTTAATACTTGTTCATCCTTTGTGGATCACCTCTAGAGGCCAAACACTTGGGTGGTTGACGTTGATCAAAGGAAGGAATCACATCCGGTAGATTCAAGTCGAACAAGGAAAGGATTGGAGTTGAACTCATACTTGAGGAAGTTTGTATCTTCAAGGGTATGCATCACATCTTCTTCTTTTCGTTTAATTAATAATTACGCATAAAGGATGATCCGGGTTTATAGTTTGTAAAATCTTAAAACTCTTATTTTTACGCTTCTACTACTATGTATGTAATTGTTGCATGCTTATGAATCTTACGAACCTAACAATGGTATCAGAGCCAAACTTTTATGTGAGTTCTTAATTGTTTATATTTGATATGTGTTTTGAACAATTTAATTGGGCATAATTGTTAGCTAGGAATCATGTTTTTAGAGAAAAACTGCACAATTCGCAAACTGGAAAAATATATTCTGGAGACTGGCGCCACAGCGCCTAAAGCTAGCTCTTCAGCGGCGCCGCAGCTCCTGCTCCGTGTCTCTTGTGCTGACGTGGCGCTGCAGCGCCTGAAGATAGGTCTTTAGAGGCGCCAGTAACTGGATTTTGAATTCTGGTGACGTGGTGCTGCTAGTTCACTAGTAGCGCCACAACGCCACTCTCCAAAAAATAAATTTTTTTCTTGATTTCTAATTAAGATAAAAGGTTTATTTTAATTAAAATTAAAATTATATGTTTTTCTGTAATTCTAAATTAATAAAGGAGTTTATTAGACTAGGAATTAAATTAAATTAAAGATGTTTAATTTAATTTGAATTGGATTTCATGCTAACTAATTAGAGTTGGAATTGGATTCCATGATAACTAATTAGAGTTGATATTGGATTTCAAAACTAAATAGAATTTCCCATTAAATCGATATCAATGCATATACTTAATGTTTTATTTATTGATTCATATGGTGATATGTATGATAATAAATGGGGTTGATTATGGACTATTGATCAATGAGAATAGATTTTATTTTAGTTGAATGCTTGAATGTATTGCTTTTATTAAATGGGATATGTGTACCTCATCTTCTCTAATTTTTCTTGATGTAAATTCTGTCTCCCTCCTATGTACTTCCCCTTGACAGTTAATCAAGGTCTCTATTTCATGTAAATAGTTTATGTAATGGGATTAGTTAGAATTATCTTGAAGAATTAGAGACCAAAGGAGAATTGAGCACAAGAAGACCCGTTTGTAATGGAGCCCGAGATTTAAATGTAATAGTTATATTTAAATTTAATTCTTGCACCCATAGGTTTGACCTTTTGGTTCACTTGGTGGCTGTAAACACTTAAAATTTTGCATTTCTGTTACTAACTGCAGAAGGGCAAAAGCGTCTTTTCACACTCTAGATACAACCCTGGAGGATTAAGTCATCAAATCAAACCCCCGGCGACAACACCGAGAAACCAAAGTCACCCCCAGGGACAACACCGTGAGATCAAGTCAACCCCGGCGACAACCCCGGGAGGTACAATCACCCCATTAATAATACCAAGAGACTAAACTCAGCCGCGACGACAACACCTGAAGATCAAGTCAACCCCGACGACATTATCGGGAGGTACAGTCACCCCGACAACAACACAAGAAGACCAAACTCAGCCCCGGCGACAACACCGAGATATCAAGTCAACCCCGGCGACAACCCCGGGAGGAACAATCACCCCGACAACAACACCAGGAGACCAAACTCAGCCCCGACGACAACACCAGGAGATCAAGTCAACCTCGGCGACAACCCCAGAATGTATAATCACCCTAGAAACAACACCGGGAGACTAAACTCAGCCCTAGCGATAACACCGGGATATTCGTTCAACCCTGGCAACAACCATGGGAGGTACAGTCACCTAAACGATAACACTGGGAGATACAATCACCCTAGTGATAACACGGGGAGGCCCAATCAACCTTCAGAGATAGCCCCGAAGCATCAAATAATCCTCAGAGATAACCTTGGGAGACCAAGTCAACCTCGGAGATAACCTTGAGGAAGAACAGAGTCCGCTGGGATCGAACCTCGGAGACATCCCCGAGAAACAGTCGAAAACCATGTCAATCTTGGAGACAACCCCCGGAAGGGCAAATTAGTCATTTTACCAACTTGACATCAAATTAAGTCAAAATCAAGCCAAATCAATGCCATATGGGTTATAAAGAACCATAACATCAATCCTGAGTGAAAATAACACAAAACAGCTTAACGGACGGACTGTGAAGACTCAAAGATCTGGTCACAAAGCCATCTTCTCGGATTTGGAAAAGAAAAATCCCATGTCATTGTGTAGCTCTCGGAAAGGGATTTCTGGAAAGGTATAGCACGCCTTAAACGGACTGCCGGATTGATCTTTAGAAAGGTTCGAATCAAACAATGCGTTGGTCGGAGTGCACGTACTTTGAGACAACAGGACCCATGCTACCATGGCCCACTTAGGGAGTCTTTACTAGACTCACGGTTGTTACGAGTGGACCCGCAGCCATCTGGTCTATAAATAAGACCCCCACCTTAGCAAAAAAAGAAGAAAAAAAAGAAGAAAAATAAAAAAACTCTGCCCATTTCAACCCTTAGCCCTACCTATAATACTTCAAACCTCAATTTTATTCTTCCAATACGTTTTTATACGTATATAGAGCAACATATTAAGTTGGAACCAGTGGAAACGGAGTTTTGAAGTCCTCCAAGTGGTTTAAAGAACGTAGCGCTACACACTATAAGATTTTTCTACGATCAAAAACTTTTTATTGCTTTATTACATATATATGAACATATATATATATATATGTATATATATAATTTATAGCTTCTAGTTTCGCCTGGATTTCAAATCCGTGGCCTTTCTAGCTTACTTTTATGTATATATAAGTATATATATATATATATACATATATATACATTTTTAATTTCTTTTGCAGCCTGGATTGCTAATCCGTGGCTTTTTATCGGTTTCATATATATATATATATATATATTTGTACTAACTTGTTTGGCCTGGATTGCTAATTCGTGGTCATTTTACCTTTAATATATATATATATAACTAACTGTATATATATACTAACATTCAATTCTGTCATGCCTGGATTATAAATCCATGGCATTTACTACTTTCGTATGTATATATATATATATATATATATATATATATATTAACTTCGTTAGCCTGGATTGCTAATCCATGACTTTTTATTGCTTATATATATATAATTATATATATATATACTAACTTGTTTGGCCTGGATTGCTAATTCGTGGCCTTTTTGGCTTTAAGATATATATATATATATATATATATATTTACACTTCTTAGTCTTGTCTGGATTGAAAATATGTGGCTCTTTACAACTTATATATATATATATATGTATAAGTATATATATTCTTTATTTAATGTGATTAATTATCTGTTTTAATTGTTCATTTGATATGAATATGTTATAATGTAAATTTTGTGAACTAGATTCATCTAAATCTGACCATTTCTAACTTTCAATCGGTTCAAAAGCTGTCAAACTGGAACCATCGAGTTAGAATGGCTAAGATTTATCTAAATCTAGCTTTCATTCTAGTTTTGGTAAATAATAAAGCGACTACGCGACCCTAGATCCATATCTAGAGGGAACGAGAAGTTTTGACTACGCGTATGCAAGGATTTAACGGATGAATCCGTTGTCTTGCGACGTCTAGATTTAAATTTGCATTTTATGTCCATATCTTTGTTGTGCAGGCTTTTTATATTATTTTGTGAGCCAAGGAATCAAGAGATTTAAGATCAACCACATGGATCTAAATTCGATCCCCAAGATGGATATATTTACAATGTAAATACAGCCTGCCTGTCTTTTTGAAAATGTAAATTAGATGGACCTTGAAACGGTTATCTGGATTTAAGGTCTCATTATAGTAAATGTTTGTTTGTAGTGGTCGAGTCACTTCGATGGATTTTATGCCCATAGCGAGCCCGATACTTTCATATATCTTATTTGGTCGAGGATGCTTCGCATCCCGATAATACAAAATCCAAATCAGCCGAATGCAGAATAACATGATGTATCAAAAGCCTTCAATTCCTATGTTAGTGAAAGGGTTTGAAAAACCATCTTTCAAAACGTCACTTTCATATCTTGTATAAAAATGAACTTTTCAAAAAAATCAAACCCTTCGTATATTGGTCCAACGAAACACAACACTACTTTCAAATCAAGCACGTAGGCTCAATTACTGCAAGCACACACATACACACACACTGCAAATAAAAAAGGGAAATTGAAAAGATGCGGTAACCGTATTTCCAAGAAGTCGAGGGGGGGGTGCCTAACATCTTTCCCACGCTTAATCAAGCCCCCAAACTCTATGAATCTCGGTTTCCAAGGCCACGTTTTGACAAAGTCCAGTAATTGGGCCTACTGCCAAAATCAAACAAAACTCGGTTGAGTTGGTACAACCATTTTCAAACATACCAACTGGCGACTCTATAAAATCAAATCGTCGACATGATGCATGTTGGCATTTTCCTAAAATCCACCCTTCAAATAAAATAGATAAGACAATAAGGGTAGAAAACATAATTAGGGAAAGGACGATTTGCCAAAGATTTTTCCCGACGTCGACAGGTGGCGACTCTGCTGGGTACAGTAGAGGGCTTAAGTCGCATTGCAATCTTTTTAATTTCCTTTTTTATCTCTGTGTGTGTGGATTGTGTGTTTACATTCAATGGATGTAAATAAATGTTTTACTTCACTTTATATTAGTTCTTCGCACAATATCATCATTTCATACGGTGAGCCACAATGTATGTGAATGTATGTCGTGTGATTCCTCCACCAAGTGGCAAACCCTTTGGTGATTGATTACTGGACTCAAAGGAGATTAATCCTGCGAGGCTCAGGAAAGATGCCACTCAGATCTGCTCCAATTGAAAGAACAAATTAATTTCCCCTCTAGTAAATTGCGAAGATCTGGGGACCTTCATGTTGAAAAGCCGCGTAAGTAGCCTAAGATAGGTCAGCCTCTGATAAACAAAATTCGAAGGGGAGTCTCATCATGCCTTCCCCTTTCAATTCAATGTAAATTTCAAATTCAATGTAACTTTCAAATTCCATGTAAATATACATTCGATATCTTGTAAATTTTGTCATGTTATCCTGTAATCAAAACAACTGACCTTTGTTTTACAGGAAAAGATCAAAAAACTTCAAAAAGTCATAACACATTACATAGCATTCACCCTGTTGATATATACATCAAAATTAACATACTTACTTTTATTGTAGGAAAAAATTGGTCACGTTACCAGATCAAAATCTAAGAAAGCACTAAGCCTGTCTCTAGTCATAGCTTTAAGTGCCCAACCTAAATCCACCCCTATTTCTAGGGAAGAGTTCGAAGGACTAAAGAGCTAGATAGCTGAATTGGCTATTTTTCTTAAGGAGCAAAGAAAAAGTCTTCAGGGTATACAAATACCCGGTCAAATAGAATCGTCCACACAAGGTGGCAGTCAAGACACCGGCAAGAAAGATACTCAGACACCTGAGCCTTAAAATAAGGATTTGACCAACAAAACTCCTGAAATCACCAATCTCAATAAAGATTGGGAAACTAGTGATATTAGGAAAAAGGTACAGCAAATGGAAGAAACAATCTGGTCCATTAAAGGAACTAGGGCATTTGGAAGCGCAAACTACTCAGATTTATGAATATTTCCAGGGGCTCGATATCTAGATAAATTTCAAGTCCCTAATTTTGAAAAGTATGACGGATTAGGAGATCCTTACACTAATTTAAAAGTGTTCATTGGAGAACTCACATCCTATGCAGAAGATGAGAAACTCAGAATGCAGTTATTCCAAAAGAGTCTGACTGGGGAAGCTCGAGCTTGGTATGCTCGACTTGACAATTCCAAAATCTACAACTAGGAAGAGCTAGCACATGCATTCTTAAATCAATATAGCTTTCAAACTCAGATGGCTCCAGATCGATATTAGGTGACCAAAGTTAAAAGGCAAAGCAACGAGTCTTTCCGTGAGTATGCCCAAAGATGGAGAAGGATGGCTGCATAAGTCACCCCACCTATGACAGAGATGGAGATAGTCATGACTTTTATAGACATCTAGGAAGCTCCATATTATTAGAGTGTCCTAGCAGGTATAGGAAAACCATTATAGAAGATGATTAAATATGGAGAAATGGCCGAAATGGGTCTAAAGTCTGGGAAGATCAAAGACCTTACCGCTTTGAAGGTAGTGGCCGAGCATATTCAATCTGTAAGCTATAGGAGTAATCATCGGAGAGTCCACAAAAAGAAGGAAGAGGATGTGTCCTTGATACTCCAGGGTCAGAATCAGAGAGGAAATTCAAGCTTGCCCTTTCAAAGGAGAAATTATTCCCCTTTTCAAGCTCCTGCACAACCCTCTAATCCTCCCTTTCAGAAAATTAGAGAATTTAAATGTCAAAGAATGTTCACACCCTTAGGGGATTCACTTGAAAATGTGCTGAAACTACTGACAGCACAAAAGAAGATTGTCCAGCTCCTTCCGTCGGCCAGTTCAAGCAGACAAAATTTTTACCCAAGTAAAAAGTGTGCTTATAATTCTGGGGCACCGGGCCACGACACCCAAGAATGTTGGTCTCTCAAACATAAAATCCAAGACTTGATAGATAATGGGGAGATTGTGGTGATAACACAAGAATAACCACATGTTCAAGACAATTCTCTGCCTCAACACAATGAGGAGAGCGCCAACATGATCGAAATGGGAAAAAGAGAAAGATCCAAATACCTCTAGTATGGCGGAGAGTCAACCCTAGCAAATTCCAATAGCTCAAATAATTGGGAGTTCTCAGAAAGGCGATTCTTGATAGAACAAGTGTAGACACTCGAAATTTGCAATCCTATTACTAACCCTGCATGAGGGTAAAAATGTCTTTTTCTTCCCAACAACAACACTGGGAGATCAATCTCAACCCCTGGTCACAACGTCGGGATGTCAAGTCAACCCCCGACAACAACCCAGGGAGGTACATCAGCCCCGGCGATAACACCGGGATGTCAAGCTCAACCTCGGTCAAAACACCGGGATGTCAAGTCAACCCCTGGTGACAACCCCGGGAGGTACATCAGCCCCGGCGACAACACTTGGATGTCAAGCTCAACTCGATCATAATACCGGTATGTCAAGTCAACCCCCAGCGACAACTTCTAGAGCTACATCAGCATCAGCGAAAACCTCGGGATGTGAAAATTAACCCCGGCAACAACACCGAGATGTCAAGTCAAGCCCCGACCACAACCTGGGAGATGCAACTAAATCAACCTCGGAGACAACCCCGAGAAAATCGTCGAAAGTCGTGCCAGTACAACATACAACCCCTTGAGGGGCAAAATGATCATTTTACCAACTTGAAGCCAATTCAGTTAAAATTATGCTATAACATCAATCCCAAGTGAAAATAACGCAATTTAGATCAACCAACAAACTATGAAAAAATGAAGATCTGGTTATAAACCCATCTTCTTGGATTCAAAAAAGGTTTAGTCCCATATTGTTGTGTCTCTCTTGGGAAGGGCTTTTCGGAAAGGTATAACACGCCTTAAACGGACGCTCTGATCAAAAGCTATAAAGGTTCAAACTTGACATCGCGTTGCTCGGAGTGCACGTACTTCGAGATAACGGGACCCACAGCAGTGGGCCCCACTTGGGGAGCCGCAGATAGACCCACAGCTTTCACGATTACACCTGCAACCAGTGGGTCTTTAAATATAAGACCCCCCCTTTGCCAAAAAAAAGAATAAAAAAATAGAAAATGCTCTTAAACTACGCCCATTTCGTCTCTTAGGCCTACTTCTAGTACTCCAAACTTAGATTTTATTACTCTAATACATTTGTATACGTATATTCTACAACATATCAAACATTAACCGGTGGAAACGTCTGTTTGAAGCCTACCAAGTGACAAAAATCCCGTGTAACAGTCCATTGTGAGTTTTTTTTTAAGTTCAGAACTCATTTCTTACTTCATTACATATATTTGCACGTGCACGTAAAGTTTCATCTTTTGGTTTGTCCCAGAACTCAGTTCTGTGGCCGTTTTAGCTAACTTTTAGTACATTTTAGTGTGTATATATATATATACATTTTTTATTCGTTTGCACAGCCTGGATTGTCGATCCGTAGCTTTTAATCGCTTTTACGTATATATATATATACGAATTAACTTGTTCGGCCTGGATCGCTCATTCGTGACATTTTTAGCTTTATTATATATATAACTCACTATATATATACTAATTTTCAATTCTGTCAAGCCCGGATTGCAAATCACGTGACAGTTACTGCTTTTAAATATATAACTATATATATATATATAAAATTTTTGACTTCGTTTGGCTAAGATTGCTAATTCGTGGCCTTTTTCTCTTTAATATATATATATATATATATATATATATTAATTGTATATATTAACATTTACATTTCCGTTTGGTCTGGATTGGAAATTCGTAGCCTTTTTACCGCTGCTATATATATATATATATATTTATATTTTGTCGAGCCTAGATTATTTCGTAGCTCTTTACAACTTTCCTATATATATATATATATATATATTTACATCCAGACAAGCCTGAATTATTTTGTGGCTCTTTTACAGCTAAGCCTGGATTTTTTTGTGGCTCTTTTATAGCTTTTATATATATATATATATATATATATTTACTTTTCTGTCAAACTTGGATTATTCCGCGGCTCTTTTTTATCTTTTATAAATATATATATATATATATATATATATATATATATATATATTTACTTTTTCTGTCAAGCTTAGATTATTCCGGGCTCTTTTACAGCTTTTATAAATATATATGTATTTACATTTATATCCGGGCCTGAGATTGGAAATCTGTCGCCCTATACAACTTTTATATATATATATATATATATATATATATTCTTTATTCATTGTGATTAAATATCTGTTTCAATTATTCATTTGATATGAATTTATTTTAATATAAATTTTGCCGAATTATATTATTTAAATCTAGCATTTTCTACCTTTTAAACAGTTCAAAATATGTCTCACCGGAACTAAGAAGATAGAATGGCTCAAGTTTCTGTGAATCTAGTTCTTTTCTAGTTTTGTAAACGTGAAAGCAACCTCGCAACCCTTAGATCCTTATCTAGTGGGAACAAGAAACATTGGCTACGCGTATACGAGGATTTGACTGATGAATCCTTGTTTTTGTGACGTCTATTGTACAAATTGCATTTCTATGAATATCTGTGATGCGCAGGTTTCCTTGGCCGTTTTACGTGAGCCTAGGAATCGTGGGATTCATGATCAAACTGATTAGAATCTGATTTCCACGATGGAAAAACTCCACATTACAAATGTTTCCTGCCAGTTTTTCTATAAAAATGTACATCAGAGGAACCTTAAAATGGTTATCCGGATTTAAGGTTCCAAACATAATGAATTATGGTTTGTCGTGCCAAAGTCCCTCTGATGGCTGTCATGCCCATGAGAAGACAGGTACTTGTACATATATTTTGGGTTCGAGGATGCTTCGCAGCCTGACAATCCCCATTCCAATCGAGCCAAAGGCTGAACAAAATAAAATAGAAGTATCAATAGGCTTCAATTTCTATGTCAGCGAAAGGGTTTAAAAACCACCTTTTCAAAACATCACTTTTATATCTTGTCAAAAAAGAAACTTTGCAAATCAAATCAAACCCTTCGTATATAGGTTCAATGAAGCAAGGCACTACTTTCAAATCAATCAAACGTAGGCTCAATTACTTCTAGCATCCACACACACATTGCAAAAAAAGGAAAATATTGAAAAGATGTGGTACCGTGTTTGCACGGGAGGTGGGGGTGCATAACACCTTCCCCTCGCTTAACCAAGCCCCCGAACTTAAGAATTTTGGTTTCAAGATCAAGTTTTCACAGTGTCCAATAATTGGGCCTACTTGTAAAAATCAAACAAAACTCGGTTGAGTTGGTACAACCATTTCCAAATCTAACAACTGGCGACTTTGTTAACCTTTCAAATGGTCGATATGATACATGTTGGCCTTTTTATAAAAAACATTTTCACCCTTTCCTAAAACAGACAAGACAGATAAGGGTAGAAAGACAACAAAGCTAAGGAAGAGAGAAAGATCTGTCCAAAGAGACAAGATTTTTTCCCGATGTCGACAGGTGGTGACTCTGCTAGAGATAGTAGAGGGCTTAAGCCGCGTTCAAATCTTTTTAAAATTTCTTTTTATATTTGCGTGTGTGTGGATGCTGCTTTTTACATTGAGTGGATGTGCATGAATGCTTTACTACTTTATGTTAGTGCTTCGGACAATGTCATCATCAGTTTATGGATGTGAATGTATGTTGTGTGATTCCTCCACCAGGAGGAGAACACGTCGGTGTTTGATTACTGGACTCAAATGAGACTATTCTTGTGAGGCTAAGGAAAGGCACCACTCAGATCCGCTCTAATTGAAAGATCGGATTAACTTCCCGATAAGTAGGTTTTATACCTACTTATTGTCTTTTAACTTGCTAGGATTATGCCTTAATCTCAGGTATTCTAGTGTCTTTTGATATGTTTTATAGATTTCAGTAAAGAAACTCAAATGGCATGGAATGGCATGATAAAGGCATGAATTTGGCATGAAATGGGCTAAAAGGCTTCATGGAGAGCTTATAATGAACCAAAGGTGGACTTGGCGAAAGGAGGCAGGTTATGGCTTATGAAAAGGGTCTCATTCAGTTGGGAGTGAAGGCAAGTGAAGGCAAAAGAAAGCAGCAAGAAAGCAGAAAAGAGCAGCAATGCACCAGCAAAAATTCAGCACTGCGCGGCCGCGCCGGTTTGACAAAGGAAAGATGCTCGCCCACGTCAAGATGCAGTCAGCCCGAATTTATATTGAAGCGCGCACCCGCGCCCCAAAAGCACTACGGGGCCGTGCAGCCGCGCCGATCAAGATTGAGGAGTTTTATGAATTTTCATTTATTCATTTCTACAGAGGGTGTATTCTATATATGGCTGTATTTTGCAAAGGACGCAAATTCAGTTTTCATAATTCAGTTTTATTTTACTATTCTAGGGTTTAGTGAGCTAGAGAGGGTTTGGAGCTTCACTTCTTCTCTCTTATAATTCTAAGTAGATTTCCATTCTAGGGCTTATACTTGGATTGATTGTGATCTCAACTGGAGCTTGGAAGCTTATTGTGGACAGAGGAATATCAGATTTGCATTCTCATAATCTCTTTATCCCTTTGCTCTCATTTTATATTTTCAATGCTTAGATCAAATCCCATAATGGTTATTGGTTAAGAGATGAACTAACCACCATTATGGGATTCTAATGGATCTTATTGTTTAATCTAGTTCGATATACCTCTTTGTTATGTGTAATTAATTGTGTATTGAATGCCTAACATGGTTGTATTGATTGAATAGATACTTGATCACTATCTACCGTAATAGTTTTTATAGAATTGAAAGAGGAAGTACCAACTTAGATTTGGCCATGCTAGCATATGTTCATAAAATTTGCATGCGATGAATTTTGTGATTCGTAATCCGGATAGGCATATACTGGCTTACCATATGTAGTCAATTGGGAGTTTGCACTTACATCGATATGGCTTATAAGTCACATAGATATATAGTGATTTAGGTTTTATTGATATTTATATGAATTCTATCTCTTTTGTGGTTTTTATATGATATGGAATTGGTATATTGAAAGATAGCCATTTCTCACATTCGTGCTCTCGACTAGCATTTTGTAGTAATTGATTAGCATAACATAAGGTGTATAGATTGGATGGCATATTAGGTGAAGTTAGGATCCCATATTTCTCTAATTTGAATCCATTGTCTATTAATTAGTTAATTTTACTTTAAGATCATTCTAGTTATTAATTCACACTTTGATACTCGTTTGAGCAGCCAAAAATAGCGATAGAATTGTTGCATGATAGCTTAAACATAATTGCTTTTCTTCGTGGGAACGATCTTTACTTATCTTATATTACTTGTTGACCATGTATACTTGCACGCGTTTGTATCTGTTTTGTTAACACCGAAACAAAGCAATAAGTTTTTGGCACCGCTGCCGGGGATTAGTTGTTATTTTTAGTACTATTGACATCAATTTTTGTTAGATTTTTTTGACTTGAATAATTCACTTCTTATCTCATTTCTATTTTATTTTTATTTGTGTTTCAGGTACTTGTGGTTAGTTTATGCACACTCGATCCACGAATTCTGCGTTGGTTCCTTTACAAGAAAACATCAACGGTAGAGCTTGGAGAGAGAACACAAGAAATACTAACACATAAGAGGAACAGAGAGCCAAAAATAGAGCGTTGAGGGAGTACTCAATGCCAAAGATCAATGATTTACAATCCAGGATAGTCAGGCCAGCGATAGCTGCAAACACTTGTGAGATCAAACCAGAGACAATTCAGATGGTTCAGAACACAGTCCAGTTTGAGGGTGCAGCTACAGAAGATCCTAATGAGCATATCCTGAGTTTTATTGAAATATGCAACACATTCTAATACAACAATATGACGGATGATGCGATAAAGCTTCGACTATTTCCATTCACCTTGAGGGATAAAAGCAAAGAGTTGGTTGCATTCACTACCCTCAGGCTCAATCACTACGTGGGAGGACTTAGCACAGAAGTTTCTCACCAAATTCTTTCCCATGGCTAAGACTGCTCAGATGAGGAGTACCCTGTCTCAGTTTGCACAACAACAAGGGGAATCTTTATATGATGTCTGGGAACAATACAAAGAGATGCTAAGGAAATGTTCGCATCACAGAATGCCAGAATGGATGGTAATCAGCTCGTTTTATAATGGTTTGGGATGGCAGTCAAGGCCAATCATTGATGCCGCATCAGGAGGAGCTCTATGGGCCAAGAGCTATAAAACAGCGTATGACTTAATTGAGACCATGGTCGCTAATGAATATCAGAATTTGACCTCTAGAATGTCGCAACCAAAGTGGCAGGAGTCTTGGATGTGGATGCCGTTATAGCCCTTTCTGCTCAAATGGCGGCGATGTGGAAGAAGATTGACTCTATGGCTGAAAATAGAGTTCAACAAATTGCATTTGTATGTGAGTTGTGTGCCAGATCACACCCGACAGAGCAATGTGCCATCACTACAGAGTCGGTTTAGTTCGTTAGCAACTATCAAAAGCCTCAGAATCAATTTTTGAACTCCTACCATCCAAACAATAGAAACCATCATAATTTTAGCTGAAGTAACAACAATCAAAATGCTCAACAGTCACAACAATCTCAACAACAACTTCCTCAACAACACCCATACCAAGGTGCTCACCAGTCTTAATACCAACCATACCAACAACAAAAAGCTCAGCCACAATAGTCTCAACAATAGTATGCCTCTAGACAGTCACATCCTCCCGAATTTCATCAGCCACAACATCAACACAATTCAGCTCCTAGCCCATAATCAAAGGAGAGAGCTGAGATAGAAGAACTCAAGTTGATGGTTAAGAGCCAAGCGGTGTCTCTAATAACATTGGAGACTCAAATAGGCCAGATTGTCAATATAGTTCTTAACAGCCCGCAAGGGACTCTTCCAAGCAGTACGGAAGCTAATCCAGGAAGGAGAGATGGCAAGGAACAATGCCAAGACATTACACTAAGGTCTGGAAAGCAGCTTGAAAACCTGGAGCCTGGGGTGAAGAACAAAACCTAGCGCGGGCGCGCCCATGTGCAAAAAATGCTGAGACAAGTTTGAATGATGGGCAAGATGGGGGCAATGCAGTTGAGGCAGAAAAGGAGGTACCTACTAAGAAAACCAAAGCTACACCACAAGTGATCTACCCTCCTGCACCATACCCACAGAGGATTCAGAAGTAGAGACTAGACAAATAATTTGCAAAATTTTTGGAGGTATTCAAGAAATTGCAGATCAACATACCCTTCGCCGAAGCTTTGGAGCAAATGCCGAGCTATGCGAAGTTTATGAAGGGAATCTTGTCAAGGAAGAAGAAGCTAGAGGACTATGAAACAGTGGCATTGACAGAGGAATGCAGTGCAGTCTTACAAAGAAAACTACCTTTAAAGCTTAAGGATCCAGGAAGTTTTACGATACCATGCTCTATTGGGAAGTTGCCCTTCAATAAGTGCTTATGCGACTTGGGGGCAAGTATAAATTTGATGCCTCTATCGGTGTTCACTCAGTTGGGATTGCAGGCTCCTAAGCTGACAAGCATTTCAATGCAGCTAGCCGATAGGTCTATCACCTACCCCAAAGGTATCGTAGAAGATATGTTGGTGAAGGTAGCCAAGTTTATATTCCCTGCCAATTTTATCATTCTGGATTTTAAAGAGGATAAGAACATACCAATCATTCTTGGGAGACCATTTTTAGCTACTGGGAGAACACTCATAGACGTACTAAAGAGAGAACTAACTATGAGGGGTTCAGGACCAAGAGGTCACACTTAATATCTTCAAGGCTATGAAGTTTCCCACAGATGAAGAAGAATGCTTCAGAGTTGATATTGTCGATAAGGTCCTGCATGAAGAGACTGAACAATTGTTGAGTATGGATCTATTAGAAAGTGCTCTACTGGGAGAATCCCACATGGATGAGACGGATGTCGTGGAGTACATCCAAATTCTGAATACATTGCCTCAAATAACAAATTTTAAGATTCCCATCGAACCACTTGGACATACCGGGCAGTTATCAGTGCGACTAAAGCCTTCTCTTGAGGTGGTTCCCACACTTGACCTTAAACCTCTTCCTGATCATTTGAGATATGCATATCTGGGAGAATCTTCCACGTTACCGGTTATCATTGCTTCTGCTCTATCATCTTGTCAGGAGAGCAAGTTGCTGCGGGTTCTAAGAAAGTTCAAATCAGCTATTGGGTGGACCGTAGCTGACATCAAGGGGATCAGCCCCTCATACTGCATGCACAAGATACTCTTGGAGGATGACAGCAAGCCATCGATAGAGAAAAAATGGAGATTGAATCCGATTATGAATGAGGTTATCAAAAATGAGATCCTCAAGTGATTAGATGCTGGAATAATTTATCCGATCTCAGACAACTCTTGGGTGAGCCCGATGCAGTGTGTCCCAAAAAAGGAAGCCATGACAGTCGTGTCAAATGAAAAGAATGAACTTATACCTACCAAGACAGTTACGGGGTGGAAGGTCTTCATGGACTATCGCAAACTGAATAAAGCTACAAGGAAGGACCATTTCCCTCTCCCGTTCATTGACCAGATGCTGAATAAGCTAGCAGGACACGACTACTATTGCCTCCTAGATGATTATTCAGCGTATAACCAGATTGTTATAGCCCCAAAGGACCAAGAGAAGACTACCTTCCCATACGGTACTTTTGCATTTAGAATGATGTCTTTCGGGCTATGCAACGCTCCAGCCACTTTCCAGAGATGCATGAAGGCAATATTCTCTGATATGGTCGAACAAAATGTAGAAGTCTTCATGGACGACTTCTCCGTCTTTGGAGACTCTTTCGATATCTTCTTGGAGAATCTAGTATTGGTATTAAAGAGGTGTGTTGAGACCAACTTAGTACTGAACTAGGAAAAGTGATATTTTATGTTACAGGAAGGCATTATTTTAGGCCATAAAGTTTCTGGGAAAGGTTTAGAGGTGGACAAAGCAAAATTGGAGACCATTAAAAGTTTACTACCACCAACCTCAGTAAAGGGGGTTCGTAGTTTCCTCAGGCACATAGCATTTTATCGTCGCTTTACAAAAGACTTCTCAAAGATCACTAAGCCTCTGTGCAGTTTGCTTGAGAAGGATATTCCATTCAGATTCGACAATGAATGCTTGCTGGCCTTTGAACACTTGAAAAAGAAATTGACTACGGCACCCATCATTACAGCTCCTGACTGGTCTCTTCTATTTGAATTGATGTGCGATGCAAGTGACTTCGCTGTGGGAGTTGTCTTTGGACAACGAAGGGATAAGGTTTTTCATGTGATATACTATGCAAGCAAAACCTTGACGAATGCCCAACTAAACTACACCACCATAGAGAAAGAACTTCTAGTAGTGGTATACGCTTTTGATAAATTAAGGTCTTATCTGATTGGGACAAGGGTAGTTGTATACACAGATCATGCTATAATTCGATACCTAATTTCAAAGAAAGATGCTAAGCCTCGTCTCATTCGGTGGATACTTCTTCTACAGGAATTCGATTTAGAAATTAAAGACAAAAAGGTGATCGAAAACCAAGTGGCTGACCACTTATCTCGACTGGAGAACCCAGAAATGAACACAAACGACAAAGTGATGATTAATGAGTCCTTCCCGAACGAACAGTTATTTGTGGTGCAAGGTGGAATGCCCTGGTTTGCAGACTTTGCGAACTTCCTAGTGAGCAATATTATCCTTTCTGACTTCACCAGAGCCCAGAAAAAAAAATTCTACATGATCTTAGATGGTATAGTTGGGATGAGCCGTATTTGTTTAGGCAGTGCGTTGATAGGATGATCAGATGGTGCATCCTAGAAAGTGAGATGGATAGCATACTGCGGGATTGCCACTCATCAGTTTATGGAGGACACTATGGGGGTTAGAGCACAGCTTCCAAAGTACTTTTGGCAGGCTTTTATTGGCCAATATTGTTGAAAGATGCTTATAACTTCATCTAGAAATGTGACCATTGTCAGCGAGTGCGCAATATATCCATGCAGAACGAGATGCCTTTGAATATGATCCTAGAGGTCGAGATCTTTGACGTCTGGGGGATAGACTTCATGGGACCTTTTGTCTCTTCTTGTGGAAATCTATATATCTTGCTGGCAGTTGATTACGTCTCCAAGTGGGTAGAAGTAGCAGCCTTACCGACCAATGATGCTAGGGTGGTCTTGCATTTTCTTTAGAAGAGCATATTCACACGCTTCGGGACCTCTAGAGCCATCATAAGTGATGAAGGAACCCACTTTTATAATCGTCAGTTTTCTACTCGTTGGCCAAGTATGGGGTGAATCACCGTATTGCTGCAGCATACCATCCCCAAACAAACGGCCAAGCTGAGGTGTCAAATCGTGAGGTGAAATGAATATTAGAGAAAGTTATAAATCCCACAAGGAAGGATTGGTCCCTCAAGCTTGACGATAAAGTGTGGGCATATAGGACTGCCTACAAGACGCCACTGGGTATGTCACCATATTAGCTAGTGTATGGGAAGGCCTGTCACCTTCCCATAGAACATGAACAC
Source organism: Panax stipuleanatus (assembly GCA_020205555.1). Taxonomy (NCBI): domain Eukaryota; kingdom Viridiplantae; phylum Streptophyta; class Magnoliopsida; order Apiales; family Araliaceae; genus Panax; species Panax stipuleanatus. The sequence goes on along the minus strand of CM035115.1, from coordinate 52,362,095 downwards.
AAGGCCTACTGGGCCATAAAGAAGATGAATTTTGACTTGAAGGCTGCAGGGGAGAAGATGCTTCTCCAACTTAATGAGCTCGATGAATTCAGACTGCAAGCCTATGAAAACTCCAAGCTGTATAAAGAAAAGGTAAAAAAGTGGCACGACCGGAAGATCGTGGAAAGGACATTTAAGCCGGGGCAAGCAGTATTGCTGTATAACTCTCGTCTTAGACTCTTTCCTAGAAAGCTCAAATCACGATTGTCGGGCCCCTTTATAGTGAAAACTGTGTTTCCACATGGCGCAGTGGAGATTTTCGACCAATACCCAGATAAGCCTTTCAAAGTGAATGGACAAAGGTTGAAGCATTATTACGGCGGCGAAGTCAATCGAGAGAATGTCGCCTTGATTCTTTCCACCACTTGACCAATGCAAACAGAGTCGAGCTAATAGACTGTAAACAAGCGCTCGATGGGAGGCATCCTATCATCTCTATCTTTTCTCCCTCATATATAATTCTTATCACATATTTCTATTTCTCCCTTGTATTTAATTCTGGTTACATGAATCTATATTTTCTTTCCTCCTGTTTAATTCTTACGCATTTTGAAAAAGTAGAAATTTTTTAAATTATTTTGGTGTTAGGAGCTCAGTGCCTTTATTTTTGGACTTAGGCATTATTGCATATATTTTTGTGGTTTGGAGCTCATTGAACATATTTTTGAAGTATTGGCATATTGCATATAAGCACAGATAGTATTTTTGGGGATTCACATACATATGATTCACTTATATAGCATTGCTAAGGATTTAAGCGTACATACATCTTATATAGGCAAATTGTGATTATGGAATCAAGTTACATCTCATTTTTTGAATGCTATATGTGCAAGAAAGAAATTGCATTGAAGTTGCTGCTTAAGCCTTCATTCCATGCTTCAGAAAAATTGTAAATTTTTTTAGCTAGGCTCAGAGCAGCGCGACCATACCATCACCAAAGCTTAATACAGAGCGGCTGCACCAATGTGCAGGCTACAGAGTATATTCTGAGAACCCGCGCGGCCGCGCCCCATTCACAATATAAAGCGGCACGCCCGCGCCCGACCCCTGCGAACTGCCAGTTTAAAACAAAACTGTTTCAAGCCCTAACTCTATATCTATTCTACTTATTCTCTCAAAACGCATGCACACCTCCCTTATCAGAGCATATCCTTCGAAATCCCTGTCCTATTCAAAGTTTATCTCTCAATCCTAGTCCTAACCCTAAACACATACACTAGCATTCTCGTTCTCATATACAATCACACTCTCCCCGATTCTATAAAGCATAACCCTAACTGGTACCCTCATCTTATAATTCCAATCCAAAATTCATCACAGTGGGATTGCAAATATAGTGTTCAGAAATTCAGACTTTGAAGAATCATTGGTAGCAGTGTTAGGGTTTGCACTACAGAATTTCAGAGACTACTTTGGGGTTGTTCTTCGGATTTAGTAATTAGGGTTTGTCAATCAGTTTGCAGAGGTATAAATTTGGGGGGTTTTCTTCTCCATCCATCATCTAGGGTTTGCATAATAATTTGTCTAAAATTATCAATGGGGTCAAAGCGAGCACGTTCTGCCACTCCCGCATCGCCTGCTCAGAGTAGTCAGAGCGAAGACACTGAGGATTTGACTAGGTTCATCAGCCTTGAGGCACAACTGGAGTATTATCGGATTACGGCAAAGTCAATCTTAAAAGAGCAGGGTCTGAAATTGGTGAAGGAGGATGGCCAATTGCTTGCCATGATCCAAGATATGAGTTGGCAAGGGGTTTGTGTAACACCGCCTTCTGTCCCGTTTGCTATTGTTCGTGAATTTTATGCCAATGCCAAGGAGACACAAAGTGAGTTTTCTTTCATTCGGGGCATAAATGTTGACTATAGTCCAGCGGCGATCTGTGAGGTGTTTAACTTGCCTTCAAACCGGCTGATCAAGTGAATTGGGTAGAGGCGGAGCATTTTAAGACTGACCTATATCAGTTAATCATTGATTTGTGCATGCCAAGCACAAAGTGGAAGTATTGGCAGGGCACCGATGAGCATACCATTTTCCCCGCTGCCGGTCTAAATAAGTACGCCAAGGCATGGAACCTGTTCTTATGCGCCAATCTGATGTCGTCCACTCACCAGCACGAAATTACAGCCGAGAGGGCTATCATACTTTGTGGGATCATCACTGGGAAGCATATTGATGTCGGCCATTTGCTCCATCAGAACATGTTGCGCTTTATGAGAGGCAGTACCACCTGGTTAATTCCACACGCATCAGTGGTGGCTCATCTGTGTTCTGAGGTAGGCATTTAATGGGATGATGAACAGGTCCAAATGCCAAGTGGGGACGTTAATCATGACATAATTAAGAAGTTTAAAGATTAGCCTGGTGGCACAGTACACCCGAGAGGAAAAGGGTTCATCCTACCGACTCTTTCAGCAGTTCCCCCACCGCAGCCAGCAGCAGTACCCCGTCCTTCCACCACCAGTACAGGGCCGCATGATCTCCAAATTAGGCGTTGGAGAGGAGGATGGACGCTTTACATGGAAATTTCTTTGCTTTTGCTGATAGACTGACATGAACCATGGGAGAAGCCATTGCACAGCAGGGTACGCTAGTAGAGTGGCCTATTTTTTGTTCTGCCATGCCATACCCACCGCCAGATTCACCACCCGAGTAGGGTGGCCATGCCAATACATAGGGGAGTTTCTTTACCCTTTACTTCCAATGCGGACATTGAAAATTTTAAGTTTGGGGGTATTGGGTGTAGTTAGTAGTAGTCGCATATAGTTAATTGCATATAGTTTATTGCATGTTAGGTTGCATAGTAGCTGCATTTTAGTATTTTATTAGTTAAATTTTGCATAAAATTTTTTCTGTTTTGTTTTGTTAGTATGTGTTTAGTTGCATTGCATAACATAATCCCATGTTTTTAGCCTGTTAAATTCCAGTCTGGCCAATGATGACATTAAATTATGATAGATTTTTGAACTCAGTGGATAGTTAAGCTTAGTTATAACGTTATACATGATGTGGTCTATGCCTGTTGCTTAGATGTTATCGGATAGCACGGTATTGTTATCATCTGCTTGTTGGTTAGATTAGAACGTGCTTGTCTTTTGAGGGGAAAATTTTATTTTTAATGATAGAATTGTGTATGAAAATGAATAATGGCCTTAATGACACAGAAATGCAAGTTTAAGGGAAAACATAGAGTATGCATGCTAAAAAGAAAAGAAAAAGAAAAAGAAAAAGAAAAAGAAAAAGAAAAGAAAGTAAATTAGAAAAAGAAAAAAATAGAATAAACACCTTGGCTAGCTAAGTCTTGTGGCCTTTGATTCTCGAGCAAGTAAGCCCTAGGGGATTATCTCTACAACCAGCGCCCTAAGGCCTTTATGGTTTGGGAGTCATTGGTCGAAAGCTCGATAAATGAGTATAACTAAAAAGCCTAAGAGGGCTTAGCATTGCACAGTCGGGTGTAGCCATGAGAAAGCGTGAATATCGCCCTCGTGTGTGAATAAAAACATAATAAACTCTTGTTGCACCTTAGCTTGTATCTATGTGTTAGATTGGTCATTTATATATATATATATATATATATATATATATAAATTCTTGAGTTGAAACCTCAGTTTTTCATTCCTTAGAACTATAGCATGTGGAATCTCCACCTCTATCAAGCTTATTTGTGACATAGCACACACACTACATCTTAGCAACAAGTTGTGATTGTCGGATTGTATGTCTTTATGCCTGTAGCTTGGGTTGATCCTTTGTTCATAGTTCTTGTTATTTCTCTAAGGCACATCTTATTGGAATTCATAGCATGGCTGAAATTTTGAGATTCATTTTCATGTTAGTTTAGTTGTATAGCATGTAGTTTTTATTTTATGTCTGTTGCTTGCTAGGATTATGGCTTAATCTCAGATATTCTATTGTCTTTTGATATGTTTTATCTTTGTTTTATAGATTTTAGTCAGGAAACTCAAATGGCATGGAATGTCATAATGAAGGCATTATTTGGCATGAAATGGGCTAAAAGGCTTCATGGTGAGCTTATAATTGTGGACTTGGCAAAAGGAGGCATGTTATAGCTTGTGAAAAGGGTCTCATTCAGTTGGGAGTGAAGGCAAGTGAAGGCAAAAGAAAGCAGAAAGAAAGCAGAAAAGGGAAGTAATGCACCAGCAGAAATACAGCACCGCGCGGCCGTGCCGGTTTGACAAAGGAAAGACGCGCGCCCGCGCCAAGATGCAGTCAGCCCGGATTTCTGAAAAAGCGTGCGCCCGCTCCCCAAAAGCATTACGGGGCTGCGTTACCGCGCCGGTCAAGATTAAGGAATTTTATGACTTTTCATTTATTCATTTCTGCTGAGGGTGTATTCTATATATGGGTGTATTTTGCAAATGACGAAAATTCAATTTTTATAATTCAGTTTTATTTTACTATTCTAGGGTTTAGAGAGCTAGAGAGGGTTTGGAGCTTCACTTCTCTCTTCTAGTTCTAAGTAGATTTCCATTCTAGGGTTTATACTTGGATTGGTTGTGATCTGAACTTGAGCTTGGAAGCTTATTGTGGACAGAGGAATATCATATTTGCATTCTCATCATCTCTTTATCCTTTTGCTCTCATTTTATATTTTCAATGCTTAGATCAAATCTCATAATGGTTATTGGTTCAGAGATGAACTAACCACCATTATGGGATTCTAATGGATCTTATTGTTTAATCTAGTTCGATATACCTCTTTGTTATATGTAATTAATTATGTATTGAATGCCTAGCATGGTTGTATTGAGTAAATAGATGCTTGATCACCATCTACTGTAATAGTTTGTATGGAATTGAAAGAGGAAGTACCAACTTAGATTTGGCCATGCTAGCATATGTTCATATAAATTTCATGCGATGAATTTTGTGATTCGTAATTCGCATAGGCATAAATCGGTTTACCATATGTAGTCAATTAAGAGTTTGCACTTAAATCGATATGGCTTACAAGTCACATAGACATATAGTGATTTAGGTTTTATTGATGTTTATATGAATTCTATCTCTTTTGTGGATTTTATATGATATGGAATTTGTATATTGAAAGATAGCCATTTCTCACATTCGTACTCTCGACTAGCATTCTGTAGTAATTGATTAGCATAACTTGAGGTGTACACACTGGATGGTAATATGTGAAGTTAGGATCCCATATTTCTCCAATTTGAATCCATTCTCTGTTAATTAGTTAATTTTACTTTAAGATCATTCTAGTTATTAATTCACACTTTGATAATCGTTTTAGCTACCGAAAATAGCTATAGAATTGTTGCATGATAGCTTAAACATAATTGCTTTTCTCTGTGGGAATGATCTTTATTTATCTTATATTACTTGTTGACTGTGTATATTTGCACATGTTTGTATCTGTTTTCTTAACACCGAAACGGAGCAACACTTCCCCTCTAGTAGATTGCGATGATCTGGGGACCTTCATGCTGAAAAACCGTGAGAGTAGTCTAACTTAGGTCAACCTCTGATTAACCAAATTCGAAGGGAAGCCTCTTCATGCCTTCCTCTTTTAATTCAATGTAAATTTCAAAAGTTCAATGTAAATATACATTTCATTGTGAATCCTGTCATGTTATCATGTCATTAAAATAACTGACCTCTGTTTTACAGGATAAGATTAAAAACCCTAAAAAAACATATTGCATGGCATGCATCCAACTGATACCTACATCAGGAAATTAACACACCTACTTTTATTGTAGGTGAAAATTGGTCTTGTTACAAGATCCAAATCTAAAAAAGCACTAAGCCCATCTCCAAACATGGCTTCAAGTGCTCAGCCTGAATCTACCCATGTCTCTAGGGAAGAGTTCGAAGGATTAAAGAACCAGATAGCCGAAGTAGCTATTTGCTTGAAAGATCAAAGCAAAGGTCTTCAAGAGAAACAAACACCTGGTCATACAGAATCATCTACACCCGGTGGAAGTCATGACACCGGAAAGAAAGATCCACATACCCATGAGTCCCAGAACAAGGACTTTACCAACCAAACCCCTGAAATCACCAACCTCAATCCAAATCAGGAAGCTGATGATATTCTAAAGAAGGTCTAACAAATGGAAGAAACCATCCTGTCCATCAAAAGGACTGGGGCATTTGGGAGTTTTAATTATTCAGACTTATTAATATTTCCAGGGGTTTGTTATCCAGATAAATTTTTAGTCCCTAATTTTTAGAAATATGATGGATTAGGAGATCCCTACACCCATTTGAATGTCTTCATCTGAGAACTCGAATTCTATGCAGAGGACGAGAGGCTAAGAATGCAATTGTTCCGAAAAAGTCTTATCGGAGAAGCTAAAGCCTGGTATGCCCGATTAGAGAATTCCAAAATTCACAGCTGGGAAGAGCTGGCACATGCCTTCCTCAATTAATACAGCTTTCAGTCCCAGATGGCTCCAGACAGATATCAGATCACCAAAATCAAGAAGCAAAACACTGAGTCATTCAGAGAGTATGCTCAACGATGGAGATGAATGGCGGCACAAGTCACCCCGTCAATGACATAGTCTGAGATAGTCATGACCTTCATTGACATTTAAAAAAGCTCCGTATTATGAAGGGTCCTAGCAGGCATAGGAAAACCATTCTTGGAGATGATCAAACACAGCAAAATGGCATAAATAAAGCTAAAGTCTAGGAAGATAAAAGATCTTGCCGCCCTGGAAGCAATAGCTGAGCACTTTCAGTTTGGGAGTTATGGGAGTAATCCTCGGAGAGCACACAAGAAGAAAGAAGAACAAGTGTCCTCAATACTGCAAGGATAGAATCAGAGGGGCGATTCGAGCAGCATGCCCATTCAAAGGAGGAAATATTCCCCTTTTCAAACACCAGCACAACCTTCAAATCCTCCATTTCAGAAAACTATGGAGGTCAGACGTCGAAGAATGTTCACCCATTTAGGGGATTCACTCGAGAATGTGCTAAAACTGTTAACAGCACAGAAGAAGATTGTTCAACTCCTTCCACCAACCAGTACCTGTGGACGGAATTTTGACCTAAGTAAGAAGTGCGCATACCATTCTGGATCTCCGGGCCATGATACACAAGATTGTTGGTCTCTTAACCACAAAATCCAAGACTTGATAGATAACGGAGAGATTGTAGTTACCAAACCAGACCCATGTGCAAGATAATCCCCTCCCTCAGCACAAAGAGGAGAGTGTCAATATGATTACCACGAGGAATGGAGAAGGCTCCAATACCTTCGTTGTGTTGGAGAGTCAACTCAATCAAGCACCAATAGCCTAGACAGTTGGGAGTTTTTAGAAAGGTAGTTCCTGATGGAACAAGAAATTAATTCCATTAAGGAACAGATTGGTCAGTTAGCGAATTTGGTTGTTTATCAACATCAGGTAACCAGGTAGCTGATAAATCAGACCAACCAACATGAATTAAGTCCTCCTACACCAGAAATTAGCCCCATTTCTATGAAGGATCATTACCGATTTCATGAGCGCAAACCCTGGACTGACAAGGTAGCCAAGGAAGAGAAATTCCAAGCTGATAGGGAATTCGCCTTCCAGAGGAATTTCACTAATTTGAATCAGCCGATGAAAGAAATCCTCTAAATGCTGATCAATGAGGTGATGGTTGTAAACTTGTTACCCCCGGTGAACACTCAATCCCAAAAATTTAGGCCTGATCGGATTTGTCAGTACCATTCTAATGCACCCGGACATGACACCGAGGATTGTAGGTGACATCGTCACCTGATTCAGAATATGATTAAAAGTGGTGAGTTGGTAAAGGCCAATTAATATCACGACTATCCCGATGAGGAAACACTCTTTATTCCCATGGCATGGAATCAGGGAACAGTAGCTATTATTTTATGTGAGAAGGATCTAGCTATGATACCCTTAATACTACAAAGGAGAGTGGTCTAAGAAGCACAAAATCCTGTGAAGGTAGCTGCACCTGAACCTTTAATATTACCCTTCAGACCACAATATCCAGTGATCAGTCTGAAGAGAGTCCTGTGGAATTATGAGAAGGATGAAGGTTCAACCTCAAATAATATTGCCAGCATATCAAAGGAAAACCCACTATACCTGCCTCAGCGGGTGATCAATTCAGCCATTGAAGCTAAAGGGAAAGTGGCTGAAGAGAAGATTAAAGAATTCCTCAGTAAAATGGGCGTAATGAGATGAAGGTGGTGCAAAGCTTGAAAGAGGCACCTAAATAGATATCCATCCTGGACATGGTCTTATCCTCGGTGGATCATCGCAACATTCTGGGGAAAGTACTAGAAGAGGCCCATTTGCCAAGGACAGTAGATGTTGAGAAATTCTGTCACATGATAGAACACATCTTGAATAATAATGTTATATACTTCACTGGAAATGATATACCCATTGAGGGGACGGGCCATTGCAAGTCATTGGACATAGCAGTGATGTCGTCAGGGTATGTGATAGGAGGAGTGCTAATAGATGGAGGATCATCCCTAAACATATGTCCCTACGATAACTTGGAAAGAATGAAGATCAACATAAATCGGATCCATACCAGCCATGTTATTATCCGGGCTTTTGATGGTTCTCGCCGAGAGGTCGTGGGAGAGATTGAGCTTCCACTAAAGATTGGTCCCCACATGTTCTATGTATCCTTCCATGTGCTGAACATTACCACAGGATACATCTTTTTATTGCGAAGGTCGTGGATCCACATGGCATGAGCAGTTCCATCCACCCTCCATCAGCAGCTCAAATACATTATTGATGGCAGCCTAATCACGGTAAATGTAGAACCAGAATACCCTGTCTATATACAGGGAGACATACCGGTGATCAGTCTAGATGAATGGATTGAGCCCGCTAGTTTTAAAGCTTTGGAGGTGAGCAATACTCAGTACCTACCTATTGGGGCACCAGCCCTAAAACCAAAAGTTTCCCCTGAAGTAATGACAGTGGGGCAGAAAATGGTATCTTTGGGTTTCTGCCCTAGATAAGGGTTAGGAAAAAATTAGCAAGGTATCAAGAGTCTGGTGAAAATCCCGAGCCAGTCAAGGAAAGTCGGATTGGGCTATTCATTCAGGTCAAACAGTCGGAACCCACACAAGCATTCAAAAGTTCCTACTTCCACTATCTTGTTGCTAAACCTCACTGATGCTGGATTTGTAAAACCAATGAGAAAGATTCCTGCCATTGTGTCAGCCATGAAATTTCCTCTAGTCAAACCAATCAGTGAGAGGAAAGCTCCAGAGATCGAGGGGGAGAGCAAAAAGGGAAAAGAGAAGTTCCTGCATGAAGGACTAGACCCATTTGCAAACATGTAATTTCTGATGCAGTATGAGGGTATGAATGATGATATCCAAGACAGTGATGAAGAAAGTTAGATCCGAATTCTTCGCGTCAAGAGGAGGAAGGGTGACAGTTCAAAGAATAACCCCGACCCTAATAGGAAGAATGTCTTAGTCGTTATCAGAAAAGAGACAGACAGCCACAACTCTTTTATCATTCTTATTCATGAGGACTTAACATTAGACAAATGGAGCAGCGACCCTTGCCTCATTCAAAAAGGGTAAAAGGGCAGAAAGTCCATCAATATGGTTTCATTTACTGCTTATTTTGTTGCACAGCTATAGCAGTAACTTTTGTCATACTTTTGCTAAATGCTTTGTATGTTTAAACAGTCTCATATATTAAAGTGAAAGCATTTTGTTTTCAAGACACCAGAATTGGATGTTTTTGTCCTTGCTGATGAGATACCAAACTTTAACAGTGACTACAACTTTGATGTAGAACTGAACTTCGACTTGTTGAAGATTGATCAAGATGAGATAGATGACTATGAGGTGCTCTAGGAGATCAAAGAATGGGTTGAAGATAAAACCAAACCAAACCTCTATCAAACCACCACTGTCAATATCGGAACCTCAAAAAACCTCAAAGAAATCCAGATAGGTTTAGACCTCACTCAAGACCAAAAAGCTGACCTGATTGAATTCCTAAGTCAGTTCTAGGATGTGTTTGCATGGTCGCATGAAGACATGATTGGCTTGTCTACTGACATTGTCATCCATCAATTGCCCATCAAAGATGGATTCAAGGCAGTCAAACAAAAGCTCAGACGATTGAAATCCGAATGGAGTCTGAAAGTTAAAGAAGAGGTTGTTAAACTATTCAAAGCCGACATCAACATGGTATTAACATACCCAGAGTGGCTGTCAAACATAGTTCCCGTACCTATGCCCGGAGGGAAGGTACGAGTGTACGTGGATTATCAGGATTTGAACAAGGCTTATCTCAAAGATAACTTCCCAGTACCTTTCATCCACATCTTGATAGACAATACAGCGTAGTACGACATGTATTCTATTGTGGATTACTTTACTGGATACCAACAAATCATGGTCGCTAAAGAAGACAGGGGGAAGACAACCTTCATCACTCCCTGCTATAGACGTTTAGCTTTTGGCCTTATCAATGCTGGTGCCACATATCAGCGAGCCATGATGGCCCTGTTTCATGACATAATGCACAATGAGATAGAGATTTATGTAGATGACATCATCGTCAAATCCTGAAATAAGGACTGTCACATTGATCATCTCAAAAAATTATTTAACAGGTTGCGTAAGTACAACCTTGAGCTGAATTCAGCCAAATGTGCTTTTGGTGTTAAATCGGGCAAGTTGTTGGGATTTCTAATAAGTAATATAGCATTGAGATGGATCCCGCCAAGATTAAAGCCATCACACAGATGCCCGTACCCCAAAAAGAAAATGAAATCTGAGGGTTCCTAGGAATAATTAATTTCATAAGCAGGTTCATCTCTCAACTCACAGCCACGTGTGAACCTATCTTTAAACTGTTAAGGAAGAATTCGTCAGCAAAGTGGAATAAAGATTGTCAAAAATCTTTCATTTCCATCAAGAAGCAGCTGATCGAAGCACCTATTTTGGTACCCCCCGAGGGATGAAGTTCCCCTGTTCATGTACCTGTTAGTCAATGCCAACGCAATGGGCTGTATGCTGGGACAAAAAGGTGATAGTAGCAAGGACAGAGCTATCTATTACATCAACAAAAGATTCAGCAGCGGCGGGCAAAAGTACACCCTGATTGTGAAGGCATGCTGTACATTGGCAAGGGCCGCCATGAGGCTACAACACTACCTACATAAACACACAACCTATCTCATATCCCGTATGGCTCCACTAAAGTACGATTGTCCAAATGGCAGTTGATCCTCCAATAATTCAACATTGTCTACGTAACTCAGATGTCTATCAAAGGTCAGAGCATTGCAGATCAATTGGCCGAAGCACCGTCCGGGGATTTTGTGCCCTTGGAAACTTATTTCCAAGATGACAGGATAATGACAGTTCAGTAAGACCTTCAAGAGAATATAGTCCAACCTTGGAAAATGTGTTTCGATGAAGTAGTGAGCATAGAAAGTGCTAAAGTTGGGGCAGTCCTTATCTCTTGTACAGGAGAATATTATCCTGTGGTTGCCAAGATGCAGTTTGACAACACTAACAATACGACTGAGTATGAATGCTGCGTAATAGGGTTAAATATGACGCCCCCAAATCTATACACTCATGGTATCTGATTTGGAGTTCATGACTATTCATATAACTATAAATAATTAATAAGCTATAATTTCTATATATCCAAAGTTCACAGTATCCCATAATAGATAACAATTCTCGTCAGAACTATTGCTGTTCTTGGATACCCTCACTTGGATGTATAGACTGTATCTTATGAATATCCCTTTCATATCAGCAGTTCATATTCATCCGAAATCCAGGGTATTAGCAATAACATGATCAGTTCATATTCCCAATACCCTCACTCATATGTATAATCCCTAAGGATACTGTATCGTTTAAACTCATACTACTAATCATCTAAGAATGTATCAGTACAGAGTTGCAAAAACAAAAGATGATAATATATATTTCATATAATAAGTTCGGTTACATGATTCTTAACATTGAATTCTTATTACAAAAAAAGTCTTATAAGACTTACATTTAATGGAGACAGTAATATAAAGCTAATCTAAGTAAGGTCATTTTCCATTATGTGTGCCAGAAGTGCCTGGTTTACCATCTAAAACTGCAAAGGAAATAATTTACAAGAATGAGCTATAACATGCTCAGCAAGTTTATATAATAAAATGTTTGATTTTGAATAAACGATAGTTCATCAATTTCATTTTACTGAGGCTTGACAACCATTTCTGGAATTTTTATTTCACTCAACCATTTCTGTCAGTCACAAAGACTTAGAAATCTGCGTATTCGAATGTAAGATAAGGGATCAGCCTATTCAGTATCCTAGGAGTATGCATATCATCCTACTTCTATTATCTATTCATAGACACACATTTAGAAAATATAATTTAAGATAAATTTAACTCAGTATAGGATGTCTTACCAAAATAATTTGGTTTAACTAACAGTTTATGCTTAATAAACAATAATTCCATATCATATGAATAAGTGATTCATTTCTTAAGTTATGCTGAAATAGTAGCAATAACTTTCTCAATAATTGAGGAATAACCTGGTTCGATATAAGATATCGAACGGTATTCAAGTAACGTCATAAGATTAAGTATAGAAAACTTGCGTAAGGTAATAAGGTTACGGATAGAATACTTGCCTGTGCGAAGAACATCTATCTAACGTTACTCGAAGTGTTTAAGATACCTAAAATATGTTAAACATATTTATATATATCATTAGTATTGATAACAATACCTAACTACTCAAACTATAAACGTTCGATCTATGTTAGATATGATTTCGGTGTCCTAAAACTTTACCGGATATTTATTAAGTTAATATCTCGGTTAAACATTATTTATAAGATTTATTATAATTTTAGATAATTTATTTATCATTATAATAATTTTTGAAAGCTTATAATAATTTTTAAGTATTTATTTATCCATTAGAATGATTTTTAAATTATTAATTTTATACTTAAATAATTATTAAGTACTTAGTATATTTGTTAAAGCCTTAGTATTATTTTTAAATAATTTATAATCATTTATTATGATTTTTAGAGTATTTAAATTATTAATTATTGTTTATAAATGATTTAATTAATTACTTTATTAATTAATTAATTAATTTATTAATTTATAAAAATAATTATGAAATTTATGTCAAAATATTAAAATTTAATTATTATAATTTAAAATAATTTTTAAAACTGATTTTATAATTATTTTAATTTATGTTATTTCTTTTAATTTTTTTTTACTTTGTCTGTCGCTAAAGGCTTTAGGCGACAGAAAGCGTCGCTGAAGGTGTTCTTGAGCCTAAAGAACAGCCTTGGTCAAGGCCGAGTGGCCACTTTCACCAAGCTTGTTCTAGCAACTTGTTATGATTCTGTGTTTGTAAGTGCTTCAATGATATAGTGTTTATGTAATACTACAACTTGATATCAATTTTGGACTCTAACTATAACCTATCAGAAAGTTATTAAGCCTCAAAGTATCTGTCAAAGCTGTTCTTGGGTTTTTGGGTAACCCAGAACACCAGTCAACGTCGGTCAACGACCTTGTGCTGCTAATAGCTTCGATTCTGTGTATTAGATAGGTGTTTTAATTATTGCAGTGTGTAGTCTATATATCATAGTTGAACGAGATAGCAATGGTTTAGACCGAGTAACTTCCTAAGGTATACATCTAGGCCGGTCAAAGTATTGTCAGAAGCTGATCTTCATGTTCTTCATTTTCTGGGTTTTCCAAAAAATGAATCCGTGAACGGTCAACAGGTTTTAATCATTATTTCTAGCCATCCTATGTATCTATTATGTGTTAAAGTGTATCATACCTTTAGTACACATGTAAGGGTACAATAACAAAGCACTTAAAAAAATTAACAACATACACAGATATATATATATATATAAGCTAGTCAAAGTACCTATCTTGACTGTTCTTGAGATTTCTAGGTAACCAAGAAATCAGAACTTTGTAATCGGTCAACCACCTTTGACCACTTATATCTTTCATTATGTTAATCAAATAAGCTTGATTCTTGTTCTAGATTGCTAAGCTCATGTAATACTACAACTACCATACAATTAACAGAACTAACTATTAACACATGAAGATCTACGGAATCTGACATTAGGCTGTCGGGTCTGTTTTTAACAAATTTTTAGATTGCTTAAAACACTTATTTGATGCATCTAGATGTTATGAAAATGTGATCAATCAACCCAGAACACTAACTAACATGTTATTACACATAACTAAACAACATAACAACAAAACTAATATAGCATCAAAGATCAAATGTAAAATTAGGGTTTATACCTTTCTTGAGCAAATTTTGTAACGCCCCCAAATCTGGGTCCCCAGAACCTCGGACTTGGTACATTACAATACATCATTTCTATAACTTTTGCAGAAGATATAAACATAATTTGTTTATACATTAAACTTTACACATAATCCCCAAGGTCTAAAACCTTAACTTACTACACATATTCATATTCTACACAACATACAATGTCATTTGTATCCAATACTATTACCATTTTAACCGTATAATAATTCCATCCTGGAACTTGTCATTGCCATTTGACTGTGTCCAAAGTTTCATCTTTAATCTGAAATGTTTATCATAATATAGCAAGGGTGAGCAACAAGTTTGCCCAGCAAGTTTAAGTTCAAATGAAGATATATCATGATTGAAAAGAATAATAAGTTGACAAACTTTCAGTAATATAAGAATTGTGAAAGAACATGAATCAATAATGCTGAATAGCCAACAATGAACATGAATAATTTAACTAAACAATATGGTAATGAAGGTGATCAGCCTTTCATACCTGATGAACATATACAATATGCACAACGTGCGAATCAATAAATCATTGATGTGATATAATCAACAATGATTAATCACGAATATGCTTTACAATAACAACTCGAGTTCGAGTTAGGAAACATGCCTGAACTGTCGATTACTGCTACGCAATCTAGTTTAATCACTTTATTGAAAAGACCTATCAGTTATAAGATTGATCTTTAAATTAGCATAACATACTTTATAAGTAAACTATCTAACATTTAAACACATAGTCAAATATTAGATAACCTTAACACTATACATACACAAGTCTAAACCTAGCACACATCGAGTCTTTAATACTATTCAATATAGTATACTGAGTGATTTTCCACAAACAACTAACAAATTAGCTTCCGTCTTGTCTACACTGTTTTCATAGCGAGTTAGATCGGTCACCAATTCGTAGATCCCTTCCACATATAAAGGAGTCGTTTAGCCCAGCTACTATACATCAACTATTATAGAATACGACTGTACTACTTTTAGACTTAATACTTAATCGCTTACTAAGTTATTATTATAACTCGGTAAACTTTTTACTATTTCAACAAATCAACTTCCTCATTTCAGTAAACTGAAATAAATCTATATTCTCTTCATAACCTAATCAGTTTTTATTTCAACAAGCTGAAACCAAACTGTTTTCCTATCACTTCAGTTTCCATTTCAGCATCCTGAAATTTTTCATTTCAGGAAGCTGAAATACACTATTTATGAAAATATCAAATCATCTTAATATTTTTTTATCTTTTGTCCACACATAAATACATGTATTTCATACACAAAAATAATTTTCTGGAATTTTTCAACTCCATTAAGTGTTTTTCAAAAATCCGTTTCTAGTTAATTCCTTAAGAAAAATAATTACCTCACGCTTAACTCCAAAAATTCCCAACTCTTGGCGGGATCTTATACATGTTATCTTGAGCTTTCAATTTAAATTTCGTGGCCATCGGTGTTATAGAACTCCGGTTATAGCGTTTTTTGTCAAAAAACCCAAATATTAAAATAGTCATAACTTGCTCAATTTAAGTCGAAATGAGCTCATTTTCGGACACAAGCTAGTTTATAACATATATTTTAATGTCCCAAAAAGTCTAATTTTATTTCATAACTTAAGTGGCCGAAACAGCCCCTTAAATATTCAGACAGCCTACTATTTAGCCTGTTTCAGATTTTGCTTCATTTACTCAAATCAGTCCAGACGAAAATCTATAACTCCTTTTTACATGATTCCACTTGGAAAGGTTAGAAGATTGTATATCTAAATTCAAAAATTGACCACACTCAAAAATTAGAAAGAGAATGAGAGATATGGTCGTTTCCATTTCATACTTCATTTTTACAAAAATCTGATTTTTCATACTTGATGATTTATAAGAAAACTTTCATATTCTCACCTAATAACCAACATAATCCATCCTCAAACATCATAACACAAACTAATAACAAATATATTCATAGATCTATCATGATCTATGATCCATTTCACCAAAAATCACCAAACATAAGATAAAACACAACTAAGGATAAGAAAAATTAAGTTTTCTCACTTTTGAAAAACATAGTTTCCATTTCTTAGTTTAGATCCAACTTTTGACCCCAAAAAAAGTTAGATATAAACTTGAAACACTATAAAACATATAGATCTAAGGTTTTTAAGCCTCAAAATCATAACTTTATAAAAATCAAAACTTAAACCAACAAAGAGTAATTAAACTACATAAATAAGAATTTTTGTTCTACCTTAGTTTGTTCCTTCTTCTCCTTCTTCCTAATACTTGATTAGGAAGGTATGGAATACCAAAACCCAACTTCTCTCCTCTCCCTCTCTTGGCCAAACATGAGCCTTTCTTTCTCTCCCTCTTGCTTTGCTAGCTTATGAAATGAAAGAGAAAAAATGAAATGAAATGAAAAGTAATCATATACTTGATTTATTTATTTTTCCAATTAAAAATGTATAGATACATAAAATATATCTATACATTTTACCCACATGCTTGCACCTCTTTGTCTCTCTTCATAAAGTAAGTTAATGCTTGCAAGTTATCCCAAAAGTGTTGGCACCACCAATTAAATGACACCTCAAAAGTAACCCACCAACTAAAGTGGTGCAATAATGATATACATCTCCCTTCTCCTCTCCTTTGTATAACCGGCCATGTGCCTTCCTTTTGTCCATATTTGTTTTCTTATAATGCCTTAATTAGATTACTTAATATCTAAAATGTCTTCCTCCACTTGGCTGAAACTTGGGCCACTACTTTAATCCTTTGGGCTAGCAATTTTCTTAGTTTACTTACTAATAAAATGAGCTTGGGTTTCCTCCATTAATTAAATTGGGTCACTACTATACTTGCCCTATACATAATATATTGGGCTACTTATCAACTTTAATTGCTAATAAATTAAATTAGCTACCAGTTCAATCCTTAAATAAATAATTGGGCTACTTATACAATTCCTTGGGCCATCAATCATCTTAGTCCATTAAATCTATTATCACTAGAACTAATGCTCAACATTTTTGATATATGCATATTCTTAATTATCTCTATATACAAAATAAATGTATACACATTATATAATGTATATTTATTTAATCATACAAATAATCCACATAATAATTCACATATTTTAATAGTTTATTAACTAAATAACCATATTTGGCTTAATGAGTTATAAACCCTCACGCTCACATAATCATACAAGATAACCCTTGAAGTCATTTGATTCAAATACCTAATTTATATATTAGGTCACCAAACTTTATAGGTATCGTAGTAACTTATCCTCAATATTCCATCAAACACATATAGATTTATCTCTAGGGTTTAGAAATTTTGTAACCCATAATTCCAATATTCTTAATCAAATAATAAACCATATAGATTATTCTTTAAAAAAAATTTAAAATTATTCCTCTTTTTTCACTCTAGGTTTTATCCTTTAACCTTTATTTAATCATTTAAAATCCTATAAATTCTCGAGTTGTCACATTCACCCCTTCTTCTAAGAAATTTGTCCCCAAAATTTACCTTACACCTTACACCTTTCATACTCATCATCACATGCTACCCAAAACATCACTAACCAGAGTTAAATTTTTCAAATCATGTTGAGGAGTCATATAGACTATGAACTTTCATTTTCAAAAAGGTTATACAGAAATTCATCCGCTAACCGTCATGACTTACGGACACATAGGATAATTAGCCCGTTATGCCCTGTACTTATTAAGTACTGCTTGTCGGAACAATTTTTACCCGTTCCTCTTATCCGCCTTAGGCGCACAAAATTTTCCCAAATTTTGGGATGCTTACCTCAGTCTTATCGGATTCCACACCAAAACCATTTGGTTCGGGAAACTTTTCAAAGAACGCTTAGAATTTTCATAAACGTTGGTCTAGCTGAATCAAATAGCTTAGACTCATACCAATAATTTAATTTGAATCGAAATATTTATGTATAGCCAAACCCCGTTGGCAATTAATTATAAAAAAAATATTTTGAAAATGACGTCATGATACCGTACTGTATTTACAACCCGTTTGAGGATTTCGTCATTGTGTTACTTTGTTATAACACATCATACAATAATGGGACAACGATTTTTAAATCGAATTCAACACTAAGTATTCTTGTATTTACAACTTTATCAACTTTTTATCATCTATGCACCAGGTTATATGATGTATCAATGATAAATAAAACACATTTTGATATTTCAAATCATTGTCGTCTAGCCGAAACAATTAGCATAGACTATTCTTTAAACGGTTCAAAAATTATTGTAAATCAGTTTTATCATCTCAACAAGTAACGATGTATCAGTGTCTCGAAGTCCACACATACACACTAGTCATCGAGATTTGAGAATAGAAATTCATTTTTAAAAGGCACATAATGCATATTTAGCTTAATGTCAAAAATTTCAAAGTCTAGCATAGCTAGAAGATTTAGAATACCTACACTTCCACGAATGATCCATTGCTTAATCAGTTTATCTATTCCTATTATCCTTAATACTCCATTCACACTTAATTATATCCAGTTCGTCAAACTTACCACACGTTATGAGTTTAGGCTTTCCACAATCATATGAGTTTAAGAACTTGTCCTAGACAGACCATTGGCGTCCATTCGCTGAGGGGTTCAAAACATTTCATATAATTATGAGTCATGAACTTACCATAAGTATGAGTTTTAAGAACTCGCAACGAATCTTATATTCTCTACCTATCCGTTATACACATGAGAAAAGAATCACCTTCTCATCATACATATAGCAAATAGCGCGACACCGACATTTCAATGATTATCAATGTGATAAACTAAGTAGTCGTTAGACCAAGCACAAAATCCCCGCCCATACAAAGGTTTGTATAACTCAGCTATCACATGAGTCCTTAATTGAAATCCCACATAATCTTAGCTCCCTCAATGCTCGATACAAATTTCATTTAATTCGTATCTACAATACTACAACTCTTTCCTGAGTTTAACTCATACTATATCATAGTACCACTATCATATAGCAATTCTGCTATAAAGTTTTCAATCATTTGATTGATCCTCCTCCTGCTATGACTTTGTCAGATCACGTTGTGATCTCATATTATAATCGTACTATATTACGATTTTTTCCTATCTTATGATTGTTTTATATTACGATCTTCTTTCACTTTATACTTTTAGTCTTTTAGGCTCTATCTATTCATTACTAGAGTTCACCTTTATCATCAGAGTTAGGTAACTCTGGGTCTTTATAACTTGTTAGGATTCTTCATTGAATCTTATTGACTTACCAATACCTTACCCAAATTCATCGCTTAGAGCTTAAACTCTATTTTAGTTTATTCGTATTCCTCATCCCTGCGGTTATAGCCTAAGGTAACCCTACCTAATGTTTATAACCTACAGCTCTGATACCAACTGTAACGCCCCCAAATCCGGGTTCCCAGAACCTCGGACCTAGTACGTTACGATACATCATTTCTATAACTTCTGTGGAAGATATAAACATAATTTGTTTATACATTAAACTTTACTAATAATCCCCAAGGTCTGAAACCTTAACTTACTACACATATTCATATTCTACACGACATACAATGTGATTTGTAACCAATACTATTACCATTTTAACCGTATAATAATTCCATCCAGGAACTTGTCTTTGCCTTTGACTGTGTCCAAAGTTTCGTCTTTAATCTGAAATGTTTATCATGATATAGCAAGGGTGAGCAACAAGTTTGCCCAGCAAGTTTAAGTTCAAATGAAGATATATCATGATTGAAAAGAATAATAAGCTTACAAACTTTTAATAATATAAGAATTGTGAAAGAACATAAATCAATAATGCTGAATAGCCAACAATGAACATGAATAATTTAACTGAACAATATGGTAATGATGGTGATCAGTACCTGATGAACATATGCAATATGCACACTGTGCGAATCAATAAATCATAGATGTGATATAATCAACAATGTTTAATCACGAACATGCTTTACAATAACAACTCGAGTTCGAGTGAGGAAACTTGTCTGAACTGTCGATTACTGCTATGCAATCTAGTTTAATCACTTTATTGAAAAGACCTATCAGTTATAAGATTGATCTTTAAATTAGCATAACATACTTTATAAGTAAACTATCTAACATTTAAACATATAGTCAAATATTAGATAACCTTAGCACTATACATACAAAAGTCTAAACCTAGCACACATCGAGTCTTTAATAGTATTCAATATAGTATACTGAGTGGTTTTCCACAAACAACTAACAAATTAGCTTTCGTCTTGTCTACACTGTTTTCACAGCGAGTTAGATCAGTCACCAATTCGTAGATCCTTTCCCCATATGAAGGAGTCGTTTAGCCCAGCTACTATACATCAACTATTGTAGAATACGACTGGACTACTTTTAGACTTAATACTTAATCGCTTACTAAGTTATTATTATAACTCGGTAAACTTTTTACTATTTCAACAAATCAACTTCCTTATTTTAGTAAACTGAAATCAATCTATCTTCTCCTCCTAACTTTATCAGTTTTCATTTCAGCAAGCTGAAACCAAATTGTCTTCCTAACATTTCATTTTCCATTTCAGCATCCTAAAATTGTTCATTTAAGGAAGCTAAAATATACTATTCATGAAAATATCAAATCATCTTATTATTTTTTTATCTTTTTTCCACACATAAATACATGTATTTCATACAAAAAAATAATTTTCTGGAATTTTTCAACTCCCTTAAGTATTTTTCAAAAATTCGTTTCTAGTTAATTATTTAAGAAAACTAACTACCTCACGCTTAACTCCAAAAATTCCCAACTCTTGGCGGGATCTTATATATTTTATCTTGAGCTTCCAGATTAAATTTCGTGGCCATCGGAGCTATAGAACTCCGGTTATAGCGTTTTTTGTCGAAAAAAACCCAAATATTAAAATAGTCATAACTTGCTCAATTTAAGTCGGAATGAGCTCATTTTCGAACACAAGCTAGTTTATAACATATATTTTAATGTTCCAAAAGGCTTGATTTTATTTCATAACTTAAGTAGCCGAAATAGCCCCTTAAAATTTTGAACAGCCTACTCTTTAGCCTTTTTCAGATTTTGCTTCATTTACTCAAATAAGTCCAAACAAAAATCTACAACTCTTTTTTACGTGATTCTACATGAAAAGGTTAGAAGACGTTTATATCAAACTCCAGAAATTGACCACACTCAAAAATTAGAAATAGAATGAGAGATATGCTCGTTTCCATTTCATACTTCGTTTTTACAAAAATCTAATTTTTCATACTTGATGATTTCTAAGAAAACTTTCATATTCTCACCTAATAACCAACATAATCCTTCATCAAACATCATAACACAAACTAATACCAAATATATTCATGGATCTATCATGATCCATGATCCATTTTACCAAAAATCACCAAACATAAGATAAAACACAACTAAGGATAAGAAAAATTAAGTTTTCTCACTTTTGTAAAACATGGTTTCCATTTCTTAGTTTAGATCCAAAAAAAGTTAGATATAAACTTGAAACACTATAAACATGTAGATCTAAGGTTTTTAAGCCTCAAAATCATAACTTTATAAAAATCAAAGCTTAAACTAACAAAGAAAAATTAAACTATATAAATAAGAATTTTTGTTCTACCTTAGTTTGTTCCTTCTTCTCCTTCTTCCTAATACTTGATTAGGAAGCTATAGAATGCCAAAACCCAACTTCTCTCCTCCCTCTCTCTCTCTTGGCCAAACATGAGCCTTTCTCTCTCTCCCTCTTGCTTTGCTAGCTTATGAAATTAAGGAGAAAAAATGAAATGAAATGAAAAGTAATCATATACTTGATTTATTTTTTTTTTCCAATTAAAAATGTATAGATACATAAAATATATCTATACATTTTACCCACATGCTTGCACCTCTCTCTCTCTCTCTCTTTATAAAGTAAGTTAATTCCTGCAAGTTATCCCAAAGGTGTTGGCACCACCAATTAAATGACACCTCAAAAGTAACCCACCAACTAAAGTTGTGCAATAATGATATACATCTCCCTTCTCCTCTCCTTTGTATAACCGGCCATGTGCCTTCCTTTTGCCTATATTTGTTTTCTTTTAATGCCTTAATTAGATTACTTAATGTCTAAAATGTCCTCCTCCACTTGGCTAAAACTTGGGCCACTCCTTTAATCCTTTGGGCTAGTAATTTTCTTAGTTTACTTACTAATAAAATGAGCTTGGACTTCCTCCATTAATTAAATTGGGTCACCACTATACTTGTCCTATACATAATATATTGGGCTACTTATCAACTTTAATTGCTATTGAATCAAATTTGCTACCAGTCCAATCCTTAAATAAATAATTAGGCTACTTATACAATTCCTTGGGCCATACAATCATCTTAGTCCATTAAATCTATTATCACTAGAACTAATGCTCAATATTTTTGATATATACATATTCTTAATTATCTCTATATACAAAATAAATGTATACAGATTATATAATGTATATTTATTTAATCATACGCATAATCCACATAATCAATCACATATTCTAATAGTTTATTAACTAAATAACCATATTTGGCTTAATGAGTTATAAACACTCACACTCACATAATCATACAAGATAACCCTTGAAGTCATTTGATTCAAATAACTAATTTATATATTAGGTCATCAAACTTTATAGGTATCGTAGTACCTTATCCTTAACATTCCATCAAACACATATAGATTCATCTCTAGGGTTTAGAAATTTTGTAACCCATAATTCCTCTATTCTCAATCAAATAATAAAACATATAGATTATTTTTTAAATAAATTTTAAATTATTCCTCTATTTCCACTCTGGGTTTTATCCTTTAACCTTTATTTAATCATTTAAAATCTTATAAATTCTCGGGTTGTCACAAATTTGGCTTTCTAAGCTTTTATTCTGATCTTGCTATTGCTAGGGCTTTTTATGGCAGGTAGTATAAGTGTATTGGTTAAAAAAATTCGTAGGTTTGAACTGAAATGAGGTTGTTATTTATAGAATTGCTAGATTAAGGTTTTTAAGTCTTTTTTCACACTTTGCCTCCATAAATATCTATCCTCTGAACTTGTGCTGCTATGACAACCTGCTTAGGGGCCAGATGTGATAAAATTTTGAATTGTGGTGGTGGCACATGCTTGTGAGCAACTTCAAGTTGATTAGTAAGGTAATTTTGCTCTAATCTTCACTAATTGTGATTTAGGGTTATGATTTTTGTGTTTAGGATAACTTAATGAAGTTATTAACACCTAATTTAAGTTTAGTTAACATAATTAGGATTTAGGATAACCTAATTAGGGTTTGTACTTCTTAATTAGGGTTAGGGTTTAAATTTAGGGTTAAGGTTTCTAAATTAGGGTTAGGGTTTTCTAATTTAGCATCAGGGTTTCCTAATTTAGGGTTTGACACCTAATCTAGACGAAGCATGACAAAGCATTTTGTCAAAGTAATCACGACAAAGCAGCTTGATAAAATAAAATACCGAAAAGTCCAAGTACGTATTAAAATTTTTAAGCACGATATGTCTAACAAGACTTTTTTTGGGGAAAAATATTTTTGACCGAAGTCTTCAATAGAGTATATAATAACACAATACATTTTCAGAATGGAGAGATTTTATTGATAATTGAAGAATTTACAGAACCGAGTCTTATTAGTGTTTCGGGATCTCACATTCATCCCCTTTAATAAGAATTTTGTCCTCGAAATTTCAGTATAGGTTAAGTAAACAAGTGGGGATAGTTCTCTTGCATTTTATTCTTAACCTCCCATATAGCCTCTTCAACGTTCTAATTTCTACAGATCACCTTAACCGATGCTATCACTTTATTTCTTAGGATTTGCTCTTTTCGGTCGATGATCTGAACAGGTTCTTCTATATAAGATAGGTCTTACTCGATTAGGATAGGTCCGTAACTTATAACATAATTGTAGTCAAGTTTATATTGAAGTCAGGAGGTAGTGCTACTTCATAAGCCACCTCTCCTATCCTTCTCAAAATTTCAAATGGTCCAATGAATCTTGGACTCAATTTTCCTTTCTTGCCAAAACGTATCTTGCCCTTCCAAGGGGACACTTTCAAGAATACGTGGCTTCCAACATTAAAGTTCCGCTCCTGTCGATGTGGATCAGTTTATTTTCATTGTCGATCTTGAGACACTTGCAATCTTCCTAGTATAATTTGAATTATTTCAGTAGTTTGTTAAATTATCTCGAGTCCAAGCATTTGTCTTTACCCGACCTCGTCCCAACACAATGGTGTTCTACACTTTCTACCATATAAAGCTTCATAGGGTAGTATACCTATGCTAGCATGATAACTGTTGTTGTAGGTAAATTCTACTAAAGATAATTGATCTTCCCAACTCCCTTTGAAGTTTATGACACAGGTTCTTAAAATATCTTCTAAAGTTTGAATGGTCCTCTCACTCTGCCTATCTGTTTGTGGGTAATATGATGTACTTAATCTCAACTGAGTTCCTAAGTGTTTTTGAAGACTTCCCCAAAAGTTTAAAAGTAAATCTTGAATCTCTATCAAACACTATAGAAACAGGAACCCCATGTCTAGAAATAATTTCATTTATGTATAGCTTGGCAAGTTGATCTAAGGTATGAGAAACCTTGATAGGCAGGAAATGAGTTGATTTAGTGAATCTGTCTACTATTACCCAAATGGCATTGTGGCCTTTCCATGTAGCAGGAAGGCCTACCACGAAGTCCATGGTTATATGTTCCCACTTCCACTTCAGAATTATTAAGGGTTGAAGTAATCCACTAGGCTTTTGATGTTTATCCTTAACCCTTTGACACGTGAGACATTTGCTTACCCACTCCGCTATTTCCCTTTTCATATTTGACCACCTAAAATGTCGACTTAAGTCTCTATACATTTTCGTACTACCTAGGTGAACGACAAATTTAGAATTATGAGCTTCACTTAAGATTTCATCTTTTATTGATTGATCTGACAGAACCAAAACTCTATCTTCATATCTTAGTACCCTATCCTTATCTACTCGGAATTTAACATTCTTTATATGAGTTATATCGGATTTACATTTTTGGCACATTTCATCTTTTCCTTGCATCTTTTTAATTCTTTCTAATAGGGTCAGAACACCTTCTAGAATAAATAATTTTTGGGTAGAAGTAGTTAGAACTCTCACCTCTATTTTGAGTTTATCAAAGTCTTTTATCAGTACGTCATTGTCTGTTATTATGTTTAGTTTCTCTTGGTTCTTTCTACTTAATGCATCTGCAACTATATTGGCTTTTTCGGGATGATAAAAGATTTTACAGTCAAAATCCTTTATCAGTTCTAACCATCTCCTCTGTCTTATATTTAATTCCTTTTGTGTGAAAATATATTTATGACTTTGGTGATCTGTATATATTTTTTACTTCTCCCCGTACGAGTAAGGCCTCCAAATTTTCAGAGCAGATACTACTGCAGCTAACTCTAGGTCATGAGTAGGATAACTTTTCTCATAATCCTTTAGTTGTTGTGATGCGTATGCAATCACTTTCCCATGTTGCATCAACAGACATCCTAATCCTTTGTGTGATGCATCGCCATAGACCACAAGGCCTCATGTATCATCTGGTAAAGATAGCACCGGAGCCATGCTCAGTCGTTTCTTCAACTCTTGGAAGCTTTCTTCACATTTATCCGTCCAGACGTATTTTATCGTTTTTCGAGTTAAATTGGTTAGCGGGGTTGCTATTTTTGAAAAATCTTGTATAAAATGTCTATAATAACCCGCTAGACCGACAAAAATTCTTACTTCAGTTGGAGCTGTTGGTTGCTCCCAATTCACAACCGTTTCTATCATTGTTGGATCTGCTGCAATCCCACTTTTGTCAATCACATAACCTAAAAACTTGACTCTTTCCAACCAGAATTCACACTTGGAAAACTTTGCGTAAAGTTGTTCCTTGCATAATATCTCCAATACGCTTCTCAAAAGTTCAGCATGTTCTTCCCGTGTTTTCGAATATATTAAACTATCATCGATAAACACGACGACAAATTTATTTAAGCATGATTTAAACACTCGGTTCATCAGGTCCATAAATGTTGCCGGTGCATTTGTAAATCCAAAAGGCATTACAAGAAACTTATAATATCTGTAGCGTATCCTAAACACTATTTTCGTCATATCTTCCTTTCTTACTTTTAATTGATGATAACCTGACCGTAAGTCGATCTTCGAAAAGTGTTCGGCTCCTTTCAACTGGTCAAATAGATGATCAATTCTAGGTAAAGGATACTTATTCTTTATGGTCAATTTATTAAGCTCCCTATAATGGACACATAACCTCATTGTTCCATCCTTCTTCTTTACAAACAATACTTGTGCTCCCCATGGAGAAACACTAGGTTGTATGTATTTCTTGTCTAAGTGTTCCTGTAATTGTAGAAGCAACTCTTTTAGCTCTACAAGTGCCATTCTGTATGGTGCTTTAGAAACTGGAGTCGTACCAGGTGCAAGGTCGATAACAAACTCGATCTCCCTATCAGGAGGAAGACCTGGTAAGTTATCTGGAAACACATCTGGAAATTCCCTAACTACAGGTATTTGATCTAGTTTAACTCCTTCCTTTCGAGTATCTACTATATATGCCAAATAACCTATACAACCATTCCTAAGTAGTCTTTCTGCCTGAGTTATAGTTAAACATTGAGACTGCCTAGGTGAACAACTTTCGTTGAACACTACTTTTGACTTCAACGCAGTCAAAAGTTTTATTCGTTTCTGATGGCAATCAATTATTGCATTATGATTAACCAGCAAATCCATCCCTATGATTACATCAAATTCACCTAACTCTATAAGAATAAGATTCACCAAGAAGTTGTGTCCCTTAATGTTTACACTACAATTTCTATAAATAGTTTCAAAAGGTATTTTTTTCATTATTCGCAATTTCTACACATGGCATATCTAAACGTTTAGAAAAACTTTTAGACACAAATGAACAAGCAGCTTTAGAGACGAATAACACATATACTTTTAAAGTGTTGATAGGGATGATACCTGTCTCCACGTCCTGTGAAGCAACAACATCCCTCACCGACATATTAAATGTTCTTGTAGTTGGACAACCTGGACCTCCAGCTACTATTACAGGTGGTTTATTAGTTGATGCTTGGTTTCCCCCTCCTTTTTAGTTCTTGTTTTTCGGATAATTTTTACTTATATGTCCCAATGTTCTATAGATGAAACATTTATTTTGATTAGGGTTAGGACACTGAGGAGAATAGTGTCCCTCCTGACCACAATTAAAATGCCTATTCTTAAGACACATAACCTTATGAACTTTTTCACATTTGACACAAGAGTCTGTTTTATTATTATTCATATTGGTGTTGAAATTGTTACTGTTATTGAATCTAGTTACCTTTTCCCATAGTTATTTAGAAAAGTGGTATCCCACTTCCTTTGATTGTTAAACCCTCCTGAACTGGGTTCTCCTTCAATTTCCCCCCTCACTTTGACTCTTATTATCTTTATGCTATTTAATGAGATTTTCATTCTCACTCTCAGTAATAATAATTCTCAAGAATCTAAAGGAAAGTCCTAAGCTAAAACACAAACAGCTTTCTATGACCCTGGGGTTTTAAACCCTCCTCGTACCTTCGGTTTTTCACCTCCATACTATCCTTTAACGATTGGGGAAAATAATTTTCAAAGAATAGTTCCTTAAATTTATCCCATAAGACAACTTCTGTCCCTGCACGATTTTTGGTGAACTCCCACAAATAATTTGCTTCCCCTTTCAAGAAAAAGGTTGCAAAAACTATTTTCTGGTCTTCCTTAACATTGGTTAGTAGGAAAAACTTTTCAATTTTGGTGATCCAAACTTGGGCGTCAATAGGTTCTTCGGTACCCTTAAACTCAGATGGTCCTACTAACTTACAGTCTTTGAACAATGTATTTTGGTTAGTAGGTCTACTCTGTACAACTCCTAGTAATAAATCTACTAAACTTTGGGTTGAGTCATTATCATTCTCTGACTGTGATCTTCTTTTGTTCTGTGGCATGATTCTATAATAAAATAAAGTAAAGTATAAATACAAGTACAATTATACATATAGTAAGAATCTGATATTTTAAACAGAACTTGTATATCACATAAATAGTAGATTACATATTCGACTAGTGGTTTATATACTACCAATAGCTTATCATAACAAAATTTGCTTTATAGTATAAAATGAGCACCTAGATTCTTATACTAAAATCTTGAAATTCTTGGTTCCCTCATAAGAGTCCTGGATCATATGGCATACCACTTATCGACTTATGAGATAAGGAATCTTTCTATCTTCAACTGGATATTTGATCACTTGATTATGAAAACTATCGAATAACCCACGACTTTCACGGACAAACTTAGTTAACCTAGCATGTGCCTCATGTCTTCCCCTCTGAGCATTATGCAGAAGCATCCTCAGTCGGGTGGAGTTTTCCCTCTCATATTCCAGCATGCCTTCAGCCATATGTGCCTTGAACTCAGTATTCACAGTATTGATGCCAGCCTGCTGAATCACTGCTGTGATTGCCTCCTCATGTTCTTCTATCCTCA
The DNA here is from genome assembly GCA_020205555.1 of Panax stipuleanatus. NCBI lineage: Eukaryota > Viridiplantae > Streptophyta > Magnoliopsida > Apiales > Araliaceae > Panax > Panax stipuleanatus. The sequence continues at coordinate 52,333,026 of CM035115.1, read as the reverse complement.
TTAACTGTCCGACTATAGGATTTTCACCTTCTTTAGCCTCTAATATTTTCTGATCATGCAGTAATTCCTCTTCCTCGGGATCACTATCTTGTTCTATCATTATATGAAGTGGATTGATGACTATTAGTATATCCTCTGCATCGGCCATTTTCAACAAAAGAAATTCATTTCATTACTTGATTATATACTAAGAAACTCTACATCTACATAAAGCTTTTAATGTTATTTTATGTGTAGTTTTATATATATATATATATATATATATATATATATATATATTTATCGATTCAAAGACTATATCCTAAGATACTTACTTCTTCCTTAGAGCTATAGCCTAAAGCTCTGATACCAACTTGTGACGCCCCCAAATCTATACACCCGTGGTATCCGATTTGGAGTTCACGACTATTCAAATAACTATAAATATTCAATAAGTTATAATTCCTATATATCCAAGGTTCACAATATCCCATAACAGATAACAATTCTCGTTAGAACTATTACTGTGTTTGGATACCCTCACTTGGATGTATAGACTGTATCTTATGAATATCCATTTCATATCAGCAGTTCATATCCATCCGAAATCCAAAGTATCAGCAATAACTTGATCAGTTCATATTGCCAATACCCTCACTCAGATGTACATTCCCTAAGGATACTGTATCGTTTACAATCAGACTACTAATCATCTAAGAATGTATCAGTACACGATTACGGAAAGAAAAGATGATAATATATATTTCATATAATAAGTTCGGTTACATAGTTCTTAACATTGAGTTCTTATTACAACAAAAGTTTTATAAGACTTACACTTAATAAAGACAGTAATATAAAGCTAATCTAAGCAAGGTAGTTTTCCATTTTGTGTGCCAGAAGTGCCGGGATTACCATCTAAAACTTCAAAGGAAATAATTTGCAAGAATGAGCTATGACATGCTCAGCAAGTTTATATAACAAAATGTTTGATTTTGAATAAACAATAGTTCAACAATTTCACTTTACTGAGGGTTGATGACCATTTTTGGAATTTTTATTTCACTCAACCATTTCTATCAGTCACACAGACTTAGAAATTTACGTATTCGGATCTGAGATAGGGATCCAGCCTATTTAGTATCCTAGCAGTATGCATATCATCCTACTTCTATTGTTTATTCATAGACACATATTTAGAAAACCTAATTTAGGGCAAATTCAACTAAGTATAAGATGTCTTACTAAAATAATTTAGTTTGGCTAATAGTTTATGCTTGATAAACAACAATTCAATATCATATGAATAAGTGATTCATTTCTTAAGTTATGCTGAAACAGTAGCAATAACTTTCTCAATAATTGGGTAATAACCTAGTTCGGTATAAGATATCGAAAGGTATTCTAGTAACGTCATAAGATTAAGTATAGAAAACTTGTGTAAGGTAATAAGGCTACGGATAGAATACTTGCCTGTGCGAAGAACGTCTATCTAACGTTACTCGAAGTGTTTAACATATCTAAAATATGTTAAATATATTTATATATATCATTAGTATTGATAACAATACCTAACTACTCAAACTATATACGATCGGTCTATGTTCGGTATGATTTCGGTGTCTTAAAACTTTACCAGCTATTTATTAAGTTAATATCTCGGTCAAATTTTATTTATAAGCTTTATTATAATTTTAGATAATTTATTTATCATTATAATAATTTCCAGAAGCTTATTATAATTTTTAAGTATTTATTTATCCATTAAAATAATTTTTAAATCATTAATTTTATACTTAAATATTTATGAAGTACTTACTATAATTGTTAAAGCCTTAGTATTATTTTTAAATAATTTATAATCATTTATTATGATTTTTAGAATATTTAAATAATTACTTATTATTTATAAATAATTTAATTAATTACTTTATTTATTAATTTATAAAAATAATTATGAAATTTATGTCAAAATAATAAAAGTTAATTATTATAACTTAAAATGATTTTTAAAATTAATTTTATAACTATTTACTAATTATTTTAATTTATTTTATTTATTTAATTTTTTTTTACTTTGTATGTCGCTAAAGGCTTTAGGCGACAGGAAGCGTCGCTGAAGGTGTTCTTCAGTCTGAAGAACAACCTTGGTCAAGGTCGAGTGGGTACTTTGACCAAGCTTGTTCTAGCAGCTTGTTATAATTCTATGTTTGTAAGTGCTTCAATGATATAGTGTTTATGTAATACTACAACTTGATATCAATTTTGGAGTCCAACTATAACCTATCAGAACGTTATTAAGCCTCAAAGTATCTGTCAGAGATGTTCTTGGGTTTTTGGGTAACCAAGAACACCAGTGAACGTCGGTCAACGACCTTGTGCTGCTAATAGCTTCGATTCTGTGTACTAGATAGGTGTTTTAATTGTTGCAGTGTGTAGTCTATATATCATTGTTGAACGTGATATCAATGGTTTGGACCGAGTAACTTCCTAACGTATAGATCTAGGTCGGTCAAAGAACTGTAAGAAGCTGTTCTTCATGTTCTTCATTTTCTTGGTTTTCCAGAAAAAGAATCCGTGAACGGTCAAAGGGTTTTGACAATTAATTCTAGTCATCCTATGTATCTATTATGTGTTAAAGTGTATCATACCTCTAGTACACATGTAAGAGTATAATAACAAAGCACTTAGATAAATTAACAACATATAGAGAGAGAGAGAGATACAAGCCGGTCAAAGTACCTATCTCAACTGTTTTTGAGATTTCTGGGTAACCTAGAAATCAGAACATTGTGATCGGTCAACCACCTTTGACCACCTATATCTTTCATTTTGTTAATTAAATAAGCTTGATTCTATTTCTAGATTACTAAGCTCATGTAATACTACAACTAGCATATAATTAACAGCCCTAACTATTAACATATGAAGATCTACGGGCTCTGCCATTAGGTTGTCAGGCCTGTTTTTAACAAATTTTTAAATTGCTTAAAACACCTATTACACATAATTAAACAACAAAACTAACATAGCATCAAAGATCAAATGTAAAATTAGGGTTTATACATTTCTTGAGCAAATTTGCCTATCTAAGATTTGATTCTGATCTTGCTATTGCTAGGGCTTCTTATGGCAGGTAGTATAAGTATATTGGTTAAGAAAATTCATAGGTTTGAACTAAAATGAAGCTGCTATTTATAGAATTGTTAGATTAGGATTTTTAAGTCTGTTTCACATTTTGCCTCCATAAATATCTATCCTCTGAACTTGTGTTGCTATAATAACCTGCTTAGGGGCCAGATGTGATAAAATTTCGATTGGTGGTGGTGGTGTTGGTTTTGTACAATATCTTGGCGCAATCAAATTGCAAAAATTAGCTGAAGCATGGTATATCAGAGTTTAAAAATTTTTACAAAATTATTACCCGGATCATCCTTTATGCATATTATTAATTTAAAACGATAAATAAGAAGTTATGGAATCATACCCTTATAGAACAAAGCTTCCAAAAGTACGAGTTCAACTCCTTGTTCTTCGTGATCTGCTTGAATTTTTCGGGTTAGATTCATTCCTTTGATCAACGTTAGCCACCCAAGTGTCTGGCCTCTAGAGGTGATCCACCAAGGAAGAGGAATTATCAAGAAGGAGGGTGGTTGGCTAAACTCTAGGTTTCTGTCCTTTATAGAGAAGGAGTACTCTCCAACAATTAGAATTATATCAACCGATATCTATTATAAGACTCCACTTATATAGATATTGGTCAACCTTTCTAATCATTTTAGACATGGGGTTTCATTTAATTAATTAAACTCCTTTAATTAATTTAGGCTTTCCACCACATTGGGAATAATTAATTAAATTCATTTAATTAATTTGCCTCCTAATCTTATTAGGAATAAATAAGAGTACTAATATTAAATTAATTCCTAAACTCCTTTAGAAATTAAAATAATTATAATTGTAATAATATTAATAAGACTTCTCTAATTAATTTATATTTAATATTTCTAAAATATTAAATAATAAACATTAAGCTATTTAATTTATTTTATCACCATAGATTAAATTAATTATACTTAATGCATTATTATGATTATGTCATTTCCTTCTTAAATAATTATTCTTCCTTTTATGGTGTGACCCTTTAGGTTCTCCATATTAAACCGGTTGTGACTAAATCAATTAGAACAATTCTAATCTAAATAAATTAAACTAATAATTTATTTAAATAAATAATATTTATTCTACAATAGGGATAAGCCTCCCTAGCGATCAACGACTTTTCAGATAATATAGATTTTAAAATTAATCAGAAAAGAACCTGTGAGTAAATAGTTACCGTACAATTCAATCCTTCAACCATACAATGTCCCAATTAAATATAAGACATGTAATTACTGTCAAGTCTTATTTTATTTAATCATATGTATTTTGATTGAAAAATGCACAACTCCAAATAATGTAAATTAGAAACTCCTTTCTGATTTCATTATGCCTTGGCCAAGGACTACTGGGTTGTCATTGAACGAATCACATAGGACATATCTCTTCTTTTACTAGAAGTGGTAGATTATTTATTGGTCATTCATTATCTCCATATGTAACTTATTATACCCAAGCATACCCTTTGATATACCCTAAGGGTCTTAAGGAATAAGTCAAAGTATAATTCATTACACACAAGATACTATGATGATCTCAAGTCCAATGATCACTTGTACTCCTATCACATTAGGAATTCCTATTGACAGGCAAGTAAAACTCCATTAGGTATTCCATAGCGACTCATGTTCAGTGAACTTATTCTTCAATAAGCACCTACATACTTGCTTTAGTGTCTTCACACAAATGATCATGAGATCTGTGACGCCCCCAAATTCCAGGACCGTCACGGGGTCGCTCGAATTTGGTTCGTCACGTGCTCATGGTAATACATCGCAATAATAATACGACTAAATGTCGCATTGCACAACGGAATAATACACAACTAATACCGAATAGATTACATTTAAATAATATAATTTATTCACGTCCCAAGGTCTCGTAACTTAAATAGTGATTACATAGCTTAGACATACCTTAAGCAATGATAACCTTAAATAGTACATAATATCATAAGTTCTTTATTACAATCATAAAGTCCTACATAAACAAAGCTACTCAGTAGCCTTTCCCTTGCCTTTGTCGGTGCCCGAAGGTCCGCACTACTCTGCCTTAACTGAAATGTTTTTAGGGAAAGCAAGAATGAGCACAAATTGCTCAGCAAGTAATATACAATAAGGGTGAGTAATAAAATTCTCAATTCTCGAAAGGGTATAACAAGGTTTGATAGTTCAAGGATAACAAGAATATCAACAGTTCTCAATAACAGTCGCTAAGGACAGAATAATATCAATGTGATTCAATAATAAATCAATTCAAGATTTTAAGATAACTGAATACTGAGCAGTCACTAAGGACTATGAACTTCTACTAGAATTAACAGTATTAAATTGATAACCCAAATCAAAAATAGGTACAACAGTTGATCAGCCTAAAGTACCATACGTTATGCATAACAATCAATCATACTCAAGTGCGTACGTCGGTTCTCCGACAATTATATTTTCTCTTTAAATAAGGTTGTTCTTCTCAGTCAAATACGAGATCCCGCACCAATCAATTGGTTTGGGTAGCTTTTCAATAATATAAGTCTAGCCGAATCAAATGGCATAGACACTTTCACAATATTCAAGAACAATACCAAGTTTAACATGAATAATAGCTTTAATGAAATAAGAGTTCAAGTATGCTAATTCAATTCAAACGATTAAGTAAAGAAACTAGTTCGCAATATATAAGGATAGAATACTTGCATAAAGTAAATGCGTCGGTTAGGATACTTGCCTTAAGCGTAGTTTATCCCCGTAAATTAATCAACACTTTTCGAATCCTATCGTAATATAGTTATGTATATATGATATTCATTAGTCATATAATTTAACTTCACATTTTATCTTCGAATATACGATCAACACATAAGCTAAGTTTTAACCTAGCTACATAGTTATATAGAATATAATTTCTATCCTTAACGTTCCTCCTTTTGAGTTTAAACACATTCTCATATCATATAAGATCGCAACAATTAGCAAACATGCTCTTAATATCACAGAAGACCACAATCAATAATAAATATATTTTATTTTAGCAAGTTATGGCATTCCCATAAGTTAACCGTCAAAATCGGGTTCAAGTAACATCATATAATATCACGTAGCATGTATTCATATTTAAAGGATACTTTCATGCTTGTATAACTTTTCCAAATCCAATCATACATGGTATAGGTTCTTAAGTTAATACTTAAAGCCATTCAAGGACACGAACTCATAAGGTCTAACATGCTCACTTTTTAAACACATAAGATATTCATATAACTTGTGTTAGGCATGCTCATGAGTATTCGTATCGCATATATGTAGCTAGCATTGTTATTATCTTGACAACATGCTTCGTTTACGCTAAACTTGAATCATGACAACTAATCATGCATGACACATGAATGAGTCTAAGAATGCTATCACATGTGTCCATAAATATCGGAATACGAAACTTATAATAATATGTTAATGTTCACAATCAAAGCTTATATTTTTGTTAGAAATGTTCAATAGTGAGGTCTAACATGCTCTTGACATACTATGAATCATACATAAATAAGTTAATATGTCTTTCATGCATCTCTACCTCATACCAACATGCAACATCAATGTGTTACACACATGTCAAAGTTTGTTTTCAAAACTTTGATTTTCGTTAGGAAAGTGCACTAGTTAGGTTCACATATTCATATTATATCACGATACATATATACTTAAGTCAATATACATTTCGTGTGTGTCTAGGTTATACCAATATGTCTCACAAGTCAGAACATAACCATGGCGCCTATATATCAAAGTCTTTTTTTGAAAACTCTAAGTTCACTTTGAAGAACATAAGTTATTTTGTCAAAAGGTATACCATCTTGGTTTAAATATGCTTATGTTAGGTTTATGTATACATATATACGTACTACCCATGTTAACATGTTTGTTTAAATCAATGCAAGAAATTATCACATAGCAGAAAGCAAGCAGAAAGCATAATCTGCAGTAGGCTGCTGGCGCAGCTGCGCAAGCTGGAGGCCAGCGGCAGACAGTTCCAGTTTTCGGCAGATTTCCAGCCTATATCACGAAATTACTTCACAAAATCAGTTTCAATCAACCACATAATACTTCTATTATACTTATAAGTCCATATAGCAGCTAAGAAACATATCCCAATCCAAATTGGCATGAATTACAATAAGAATCAAGAATTTGATTTTGACAGAAAATGAAAATGGAGTTCTTGCCAGAAAAATGAGAATGGTAAACAAAGGAATAGAATTATACCTCTGTAATGCAATCTCGACTTCTCAGAATACTTAACACTGATATATATATATATATATATATATATATATATATATATAACTCCCAACTCAATACTCCAAAATTTTCTCAGCAAATGAATTAGAGAGGAGGAGAGCCATTATTTGTAAAAGAATTGAAATCCAGACAATGTTATAATCTTCCAATATAAACTAACGGATTGCCAAATTGCATGGATGTTATCAAAGGGTAGGTAATTAGTTGTTAGATTCATCATGAATCCCACATCCTTGATCATCATGAGCTATGAAAGCTATGAAGTATTTGCTGAGTTTGTGGGATATAGGCCTCAGACTTCATAATGCTATTCACGTGTACAAGGTTTGTGTCTATCAATATGGGACAAGGAATGGTATCTCAGCATTTGTAACACTCCACACTTAAATTATTATCCATACAAAACATATACTTATGTTATAATTTGAGTCACAATGCACCTTTAATAGGTAACAAATATTACAATGTAGCAAGTAGGGATACATATATTTAACATATAATCCATGTACATTCTATCTTACCGGTATAATTTACTCGGATGTTATCACATTATTAAATTCTACAATCAACAATTGATTACTATACTTGTGATGTATTATTTTAATGTTCACACACTTACCTTGTTACATACACATTTCATGTACTTCTTATAACTCAATAAACTTTACTATATAGTTTATGTATATAATATAGTCACATGATGCTTCATATAATATATGGTTAGCTACCATACATACGCATGATTGCACATAACAATCACTATATTCTTATTATATTAATAGCTTATTTATTTGCTTTATTACTCATAATGTCAAATAAATAAATTATTCATCTTATCGATTAATTATCATTAATATAAATTAATCCATTCCTCGTCGATTAATGTAATCATTAATTTTCACAACAATTGATTATTTATCATAGTATAAATCTTATTATATTATAGACACGTTGATCATTATTATTATTATATTTGCAATAATAATAATCCACACATCATCAATTAATTGTTATTAATACTCTATAACAATTAATTAATATTCTACGATAACAATTAATTAATATTCTACAATTAACATTTTATCAATCAATACTGATTAATCGTTCACACAGAATTTCCTTATCAATTATTATTATGCTATTACACGCATTAATAATAATTCAACGTACTATAATTAATATAAATTAATTTTCACTTAATATTTCGTTTGTTAATTAATATCATCATTAATATATCTCATTACTGTGCTACACAAGGCTCCAATATTTTCTCAATTATTGTAAATATTCAATTGAATAGAATTGAGTTAACTCATCCATAACACAAAATCATTTATATATGAATAAATATTCACTTCCATTAATATATTCATTTAATAATATTAGGAAATTCTCGGGTATTACAAGATCAATCATCCTCATCCAATATGTAAGCAACATATGTACCAATCTATCTGGATTTACTAATCCCTTTTTTAGTAATCTCACGATTGAAAACTATTTTAGTTTTAAGCTTTCTAAGAATTTAGATCTCATTAGCATGATCAACATCATGATTCTAAAAGCATTGCTTAAAACTATGTGTTATTTATATTTTATATAAACAGCATCATGTAGATAATTAAATGCCTTTAATAAGTTAATATTTTTATTAATAAATAAATAAGATCGTCTCCAAAGTAGATGTTTATCATCATACATAATTGGCTTGTATGCATACTACTTTCAATCTCCCACTTGCACTAAAGCCAATCGCCATGGTATCTCATACCATCTTCTCTAAGTGACGATCAAACTGATGTTGTGTTAATGCTTTAGTAAATGGATCTGCAATATTGTCTTGACAGTCTACACGCTCTAAGGTGACATCTCTTTTTTCAATGATTTCTTTAATCAAAGTGCCGCAACACATGCTTGGATTCAAGATGAGACTTAGGAACTATTCCTAGTTCTGTAATGAACTTTTCATCCGAAACATCAACTTGTAGTTTCACTTACAGTTATATACTCTGTCTTTGTCACTAACACAACAACCTTTCGCTATTTGGAACCTTTCCAATTCACTGCAACACCTTTCAAGTTAATGACTTACCCTAAAGTGGATTTGTTGTCGTCTTGGTTAGTCTGAAAACTTGAATCTGTTTAGTCCTCTAGTTTAATTCAGACCTATTATGTGTCATGATGACATCCTTAGTGTCAGTTAAGTTCTTTAGGATGTTTATCACTGTCCTACAGTGATCTTCTCCAGAATCTGACTAATCAACATCAAGTCTCGCATATTTCATTGCATACATGATAGTAACTCATGCGATCTCTCTTTTATTGAGGACAATTATAGAGAGATACACTCCATGGATCATCATCATGAGACACCTTTTTGGAGTTTGTCATGCTAAACGCCTTTAGCATCTAATGAATATACGTTCCTTGGGTTAAGACGAATATCCTTTAAAATCTATCTATACATATTTATATCCCCAATGTAAAATGTTCTATCCAAATCATTCATGGAGGAATGTTTAGACAACTTTATTTTGATCGATTATAGCATAGGAATGTCATTCCCTATCAGTAATATATCATCAACATATAATACAAGGAATGAAACGACGCTCCCACTAACCTTCTTGTACACACTTGGTTCATCCTCTTTTTTGATAAAATCAAATCTTTTGATTATCTCATCAAAACGGATGTACCATCTACGAGAAGCTTGCTTCAATCCATAAATAGATTGTTGTAGCTTATATACATGATTTGCTTCAACCATTGAAACAAATTCATCTGGTTGTATCATACATACATTCTCCTCTAATAAGTATATTTAAGGAAGGGCGTCTCTACGTCCATTTTGCTAGATCTAGTAATAATATGCCGCAAATGCAAGTAAAATCCAAATGGACTTGAGCATTGTTTCAAAGATCTATTTTAGATTTTATGGTCATCTACCATTTCTCTGAGTCTTTTATACTCATAGCTTGTTCGTAATTCAATGGATCATCATCATTCATGATGTATACCTCATCGTCATCCTTTATGATGAATCCCTACCTTTCAAGTATCTTCGGTACTCTTCTAGATTTACGAATAGGGTGTTTTACAGTAGGTGTCTCTACTTGGACAGGTTCATCCAATTGATCTGTAGTGGTGTGTGGTCCTTGAATTTCTTCAAGATCTATTTTCTCCCACTATCCCCTTCAAGGATAAACTCATTTTCCAAGAAGGCAGCGTGTTTCGCAACAAACACCTTTTGCTCAGTAGGATTGTAGAAATAGTATTCGAAACTTTCTTTTGGATATCCCACAAACGTGCACTTATCAGATCTTATCCCAAGCTTATTATTTTGAAACTTTTTCACATAAACTGGACATCCCCAAATCTTAACATGCTTAAGACCAGTTTTCCTCCCTGCCCAAATATCATATGGAGTTGTGGGGACGGATTTCAAGGGGACCTTATTTAGTAGTTATGCAGTCGATTCTGGGGCATAACCCTAGAAGGTAATTGGAAGATTGATAAAACTCATCATGGAACGAACCATGTCCAACAATGTTCGATTTTTCCTTTCAGATACACCATTCAACTTTGGTGTACCTGGTGGAGTCTATTGTGAGATTATATCATTATCTTTGAGACAATTGAGAAACTCACCACTTAAGTATTCTCCACCTCGACCTGATCGAAGAATCTTAATACTTTTGCCAGTTTGTTTCTCTACTTCACTTTTGAACTCTTTAAACTTTTCAAATGATTTAGATTTGTATTTCATTAAATATACATATCCAAATCTTGAGTGATCATCAGTGAAAGTAATAAAATAAGAATACTCTGCCCGTGTATTCGTTGTCATAGGTCCACAAACGTCTATAAGCATATTAAATAGATTATGAGGGTATCAGAGAAAGAATAAGATAAATATAGTTACTAATATAGAAATAGGACATTTATTTTGGAACATCCAAAAAAATAAATTAGGACGTTTATTTTAGAACAGAGGGAGTATGTAATTATTTGATATTCGTAAATTAAGATTAACTAGAGAAATAAAACCATGAGAAATTGAGATTTTTGAATATGTAAATATGGGTGGAAAGAACTTTTGATTTGGATTTGGTTTTGGAATAAAATATGGGTCAAAAAATGGTTAACCGGGTTGGACCTATACTTCTTTTTTAAAATATGGTTCCAAACTTTACCCAACCCAAATAAATAAAAATAGTTAACCAACCCATTTGATTCCAGTTAATATGGGTTGACCCGACAGTTAACTAACTATATTGCCAAGTGTACCTACAGCTAATGCAGCAACCATTGCTTCAATTCCCACTCGTAGGACAACCTCATCCTTGTTCAGTTTTCTACTTCTGACCAGTCCCTGCACAGTATTACATATGTGAGAACCACAACCGTTATCCAATACCTACGTAGAATCTTTACTTTCTGAAAAATTAATTTCAATAATGAACAAACCTTGATTAGAAGTTGAAGCTTTTCTAAAATTCTTCTCTGCCAAAAACTTCTTGCAGTTCCTCTTCCAATGACCTGACTTGTTGCAATGGAAGCACATTTCTTTGCAAGCTAGATCAGGTTTTTTTTGTTCCTTCATGTTCACCTTGCCCTTAGGCTTTTTTGATTTCTTCTTTTCAGAAGATACCTTGGGCCTCTTCCTTTTCTTGGAAGAATCCACCATTAAGACATGGTTCTTCTTGGATGGGAACTGACCTTCTACAGTTTTCAACAACTTAAGTAATTTAGGCAAGTTGACATCTAACTTATTCATGTGGAAATTAACAATAAACTACGAGAAGGTATGAGGGAGTGACTGCAATACCTATTCTTGACTCAACTCCCCATCCATGATGAACCCAAGTTGTCCAAGGCGTTTAATCAGATTGATCACCCTTAGGACATGAGTCTCAACGGCAGTGCCCTCGGTCATCCGAGATCGGAAGAGCTCCTTAGATATCTCATATCTAGCAGTCCTACATTGTTCACCACACAACTCCTTTAGGTAAAGCAATATAGTAGGAGCATCCACGTTTTTATGCTGACGCTGAAGCTCGTTATTCATGGATGCGAGCATGATGCATTGAGCCACAAATGCATCATCTTGCCACTTTACAATGGTGGCAATCTCTTCCTCAGATGCTGATTCTGGAACAGTTCCAAGGACAGCTAAATTTAGGACATAAGAAATCTTTTCAGCAGTGAGAACTATTCTCAGATTCCTTAACCAGTCTGTATAATTCGGCCTGGTTAGTTTAATAGCATCAAGTATGCTACGTAGTGAGATTAGTGATTTCAACATTTTAAATTTTTGAATGTGAAAAGACAACATTTTAGTAAACATTCATTTAATTAATTTTATATACCAAAATAAATTAGGTCTTATTTTAAATTGGTATCTCCCACTATTTTCTTCAAACTATATTACCCTCACTTATATAGTTCGGCAACATCTAATTAAAGATTTGCTAGTGAGAATAAGGATTCCATTTCAAATGTATATAGCCTTGTGTGTGCACAACAAACGATATATAAATAAATAGGTAGACAACTCTTGTCAATCACATCAACATGTGACTCCTTGTATTTTGCCTCTTAGATCATAATGGTCAAGTGTGTGTGTAGACACTCGAACTTTCGTTTCCCTATTACTAACACTGTAAGAGGGTAAAACCGTCTTTCCAAATCAACCCCGGTATTAATACCGGGCTATCAAATCAACCCCGGTCTCAATATCGGGCCATCCTCAATATCGGGCCCTCAAATCAACTATGGTCTCAATGTCAGACCATCAAATCAACCCCGGTCTCAATACCGGGCCATCCAATCAACCCCGGTCTGAATTTCGGGCCATCAAATCAACCCCGATCTCCATATCGGGCCATCAAATCAACCCCGGTCTCAATACCGGGCCATCAAATCAACCCTGATCTTAATACCGGCCATTAAATCAATCCCGGTCTCAATACTGGGCCATCAAATCAACCCCAGTCTCAATATCGGGCCCTTAAATCAAACCCGATCTCAATACTGGGTCATCAACTCAACCCTAGTCTCAACCCGGGAGGTACAGGTCAGCCCCGGTCTCAACCCAGGAGGTACAGGTCAACCCCGGTATCAACCCGAGAGGTACAGGTCAGCCCCGGTCTCAATTCGGGAGGTACAGATCAGTCCCAGTCTTAACCCGTGAGGTACAGGTCAGCCCTAGTTTCAGCCTGGGAGGTACTGGTTAGCCCTGGTCTCAACCCGAGAGGTACAGGTCAGCCCTGGTCTCAACCCGGGAGGTACAGGTCAGCCCCGATCTCAACCCAAGTGGTACAGATCAGTCCTGGACTCAACCCGGGAGGTACAGGCCAGCCCCGGTTTCAACTCCGGAGGTACAGGTCAGCCCCGGTCTCAACCCAGGATGTCAGGTCAACTTTAGAAACAATCCTGAAGCATCACAACTTCTCCAAAGGAAAACCTAGATCGACTAAGTCTTCCTCAGAGACAATACTAAGGACAAACAGACTCGAATGGGATCTAAACCTTGGAAACAACCCCAGGAAGTTAGTCAAAGGCCATGCCGACACTGAAGGCAACCCCCGGGAGGAGCAAAACTGGCATTATACCAACTTAAAGCTGATTCGGTCAAATTCAAGCCGAATTGATGCCACTAAGGTCAGAACGAACCATAATAATGATCTCGAGTGGAAACAGTGCAAGACAGCTCAAAGGATAAACTGCGAGGAATCAAAGACCCAGTTATGAACCCGTCTTTTTGGACTCGAAAAAGGTTTTTCTCATGTTATTGCGACTCGCATCGGCGAGGGCTTTTCAAAAAGTTATAGCACGCCTCAAACGGACGCTCCGATCAAAAGTTAGAAAGTTTCGTATCGGACTACACAATGCTCGGAGTGCATGTACTTCGAGACGACGGGACCCACTATGGGACCCTTGCCACGTGGAGCCGCAGGTGGACCCGCGATAGCTGCAGGTTAACCCGCTTCTTTTGGATCTATAAATATAAGCTCACCCCTAACTCACTTTAAGAATTTGAAAACGCTCTTAACCCCTGCCTGTTTTGTTTTCCAGCCATTTTCTTGTCTTCCAAACCCAAATTTTGTCACTCTAACACATAGATATACCCACATACTACCACATATCAAAAATTAACCGGTAGATTTGGACGTTTGAAGCCTGTGATTTGGCAAAAAGCCCGTGTAGCAGTCCATTGTGAGTATTTTTACGATCAGCAAGGTTATATTACTTCATTACGCCGTTATACATTTGCATATTAAGTTTCATTTTATAAATATGCCCAGAACTCAGTTCTGTGGACGTTTTTGTTAACTTTTGGTAAATTTTAGTTCCTAAACGAAGTTTTTGGCATTTCTACAACTCAGATCGTCGATCCGTCGCTTCTAATAGCTTTCATATACTTGCATCTTTGTTTTGAGCATTTTCGCCGAACTGGGTTATCTTCCCAGTCCGAGTTTGGCTTTTTTTGTATATATTTAACTGTAACTTTTCAATTCTGTCACGCCCAGATGTCAAACTCGCGGGAGTTTACAGCTTATATATATATATATGTATATATATATATATACGTATATATATATATATATGCACCTTTCATCGGACTGGGTTATCTTCCCAGACAAGGTTTGACTATTTTTTGTCCATGTTTAACTATAAATATATATATTTACATTCTAGTTCTTCCTGGATCATTTTGTGGCCTTTTAACTTCTTTTATATATATATATATATATATATATATATATATTTATAATTTCGTCCGGGCCTCGGAGTGAAAACTCACCGCCTTTTACTGTTTATATATATATATTTACATTATGTCCAGCTTGGATCATTCCGTTGCTTTTATACAGCTTTTATAAATATATATATATATATATATATATTTCCATTCCAGTCCGGGCATCGGAGAGAAAACCCACCGCCCTTTACCGCTTATATACATATATATACATATATATATATATATATATATTTTTCATTCTGTCAAGCCTGGATTACTCCGTGGCTTTTTACAACTTTTATAAATATATATATATATATATATATATATATATTTACATTTCAGTCTGGGCATCGGAGTGAAAACTCATCGTCCTTTACAGCTTTCGTATATATATATATATATATATATATATATATATATATATTGCTTTACTCATTTTATTAAATTGTTACTCTAAATATTCATTTGATATGAATCGGCACTAACATTTCTACGGGCGAACTAGATTTCTTTAAATCTCGCCAACTCTAGCTTTCAAACGGTTCAAATAGGTCCAAACATAACCGGGAAGCTAGAATGACTGAGATTTATTAAAATCTAGCATTTTTTTAGTTTCAGTTATGAAAGCAACCTAGCGGCCCTTAGATTGCTATCTAATGGGAACGAGATGCTTCGGCCAGATGCGAGCCAAGATTTACTGATGAATCCATGGTTCTAGTGATATTTGGATATATTTCTGTACAAATTTAAGTTGTGCAGGTTTATTGGCCTTTCTATGTGAGCCTAGAAATCGTGGGATTCATGATCAAAATGATCAGAATCTAATTCCCACGATGGACAAAATTCACTTTACAAATGTACGCTGCCAGTTTTTTTTATAAAAATGTACATACAAAAGACCTTAAAACGGTTATCCAAATTTAAGGTCTCAACATGGTGAAAATATGGTTTGTCGTGTCAGAGTCACTCCGATGGCTATCATGCCCATGAGAAGACCGACACTTATATATATTTTGTGGTCAAGGATGCTTCGCAGCCCGACAATCACCATTTAAACTGAGCCTTAAGGCTGAAAAGATAAAACTTAATTATCGATATGATTCAATTCCTATGTTAGCGTAAGGGTTTGAAAACATTCTTTCAAAAACATAATTTCAATAATCTTATCGAAAAAAGAAGCTTTTGCAAATTAAATCAAACACTTTTGCAAATTAAATCAAACCCTTCGTGTATAGGTTCAAAGATGCATAAACATACTTCCAATCAAAGCATAGGCCCAATTTCTTCCAGCATTCACACACACATTGCATATTTAAAAGGAAAATATTGAAAAGATGCGGTACCGTGTTTACATGGGAGTTGTGGGGTGCCTAACACCTTCCCCACACTTAACCAAGCCCCGAACTCAAAACTTCGGTTTCAAAAGATTAAGTTTTGACAGTGTCCAGTAATTGGGCCTCTTTCAAACAAAACTCGGTTGAGTTAATATAACAATTTCAAATCTACCAACTAGCGACTCTATAAAACATTCAATCGTCAACAAGATATATGTTGGCATTTTCCTAAAAAACCCTTTAAAACCTTTTTCGCAATAAAAAGCGTAAGGGTAGAGATAACTTAGGAAGAGAGAAAGATCCGAGTTGTGACCTAACCCGCGGATTTTTTTTCCCGACGTCGACAGTGTGCGCATCCGAACTAAAATAATTTAAGTTAAGTCCAACCTAGCACACCATATATTTTATAGACACTCGAAATTTCCTTTCCCTGTTACTAACAATGTAGGAGGGCCAAATTATATTTTTCAAATCAACCCTGATCTCCAATAGTGCCGTCAGATCAACCCTGATCTCAATATCGGGCCATCAGATCAACACCGATCTCAATATCAAGCCGTCAAATCAACCCCGATCTCCAATCGGGCCATCAAATCAACCCCGATCTCAATATCGGGCCATCATATCAACCCCGATCTCTAATCAAAACGTCAGATCAACCAGGATCTCAATATCGGGCCATCAAATCAACTCGGATCTCCAATCAGGCCATCAGATCAACCCCGATCTCAATATCGGGCCGTCAGATCAACCCCGATGTCAACCCAAGAAATGCAAGTCATCCCCGGTCTCAACCCGGCAAGTCAAAGCAACTTCAGCAACAAACTTGTATCTCCACAATACCTCCAGGAGAAAACCTGAAATGACCAAATCAATTTTAGAGATAACATTGAGGACAAATAGACTCGAATGGGATCCAAGTCTTGGAAACAAATCCCGAAAGTCAACCAAAGGCCATGCCGACACAAAGGGCAGCCCCGGGAGGCGCAAAATGATCATTTTACTAACCCCAAGACAATTCGGTCAAATTCTAGCCGAATTGATGCCACAAAGGTTAGAATGAACCATAACGATGATACCGAGTGCAAATAGCGCAAGACAGCTCAACGGATAAACTGCGGGGAATCTAAGACCTGGTTATGAACCCATTTTCTTGGACCCAAAAATTGTTTTATCCGCTGTCATTATGACACTCTGGGTGAAGGATTTTCGAAAAGGTATCGCACGCCTCAAACAGATGCTCCAATCAAAAGTTAGAAAGTTTCGACTTTGACCTCGCGTTGCTCGGAGTGCACGTATTTCGAGATGACTCAACCAAACACGTGGGCCCCACCAGGGGAGCCGCACCTCTACATGTGGCAGTAGCAGGTAGAGTAGAGGCTCCCTGGCCTATATATATGAGGTGACCCCCCCTCATTTAAAAAGAGACAAAACGCTTTGAACCTCTGCCCGTTTGGTTTTCTGTCCAATTTCTTATCTTCCAAACCCAAATATTTTTCACTCTAACACGTTGATATACCCACATACTACCACATATTAAAAAACAACCGGTAGATTCAGACGTTAAAGGCTTACGATTTGGCAAAAAGCCCGTTTAGCAGTCCATTGTGAGTATTTTTACGATCAGCAAGTCAAACTACTACTTCGCACTTTTATACACTTGCAAGTTAAGATTTGTTTTCTAAATATGCCCGGAACTCAGTTCCATGGCCGTTTTTGTCAATTTTTGGTACATTTTAGTACCAAAATGCTTTTTCTGGCATTTCTACAACTCGGATTGACGATCCGTCACTTGAAGCAGCTTCAGCATACTTGCATCTTCGTTACTAGCAACTTCGCCGGACTAGGTTATCTTTGCAGTCCGAGTTTGGCTTTTTATTGTGTTTATTTAACTGTTTATATACTAACTTTTCTATTCTGTCAAGCTCGGATGTCAAATCTGCAGTATTTTACTACTTTTATATATATTTATGCATATATAAGCAACCTTCACTACCACTGGGTTCTCTTCCCAGTCTTGGTTGACTACGTTTCTGTCTCTATATATAAACTTATATATTTCAGTCCGGCCTGGATTATTCTGTGGCATTTTTGTAAGACCCCGACTTTTATGATTAAAATTGAATTACCTCTAAATATTATTTTGAAATAGTAAGAGGTTGATTTGATGAATGTGGTAAGTTATGGGGTGATTTGTGCAAGTTTTACAAAGTAAGCAAGTGGCCATAAAATATTCATTGTGTCGGGGAATATTCGTTTGGTCGGGGAATATTCTTTTTATCGGGGAATATTCGTACGACGGCGCACTAATTTGTGGGCCCCATAACAAAAAATTATCGGATGAAGGTAACGACAAGAATAAGTTTTTCTAAAAATAACTGCGTGGTTGTTACCGTTAAAACTATTGAAATACCCGGTGGTTAAAATTAAGTAATACACGGTGTTGCACAGTAGCACACAGTATTGCACAGTAATTCTAATTATTGATTCTTACGTAAGAAGTCACTACTCAATCATTGTTACAGTAATTACTGTTCAATATTTTATATTATTGATTCAATAACTGCTACATTGATAATTGCATAATATTTTATTGATTCAATAATTGTCATTGCACAGCATTTTATATTATCAATAATTTATATTATTTGAATAATATTATTAGATAGCATTATTGGCAAGGAAGTCATGTCTTGGAGGGGTTATTTAATTGCGTGCCAAATTCATTCGTGAGTTTCTAAACTGTGCACCGGCGATTATTTTTTAAAATAGTATCCTTCTATTCTCCTATAAATAGAATGCTTAGTTTTGAAATGAAAATCACACCAGAATCAGAGAATTCTTCTTCTATAATATTGAGTATATTTCTTTAGAGTTTAAGGAAGCTTTGAGTGTAGAAAATAGTATAAGTTTTCTTCAAAAATATCCCCGCCATACCAGTCAGAAATACTCTCCTTTTAAGGTAAGGAATGTTATTCTTCTTGTAAGAGATATTATTTTTCTCGTAAATGATGTTACATTCTTTCAATATTCATAAAGAATATTATTTTCTTTCATATTCCATATTATGAAAGCGATAATATTTCATTTCATATACCCAAATTAAAACTTACTATGGTAAGTATTGCTTCTATAATTCCTGAAACGATCAGAAATTCTTCAAAGTTTGCGTTTCATCTAGTATCATTTCATTGGAATGTTGGTATAAATTTTATTATGAAATTTTTACCTTTTCATGTCGGGGTTACTATTCACGTATACGGTACTATTCACGTATACGACATTATTCACGAAAAAAATTAAATTTTCTTCTATTTGTCCAAGTTGGCTATTATGGGTCATATCTTTGATTGGATCCATGTTTTGATCTTTATTCTTGAATTTTGATCCACAAAGTATCATTATGGAGTATTCTTAAACTTAGATAAACTAAATTACGAATCCCTAATCTTTTTCCTTTATCTCACTGAATTCGTTATTTATATTATTTTTCATCATCCTCAGTCCTAAATGGTGATATAACTGAATATCTTTGGCTTGTAAAGCAAAGATGAATGATTACCTGATGAATATCTTTGGCCCGTAGTGCAAAGATGGACAGGTGTTGAGATGAACATGACCAACTGGTGATTCAAATGAATATCTTTGGCTCGTAGTGCAAAGATGAATATTTGATTCAAGATGTATATTGATTGATGTTACAGGGATAAAATATTAATGATGAACTATTAAATTATAGAAGATAGTAGATTTCATTGTCTACTTAACTCTTCTAATGAATTGTTATTTTTGCTGCGAATATTGATCTAAAACTTGTTGTCCATAATATTTTATCTGATTTATTAAAGGCTAACGATAATTTGTTTTTCATTATCTTAGTCATAATATTCTTTATTGGGCTAGTTGAGCTCACCCTTTTCATCTATTGTCCTCTTCAGGGAATGAGAATGTTGCGGGGACTAGTCGAGTAACAATGTGATGATCAGAGTTAGATCTGTAGAACTCCTCACTATTCTATAAAATAGTGGAATAATAATTATAACGAATAAGGAATGAATTTGAGTGTTTATATTTCGTATTATATACGATTTGTATTGAAGCTCATAGTTTGTGTGATCATATTTTGCACGAGCGTATGTTATAAAGATTGTATTTTAATTCTGTACCATGTAATTAGCGACTCAGAATGGGTTGGTATTGAACCTATTTTTGGGGTGTCACAGTTGTTATCAGAGCTTAGGGATATGATCTCTGGCGGAGATCAGGGAATAGAACTAGGAGGGGAGAGATGAGTAAATCCTTCACTAGTGTGTCCTACCTAAGCTTATCTGGTCTTTAATTGGTCAGTCGGAGCATAGGGTTAATATGTGATATATTAATTTGTTTAATTAACCCTTGTTTTATGGCAGTATTTGAGAATGGCAGCTGAAAATCTAAATAATGGAGTGAATGAGATTGTGGTGACACCTTTAATCACCAACTAGGAGAATGTGCAACAGGAAGGCGATTCCACTGATCAGACAATGAACGATGGGATGTTTAGAAGCTTTTTTTAGTTCATGCAAAATCAGACGAGGGAGACTCGTGTTCATAATACAGGTGAAAATAATAACAACTCGCGGCTTATCACTGCCAAGCAGTTCAAAGAGTTGGGACCACCAGAGTTTTAGGAAAAGCCGGATCCAATAAAGGCAGAGACGTAGGTTAAGTAAATTACCAAGATATTTAATGTCTTAGGATGCACGGAGGAACAGAAGGTTCCATTTGCCACGTTTATGTTTCGCGGGGAGGCAGATTACTGGTGGGAATTTATGAAGCGTACGCAGCCTGCCGCACTCAAGATGTCGTGGGAGGAATTCCAGACACTATTCAATGACAAGTACTTTCCCGAAAGTATTCGGCATATGAAAGAGGTAGAGTTTATTAAACTGGAACAGAACCACATGTCTTTGTCCCAGTACGAAGCTAAGTTCGCGGAGTTATCCCGGTTTGCATCTCATTTGGTGGATAATGAGGAATGTATGACGCGGATGTTTCTGAGATGTTTGAAACCCAAAATTCGTCAATACCTCATTTCTCACAAATTTTGTTTATATTTAGATGTGGTGAACAGGGCCCAATTGTTAGAACGATATGACGATTTTGTTCAACCAAGGGACAACAACCAAGGTCGAACCGATGGCAACAGTCATCGGAACAATGATAACCAGCAAAGAGGAAATTATCAGGCTAGAAGCTGTAACCACTCAGGTGGTAATCGTGGTCATAATAAAAGAAGTGAGTCGGGGGGAGATTTCAAGAAGAGAAGGTACAACAATAAGAACGTGAAGACGTCGACAGCAGCACCAACATCAACTATTTTTAGGGGAGGTGAACGACCACCGGTCGTATGCTATAAATGCGGACAAGAGGGACACATCAGTCCCAGTTGCACACAGCAATCTAAGGTGTGCTACAATTGTGGAAAGGAAGGTCACATAGCTCGAGTGTGTCCTGTAGTGAAACCAAGTCCATCAGGGATAGTGACTCCAAAGGCTATCCCGGACAAGTCAAATTCAGTAGTTTAGGAGAGAGCGTTGGTCGTGACTTCTCAAAACGCAAGGAACTCGAACGAAGTTATTACAGGTAAGTTAATCGTAAACTCTTACGAAGTCTATACCTTATTAGATACTAGTTCTACCCATTCTTTTATTTCACCTGCTTGTGCTCAACGTTTGAACTTGACCCCTGAGAAATTAGACTTTGACATATCTATTGAAACTCCGTTAGGAGAAACCTTCGTTACATTCATAGTTTACAAATCTTTTTTGATTCAAGTTGGCACCCTCACATTAGCTATTGATCTTATCTCTTTGAAAATACTTAAATTTGATGTGATTTTTAGAATCGACTAGTTAACCACTCATCATGTCAAAATTAATTGTTTTGTAAGGTTGTTAGCTTTCATTCAACAACCAGACCACTAAAATCAATCAATGTCATTTCAAGTCATAAAGTTATTCGTTTATTGAAAAATGGATGTCAAGTTTTCTTAGCCCATGTCACTGATTTAAATCGGAATACGTCAGATTTGAATGATATTTCTGTTGTTAATGAGTTTCCTGATGTATTTTCTGAAGAACTTCTCGGTCTACCACCAGAACGTGAAGTTGAATTCTTTATTTGACCTAGAACCCGATACAAAACCCATTTCTAAAACCCCATATCGAATGGCTCCTATTGAACTTCAGGAGTTAAAGGTCCAACTATAGGAGTTGTTAGACATCAGTTTTATTCGTCCTAGTACATCTCCTTGGGGTGCTCCTGTTTTATTCGTAAAGAAGAAAGACGGGAGTATGCGACTTTGTATTGACTATCGAGAGTTGAACCATGTCACCATCAAGAATAGGTATCCTTTACCTCGCAGTGATGACTTGTTCGACCAGTTACAAGGTGCACAATTCTTCTCAAAGATCGATATTCGTTCTGGATATCATTAGTTAAAGATTAGAACTGATGACATTCCAAAGACGGTCTTTAGAACTCGATACGCGCATTACGAATTTTTAATTATATTTTATAGATTAACCAATGTCCATGTTGCGTTCATAGACATGATGAACCGAATATTTGAGAAATATTTGGATCATTTTGTAGTTGTCATTATTGATGACATCCTAATATATTCCAAAAGCCTCAAATATTTCCTTACTTAGAACGAACTCAATATGCGACAACGACGTTGGCTTGAGCTGTTGAAAGATTACCACCATACCATCCAATACCATCCTAGAAAAGCGAACGTAGTAGTTAACCCGTTGAATAGAAGATCATATGCGGGAACGAGTGCGATGTTATCAAGTATACGTGTAGAACCAGCTTTAATTGATAAAGTTAAAGTTGCTCAAGCTACAGATCCGTAGCTGATGAAGATGAAGAAGGTACAAGAAGGTGCTATTCCAGAAGCAAGAATCGATGAAGAAGGAATACTTCGAGTCAACTCCAGACTTTATGTTCCTAACGATTCTGATTTGAAGTATAGAATCATGATGGAGGCACACAACACACCGTTCGCAATCCATCCTGGAAGTACCAAAATGTATCGTGATCTTCAACATACATTCTGGTGGAGCAACATGAAGAGAAAGATCGCAGAGTTTATCTCGAGGTGTTTAACGTATAAACGGGTCAAGGCGAAGCATTAAGAGCTATAAGGCGTGAAGAGCCCCGAGCCTTTCGCTGGTGACGTCATGTATGGGATGCACCGAAGACAGACTCTCTGTAGGGGTCGCCGTTTTTGTGCGGTGGCAAATTGATAGGTACCATTGTGAGGTACTATGGTTGAAGCACCATCAGAGTCACATTTGGAATCGAAGATATGACCTGAAAGTTAAAATCAGAAATAAAAACGAGGTATCCTCACCTTTTCGACATACTAGGTACGCACATCAATTTTGAGGTCAAAATTTCATAAGGAGGGGAGGTTGTAAGACCCCAACTTTTATGAATAAAATTGAATTTGCTCTATATATTATTTTGAAATAGTAATGGGTTGATTTGATGAATGGTGTAAGTTATGGGGTGATTTGTGCAAGTCTTACAAAGTAAGCAAGTGGCCATAAAATATTCATTGTGTCGGGGAATATTCGTTTGGTCGGGGAATATTTTTTTTGTCCCCGAATATTCGTACGACGGCGCACTCATTTGTGGGCCCCATAACGAAAAATTGTCGGATGAAAAAAACGACAAGAATAAGTTTTTCTAAAAATAACGGCGTGGTTGTTACCGTTAAAACTGTTGAAATACCCTGTGGTTAAAATACAGTAATACGCGGTGTTGCACAGTAGCACACGATATTGCACAGTAATTCTAATTATTGATTCTTACGTAAGAAGTCACTACTCAATAATTGTTACAGTAATTACTATTTAATATTTTATATTATTGATTCAATAATTGCTGCATTGATAATTGCATAATATTTTATTGATTCAATAATTGTCATTGCACAGTATTTCACATTATCAATAATTCATATTATTTGAATATATTATTAGATACCATTATTGGCAATGTCTAAGAAAGTTCTGTCTAGGAGCGGTTATTTAATTGTGCGCCAGTAAAGAGAGATTCTTATTGGAAGGCCCTCTCTTTCTTGGAAACGACCTGGTTATCAATTTTGTAGTTCTATAATATTATTTGTGAATAATTAATTATTGATTTATATGATAAGAAAATATTTATTTTTGTAGATATAAAAGAAAAAATTAGTGCTAAGGTATTTTTGTCAGTATTTGTGGTAAATTTGGCTTATTATATGACCCCCACTTACTTATTTTCGAAATAATCGGTACAAAGTTATAAAGTATATATATATATATAATATTGTGTGTGGGTGGGTGGAATAATGTATGTGTGTGTTTAAAAATTGGTGTGGGAGTGGTATGCCTTTGCCGTTAGGCAAAGGTTATATATATATATATATATATATATATATATATATATATATATATTTATAAGTTTTGTTTTTTTATAAAAAATAGAATAAATTATATTTTATTATGCATAGTGTTTGCATAGTATCTACATAGTGTTTTCATAGTAAATCAGAAAATCAGTTTTTCCTCCGCCGAATTTATCTGTGAGTTCTAAACTGTGCACCCGTGATTATTTTCTAAAATAGTATCCTTCCATTCTCCTATAAATAGGATGCTTAGTTTAGAAATGAAAATCACACCAGGATCAGAGAATTCTTCTTCTATAATATTGAGCGTATTTCTTTAGAGTTTAAGGAAGCTTTGAGTGTAGAAAACAGTATAAGTTTTCTTCAAGAATATCCCCGCCATACCAGTCAGAAATACTCTTCTTTTAAGGTAAGGAATGTTATTCTTCTTGTAAGGGATATTATTTTTCTAGTAAATGATGTTACTTTCTTTCAATATTCATAAAGAATATTATTTTCTTTCATATTCCATATTATGAAAGCGATAATATTTCATTTCATATACCCAAATTAAAACTTACTACGATAAGTATTGCTTCTATAATTCCTGAAATGATCAGAAATTCTTCGAATTTTGCATTTCAGCTAGTATCATTTCATTGGAATGTTGGTATGAATTTTATTATAAATTTTTTACCTTTTTATGCCGAGGTTATTATTCACGTATACATCACTATTCACGTATACGGCACTATTTACGTATACAACACTATTCACGAAAAAAATTAAATTTTCTTCTATTTGCCCAAGTTGGCTATTATGTGTCCTATCTTTAATTGGACCCAAGTTTTGATCTTTATTCTTGAATTTTTCTCCACAAAGTATCATTATGGAGTATTCTTAAACTTGAATAAACTAAATTACGAATCCCTAATCTTTGTCCTTTATCTAACTGAATTCGTTATTTATATTATTTTTCATCATCCTCAGTCCTAAATGGTGATAAAATTAAATATCTTTGGCTATGTAATTGGCGACTCACAATGGGTTGGAATTAAACCTATTTTGGGGGCGTCACAATATTTACTTCTTTTGCACCCTTCACCATTACTGGGTTATCTTCACAGTCCCTAGTTGACTACTTTTTATACATTTACATTTCTGTTTGGTCTGGATTATTCTGTGGCCTTTTTACTTCTTTTATATATAACTATGCGTATATAAGCAGCCTTCACCACCACTGGGTTCTCTTCCCAGTCTTAGTTGACTACTTTTCTGTAAATATATATATATATATATATATATATATTTCAATTCAAGTCTGGGAACCGGTGTGAAAACCCATCGCCCTTTACAACTCTTGTATATATAACTGTGTATATATATATTGCTTTACTTGCTCTTTATTAAATTAATATTTTAAATATTCATTTGATATGAATCGGCATTTTTTAGTCACAAAAGCAACCTCACGTCCCTTAGATCGCTATCTAGTGGGAACGAGTCATTTCGGCCAAGTGCAAACCAGGATTTACTGATGAATCCTTGGTTTTGGCAATATTGGGATATATAGATCTATTTCTGTACAAATTTGAACTGTGCAGGTTTATTGGCTACTCATATGTGAGTATAGGAGGATTCATGATCCAATCGATCAGAATCTGATTCCCATGATGGACAAACTTTAGTTTACGAATGTACCCTACCAGTTTTTCTGTAAAATGTACATACAAAAACCTTGAAACTGTTATCCGGATTTAGGGTCTCAATATAATGAGAATAATGGTTTTCCGTGTTAGCGTCCCTCCGATGGCTTTCATGCCCATGAGGAGACCAACACTTGTATTTTTTTTCTGTGGTCGAGGATGCTTCGCAGCCCGAGAAATCACTATTCAATTGCAAGCCTTAAGGCTGAAAAGATAAAAATGGAAGTATCAACAGGCTTCAATTCCTATGTTAGCGTAAGGGTTTGATGACCAGCTTTCAAAACATCATTTTCAATTCAATCAAAAGAAAAGCTTTTGCAAATCAAATTAAATACTTTTGCAAATCAAATCAAAGACTTTTTTCAAATCAAATCAAACCCTTCGTATATAGGTTCAAACAAAGCAAAGCACTAATTTCAATCAATCAAACAAACATAGGCCCAATTTTCAAACAACATTTATACATGCATTTCAGTTTTAAGGGAAATATTGAAAAGATGTGGTACCGTGTTTACACAGGAGTCATGGGGTGCCTAACACCTTCCCCACACTTAACCAAGCCCTCGAACTCAGAACTCCGGTTTCAAAGATCAAGTTTCGACCGTGTCCAGCAATTGGCCCTCTTTCAAACAAAACTCAGTTGAGTTGGTACAACCATTTCAAATCTACCAACTGGCGACTCTGTAAAACGAACAAATCGTCGACATGATATATGTTGGCCTTTTCCTAAAAAACCCTTCAAAACCTTTTTCGCAATAAAAAGAGTAAGGGTAGAGATAACTTAGGAAGAGATAAAAGATCCGGGTTATGACCCGACCCGCGGTTTTTTTCCCGACGTTGACAGGTGGCGACTCTGCTAGGGACAGTAAAGAGCTTAGGCCGCTTTCAAATCTCTTCAAAACATTTCTCTTTCAAAACTAAAAATGTGTGAATTCTGCGTCTCCACATAAATGAATACGTGAATGTTGTGTCTGTGCATTAAATGAATGTGAATGAATGCTTTCTTGCTTTTTTAGTGCTTCACACCCATATTAATGTTTCGCACCAACTGTCATCATATGCATACGGTGAGGGAAATGTATGTGAATGTATGTTGTGTTCCTCTCACAAGGAGGCAAAACCCATCATGTCGATGATAAGTAATGTCTCTGGGGATCGGCTAAGTCTCTCTAGCTCATGAAAATACACCACCTAGATTCACTCTAGTTAAAAGATCGGATTAATTTCCCATTTAGTAGATTGCGATGATCTGAGGACCTTCATGCCAAAAAGCCGCGCGAGAGTAACCTAAGATAGGTCAGCCTCTTATTAACCAAATTCGACGGGAAGATTCTTCATGCCTTCCTCTTTCAATTCAATGTCCAGTTTTCAATATTTACCTCATGTCATCAAAATAACTGACCTCTGTTTTGCAGGATAAGATAAAAAAACACATCATGCATCCTATCCCTACGTACCTCAAGAAATTGACACGCCTACGTTTTATTGTAGGTGAAAAATTGGTCCTGTCACTAGATC
This sequence comes from Panax stipuleanatus, assembly GCA_020205555.1. NCBI lineage: Eukaryota > Viridiplantae > Streptophyta > Magnoliopsida > Apiales > Araliaceae > Panax > Panax stipuleanatus. Next base: position 52,304,860 of record CM035115.1, on the reverse strand, counting down.
TAAGGCGAAGAAAGCAATACGTCCATCCATGGACATGACTTCAAGTGCTCAACCGGAATCTACCCCTGCATTTAGGGAGGAGTTCGAAGGGCTGAGAAATCAGATAACTGAACTAGCCGGTTTTCTAAGAGAACAAAACAAAGCCCTTAAAGGGAAGCAAGCCCAAATTCATACAGAACCAGGAGCACCTGGTGGTAGTCAAGAGAACGAAAAGGCCGAGATTCAGATTCCTAGACAACATAACCAGGACACAACCAACAAAACCCCTGAAATCACCACCCTCAGCAAAGAACAGGAAGCTGGCTAACTTCTCAAGAAAGTACAAAAAATGGAAGAAACTCTCCGATTTATCAAAGGGACTGGGGCATTCAGCAGTGTTAATTACTCCAACCTCTGTATTTTCCCCGGGGCTCGTTATCCCAAAAAATTTAGAACTCCTAATTTTGAGAAATACGATGGATTGGGGGACCCTTATACACATCTGAAAGTATTCATTGGAGAACTCGGATCCTATGTAGAGGACGAGAAACTTCGAATGCAACTATTCCAGAAAAGTTTGACCAAAGAAGCCAGAACCTGGTATGCCCTTCTGGACAACTCCCAGATTCACAGCTAGGAAGAGCTAGCCCATGCCTTCCTCAATTAATACAGCTTCCAATCTCAGTTGGCTCTAGACAGGTACCAAATAACCAAAATCAAAAAAAATAGCACTGAATCATTCAGAGAGTATGCCCAACGATGGAGATGGGTCGCAGCACAAGTCACCCCAGCCATGACTGAGTCTTAAATAGTCATGACCTTCATCGACATCCAAGAAGCTCCACATTATGAGAGGGTCCTAGCACGCATAGGAAAACCATTCTCTGAAATGATCAAGCACGGTGAAATGGCAGAAATAGGGCTCAAGTCCGGGAAGATAAAAGATCTGACCGCCCTCGAAGCTGTTGCTGAACATATCCAGTCTGGAAATTACGGGAGTAATCCCCGGAGAGTACACAAAAAGAAAGATGAAGAAGTGTCCTTAGTATTACAAGGACAAAATCCAAGAGGCAAGGCAAACAGTATGCCTATTCAAAAGAGGAACTATACACCTTTCCAAGCTGCAGCACAACCTTCAAACCCTCCATTCCAAAAAAAATATGGAGGTCAAGCGTAGAAGAACTTTCACCCCTCTAGGGGAATCACTCGAAAACGTATTTAAACTTCTGACAACTCAGAAGAAGATTGTACAACTTCTTCCACAAACCAACACTGGTGGACGAAATTTTGACCTAAGTAAGAAATGTGCTTATCATTCTGGATCTCCAAGCCATGACACACAAGATTGTTGGTCTCTCAAGCACAAGATCCAAGACTTGATTGACAATGGAGAGATTGTGGTAACAAAACCAAAACAACCACACGTCCAAGACAATCCTCTCCCACAACATAAAGAGGAAAATGTCAATATGATCAGATCCACAATTGGAGAAGGATCCAAGTATCTCCGTTATGTGGGAGAATTAACTCCATCCAGTAACAGCACCCCAGACAGTTGGGAGGTCTCAAAAAGAAAGTTCCTGATAAAGAAAGAAATAAATTCTATCAAGGAATAAATTAAATAATTAGCAGAACTGGTCATCTACCAGCATCAGATCACCAGGCAAATGATTAAATAGGCCAATCAATTTGATGTCGATAGTCCTCCAAAACCGGAGATCAATCCCAGGAGAGATCATAACCAGTCTCATGAGCATGAGCCTTGGACCAAAAAAATGGTTAAAGATGAGAATGTCCACATTGATAGGAAATTCCTATTTCAAAGGAACTTCACCAACCTAAACCAGTCGATGGAAGAAATCCTCCAGATGTTAATCAACGAGGGAATGGTTGTATACTTGTTACCTCCATTGAACCCTCGGGCCAGAAAATTCAAACTTGATCAAATATGTCCCTACCATTCCAATTCACCCGGCCATAATATCGAGGATTAGTGGGAACTTCGTAACCTGATTCAAGACATGGTTAAAAATGATGACCTGATAAGAGGAAATCAAATTCTCAATCTCCCAGATAACGACACTCTCTAGATCCCCACTGTATGGAACTAGAACACAGTGGCTTTCATATCCTGCGATAGGGAGTCGACCTTCACACCCTTAGTCTTGCTAGGGAAAGGGGTCAAAGAGGCAAAAAATATTATGAAGGTGGCAGCACTCGAGCCTTTAATCTTGCCCTTCAGACCCCATTATCCAATTATCAATCTGAAGAGGGTCCCATAGAACTACGGGAACGATGAATGGTCCACCTCAAACAATATTGCCATTTTACCAAAGGATAATCTCTTATACATGCCTCAGCGGGTGATTAAACCAGTCATCAAAGCCAAAGCAAAGGTGGATGATGAGAAAATTGAAGAGTTCCTCAACAAAACGGGACACCATGAAATCAAAGTGGAGCAAAGCCTGAAAGATGCACCCAAGAAAATAACCATCCTATATTTGGTTCTATCCTCGGTGGAGCATCGTGACATTCTAGTGAAAGTACTGGAAGAAGGCCATCTGCCATATACCGTGGATGCTGAGAAATTCTATCACGTGGTAGAACACATTTTCAACAGCAATGTGATATCTTTCACTGACGATGGTATCCCCACAGAAGGGACTGGTCATCGTAAGTCCCTATATATAGATGTAATGTCATCAGGGTATGTGATCGGAGGTGTGCTCATAGATGGAGGATCATCCCTCAACATCTGTCCCTACGATACCTTGGAAAGAATGAAGATCAACCTGAACTAGATCAAAACCAGTCATGTGGTCATCCGGGCTTTCGATGGATCTCGCCGACAAGCCATGGGAGAGATAGAACTACCCTTGGAGATTGGCCCACATACTTTCTGCGTATCCTTTCAGGTGCTCAATATTGCCACTAGATATAACTTGTTGTGCGGCAGGCCCTGGATCCACATGGCAGGGGTAGTGCCATCCACCCTCCATCAACAGCTCAAATATATTATCAATGGTAACCTCATCACGGTCAATGCCGAACCAGAATACCCTGTCTGCATACAGGGAGATATGCCAGTGATTAGACAGGATTCAGGGATTAAACCTGCAAGCTTTCAACCCCTGGAGGTTAGTGATACGCAGTATCTACCTATCGGAACACTAGCTCTGAAGCCTAAGGTATCCACCGAAGTAATGACAGTGGGCCAGGAAATGGTATCTTTAGGTTTCCAACCTGGAGAAGGGTTAGGAAAGAATCAGCAAGGTATTGAGAGCCCGATTCAAATCCCGAGTCAGACTGGGAGAGCCGGATTGGGATTTTCATCCAGGGAAAATTACAGGAACCCTCCTAAGGCTCATGCTTCCACCATATTACTGCCAAACCTCACTAATGCCGGATGGGTAAATCCAATAAAGAAGATCCCTACTGTAGTATTAGCCATGTTGTTTCCTCCAATTATACATGTCAAGGAAAGAAAAGCCCCCAAGCATGAGGCAGATAGGGAAAAGGAAAAAGAAAAGATCCTGTACGAAGGACGAGACCCATTCGCTAACATGTGGGTCATCATAAACTACAAGGGTATGAAGTATAAGATCCCATATAGCGAAGATGAGGATCAGATTCAAATTCCTCTCATCAAGAAGGAAAAAAGGGCCAATTCAAAGAAAAACCCCGACCCTATTATAAAGGATGTCTCAGTCGTCATCCAAGATGAGACAGATAATCAAGAATCCCTTATCCTCCTGGTTCATGAGGATCTGACCTTGGATAACTGGAGTAGTGTCCCTTGCCTCGGTCAAAAAATGGTAAAGGGGTAGAGAGAGTCAATCTACCCTTTAATCATGCTTTCATTTACTACTTACTTTTAATTGCACAGCTATAAAAGTAACTTTGTCATGCTTTGAAGAATGCTATGTATATTTAAGTAGTTGTATATATTGATCACCTTCAAGATGGACTCATATATGAGAACTCCGATGTCCACGTTCAGACCCGTGACAATGGAAAATAATAGGATCGCTCTATCCTTAGTCACGTTGCTCAGGTGACTAGTCGGGATCATGTTGGCACAAATAAAGCTGAACCATGCCTTCCTATAGCGATTGAGTGCAGCATGCGGGAAACTGGTCCTCTCACCCGTGAAGTCATTTGTCTTCCATGTAGTCCCGGGCTTGCAAAGCCTCCTAATAATATCCTCGAGGTCATAGTTGCGGAGCCCCTGCTCCATATAGTCCCTACCCTCAAAATCGGGCGTCGCGAACAGTGCATTGATGGCTTGGCTTCCAAACGCCATTAACCACCCCCTAACTTGTACAACAGCAGGACCTTCGGGACTGGCATTTGCATAGAGCTCTCTGACCATAGAAATAATGGCCGACTCGGGAGGTTTTGTAAAGTGCACCCACTGGCGCCCCGCAATTATGGCCAACAACTCGCCATCCTTTATTTTGTCAGACCTCAACCCACGCTCATGAATCAAATTTCGGGTGGTAAAAGAGTTTTTAAATCGTTTCCATGCCTCTTCGTTCATGAATTTGTTGTTGTCCCAAGCCGCTGGTGCTGCCGATGATGAACCGTCGACGCTCAGGCGTTACCTTTTTGAAGCCATGTCAGAATTTGCAACAATTTATTTGAACACAAGCAGAACTTGATTCCAAACTCTGCCAAACTTAGGCTAGAATAATCCCCAATGCAACTTCAATGTCAAACAGCCCCAAACAGTTAAATTATCTCTCAGTCAATTTATCAAACACCTTGTGCGCGCTCTCAAAACCCAACTAGATAGCTCTTTGTTTGTGAATGCTTTAACCAGATTTTCGTCAGTGGAAATCACCCAAACAAACAATAATAGATGGACAATCCTAACAATTCGATCCAAATACGTTTCTAATGAATTAAATCCAAAATTACCTCGGGTGGGAAAACCCTAGGTGAGAACTCGTGCGGGTTCAAACTCTGACAAGCGAATTGATGGAGACTCTCGGTTTGTTAAGGTGGTTTGAGATGAGTAATCGATCACGGCTAGGATTTTATGGGAGGGGCAAGGGTTGTTTGGCTTACTGTTAAGGCCTGTCGAGAGGGAAAGTTTATGCTGCCAAACTATCGAGAGAAGAGGAGGGGAATGGCCTAACTGCTGGCTTTAGTTGCTCTTTTAAAAACCAAAACTCGCTACCGGCACTACGGCGCGGTCATTCCTTCGTTGCTTGGCGCCGCGGCGCGACTTAGCAAAATGTTGGACTTATTTGTGGCGCTACGGGGCGAGTCCCCCTTTGTTCCTGGGTGCTACGGCGTGAGATAGGAAATTTGAATTTTTAGCATGGTGCTGCGGCGCGAAGTTCAGTGTATATGCTGGCACTGCGGCGCCAGCCTTGTATCTGAGTTTTTCCTGCACAAAAACCATGTATTAGCCAACATATATCATGCTAAGTAAACAACATGCTAGATACTAATTTCTAACTAAGATATACACTAGTAACATACTAAATAACATGATTCTTGCATCCTATAATCACAAAAACATATGCACTGGCAGCGATGTTTACATACTAAAAAGAAAAAACAATATAAACTAGACATAAGTAAAGAAAAACAGAGAAAAGTGATACTGAGATGGGGTTGCCTCCCCACCAAGCGCTTGTTTTAAAGTCGTTGGCTTGACTATACTGATGCCGCTCAATCCGGCTCATAAGCAAAATTGACCATTTCATGCCGCCTATTTGTCAATTCCTTTAAATTTGTGGTGGACATGGATGATTGATCATCCTCGTTTTCTTCACCCATTGGCACGAAGAATCTTTCACCACTAGAATTATCCACTAATTCGCCTTTTTGGTCAAGTTGAAAGCGTTCTTTGTGCACTATTGGGCCCTCCAGGGTTTCCACAATCGTGTGCGTGGTTTCCGGTTGTTGATTAGTCTTGACAATACAACCACTCTTGACCCTCTCTTCTCCTACTTCAGACTCCACTAGTTGGACAATTTGCACCATGACATCTCCATCAATAACTTTGTGAGACTCATCGCCTTCTCCTTGCGTATCCTCCGCGCAATGCTCTATTGCTTTATCGTTGAGATCAATTATGACCGGTAGATTGCCTTGCGGTGGATTTATGATGGCATTGACGAGTTGTCCCAATTGATTTTCGAGGCTTTGCAATGCGGCATCTTGGCTTTCCATTCGAACCTCATTTCTCTCTATAAAGTTGGTGAGGAGCTCTTCAAGCCTTTTCTCTTCTTCTGTTGAGTCTACCGAAAAGCTCTCATTAGGTTGGAATGACACCTTATACTGCGGCGGAGACGGATATTCAAATTGATTGGGATAGGAGTAATTCGAATCATAATATTGCTCTTGACCGTAGTCCCAAGAGTTTGGATAACCCTAACAGTTTGGATTATAGGACATCGGTTCAATGTCAGCTCGTTCCTGACAGTAGGCAGTCTGAGTGGACTGACACTCAAGATTGTCAGAAAACCTCAAGACATTTGCAATTTGAACTCGCAATTGCTCGAGTTCTTCTTCCGAGCATGGTTGTGTCGTCCTCTCATAAGGCCAATGATAACATTGATCGTCCATAACCTGTAAACTTAAAAACAAAAAGGAAGATCAAACAAATAAAAGAAATATATACACGTTCAAATTAAGACTAAATTGATTTAAATCAATATTGGACAATATTAGAACAATAGTTTCCCAGCAACGGCGCCAAAAACTTGTTGGTCAAAAAATCGATCACTAAACACGCGCAAGTATACGCAGTCTAACAAGTAATATAGTGATAAGGAAAGTGTCGTACCCACGAGGAACTATCACTAATATTTACCAAATATCAACTTTGTATCGCTTAAGTCTTATTTGAACAGTAAACTAATAGGAATGTGGTTAAACTAAGTATAACTAATTATTAAAGCAAGTAAATGGATAACGAATGGTAATCGAAGGAATTACAAGCTAAGGTTATAACTTCACCCCACACAGGCATTCCGTCAAACACCTGGCATGTTATGCTTCATCAAACTTCCTACCCTTCTCTCTTTGGTCTTAATGGTCACGACAGTTTGTCGACCGAGAACACACAGGTGCTCATACACCTCTATCGGGGTATGCACAAACATATCCTCTCCAGATCCACCCGATAGGGAATAGAACAGAAAAGAACGTCCAAGCTAGGTGATAATCCTACACATGTCTATGCAAATTAACCTAACAGGGATTTAAGCATAAGTTCTCAATTAGGTCACACGTGGCACATAGATATATGTCTATTCTACGTACAACTTATGCAGTCGAAACCCATAATCACATGCCAATATATTTAGGTGTAAATCTATAATCCTTCTTTCAATATCATATAGATTATCAAAATCATCACTAATGTCTTAGCGAGAATCATTAAGCATGAATATATTAAACCAAACCATATGGCGCCAACCAAAGAGATAAGACAGTCAATTTAAATAACAAATGGTTCCATTATAACCTTAGAGCCAATACTTATTTCATAGCTATTGAACAAAATATAAGTAGCAATAAAGTCAGCATTTATGGATTACAAAATCAGAGGAAATAAATGGATAAGAATAAACTCTGTTGAGGCTCTTCAGTCTCCAAACATTTCGCTCCTTCAAGCTCTCCAATCCGTGTAGCTCACTGCTCTTGTTGCTCCAAGGAAATCCCAAAATTTTCCCTAATATACCTAATCTATATTTACAAACATTAACTAAGAAAATGAGAGAGAGATTACAAAAGAGGAGAGAGAACTATATTATCCTAAGCTAAGCTAACCGATTCTCCTTCCAGTCTCCCTCTAGTATATCCCCCCTCTCTATTTGTAGAGGCCCCCTTGATATATATATATATGTTTTCTTCTTTAGCTAGGTCAAAAGCAAGCCTTCTCTGTCTGGGCACCGGAGATCGCGCTGCGGCGCAGGTAATAGGGCTTATGGGTGGCGCTGCGGCGCCACGTTAGCACCAAAAGACCAAAGGTCGCGCTACAGCATGAGTCCATAAAGGAACTGTGGCGCTGCAGTGCCAGGATGACATCAGCAAGGACCAGGGGGCGGCGCCGCGGCGTGAGATTAAGACTAGGCATTGGCGCTGAGGCGCCAGTGTATGTAAATTGTCCATTTTGTCCCCTGAAAGCTAGAAAAGTCCTGTAAAGCCCTGCAATAGGTCGGTTAAGCATAATAATACTATAAACATATAAAACTATATAAAAACTATGAAGATCAGGCAACTATTTAAGCCATAAAGTATCCGATTCACGGGTATAAATCCCACTCATCATATGTCTAAGATGAAAGCCTATTGTTTCAGGACTCAAGCGTTGGATGTGTTTGTCTCTGCTGATGAGATGCCAACTTGTCAAAGTGACTACGACTTTGATGTAGAACTAAACTTCTACTTGATGGATATTGATCAAGAGGAGGAAGATGACTATGAGGTGCCCGAGGAGATCAAAGAATGGGTCGAAGACAAACCCAAACCAAACCTCGACCAAACCACCACTATTAATATAGGAACCTCCAAAAACATCAAAGAAATCCAAATAGGTTTAGACCTCACACCAGACCAAAAAAATGACCTGATCGAACTCCTAACACAGTTCTAGGATGTATTTGCATGGTTACATAAAGACATGATTGGCCACTCTACTGACATAGTCATCCATCGAATGCCCATCAAAGACGGGTTCAAGCCAATCAAACAAAAGCTTAGTTGAATAAAACCTGAATGGAGTCTGTAAGTCAAAGAAGAAGTTGCTAAATAATTCAAATCCGGGATTATCATTGTATCAACCTACCCAGAGTGGCTTTCAAACATCGTTCATGTGCCTAAGCCCGGAGGGAGGGTACGAGTATGTATGGATTAACGGGACTTGAACAAGGCATGCCTTAAAGACAATTTCTCGGTACCTTTCATCCACATCTTGATCGACAATACTGTGCAGTATGGCATAAATAGCTTTTATCACTCCTTGAAGAACCTTCTGCTACAGACGACTATCCTTCAGTCTCATCAATGCCGGAGCCATGTATCAACGAGGTTTATGTGGATGACATCATTATTAAATCTCGGAGGGAGGATGATCACATCGACCATCTCAAGAAGCTATTCAACAGGTTGCACAAGTACAACCTCAAGTTGAATCCCACAAAATGTGTTTTTGGCGTCAAAGAAGACAAGCTGCTAGGATTCCTGGTGAGTAATTGAGGCATCGAACTAGAACCTGCCAAGATCAAAGCCATCATTGAGATGCCAGTACCTCGAATAGAGAAGGAGATACGTGGGTTTCTGGGAAGGATCAACTTCATAAGCCGATTCATTTCCCTGCTCACAGCAACCTGTGAGCCCATATTCAAGTTACTAAGGAAGAATTCCTCCACCAAATGGAATGAGGATTGTCAACAAGCCTTCCTTGCCATCAAGAAGTAGCAAATCGAAGCACCAGTATTGGTACCTCCGAGGAATGGAGTTCCTTTGTTCATGTACCTGTCCGTCAATGCCAATGCAATAGGTTGCATTCTAGGATAGAAAGATGATAGTTGCAAAGAAAGAGCCATCTACTACATCAGCAAAAGATTCAGCAGCGATGAACAGAAATACACCCTGATCGAGAAAACATGTTGTGCATTAGCATGGGCCGCCATGAGGTTACAGAATTACCTCCATGAGAACACGACCTACCTCATATCCCACATGGATCCACTCAAATATGTATTCAACAAACTAATGTTGAACTGTCGACTGTCTAAATAGCAGTTGATCCTACAACAGTTCGACATTGTCTACGTAACTCAGAAGTCAATCAATGGTCAAGGTATTGCATAGCTGAAGCACCTTCAGGAGGGTTTGAGCCCCTAGAGACTTATTTCCCAGATGATGGAATCATGACAATTCAACAACTCTAGCAAGAGAATATAGTCTAACCATGGAAAATGTATTTCGGCATAGCAGTAAACATGGAAGGTGCCGAAGCGGGGTCAATCCTTATCTCTGGTATAGGAGAACAATATCCTGTGGCTACCAAACTTTAATTTGGCAACACCAACAACACAGCCGAGTATAAAGGCTGTATAATGGGGTTGAAACTAGCCCAATCCATGGGTATCAAAAACCTACTGGTCTTTTGAGACTTTGAGTTGGTCATCAGATAAACCACCGGGGCATATCACACCAAAGAGCTGCATTTGCTACCCTACCATCGGCAAGTCGTCAGAATATCTATAGAGTTTGAGGACATAACCTTCATCCATATTCCTCGAGGTAGGAATGACATTGCTGATGCATTGGCAATGTTGGATTCATTAATCTGCATATCCGATAGGAGTGGGATTCCATGCATCAAATTCACAATTCAGAAAGCCCCGACATACGGGAATTACATTGGAGACCTATAAGATGAAATACCTCCTGTCAAGCAGCCTTGGTATCAAGATATCAAGGAATATCTACGAGATGGATCTACACCCGCTAGGGCAAGCCAATCCGCGCAAAAGCGGATTCACAAGATGGCTATAAAAGTTCTATCTAAGCGGAGATGCCCTCTATAAAAGAGATGCTGGAATAGGCTTGTTAAGAAGCCTTGATAAAGATCAAGCCTAGAGATTGATGGATGAAGTCCACAGTGGAGTCTGTGGTCCACACATGAGCGGTCATCTGCTGGCCAAGAATATATTAAGAACCAGGCATTATTGGATCTCTCTCAAAGCTAAATGCAACGATTACGTAAGGAGATGCTTTCAATGACAAGTCCATGGAAATGCCATACACGCTCCTCTGAATGAGCTACACAATATGAGTTCGCCATGGCCTTTCTCCATGTGGGGAATGGACGTGATTGATAGTAGTGTGCATACAAGCCAATCATGTATGATGATAAAGCACGTACTTTGTAAACAATCTTATTTATTTATTAATAAAATATTCATTTATTAAAGGCATTTAATTATCTACATGTTGCTGTTTTTATAATATGTAAATAACCCATAGTTTTAAGCAATGCTTTTAGAATCATGATGATGATCATGCTAATGAGATCTAAATTCTTAGAAAGTTTTAAAACTAAAATAGTTCCCAATCGTGGGATTACTAAAAAGGGGATTAGTAAATCCGGATAGATTGGTACATATGTTGCTTGCTCATTGGATGAGGATGATTGATCTCATGATCATTTGTGTGGAGACACTAAAGTAAGTATGTAGGTGCTTATTGGAGAATAAGTTCACTGAACGTGATTCGCTATGGAATACCTAATGGAGATTTACTCGCCTGTCAATAGGAATTCCTAATGTGATAGTAGTACAAGTAATCCTTGGACTTGAGATCATCATAGTATCTTGTATGTAACAAATTATACTTTGACTTATTCCTTAAGACCTTTTAAGGCATATATAGGGTATGCTTGGGTATAATGAGTTACATATGGAGATAATGAATGATCAATAAAGAATCTACCACCTCTAGTAAAGGAGGAGATATGTCCTATGTGATTCGTTAAATGACAACCCAAGAATCCTTGGCCAAGGTAAAATGAAATTAGAAAGGAGTTTCTAATTTACATTATTTGGAGTTGTGCATTTTCTAATCGAAATACATATAATTAAATAAAATAAGATTTGACAGTAAATTCATGTCTTATATTTAATTGGGACATTGTATGGTGGAAGGATTGAATTGTACGGTAACTATTTACTCACAGGTTCTTTTTGATTAATGTTGAAATCTATATTATCTGGAAAGTCGTTGATCGCTAAGGAGGCTTATCCCTATTGTAGAATAAATATTATTTATTTAAATAAATTATTAGTTTAATTTATTTATTTAAATAAGATTAAAATTGTTTTAATTGATTTATTCACAACCGGTTTAATATGGAGAACCTAAGGGGTCACACCATAAAAGGAAGAATAATTATTTAAGAAGGTAATGGCATAATCGTAATAATGCATTAAGTATAATTAATTTAATCTATGGTGATAGAATAAATTAAATAGCTTAATGTTTATTATTTAATATTTTGGAAATATTAAATATAAATTAATAAGAGGAGTCTTATTAATATTATTACAATTATTATTATTTTAATTTCTAAAGGAGTTTAGTAATTAATTTAATATTTAGTACTCTCATTTATTCCTAATAAGATTAGGAGACAAATTAATTAAATGAATTTAATTAATTATTCCCATGTGGTGGGAAGCCTAAATTAATTAAAGGAGTTTAATTAATTAAAAGAAATCCCATGTCTAATAGGATTAGAAGGGTTGCCCAATGTCTATATAAGAGAAGTCTTATAATAGATATTAGATTGATGCAATTTCAATTATTGGAGAGTACTCCTTTTCTATAGAGGATAGAAAACTAAGCCAACCACCCTCCTTCTTGATAATTCATCTTCCTTGGTGGATCACCTCTAGAGGCCAAACACTTGGGTGGCTAACGTTGATCAAAGGAAGGAATCTAATCCGGAAATTCAAGGAGATCACGAAGAACAAGGAGTTGAACTAGTACCTGTGGAAGCTTCGTTCTACAAGGGTATGATTCCATAACTTCTTATTTATCGTTTTAAATTAATAATTTGCATAAAGGATGATCCGGGTAATGGTTTTGTAGAAATTTTTTTAAACTCTGATATACCATGCTTCCGCTAATTTTTGCAATTTGATTGCGTCACGATTTCGTACAAACCCAACAGTGGTATTAGAGCCAAACTTTTATGCAATTATTAATTTATTTTTGATTTCATATACATATGGGTATATATTTAAAATAATTTATTGGGCATAATTTTATTGTATAAAATTATTTTTTTTAAGAAAAAAAAATTACGTTTTTTTTTTGGGACGAATCACAATTTTTTTTTTGGGTGCTAATCTTGAATTTTGCAAAGTAAATGTGTTGTCTCTTTCTTACTCCAAAAAGAATGTGACCCATCAGGAAAGGACTCTTTTAATAAACCTGCAGGACTCTTTTAATAAAAGAAGGTGACTTCTTTTTAAAAAAAAATAAATATGATATATTTATATATTATATTCTAAATAATTTTATAATTAAAATAAAAAGTTTATTTTAATCTTGAAATTGGATTTCATGCAATTTAAAATTGCCCATTAAATGATACTCATATATATATGGAATGTTTTAATTCATGAGATGAATATTTATTTATTGATATATATGGTGATATGTATGATAATAAATGGGGATTGATTATGGACTATTTGACCAATGTGATTGGATTTTATTTTAGTTGAATGCTTGAATGAATGGATTTTATTAAATGGGGTCTGTGTACCTCGTCTTCTCTAAAAAAAAATTTTCGTGATGTAAAATTCTATCTCCCTCCTATGTACTTCCCCTTGACTGCTGATCAAGGTTTCTATTTAAATTAAATAGTTTAATGTAATAGAAATAGTTAGAATTATCTTGAAAAAATTGGAGACCAAGGAGCAAGGAGCGCGTGAAGACCCGTTTGTATGGAGCCCGGGTTTAAATGTAATAGTTATATTTAAATTTAAATTCTTGCACTCCTAGGTTTGACCTTTTGGTTCACTTGGTGGCTCTAGTGAACCAAACTAGAATAAAAGTCCATAATCAATCTGGGTAGAATATAGTATTCTATATTGCATGCTAAATATTATATATATTATATTTTATGCAAACATGCTTCGCACGTTTAATAAAATGACGCGTATTTTATATATATATGTGCATGCACGCTAAACAATTTTTTCCCTTTATATATATATATGTGCATGTTTAATAAAATGACGCGTATTGGGAAGGCCCTTTCATTATCAAAGAGGTGTTGACAGGAGGAGCTATCAGATTACAAGAAGTAGACGGGAACGAATTTCCCCAACTCATCAACTCAAACACCATAAAAAGGTACTATATCTGAAGCACATGTATAGTCGCATCTGGGTCCTATAAATCAAATCATGTTCGATTTTTCCACAAAAAACCGGAACTACGAATGACCTGATCTCCCTCAACCCGGGAGTGCGTAGGCAGCCATTTACGGCATGGTTTGACCTTCAAGAAATAACAAAAAACCAATAAAAACCAGTCTCAAGACACCAAAACCCTATAAAACCTAAGAACTATCAAGCTGCCTTGATCAGAAAGCCCATCTCAGATACTCTCTGACAACTCAACTGTCAGTCCATTAAGGAGAAGCTCAGGATACATCAATAATAGCGAGTCATGAAAGAAGTGGTAATCACTCAACAATGACCATACATCTCCAAACAGGGAAGTGAATCAAAAATATATTTCTCTGATATATAAAACTATTTGATATATACATAATGCCCTATACGTGACAAAAATGGCTGATCTAGTCTGTGAAGGAAAAATAAAGCTAGTCTACAAACCAGAGGATAAGCGGGCCAGCAATGCCACCATGGCATCTCTCTCTGAAGATGGAGGAGCAGCTGCTAATGCCATACACTCAGCCTCCATACGGCTCAAAACCTCCATAGTCATCTGCAATATGGCACTGTGGTCGTCAATATATGCACTCATCTTGGTAACCAGGCCGTGGGTATAAGATCGAAGAGTAGTACTATCAGCAATGTGCAAGTCAGGGGAAGCTATAGCCTCATCCCTCTCCGCAAAAGATACATTTTTAGCAATCAAAGTATCCTTGATCTCAGCAAAGGCTGCATCTCTGGCTGAGCGGATCTCATCCCTCTCCACAACAGCTGCATCTTTGGCAGATCGGAGCTCCTTTCTATCTATCAAGCCAGCATCCTGAGTGACTCAAAGCCCATCTCTCTCAGCTAAAGCTATATCTCTGCCAGACAAGGCGGTCAACATTTGTGCTCTAGCCGAATCTCTCTCAAATGTCATCCTAAATAGCGAGTCCGCCAAAGCTGGATCTGTGCCTGTACGAATAGTCGGTGGGTTGCTAACCAAAGCAGCTGTCAAACCCATGAATAACTCATCCTTGGTAGGAGACTCAGGATTCTCTATACGCTCCTCATCATCTGAATCTACAATAGGAGCTAAAGGAACAGTTCAGCTGCTGCCATATCCTCCTCCAACCATGTCGAGTACTCTTAAGAATGGTCCGGATGGCTACTGGATAACTCAGCCCTCCCTCTGTGAGTCCAATACTTATATACTCGAACCAAGTTGGCAGATGTCATAAACGAAGCCGACACCCTCTGATCTGTCCAATATTGGACATCAGCCATATGTACAGCAATACCAAACTACCTCTTAAGAACCCCTCCGGGTGGGTAATACAATGAGTGGCTGACCACAACTTCTCAGCCAATATCATCGGGATGATGGTACTACCCTGTCTAAGGGCCCGGACCACTACTACTAATCCCACATCTAAGTGATCCAAGCGAAGCGGCATGTGGACGTATGCCATGATGCACATCAGCAGAATATCAACCTTGGCCAAATGTCATGCCTCTGCTGAATTAATAAAATCCCCAACATGTCGATCGTAGCTATCAAGCTCCCCAAAATGATCGATCAAGAAGTCAATAGAGATCACACACCCATATACAATCTCGTCGGCGACTACCCTCTGACGAAGACAAAACATTAGCAGGAATGGTCTCCGCATATCGCTAATAGTAGTCCGGGCACATGGCAAGTCCAAAGCCAGACCGATAAGCTGCTCATACTCATCTAGATTTGGCGTCAGCTCATGTTACCCAATGCGAAACACCTACCTCTTGGGTATCCAGCAGGATAGTATGCCATCCACAAACCCATATGGCACCTGAAAATCTGCAAGGTTCAGCGAATGCCCCAACATCTGGTAAACTGTCCCTCTTGCTGAGAAGGGCAGGCTCTTGTACCACGACCTCAATGATGAAGTCAGCACAGACTATGGTAAGTGCTCGATATGGCTAACCACAAAAAACGTCATCTGTATCACCGTATCATCAGGCCACCTAGGGTCAAATCTAAACTCATCTGTCCAAATGCATACATATGATATAATACATGCATGATGACAAATATAAAATATGATGCGATAGATAGGAAATATCATGAGCATATACACCAAGTTATCTACTTCAGGCATCATCCCTGTCTAATAATACAAAGAGAAATGAAAAGTACAGGGAAATGGGGAACCACAACCCAACTGCTAACAGTGGACTATCAAAATGGGGCACAGCCGCCCAAAAGCCAAAAAAGTGGCCGACCAAAAGATATAGCTACAATAGCTACGCTCAGGTGGTTAACCTGCTCCATGTCCTCCGTGGACACAAAACCAATGTCATCAGG
This sequence comes from Panax stipuleanatus, assembly GCA_020205555.1. Lineage (NCBI taxonomy): Eukaryota > Viridiplantae > Streptophyta > Magnoliopsida > Apiales > Araliaceae > Panax > Panax stipuleanatus. The sequence goes on along the minus strand of CM035115.1, from coordinate 52,288,612 downwards.
CATATATGGGCGGTATAAGGGAGGATCTGCCCCTATAAAACTGCTAGAAAATGGACTTGAAGAGGGGCCCGCTCCTGAGCTGGAAGGGTACAGACAGAACCGGGAAGCTAGAATGACTGAAATTTATTTAGATCTAGCATTTTGCTAGTTTTAGTTATAAAAGCTACCTCGCAGCCCTTAAATCGCTATCTAGTGGGAGAGAGATGCTTCGGCCATGTGCGAGCCAAGATTTACTGATGAATCCTTGGTTCTGGCAATATTTGGATATATATCTTTTTCTGTACAAATTTGAACTGTGCAGGTTTATTGGCCTCCCTATGTGAGCCTAGGAATCATGGGATTCATGATCAAACTGATCAGAATTTGATTCCCACGATGGACAAACTCCACTTTACAAATGTGCCCTGCCAATTTTTCTGTAAATATATACATACAAAAGACCTTAAAATGGTTATCCAGATTTAAGGTCTCAATATAGTGGAAATATGGTTTGTCGTGTTAGAGTCCCTCCGATGGCTATCATGCCCATGAGGAGACCGACACTTGTATATATGTTGTGGTTGAGGATGCTTCGCAGCCCGACATTCACCATTCAAATAGAGCCATAAGGCTGAAAGATAAAAGTGAAGTATCGATATGCTTCAATTCCTATGTTAGAGTAAGGGTTTGAAAACCTTCTGTCAAAATATCATTTCAATAATCTTTTCGAAAAAAAAACTTTTACAAATCAAATCAAAACACTTTTGCAAATCAAATTAAAGACTTTTTGCAAATCAAATCAAACCATTCGTATATAGGTTCAACGATGCATAAACATACTTCCAATCAAAGCATAGGCCCAATTTCTTACAACATTCACACACACATTGAAGATTTAAAAGGGAAATATTGAAAAGATGCAGTACTATGTTTACACGATAGTTGTGGGGTGCCTAACACCTTCCCCACACTTAACCAAGCCCCTGAACTCAAAACTTCAGTTTCAAAGATCAAGTTTCGACAGTGTCCAGCAATTGGGCCTCTTTCAAACAAAACTCGATTGAGTTGATACAACCATTTCAAATCTACCAACTGGCGACTCATTATAACGTTCAAATCGTCGACATGATACATGTTGGCCTTTTCCTAAAAAACCCTTCAAAACCTTTTGCACAAATAAAAAGAGCAAGGGTAGAGATAACTTAGGAAGAGAGAAAGATCCGGGTTGTGACCCGACCCGCGAATTTTTTTCCCGACGTCGACAGGTGGCGACTCCGCTGGGGACAGTAGAGGGCTTAGGCCACGTTCAAATCTTTTCAAACATTTCCCATTCATATCTGCGTATGTGTGAATGCTGTGTCTTTACATTGAATGAATGCGTGAATGTTGCGTCTTTTTATTGAATGAATGTAAATGAATGCTTTCCAGCTTTTTTAGTGCTTCGCACCCATGTCATCATATGCATAACGATGAGATACGATGTATGTGAATGTATGTTGTGTGATTCCTCCTTCGGGAGGCAAAACCAGTCTATGATAAGTAATGTCTCTGGGGATGGCTAAGTCTTTGGGGCTCATGAAAATGCACCACCTAGATTCGCTCCAATTGAAAGATCGGATTAATTTCCCCTCTAGTAGATTGCGATGATCTGGGGACCTTAATGCCGAAAAATCGCGAGAGTAGCCTAAGATAGGTCAGCCTCTGATTAACCAAATCTGATGGGAAGCTTCTTCATGCCTTCCTCTTTTAAATTCAATGTCAAGTTATTTCAATTCCAATGTAAAGGAGCACAATGTAAATAATAAAAATTTACATTTCCTGTTATATACATCTTGTCAACCTGTCATCAAAATAAATAACCTCTATTTTGCAGGATAAGATTAAAAAATCAAAAAAACACATCATGGCATGCATCCTATCCCTACCTTTCTCAGGAAACTGGCACGCCTACGTTTTATTATAGGTAAAAAATTGGTCCTGTCACTAGATCTAAGTCTAAGAAAGCACTAAGTCCATCCACGAACATGACTTCCAGTGCTCAGCCATAATCCACCCCTGTCTCTAGGGAAGAGTTTGAAGGATTGAAGAATCAGATAGCCGAATTGGCCAGCTTCCTGAGAGGGCAAAGTAAAGCTCTCAAAGGGGAGAAATCCCAAGTTCACATAGAACCAAGAACACCTGGTGGTAGTGGTGGCAGTCAAGAGACCGAAAAAGCCAAGACTTAGATTCTTGGACCACAAAACAAAGACACAACCAACAAAACCCTTGAAATCACCATCCTTAGCAAAGAACAGGAAGGTGGTGATAATCTAAAGAAAGTATAGCAGATGGAAGAAACCATCCGGTCCATCAAAGGGACTGGGGCATTTGGCAGTGTCAATTATTCAGACCTCTGTATCTTCCCTGGGGCTCGTTATCCCAAAAAATTTAGAACTCCTGATTTTGAAAAATACGATGGATTGGGAGACCCCTATACCCACTTGAAGGTATTCATTGGAGAACTCGGATCCTATGCAGAGGATGAGAAACTTTGAATGCAGTTATTCCAGAATAGTCTGACCGGAGAAGCCAGAGCCTGGTAAGCCAGTTTAGACAACTCCAAAATTTACAGCTGGGAAGAGTTGGCCCATGCCTTCCTCAGTCAATACAATTTCCAATCTCAGCTAGCTCCGAACAGATACCAGATAACCAAAATCAAGAAACAGAGTACTGAGTCATTCAGAGAATATACTCAACGATGGAGACGGGTTGCAACACAAGTCACCACAGCTATGATTAAGTCTGAGATAGTCATGACCTTCATCGATATTCAAGAAGCTCCATATTACGAGAGGGTCCTAGAAGGCATAGGAAAACCATTCTCTGAAATGATCAAGCATGGTGAAATGGTCAAAATTGGATTGAAGTCTTGGAAGATAAAGGGACTGACTGCCTTGGAAGTCGTGGTCAAAACTAGCTAGTCCAAGAATTATGGGAGTAATCCCCGGAGAAAACATAAGAAAAAAGATGAAAAGTGTCCTTAGTATTACAAGGACAGAATCCAAAGGGCGAGTCAAACAATATGCCCATTCAAAGGAGGAGTTATACCCCTTTTCAAGCTCCTGCAGTGCCTTCCAACCCTCCATTTCAGAAAAATCTTGAGGCCAACTGTCAGAGAACATTCACCCCATTAAGGGATTAACTCGAGAATGTGCTGAAACTATTAACCACACAAAAGAAGATTGTGCAACTCCTTCCACCAACCAATACTGGTGGACAGAATTTTGACCCAAGCAAGAAGTGTGCCTACCATTCTGGATCACCGGGCCATGACACACATGACTATTGGTCTGTCAAGCACAAAATTCAGGACTTGACTGATAACGGAGAGATTGTGGTGACAAAGCCCTAGCAACCACACGTTCAAGATAATCCCTTACCTCATCACAAAGAGAAGAATGTCAACATGATCAGCACTAAAAATGGAGAAGGATCCAAATACCTCCGTTATATGGGAGAGTCAACTCCATCAAGCACCAACAACCCCGACAGTTGGGAAGTCTCAGAAAGGAGATTCCTGATCGAGCAGGAGATTAAGTCTATCAAGGAACAAATTAAACAATTAGCAGAACTGATCGTATACCAACATCAAATTACCAGGCAGCTAATAAACCAGAACAACCAGTCTGATCTAAGTCCTCCCACATCGGAGATCATCCCATGAGGGATCGTTACCGTTCTCATGAGCATGAATCTCGAAGCGACAAGATGACCAAAAATTAGAATGTCCAAGATGGTATGAAATTTGGCTTTCAAAGGAATTTCACCAACCTGAACCAGCCAATGAAGGAAATCCTCTATATGTTAATCAACGAGGGAATGGTTACAGATTTATTACCTCCCTTAAACCCTTGATCCAAGAAATTCAAGTTTGACCAAACTTTTTAGTACGACTCCAATGCACCCGGCCATGATACTGAGGATTGCTGGGCACTTCGTAACCTGATTCAAAATATGATTGAAAGCGGTGAATTGATAAAAGGGAATCGGGATTATTACCTCGCAGATGAAGACACTCTCTTTATTTCCACAGCGTGGAATCAGGATACAGTGGCTGTAGTGCCTTGTGACAGCGAACCAACCCTCACACCCTTAGTACTGCTAGGAAAAGGGGTTCAAGAAACATAAAATCCTGTGAAGGTGGCCGCACCCGAGCCTTTAATTTTTCCCTTCAGACCACAGTATCCAATTATCAGTCTGAAGAGGGTCCCATGGAACTACGAGAACGACGAAGGTTCAACTTCCAATAACATTTCCATAGTACCAAAGAAAAATCCCTTGTACTTGCCTTAGCGAGTGATCAAACTAGTCATCAAAGCCAAGGAAAAGGTGGATGAAGAGAAAATTGAAAAGTTCCTCAGTAAAATGGGACACCATGAAATCAAAGTGGTGCAAAGCGTGAAGATGCACCAAAGAAAATATCCATCCTAGATCTGGTTTTATCCTCGGTGGAGCATCGAGACATTCCAGTGAAAGTACTGGAAGAAGCCCATCTGCCATATATCGTGGATGCTGAGAAATTTTGTCACGTGGTAGAACACATTTTCAACAGCAATGTGATATCTTTCACTGACGATGATATCCCCGTAGAAGGGACGGGTCATCGTAAGTCCCTACATATAGTTGTAATGTCATCCGGGTATGTGATCAGAGGTGTGCTCATAGATGGAGGATCATCCCTCAACATCTGTCCCTACGATACCTTGGAAAGAATGAAGATTACCCGAACCGAATCAGAACCAGTCATGTGGTCATCCGTGCTTTTAATGGATCTCGCCGACAAGCTATGGGAGAAATAAAGTTTCCACTAGAGATTGGTCCGCACACTTTCTATGTGTCCTTTCAGGTCCTCAACATCGCCATTGGATACAACTTATTGTTGGGTAGACCATGGATCTATATGGTAGGGGTAGTGCCATCCACCCTCTATCAACAACTCAAATACATTATCAATGGAAACCTCATCACAGTCAACTCCGAATCGGTATACCCTGTCTGCATACAAGGAGACATGCCGGTGATTAGTTTGGATGCAGGGATTGAACCTGCAAGTTTTCAAGCCCTCGAGGTGAATGATACTCAGTATCTACCTATCGGAGCACTAGCCCTAAAGCCAAAGGTCTCCCCTGAAGTGATGACAGTAGGACAAGAGATGGTATCTTTGGATTTCCAACTTGGAGAGGGGTTAGGAAAGAACCAACAAGGTATTAGAAGTCTAGTCCAAATCTTGAGCTAGACGGGGAGATCCAGATTGGGTTATTCATCTGGATCAGGCCGTCAGAACCCACATAAGCACCCTAAGGCTCATGCGTCCACCATACTGCTACTGAACCTCACTGATGCAGACTTCGTAAAACCAATTAGGAAAATCCCCACTGTTGTATCAGCCATGCTGTTTCCTCCAATCATACCATCCAGGGAAAGGAAATCCCCAAAGTTTGAAGGTGATAACAAAAAGAGAAAAGAAAAGATCATGTACGAAGGACGACACCCATTTGCTAACATGCGGGTTATCATAAACTACGAGGGTATGAATGATGAAATCCTGGACAGTGACGATGAGGATCAGATTCAAATTCCTCACATCAAAAAAGGAAAGGGATCAGTTCAAAGAAAAACCCCGACCCTATTGTAAAGGGTGTCTCGGTCATTATCCGAGATGAGGCAGACGAGCACAATTACTCGATCCTCCCTGCTTATGAGGATCTAACCCTGGATAACTAGAGCAGCGTCCCATGCCTCAGTCAAAAGGGTAAAGGGGCAGAGATTCCATCTGCCCTGTAACATGCTTTCATTTACTGCTTACTTTTGGTTGCACAGCTATAGCAGTAACTTTTGTCATACTTTGCCAAATGATTTGTATATTTAAGTAGTTGCATATATTAAAGGGAAAGGATTTTTATTTTCAGGACTCCAGGGTTGGATTTGTATGTCAATGCTGATGAGATGCCAACCTGTCATAGGGACTACAACTTTGATGTAGAACTGAACTTCGACTTGATAGATATTGATCAAGAAGAGGAAGATGACTATGAGGTGCCCTAGGAGATCAAAGAATGGGTCGAAGACAAACCCAAACTAAACATCGACCAAACCACCACTATAAACATAGGAACCTCTGAAAACATCAAAGAAAATAGGCATAGACCTCACACCAGACCAAAAAACTGACCTGATCGCACTCCTAATACAGTTCCAGGATGTGTTTGCATAGTCACATGAAGACATGATTGGCCTATCCACTGATATTGTCATCCATCGAATGCCCAACAAAGATGGATTCAAGCCAGTCAAACAAAAGCTCAGGCGATTGAAACCTGAATGGAGTCTGAAAGTCAAAAGAAGAGGTCGTTAAACAATTCAAAGCCGGTATCATCATGGTATCAACATACCCAGAGTGGATGTCAAACATAGTTCCCATGCCAAAGCCCGAAGGGAAAGTGCTAGTATGCATGGATTACTGGGACTTAAACAAAGCCTGCCTCAAGGATAATTTCCCTGTGCCTTTTATCCACATCCTGATCGACAATACGGCGCAGTATGGCCTATATTCCTTCGTGGATTGCATTGCTGGTTACCATCAAATTATGGTCGCTAAAGCAGACAGGAAGAAAATAGCTTTCATCACTCCCTGGGGAACCTTCTACTACAGGCGTCTATCCTTCGGCCTCATCAATGCCAGAGCCACATATCAGCGAGCCATGATGGCTATATTTCTTGACATGATGCACAAGGAGATAGAGGTCTATGTGGATGGCATCATCATCAAATCCCGAAAGGAGGATGATCATCTTGACAATCTCAGGAAGCTGTTCAACAGGTTGCATAAGTAAAACCTCAAGCTGAATTCAGCCAAATGTGCTTTTGGCGTCAAATCAGGCAAGTTGTTGGGATTTTTGGTGAGTAATCGAGCTAGACCCTACCAGGATCAAAGCCATCACTGACATGCCAGTACCTCGAAAAGATAAGAAGATATGCGGGTTCCTGGTAAGGATCAATTTCTTAAGCAGATTTATTTCCCAGCTCACAACAACCTGTGAACCCATCTTCAAACTACTAAGGAAAAATTCCTCCACTCAAATGGAATGAGGATTGTCAACAAGCCTTCTTTGACATCAAAAGGCAGCTGGTCGACGCACCTGTATTGGTACCCCCGAGGGATGGAGTTCCCCTATTTATGTACTTGTCCGTCAATGCTAATGCAATGGGCTGTATATTGGGACAGAAAGATTATAGTAGCAAGGAAAGAGCCATCTACTACATCAGCAAAAGATTCAGTAGTGGTGAACAGAAATACACCCTGATCGAGAAAACATGTTATGCGTTAGCATAGGCTGCAATGAGGTTACAACCTTACTTCCATGGGCACACTGTAATACCCGAGAATTTCCATATATTATTAAATAATTATATTAATGAAAATGAGAATTTATTTGAATATAAATGATTTTGTGTTATGAGATGAATTAATTCAATTATATATAATTGAATAATTATAATAATTGAGAAATTGGTGGAGTTTGTGATAAACTCGTTGATTGCCTTGTGTGGCACAGTGACGTAATATAAGAATGATTATATTAATTTAAGCGAACAATTAATCTATATTAATTGTTAATCGAAGAATATTAATTAACTGTTATAAAATACTAATGAGGATTGATTAATAATATGTGATTATTATTATTGCAAGAAACATAATAATAATGAGCAACGTGTTTATAAATATAATAAGATTTATATCAAAGTGATAATTAATCATATAAGGGTTAATTAAATTGTGATGGAGGTTAACAATTATATTGATTGATGTAGGATATGTGTATATTATTAATTAATATTCAATTTATAAGAAGAGAAATTATATGTGCAAGCATGCGAATTAAATGTGTAGCATATATTAGCTGACTATGTATTATGTGAAGTGTAATATGACACTATTATATGATAAGGCTTATTAAACCATGTGAGCTACTTGATTAATAACTTGTGTGACAATAAATATGTGGGTATACATTGTATAATATATCATGAACATATTGTAAATAATTAGTTTTAATAAAGGAGACAGTGTAATGTGTTAACATCTGATTAGATTATATCCGGTATTAACAAAATGTACATGGATTATACGTGTCAATTTACACTTACTACAGTATATGAATTATTGTGACATTTCAATTAAAGACCTAAGTGTCTAAATATGTGTGTGTGTGTGTATAACCTAAGTATTAACACTAGTTTGTTTACAAATTGGAAATGCTGAGATTTTTATGCCTTGTCCCATATTAATAAGACACAAACCTTGTACACGTAAAACACTCATGAAGCTAGCCTACTCCTACCTTCTCAAACTCAGCATTCTAGCAAATCATGATACGGGGAGTGGGCACAACAGTGTTCTTCAACCACTCTACCAACTCTTCCTTAGCTGATATACAAAGCTTCAATCTAGTGGTTCAATTTAATGGACAATTGCATTGTCTGTGTAAGGATTTTTCTATAAATAGCAGCCATGTTTCTTCGTTTTCAATTTGCTGAGAGTTTGCATAAGTGGTGAGTGAAAGCAATATACATATATCAGTAGGAGAAGTTGGATTAGCAGCAAACTATATTGGAATCCTAGCAGAGGTATAATCCCTCACCCTTTGTTCTTCATTTTCGTTTTCTGTTTCCGAAGTTTCCTTCAAATTTTTGATTATGCCAAATTGGTTCATGATTGGTTTGTAGAACCCTTATATTGTTGTTATATGAACATACATACGTGATGGAACCACTATATAGCTTTTTTGACTTTCATTTCCATTGTTGCTCTGTAATTTCTATAAAGCATCGAATTCGTGAAATAAGTTGGAGTTCATCAAATTGGGAATCGTTTGGGCGATTGACTGTTATATAACAATATATATGTGTTAGTAAGGTAAAAAGGTTAGTCTAATAGCATATGGGTATGTCGAGATCGATAAAATGGGAGGTTTTGGGTCGGTTTCGCTGCAGTCTAAACTGCAGGAACTGTCCCAACGCCGCAGCGCCGCAGCCAGCGCCGCAGCCCGCACCGCAGCCAGCGCCGCAGCCCGCGCCGCAGCGCCGAAGCCCGCGCCGCAGCCCCACCCACGCCGTAGCCCCGCGCCACAGCGCCAGAGTATGTTGCTGTTGCCGCGCCGCAGCGCCGGCCTCTGTGTGCAGTTTTCTGCATTCTGCAACAAAACTGTTATGTACTAATTGGTTGATTTTTGTTTAAACAAGCATGGAAGCATGATTAATACATATATATAAACCTAATGAGGCAATGTAAGCATGTTTTAGTATATTAGCATGCATGGTTAACCAAACGACATATAGTTTGAAAACAAACTTAAAGTTTTATAAACGAACGTTAACATTATAAAGCATGTTTACATACTGACCTTGCAAGCACGTTAGTACCACCTAGAGACACATGAAGTGCATGTTAGCTTATCTATATTGGTTCCGTAATAAAATATGAACATGTGAACCTAACTAGTGCTCATTCCTAACAAAAATATAAGTTTGAAGGTGGATATGATCATGTAAATGCTATATAGTCATTTTGATGTTATGAGCATGTTTAGATAACTTTGAAATATATGAATGAAGCCTTAACTTGTGTTTATATAGTTCGTAAGGAAGCATGAACATGTTAGGCTCTATTAGTAAGATTCACTAATAGAAATACAAGCCTTGCACATGAGCATTAACACGATACGTGGAGATTTAAATTCTGATATTTATGGACACATGTGATAGTACTCTTAGACTAATTCATGTGTCATGCATATATATATACCATGATTGGTTGCCGTGATTAAAGTTTAGCATAAACAAAGCATGTTTTCAAGATAATAACAATGCTAGCTACATATATGCAATACGAGTACTCATGAGCATGACTAATACAAGTTATATGAATATCTTATGTGTTTAAAAGCGACCATGTTAGACCATATGAGTTCGTGTCCTTGAATGGCTTTAAGTATTAACTTAAGAACCTATACCATGTACGATTGGATTTGGAAAAGTTATACAAGCATGTAAAGTATCCTTTAAATATGAATACATGCTACGTGATATTATATGATGTTACTTGAACCCGATTTTGACGGTTAACTTAAGGAGATGCCGTAACTTGCTAAAATGAAATATATTTAGTATTGATTGTGGTCTTATGTGATATTAATAATATGCAAGCATGTTTGCTAATTGTTGAGATCTTATATAATATGAGAATGCGTTTAAACTCTAAAGAAGGAACGTTAAGGATAGAAATTATATTCTATATAACTGTGTAGCTAGGTAAAACTTACCTTATGTGTTGATCGTATATTCAAAGAGAAAATGTGAAGTTAAATTATATGACTAATGAATATCATATATATACGTAACTGTATTACGATAGGAATTCGAAAGTGTTGATTGCTTTTCGTGGATAAACTACGCTAAAGGCAAGTTCTCTTACTTACACTCTCTTAAAGTACAAGTATCCTAACCGACGCATTTACTTTATGCAAGGAAAGCTATGATTATGAAAGTTTCCTAACTTATACTCTTTTACTATGCAAGTATCCTATCTTGTGTATTGCGAACTAGTTTCCTATTTAATCGGTTGAATTGAATTAGCATACTTGAACTCTTATTTCATTAAAGCTATTATTCATGTTGAACTTAGTATTGTTCTTGAATATTGTGAAAGTGTCTATGCCATTTGATTCGGCTAGACTTATATTATTGAAAAGCGACCCAAACTAATTGATTGGTGCGGGATCTTGTATTTGACTGAGAAGAACAACCTTCTTTGAAGGGAATATATAAATTGTCGGAGAACCGACGTACACACTTGAGTATGATTGATTGTTATGCATAACGATGGTACTTTAGGCTGATCACCTGTTGTACCTATTTTTGTTGGATTTTCAGTTTATTACTGTCAATTCTAGTAGAAGTTCATAGTCTGTAGTGACTACTCAGTATTCAATTATTTGAAATCTTGAATTGACTTATTATTGAATCATATTGATATTATCATGTCCTTAGCGACTGTTATTGAGAACTGTTGATATTCTTGTTATTCTTGAGCTATCAAATCTTGCTATACCCTTTCGAGAATTGAGAATCTTATTATTCACCCTTATTGTATATTACTTGCTGGGCAATTTGTGCTCATTCTTGCTTTCCCTAAAATATTTCAGTTAAGGCAGAGCATGGCGAACCTTCGGGCATTGATAAGGGTAAGGGCAAGGCTACCAACTAGCTTATGTCTGTTATGTTTCAAATATATTAATATTGTGTGAAGATGATGTAGTAAGACTGGATTTGTTTATGTTTAAGCTTAAGTTAGATTATATAACAAGTCGTTAATTGATATTGCTATGTAATCTATTAAGTACTGTAGGTTGCGAGACTTGGGGGAATAATTATAATAAATCATTGTAAATTATTCTAGAATAGATTTTCCGCTGTGGTTGTGTGATATTTAGTTATCATTATTGCGATGTATTACCATGAGCACGTGATGAACCAAATTCGAGAGACCAAGTGGCGGTCCTGGAATTTGGGGGCGTCACACACACGACCTACCTCATATCCCGCATGGATCCACTTAAGTACCATTCAATAAACCAATGTTGAATTGTCGACTATCCAAATGGCATTGATCCTACAACAGTTCGACATTGTCTACGTGACTCAAAAATCCATCAACGGTCAAGGAATTGCAGATCAATTAGCCGAAGCACCATCAGGAAGGTTCGAGCCCCTGGAGACTTATTTCCCAGATGACGGGATCATGACAATTCAACAACTCCAACAATAGAATACAGTCCAACCATTGGAAAATGTATTTCAATGGAGCGGTAAACATGAAAGGTGCCAGAAAAGGGGCAGTCCTTATCTCTGGTGCAGGAGAACAATATCCTACGGGTACCAAACTGTAATTTGGAAACACCAACAATACAGCCGAGCATAAAGGCTGAATAATGGGGTTGAAGTTAGCCTAATCCATGGGTGTCAAACATCTACTAGTTTTCGGAGACTATGAGTTGGTTATCAGGTAAACTACCGGGGCATATCACACCAAAGAGCTACATTTGCTGCCCTTTCATCGGCAGGTCGTCAAAATATCTATGGAGTTTGAAGACATAATCTTCATCCATATACTTCGGGGTAGGAATGACTTCGCTGATGCCTTGGCAACGTTAACTTCCTTGATCCACATATCCGATAAGAATGGAATTCCCTTAATCAAATTCACAAGTCAGAAGGCCCAGATATACGGGAATTACATTGGAGACATATTAGATAAAATACCTCTTATCAAACAGCCTTGGTATCAAGACATCAAGGACTGAGATAGTTCAGCCGTTAGCTCAACGCTAACAAAGCGTCGGGTACTGATCGATGACAGTTCAGCCGTTGGCTCAACCCCAGCGAAGCGTCGGGTACAGATCGATTATAGTTCAGCCGTTGGCTCAACCCCAGCGAAGCGTCGGGTACAGACCGAGACTGTTCAGCCATTAGCTCAACCCCAGCAAAGTGTCGGGTAAAGACCGAGACAGTTTAGCCATTGACTCAACCCCAGCAAAGCGTCGGGTACAGACTGAAGTTCAGCCATTGGCTCAAACCCAGTTAAGCGTCGGGTATAGACCAATGTCGTTCAGCCGTTGGCTCAACCCCAGCAAAGTGTCTGGTACTGATGGATGACAGTTTAGCCGTTGGCTCAACCCCAGCGAAGCGTCGTGTACAGACCGAGACAGTTCAGTTGTTGGCTCAACCCCAGCGAAGCGTCGGGTACAGACCGAGACAGTTCAGCCATTGGCTTAACCCCAGCGAAGCGTCTGGTACAGACCGGTGAAAGTTCAGCTGTTGGCTCAACCCCAGCGAAGCGTCGGGTACAGACCGAGACAGTTCAGCCATTGGCTTAACCCCAGCGAAGCGTCGGGTACAGACCAGTGAAAGTTCAGCCGTTGGCTCAACCCCAGCAAAGCATCGGGTAAAGATTGATTATAGTTCAGGCATTGGCTCAACCCCAGAGAAGCGTCGGGTAGAGACCGAGACAGTTCAGCCGTTGGGTCATCCTCAACGAAGCGTCAGGTATAGACCGAGATAGTTCAGCCGTTGGCTCAACCCCAGCAAAGCGTTGGGTACAAACCGAGACAGTTCAGCCATTGGCTTATCCCCAGTGAAGCGTCGTGTACAGACCGAGATAGTTCAGCTGTTGGCTCAACCCCAACGAAGCGTCGGGTACAAACTTATACAGTTCAGCCGTTGGCTCAACCCCAACGAAGCATCAAAAGCGATCCGGTGATGGAATCTGTTATACACATCCTCAAAGGGTGCACCGAGAAGGATTGGTGATTCAAAATCCCAGTCGCCAACTATCAGTGAAAATTATCGGCAGGATAAGCATTAGAAACACCCACTGAGGTAAATCTGCAACAAAGATATATCCCCAGCGGAGGGCCTTCAGAAATATACAACGGTATCAACTAAAAGGAAATATGGTCCAACGAAGAATATCGATGAATGAAGGAAAACCTTTGGTCTCAAACCAAGAAATTCACCTAGGCTATCATGAGTAACGTCATTTCTAGTAGAAAGTGACGAAAATAGTTCACGGTAGCCTATTAGTGACATCCCCAGTAGATTAAGACAGCAGCATAACTCTGATAACTTGCTAGTGGTTATCCTACCAGTAATCGTCAGACAGTGTCGCCACTAGGGTTATCACAGGTAATGTTATCCCCAGCAGAAACTAACGTAATCAATCAGTGATAACCCTACCTCCTTGAAAGTATCTAACATTCATCGCATATCATGCCATGCATTGCCTCCCCTTTACATGTCAATTTCTGTGTCTACTAATCTTTATCATGTTCATTTCATTACATTGCATGAACATGATAAATAGGGGCAACTGTAGACACTCAAAATTTTGTTTCCCTGTTACAAACACTGTAGGAGGGAAAAATTATCTTTTGAATCGACCCCGATCTCAATACCGGGTTGACAAATCAACCCCGATCTCAATACCGGGTCATCCAATTAACCCCGGTCTTAATATCGGGTCATATAATTAAACCCGATCTCAATACCGGGTCATCAAATCAACCACGGTCTCAATACTGGGCCGATAAATCTACCCTGATATCAATATCAGGCCATCAAATCAACCTTGATTTTAATACTGGGTCATTAAATCAACCTCAGTCTCAATACCGGGCCATCAAGTCAACTTCGATCTCAACTCAGGAAGTACAGGTCAGCATCGGTCATAACCCGGGAGGTACAAGTTAGCCCCGGTCTCCACTCGGGAGGTACAGGTCAGCCCCAATCTCACCCTGGGAGGTACAGGTCAGCCCCGATCTCAACCTGGGACGTACAGGTCAGCCCCGGTCTTAACCCAGGAGGTACAACTCAGCCCCGGTCTTAACCCCGAAAGTACAGGTCAGCCCCGATTTCAACCCGGGAGGTATAGGTCAGCCCTGGTCTCAACCTGGGAAGTCAGGTCAACTTCAAAAATAATCCTGAAGCATCACAACATCTCTAGAGGAAAACCTAGAATGATCAAGTCAGCCTTGGAGATAACATTGAGGACAAATAGACTCGAATGGGATCCAAACCTTGGAAACAATCCTAGGAAGTCAGCCGAAGGCCATGCCGACATTAAAGGCAACCCCGAAAGGGGAAAAATAGTCATTTTACCAACCATAAGCCGATTCGGTCAAACTCAAGCCGAATTGATGCCACCAAGGTCAGAACGAACCATAACAATGATCCCGAGTGCAAACAGCACAAGACAGCTCAACGAACAAACTTCACGGAATCAAAGACCTGGTTATGAACCCGTCTTCCTGGACCTAAAAAATGTTTTATCCTATGTCATTATGACACTCTTGGCGAGGACTTTCTGAAAAGGTATAATACGCCTTAAACGAACGCTCCGATCAAAAGTTAACAAGTTTTAAATCAGACCTATAGTTGCTCAGAGTGCATGTACTTCGAGAGGACGAAACCCGCCACGATGCCCATGTCACATGGAGCCGCACCTCTACCTGCGGCAGTAGTAGGTAAAGTGGAGGCTCCTGGGTCTATAAATAAGTGGTGACCCCCAGCTCATTTAAAGAAAAAACACTCTGAACCCCTTCCCGTTTAGTTTTTCAGCCATTTTCTTGTCTTTCAAACCCAAATTTTTTCAGTCTAACACGAAGATATACCCACATACTACCACGTATCAGAAAATAGCTGGTAAATTTGGATGTTTAAAGCCTACGATTTGGCAAAAAACCCGTGTAGCAGTCCATTGTGAGTATTTATACGATAAAAAAAGTTATTATTACTTCTTCACACTTTTATGCACTTACATATCCAGTTTTGTTTTCTAAATATGCCCAGAACTCAGTTTCGTGGACGTTTTTGTTAACTTATAGTACATTTTAGTACCTAAACACATTTTCTCACATTTCTACAACTCGGATTGAGTATCCATCGCTTCCAACAGCGTGCATATACTAATATCTTCGTATTGAGCAACTTTACCGGACTAGGTAATCTTTCCAGTCCGGGTTTGGCTTTTTGTTGTATATATTTAACTATATATATACTAACTTTTCAATTTTGTCAAGCCCGGTGGTCAAATCCGAGTTAGTTTACTGCTTATATATATATATATATATATATATATATATATATATATATATATATATATGCATATATAAGCAACATTCACCACACTAGGTTAACTTCCCAGTCTTGGTTGACTACTTTTCTGTCTATATATATATTTACAATCCAGTTTGGCCTGGATCATTTTGTGGCCTTTTTACTACTTTTATATATATATATATATATATACATATATAAGCAATATTCACCACACTGGGTTATCTTCTCAGTCTTAGTTGACTATATTTCTGTCTATATATATATATATATATATATATATATATATATATATATATATATATATATATATATATATTTACATTTCAGTTTGGTCTGGATCATTCTGTGCTCTTTTTACTATTTTTGGTACCATTCACCATTACAGGGTTATCTTCCCAGTCTTGGTTTGACTATTTTTCTATCAAAATATATATTTTAATTCCAGTCCGGGCCTCGGAGTGAAGACCCATCGCCCTTTCGTGTTATATATATATATATATATATATATATATATATATATATATATATATATATATATATATATATTTAAATTCTGTCCAGCCTGGATCATTCCGTGACTTTTACAGCTTTTATATATATATATATATATATATATATATATATATATTTCAATTCTAGTTCGGGCACCGGTGTGAAAATCCATCGCCTGTTACAGCTTTTGTATATATAATTATATATATATATATATATATATATATATTTCTTCACTCATTTTTATTAAATTGTAAAATCTTGGCACATATAGTTCTGTGGGCCAACTAGATTTCTTTAAATCTCGCTAATTCTAGCTTTGAAATGGTTCAAAATAGGTACAGACAGAACTGGGAAGCTAGAATGGCTGAGATTTATTTAAATCTAATATTTTTCTAGTTTCAGTTATAAAAGCTACCTCGTGGTCCTTAGTGTTGGGTTTGTACGTAACGCAATCATGCAATCAAATCACATAAATAGGGCGGAAGCGTAAGAACTAGGTTTTCAAAATTTATACAAACCCATAACCATGATCATGCTTTGTGCTTGTTATCAATAACAGAAAAGAGAGAACATGGAATTATACCTTTGAAGATCTAAGCTTCCTTAGGTGCAAGTTCTACTCCTTTGATTCCTTTGATTCCTCTGTAGTGGCTCCTTCCCTTGATCAATGTCAGCCACCCAAATGTTTGGCCTCTAACGGTGATCCACCAAGGAAGATGAAGAACTCAAGAAGATGGGTTATTGGCTTAACCCTTGTTTCTATCTCTATAGAATATGTGTACTCCCAACTCTTGGAAAATTTCACGTCCCTTATTTCTGATATAAGACTCTCTTTTATAGATATTAGGTTAACCCTCCTAATCCAATTAGAATAGGGTTTTATTTAATTAATTTATATCCTAATCTTTATTAGGATTGAGAGAGAGTACTGATATTATATTAATTCCTAAACTCCTTTAGAATTAAAATAATAATAATAATAATAATATTAATAACACTCCTCTTATTAATTTATATTTAATATTTCTAAAATATTAAATAATAAACATTAAGCTATTTAATTTATTCTATCATCATAGATTAAATTAATTATACTTAATGCATTATTACTATCATGCCATTTTCTTCTTAAATAATTCTTCTTCCTTTTATGGTGTGACCCTTTAGGTTCTCCATATTAAACCGGTTGTGAATAAATCAATTAGAACAATTCTAATCTTATTTAAATAAACAAATTAAACTAATAATCTATTTAAACAAATAACATTTATTCTACAATAGGGATAAGCCTCCCTAGCGATCAACGACTTTCCAGATAATATAGATTTCAACATTAATCATAAAAGAACCTGTGAGTTAATAGTTACCGTACAATTCAATCCTTCCACCATACAATGTCCCAATTAAATATAAGACATGGATTTACTGTCAAGTCTTAATTTAATTAATCATATGTATTTCGATTAGAAAATGCACAACTCCAAATAATGCAAATTAGAAACCTCTTTCTAATTTCATTCTACCTTGGCCAAGGATTCCTGGGTTATCATTTAACGAATCACATAGGACATATCTCCTCTTTTACTATAGGTGGTAGATTCTTTATTGATCATTCATTATCTCCATATGTAACTCATTACACCCAAGCATACCCTATATATGCCTTAAAAGGCCTTAAGGAATTAGTCAAAGTATAATTTGTTACATACAAGATACTATGATGATCTCAAGTCCAAGGATCACATGTACTACTATCACATTAGGAATTCCTATTGACAGGCGAGTAAAACTCCATTAGGTATTCCATAGCGAGTCACGTTCAGTGAACTTATTCTCCAATAAGCACCTACATACTTGCTTTAGTGTCTCCACACAAATGACCATGAGATCAGTCATCTTCATCCAATGAGCAAGCAGCATATGTACCAATCTATCCAGATTTACTAATCCCGTTTTTAGTAATCCCACGATTGGGAACTATTTTAGTTTTAAAGCTTTCTAAGAATTTAGATCTCATTAGCATGATCAACATCATGATTCTAAAAGCATTGCTTAAAACTATGGGTTATTTACATATTATAAAAACAGCACCATGTAGATAATTAAATGCCTTTAATAAATAAATATTTTATTAATAAATAAATAAGATTGTTTACGAAGTATGTGCTTTATCATCATACATGATTGGCTTATATGCACACTACTCTCCCACTTGCACTAAAGCCAATCGCCATGGTATCTCATACCCATCTTCTCTAAGTGGCGATCAAACTGTTGTTATGTTAAAGCTTTAGTAAATGGATCTGCAATGTTGTCTTGAGAGTCTACACGCTCCAAGGTGACGTCTCCTCTTTCAATGATCTCCCTGATCAAGTGAAATCGCCGCAACACATGTTTAGATTTCTGATGAGACCTGGGTTCCTTAGCCTGTGCAATCGCTCCGGTGTTGTCACAGTATACGGGAACTGCTTCTCCAATGCTAGGAACCACACCAAGTCAAGTTATGAACTTCTTCATCCAAACAGCTTCCTTTGCAGCTTCACTTGCAGCTATATACTCTGCCTCTGTCACTGAATCAGCAAACCGTTTGCTGCTTGGAACTCTTCCAACTCACTGCACCTCCGTTCAAGGTAAACACATACCCTGAAACAGATTTACTGTCATCTTGGTCTGTTTGAAAACTTGAGTTCGTGAATCCCTCGAGTTTTAATTCAGACCCACCGTAGACAAGAAAAATATCTTTAGTCCTTCTCAAGTACTTTAGGATATTTTTCACTGCCTTCCAGTGCTCTTCTTCTGGATTCGACTGGTATCTGCTTGTTACACTAAGTGCGTGAGCAACATCCGGTCTAGTACATATCATACCGTACATGATAGATCCTATTGCAGAAGCATAAGGGATCTTACTCATACGGTCTCTCTCCTCAGGTGTCTTTGGGGCCTGTTTCTTGGAGAGATTTATTCCATGGCTCATCGGCATGAGACCTCTTTTGGAATCTTCCATGCTAAACCTCTTTAGCATCGTATCAATGTACGTTCCTTGGGATAAGCCGAGCATCCTTTTAGATCTATCTCTATAGATCTTTAGCCCCAAAATATAGGATGCTTCACCCAAGTCCTTCATGGAGAAGTTTTTAGATAACCAGATTTTAATGGATTGTAACATAGGAATGTCATTCCCTATCAGTAATATATCATCAACATATAATACAAGGAATGATACTGCGCTCCCACTAACCTTCTTGTATACACATGGTTCATCCTCATTTTGTATAAAATCAAACTCTTTGATTGTCTCATCAAAACGAATGTTCCATCTACGAGAAGCTTGCTTCAACCCATGAATGGATCGTTGTAGCTTACAGACTTGATTTGTTCCAACTTTTGAAATAAATCCCTCTGGCTGTGTCATATACACATCCTCCTCAAGTTTCCCATTGAGGAAGGCCGTTTTCACGTCCATCTGCCAGATCTCATAGTCGTTGTAAGCTACAATCGCAAGCAAAATCCGAATAGACTTGAGCATGGCTACTGGTGAGAAGGTTTCATCATAGTCAACTCCTTGTCTTTGTTTGAAACCTTTTGCAACCAGTCGGGCCTTATAGGTCTCTACCTTTCCGTCTGCTCCAGTCTTTTTCTTAAAAACCCATTTACACCCAATAGGTTTAATACCTTTAGGTGGTGAAACCAAAGACCATACTTTGTTTTCATACATGGAGTCCATTTTGGATTTCATGGCTTCAAGCCATTTCCCTGAGTCTTTATTACTCATAGCTTGTTCGTAATTCAATGGATCATCATCATTCATGATGTGTACCTCATCGTCATCCTCTATAACGAATCCATACCTCTCAGGTATCTTCAGTACTCTTCCAGATTTACGAACATGGTGGGTACAGTAGGTTCTTCTACTTGGTTAGGTACCTGACTTTGGTCTGTGGCAACTTGTGGTTCTTGAATTTCTTCAAGATATATCTTACTCCCACTGACCCCTTCATGGATAAACTCTTTCTCCAAGAAGGTAGCATGTTTTGCAACAAACACCTTTTGATCAATTGGATGATAGAAATAATACCTTACGGTTTCTTTAGGGTATCCCACAAATCTACACTTCTCGAATTTAGTCTGTAGCTTATCATTTTCAAACTTTTTGACATAAGCTGGAAAACCCCAAGTCTTAACATGCTTAAGATTTGGTTTCCTCCCTTTCCACATCTCATATGGAGTCTTTGGGGCGGATTTGGTAGGTACCTTGTTAAGTAGGTATGCAGTCGTTTCTAGGGCATATCCCCAGAAGGAAATTGGAAGGCCGGTAAAACTCATCATGGATCGAACCATGTCCAACAGTGTTCGATTTCTCCTTTCAGATACTCCATTTAACTGTGGTGTACCTGGAGGAGTCCATTGTGAGATTATACCATTTTCTCTGAGACAATAAAGAAACTCACTGCTTAAGTATTCTCCACCTCGATCTGATCAAAGTATCTTAATACTCTTGCCCGTTTGTTTCTCTACTTCACTTCTGAACTCTTTGAACTTTTCAAATGATTTTGATTTGTATTTCATTAAATACACATATCCAAATCTTGAGTGATCATCAGTGAAAGTAATAAAATAAGAATACCCACCCCGTGCACTTGTTGTCATAGGTCCACAAACGTCTGTGTGAATCAATGCCAACAACTCTGTAACTCTCTCCCCTTTTCCACTAAAAGGAGATTTAGTCATTTTATCCATGAGACAAGATTCACAAGTTGGATATGATTCATAATCAGATAGCTCGAGGAGCCCATCTTTATGCAATTTGGATAATCTTGTTTCATTGATATGACCGAGTCTACAGTGCCACATATAGGTATAATTAATATCATCTCTTTTCCTTTTCTTAATTTGTTCAATTTGAACTATATTTTCTTGCAAGTCAAGTGTATAAAGTCCATTTCGCAAATTTCCAATACCATATAAAACATCGTCTTTATAAATAGAACAACCATTGTTCTTTATAATAACGTCAAAACCTTCCATATCCAATACAGAAATTGAAATAATGTTTTTAATAATATTCGGAACATAATAACAATTATTAAGATAAATGGATTTGCCCGAAGGCATTGCTAAACAATAAGTTCCTACAGCTAATGCAGTAACTTTTGCTCCATTTCCAACTCGTAGGATCACCTCATCTTTGTTCAGCTTTCTACTTCTGACCAGTTCCTGCACAGTATTACATATGTGAGAACCACAGCAGGTATCCAATACCCAAGTAGAATTATGACTTTCAGAAAAATTAAATTCAATCATAAACAAACCTTGATTGGAAGTCGAAGCTTCTCCAAGCTTCTTCTCTGCTAGAAACTTCTTGCAGTTCCTCTTCCAATGTCCCGGCTCATTGCAATGAAAGCACATTCCTTTAGCTGGTTTAGGTTTCTTTTGCTCCTTTTCTTTCCCTTTTCCCTTAGCCTTCTTAGATTTCTTCTTTTCAGAAGACACCTTGGGCCTCTTCCCTTTATTGGAAGAATCCACCATCAAGACATGGTTCTTCTTGGATGAGAAGTGACCTTCTGCAGTTTTCAGCATGTTAAGCAGCTCAGGTAAGCTAACATCTAGCTTATTCATGTGAAAATTAACCACAAACTGCGAGAAGGTCTCAGGGAGTGACTGCAAGACCAAGTCTTGACTCAACTCCCCATCCATGACGAACCCAAGCTGTCCAAGGCGTTCAATCAAATTGATTACCTTCAGAACATGAGTCTCGATGGTAGTGCCCTCGGTCATCCGAGATCGGAAGAGCTCCTTAGATATCTCATATCTAGCAGTCCTACTCTGTTCACCATACAACTCCTTGAGGTGAAGCAGCATAGCAGGAGCATCCATTTTTTCGTGCTGACGCTGAAGCTCGTTATTCATGGATGCGAGCATGATGCATTGAGCCACAGATGCATCATCTTGCCACTTATTGAAAGTGCCAATCTCTTCCTCAGAGGCTGTTTCTGAAACAGATTCAGGGATAGTGGAATTTAGGACATAAGAAATCTTTTCAGCAGTGAGAACAATTCTCAGATTTCTTAGCCAGTCCTCATAATTCGGGTCGGTAAGCTTATTTGCATCAAGTATGCTTCGTAGTGTGATTAGTGATTTTGACATTTTTAAAATTCTGCATGTGAAAAGACAACATTTTAGCAAACATTCATTTTATTAACTTTGCATACCAAAATAAATTTAGGTCTTTATTTAAAATTGGTACCTCCCACTATTTTCATCAAACTATATTACCCTCACTCATATAGTTCGGCAACATCTAATTAAAGATTTGCAAGTGAGATTAAGGATCCCATTTCAAATGTATATAACCTTGTGGATAGCACAACAAGCGATATACAAATAAATAGGTAAACAACTCTTGTCAATTACATCACCATGTAACTCCTTTTATTTTGCCTCTTAAATCATAATGGTCATGTGTGTGCACATCCGAACTAAAATGATTTAAGTTAAGTCCAGCCTAGCACTTCCATAAATTCAAAAAGAAAAATTTTCGTCCTTGTGGATAACACAACAAGACTAGATCGTTCAATTTTCTTGATAAGCATCAAATGTGATTAATTAACATCTTAAATATTCAATACTCGCCTTGTGGATAGCACAACAAACTCATATTAAATATTTAATACTCTATTAATTAATCATGCTAGAAGGCGACGTTCGATATTCCAAATATCATTTGAACGCTTCAGACTTAATATTATTTCTTTGAGGGGTTTGTTATTATTTGTCACATCTTTTAAGCGCGCATGCACATATATATATAAAATACGCGTCATTTTATTAAACATGCGAAGCATGTTTGTATAAAATATAATATATATAATATTTAGCATGCGATATAGAATACTATATTCTACCCGGATTGATTATGGACTTTTATTCTAGTTTGCTTCACTAGAGCCACTAAGTGAACCAAAAGGTCAAACCTAGGAGTGCAAGAATTTAAATTTTAAATGTAACTATTACATTTAAACCCGGGCTTCATACAAACGGGTCTTCACGCGCTCCTTGCTCCTTGGTCTCCAATTTCTTCAAAATAATTCTAACTATCTCTATTACATTAACTATTTTAAAATTAAATAGAAACCTTGTTCAGCAGTCAAGGGGAAGTACATAGAAGGAGATAGAATTTACATCGAGAATAAAACTAGAGAAGACGAGGTACGCAGACCCCATTTTATAAAACCCATACATTCAAGCATTCATCCAAAATAAAATCCAATCACATTGGTCATAGTCCATAATCAACCCCATTTATTATCATACACATCAACATATGCATCAATAAATATCCATTCATCTCATGAATAACAATGCTATTCCATATATGGATCGATGTTATTTAATGGACAAAAGTTTTGCTAAATTTTATTTTTGAAACAAAATAAACTCTTTTATTTTAATCAAAATTAAATCCAAATTAAACTCCTTTAATTTTAGCATTCTGAAATCATATTTCAGATAAAATAAACTTCTTTATTTTAAAACTTTATCAATTAAATAAACAGTTTACTTAATTAATTAAAATCAATTTTCAGGGTCTGTCCAGGTACCGGCGCAGCAGCGCCAGTAATGAACTGGGCATCTGCGTAGCTGCGCAGGTAGACGGAAGCAGCAGTTTTTTGCAGACCGGCGCAGCTGCGCCAGTAATGAACTGGGAAGCTGCGCAGCTGCGCCGTTCGCCGCAAAAACTTGCAGAAAACGATTTTTGTCCAGAAAAACGATCCAATTCTCACATCAATTCATACATGGAATTATAAAATTGATAACTAGCACAAAGTTAGGCTCTGATACCACTGTTGGGTTTGTACGTAACGCAATCATGCAATCAAATCACATAAATAGGGCGGAAGCGTAAAAACTAGGTTTTCAAAATTTATACAAACCCATAACCATGATCATGCTTTGTGCTTGTTATCAATAACAGAAAAGAGAGAACATGGAATTATACCTTTGAAGATCTAAGCTTCCTCAGGTACAAGTTCTACTCCTTTGATTCCTTTGATTCCTCTGTAGTGGCTCCTTCCCTTGATCAATGTCAGCCACCCAAATGTTTGGCCTCTAACGGTGATCCACCAAGGAAGATGAAGAACTCAAGAAGATGGGTTATTGGCTTAACCCTTGTTTCTATCTCTATAGAATATGTGTACTCCCAACTCTTGGAAAATTTCACGTCCCTTATTTCTGTATAAGACTCTCTTATATAGATATTAGGTTAACCCTCCTAATCCAATTAGAATAGGGTTTTATTTAATTAATTTATATCCTAATCTTTATTAGGATTGAGAGAGAGTACTGATATTATATTAATTCCTAAACTCCTTTAGAATTAAAATAATAATAATAATAATAATATTAATAACACTCCTCTTATTAATTTCTATTTAATATTTCTAAAATATTAAATAATAAACATTAAGCTATTTAATTTATTCTATCATCATAGATTAAATTAATTATACTTAATGCATTATTACTATCATGCCATTTTCTTCTTAAATAATTCTTCTTCCTTTTATGGTGTGACCCTTTAGGATCTCCATATTAAACCGGTTGTGAATAAATCAATTAGAACAATTCTAATCTTATTTAAATAAACAAATTAAACTAATAATCTATTTAAATAAATAACATTTATTCTACAATAGGGATAAGCCTCCCTAGCGATCAACGACTTTCCAGATAATATAGATTTCAACATTAATCATAAAAGAACCTGTGAGTTAATAGTTACCGTACAATTCAATCCTTCCACCATACAATGTCCCAATTAAATATAAGACATGGATTTACTGTCAAGTCTTAATTTAATTAATCATATGTATTTCGATTAGAAAATGCACAACTCCAAATAATGCAAATTAGAAACCTCTTTCTAATTTCATTCTACCTTGGCCAAGGATTCCTGGGTTATCATTTAACGAATCACATAGGACATATCTCCTCTTTTACTAGAGGTGGTAGATTCTTTATTGATCATTCATTATCTCCATATGTAACTCATTACACCCAAGCATACCCTATATATGCCTTAAAAGGCCTTAAGGAATTAGTCAAAGTATAATTTGTTACATACAAGATACTATGATGATCTCAAGTCCAAGGATCACATGTACTACTATCACATTAGGAATTCCTATTGACAGGCGAGTAAAACTCCATTAGGTATTCCATAGCGAGTCACGTTCAGTGAACTTATTCTCCAATAAGCACCTACATACTTGCTTTAGTGTCTCCACACAAATGACCATGAGATCAGTCATCTTCATCCAATGAGCAAGCAACATATGTACCAATCTATCCGGATTTACTAATCCCCTTTTTAGTAATCCCACGACTGGGAACTATTTTAGTTTTAAAGCTTTCTAAGAATTTAGATCTCATTAGCATGATCAACATCATGATTCTAAAAGCATTGCTTAAAACTATGGGTTATTTACATATTATAAAAACAGCACCATGTAGATAATTAAATGCCTTTAATAAATAAATAAGTTGTTTACAAAGTATGTGCTTTATCATCATACATGATTGGCTTGTATGCACACTACTATCACTTAGATCGCTATATAGTGGGAACGAGATGCTTCGGCCATGTGCGAGCCAGGATTTACTGATGAATCCTTGGTTCTGGCGATATTTGGATTTATATCTTTTTCTGTACAAATTTGAGCTGTGCAGGTTTATTGGCCTCCCTATGTGAGCTTAGGAATCGTGGGATTCATGATCAAACTGATCAGAATCTGATTCCCACGATGGACAAACTCCACTTTACAAATGTACCCTGCCAGTTTTTCTGTAATATGTACATACAAAAGTCCTTAAAACGATTATTCGGATTTAAGGTCTCAACATAGTGGAAATATGGTTTGTCGTGTCAGAGTCCCTCCGATGGCTGTTATGCCCATGAGGAGACCGACACTTATATATATGTTGTGGTCGAGGATGCTTCGCAGCCCGACAATCACCATTCAAATGGAGCCTTAAGACTGAAAGATAAAACTGAAGTATCGGTATGCTTCAATTCCTATGTTAGCTTAAGGGTTTGAAAACCTTCTTTCAAAACATCATTTCAATAATTTTTTCGAAAAAAATAAGATTTTTTCAAATCAAATCAAAACACTTTTGCAAATCAAATCAAAGACTTTTTGCAAATCAAATAAAACCCTTTGTATATAGGTTCAACGATGCATAAACATACTTCCAATCAAAGCATAGGCCCAATTTCTTACAACATTCACACACACATTGAAGATTTAAAAGGGAAATATTGAAAAGATGTGGTACCTTGTTTACACGGGAGTTATGGGGTGCCTAACACCTTTCCCACACTTAACCAAGCCCCCGAACTCAAAACTTCGATTTCAAATATCAAGTTTCGACAGTGTCTAGCAATTGGGCCTCTTTCAAACAAAACTCGGTTGAGTTGGTACAACCATTTCAAATCTACCAACTAGCGACTCTGTATAACGTTCAAATCGTCGGCATGATACATGTTGGCCTTTTCATAAAAAACCCTTCAAAACCTTTTTCACAAATAAAAAGAGTAAGGGTAGAGGTAACTTAAGAAAAGAGAAAGATCCGGGTTGTTACCCGACCCGTGGATTTTTTCCCGACGTCGATATGTCCCTTTGGCTGTAACAGCCAGACTATCATACCAGGATCTCAGCGAAGATGCTACCAAAGACGTCGGTGAGTGCTCGATGCAGCTAACTATTGATGATGACATTAGTATAACCTTATTATGAGACAATCCAGGGGTCAAATTTAAACTCACCTGTCTAAATGCATATCCATGACATAATACATGCATAATGATAATGATAAATAGGATGTAATATATAGAAAAACATCATGCAATTCTAAATACACTATCTACTGAAAGCATCATCTCTGTCTGCTCGTAAAGTGCAAAATAAAATGTACAGGGAAATGGGGCACAGCCACTCAATAGCTAAACAGAGGCCTATCAAAAGATATAGCGAGAAAAGCTATCCGAAGAGATCTAGAATATCTGTCTCCATGCTATTAACTTGCTCCAACTCCGCATGAGTCACAAAATCTCGGCCAGTGGGAATGTCCGGTCAATACAAGGGAGGATCAGCACTTGCAAAGCTATTAGAAAATGGACCTGATGAGGAGCCAGCTCCAGAGCTGGAAGGATCAAAAGAATCTACCTCGGGTGGATCCCGACCAAGGTGCTTGATGAAGAAATGAGCCCTCCCCAACCTCTTAGTCAGTCCTGTAATCTGGTCTAGATGAGTCGAATCTCGAAGGCAAGCTATCCAGTCTGTCATCATCACAGACCCTGGCACCATGTCTTCCATGAACTAGGTATCACGAGTCTGAGCCCCAATAGTGCGGGGACTCTACTAGCTGTGAAATGCCTCCTGGCTGTAAGGACCTTCCGACAGGGTGAAGCCATATATGCCCACCAGTGGAATATTTGTGAGTAGCTGAGCCAATGGCTAATGATGCCAAGCAAGAGGAACAAAGGGAATGCTGATATTTCTCGTCACGCTCCGAATAGCACGCTCTCCCAAGTAGAGCTCCCAGCCTCCCTCGGTCAAAAATGGTACCCGACGAGTGGACAATGCAAACTCCCGACCAGTGGGAAAGCCATCCTCAAACCCGATTGTCAAAAAGTTTGAGGTGTAAGGGACCAACAAAATCAAATAGGCTATCAACAGCTCTAGCTACTAGCGCGAGTGGGTAAATCCCTCGGCTACATGGACCTCTGTCAACGTGGAATGATGCCTGCGACGTCCCCTAAGATAGGTCTCCAAGCCCAAAGTAGTGGTTGGGCGTAAGCACGGAAGCCTCTCATATGCCCAAAACTGGCAATGCATAGATAAAAAGTCCTCAGTGATAAAGACTGACAAACATAAATGAGGAAAGTGAAAGGTGAAATAGAAATGTAATCACCAGCAGGAATAGGTAAAAACCTAGCCAACCCTCCGTCACGCCCTCCGAGCGTATGCGCATCCCTCGGAGAAAATAGGCAAAGGTATAGGTACCCCAATCAAAATCACTGAGGAACTCCACGTATCGAGTAGCGCTGACCAAAGCGAAAGACACAGTCAAGGAGTTGTATGCAAGGAAACAACCTTTGATGATCACCAAAAAACAGTTGCCGAAGGACGAAATCTCTAATCCTCTGGTCATTAGGCAGAGGCTCAGTCAAAGCCCCGCTCTGGGCATCTACGCTCAAGGGACCAGAACGGACCGTTCGACCCTTGATGGCAGTCATAGGAACTCCCAAGAGGGACCATACGATAGTAGGAGAAATATCAGCGACCACTTGCACTGGCTCTCCTGCAAACTCTATCCTGGTGATGAACCTCCATTCCATAGGCGTCATCATTATCTCGCAGTCCAACAAATGAAGTGACTGAGTATGGTGGAAAAGCGCTCAGACAAAGCCCTCAGATAACCCCAGGGGCAATCGCTGGGAGAAATAGAAAATAAGGTCGCGAACCCCCAGGTGGCGATGATGGCCCGATACTCCTGATGTAGAGTATGGTACAAGGAGTGGACATTGAACCAGTTCCACCGGGGCTGCATAAAGTGAGGAACCTGCATCAAATAGCCAATCCAGATTAAACCCGTGCCCTGAAATGGTAAAAGAAAGAAATAAAGAAAATTCAAGATGGGAACTTTAGTCACCTCGTTGGCATGAAGGTATATTGATGGATGGCGTCTCAAATTGCCCAACAACTCCAGAAGCGGCACTACAATGGCTGGAAGCTCCCTACATAGAGCATGAGCTGGGGCAGGATCTACAAATGGAACCTCCTCATCGTCCACATTATCCAGCATCTCAGCCCGGATCGAATGAATCACAGACTCAATCAAACGGTGAGGCGGCTGTGCTGGACGTGGCTGAGGAACATCAGAAGCTCTCCTCCATCTCACCCTTGAAGTGACTCTGCTAGCACTACCGGGTCTATCTGGCTCCATAACCTAGACAAAGTCTCCAAATCACCTCATAAGGGTGAGGTAAGCCTTAAACATATGGCTTATTAAATTAAATCATTGCGTTATGCATTTTTAAGTCCTAAAATATGCTTTCGTTAACAAAAAATCCATAGTAAAGTCAAAATTGCATGTTTATTAAATACTCAGACTTTTGAAAATTTTTTGCCATAGTCTCCTATGTAAAATGGACTGTCCGCGTGCACACAGGCATGACTAGGTGGCCATTCAATAGCACACCTACCCAAAATAGAAACAGTTCATATTTATGAAACAAAATTAAAAACAAACTCCCCATGGCAGCTAAATTACCATGGGCAATTTTAGTTGAAAATCTAGGCTCACTTAGCTGCAAAAAGGATGACTAACTGATTAAAAAGGGCGTCAATTGACTGTCTCCGAAATTAATTTTTTTTACATCAAAACATTCAGCACAGTAAAATATGCATATTTATGAAGTCTAAAATTTTTTATCAAGTCATATAGGAACACTTATTTGTTACATTGTGTTTAAAAGAATACTATGTGTTTTATAACATTCTAACGGTCAAAACTTGAAAAGAAACAATGTCAACGTTACCAGAGATGTGCAGAACGTTTTTACGATGACGAAATACGAAAAAAGTTACCCAAACTCCGTAGATCTGAAGAAGAAAATTGAATTTTCATTAAAACTGAAGTTTGAAAATGAATTTAAAAATCCATAGCTGCCCAAGCTATATTCGCAGGGAGGAGCAGCCCCACCTGCGGTTGCCATAACCCTACTTACGGCTCTATATAGTGGGGCCCACCCTCTCTGGTTCGATCTAGTTTGACTGGAAATAGAGTTTACAAAAGCTAAAAAGTCAAATCCGAGAAAAAACTGCTATACGATTGAGCGGATTGGCCTGAAATCTTGCGTATAAGTGGCAAGTTCCTGACAAAGGGAAGAACTTTATATAAGCCATTGATTAAGACCCTGATATTCAGGAGCCAATGATGAAAACTACTGAAAACTACTAAAAATTTGCGAAAAACTGCTGAAAACTGTCTATGTTAGGGCGTTGGGAAAGTCCAGCATGATGAACATCAGGTTTTGAATGTGTCAAGGCATCCAGATGGATCCGGGGATGTGATTTTTCAGAAAGAGTACCCCCGCATCGAGATTAATCAGGTCTGACAACGAAACATTAGGAATGATGCGGTGGTGAAGCCGTTGAAGGCTACTTCAACGAAGGTCAGAGGGTATGACACTATCAACCGTTGACGACATTCTCAGCGAAGCATCGAAAAAGATCTGGTGATGAATCCATTGAAGGCTAATTCAGCGAAGGTCAGAGGGTCTAACACTATCAGTTGTTCGCGACAACCCTAGCGAAGCATCAGGAATGATCCATTGGTGAAGCCGTTGAAGGTTACTTCAACAAAGGTCAGAGAGTCTGACACTATCAGCCATTGGTGACAACCCCAGCGAAGCATCGACAATGATCTGGTGGTGAAGCCGTTGAAAGCTACTTCAACAAAGATCAGGTCTGACACTATCAGCCATTGGAGATAACCTCGGCGAAGCATCAGGAATGATCAAGTGGTGAAGCCATTGAAGGCTACTTCAGCGAAGGTCAGAGAGTCTGACACTATTAGCCATTGGCGACAACCGCAGCGATGCATCGGGAACGATCAGGTGGTGAAGCCGTTGAAGGCTACTTCAACGACTATCAGGTCTGACACTATCAGACGTTGGCGAAAACACTAGCAAAGCATCGGGAATGATCTGGTAGGGAAGCCTTTGAAGGCTACTTCAGTGAAGTTAAGAGGGTTTGACACAATCAGCCGTTGGCGACAACCCCAGCGAAGCATCAGGAATGATCCGGTGGTGAAGTCGTTGAAGGCTACTTCAGCGAAGGTCAGAAGGTCTGACACTATCAGCTGTTGGTGACAACCCCAGCGAAGCACTGGGAATGATCCAGTGGTGAAGCCATTAAAGGATACTTCAGC
The DNA here is from genome assembly GCA_020205555.1 of Panax stipuleanatus. NCBI lineage: Eukaryota > Viridiplantae > Streptophyta > Magnoliopsida > Apiales > Araliaceae > Panax > Panax stipuleanatus. The sequence continues at coordinate 52,257,427 of CM035115.1, read as the reverse complement.
GAAGGTCAGAGGGTCTGACCCCTAGCAAAGTTTCGAGAATGATCCAGTGGTGAAGCCGTTGAAAGATACTTCAATGAAGGTCAAAGGGTCTGACACTATCATCCGTTGGTGAAAACCCCAGCAAAGCATCGATAATGACTTGGTGGTGAAGCCGTTGAAGGAAACTTCAGCGAAGTTTAGAGGGTCTGGCACTATCAGTCATTGGCGATAACCCCAGTGAAGCATCGGGAATGATCCGGTGGTGAAGCCGTTGAAGGATACTTCAGCGAAGGTCAGAGGGTCTGACACTATCAGTCATTGGCGACAACCACCGCGAAGCATCAAGAACGATCCGGTGGTGAAGCCGTTGAAGGCTACTTCACTAAAAATCAGGTCTGACACTATCAGACGTTGGCGAAAACCCTAACGAAACGTCAAGAATGATCCGGTAGGGAAGCCGTTGAAGGCTACTTCAGCGAAGGTTAGAGGGTTTGACACTATCAGCCATTGGCGACAACCCCAGTGAAGCATCGGGAATGATTCGGTTGTGAAGTTGTTGAAGGCTACCTCAGCAAAGGTTAGAGGGTTTGACACTATCAACCGTTGGCGACAACCCCATCGAAGCACCGGGAATGATCCGGTAGTGAAGCCGTTAAAGGATACTTCAGCGAAGGTCAGAGGGTTTGACACTATCAGCTGTTGGCGACAACCCCAGCGAAGCATCTGGAATGATCCGGTTGTAAAGCCATTGAAGGACACTTAAGCAAAGGTTAGAGGGTCTGACACTATCATCCGTTGGCGACAACCCCAGAAAAGCATCGAGAATGATCCGATGATGAAGCTGTTGAAGGATACTTCAGCGAAGGTTAAAGGCTCTGACATTATCAGCCATTAGCGATAACCCCGACGAAGCACCGGGAATGATCCAGTGGTGAAGCGGTCGAAGGATACTTCAGTGAAGGTTAGAGGATCTGACACTATCAGCCGTTGGCGACGACCCCAGCGAAGCATCAAAAATGATCCGGTGGTGAATCCATTGAAGGATACTTCGACGAAGGTCAGAGGGTCTGACACTATCTGCCGTTGGCGACAACCCCAGCGAAGCATCGGGAATGTTTCGGTGGTGAAGCTGTTGAAGGATACTTCAGCAAAGGTCAAAGGATCTAACACTATTAGCCGTTGGAGACAACCCCAGTGAACCAATAGGAACGATCTGGTGATAAAGTCATTGAAGGCTACTTCAGCGAAGATCAAGTCTAACACTATCAGTTGTTGGCGACAACTCCAACGAAGCATTGGGAACGATCCGGTGGTGAAGCCATTGAAGGCTACTTCGACGAAAACCAGGTCTGACACTATCAGCTGTTGGCGACGACTCCAGTAATTCATCGGGAACGATTCGGTGATGAAGCCATTTAAGGCTACTTCAACGAAGGTCAAATTGAATGACATTGCCAGCCGTTGGCAATAACTCCAGCAAATCATCGGGAATGAGCCAGTGATGAAAATAGCGTATAAGTTTTTCCCCACAAAGGACAGATGATGGAATTTGTTATACAAATCCCAATAGGGAACACCGAAAAGGATCTGTGATTCAACCGACCGTGTGAACTACCGTTCGAGCAGGCACCGAGGAAGTTAGGTGATGGTCAAATTCTGCAAACTACCGTTCGAGTAGGAATCAAGTCAAGATCAATAGACCATTGTAAACTACCATTCGGGTAGGCATCGATGGGATCATCGGCATTGACCGAACAATAATTCAAATCGGTGGCGACGACTGCAACGTAGCGTCGGGAAAGATGCGATGATAAGGACCGGTGTAAGCTATCATCAGGATAGGCATCGAGAATCTCCAATGAGGTTAATCATCATAAAAAGAATATCCCCAGCGGAGGAAAAGTCACAAACTTAATTTTGAAACACAAGATGTTGATGACAACCCCAACGTCGAGTTCAGAAATGTCCAATGGCATCAGCCAAGAGAAAATCTTCCCCACCGATGATTATCAACAAATATGGTAAACCATTGGCTTCAAACTAATTTAGCACCGAGAAAGATTCGGTGATGTTCAAGACTTTACAAGCTACCGTTCGAGTAAGCGTCAAGAGAATTCACCAAGGGCTATCATGGATGACATTATCCCCAGCAGAGAATGGCGTAAATAATAAGTGGTAGCCCCAACACCATGAAGGTATCTAACATTCATAACGTATCATTCCATGCAGTGCATTACATTTGCATAGGTTATATTTCCAGTTTATAGAAATCTTTATCTTGTTTATTCAATTGCATTGCATAAATATGATAAAAAGGGGCATATGTAGACACTCAAAATTTTGCATTCTTGTTACTAACCCTACAGGAGGATAAAACCATCTTTTTCCTCTCGATAACAACACCCGGAGATCAATCTCAACCCTGGTCACAACACCGGGATGTCAAGTTAACCCCCAGCAACAACCCTAGGAGGTACATCAGCCCGAACAACAACATCGGGATGTCAAGCTCAACCCTGGTCACAACACCGGGATGTCAGTCAACCCCCGACGACAACCCCGAGAGGTACATAAGCCCCAGCGACAACACCGAGATGTCAAGCTCAACCCCGGTCACAATACCAAGATGTTAAGTTAACCCCAGGCGACAACCCCGGGAGATACATCAGCCCCGACGACAACCCCAGAATGTCAAACTCAACCACGACAACAACCCCAAGATGTCAAGTCAAGCCCTGGCCACAACCTGGGAGATGCAACCAAATCAACCTTGGAGACAACCTCGAGAAAATAGTCGAAAGTCGTGCCAGTACAGGAGAACCCCTGGAAGGGCAAAACAGTTATTCTACATAGTTGAAGCCAATTCAATCAAAAACATGTCGAATTGATGCAATGAAGGTAAGAAAGAGCCATAACATCGATCCCAAGTGAAAACAGCGCAATACAACTCAACGGATAAATTGTGAAAAAACAAAGATCCGGTTATAAACCCATCTTCCTGGATTTGAAAATGGTTTAGTCCCATGCCATTGTGTCACTCTCGGGAAGAGCTTTCTGGAAAGGTATAGCACGCCTCAAACGAACGCTCTGATCAAAAGTTATGAAGGTTTAAACCTGACATCGCGTTGCTCGGAGTGCACGTACTTCAAGACGACAAGACTCACTAGAGTGGGCCCCACATGGGGAGCCGCAGGTACACCCGCGACTGCTGCGGTTACACCTGAAACCATCAGGTCTTTAAATATAAGACCCCCCCATTTTCCAAAAAAAAAATGCTCTGAAAACTCCGCCTATTTCGTCCCTTAGCCCTACTTCTAGTACTTCAAACTTAGATTTATTACTCTAATACGTTTGTATACGTATATTCTATGACATATCAAAAATTAACCGGTGGAAAAGTCCGTTTGAAGCCTACCAAGTGGCAAAAAGCTTGTGTAGCTGTTCATTGTGAGTTTTTTTACGATCATAACTCATTTCTTACTTCATTACATATATTTGCACGTGCACATAAAGTTTCATCTTTTGGTTTTTCTCGAAACTCAGTCCCGTGGTCGTTTTAGCTAACTTTTAGTACATTTTAATATATATATATATATATATATATATATGTTATTTCTTCGTTTGCACAGCCTGGATCATCGATTCGTGGCTTTTAATCGCTTTTATGTGTATATATATATATATATACGTATTAACTTGTTCAGCCTAGATCGCTGATTCGTGGCCTTTTTAGCTTTATTATATATATAACTGACTATATATATACTAATTTTTAATTCTGGCAAGCCCGAATTGCAAATCCGCGGCAGTTACTACTTTTGTATATATAACTATATATATATATATATATATATATAATTTTTTTGAAATCGTTTGGCATGTATTGCTAATTCGTGGCCTTTTTCGCTTTAATATATATATATATATATATATATATATATATATATATATATATATACTAACTGTATATATTAACATTTACAATTTCGTTTGGTCTGGATTGGAAATCTGTGGCCTTTTTACAGTTTTTCTAAATATATATATATATATATATATATATATATATATATATATATACACATATTTACATTCAGTCAAGCCTGCATTATTTCGTGGCTCTTTTCCAACTTTTATAAATACATATATATATATATATATATATATATATATATATATATATATTTCTGTCCGAACCTAAGATTTGAAATTCGTCGCCCTTTATAAATTATATATATATATATATATATATATATTCTTTATTTATTGTGATTAAATATCTGTTTCAATTATTCATTTGATATGAATTTGTTTTAATATAAATTTTGGCAAATTAGATTTATTTAAATCTAGCCTTTTCTACCGTTTAGACGGTTCAAAATAGGTCCAAGCAGAGCCGGGAAGCTAGAATGGCTCAGATTTTTGTGAATCTAGTTCTTTTCTAGTTTTATAAATATAAAAGCAACCTCGCGACCCTTAGATCTCTATCTAGTGGGAACGAGAAGCTTTTGCTATGCGCATACGAGGATTTGACTTGTGAATCCTTTATTTTGCGATGTCTATTGTACAAATTGCATTTTATGTTAATATTCGTGCTGTGCAGGTTTCCTTGGCCCTTGTCGACGTCGGGAAAAAATCTGCGGGTCGGGTCACAACCCGAATTTTTCTCTATTCCTAAGTTATGTCTACCCTTACTCTTTTTATTTGTGCAAAAGGTTTTGAAGGGTTTTTTAGGAAAAGGACAACATGCATCATGTCGACAATTTGAACGTTTTACAGAGTCTCCATTTGGTATATTTGAAATGGTTGAACCAACACAACCGAGTTTTGTTTTAAAGAGGCCTAATTGCTGGACACTGTCGAAACTTGATCTTTGAAAACAAAGTTTTGAGTTCGGAGGCTTGGTTAAGTGTGGGGAAGGTGTTAGGCACCCCATAACTCTCGTGTAAATACGGTACCGCATCTTTTCAATATTTCCCTTTTAAATCTGCAATGTGTATGTGAATGCTGGAAGAAATTGGGCCTATGTTTTGATTTGAAGTATGTTTATGCATCGTTGAACCTATATACGAACGGTTTGATTTGATTTGTAAAAAGTCTTTGATTTGATTTGCAAAAAGTGTTTGATTTGATTTGCAAAAGCTTTTTTTTTCGATAAGCTTTTTGAAATGATGTTTTGAAAGAAGGTTTTCAAACCCTTACGCTAACATATGAATTGAAGCACATCGATACTTTAGTTTTATCTTTCAGCCTTAAGGCTCCCTTTGAGTGGTGATTGTCGGGCTGCGAAGCATCCTCGACCACAATATATATACAAGTGTCTGTTTCCTCATGGGCATGACAGCCATCGGAGGGACTCTGACACGACAAACCATCTGACACGACAAACCATATTTCCACTATGTTGAGACCTTAAATCCGGATAACCATTTTAAGGTCATTTTTCTATGTACATTTTTACAGAAAAATACACAGGGTACATTTGTAAAGTGTAGTTTGTCCATCGTGGGAATCATATCCTGATCAATTAGATCATGAATCCCACGATTCCTAGGCTCATATTGGGAGGTCGATAAACCTGCACAGCTAAAATTTGTACAGAAATATATCCAAATATCGCCAGAACCAAGGATTCATCAGTAAATCCTTGCTCGCACATGGCCGAAGCATCTCATTCCCACTAGATAGCGATCTAAGGGCCGCGAGGTAGCTTTTATAACAAAAACTTGAAAAATGCTAGATTTAAATAAATCTCAGCCATTCTAGCTTCCCGGTTCTGTCTGGACCTATTTTGAACCGTTTGAAACCTAGATTTGGCGAGATTTAAAAAAATCTAGTTCGCCCGCAGAAATGTCAGTACTGATTCATATCAAATGAATATTTAAAGCAACAATTTAATAAACATGAGTGAAGCAATATATATATATATATATATATATATATACAAAAGTTGTAAAGGGCGATGGATTTTCACACCGGTGCCCGGACTGGAATTGAAATATATATATATATATATATATATATATGTATATATATATATATTTATAAAAAAAGCTATAAAAATCCCGAAATAATCCAGGCTGGACAGAATTAAAATATATATATATATAAAACATGAAAGGGCGTTAGGTTTTCACTCCGAAACACGGACTGGAATTGAAGTATATATTTAGACAGAAAAATAGTCAAACCAGGACTGGGAAGATAACCCAGTAATGGTGAATGGTGCCAAAAATAGTAAAAAGACCACAGAATGATCCAGGCCGAACTGGATTGTAAATATATATATATATACAGACAGAAAAGTAGTCAACCAAGACTGGGAAGATAACATAGTGCGATGAATGTTGCTTATATATGCATATATATATATATATATATATATATATATATATATATATATATATATATATATATATATATATAAAAGTAGTAAAAAGGCCACAGAATGATCCAGGCCAAACTGGAATGTAAACATATATATATATATATAAACAAAAAAAGTAGTCAACCTAGACTAGGAAGATAACCCAGTGTGGTGAATGTTTCTTATATATGCATATTTATATATAAAATCAGTAAACTACTGCGGATTTGACATCCGGGCTTGACAGAATTGAAAAGTTAGTATATATACAGTTAAATATTTACGAAAAAAAAAAAGTCAAACCCGGACTGGGAAGATAAACCAGTCTGACGAAGTTGCTCAATACGAAGATATTAGTATATGCAAGCTGTTGGAAGCGACTGATCGTCAATTCGATTTGTAGAAATGCCAGAAAATCCGTTTAGGTACTAAAATATACCAAAAGTTAATAAAAACGGCCACGGAACTGAGTTCCGGGCATATTTAGAAAACGAAACATGATATGCAAGTGTATAAATGTGCGAAGAAGTAATAATAACTTTCTGATCGTAAAAATACTCACAATGGACTGCTACACTGGCTTTTTGCCAAAACGTAGGCTTTAAACATAAAAATCTACCAGTTATTTTCTTATATGTGGTAGTATGTGGGTATATCTACGTGTTAGAGTGAAAGAATTTGGATTTGGAAGATTAGAAAATGGTTGGAAAACCAAACGGGTAGGGGTTCAGAGCGTTTTTCTTTTTTTCAAATAAGCTGGGGGTCACCACATATATATATAGGCCAGGAAGCCTCCAATTTACCTGCTGCTGCCGCAGGTAGAGGTGCGGCTCCATGTGGCATAGGCCCCACTGTGGGTTCTATTGTTTTAAAGTACGTGCACTCTAAACAACGCGAGGTCCGAGTCGAAACTTTTTATCTTTTGATCGGAGTGTCCGTTTGAGGAGTGCGATTCATTTTCGAAAAGCCCTCTCCAAGAGAGTCACAATGAAATGGGATAAAACATCGTCCGAGTCTAAGAAGACGGGTTCATAACCAGGTCTTCAATTCCCCGCAGTCTATCCGTTGAGCTGTCTTGCACTATTTTCACTCGGGATCATTGTTATGGTTCGTTCTGACCTTGGTGGCATCAATTCGACTTGAGTTTGACCGAATCGGCCTAGAGTTGGTCAAATAACCATTTTGCCCCTCCCGGGGTTTCCTTCAATGTTGGCATGGCCTTCGGTTAACTTCCTGGGTTATTTCCAAGGTTTGGATCCCATTCGAGTCTGTTTGTCCTCAGTGTTGTCACCGAGACTGACTTGATCGCTCCAGGTTTTTCTATGGATATGTTGTGATGCTTCAGGATAATTTCTGAAGTTGACCGGACCTCCCGGGTTAAGACTGGGGCTGACCTGTACCTCCCGGGTTAAAATCGGGGCTGACCTGTACTTTCCGGGTTGAGACCGGGGCTAACCTGTACCTCCCAGATTGAGACCGGGGCTGATTTGACGGCCCAGTATTGAGATCGGGGTTGATTTGATGGCCCGGTATTAAGACCGGGGTTGATTCAAAAGATAATTTTTCTTTCCTACAGTGTTAGTAAAAGGGAAACAAAATTTTGAGTATCTACAGATGCCCCTCTTTATCATGTTCATGCATTGTAATGAAATGAACAGGATAAAGATTAGTAGACACGAAAAATTCACATACAAAGGGGAGGCAATGCATGGCATGATATGTGGTAAATGTTAAATACCTTTAAGGAGGTAGGGTTATAACTGATTAATTACGTTAGTTTCTGCTGGGGATAACGTTACCACTGATAACCCTAGTAGCGGCACTGTCAGACGATTACTGGTAGGATAACCACTGACAAGTTATCAGAGTTAGGCTGTTGTCTTATTCTGCTGGGGATGTCACTAATAGGCTACCTTGAACTATTTTCGTCACTTTCTGATGGGGATGACGTTACTCATAATAGCCTAGGTGAATTTCTTGCTTTGAGACCAAAGTTTTCCCTCATTCGTCGATATTTTTTATTGGAGCATATTTCCTTTTGGTTGATACCATTGTATATTTCTGAAGGCCCTCCGCTGGGGATATATCTTTGTTGTAGATTTACCTCAGTGGGTAATTCTAATGCTTATCCTACTGATAATTTACACAGGTAGTTGGCGACAAAGATTTTGAACAACCAATCCTTCTCGGTGCTCCATTTGAGGTTATGTATAACAGATTCCATCATTGGGGATGGATTATTGTATTGCTTCCGTCACCGGATCCCTTTCGATGCTTCGTTGGGGTTGAGCTAACGACTGAACTATATATGTCTGTACTCGACACTTCGCTGGGGTTAAGCCAACGTCTGAACTGTTATCGGTCAATACCTGATGCTTCGCTGGGGTTATGCCAACGGCTGAACTATCTCGGTATATACCCGACGCTTCACTGGGGTTGAGCCAACGGCTGAACTATCTCGGTATGTATGCGACGCTTCTTTGGGGTTGAACCAACGGTTGAACTATCTTGGTCTGTATCCTACGCTTCACTGGGGTTGAGCCAATGGCTGAATTGTCTCAGTCTGTACCTGACGCTTCGCTGGGGTTAAGTCAACAGCTGAACTGTCTTGGTTTGTTCCTGACACTTTGCTGGGGTTGAGTCAATGGCTGAACTGTATCGATATGTACCCGACACTTCATTGGGGTTGAGCCAATGGCTGAATTGTCTCGGTCTGTACCCAACGCTTCATTGGGGTTGAGCCAATGGCTGAACTGTATCGGTCTGTACCCGACGCTTCACTGGGGTTGAACCAACGGCTGAACTGTCTCGGTCTGTACCCGACGCTTCGCTGGGGTTGAGCCAACGGCTGAACTATCTCAGCCTATACCCGACGCTTTACTAGGGTTAAGCCAACGGCTGAACTGTCTCGGTCTGTACCCGACGCTTCGCTGGGGTTGAGCCAATGGCTGAACTGTCTCGGTCTGTACCCGACGCTTCTCTAGGGTTGAGCCAATGGCTGAACTATCTCAGTCTATACCCGATGCTTTGCTGGGGTTGAGCTAATGACTAAACTGTCTTGGTCTGTACCCGATGCTTCGATGGGGTTGAGCCAACGACTGAACTGTCTTGGTCTGTACCCGATGCTTCGAAAGTGGCAGTTTTTGGCAGTTTTGCCCATATATTTCTTCGAGATGAATACTAAGGGTCTTCAAGGAGTTCCCCTTTCTGTTAGAATTACGCTGCTTAAACGCAGGATTTTAAGACAAACCGCTCATTAGCATAGCGATTTTTCTTCAGATATGACTTGGCATCTCATATGAACTCCGTTTTAACTCGAACCGAACCGAGGCGGAGGGAGCGAGACCCACCTTGGGGGAGTCGCAGTTAGAATTGCTGCAACCGCATGTGGGCCCGCTTCTATCTATGGCTTTATATTTGCTGTGGGAATTCATTTGAAATCAGTTTCATTTCTAGTTTCAAACGGAATCTGATTTTCTTTTTCAGATCTACTGAGTTCGGGTAACCTTTTTCAGATTCCGTCAGTTCCCACGCGTTCAGTGCATCGCAGATAACGTTTGACATCCTTTTTTGCAAGTTTTGATAGGTGAAAGCATGCAAACCACGTAGGATGCTTTTAGACGCAATGTATAAAAAATGTATGCCTATATAACCTGCTAAAAAATTTTTGACTTCATATGTATGAATATCTTACTGTAATGCATGTTTTGATGTAAGAAAATTTAGATTCTTGGACAGTCATATTTTGCTCTTTTTGATCAGTTTACTCATCCTTTTTGAGGCCTAGTGAGCTTGGATTTTTACTTTAAAATGTCCATGGTAATTTGGCTACCATGTGAGGTTTACTTTTGATTTTATTCCATAAATATGAACTGTTCCTATTTTTGGGAAGGTGCGCTACTGAATGGCCACGTAGATATGATTGTGTGCATGCGAACACTTCATTTTACAAAGGAGACTCTGGAGAAATTTTTTCAAAAGCCAGAGCAATTAATGAACATGCAATTTTGATTCTACTAGGGATTTTTGACTGACCCTGGCATGTTTTTAGGATTTATCTTTTTGAAAAACGTGCAATTTTAACTCTACTGGGTATTTGACTGACCCATACATGTTTTTGGACTTAGAAATGCATTAAATACTGATTTAAATTAATAAGCCACAGGTTTTAGGCTTACCACACCCTTTCTGAGGTGATTTGGAGACTTTGTTCCGGTGATGGACCGAGATAGACCCGACCGTACTAGCAGGGTAGTTTCAGGAGTTAGATGGAGGCGAGCTTCTTATGTTCCTCAACCACGTCCAGATCAGCCGCCTCGCAGATTAGATGAGTCGGTGATTCGTCCAGCACAGGACAAGCCACCGATTGATATAGATGATGAGGAGGCTCCTTTTGCTGCTTCTGTCCCAGGTCATACCCCACGTACAGAGCTTCCGGGCATTATTGTGCTAACCTAGGAGCTGTTGGGAGATTTGAGTCGTCATCCTTCGAGGTTTCTTTATGCCAATGAGGTAACTTGAAGTTTTCTTCTGTCTAGATTCTCTTTCTTTCTTTTGCCATTCTTGGGGCATAGGTTTTTAACAGGGGTGGCTTTTGATGCAGGTTCCGAGCTTTACGCAGCCTCGAGGGAACTGGTTCAACGTGCACTCCCTCTACCACACTTTGCACCAAGAGTACATGGATATCGTTGACGGCTGAGGGTTTCAGGCCTTCTTCTCTATTCTTCCCCGTCGTTGCCCCTGGGGCTATATGAGGGCTTTGTCTGAGCGCTGGTTCCACCAGACCCAGTCTCTTTATTTGTTGGACTGTGAGGTGATGATGACGCCTATGTATTGGAGGTTCATTACCGGCATTGAGTTCGAGGTGAGCCCATGCCTGTCATGGCTGACATTACGCCCACTGCCGTTAAATCCCTGCTGGGAGTTCCTGCGACGATGATCAAGGGTCAAACAGTCCGATCGGGTCCCTTGAGCATAGATGCCCAGAGTGGGGCTTTACTTGAGCCTCTGCCTAATGATCAGAGGGTTAGGGATCTCATCTTGAGGCGATTATTTCTGGTGATCAGTCGGGGTTGTTTTGTGACAGACAACTCATCGATTGTGTCCTTCGCCCTAGTTAGTGCTATACGACATGTAGAGCGCCTCAGTGACTTTGATTGGGGTTCCTACACCTTTGCTTATTTTCTCCAGGGCATGTGCGTGCTTTCGAAGTGTTTGACGGAGGCTTGGATAGGGTTCTACCCATTTCTGCTAGTGAGTACATCTTTCTTGTACCTTTTTGACTTTTGCATTTACATTTGTCAGTCATGGTCACTGAGGACTTTTGAGATTTACATAACCAGTTCTGGGCGTATGAAAGGCTTCCTTGCCTACGTCCTGCCACTGCTTTAGGTCTAGAGACCTATCCCCAGGGATGGCGTTGGCATCACTCGACTCTGACAGAGGTCCATGTTTCTTAGGGCTTTACCCATTCCAGCCTGCAGTTGGAGCTTTTGATAGACGTAGCAATCACATGGATCCCATAGACATCTGAGTTTTTGGCTGTTGGATTTGAGGGAGTCTTCCCCACTGGTCGGGAGTTTGCATTGTCGACCGGCAGAGTCCCGTTTTTGACAGAGGGAGGCTGGGAGCTCTATTTTGGAGAGTGTGGGATCATAAGCATTACAGGGCAGATCTGTATTCCCATTGTTCCTCCTACTATCATTGGCCATTGATCCAGCCACTGACAGATATCAATATCGAGGGCGTAGACAGCTTTTCCCTATAAGAGGGCCCTTACAGCCAGGAGGGATTCAGCAGTTGGTGTAGTCCACGCACGATTGGAGCTCAGACTCGTGCTACCTAGTTTATGGCAGACATGGTGCCTGGGTCCATGATGATGATAGACTGGATAGCTTGCCTCAGGGAGCACACTCATTTGGACCAAATCACAGGGCTGACCCAGCAGTTGGAGAGAGCTCATTTGTTCATCAAGCATCTTAGCCGAGATCTGTTAGAGGCATCTTCTTTTGACCCCTTCTAGCTCACAAGCGGGCCCTTCTTCAGGTCCATTTTCCATCAGTTTTGTAGGGGCTGATCCTCTCTTATACTTCCCAGATATGCCTGATGACCGTAACTTTGTGTCCACGAAGGAGATGGAGCAGGTTAACCACCTGAGCGTACATGTTTTAGATCTTTTTGGATAGCTATTGTAGCTATACCTTTTGGTCAGCAACTGTTTTGGCTTTTGGGCGGCTGTGCCCCATTTTGATAGACCACTGTTAGTAGATGGGTGGTGGAGCCCTATATTCTTGTACTTTTTATTTTGATTTGTATTTATCAGACAGGGATGATGCTTACAGTAGATAGTTTATTACAGATATGCATGATATTTTCTATCTATCGCATCATATTTTATCATTGTCATTATGCATGTATTATGTTATATGTATGCGTTTAGACAGATAAGTTCAAATTTGCCCCCTGGATGGTCTTGTGATACGGTGATACAGATGTCGTCATCTACCGTTAGCCGTATCGAGCACTCGCCACCATCTATTGTGGCATCATCCTTGAGATCGTGGTACGACAGCCTGTCCTTCCCAGCCAGAGGGACAGTGGATCAGATGTTGTGGCATTCGTTGGCCCTCGTAGACTATCAGGTGCCATACGGGTTCGTAGATGGCATCTTATCCTGTTGGATACCCGATAGACAAATTTTTTGCTTCGGGCATCATGAGTTAACTCCGACCCTGAGGAGTACCAATGGTTTACTGGCTTAGCTTTAGAGGTGCCATGCGCTCGTACGGCGATCAATGATATGAGGAGACCGTTTATACGGATGTTAGGTCTTCGCCAGAGCGTAGTTATAGATGAGATCATTTCTGAACGTGTGATTTCCATCGACTTCTTGATCGATCGATTTGGTGAGCTCGACAGTTACAATTGACATGCCGTAGATTTTATTATATCGGCAGAGGCGTGGCGTTTGGCCAAGATAAACGTTTTGCTGATGTGCATCGTAGCCTATGTCTATATGTCGCTACGCTTGGACCATTTGGAAGTGGGGTTGATAGTTGTGGTTTGGGCCCTTAGGCAGGGTAACACCATTATTTTGATGATATTGGCCTAGACGCTGAGAGCAGCCACCTACTGCAGTACCTACTCGGAGGGGGGTTTAGAGGCAGTTCGGTCTTGCTGTACATATGGCTCATGTCCCATCTATGACTGATTGGCTTTTTCAGACACCAGGGGTACTGTTTAACCCATAAAATTTCCATGTCTTACTCCTTTCAGCTGGCGGAGTGTACCGATGCCGAGATATGGTCAGCATTTTTGTTTGATATTGCACATCTATTCTCTATTCTGCCATGCCCAGGGCTAGTCTCCCCCTATAGCTTTATCACACACACATCTGGCATGGACTATTTGCCCCTAGCGGGATTGAGGGGAGTGACCACTTGCCATCCTCTGGCTGTTATGGGCCAATTTGATCAGTTTTAGAGCCTGCATCAGTTTAAGGGGTCTGTTGATCAGAGGATGTCAGCTTCGTCTATGTCATCTGTCGACTTGATCAAAGTATATGAGTGTTGGACTCATAGGGAGAGGGCTGATTTCTCCAGTAGCCATCTGGATTGTTCGCCAGAGTATTCAGCGTGGTTGGAGGCAGATATCGCATCAGCTACATTCATCCAGTCAGCTCCGATAGTGGACTCAGACGAGGAGGAGCCTATGGAGGATCCTGAGTCTCCTGCTGAGGATGAGTTATTCATGGGTTTTACAGCAGCTTTGGTTAGTAATCAGCCGGTCATTCCTGCTGGGATAGATCCCGCTTTGGCAGACTTACTAGCTAGGATGACCTTTCAGAGAGATCAGGCTAGAGCGCTGATGTTGACTGCCCTGTTTGGTAGAGACATAGCTTTTGCTGAGAGCGATGCAGCTCGAGCCACTCAAGATATGATATTGATTGAGAGAGAGGAGGTTCGATCTTCTCACGACGTTGCTTTTCTCGATATTTAGGAGACTTTGATCGCCAGAGACGCGACTTTTGCGGAGAGGGATGAGGCTATAGCTTCCCGGGATTTTCACATTGCCGACAGTACTACTCTTCAATCTTATACTCATGGTTTGGTTACCAAGATGAGTGCATACATTGATGATAACAGTGCCACACTACAGATGACTGTGGATGTTTTGACCTGTATGGAGGCTAAGGGTATTGCACTTGTAGAAGCTCCTCCATCTTTAGAGAGAGATGCTGTGTTGGCATCGCTGTCTCACTTATCCATGGGTCCAACGACTAGCTTTATTTTTCCTACACATACAAGATCAGCCATTTTTGTCATGTACAAGACACTATGTATATATCAAATAGTTTTATATATCAGAGAAATATATTTTTGATTCACTTCCCTGGTTGGATGTGTATTGTCATTGCTGAGTGATTACCACTTCTTTTATGACTTACTGTTGTTGATGTATCTTGAGCTTCTCCGTGATGGACTAACAGTGAGATGTCAGAAAGTATCTCATATAGACCTGCTGACCAAGGAGGCTTAATAATTTTTAGGTTTCATATAGTTTTGGTGTCTTGGAACTGGTTTTTATTGGTTTTTGTTTTTTCTTGAAGGTCAAATCGCACCATAAATGGCTGCCTACGTACTCCCGGGTGTAGGGAGATCAGGTCATTCGTAGTTTATTTTTTCTTTTATGAGAGAGGCTTGAGAAGTGTCTCTTTTGAGTTTGGTTTGATGAGTTTTTAAGTTTGGTTTGACCGCACCAGAAATGGATGCCTACGTACTCCTGGGTGGAGGGAGATCAGGTCATTTGTAGTTCTGGCTTTTAGTGAAAACCGAACCTGATTTGATTTATAGTTACAGGATGTGGGTATGCATGCGTTTCAAATAAAGTACCTTTTTATGGAGTCTGAGTTGATGAGTTGGGGAAATTTGCTCTGGTCCATCTCTTGTAGTCTGATAACTCCTCCTGTCAACACTTCCTTGATAATGAAATGGCCTCCCAATTTGGGGCGAACTTTCCTTTGGCTTCATCTTGATTGGCCAAAACTTTCTTCAGCACCAAGTTATTTTCTTTGAATTGCCGTATTTGAACTTTCTTGTTGTAGGATCGAGCAATCCTTTGCTGATAAAACTGCCCTTGGAAAATGGTTGTAGCCCTCTTTTCATCTATCAGGGAAAGTTGGTGGTATCTGTCTTACAACCACTGATCTTCATCCATCTGAGCGTTTATTAACACTCGTAAGGACTCCATCTCTACTTCTATGGGAAGGACAACTTCCATGCCATAGACCAATGAATAGGGGATAGCACCAGTAGCGGTACGCATTGATGTCCGGTATGCTAACAGGGTTAGAGGCAGCAGGTCAGGCCATTCCTTATGCTTGGCGGACATTTTTTGCATGATCTTTTTTATGTTCTTGTTGGCCGATTCAACAACACCATTCTTCTTAGGCCGATGGATGACGGAATTGATATGCTTAATATGGAACTTACTGCATAGTTCTCCCATCATTTGATTGTTCAGGTTCTTGGCGTTGTCTGATATGATCACCTCTGGTTGTCCATATCGACAGACGACATTGTTTTTGATGAAACCAATGATGACCTCTTTGGTGACTTTGGGAAAAGAGGCTGCTTCAACTTACTTGGTGAAGTAATCAATCATGGTGAAGATGAATCGATAACCATTGCTGGCTTTTGGTTCTACTGGACCGATCACATCCATTCCCCACATGGTGAAAGGCTATGGTGAACTCATATTGTGTAGCTCATTTGGAGGAGCATGTATGGCATTTCCTTGTACTTGGCATTGAAAGCATTTCCTGATGTGATCATCACAGTCAGCTTTGAGCGAGATCCAATAATGTCCTATTCTTAATATCTTTTTGGCCAGCAGATGACCGCTCATATGTGGTCCACAGACTCCATCGTGGACTTCATCCATCAATATCTGGGCTTACTCTTTAATAAGGCATCTTAACAGGCCTATTCCAACATCTCTTTTATAGAGTGTGTCCCCGCTCAGATAGAACTTCATAGCCATTTTGTGAATCTACTTTAAATTTGATCGGCTTGCCCCAGCGGGTGTAGATCCATCTCAGAGATATTTCTAGATTTCTTAATACCAAGGCTGTTTGATAGGAGGTATTTCATCTAATATGTCTCCAATGTAATTCCTGTATGTCGGGGTCTTCTGACGTGTGAATTTGATGCAGGGAATCCCATTCCTATCGGATATGTGGATCAAGGAAGCTAACGTCGCCAATGCATCAGCGAAGTCATTCCTACCCCGAGGTATATGGATGAAGATTATGTCTTCAAACTCCATAGATATTTTGATGACCTGCCAATTATAGGGCAGCAAATGCAGCTCTTTGGTGTGATATGCCCCGATGGTTTGTCTGATAACCAACTCAGAGTCTCCGAAGACTAGTAGATGTTTGATACCCATGGATTGGGCTAACTTCAACCCCATTATGCAGCCTTCATACTCGGCTGTGTTGTTAGTGTTGCCAAATTGCAGTTTGGTAGCCATAGGATATTTTTCTCCTGCACCAGAGATAAGGACTGCCCCAGCTCTGGCACCTTCCATGTTTACCGCTCTGTCAAAATATATTTTCTATGGTTGGACTGTATTCTCTTGTTAGAGTTGTTGAATTATCATGATCCCATCATCCGGGAAATAAATCTCCAGGGGCTCAAACCCTCCTGATGGTGCTTTGTCTAATTGATCTGCAATGCCTTGACCTTTGATGGACTTCTGAGTCACGTAGACAATGTCGAACTGTTATAGGATCAACTGCCATTTGGACAGTCAATAATTCCTCATTGGCTTGTTGAATACGTACTTTAGTGGATCCATACGGGATATGAAGTAGGTCGTGTGCCCATGGAGGTAATGTTATAACCTTATGGCCCATGCTAACGCACATCATATTTTCTCGATCAGGGTGTATTTTTGTTCACCACTACTGAATCTTTTGCTGATGTAGTAGATGGTTCTTTCCTTGCTACTATCATCTTCTTGTCCCAGCATACAGCCCATTGCATTGTTATTGACGGACAGGTACATGAACAGGGGAACTCCATCCCTCAGAGGTACCAAAATAGGTGCTTTAACCAGCTGTTTCTTGATGGCAAGGAAGGCTTGTTGACAATCCTCATTCCATTTGGTGGAGGAATTCTTCCTTAGTAGCTCGAAGATGGGTTCACATGTTGCTGTGAGCTGGGAAATGAACCTGCTTATGAAATTGATCTTTCCCAGGAACCCGTGTATCTCCTTCTATGTTCGAGGTACTGGCATTTCAGTGATGGATTTGATCTTGGCAAGGTCTAGCTCGATGCCTCGATTACTCACCAAGAATCCTAACAGCTTGCTAGCTTTGACGCCAAAAGCACATTTTGTAGGATTTAGCTTGAGGTTGTACTTACGCAACCTGTTGAACAACTTCCTGAGATGGTTTAGGTGATCATCCTCCCTCTGGGATTTAATGATGATGTCATCCACATAGACCTCTATCTCCTTGTGCATCATGTCATGAAATAGGGCCATCATGGCTTGCTGATATGTGACTCCTGCATTGATGAGGCCGAAGGACCGTCGCCTATAGTAGAAGGTTTCCCAGGGAGTGATGAAAGTTATTTTCTCCCTGTCTTCTTCAACAACCATGATTTGTTAGTAACCAGCAAAGTAATCCACAACAGAATATATGTCGTACTGCGCCCTGTTGTCGATTAGAATGTGGATAAAAGGGACCAAGAAATTATCATTGAGGTAGGCTTTGTTCAAATCCTGCAGTCCACACACACTCGTACCTTCCCTCCAGGTTTAGGTACGGGAACTATGTTTGACAGCCACTCTGGGTATGTTGATACCATGATGATACCGGCTTTAAATTGTTTAATGACCTCTTCTTTAACTTTCAGACTCCATTCAGGTTTTAATCGCCTGAGCTTTTGCTTGACTGGTTTGAACCCATCTTTGATGGGCATTCGATGGATGACAATGTCAGTAGACAGGTCAATCATGTCTTCATGTGACCATGCAAACACATCCTGGAACTGTGTTAGGAGTTCGATCAGATTGGCTTTTTGATCTAGTGTAAGATCTAAGCCTATCTAGATTTCTTTGATGTTTTTGCAGGTTCCTATGTTGATAGTGGTGCTTTGGTCGAGGTTTGGTTTGGGTTTTCTTCGACCCATTCTTTGATCTCCTCGTGCACCTCATAGTCATCTTCCTCCTCTTGATCAATATCCATCAAGTCGAAGTTCAGTTCTTCATCAAAGTTGTAGTCACTATGAGAGGTTGATATCTCATTGGCAGTTACAAACAAATCCAACACTGGAGTCCGGAAATTAAAAAATGCCTTCACTTTAATATATGCAATTGTTTAAATATACAAAGCATTTGGCAAAGCATGACAAAAGTTACTGCTATAGCTGTGCAATCAAAAGTAAGCAATTAATGAAAGCATGTTATAGGGCAAACGGGCTCTCTGCCCCTTTACCCTTTTTGACTAAGGCACGGGACGCTTCTCCAGTTATCCAGGGTTAGATCCTCATGAACAGGGAAAATTGAGGAATTGTGCTCGTCTGCCTCGTCTCGGATAATGACTAAGACATCCTTTACAATAGGGACAAGATTTTTGTTTGCACGGACCTACTTTCCTTTCTTGATGCAAGGAATGGGAATCTGATCCTCGTCGCCACTGTCTAGAATCTCATCATTCAAACCCTGGTAGTTTATGATAACCCGTATGTTAGCAAATGGGTCTCGTCCTTTGTACAGGATCTTTTCTTTTCTCTTTTTGTTATCACCTTTAGGCTTTGGGGATTTTCTTTCCCCGGCTGGTATGATTGGAGGAAACAGCATGGCTGATACAACAGTGGGGATCTTCCTCATTGGTTTTACGAAGCCCGCATCAGTGAGGTTCGGCAGCAGTATGGTGGACGCATGAGCCTTAGGGTGCTTATGTGGGTTTCGGCGGCTTGATCCAGATGCATAACCCAATCTGGCTCTCCCTGTCTGGCACGGGATTTGGACTGGACTTCTGATACCTTGTTGGTTCTTTCCTAACCCTTCTCTGGGTTGGAAACCAAAAGATACCATCTCTTGGTTTACTGTCATCACTTTAAGGGAGACCTTTGGCTTTAGGGCTAGTGCTCCGATAGGTAGATACTGAGTATCACTCACCTCCAGGGCTTGAAAACTTGTAGGTACAATCCCTGCATCCAGGCTGATCACTAGCATGTCTCCATGTATGCAGACAGGGTATTCTGGTTCGGCGTTGTCTGTGATGAGGTTGTCGTTGATAATGTATTTGAGTTGTTGATGGAGGGTGGATGGCACTGCCCCTACCATATGGATCCATAGTCTGCCCAGCAACAAGTTGTATCCAGTGGCGATGTTGAGCACCTGAAAGGACACATAGAAAGTGCGCAGACAAATCTCTAATGGAAGCTCTATTTCTCCCATAGCTTGTCGGCGAGATCCATCAAAAGCACGCATGACCACATGACTGGTTTTGATCCGATTCGGGTTAATCTTCATTCTTTCCAAGGTATCGTAGGGACAGATTTTAAGGGATGATCTTCCATCTATGAGCACACCTCCGATCACATACCCGGATGATATTACAGCTATATGTACGGACTTACGATGACCAGTCCTTTCTGCGGGGATATCATCTTCAGTGAAAGATATCACATTTCTATTGAAAATGTGTTCTATCATATGATAGAATTTCTCAGCATCCACGGTATATGGAAGATGTCCTTCTTCCAGTACTTTCACTAGAATGTCACGATGCTCCACCGAGGATAGAACCAGATATAGGATCGATATTTTCTTGGGTGCATCTTTCAGGCTTTGCTCCACTTTGATTTCATGGTGTCCCATTTTACTAAGGAACTCTTTGATTTTTTCTTCATCCACCTTTTCTTTGGCTTTGATGACTGATTTGATCACCCGCTGAGGCAGGTACAAGGGATTTTCCTTTGGTACTATGGCAATGTTATTTGAAGTTGAACATTCGTCGTTCCCGTAGTTCCATGAGACCCTATTCAGACTGATAACTGGATTCTGAGGTCTGAAGGGCATGATTAAATGCTCGGGTGCGGCCACCTTAACAAGATTTTATGTTTCTTGAACCACGTTTCTTGGCAGTACTAAGGGTGTGAGGGTTGGTTCGCTGTCACAAGACACAACAGCCACTGTATCCTGATTCCACGCAGTGGAAATAAAGAGAGTGTCTTCATCTAGGAGACCATAATCCTGATTCCCTTTTATTAATTCACCACTTTCAATAATATTCTGAATCAGGTTACGAAGGGCCCAACAATCCTCAGTATCATGGCTGGGTGCATTGGAGTGGTACTGACAAGTTTGGTCAGGCTTGAATTTCTTTGATCGAGGGTTTAAGGGAGGTAATAAATCTGTAACCATTCCCTCGTTGATTAACATATGGAGGATTTCCTCCACTGGCAGGTTCAGGTTGGTGAAATTCCTTTGAAAGGCGAATTTCCTACCAGCTTGGAAATTCTCCTCTTTAGCCCTCTTGTAGGCCCAGGGTTCATGCTCATGAGGCCGGTATTGATCCCTCATGAGGATGGGACTGATCTCCGGTGTGGGATGATTTGTATAAGATTAGTTGGTCTGATTCATCATCTGCCTGGTAATTTGATGTTGGTATACGACCATTTCTACTAACTGTTCAATTTGTTCCTTGATATACCATATCTCTTGCTCTATCAGGAATCGCCTTTCTAAGACTTCCCAACTGTCTGGGCTGTTGTTGCTGGATTGAGTTGATTCTCCGACATATCGGAGGTATTTTTGGATCCTCCTCCGTTTTCTGTATTGATTATGTTGACACTCTCCTCTTTGTGCTTATGGAGGGGATTGTCTTGTACGTGTGGTTATTCTGGTGTAGTCACCACAATCTCTCTATTGTTAATCAAGTCTTGGATTTTGTGCTTGAGAGACCAACAGTCTTGAGTGTCATGGCCCGAGGATCCTGAATGGTAAGCACACTTCTTGCTTGGGTCAAAATTTTGGTCACTAGTGTTGGTTGGTGGAAGGAGTTGGGTAATCTTCTTCTGTACTGTCAACAGCTTTAGCACATTCTCAAGTGAATCCCCTAGAAGGGTGAAAGTTCTTCGATGCCTGACCTCCATATTTTTTTGAAATGGAGGGTTTGAAGGCTGTACTGAAGCTTGTAAAGGGGTATAGTTCCTCCTTTGAATGGGCATACTGTTTACTCACCTTTTTGATTCTGTCCTTATAACACTACGGACACTTCTTCGTCTTTCTTCTTATGTACCCTCCGGGATTACTCCCGTAATTTTCAGACTAGATATGTACAACAACAGATTCGAGGGCAGTTAGATCCTTTATCTTCCCGGACTTGAGCCCCTTTTCTGCCATCTCGCCGTGTTTGATCATTTCAGATAATGGTTTTCCTGAGCCTGCTAGGACCCTCTCATAATATGGAGCTTCTTGGATGTCGATGTAGGTTATGACAATCTCAGATTCAGTCATAGATGGGGTGACTTGTGCTGCAACCCGCCTCCAGCGTTGGGCATATTCTCTGATTGACTCAGTGTTTTGTTTCTTGATTTTGGTTATTTGGTATCTGTCTGGAGCCAGCTGATATTGGAAGCTATATTGACTGAGGAAAGCATATGTCAGTTCTTCCCAATTGTGAATCTTAGAGTTGTCCAAACGGGTATACCAGGATCTGGCCTCACCAGTTAAACTTTTCTGGAATAATTGCATTCGAAGTTTCTCATCCTCTGCATAGGATCCGAGTTCTCCAATGAATACCTTCAGGTGTGTATAAGGGTCTCCCAATCCATCATATTTCTCAAAATCAGGAGTTCTAAATTTTTTGGGATAACGAGCCCCAAGGAAGATACAGAGGTCTGAATAGTTGACACTGCCAAAGGCCCCAGTCCCTTTGATAGAACAGATGGTTTCTTCCATTTATTGTACTTTCTTCAGAATGTCACCAACTTCTTGTTCTTTTCTAAAGACGGTGATTTCAGAGGTTTGGTTTGTTGTGTCCTGGTTTTGTGGTCCAGGAATCTGAGTCTCGACTTTTTTGGTCTCTTGACTGCCACCACGTCCACCAGGTGTTCCTGGTTCTGTGTGAGCTTGGGCTTGCTTCCCTTTAAGGGCTCTACTTTGCTCTTTCAGGAAACTGGCCAATTCGGCTTTCTGATTCTTCAATGCTTCAAACTCTTCCCTAGAGACAGGGGTGGATTTTGGCTGAGAACTAGAAGTCATGTACATGGATGGACTAAGTGCTTTCTTAGACTTAGATCTAGTGGCATGACCAATTTTTTCACCTACAACAAAACGTAGGCGTGTTAATTTCCTGAGGTAGGTAGGGATAAAATGCATGACATGATGTATTTTTGTGGTTTTTTAATCTTATCCTGCAAAACAGAGGTTAGTTGTTTTGATGACAGGATAACAAGACAGGATGTATACGACAAGGAATGTAAAAAAAATTATGATATTTACATTGTGCTCCTTTACATTTGGAATTAAAAACTTCACATTGAATTTGAAAAAGGAAGGCATGAAGAAGCTTCCCATCGGATTTGGTTAATCAGAGGCTGACCTATATTAGGCTACTCTCGCAGCTTTTTGGCATGAAGGTCCCCAGATCATCGCAATCTACTAGAGGGAAAATTAATCCGATCTTTCAACTAGAGTGAATCTGGGTAGTGCATTTCCATGAGCCCCAGAGACTTAGCCGTCCCCAGAGACATTACTTATCATCGACTGGTTTGCCTCCCGAAGGAGGAATCACATAATATACATTCACATACATCGTGCCTCACCGTATACATATGATGACATTGGTGCGAAGCACAAATATGGGTGGGAAGAACTAAAAAAACAAGAAAACATTCATTCACATTCATTCAATGTAAATATGCAGCATTCATGCATTCATTCAATATAAAGACGCAGCATTCACACATACGTAGATATGAATGGGAAATGTTTGAAAAGATTTGCACGCGGCATAAGGCCTCTACTGTCTCCAGCAGAGTCGCCACCTGTCGACGTCGAGAAAAAATCCGCTGGTCGGGTCACAACCCGGATCATTCTCTCTTCCTAAGTTATGTCTATCCTTACTTTTTTTATTTGTGAAAAAGGTTTTGAAGGGTTTTTAGGAAAAGACCAACATGTATCATGTCGACGATTTGAACGTTTTATAGAGTTGCCAGTTGGTAGATTTGAAATGGTTGTACCAACTCAACCGAGTTTTGTTTGAAAGAGGCCCAACTGATGGATACTGTCGAAACTTGATCTTTGTAAACAAAGTTTTGAGTTCGGGGGCTTGGTTAAGTGTGGGGAAGGTGTTAGGCACCTCACAACTCCCGTGTAAACACGGTACCGCATCTTTTCAATATTTCCCTTTTAAATCTGCATTGTGTGTGTGAATGCTGGAAGAAATTAGGCCTATGCTTTGATTGGAAGTATGTTTATGCATCGTTGAACCTATATACGAAGGGTTTGATTTGATTTGCAAAAAGTGTTTGATTTGATTTGCAAAAAGTGTTTGATTTGATTTGCAAAAGCTTCTTTTTCCGATAAGTTTATTCAAATGATATTTTGAAAGAAGGTTTTCAAACCTTTATGCTAACATTGGAATTTAAGCACATCGATACTTCTATTTTATCTTTCAACCTTAAGGCTCCATTTGATTGGTGATTGTCGGGTTGCAAAGCATCCTCGACCACAACATATATTCAAGTGTCGGTCTCCTCATGGGCATGACAACCATCGGAGGGACTCTGACACGACAAACCATATTTCCACTATGTTGAGATCTAAAATTCGGATAATCTTTTTAAGTTCTTTTTGTATGTACATTTTTACAGAAAAACTGGCAGGGTACATTTGTAAAGGGGAGTTTGTCCATCGTAGGAATCAAATTCTGATTAATTGGATCATGAATCCCACGATTCCTAGGCTCACATAGGGAGGCCGATAAACCTGCACAGCTAAAATTTGTACAGAAATATATCCAAATATCGCCAGAACCAAGGATTCATCAGTAAATCCTGGCTCGCACATGGTCGAAGCATCTCGTTCCCACTAGATAGCGATCTAAGGACAGCGAGGTAGCTTTTATATTTGAAACTCGAAAAATGCTAGATTTAAATAAATCTCAGCCAGTCTAGCTTCCCGGTTCTGTCTGGACCTATTTTGAACCATTTGAAAGCTAGAGTTGGCGAGATTTAAAGAAATCTAGTTCGCACGCAGAAATGTCAGTGCCGATTCATATCAAATGAATATTTAAAACAACCATTTAGTAAACATGAGTAAAGTAATATATATATATATATATATATATATATATATATATATATATAATTATATATACAAAAACTGTAAAGGAAAATGGATTTTCACACCGATGCCCGGACTAGAATTGAAATGTATATATATTTATAAAAAAAAAGCTGTAAAAGCCATGAAATAATCCATGCTAGACATAATTGAAATATATATATATATATATATATAACATGAAAGGGCTGTGGGTTTTCACTCCGAGGCCCAGACTAGAATTGAAATATATATTTAGATAGAAAAATAGTCAAACTAGGATTGGGAACGTAATCCAGTAATGGTGAATGGTGCCAAAAATAGTAAAAACGCTACAGAATGATCCAGGCCGAACTGGAATGTAAATATGTATATATATAGACAGAAAATGAGTCTACCAAGACTGGGAAAATAACCCAGTGTGGTGAATGTTGCTTATATATGCATATATATATATATATATGTATAAAAGCAGTAAAAAGGCTACAGAATGATCAAAGCCAAACTGAATGTAAAAATATATATATATAGACAGAAAAGTAGTCAACCAAGGCTGGAAAGATAACCCAGTGTGGTGAATGATGCTTATATATGCATATTTATATAAAAAAAGTAGTAAACTACCATGAATTTGACATTCGGGCTTGACAAAATTGAAAAGTTAGTATATATACAGTTAAATATATACAAAAAAAGCCAAACTCGGACTGGGAAGATAACGCAGTCCGACGAAGTTGCTCAATACGAAGATATTAGTATATACAAGCTATTAGAAGCGACGGATCGTCAATCCGAGTTGTAAAAATGCCAGAAATGCATTTAGGTACTGAAATGTACAAAACGTTAACAAAAATGGCCACGGAACTGAGTTTCGGGCATATTTAGAAAACGAAACGTGATATGCAAGTGTATAAAAGTGTGAAGAAGTAATAATAACTTTCTGATCGTAAAAATACTCACAATGGACTACCACACGGGCCTTTTTCCAAATCGTAGGCTTTAAACGTCTAAATCTACTGGTTATTTTCTGATATGTGGTAGTATGTGGGAATATCTACGTGTTAGAGTGAAAAAAATTGGGTTTGGAAGACAAGAAAATGGCTGGAAAACCAAACGGGCAGGGGTTCAGAGCTTTTTTCTTTTTTTTTTCAAATGAGCTGGGGGTCACCTCATATATATAGGCCAGGGAGCCTCAACTCTACTTGTTGCTTCCGCATGTAGAGGTGAGACTCCACGTGGCATGGACCCTGCGGCGGGTTCTGTCATCTCGAAGTACGTGCACATCGAGCAATGCGGGGTTGAAGTCAAAACTTTCTAACTTTTGATCGGAGCGTTCGTTTGATGCGTGCAATACCTTTTCGGAAAGCCCTAGCCAAGAGTGTCACAATGACATGGGGTAAAACATCTTTCGGATCCAAGAAGATGGGTTCATAACCAGGTCTTCGATTTCTCGCAGTCTGTCTGTTGAGCTGTCTTGCGCTGTTTGCACTCGGGATCATTGTTATGGTTCGTTCTGACCTTGCTGGCATAAATTCGGCTTGAGTTTGACCTGTACCTCCCGGATTGAGACCGGGGCTGACCTGTACTTCCTAGGTTGAGACTGGGGCTGACCTGTACCTCCCAGGTTGAGACCGGGGCTGACCTAGACCTCTCGGTTTGAGACCGGGGCTAACCTATACTTCCCAGGTTGAGATCGGGGCCGACTTGTACCTCCTGGGTTAAGACCGGGGCTGACATGTACCTCCCGAGTTGAGACCGGGGCTGACCTGTACTTCTCGGGTTGAGACCGGGGCTGACCTATACCTCTCGGGTTGAGACTGGGGCTGACCTGTACCTCCCGGGTTGAGACCAGGGCTGATTTGACGGCCCGGTATTGAGACCGGGGTTGAGTTGATGGCCCGGTATTGAGATCGGGGTTGATTCAAAAGATAATTTTGTTCTCTTACAATGTTAGTAACAAGGAAACAAAATTTCGAGTGTCTACAGCCCTTTTATGCGAGCCTAGGAATCGTGGTATTCTTGATCAAACTGATCATAATCTAATTCCCACGGTGGACAAACTCCACATTACAAATGTATTCTGCCGGATTTTTTATAAAAGTGGACATCCAAGGGACCTTAAAACGGTTATCCGGATTTAAGGTTCCAAACATAATGAAATATGGTTTGTCGTGCTAGAGTCACTTTGATGGCTTTCATGCCCATGAGAAGAACGGTACTTGTATATATATTTTGAGGTCGAGGCTGCTTCGCAGCCCGACAATCACCATTCCAATCAAGCCAAAGGCTGAACAGAATAAAATGGAAGTATCAATAGGCTTCAATTCCTATGTCAGCGAAAGGGTTTGAAAACCACCTTTTCAAAACATCACTTTCATATCTTGTTTTAAAAGGAATTTTGCAAATCAAATCAAACTCTTTGTATATAGGTTCAACGAAGCAAGAAACCACTTTCAAATCAATCAAACGTAGGCTCAATTACTTCCAACATCCACACACACATTGCAAATAAAAAGGGAAATATTAAAAAGATACGGTACCGTGTTTTCACAAAGGTCGGGGGTGCCTAACACCTCCCCCCGCTTAACCAAGTTTCCCGAACTTAAGAATTTTGATTTCAAGATCATGTTTTGACAGTGTCCAGTAATTGGGCCTACTTGCAAAAATCAAACAAAACTCAGTTGAGTTGATACAACCATTTCCAAATCTACCAACTGGCGACTCTGTTAACCTTTCAAATCGTCGACATTATACATGTTGGCCTTTTCCTAAAAACCTTTTTCACCCTTTCATAAAATAAACAAGGCAGATAAGGGTAGAAGACAACAAAGCTTATGAAGAGAAAAAGATCTATCCAAAGAGACAAGATTCTTTTCCGACGTCGACAACAAGAAATCAAATCTATCAAAGAACAGGTTGGACAATTGGCAGAACTGATAGTTTATCAAAATTAGATAACACGACAATTAAAAAATCAGACCAACCAACAAGAAGCAAATCTTTTTACTCCTGAAATTAGTCCCATCGCCATGAGGGATCATTACCAATTTCATGAGCTTGAACGCTGGGCCGATAAGGTTGCCAAGGAAGAAAAGTTCCAAGATAACAGGAAATTCGCCTTCAAGAGGAATTTCACTAATTTGAATCAGCTTATGAAAGAAATCCTCCAAATGTTGATCAACGAAGGGATGGTCAAAGAATTTTTACCCCCGGTGGACCCTCAATCCAGAAAGTTTAAACCTGATAAGATTTGTCAATATCATTCCAACACGTCTGGTCATGACATAGATGATTGTTGGGAACTTCGTCATCTGATTCAAAACCTAATTAAGAGTGGTGAGCTGATGAAGGCAAACCAAGATTATGGCTATCCTAGTGAGGAAGCAATCTTTATTCCACTGACATGGAATCTGAAAGAAGTAGTGGCTCTCATTTCTTATGAGAATGATCTAGCCAAACTCCCCTGATTTTCCAGGGAAGAAGGGCCCAAGAAGGAAAGAATCCTGTGAAATTGGTTGCGCCCGAGCCTCTAATATTTCCATTCAGACTGCAATATCTTGTAATCAGCTTGAAGAAAGTCCAATGGAACTATAGGAAAAATAAAAGATCAACATCAAACCACATTGCTATTGTATAAAAGGAAAACCCGCTTTACTTGCCTCAGCGAGTTATCAACTAGGTCATTAAAACCAAGGGAAGAGTGTCTGAGAAAAAAATTAAAGAATTGCTCAGCAAGATGGGGCATAATGAGATCAAAGTGGTGCAAAGCTTAAAGGAAGCACCTAAATAGATATTCATTCTGGATCTGGTCTTATCTTCAGAAGATCATCGCAAGATTATAGTGAACGTACTGGAAGAAGCACATCTGCCAAAGACGATGGATATTGAGAAGTTTCATCATGTGATAGAGCACATTTTCAACAGTAATGTGATATCTTTTACTGACGAGGATATACCCACAGAAGGGATGGGTCATTGCAAGTTACTTCACATAGCAGTGATGTCGTTAGGATATGTGATCGGAGGTGTGCTGATAAATGGAGGATCATCCCTGAACATCTGCCCCTACGACACCTTGGAGAGAATGAAGATCAATCCAAACTGAATCTGAACTAGTCGTGTAGTCATTCGAGCTTTGGATGGATCTCGCTGAGAGGCTGTGGGGGAGATTGAGCTTCCATTGGAGATTGGTCATCATACTTTCTATATATCCTTTCAGGTACTAAACATTACCACATGATATAATTTATTGTTGGGAAGACCGTGGATCCAAATGGCAGGAGCAGTTCCATCCACCCTTCATCAACAACTCAAGTACATCATTGATGGCCATCTGATCACTATAAATGTCGAGCAATAATATCCTATCTGCATACAAAGAGATATGCCGGTAATCAGTCTCGATGAGGGTGTTGAGCACGCTAGTTTTCAAGCCTTGGAGGAGAGTAACACTCAATACTTACCTATTGGGGCACCAACCTTAAAACCAAAAGTTTCCCCATAAGTGATGACGGTTGTTCAGGAAATGGTATCCTTGGGTTTCTACCCTGGAAAAGGGTTAGGGAAGAATTAGCAAGGAATCAGAAGTCTAGTGCAAATCCCTAGCCAGACAGGGAAAGCCAGATTAGGCTATTCATCCGGATCGAACCACCAGAACCCGCACAAGCACGCAACGGTTCCTGCCTCCATCATCCTGCTGCCAAACTTCACTGATTTCGGGGTTGTGAAACCAATGAGGAAAGCAAAAAGGGAAAGAAAAGTTCTTGTATGAAGGACTAGACCCGTTTGCAAATATATTTTTTTTGGTGCACGCTGAGGGTATGAACGACGATATCCCAGAAGATGACTATTCAAAAGATCAAATAATAATCCCTCACATCAACAGGGTAAGAAGAGGAGTTCAAAGAAAAACATTGACCCCGATATGAATGATGTCTTAGTCATCATCAAAGAGGAGAGCGACAATGACAACTCCTTTATCCTCCTTGTTCATGAGGACTTGACTCTAGACAATTGGAGAAGCACTCCGTGCATCAATCAAAAAGGGTAAAAGGGCTGAAAGTCCATATGCCTTGAAGTATGGTATTATTTACTACTTATTTTTGTTGTACAGCAATAGCAGTTACTTTTGTCATGCTTCTCGCTAAATGCTTTGTATGATCAAACAGTTTCATATATTAACGTGAAAGCATTTTGTTTTCAGGACTCCAGAGTTTGATTTGTTTGTCCCTGCTGATGAGATGCCAAATTTTCACAGTGACTACAACTTTGATATAGAACTGGACTTCAACTTAATGGAGACTGTTCAAGAGGACATAGATGACTATGAGGTGCCCGAGGAGATCAAATAATGGGTCGAAGAAAAACCCAAACTAAACCTCGATCAGACCACCACTGTCAATATCGAAACCTCAAAAAACCTTAAAGAAATTCAGATAGGCATTGACCTTACCCAAAACCAAAAAACAGACCTGATTGAACTCTTAACTCAGTTCCAGGATGTGTTTACATGGTCACATGAAGACATGATTGGTTTGTCTACTTACATTGTAATTCATCGACTGCCCATTAAAGAAGATTTCAAGCCAGTCAAGAAGAAGCTAAGGCGATTGAAACCTTAGTGGAGTTTGAAAGTCAAAGAGGAGATTGTCAAGCAATTCAAAGCCGATATCATCATGGTATCAACTTACCCCAAGTGGTTATATAACATAGTTCCCGTGCCTAATCCTGGAGGGAATGTCTGAGTATGCGTGGATTACCAGGATTTGAACAAGGTTTGTCTCAAGGAAAACTTCTCATTACCTTTTATCCACATCCTGATAGACAACACGGCGTAGTATGGCATGTATTCTTTTGTTGATTGTTTTGTCGGGTACCATTAAATCATGGTTTCTGAAGAGGACTGGGGGAAAATAACCTTTATTACTCCGTGGGGAACCTTTTGCTATAGACGTTTGTCTTTTGGCCTTATCAATACTGATGCCACATATTAGCGATACATGATGGCCCTTTTTCATGACATAATGCATAAAGAAATAGAGGTCTATGTGGATGACATAATCGTCAAATCCCGTAAGGAGGATGACCATCTCAGCCATCTCAAAAAGCTTTTCAATAGGTTACATAAGTACGACCTAAAGCTGAATCCGACAAAATATGTTTTTGGTGTCAAATCAGGCAAGTTGTTGGGATTTCTAGTAAGTAACAGAGGTATTGAACTGGATTCCGCCAAAATTAAAGTAACCACCAAGATGCTCGTGCCCCGAACAGAAAAGGAAATATGGGGGTTCCTGGAGAGAATCAATTTCATAAGCAGATTCATCTCTCAACTCACAAAAACTTGTGAACCCATCTTTAAGCTACTAAAGAAGAATTCCTTCATGAAAAGGAATGAGGATTGTCAAAAAGCCTTCATTTCCATCAAGAAGCAGTTATTCGAAGGCCTTGTCTTGGTACCCCAAAGGGATGAGGTTCCCTTGTTTATGTACCTTTCAGTCAATGCCAATGCAATCAGCTGTATGCTGGGGCAGAATGATGATAGAACTAAGGAGAGAGCTATCTATTACCTCAGCAACAGATTCAGTAGCGGCGAGCAAAAGTACATGTTGATTGAAAAGACCTGATGTGCGTTAGCATAGGCCGCCATGAGGTTACAACATTATCTGCATGGGCACACGACCTATCTCATATCCTGCATGGATCCACTGAAGTACGTATCCAGCATACCTATATTGAATTGCCAATTATCCAAATGGCAGTTGATCCTCCAACCGTTCGACATTGTCTACATGACTTAGAAGTCTTTCAAAGGTTAGGGAATTGTGGATCAACTGGCTGAAGCACCATCAGGGGATTTTGAACCCTTGGAAACTTATTTCCAGGATGATGGGATAATAACAATTCTACAAATCCATCAAGAAAATACAATCCAATATTGGAAAATATATTTTGATGGAGCCGTGAACATGGAAGGTGCAGGAGATGGGGCAGTTCTTGTCTCTTTTACAGGAGAACAATATCATGTGGCCATCAAGTTGTAGTTTGGCAACACCAACAACATAGCTGAGTATGAAGGCTGTATAATGGTTTTGAAACTAGCCCAATCCATGGGTGTTAAACATTTACTAGTTTTTAGGGATTCTGAGTTGGTTATCAAACAAACCACCGGGGCATATTATACCAAAGAATTGCATTTGCTGCCCTATCATTGGAAAGTAATCAAGATATCTATGGAGTTTGAAGAAATAACCTTCATCTACATCCCTCGAGGTAGGAATGACTTTGTTGATGCATTGGCAATGTTGGCTTCCTTGATTCACATATCTGATAGAATGGGAATTCCTGACATCAAATTTGCAAGCCAAAAGGCCCCGACCTATGAGAATTACGTTGGAGAAATATTAGATAAAATACCTCTTATCAAACAGCATTGGTACCAAGATATAAAAGAATATCTGCAAGATAGATCTATGCCTACAGGGGCAAGTCAAGCTGAAAGGAATCAGATTCATAAGATGGCTATGAAATTTTATCTGAGCGGAGACGCACTCTATAAAAGGGATGCTGGAATAGTTCTTTTAAGATACCTGGATAAGGATCAAGCCCAAAGACTGATGGATGAAGTCCATGGTGGAGTCTGTGGTCCACACATAAGCGGTCATTTTCTTACAAGGAAGATATTGAGAACATGGCATTACTGGATCTCTCTCAAAGCTGACTACTATGATCATGTCAGAAGATGCTACCAATGCCAAGTCCATGGAAATACCATCCACACTCCTCCGAAAGAACTGCACAATAGAAGCTCTCCATGGCCCTTTTCTATATGGGGAATGGACGTGATTAGGCTAATAGACCCCAAAGCCAGCAATGGTCATCGATTCATCTTCACCATGATCGATTACTTCACCAAATGGGTTGAGGCTGCCTCTTTTCCCAAAGTCGCCAAAGAGGTCATCATTGGTTTCATCAGAAATATTGTCATCTGTCGATATAGACAACCGGAGGTGATCGTATCAGACAATGCCAAGAATCAAAACAACCAGATGATGAGAGAATTATGCAGCAAGTTTCAAATCAAGCATCTCAATTACGTCATCTATCACCCTAAAATGAATGGTTCTGTCGAAGCGGCCAACAAAAATATCAAGAAGATCATGCAAAAAATGTCAGTCATTCACAAAGGATGGTCGGACCTATTGCCTCTGACTCTGCTAGCCTACAGAACGTCAATGCCTACTTCTACCAGGGCTACCCCTTACTCATTATTCTATAAGATGGAAACAATACTCCCCATAGAAGTAGAAATGAAGTCATTGAGGGTGTTAATAGATGCTTAGATGGAAGAAGACCAATGGTTGCAAGAGAGATACCACAAGTTAGCCCTGATAGATGAAAAAAGGGCAATAACCATCTTTCACGAACAATTATATCAGCAAAGGATTGCTTGGTCACACAACAAGAAAGTTCCACTTTGACAATTTAAAGAAAATGACTTGGTACAAAAGAAAGTCCTTACCAATCAGGATGAATCCAAAGGAAAGTTTGCCCCAAATTGGAAAGGGCCTTTCATTGTCAAAGAAGTGTTGACCGGAGGAGCCATCAGATTGCAAGAAATAGATGGGAAAGAATTTCCCCAGCTCGTCAATTCAGACGCCGTGAAGAGGTACTATGTCTGAGGCACCTGCAAGCCATCATCCTGCTCCTGTGGAAAAATCGAATCAATTCAGGTTTTCACTAGAAGCCTGAACTACGAATGACCTGATCTCCCTCAACTCTGGAGTACATAGGCAGCCAATTAAGGTGCAGTCAAACCAAATAAAAAATTCAAAAACCCATCAAACGAAGCTCAAACCCAAAATAAACACTTCTCAAACCTCTCAGGATAAGCTTAAACTACGAATGACTTGATCTCCCTCAATGTGGGAGTACGTAGGCAGCCATTCCTGGTGCGGTCTAACCTTCAAGAAAAAAAACAAAACCCGGTTGAAAAATCAGTCCCAAGACCCCAAAATCTATATAAAACATAAACACTATCAAGCCTCCCTGATCAACAGGCCTCTTCTGAGGTACTCTCCGATATCTGAATGTAAACCCATCATGGAAAAGCTCATGACACATCGAGACAGCAAGTCATGAAAAAAGTGGTAATCACTCAGCAATGACAATACATATCTAAAAGGGAAGTGAATCGAAATATATTTCTCTGCTATATAATATAGTTTAATATATACAATGTATCTTATGCATGACAAAAATGGCTGATCTAGTCTGTGCAGGAAAATGAAAGCTAGTTTATAAACCCATGGATAATCAGGATAGTAAGTCCAACATGGCATCCCTCTCAGAAGATGGAGGAGCATCTATAAGCTCATGTACTAAGATCTCCATGTGAGCTAGAAGATTCACAGCCATCTGTATAGTACTTCTATGACCATCTATGAAGGCACTCATATATGCAATGATGATGTGTGTATAGGACATGAGTGCAGTGCTATCAGCAATATAAACATCCCGGGTAGCTAGAGCCTAATCCCGCTCAATGAAAGTAGTATCCCGGGCCACTAGAGCCTCCTCAGTCTCAACAAAAGAGGCGTCTCGAGTAGCTCGAGCATCGTCCTTATCAACAAAAGCTGCATCCCTGCCAGAAAGAGCTGTCAACATCAGTGCTCTCACCTGATCCCTCTCAAAGGTCATCTGAGCTAACAAATATATAAGAGATGGATCTGTCCCAGTAGGAATGCTCGGGGGGTCACTGACCAAAGCTGTTATCAAACCAGCAAATAACTCATCCTTGGTAGGAGAATTAGGATCCTTCAAAGGCTCCTCCTCATCAGAATCAATGCTTGGAGCTGAGTGAATAACCGTAGCCAATGCAATATCTTCCTCCAACCATGCAGAATACTCTGGAGAACGATCTGGATGGCTAGTCAAAAAATCAGCCCTCTCACGATGAGTCCAACAATCATAAATCCTGGTCAGGTCAGCTAATAACAAGGATAAAGCTGATAGTCGCTGATCCATAGCCCCCTCAAACTGATGGATATCCTAAAACTTATCAAACTGTCCCATGAGAGTCAGTGGATGATATGTGGTCACCCCTCTCAAACCCTCCAAGGGCAGGTAATCCATGCTAACTGCATAAGTAATGAGCTGTAAGGGGAGTTAAGCCCTAAGCAGAGCATGATCAAAAATGGATGCTCGATCGTCGTCAAAAAAGCTGACCATGATGATGCATCTGTACACTTCGCCTGCTAAAAGGAGTATGATATGGCTATCTCATGAGTAAAGCAATACCCATGATGTCTGAAACTGCCAATGGGTCTCAAGTGTGTCATAAACTACACGTACAGTAAAATGGCACTACCCCTGAAAAACCCCACATGATGGGTATGGCAGAATGAAGCCAACCTCAAGGCCTCTGCTAGTATTATAGGCAGGATGGTACAGCCATGTCTGAGATCACGAACCGCTGTAATCAGGCCAATGTCCAAGTGGTCCTTATACAGTGGCATATACAGATAAGCTGTGATTCACATCAACAGAAAATCCACGCGTGCAATCTGCCACTCATCTGCAGTGATGATAAAGTCTCCTGAATAATGTTCGTAGCTGTCCGACCCGCCAAAGAGATCAATCATGAAGTCCAGGGACACTACATACCCCGCAGTAATCTTATATGTGACGACTCTGTTCCTCAAACCAGTCATGGTCATGAACTGTCGTCTCATATTACTAAGGGCCATCCTAGAACAATGCCGATCCAATGGCAAACCGGTGATGTGCTCATACTCCTCCAATGTAGGAGTCAGGTCATGGATGCCAAATCTGAAAACCTGGCGCTCAGGTATCCAACAGGATAACATATTGTCCACAAAGACCAATAGGACCTGAAAAGCCAAGATAGCCAAAGAATGCCCCAGCAACTGATCAAATGCCACCCTGTCTATGGGAGGCAAACTGTCATACTAGGATCTCAAAGAAGATGCTATCAATGAAGGTGGTATGGCTCAATACGTCTAACAGTAGATGAAGGCATCTGTAGAACCGTATCTGGAGACCATCCATGGGTCAAAGCTAAACTCACCTGACTAAATGCATATCCATGACATAATGCATACATAATGATAGATGATAATGATAAATGAAAATAGGATGTAATAGATAGGAAATATTATGCATTTCTAAATACACTGTCTACTAAAAGCATCATCTTTGTCTACTAATAAAATGTAAAATAAAAAGTACATGGAAATGGGGCACAACCGCCTAATGACTAACAGAGGCCTATCAAAAGAGATAATGAGAAATGGGGCACAACCGCCCAATATCTAATAGAGGCCTATCAAAAGATATAGGGAGAAATATATCAAAAGAAGTCTATAATATCTGCATCTAGACTATCAATCTGCTGTAACTCATCCTGAATCACTGAATCTCTGCCAGTAGGAATGTCTGGTCGATAAAGAGGAGGATCGGCACCTGCATAACTGCCAGAATATGGACCTCCTGTGTGGCCAGCACCGGAGCTGGAAGGATCAAATGAATCTGCCTCTGAAGGATCCCTGCCAAGGTGCCTGATAAAAAATTGTGCCCGCTCCAACCGCTGGGTGCAACTTTAAATCTGCTCCAAATGAGTAGGCTCTCTGAGGCAAGTTATCCAGTTTGTCATCATAACAGACCCAGGCACCATGTTTGCCATAAATTGGGTGGCATGAGTTTGAGCCCTAATAGTACGAGGACTCCACCAGCGTTGAAAAGCCTCCTGACTGTCCCTCTGACAGGGTAAAGCCATCCAAGGCCACCAGGGGAATATCTGTGATTGGCTGAGCTTGATAGTAGTGTGCATACAAGCCAATCATGTATGATGACAAAGCACATACTTTGTAAACAATCTTATTTATTTTTTTAATAAAATATTCATTTAAGGCATATAATTATCTATATGGTGCTGTTTTTATAATATGTAAATAACCCATAGTTTTAACCAATGCTTTTAGAATCATGATGAGATCATGATAATGAGATCTAAATTCTTAGAAAGCTTAAAAACTAAAATAGTTCCCAATTGTGGGATTACTAAAATGGAGATTAGTAAATCCGGATAGATTGGTACATATGTTGCTTGCTCATTGGATGAGGATGACTGATCTCATGGTCATTTGTGTGGAGACACTAAAGCAAGTATGTAGGTGCTTATTGGAGAATAAGTTCACTGAACGTGACTCACTATGGAATACCTAATGGAGTTTTACTAGCCTGTCAATAGGAATTCCTAATGTGATAGTAGTACATGTGATCCTTGGACTTGAGATCATCATAGTATCTTGTATGTAACAAATTATACTTTGACTAATTCCGTAAGGCCTTTTAAGGCATATATAGGGTATGCTTGGGTATAATGAGTTACATATGGAGATAATGAATGATCAATAAAGAATCTACCACCTCTAGTAAAAGAGGAGATATGTCCTATGTGATTCGTTAAATGACAACCCAGGAATCCTTGGCCAAGGTAGAATGAAATTAGAAAGAGGTTTCTAATTTGCATTATTTGGAGTTGTGCATTTTCTAATCGAAATACATATGATTAAATAAATTAAGACTTGACAGTAAATCCATGCCTTATATTTAATTGGGACATTGTATGGTGGAAGGATTGAATTGTACGATAACTATTAACTCACAGGTTCTTTTATGATTAATGTTGAAATCTATATTATCTAGAAAGTCGTTGATCGCTAGGGAGGCTTATCCCTATTGTAGAATAAATGTTATTTATTTAAATAGATTATTAGTTTAATTTTTTTATTTAAATAAGATTAGAATTGTTCTAATTGATTTTTTCACAACCGGTTTAATATGGAGAACCTAAAGGGTCACACCATAAAAGGAAGAAGAATTATTTAAGAAGAAAATGGCATGATAGTAATAATGCATTAAGTATAATTAATTTAATCTATGATG
Organism: Panax stipuleanatus; assembly: GCA_020205555.1. Lineage (NCBI taxonomy): Eukaryota > Viridiplantae > Streptophyta > Magnoliopsida > Apiales > Araliaceae > Panax > Panax stipuleanatus. The sequence continues at coordinate 52,219,770 of CM035115.1, read as the reverse complement.
ATAGAATAAATTAAATAGCTTAATGTTTATTATTTAATATTTTAGAAATATTAAATATAAATTAATAAGAGGAGTCTTATTAATATTATTATTATTATTATTATTTTAATTCTAAAAGAGTTTAGGAATTAATATAATATCAGTACTCTCTCTCAATCCTAATAAAGATTAGGATATAAATTAATTAAAAGTATTTAATTAATTAATTAAATAAAACCCTATTCTAATTGGATTAGGAGGGTTAACCTAATATCTATATAAGAGAGTCTTATATCAGAAATAAGGTACACGTGAATTTTTCAAGAGTTGGGAGTACATATATTCTATAGAGATAGAAACAAGGGTTAAGCCAATAACCCATCTTACTGAGTTCTTCATCTTTCTTGGTGGATCACCGTTAGAGGCCAAACATTTGGGTGGCTGACATTGATCAAGGGAAGGAGCCACTACAGAGGAATCAAAGGAATCAAGGTAGTAGAACTTGTACCTGAGGAAGCTTGGATCTTCAAAGGTATAATTCTGTTTTTCTCCTTCCTCATTCACTGATAATTGATGCATAAGAATGATCATGGTAATGGGTTTGTATAAATTTTTGAAAACCTAGTTTTTACGCTTTCGCCCTATTTATGTGATTTGATTGCATGATTGCGTTACGTACAAACCCAACAGTGGTATCAGAGCCAATCTTGTGCTAATTATCAGTCTATGTGATTCCATACATGTATAATATGCGATTGGATCGAGTTCTGGGCAACAAAATTTTTTCTGATTCTGCGAAGCTGCGCAGCTGCGCCGGTACAAGGCAATATTGCTGCGCAGCTGCGTCGGGTGCTGTTCCTGGTTTTCATGCTGCGCCGGTTCCCTTTACATTCTTGGCGCAGCTGCGCCACTGGACAGGAACTAAAAAATTTTTTTGTTTTATTTAATTAAATGAATGGTTTATTTAATTAATAAAGGTTTAAAATAAAGATGTTTATTTTATATGAAATGAGATTTCAGAATTGCTACAATTAAAGAGTTTAATTTGGAATTGTTTTTGAATGAAATAAAGGAGTTTATTTTTTCAAAAACAAAGTTTAGCAAACTTTTGCCCATTAACTGATATTAATACATATATGGAATGAATTTATTTTCATGAGATGAATAAGTTTTATTGATACGTATGATGATATGTATGGTGATAAAAGGGATTGATTATGGACTATGACCAATGTGATTGGATTTTATTTTGGTTGAATGCTTGAATGAATGGGTTTTATAAAATGGGGTCTGCGTACCTCGTCTTCTCTAGTTTTATTCTCGATGTAAATTATATCTCCTTTCTATGTACTTCCCCTTGACTGCTGATCAAGGTTTCTATTTAATTTTAAATAGTTAATGTAATAGAGATAGTTAGAATTAATTTGAAGAAATTGGAGACCAAGGAGCAAGGAACGCGTGAAGACTCATTTGTATGGAGCCAGGGTTTAAATGTAATAGTTATATTTAAATTTAAATTCTTGCACTCCTAGGTTTGACCTTTTGGTTCACTTGGTGGCTCTAGTGAACCAAACTAGAATAAAAGTCCATAATCAATCCGGGTAGAATATAGTATTCTATATTGCATGCTAAATATTATATATATTATATTTTATACAAACATGCTTCGCATGTTTAATAAAATGACGCGTATTTTATATATATATGTGCATGCGCGGTTAAAAAGATGAGACAAATAATAACAAACCCCTCAAAGAAATAATATTAAGTCTGAAGCGTTCAAATGATATTTGGAATATCGAACATCGCCTTCTAGCATGATTAGTTAATAGAGTATTAAATATTTAATATGAGTTTGTTGTGCTATCCACAAGGCGAGTATTGAATATTTAAGATGTTAATTAATCACATTTGATGCTTATCAAGAAAATTGAACGATCTAGTCTTGTTGTGCTATCCACAAGGACGAAAATTTTTCTTTTTTGAATTTATGAAAGTGCTAGGCTAGACTTAACTTAAATCATTTTAGTTCGAATGTGCACACACATGACCATTATGATTTAAGAGGCAAAATAAAAGGAGTTACATGGTGATGTAATTGACAAGAGTTGTCTACCTATTTATTTGTATATCGCTTGTTGTGCTATCCACAAGGTTATATACATTTGAAATGGGATCCTTAATCTCACTAGCAAATCTTTAATTAGATGTTGCCGAACTATATGAGTGAGGGTAATATAGTTTGATGAAAATAGTGGGAGATACCAATTTAAAATAAAGACCTAAATTTATTTTGGTATGCAAAGTTAATAAAATGAATGTTTGCTAAAATGTTGTCTTTTCACATGCAGAATTTTAAAAATATCAAAATCACTAATCTCACTACGAAGCATACTTGATGCAAATAAGCTTACCAGCCCGAATTATGAGGACTGGCTAAGAAATCTGAGAATTGTTCTCACTGCTGAAAAGATTTCTTATGTCCTAAATTCCACTATCCCTGAATCTGTTTCAGAAACAGCCTCTTAGGAAGAGATTGCCACTTTCAATAAGTGGCAAAATGATGCATCTGTGGCTCAATGCATCATGCTCGCATCCATGAATAACGAGCTTCAACGTCAGCATGAAAAAATGGATGCTCCTGCTATGCTGCTTCACCTCAAGGAGTTGTATGGTGAACAGAGTAGGACTGCTAGATATGAGATATCTAAGGAGCTCTTCCGATCTCGGATGACCGAGGGCACTGCCGTCGAGACTCATGTTCTGAAGGTAATCAATTTGATTGAACGCCTTGGACAGCTTGGGTGGGGAGTTGAGTCAAGACTTGGTCTTGCAGTCACTCCCTGAGACCTTCTCGCAGTTTGTGGTTAATTTTCACATGAATAAGCTATATGTCAGCTTACCTAAGCTACTTAACATGCTGAAAACTGCAGAAGGTCACTTCTCATCCAAGAAGAACCATGTCTTGATGGTGGATTCTTCCAATAAAAGGAAGAGGCCCAAGGTGTCTTCTAAAAAGAAGAAATCTAAGAAGGCTAAGGGAGAGCAAAAGAAACCTGAACCAGCTAAAGGAATGTGCTTTCATTGCAATGAGCCGGGACATTGGAAGAGGAACTGCAAGAAGTTTCTAGCAGAGAAGAAGCTTGGAGAAGCTTCGACTTCCAATCAAGGTTTGTTTATGATTGAAATTAATTTTTCTGAAAGTCATAATTCTACTTGGGTATTGGATACCGGCTGTGGTTCTCACATATGTAATACTGTGCAGGAACTGGTCAGAAGTAGAAAGTTGAACAATGATGAGGTGATCCTACGAGTGGGGAATGGAGCAAAGGTTGCTGCATTAGCTGTAGGAACTTATTGTTTAGCAATGCCTTCGGGCAAATCCATTTATCTTAATAATTATTATTATGTTCCGAATATTATTAAAAATATTATTTCAATTTCTGTATTGGATATGGAAGGTTTTGACGTTATTATAAAGAACAATGGTTGTTCTATTTATAAAGACGATATTTTATATGGTATTGGAAATTTGCGAAATGGACTTTATACACTTGACTTACAAGAAAATATATTTCAAATTGAACAAATTAAGAAAAGGAAAATAGATGATATTAATTATACCTATATGTGGCACTTAAGACTCGGTCATATCAATGAAACAAGATTATCCAAGTTGCATAAAGATGGGCTCCTCGAGCTATCTGATTATGAATCATATCCAACTTCTGAATCTTGTCTCATGGGTAAAATGACTAAATCTCCTTTTAGTGGAAAAGGAGAGAGAGTTACAGAGTTGTTGGCATTGATTCACACAGACGTTTGTGGACCTATGACAACAACTGCACGGGATGGGTATTCTTATTTTATTACTTTCACTGATGATCACTCAAGATTTGGATATGTGTATTTAATGAAATACAAATCAGAATCATTTGAAAAGTTCAAAGAATTCAGAAGTGAAGTAGAGAAACAAACGGGCAAGAGTATTAAGATACTTCGATCAGATCGAGGTGGAGAATACTTAAGCAGTGAGTTTCTCAATTGTCTTAGAGAAAATGGTATAATCTCACAATGGACTCCTCCAGGTACACCACAGTTAAATGGAGTATCTGAAAGGAGAAATCGAACACTGTTGGACATGGTTCGATCCATGATGAGTTTTACCGACCTTTCAATTTCCTTCTGGGGATATGCCCAAGAAACGGCTGCATACCTACTTAACAAGGTACCTACCAAATCCGCCCCAAAGACTCCATATGAGATGTGGAAAGGGAGGAAACCAAATCTTAAGCATGTTAAGACTTGGGGTTATCCAGCTTATGTCAAAAAGTTTGAAAATGATAAGCTACAGACTAAATTCGATAAGTGTAGATTTGTGGGATACCCTAAAGAAACCGTAGGGTATTATTTCTATCATCCAACTGATCAAAAGGTGTTTGTTGTGAAATATGCTACCTTCTTGGAGAAAGAGTTTATCCATGAAGGGGTCAGTGGGAGCAAGATATATCTTAAAGAAGTTTAAGAAACACAAGTTACCACGGACCAAAGTCAGGTACCTAACCAAGTAGAAGAACCTACTGTACCACACCCTGTTCGTAAATCTGGAAGAGTACCGAAGATACCTGAGAGGTATGGATTCGTTATAGAGGATAACGATGAGGTACACATCATGAATGATGATGATCCATTGAATTACGAATAGGCTATGAGTAATAAAGACTCAGGGAAATGGCTTGAAGCTATGAAATTCGAAATGGACTCCATGTATAAAAACAAAGTATGGTCTTTGGTTTCACCACCTGAAGGTATTAAACCTATTGGGTGTAAATGGGTTTTTAAGAAAAAGACTGGAGCAGACGGAAAGGTAGAGACCTATAAGGCCCGACTGGTAGCAAAAGGTTTCAAACAAAGACAAGGAGTTGACTATGATAAAACCTTCTCACCAGTAGCCATGCTCAAGTCCATTCGGATTTTGCTTGCGATTGCAGCTTACAACGACTATAAGATCTGGCAGATGGACGTGAAAACAGCCTTCCTCAATGGGAAACTTGAGGAGGATGTGTATATGACACATCCAGAGGGATTTATTTCAAAAATTGGAACAAATGAAGTCTGTAAGCTACAACGATCCATTTATGGGTTGAAGCAAGCTTCTCGTAGATGGAACATTCGTTTTGATGAGACAATCAAAGAGTTTGATTTTAACAAAAACGAGGATGAACCATGTGTATACAAGAAGGTTAGTGGGAGCGCAGTATCATTCCTTGTATTATATGTTGATGATATATTACTGATAGGGAATGACATTCCTATGTTACAATCCATTAAAATCTGGTTATCTAAAAACTTCTCCATGAAGGACTTGGGTGAAGCATCCTATATTTTGGGGATAAAGATCTATAGAGATAGATCTAAAAGGATGCTCGGCTTATCCCAAGGAACGTACATTGATACGATGCTAAAGAGGTTTAGCATGGAAGATTCCAAAAGAGGTCTCATGCCGATGAGCCATGGAATAAATCTCTCCAAGAAACAGGCCCCAAAGACACCTGAGGAGAGAGACCGTATGAGTAAGATCCCTTATGCTTCTACAATAGGATCTATCATGTACGGTATGATATGTACTAGACCGGATGTTGCTCACGCACTTAGTGTAACAAGCAGATACCAGTCGAATCCAGGAGAAGAGCACTGGAAGGCAGTGAAAAATATCCTAAAGTACTTGAGAAGGACTAAAGATATTTTTCTTGTCTACGGTGGGTCTGAATTAAAACTCGAGGGATTCATGGACTCAAGTTTTCAAACAGACCAAGATGACAGTAAATCTGTTTCAGGGTATGTGTTTACCTTGAACGGAGGTGCAGTGAGTTGGAAGAGTTCCAAGTAGCAAACAGTTGCTAATTCAGTGACAGAGGCAGAGTATATAACTGTAAGTGAAGCTGCAAGTTGATGTTTCGGATGAAAAGTTCATTACAGAACTAGGAATAGTTTCTAAGTCTCATCTTGAATCTAAACATGTGTTGCGGCACTTTGATTAAAGAAATCATTGAAAGAGGAGAGTGTAGACTCTCAAGACAACATTGCAGATCCATTTACTAAAGCTTTAACACAACAGCAGTTTGATCATCACTTAGAGAAGATGGGTATGAGATACCATGGCGATTGGCTTTAGTGCAAGTGGGAGATTGATAGTAGTGTGCATACAAGCCAATCATGTATGATGACAAAGCACATACTTTGTAAACAATCTTATTTATTTATTAATAAAATATTCATTTAAGGCATATAATTATCTATATGGTGCTGTTTTTATAATATGTAAATAACCCATAGTTTTAAGCAATGCTTTTAGAATCATGATGAGATCATGATAATGAGATCTAAATTCTTAGAAAGCTTAAAAACTAAAATAGTTCCCAATTGTGGGATTACTAAAATGGGGATTAGTAAATCCGGATAGATTGGTACATATGTTGCTTGCTCATTGGATGAGGATGACTGATCTCATGGTCATTTGTGTGGAGACACTAAAGCAAGTATGTAGGTGCTTATTGGAGAATAAGTTCACTGAACGTGACTCACTATGGAATACCTAATGGAGTTTTACTCGCCTGTCAATATGAATTCCTAATGCGATAGTAGTACATGTGATTCTTGGACTTGAGATCATCATAGTATCTTGTATGTAACAAATTATACTTTGACTAATTCCGTAAGGCCTTTTAAGGCATATATAGGGTATGCTTGGGTATAATGAGTTACATATGGAGATAATGAATGATCAATAAAGAATCTACCACCTCTAGTAAAAGAGGAGATATGTCCTATGTGATTCGTTAAATGACAACCCAGGAATCCTTGGCCAAGGTAGAATGAAATTAGAAAGAGGTTTCTAATTTGCATTATTTGGAGTTGTGCATTTTCTAATCGAAATACATATGATTAAATAAATTAAGACTTGACAGTAAATTCATGTCTTATATTTAATTGGGACATTGTATGGTGGAAGGATTGAATTGTACGGTAACTATTAACTCACAGGTTCTTTTATGATTAATGTTGAAATCTATATTATCTAGAAAGTCGTTGATCGCTAGGGAGGCTTATCCCTATTGTAGAATAAATGTTATTTATTTAAATAGATTATTAGTTTAATTTGTTTATTTAAATAAGATTAGAATTGTTCTAATTGATTTATTCACAATCGGTTTAATATGGAGAACCTAAAGGGTCACACCATAAAAGGAAGAAGAATTATTTAAGAAGAAAATGGCATGATAGTAATAATGCATTAAGTATAATTAATTTAATCTATGATGATAGAATAAATTAAATAGCTTAATGTTTATTATTTAATATTTTAGAAATATTAAATATAAATTAATAAGAGGAGTCTTATTAATATTATTATTATTATTATTATTTTAATTCTAAAGGAGTTTAAGAATTAATATAATATCAGTACTCTCTCTCAATCCTAATAAAGATTAGGATATAAATTAATTAAAAGTATTTAATTAATTAATTAAATAAAATCCTATTCTAATTGGATTAGGAGGGTTAACCTAATATCTATATAAGAGAGTCTTATATCAGAAATAAGGTACACGTGAATTTTTCAAGAGTTGGGAGTACACATATTCTATAGAGATAGAAACAAGGGTTAAGCCAATAACCCATCTTACTGAGTTCTTCATCTTCCTTGGTGGATCACCTTTAGAGGCCAAACATTTGGGTGGCTGACATTGATCAAGGGAAGGAGCCACTACAGAGGAATCAAAGGAATCAAAGGAGTAGAACTTGTACCTGAGGAAGCTTGGATCTTCAAAGGTATAATTCTGTTTTTCTCCTTCCTCATTCACTGATAATTGATGCATAAGAATGATCATGGTAATGGGTTTATATAAATTTTTGAAAACCTAGTTTTTACGCTTCTGCCCTATTTATGTGATTTGATTGCATGATTGCGTTACGTACAAACCCAACAGAGCTAAGGGCCAATGATGCCAAGAAGGAGGAGGAAATAAAATACGGATCTCTCAGGTGACGCTCCTGGTAGAGAGCTCTCCCAAATCGAGCTCCCATCCACCTTCTGTCAAAAGTGGAATCTGTTGAGTGGCCAATGTAAACTCCAGTCCGGTCAAGAATCCATCCTCAAACACAACTATCAAATAGTTCGGGGTGTAAGGGACCCACGTGATAGAGTCGACAGTCAACAGCTCTAGCTGTAAGCGGGAATGGGTAAACCCCTCTACTACAGGGACCTCTGTCAAGGTGGAATGATTCCAATGTCGTCCCCGCGGATATATCTCCAAACCCAAAGTAGTGGTCGGGCGTAGGCAAGAGAGCCTTTCATATGCCCAAAACTGGAAGTGCAAAGATTGAAATTACCTCAGTAATAAAGATTGATTAACACGAATGAGGGAAATTGAAAGGTGAAAGAGAAATTACTCACCAGCAAGAAGGGATAAAAACCTAGTCAAGCCTCTGTCACGCACTCAGAGCGTAGGCGCAATCCACGAAGAAAATAGGCGAAGGTGAAGGTTGATAGTAGTGTGCATACAAGCCAATCATGTATGATGACAAAGCACATACTTTGTAAACAATCTTATTTATTTATTAATAAAATATTCATTTAAGGCATATAATTATCTACATGGTGCTGTTTTTATAATATGTAAATAACCCATAGTTTTAAGCAATGCTTTTAGAATCATGATGAGATCATGATAATGAGATCTAAATTCTTAGAAAGCTTAAAAACTAAAATAGTTCCCAATTATGGGATTACTAAAATGGGGATTAGTAAATCCGGATAGATTGGTACATATGTTGCTTGCTCATTGGATGAGGATGACTGATCTCATGGTCATTTATGTGGAGACACTAAAGCAAGTATGTAGGTGCTTATTGGAGAATAAGTTCACTGAACGTGACTCGCTATGGAATACCTAATGGAGTTTTACTCGCCTGTCAATAGGAATTCCTAATGTGATAGTAGTACATGTGATCCTTGGACTTGAGATCATCATAGTATCTTGTATGTAACAAATTATACTTTGACTAATTCCTTAAGGCCTTTTAAGGCATATATAGGGTATGCTTGGGTATAATGCGTTACATATGGAGATAATGAATGATCAATAAAGAATCTACCACCTCTAGTAAAAGAGGAGATATGTCCTATGTGATTCGTTAAATGACAACCCAGGAATCCTTGGCCAAGGTAGAATGAAATTAGAAAGAGGTTTCTAATTTGCATTATTTGGAGTTGTGCATTTTCTAATCGAAATACATATGATTAAATAAATTAAGACTTGACAGTAAATCCATATCTTATATTTAATTGGGACATTACATGGTGGAAGGATTGAATTGTACGGTAACTATTAACTCACAGGTTCTTTTATGATTAATGTTGAAATCTATATTATCTGGAAAGTCGTTGATCGCTAGGGAGGCTTATCCCTATAGAACAAGTAGACCCGATCCAGAAGCTAGTAGATCTATTAGGAGAGGCCCTTAGGGGAAGGAACAATGTACCCGTTCGTCCCAATCCTCAAGGAGTACTAGTCACCAACTTTAAGGACTTTAGGAGTGTAGGACCCCCAGAGTTCGAGGGTACTACTGACCCAATAATTACGCAGACCTGGGTAAAAGAAATAGAAAAGGCTTTCACCATCGCTCGCGTGGGTGAAGACCAGAAGACGGTATTTGCTACGTATATGATGAGAGGCGAAGCAAACTACTGGTGGGAGGCTAATCAGCAGAGAGTTGGGGGAGGAACAATAGCGTGGGAGAGATTTAAGACGTTCTTCGAGAACTATTTCCCGAAGAGCATGAAGAACCGAATGGAGGTGAAGTTCTTAGAACTGAAACAAGGTGATATGAAGGTGGCGCAGTACGCGGCTAAGTTCAATGAACTAGCGCGATTTGCAGAATACCAAGTTGGAGACGAGGAAAGGAATGCGAGACGATTCGAACAATGGCTAAAGTCGTGGCTATTTAATAAAGTATCAGTCCTTTAAATTGATTCCTTTGCGACATTGCTGGAGAATGCGATCATTGCCAAAGGTGGCAGTGAGGCCTTAAGTCTGTATCATAAGGAGAAGAAAAATAAGAACACTGGTAGTGAGCATCGTGGAGGAAGTAGCAGTGGGGGAAGTAATTTGGGAAATAGAAAGTGGGAGAACAATAACAATAATAACAACAAAAACAACAACAATCAGTCGAAAAACTTTCGTGGAGGATTTAAGAAAAGGAGTGAAGCTTGTAATAAGTGTGGGAGGAGTCAGCAGGGGGAGTGCTGGAAAGGAAAGAGCACGTGTTACAACTGCAGCCAAGAGGGACACATTTCGCCCAACAGCCCGAAACCGAAAAAGATACAAAGATGTTTTGCATGTGGCTCGATGGAGGACCGGATTAAGGACTGCCCAAAGAAGGGAAGTGGCGGAGGTAGCAGCCAGCAAAGGGGAAACAAACTGATGATCGGCGGACTGGCACAATCTAACCGCCCAACCGCCAGAACCTTTAACATGACCGTCCAGGATGTAGTAGCTGCGAAGGACATGGTGTTAGGTATAATCTCAATCAATGATATAAATGCATATATATTATTTGATTCGAGTGCCACCTATTCTTTTGTATCTGAAGAATTTGCTAGTAGACTTAGTACACCTCGAGAACGATTAGAAGATCCCTTGAACATAGAAGTTGCGAATAAGGAAGTAATCTTTGTAGAATACGTTTATCAAAATTATTGCGCAAATAATACTGGTAATGGATTGGTTGTATAACCATGCTACGATAATTGATTGTCAGAAAAAATGTATGAACTTTCAGACTCCGAGTAAGTCTAAGGTAGTGTTTTATTGTAGCTCATCGCTTAAGCAATCGTGTTGCGTTACGATGATCCAGGCCAAGAAATTGTTAAGGAAAGGATGTGTAGGTTACTTAGCTTACATTGTTGATACTTGGAAAAAAGGAGTAGAAATTAAGGATATATCCGTAGTGAATGAATTTTGAGATGTATTTCTGGACGATCTGCCTGGTCTTCCGCAAGACAGAGAAATTGAATTCGTAATAGACTTAGCACCGGGAACGGTACCGATTTCGAAAGCTCCATATCGTATGGCGCTAATAGAAATGAAGAAATTGATGATACAACTGCAAGAGTTATTGGATAAGGGTTACATACGACCAAGTGTGTCTCCTTGGGGAGCACCAGTGCTATTCGTTAAGAAAAAGGACGGATCGATGAGGCTCTGTATCGATTATCGAGAATTGAACAGAGTAACGATCAAGAACTGATATCCGCTACCGAGGATAGATGACCTATTTAATCAACTGTAGTGAGCGAAGTGTTTTAGAAGATAGACCTACGGACGAATTATCACCAACTGAAGGTACGGGATGAGAAAATATCAAAGACTGCGTTTCGAACCCGTTATAGACATTACGAGTTCTTGGTAATGTCATTTGGATTGACTAATGCTCCGGCAACATTTATGGACTTGATGAACCGAGTTTTCAAGCCATACTTGGATAAATTCGTAGTAGTTTTCATCGACGGCATCTTGATCTACTCAAAGACAGAGGAAGAACACGCCGAACATCTGAAGATAGTTCTGAAAGCGCTAAGAAATGAGAGGATGTATGCAAAATTTTCTAAGTGTGAATTTTGGATGCAGAAGGTTCAATTCTTAGGTCACGTGGTGGATAAGAATGGAATCTTAGTAGACCCTGCAAAGGTTGAAGCAGTGAGTAATTGGGAGCAACCGAGGACACCAACAGAGGTGAGAAGTTTCTTAGGGTTAGCTGGGTACTATCGAAGATTCATCCAAGATTTTTCTAAGATAGCAAACCCCGTTGACCAATCTGATGAGGAAAACGGTGAAGTTCGTATGGACAGACAAATGCGAAGAGAGTTTTCAAGAGTTGAAGAAGAGATTAAGCGAGGTGCCTGATAGTAGTGTGCATACAAGTCAATCATGTATGATGATAAAGCACGTACTTTGTAAACAATCTTATTTATTTATTAATAAAATATTCATTTATTAAAGGCATTTAATTATCTACATGGTGCTGTTTTTATAATATATAAATAACCCATAGTTTTAAGCAATGCTTTTAGAATCATGATAATGATCATGCTAATGAGATCTAAATTCTTAGAAAGCTCTAAAACTAAAATAGTTCCCAATCGTGGGATTACTAAAAAGGAGATTAGTAAATCCGGATAGATTGATACATATGTTGCTTGCTCATTGGATGAGGATGATTGATCTCATGATCATTTGTGTGGAGACACTAAAGCAAGTATATAGGTGCTTATTGGAGAATAAGTTCACTGAACGTGACTCTCTATGGAATACCTAATGGAGTTTTACTCGCCTGTCAATAGGAATTCCTAATGTGATAGTAGTACAAGTGATCCTTGGACTTGAGATCATCATAGTATCTTGTATGTAATGAATTATACTTTGACTTATTCCTTAAAGTCCTTTAGGGTATATAAAAGGGTATGCTTGGGTATAATGAGTTACATATAGAGATAATGAATGATAAATAAAGAATCTACCACCTCTAGTAAAAGAGGAGATATGTCCTATGTGATTCGTTAAATGACAACCCAGGAATCCTTGGCCAAGGTAAAATGAAATTAGAAAGGAGTTTCTAATTTGCATTATTTGGAGTTGTGCATTTTCTAATCGAAATACATATAATTAAATAAAATAAGACTTGACAGTAAATTCATGTCTTATATTTAGTTGGGACATTGTATGGTGGAAGGATTGAATTGTATGGTAACTATTTACTCACAGGTTCTTTTATGATTAATGTTGAAATCTATATTATCTAGAAAGTCGTTGATCGCTAGGGAGGCTTATCCCTATTATAGAATAAATATTATTTATTTAAATAGATTATTAGTTTATTTTATTTATTTAAATAAGATTAGAATTGTTCTAATTGATTTATTTACAACCGGTTTAATATAGAGAACCTAAAGGGTCACACCATAAAAGGAAGAATAATTATTTAAGAAGGTAATGGCATAATCGTAATAATGCATTAAGTGTAATTAATTTAATCTATAGTGATAGAATAAATTAAATAGCTTAATGTTTATTATTTAATATTTTAGAAATATTAAATATAAATTTATAAGAGGAGTCTTATTAATATTATTATTATTATTATTATTTTAATTTCTAAAGGAGTTTAGTAATTAATTTAATATTAGTACTCTCATTTATTCCTAATAAGATTAGGAGACAAATTAATTAAATGAATTTAATCAATTATTCCCCATGTGGTGGGAAGCCTAAATTAATTAAAGGAGTTTAATTAATTAAAAGAAATCCCATGTCTAATAGGATTAGAAGGGTTGACCAGTATCTATATAAGAGGAGTCTTATAATAGATATCAATTGAGGCAATTCTAATTGTTGGAGAGTACTCCTTTTCTATAGAGGATAGAAAACTAAGCCAACCACCCTCCTTCTTGATAAATCATCTTCCTTGGTGGATCACCTCTAGAGGCCAAACACTTGGGCGGCTAACGTTGATTAAAGGAAGGAATCTAACCCGAAAATTCAAGGAGATCACGAAGAACAAGGAGTTGAACTCGTACCTATGGAAGCTTCGTTTTACAAGGATATGATTCCATAACTTCTTATTTATCGTTTTAAATTAATAATTTGCATAAAGGATGATCCGGGTAATGGTTTTGTAGAAAAAAAATTTAAACTCTGATATACTATGCTTCCGCTATTTTTTACAATTTGATTGCGTCACGATTTCGTACAAACCCAACAGTGGCATCAGAGCCAAACCTTTATGCAATTATTAATTTATTTTTAATTTTATATACATATGGGTATGTATTTAAAATAATTTATTGGGCATAATTTTATTGTATAAAATTATTATTTTTAAGAAGAAAAAAATGACTTTTTTTTTTTTGGACGAATCATAATTTTTTTTTTTGGTGCTAATCTTGAATTCTGCAAGGAAAATGTGTTGTCTCTTTCTTACTCCAAAAAGAAGGTGACCCATCAGGAAAGGACTCTTTTAATAAAAGAAGGTGACTTCTTTTTTTAAAAAAATAAATGTGAATTTATATTATATATATATATATATATATATATATATATATATATATAACCTGATTCGTTATATAAATATATATAAAATATACGGTAATATCAAATATATATATATATATATGATATATATATATATATATATATATATATATATATATATGATATATGATATATTATATTCTAAATAATTTTATAATTAAAATAAAGAGTTTATTTTAATCTTGAAATTGGATTTCATGCAATTTAAAATTGTCCATTAAATGATACTCATATATATATGAATTATTTTAATTCATGAGATGAATATTTATTTATTGATATATATGGTGATATGTATGATAATAAATGGGAATTGATTATGGACTATTTGACCAATGTGATTGGATTTTATTTTAGTTGAATTCTTGAATGAATGAGTTTTATTAAATGGGGTCTGTGTACCTCGTCTTCTCTAAAAAAAATTTCTTGATGTAAAATTTTATCTCTCTCCTATGTACTTCCCCTTGACTGCTGATCAAGGTTTCTATTTAAATTAAATAGTTTAATGTAATAGAAATAGTTAAAATTATCTTGAAGAAATTAGAGACCAAGGAGCAAGGAGAGCGTGAAGACCCGTTTGTATGGAGCCCGGGTTTAAATGTAATAGTTATATTTAAATTTAAATTCTTGCATTCCTAGGTTTGACCTTTTGGTTCACTTGGTGGCTCTAGTGAACCAAACTAGAATAAAAGTCCATAATCAATCCGGGTAGAATATAGTATTCTATATTGCATGCTAAATATTATATATATTATATTTTATGCAAACATGCTTCGCATGTTTAATAAAATAACACGTATTTTATATATATATGTGCATGCGCGCTAAACAAGATGAGACAAATAATAACAAACCCCTCAAAGAAATAATATTAAGTCCGAAGCGTTCAAATGATATTTGGAATATCGAACGTCGCCTTCTAGCATGATAAATTAATAGAGTATTAAATATTTAATATGAGCTTGTTGTGCTATCCACAAGGCGAGTATTGCGCATTTAAGATGTTAATTAATCACATTTGATGCTTATCAAGAAAATTGAACGATCTAGTCTTGTTGTGCTATCCACAAGGACGAACATTTTTCTTTTTTGAATTTATGGAAGTGCTAGGCTGGACTTAACTTAAATCATTTTAGTTCGCATGTGCACACACTTGACCATTATGATTTAAGAGGAAAAATAAAAGGAGTTATATAGTGATGTAATTGATAAGAGTTGTCTACCTATTTATTTGTATATCGCTTGTTGTGCTATCCACAAGGTTATATATATTTGAAATGGGATCCTTATTCTCACTAGCAAATCTTTAATTAGATGTTGCCGAACTATATAAGTGAGGGTAATATAGTTTGATAAAAATAGTGGGAGATACCAATTTAAAATAAAGACCTAAATTTATTTTGGTATGCAAAATTAATAAAATGAATGTTTGCTAAAATGTTATTTTTCACATGCAGAATTTTAAAAATGTCAAAATCACTAATTTCACTGCGAAGCATACTTGATGCTAATAAGCTTACCGGGCTGAATTATACGGACTGGCTAAGAAATATGAGAATAGTTCTCACTGCTGAAAAGATTTCTTATGTCCTAAACTCACCTGTCCCTGGAACTGTTCCAGAAACAGCCTCTGAGGAAGAGATTGCCACCATTGTAACGTGGCAAGATGATGCATCTGTGGCTCAATGCATCATGCTCGCATCCATGAATAATGAGCTTCAGCGTCAGCACGAAAACATGGATGCTCCTACTATGTTGATTCACCTCAAGAAGTTGTATGGTGAACAAAGTAGGACTGCTAGATATGAGATATCTAAGGAGCTCTTTCGATTTCGGATGACCAAGGGCAAAGTGAACATAAAGGAACAAAAGAAATCTGATCCAGCTAGCAAAGGAATGTGCTTACATTGCAACGATCCGGGTCATTGGAAGAGGAACTACAAGAAGTTTCTGGCAAAGATGAAGCTTGGAGAAGCTTCGACTTCCAATCAAGGTTTGTTCATGATTGAAATTAACTTTTTAGAAAGTCAAAATTCTACTTGGGTATTGAATACCGGCTGTGGTTCTCACATATGTAATAATGTGAAGGGACTGGTCAGAAGTAGAAAGCTAAACAATGATGAGGTGATCCTACGAGTGGGGAATGGAGCAAAGGTTGCTACATTAGCTGTAGGAACTTATTATTTAGCAATGCCTTCGGGCAAGTCCATTTATCTTAATAATTGTTATTATGTTCCGAATATTATTAAAAACATTATTTTAATTTCTGTATTGGATATGGAATGATTTAACGTTGTTATAAAGAACAATAGTTGTTCTATTTATAAAGACGATATTTTATATGGTGTTGGAAATTTGCGAAATGGACTTTATACACTTGACTTACAAGAAAATATTTTTCAAATTGAACAAACTAAGAAAAGGAAAAGAGATGATATTAATTATACCTACATGTGGCACTGTAGACTCGGTCATATCAATGAAACAAGATTATCCAAGTTGCATAAAGATGGGCTCCTTGAGTTATCTGATTATGAATCATATCCAACTTGTGAATCTTATTTCATGGGTAAAATGACTAAATCTCCTTTTAGTGGAAAAGGAGAAAGAGTTACAGAGTTGTTGGCATTGATTCACACAGACGTTTGTGGACCTATGACAACAAGTGCACGGGGTGGGTATTCTTATTTTATTACTTTCACTGATGATCACTCAAGATTTGGATATGTGTATTTAATGAAATACAAGTTAGAATCATTTGAAAAGTTCAAAGAGTTCAGAAGTGAAGTAGAGAAACAAACGGGCAAGAGTATTAAGATACTTCAATCAGATCGAGGTAGAGAATACTTAAGCGGTGAGTTTCTCAATTGTCTCAAAGAAAATGGTATATAATATCACAATGGACTCCTCCAGGTACACCACAGTTAAATGGAGTATCTGAAAGAAGAAATCGAACACTGTTGGACATGGTTCGATCTATGATGAGTTTTACCGACCTTCCAATTTCCTTCTGGGATATGTCCTAGAAACGGCTGCATACCTACTTAACAAGATACCTACCAAATCCGCCCCAAAGACTGCATATGAGATGTGGAAGGGGAGGAAACCAAATCTTAAGCATGTTAAGACTTGGGGTTGTCCAGCTTATGTCAAAAAGTTTGAAAATGATAAGCTACAGACTAAATCCGATAAGTGTAGATTTGTGGGATACCCTAAAGAAACTTTAGGGTATTATTTCTATCATCCAACTGATCAAAAGGTGTTTGTTGCGAAACATGCTGCCTTCTTGGAAAAGGAGTTTATCCATAAAGGGGTCAGTGGGAGTAAGATATATCTTGAAGAAGTTCAAGAACCACAAGTTACCACGGATCAAAGTCAGGTACCTGACCAAGTAGAAGAACCTATTGTACAACACCCTAATCGTAGATCTGGAAGAGTACCGAAGATACCTGAGAGGTATGGACTCGTTATAGAGGATGACGATGAGGTACACATCATGAATGATGATGATCCATTGAATTACGAACAGGCTATGAGTAATAAAGACTCAGAAAAATGGCTTGAAGCTATGAAATCCGAAATAGACTCCATGTATGAAAACAAAGTATGGACTTTGGTTTCACCACCTGAAGGCATTAAGCCTATTGGGTGTAAATGGGTCTTTAAAAGAAAGACTGGAGCGGACGGTAAGGTAGAGACCTATAAGGCCCAACTGGTTGCAAAAGGTTTCAAACAAAGACAAGGAGTTGACTATGATGAAACCTTTTCACCAGTAGCTATGCTCAAGTCCATTCGGATTTTTCTTGCGATTGCAGCTTATAAGGACTATGAGATCTGGCAGATGGACGTGAAAACGGCCTTCCTCAATGGGAA
This sequence comes from Panax stipuleanatus, assembly GCA_020205555.1. NCBI lineage: Eukaryota > Viridiplantae > Streptophyta > Magnoliopsida > Apiales > Araliaceae > Panax > Panax stipuleanatus. The sequence continues at coordinate 52,201,765 of CM035115.1, read as the reverse complement.
ACTTGAGGAGAATGTGTATATGACACAGCCAGAGGGATTTGTTTTAAAGGTTGGAACAAATCAAGTCTGTAAGCTGCAACGATCCATTTATGGATTGAATCAAGCTTCTCGTAGATGGAACATTCGTTTTGATGAGACAATCAAAGAGTTTGATTTTATCAAAAACGACGATGAGCCATGTGTGTACAAGAAGGTTAGTGGGAGCGCAGTTTCATTCCTTGTATTATATGTTGATGATATATTACTGATAGGGAATGACATTCCTATGCTACAATCGATTAAAATCTGGTTATCTAAACACTTCTCCATGAAGGACTTGGGAGAAGCATCCTATATTTTGGGGATAAATATCTATAGAGATAGAACTAAAAGGATGCTTGGTTTATCCCAAGGAACGTACATTGATGCAATGCTAAAGAGATTTAGCATGGAAGATTCCAAAAGAGGTCTCATGCCAATGAGCCATGAAGTAATCCCTGTAGAATACGTTTATTGAAATTATTGCGCAAATATTAGAGATCATGAACTGAGCGTAGATTTGATTCCAATTAGACTGGGAGAATTTGACGTAATACTGGTAATGGATTGGTTGTATAACCATGCTACGATAATTGATTGTCAGAAAAAATGTGTGAACTTTCAGACTCCGAGTAAGTCTAAGGTAGTGTTTTATGGTAGCTCATCGCTTAAGCAATCGTGTTGCGTTACGATGATCCAGGCCAAGAAATTGTTAAGGAAAGGATGTGTAGGTTACTTAGCTTACATTGTTGATACTTGGAAAAAAGGAGTAGAAATCAAGGATATATCCGTAGTGAATGAATTTCGAGATGTATTTCTGGACGATCTGCCTGGTCTTCCGCAAGACAGAGAAATTGAATTCGTAATAGACTTAGCACCGGGAACGGTACCGATTTCGAAAGCTCCATATCGTATGGCGCTAATAAAAATAAAGAAATTGATGATACAACTGCAAGAGTTATTGGATAAGGGTTACATACGACCAAGTGTGTCTCCTTGGGGAGCACCAGTGCTATTCGTTAAGAAAAAGGACGGATCGATGAGGCTCTGTATCGATTATCGAGAATTGAACAGAGTAACGATCAAGAACTGATATCCGCTACCGAGGATAGATGACCTATTTGATCAACTGAAGTGAGCGAAGTGTTTTCGAAGATAGACCTACGGACGAGTTATCACCAACTGAAGGTACGGGATGAGAAAATATCAAAGACTGCGTTTCGAACCCGTTATAGACATTACGAGTTCTTGGTAATGTCATTTGGATTGACTAATGCTCCGACAACATTTATGGACTTGATGAACCGAGTTTTCAAGCCATACTTGGATAAATTCGTAGTAGTTTTCATCGACGACATCTTGATCTACTCAAAGATAGAGGAAGAACACGCCGAACATCTGAAGATAGTTCTGAAAGCGCTAAGAAATGAGAGGATGTATGCGAAATTTTCTAAGTGTGAATTTTGGATGCAGAAGGTTCAATTCTTAGGTCACGTGGTGGATAAGAATGGAATCTTAGTAGACCCTGCAAAGGTTGAAGCAGTGAGTAATTGGGAGCAACCGAGGACACCAACAGAGGTGAGAAGTTTCTTAGGGTTAGCTGGGTACTATCGAAGATTCATCCAAGATTTTTCTAAGATAGCAAACCCCGTTAACCAATCTGATGAGGAAAACGGTGAAGTTCGTATGGACAGACAAATGCGAAGAGAGTTTTCAGGAGTTGAAGAAGAGATTAAGCGAGGTGCCTGATAGTAGTGTGCATACAAGTCAATCATGTATGATGATAAAGCACGTACTTTGTAAACAATCTTATTTATTTATTAATAAAATATTCATTTATTAAAGGCATTTAATTATCTACATGGTGCTGTTTTTATAATATGTAAATAACCCATAGTTTTAAGCAATGCTTTTAGAATCATGATAATGATCATGCTTATGAGATCTAAATTCTTAGAAAGCTCTAAAACTAAAATAGTTCCCAATCGTGGGATTACTAAAAAGGAGATTAGTAAATCCGGATAGATTGGTACATATGTTGCTTGCTCATTGGATGAGGATGATTGATCTCATGATCATTTGTGTGGAGACACTAAAGCAAGTATATAGGTGCTTATTGGAGAATAAGTTCACTGAACGTGACTCGCTATGGAATACCTAATGGAGTTTTACTCGCCTGTCAATAGGAATTCCTAATGTGATAGTAGTACAAGTGATCCTTGGACTTGAGATCATCATAGTATCTTGTATGTAATGAATTATACTTTGACTTATTCCTTAAAGTCCTTTAGGGTATATAAAAGGGTATGCTTGGGTATAATGAGTTACATATGGAGATAATGAATGATAAATAAAGAATCTACCACCTCTAGTAAAAGAGGAGATATGTCCTATGTGATTCGTTAAATGACAACCCAGAAATCCTTGGCCAAGGTAAAATGAAATTAGAAAGGAGTTTCTAATTTGTATTATTTGGAGTTGTGCATTTTCTAATCGAAATACATATAATTAAATAAAATAAGACTTGACAGTAAATTCATGTCTTATATTTAATTGGGACATTGTATGGTGGAAGGATTGAATTGTATGGTAACTATTTACTCACAGGTTCTTTTATGATTAATGTTGAAATCTATATTATCTAGAAAGTCGTTGATCGCTAGGGAGGCTTATCCCTATTGTAGAATAAATATTATTTATTTAAATAGATTATTAGTTTATTTTATTTATTTAAATAAGATTAGAATTGTTCTAATTGATTTATTCACAACCGGTTTAATATAGAGAACCTAAAGGGTCACACCATAAAAGGAAGAATAATTATTTAAGAAGATAATGGCATAATCGTAATAATGCATTAAGTGTAATTAATTTAATCTATAGTGATAGAATAAATTAAATAGCTTAATGTTTATTATTTAATATTTTAGAAATATTAAATATAAATTAATAAGAGGAGTCTTATTAATATTATTATAATTATTATTATTTTAATTTCTAAAGGAGTTTAGTAATTAATTTAATATTAGTACTCTCATTTATTCCTAATAAGATTAGGAGACAAATTAATTAAATGAATTTAATCAATTATTCCCCATGTGGTGGGAAGCCTAAATTAATTAAAGGAGTTTAATTAATTAAAAGAAATCTCATGTCTAATAGGATTAGAAGGGTTGACCAGTATCTATATAAGAGGAGTCTTATAATAGATATCAATTGAGGCAATTCTAATTGTTGGGGAGTACTCCTTTTCTATAGAGGATAGAAAACTAAGCCAACCACCCTCCTTCTTGATAAATCATCTTCCTTGGTGGATCACCTCTAGAGGCCAAACACTTGGGTGGCTAACGTTGATCAAAGGAAGGAATCTAACCCGGAAATTCAAGGAGATCACGAAGAACAAGGAGTTGAACTCGTACCTGTGGAAGCTTCGTTTTACAAGGGTATGATTCCATAACTTCTTATTTATCGTTTTAAATTAATAATTTGCATAAAGGATGATCCGAGTAATGGTTTTGTAGAAAAAAAATTTAAACTCTGATATACCATGCTTCCACTAATTTTTGCAATTTGATTGCGTCACGATTTCGTACAAACCCAACAGTGCCTGTGTTATCCTTACCAGATGTTGCGGGAAATTTTGTGGTGTATAGTGATGCATCACACAAGGGACTTGGTTGAGTGCTTATGCAGCACGGCAAGGTCATTGCATATGCATCACGACAATTAAAGGACAACGAAAAATGATACCCTACTCACGACCTAAAGTTAGCAGCAGTAGTTTTTGCGTTGAAGATTTGGAGGCATTATTTGTACAGAGAGAAATGTGAGATATACACGGACCATAAAAGTCTGAAATATATCTTCACATAGAAAGAGTTGAATATGCGTCAGAGAAGGTGGCTAGAATTGATCAAGGATTATGACTGTGATATTCTTTATCACCCGGGTAAAGCAAACGTAGTTGCCAACGCTCTGAGCAGAAAAGGAAGAGAGAAATTATTTCATTTGACGACTCAAGACGAGTTAATAAGAGAGATGGAAAAATTAGAGATAGAGATAGAAGTACCGGAGAGGTCTAAAGAGAAGATATTTGTAATGGAAGCTCGTCCGACATTGTTGGATAGAGTAAAAGAAGCACAAGAAAAAGATGAGGAGTGCGAGAAAATCAAAAAAAGGATCACAAAAAATGAAGAAGAAAGATTTCAAATGGATAAAGACGGTATTTTGAGGTTCGAAGAAAGAGTGTGGGTACCAGCGTTAACCGAGTTAAGGGAAGAGATTTTGCACGAGGCACACAATACGACGTATTCCGTTCTTCCGGGAGGCACTAAGATGTACCGAGATTTGAGGCAACACTTTTGGTGGCCAAATCTGAAACAGGAAGTCGTAGAGTACATTAGTAGATGTCTGACTTGCCAACGCGTCAAAGCAGAGCACCAGTGGCTGAGTGGTTTGCTTCAACCATTGGAAATACCGGAGTGGAAATGGGAGCACATTACGATGGACTTCGTGGTAGGACTTCCAATCACACAGAAAGGTTATGATGCCATTGGGTTATCGTGGATTGACTAACAAAGACCGCACATTTTTTACCGATCAAGATCCGATACAGTTTGAATTAGTTAGCGAACCTTTACGTAAAGGAGATTATTTCACGACATGGAGTGCCGGTGTCAATTGTCTCTGATCGAGATCCGAGCTTCACGTCAAATTTTTGGAAAAGCTTACAAGAGAGAATGGGAACACAGTTGAGGTTGAGTATCGCTTATCATCCTCAGACAGACGGACAGAGTGAGCAAACAATACAAACGCTGGAGGACATGCTTAGGACTTGCGTGATGGACTTCAAGGGAAATTGGGACGACCACCTACCCTTAGTTGAATTTGTGTATAACAATATTTACCATGCGAGTATCGGCATGCCGCCGTACGAAGCTCTTTACGGAAGAAAGTGCAGAACGCCATTATGTTGGGACGAAGTCAGAGAGCGACGAATACTCGGACCAGAATTAGTACAACAAACCGCAGACGTGGTGACAGTGATAAGAGCCAAAGTAGTAGCAGCTTAAGATCGCCAGAAAAAGTACGCAGATTTGCATCGGCATGACCGAGACTTTAAAGTCGACAGTTTCGTATTCTTGAAGGTATCTCCATGGAATGGAAAAATCCGTTTTGGCAAGAAAGGAAAGTTGAGTCCAAGATTCATAGGACCGTTCGAGATACTGAAGCGAGTGGGCGAAGTGGCATACAAAGTTGCATTACCACCTGAGTTGGAGCATATCCACAACGTGTTCCACATTTTCGTGTTGCGACCATACAAGGCCAACTACAAGCACGTGATTTCTTACAAGTCCATTCAAGTGGAGAAGAACTTAGCTTACGAAGAAATTCCTGTCCATATATTAGATAGGAAAGAACAAACCTTAAGAAATAAAGTTATTTCATTTGTAAAAGTACTTTGGCATAACCACGATGTTGAGGAGGCTACGTGGGAGTTAGAAGATAGGATAATGAGGGATTATCCCCATCTATTTGTGTAACCTTGTAGCAATTCCGAGGACAGAATTTTTATAAGGGGGAAAGGATGTAATACCCGAGATTTTCCGTATATTATTAAATGAATATATTAATGGGAATGGGAATTTATTTGAATATAAATGATTTTGTGTTATGAGATGAGTTAACTCAATTATATTAAATTGAATAATTATAATAATTGAGAATATATGGAGTTTGCGATAAGCTCGTTGAATGCCTTATGTGGCACAGTGATGAGAAATAATAATTGATAAGGGTAATTAATAAAGAAATTACTACATGAACAATTAATCAATATTAATTGCTATTTATTGCTATTATGAGAAATAGAATATTAATGATGATTAATTGATGATGTGTTGATTATTATTGTTGCAAATAATAGAATAATAATAAGCAACTTGTTTATAAATATAATAAGATTTATATTTATCTAAATGTGATAATTAATCATATAAATGTTATGGAGATTAATAATTACATTGATTGATGAGGGATGGATTAATTAATATTATTATTAATTAATTGATAAGATAAATAATTAATTAATTGCTATGTGCAAGCGTGCGGTAATTAAATATATAAGGTATAGTAGCTACCTATGTATTATATGAAGTGTAGTGCAACACTTAAGTGTGACCAATACAATTATATATAAACTATATAGTAAAGTTTATTGAATTGTGAACGCTACATGATTAATACAATGTGACTATACATATTGAAATTATATGTTATGACTAGTTAATTAAATTGTATAAATACACCATGAGTCTTATGTGACAATATGTATGTGAGTATACATTAAAAAAGTACAACATGAATATATTGTAAACAATTGCTAATAGATGATGATTTCAATATTCAATTGAATAATAAATATGATAGTATCCGATCAAATTATACAGGTAAGATAAAATATACATGGATTATATATGTGCAAAGTAAATCTACTACATTGAAGTATTTATATTGTAATATTTCTCATTTCATGAAATTACATTGTGACACTAACTTATAACCCAAACATATATTGTATACATATGAAATATATAACTTATGTATATAGTATGTGTATTATAACACAAGTGTAGCATGTAGGTCATTCCCAAATGCTGAGTATTGTGCCTTGTCCCATATTGAGAGTCACTCTCTCTTCTCACGTGAAAACTCTAAGTTAGTCTATTTCCCTATTTCCTCAAACTCAGCAAATTCTAGCTCATGATTAATGGGGGAGTGGGAATAATGATTTGATTAACCAACTAGTTAACTACCACTCCATAACCTTCATACAATTCATATTCCCGTTAGTTTGATTCAATGGAGGAAGGCATTGTCTGGAAATTGGTTTTCCTATAAATGTAGCTCCCCTCTTCACAAATTTTACTTGCTGAGAATTTCGCTTAAGTGTTGAGTTGAGAGTATTGTGAGTTGTTGGATAGTTATAGAGAGACTTCAATTTCAGCAAGTTTAATTGGCATTACAGAGGTATAAGACTTCTTCTTATTCTTCATTTAAGTTTACTGTCACGATTCTAATAATTGAATTGAGTATGGAATTCATGATTATGTGGGCAAGTAATGTTTGTTAGTTGTTTCTTAGTTGATATACTAGCTGATATACATGTTTAGACTGTCATACGGCTGATTGCAATCAAATTCATGAAATAATTCTGATGTTGGGCCTGGAACCTGCCAAAGCAGGGAACTCTCTAGGACGAACCAGACATGGCGCAGCTGCGCCGGTTTAATACTATGGCGCAGCGCAACTGCGCCGGTCACTGGAACCAATTGATTGTCTTCTACTAAAATTTGTCAAGTATTGGATGTTGATATGAATTAGAACAAGCATGCTAGCATGAGAAATACATATATATGAATATATTGAGACAATGTTAGCATGTTTTACTAAGATTTGCACGCATACTTCTAGTTTTGAAATAAACTTAGCATTTTATAAACAAACTTCAAATTTTAGAAACGAACTTGATATGTATGCATGCCATGTTAACATTCTGATTTTACGAGCATGTTAGTATGACTTAGAGATGCATGAGAGACATATTAACTTATGTATATAGGTTCCATAATGTAATATGAACGTGCGAACCTCACTAGTGCACATTCCTAGCGAAAGTGTAAGTTTTGAAAGCAAACTTTGACATGTTATATCTATGTTGGTGTTCTGACCTTTCAAGCATATTAGTATGATTTGAGAATGCATGAAAGGCATGTTGACTTATGTATATGGGTTTCATAATGTAGCATGAATATGTTAGACCTTACTAGCAAACTTTACTAATGAAAGTATAAGTTTTGAACGTGAACGTGAACGTCAACATGTTACATTAAGATTTGGATTCTGATATTTATGGACGTGTTTGATAGTACCCTTAGACTCACTAATATATCATGCATGTGCACACACTAGGTAAATACCATGAAAGATTGTTAAGTACAAGTGAAGCATGATTTAAGCTATTAACAATGCTAGCTATGTGTATATGAAATATAAACTTGCAAGCATGCCTAAATCAAGTTATGTGATCACCTCATATGTTTCAAATGACAAGCGTGATAGCTAATGTGGTTTCATGACATAGAATGGCCTGAAGTTATTAAAAGTATTATCTTAGAACCTATATCATTTATGATTGAACTTGGAAAGGTTATACAAACATGAAAGGACCCTTTAACATGTATATGTGTTATGTGATATCATGTGTTGATACTTGAATTCGATTTTGACGGTTAACTCATAAGCAATGCCATAACTTACTAAATAAAATATGCTTGGTATTGATTATGGTCTTATGTGAGAATAATGATATGAGAATATGTTTAACTCAAAAGGAGAAACGTTAAGGATAAAAGGCAATAAAAGTTATATTAGTCAAGACTTGTGAATTAATATGATACTATATATGGTATAACTGTGTAGCTAGGTTAAAACATAGCTTATGTGTTGATCATATATTCAAGATAAGGTATGCTGCTAAAATATATGACTACTGGATATCATATATATACGTAACTATATTACAATAGGAATTTAAAAGTGTTGATTTACTTTACGTGGATAGACTACGCATAAGGCAAGTATCCTAAACCCTTGCATTACTTTATTCAATGGATATTGTAAGCAAGTACTTGAACTCTATTCTTATTGATTTCGTATTAAGTTTATTGTTGTGCAAGTGAGTTATTCAAATTATAACTTATTGCGTCATAGTTATGATAAAGTCGATTATATTCTTTGAACTTTAATGTCAAGTATTGAACTTAAAAAGAGTGGTCTATGACATTTGATTCGGCTAGACTTATATCATGATTAAAAAGCTATCCAAACCAACTGATTGGTGCGGAGTCTTATATTTACTGAGATGAACAACCTTCATTAAAGGGAAAATATATTTGTCGGGAGACCGACGTGCGCACTTGAGTATGATTAAATGTTATGCATAATATAGGGTACTTTAGGCTGATCACCTGTTATACTTATTTTTGTTGGATTCTCAGTATATTACTATTAATTCTAGTAAGAGTTCATAGTCCTTAGTATCTGCTCAGTATTCAATTATCTTGAAATCTTGAATTGATTTAGCATTGAATCATATTGATATCATTCTGTCCTTAGCGACTATTATTGAGAACTGTTGATATTCTTGTTATCCTTGGACTGTCATATCCTGCTATACCCTTTTGGATTCGAGAACTATATTCCTCACCCTTATTGTTATATTACTTGCTGAGCAAACTTGTTGCTCATTCTTGCTTTTCTTAAAAATATTTCAGTTAAGGCAGAGCAGGGCGGACCTTCGGGCGCCGACAAGGGCAAGGGCAAGGCTACAGAGTAGCTTAATATTATGTAGAATCTTATGATTATAATAAGAACTTATAATGTTATGTATTAGTAGGTTTATATATGCTTAAGGTATGTTTAAGCTATGTAATCAATGTTTAAGTTACGAGATTTTGGGACGTGAATAAATTATATTAATTAAATGTAATCTATTCGGTAGTATTGTTGTGTATTATTTCGCTGTGCGATGCGACATTTAGTCGTAATATTATTATCATGGTGTTCGATTGTAGAACGTGACGAACTGAATTCGAGAGACTAGTGGCGGTCCGAATTTGGGGGCGTCACAGTTATACTTTGACTTATTCCTTAAGACCCTTAGGATATATCAAATGGTATGCTTGGGTGTAATAAGTTACATATGGAGATAATGAATGGTCAATAAAGAATCTACCACTTCTAGTAAAATAAGAGATATATCCTATGTGATTCGTTAAATGACGACCCAGTAGTCTTTGGCCAAGGCAGAATGAACTTAGAAAGGAGTTTCTAATTTGCATTATTTGGAGTTGTGAATTTTTCAATCGAAATACATATGATTAAATAAAATAAGACTTGACAGTGATTCCATGTCTTATATTTAATTGGGACATTGTATGGTGGAAGGATTGAATTGTACGGTAACTATTTACTCACAGGTTCTTTTATAATTAATGTTGAAATCTATATTATCTAGAAAGTCGTTGATCGCTAGGGAGTCTTATCCCTATTGTAGAATAAATTTTATTTATTTAAACAGATTATTAGTTTAATTTATTTATTTAAATAAGATTAGAATTGTTCTAATTGATTTATTCACAACTGGTTTAATATGGAGAACCTAAAGGGTCACACTATAAAAGGAAGAATAATTATTTAAGAAGGTAATGTCATAATCGTAATAATACATTAAATGTAATTAATTTGATCTATGGTGATAGAATAAATTAAATAGTTTAATATTTATTATTTAATATTTTGGAAATATTAAATATAAATTAATAAGAGAAATCTTATTAATATTATTATAATTATTATTATTTTAATTTCTAAAGGAGTTTAGTAATTAATTTAATATTAGTACTCTCATTTATTCCTAATAAGATTAGGAGACAAATTAATTAAATAAGTTTAATTAATTATTCCCAATGTGGTGGAAAACCTAAATTAATTAAAGGAGTTTAATTAATTAAATGAAACCTCATGTCTAATAAGATTAGAAGGGTTGACCAATATCTATATAAGAGGAATCTTATAATCGATATCAGATGATGCAATTCTAATTGTTGGAGAGTACTCCATTTCTATAGAGGATAGAAAACTAAGGTTTAGCCAACCACCCTCATTCTTAATAATTCCTCTTCCTTGGTGGATCACCTCTAGAAGCCAAACACTTGGGTGGCTAATGTTGATCAAAGAAATGAATCTAACCCAGAAATTCAAGGAAATCACGAAGAACAAGAAGTTGAACTCGTATTTGTGGAAGCTTCGTTCTACAAGGGTATGATTCCATAACTTCTTATTTATCTTTTTAAATTAATAATTTGCATAAAGGATGATCCGGGTAATGGTTTTGTAGAAATTTTTTAAACTCTGATATACCATGCTTCCGCTAAATTTTGCAATTTGATTGGGCCATAATTTCGTACAAACTCAACAGTTATGACACCGAACAAATGTAAAGGTTACAAAGAACATGGGAAGGGATTATTATAATGGAATATTTAGTAAACTTATGTATGTTGTTGAAGTATTCAATTGACTGTATGAGTAGACAGTAGCACCGTGTAGCACCATATCCATGGTTTGAAATATTTAGTAAACTTATGCTCGTTTCTTCGTTTTAAGTTCGAATTCGACCATTCTTGAGTGCACAACTCTTAAATATATTATTCTACGATACGCCATTGAAAACCTAGGTTTCTAAGTTAAACGACGACTTTTGGCTTGTTCCGAAAATCCTACGATTTTGACGATCAAAGTTTATTCCCGTAAAATTCGACATAACTTCGTTACTCGAGAATTTTACACCAAACAAAATGGAATCAATTCATTGGTTAATCATCTAGGTTCCTAACCAACAATTAGCACCTAACTTATACACGATGATTTTCAATTTTTCCATCAACAACAAGCTCTAAGTTTTACGCTTTTTCTTCGATTAATGTTTAATTAACCAATTACGATTCTCACTTATATGGCTTGTAATGCTTTTTTCACTAATAGCCATCCGTATTCCTCCAGAAGAAACATGCTCCACTAATTCAATTCTCTATCAAAATTTAATAGAAAAACTTAACCGAAAGCTAGGGTTACGTGTTTATACCTTCGCGTTCTTAACGTTCTTGTTTAAAGCTTGCTTAATTTGCTTTTCCTTCCTTCGATTCCTTGTTAATGCTCTCTCTTCTCTCTTAATATATGTGTGTCAAAGTTTGTAAACAAATAAATGACATCCTAGGGCTTATTTATATAGGAAAACAAGATGGAAGGCATTTTAGTCATTAGGACCAAATGTAATAACCAAAAATTTTAAGTCATTTTGTAAGTAAATATATGAATGATATTGAAAAACTTTGTGACATATAGTGGATATATATGTGATGACTTATGTGAACTTGTATAATTTTTAATTATGTAAATTGACTTAAAAAGAAAGCTACATACCCTAATTATACCTTAGGTATGGTAATTAAATAACCTAAGGGTTATGATATTGACAAATATTAGTATTTAAAAGTTATACTAACCTAAGATATTAATTATACTATCTCAATTTATTATTTATTTTAAACCTAAATAAAGTAAGTCTAATTGAGTTATAAAGTTAAATGGACATGTGTAAGTATTTAAATTCCATAAGAGGGGATAGAAACCCTAAATAATAATTAGGGCAAGTTAGATTATAAGTATTGGACAATGTTACTTATATAGTCCAAACAATTAAGTAGGAAGCCCAAAAGAATTAAATTGGAAGCCCAAACTTTAACCCAATTGTTAAGGGATATTTTAGACATTTGATTAATCAAATTTGACATTAAAAATAAAGCAAAAAATGGGGCATAAAGGGGGCAAGGGGCCAGCCACTTTGTTGACATTTTAGACCTTGTAATGTGGTATTCAAGTTATTTTTTATGGGGCTGATTGACACTTCTGTCCCTCCAAGTTGTCACCCACTTTCAAAGTCGTCCCTAAAGTACTATTTTCGTCAGTTAGGTCCTTAAAGTGGCATTTTATATGCGTTTCTGTTCCTTCAACCCATTTTAACCTAAACCCGACCTATTTTGAACAAGTTTAACCCAACCCGACCCAGTTTGACCTAACCCAAATTTTTAATATTTTAAAATATAATAGTATTTTTAAAATAAGTTTAAAATAATAATTATATTTAATATTTTTAAAAAATAATATTTAATTATTTAAAATAAATTATTATTATTAAAATAATAATTATTTTAATATTTTAAAATAAAATAATGATTTTCAAAATAGTTATTTTTAATATTTAAAAATAAAATATTAGTTTTTTTATAAAAAAAATTAATAATTATATTTAATATTCTAAAATAAATATTTTTTAAACAATTTTTATTTTTAATATTTTAAAAGTAAAAAATATTTTTATAAATATTATTTTTAAAAATAATATTTACTTTTAAAATATTAAAAATAATATTTCTTTTAGAATATTAAATATAATATTTAGTTTAGAATATTAAAAATAATATTAAATGTAGAATATTAAAAATAATAATTATTTTAGTTTTTTTATAAAAAAAATTAAATAATTATTATATTTATATTTATATTTATTTTAATTTTTTAATATTTCCTTTTAATATTCTAAAATAATTATTATTTTTAATATTCTAAAATAAATATTTTTAATAATTATTATTTTTGAAGGAAAAATAATATTTAATATTTTGAAATAATTATTAAAAAAATAAAAAAAATTATTAGTTAATAATTATTAAAAAAAATTAAAATAATCTTAATAATTATTATTTTAAAAATTATTATTTTAAAAACTAAAATAAACTTAATAAATATTATTTTAAAAATTAAAATAATTTTAATAATTATTATTACTAAATAATAATTTTTTTAATAAGTATTTCAGAATATTAAATATTATTTTTCCTTCAAAAACAATAATTATTAAAAATATTTATTTTAGAATATTAAAAATAATAATTATTTTATAATATTAAAAGTAAATATTAAAAAATTAAAATAAATATAAATATAAATATAATAATTATTCAAAAAAAAAATTTAAAAATTTAAAAATAATTATTATTTTTAATATTCAAAAATAAATATTATTTTTAATATTCTAAAAGAAATATTATACTTAATATTCTAAAATAATTATTATTTTTAGTATTCTAAAATAAATATTATTTTTAATATTTTAAAAGTAAATATTATTTATTAAAATAATATTTACAAAATTATTTTTTACTTTTAAAATATTAAAAATAAAAATTATTTAAAAAATATTTATTTTAGGATATTAAATATAATTTTTATTTTTATTTTTTTTAAATACTAATATATTATTTTTAAATATTAAAAATAACTATTTTAAAAATAATTATTTTATTTTAAAATATTAAAATAATTATTATTTTAATAATAATAATTTATTTTAAATAATTAAATATTATTTTTTTAAAATGTTAAATATAATTATTATTTTAAAAATATTATTATATTTTAAAATATTAAAAATTTGGGTTGGGTCAAACTGGGTTAGGTTGAGTTAAACTTGGTCAAAATGGGTCGAATTTAGGTTAAAATGTGTTGAAGGAACAGAAACGCCAATAAAATGTCATTTTATGGATTTAACTGACAAAAATGGTACTTTAGGGACGACTTTGAAAGTAGGTGACAACTTGGAGGAACAGAAGTGTCAATCAGCCTTTTTTATGGTAACTAATCCGTTTAACCTTGTGTGTCAAGCTTTTATTGGTTGGAAATCTTAAGTAGGATTGTGACATCCAGGATTTTTAAGAATTAATAAATGAGAATTTAATAAATAAAATTTTTATTATCTGATATTTTGAGTTTGAGTATGTGTATACGTGTCATATATTGTGAAATATGTGAATTGATGTGAAGAGGATTTTAGATATTAATTTTAATATTTACTGAATTAAAATAAATATTTTAATTAAATTATTTATTGAGTTAAATAAATAATTATGTGATTAATATGGAGTAATGTAATTAAGTGTATTATATTAATTAAATAATTATTTAATATTTAATTTAATTAATATGTAATGATTTTATATTATAGTTCTAATTTAATTGAGATAATTAAATTAGATGTAGTTATGTGGTAATTGTTACATGAAGTTATAATTAGTAGGGGTGTGCAACCGATTTTTATCGGACCGAACCGGACCGGTACCGAACTGAACCAGTACCAGTTGGATCGATATACCGAATCGATTTACCGGTTCGGAACCGGTTCGGTACCGATTTTTTATCAAAAAAACCAAAAATTAATATAATTATTATTTTATTATACTTTTAATTATTTTTATTATTATTATTTTTATTAATATTGTTATTATTTTTATTATTATAATCATTATTTTATTAATATTTTTTTTTTAGTATTATTATTATTAATTTTTTATTAATAAAAAAAAATTAGAAAACCAGTATATAACGATTCGGTTCGGTTTGTACCGAACCATAAAAGCTCGGTACCGAAACAGGTACCGAACCGATTTTTTTTATACAGAACCGACCGGTTCGGACTGATCCGAAAAACTAAAAAACCAAAAAAACCAATTTTTTTACACACCCCTAATAATTAGCGAGTAATTATAATGTGACAATTTTATGTGATTAATTGATGTTAAACTTTTAATTAATTAAATTAATATTAAGATTTAATTAATTAAAGGATAACATTAAGAATATGTGTTCAAGGATTTATTAAAAGAGTTAAAAGAGTTTTTAAAATCGTTTTTCCAAACAAGACCCTTACATTTGTTTTAAATTCGTTTTGTCAAACGGGGCCTTAACTATTAAAACTTATTTTGATGTTATTTTGCCAAACAAGCCTTAGGGCTTTTAATATTCTAAATGTGTAACCTATATTATTAATTGCGAAAATTGTATTTATTATAATTATTATGGTTTTTATGTTATAAGTTATATATGTATAATTATGTAATATATGTATATGTAAGATATATGTATATTATATTACGTTTGTGTAAAAGTTAGAATGGTTAGACAAAGGTTAGTCTGTGTTAGAAAGAGATACAGAGAAAAGATAGAGAGAAAGGAAGAAGAGAGAAGAAGAAAGAAAGGAAGATGAAGGAGTTTTGGGAGAAATCAAACTAGAAGCCTCACCGTCTCTTTCATCTTCTTCATCGCTAAAACTTAAGGGTATAATTCCTAACCCTTATAGTTAGAATTTTATGTTTATGTTTCACGAAATTACTGTTGGGTTTGTACGAAATTGTGACTCAATCAAATTGCAAAAATTAGCAGAAGTATGGTATATCAAAGTTTAAAAAATTTCTACAAAACCATTACCCGGATCATCCTTTATGCAAATTATTAATTTAAAACGATAAATAAGAAGTTATGGAATCATACCCTTGTAGAACGAAGCTTCCACAGGTACGAGTTCAACTCCTTGTTCTTCGTGATCTCCTTGAATTTTCGGGTTAGATTCCTTCCTTTGATCAACGTTAGCCACCTAAGTGTTTGGCCTCTAAAGGTGATCCACCAAGGAAGATGAATTATCAAGAAGGAGGGTGGTTGGCTTAGTTTTCTATCATCTATAGAAAAGGAGTACTCTCCAACAATTGGAATTGCATCAACTGAT
The DNA here is from genome assembly GCA_020205555.1 of Panax stipuleanatus. NCBI lineage: Eukaryota > Viridiplantae > Streptophyta > Magnoliopsida > Apiales > Araliaceae > Panax > Panax stipuleanatus. Next base: position 52,185,507 of record CM035115.1, on the reverse strand, counting down.
ATCTATTATAAGACTCCTCTTATATAGATATTGGTAAACCCTTCTAATCCTATTAGACATGGAATTTCATTTAATTAATTACACTCTTTTAATTAATTTAGGTTTTCCACCACATTGGGAATAATTAATTAAATTTATTTAATTAATTTGTCTCCTAATCTTATTAGGAATAAATGAGAGTACTAATATTAAATTAATTACTAAACTACTTTAGAAATTAAAATAATAATAATTGTAATAATATTAAAAAGATTCCTCTTATTAATTTATATTTAATATTTCTAAAATATTAAATAATAAACATTAAGCAATTTAATTTATTCTATCACTATAGATTAAACTAATTACACTTAATTCATTATTACGATTATATCATACCTTCTTAAATAATAATTCTTCCTTTTATGGTGTGACCCTTTAGGTTCTCCATATTAAACCGGTTGTGAATAAATCAATTAAAATAATTCTAATCTTATTTAAATAAATAAATTAAACTAATAATATACTTAAATAAATAATATTTATTCTATAATAGGGATAAGCCTCCCTAGCGATCAACGACTTTTCAGATAATATAGATTTCAACATTAATTATAAAAGAACCTGTAAGTAAATAGTTACCGTACAATTCAATCCTTCCACCATACAATGTCCCAATTAAATATAAGACATGGATTTACTGTCAAGTCTTATTTTATTCAATTATATATATTTCGATTAGAAAATGCACAACTCCAAATAATGCAAATTAGAAACTTCATTCTAATTTCATTCCACCTTGGCCAAGGATTCCTGGGTTGTCATTTAACGAATCGCATAGGACATATCTCCTCTTTTACTAGAGGTGGTAGATTCTTTATTGATCATTCATTATCTCTATATGTAACTCATTATACCCAAGCATACCCTTTTATATACCCTAAAGGGTTTTAAGGAATAAGTCAAAGTAAAATTCATTACATACAAGATACTATGATGATCTCAAGTCCAAGGATCACTTGTACTACTATCACATTAGGAATTCCTATTGACAGGCGAGTAAAACTCTATTAGGTATTCCATAGCAAGTCACGTTCAGTGAACTTATTCTCCAATAAGCACCTACATACTTGCTTTAGTGTCTCCACACAAATGATCATGAGATCAATCATCCTCATCCAATGAGCAAGCAACATATGTACCAATCTATCCGGATTTACTAATCCCTTTTTTAGTAATCCCACGATTAGGAACTATTTTAGTTTTAAAGCTTTCTAAGAATTTAGATCTCATTAGCATAATCATCATCATGATTCTAAAAGCATTGCTTAAAACTATGGGTTATTTACATATTATAAAAATAGCACCATGTAGATAATTAAATGCCTTTAATAAATGAATATTTTTATTAATAAATAAATAAGATTGTCTCCAAAGTATATGCTTTATCATCACACATGATTGGCTTGTATGCATACTACTTTCAATCTCCCACTTGCACTAAAGTCAATCGCCATGGTATCTCATGCCAACTTCTCTAAGTGACGATCAAACTGCTGTTGTGTTATAGCTTTAGTAAATGGATATGCAATGTTATCTTGAGAGTCTATATGCTCCTCTTTCAATGATTTCTTTAATCAAAGTGCCGCAACACATGTTTAGATTCAAGATGAGACTTAGGAACTATTCCTAGTTCTGTAATGAACTTTTCATTCGAAACATCAACTTGCAGCTTCACTTACAGTTATATACTTTGTCTTTGTCACTAAAGCAGCAACCTTTTGTTGTTTGGAACCTTTCCAATTCACTACACCATCTTTCAAGCTAACGATTTACCCTAAAGTAGGTTTGATATCGTCTTGGTTAGTCTGAAAACTTGAGTCTGTTTAGCACTCTAGTTTAATTCAGACTCATCATGTGATATGATGACATCCTTAGTGTCAGTTAAGTACTTTAAGATGTTTATCACTGTCTTACAGTGATCTTCTCCAGAATATGACTGATCAACATCAAGTCTCGTATATTTCATTGCATACATGATAGTAGCTCATGCGATCTCTCTTTTATAGAGGATAATTTTAGAGAGATTCACTCTATAGCTCATCATCATGAGACACCTTTTGGAGTTTGCCATGCTAAACGCCTTTAGCATCTAATGAATATACGTTTCCTTGGGTTTAGCCGAACATCCTTTTAAATATATCAATAAAGATTTATATCCTCAATATGGGATGTTCTACCCAAATCATTCATGGAGGAATGTTTAGACAACTTTGTTTTGATCGATTTTAGCATAGAAATTTCATTCCCTATCAATAATATATCATCAACATATAATAGAAGGAATGAAATAGCGCTCCCACTAACCTTCTTATACACACATGGTTCATCCTCATTTTTGATAAAATCAAACTCTTTGATTGTCTCATCAAAACGAATGTTCCATTTATGAGAATCTTGCTTCAATCCATGAATGGATTGTTGTAGCTCATATACATGATTTGTTTCAACCATTGAAACAAAAAATCATCTAGCTGTATCATACATACATTCTCCTCTAATAATGTATATTTGAGGAAGGGCGTCTCCACGTCCATTTTGCCAGATTAAGTAATAATAAGCTGCAATCGCAAGTAAAATCAAAATGGACTTGAGCATAGCTTCAAAATCCATTTTAGATTTTATGGTCATCTACCATTTCTTTGAGTCTTTATTACTCATAGTCTATTCGTAATTCTATGGATCATTATCATTCATGATGTGTACCTCATCGTCATCCTCTATGACGAATCCATACCTCTCAGGTATCTTCGGTACTCTTCCAGATTTATGAATAGGGTGTGATACAGTAGGTTCTTCCACTTGGTCAGGTACCTGACTCTGATCCATAGTAATTTGTGGTTCTTGAACTTCTTTAAGATATATCTTACTCCCACTGACCCCTTCATGGATAAACTCATTTTCCAAGAAGGCAGCATATTTCGCAACAAACACTTTTGATCAGTTGGATGATAGAAATAATACCCTACAATTTTTTTAGAGTATCCCACAGATCTACACTTATCGGATTTAGTCTGTAGCTTATCATGTTCAAACTTTTTGACATAAGTTGGATAACCCCAAGTCTTAACATGCTTAAGATTTGGTTTCCTCCCCTTCCACATCTCATATAGAGTCTTTGGGGCAGATTTGGTTGGTACCTTGTTAAGTAGGTATGCAGTCGTTTCTAGGGCATAACCCTAGAAGGAAATTGAAAGGTCGGTAAAACTCATCATGGATCGAACCATGTCCAACAGTGTTCGATTTCTCCTTTCAGATACTCCATTTAACTGTGGTGTGCCTGGAGGAGTCCATTGTGAGATTATACCATTTTCTTTGAGACAATTGAGAAACTCACTACTTAAGTATTCTCCACCTCGATCTGATCGAAGTATCTTAATAATCTTGCCCGTTTGTTTCTTTACTTCACTTCTGAACTCTTTGAACTTTCTAAATGATTCTGATTTATATTTCATTAAATACACATATCCAAATCTTAAGTGATCATCAATGAAAGTAATAAAATAAGAATACCCACCCCGTGCACTTGTTGTCATAGGTCCACAAACGTCTGTGTGAATCAACGCTAACAACTCTGTAACTCTTTCTCCTTTTCCACTAAAAGGAGATTTAGTCATTTTACCCATAAGACAAGATTCAGAAGTTGGATATAATTCATAATCGGATAGCTCTAAGAGCCCATCCTTATGCAACTTGGATAATATTGTTTCATTGATATGACCGAGTCTATAGTGTCACATATAGGTATAATTAACATCATCTCTTTTTCTTTTCTTAGTTTGTTCTATTTGAAGTATATTTTCATTCAAGTCAAGTATATAATGTCCATTTCGCAGATTTCCAATACCATATAAAATATTATTTTTATAAATTGAACAATTGTTGTTCTAAATTATAATTTCAAATCCATCCATATCTAATACAGAATTTCAAATAATGTTTCTAATGATATTTGGAATAAAATAATAATTATTTAAATAAATAGACTTGCCCGTAGGCAGTGCTAAACAATAAGTGCCTACAGCTAATGCAGCAACCTTTGCTTCATTTCTCACTCGTAGGACAACCTCATCTTTGTTCAGCTTTCTACTTCTGACCAGTCCCTTCACAGTATTACATATGTGAGAACCACAGCCGGTATCCAATACCCAAGTAGAATGTTGACTTTCTGAAAAATTAATTTTAATCATAAACAAACCTTGATTGGAAGTCAAAGCTTCTCCAAGCTTCTTCTCTGTCAGAAACTTCTTGCAGTTCCTCTTCTGATGACCCGGCTCGTTGCAATGGAAGCACATTCCTTTGCTCGCTGGATCAAGTTTCTTTTGTTCCTTTATGTTCACCTTGCCTTTGGTCATCCGAGATCGGAAGAGCTCATTAGATATCTCATATCTAGCAGTCCTACTCTGTTCACCAAACAACTCCTTGAGGTGAAGCAGCATAGCAGGAGCATGCATTTTTTCGTGCTGACGCTGAAGCTCGTTATTCATGGATGCGAGCATGATTCATTGAGCCACAGATGCATCATCTTGCCACTTTACAATGGTGGCAATTTCTTCCTCAGATGCTGATTCTGGAACAGTTCCAGAGACAGGTGAATTTAGGACATAAAAAATCTTTTCAGCAGTGAGAACTATTCTCAGATTTCTTAGCCAGTTCGTATAATTCGGCCCGGTAATCTTAATAGCATCAAGTATGCTTCGTAGTGAAATTAGTGATTTTGACATTTTTAAAATCCTACATGTGGAAAACAACATTTTTAGCAAACATTCATTTTATTAATTTTGCATACCAAAATAAATTTAGGTCTTTATTTTAAATTGGTATCTCCCACTTTTTTTATCAAACTATATTACCATCACTTATATAGTTCGGCAATATCTAATTAAAGATTTGCTAGTGAGAATAAGGATCCCATTTCAAATGTATATAACCTTGTAGATAACACAACAAGTGATATACAAATAAATAGGTAGACAACTCTTGTCAATTACATCAATATGTAACTCCTTATATTTTGCCTCTTAAATCATAATGGTCAAGTGTGTGCACATCCGAACTAAAATGATTAAAGTTAAGTCCAACCTAGCACTTCTATAAATTCAAAAAAGAAAAATGTTCGTCCTTGTGGATAGCACAATAAGACTATATTGTTCAATTTTCTTGATAAGCATCAAATGTGATTAATTAATATCTTAAATACGCAATACTCGCCTTGTGGATAGCACAACAAGCTCATATTAAATATTTAATACTCTATTAATTTATCATGCTAGAAAGCGACGTTCGATATTCCAAATATCACTTGTACGTTTTTGACTTAATATAATTTCCTTGAGGGGTTTGTTATTATTTGTCTCATCTTGTTTAGCGCGCATGCACATATATATATATATATATATATATATAAAATATGCGTCATTTTATTAAACATGCGAAACATGTTTGCATAAAATATAATATATATAATACTTAGCATGCACATATAGAACACTATATTCTACTCGGATTGATTATGGACTTTTATTCTAGTTTGGTTCACTAGAGTCACCAAGTGAACCAAAAGGTCAAACCTAGGAGTGCAAGAATTTAAATTTAAACGTAACTATTACATTTAAACCTGGGCTCCATACAAACGGGTCTTCACGCGCTCCTTGCTCATTGCTCTCCAATTCTTTCAAGATAATTCTAACTCTTTCTATTACATTAAACTATTTAATTAAAATAGAAACCTTGATTAGCAGTCAAGGGGAAGTACATAGGAGGGAGATAGAATTTTACATCAAGAAAAAACTAGAGAAGACGATGTACGCAGACCCCATTTAATAAAATCCATTCATTCAAGCATTCAACTAAAATAAAATCCAATCACATTGGTCAAATAGCCCATAATCAATCCCTATTTATTATCATACATATCATCATATATATCAATAAATAAATATCCATCTCATGAATTAAAATATTATATATATATGAGTATCATTTAATGGGCAATTTTAAATTGCATGAAATCTAATTTCAAGATTAAAATAAACTCTTTATTTTAATTATAAAATTATTAAGAATATTATATATATATATATATATGTATGTATATATAATAAACCGTATATATATATAATATATATATAAAGGTAATCTACTTTTTAGAATCATTTATGCTGAATCACATTCATGCCACCTTTTTTTTGTAAATTGAATCACTTTTGAAAGAAGTCTGCATCACGTTTTATATAGATACCAAAAACATGATTCCTGCTTTTGAAAAATGGTTACAGCCACGGATCGGATCAACAGCACATAAAAAGAGAGGAAAAAATAATATTTTGTTTTCGTTTTTTTTTCTCTTTCTTCCATAAAAAAAATAATTTTATACAACTAATTATGCCCAATAAATTATTCTAAATACATACCCATATGTATATGAAATTAAAACAATTAATAATTGCATAAAGGTTTGGCTCTGATGCCACTGTTAGGTTTGTACAAAATCGTGACTCAATCAAATTTCAAAAATTAGCGGAAACATGGTATATCAGAGTTTAAAAAATTTCTACAAAACCATAACCGGATCATTCTTTATGCAAAGTATTAATTTAAAATGATAAATAAGAAGTTATGCAATCATACCCATGTAGAACGAAGCTTCCACAGGTACGAGTTCAATTCCTTGCTCTTCGTGATCTCCTTGAATTTTCGGATTAGATTCCTTCCTTTGATCCACATTAGCCACCCAAGTGTTTGGCCTCTAGAGGTGATCCACCAAGGAAGATGAATTATCAAGAAGGAGGGTGGTTGGCATAGTTTTCTATCCTCTATAGAAAAGGAGTACTCTCCAACAATTGGAATTGCATAAACTGATATCTATTATAAGACTCCTCTTCTATAGATATTGGTCAACCATTCTAATCCTATTAGACATGGGATTTTATTTAATTAATTAAACTTTTTTAATTAATTTAGGCTTCTCACCACATTGGGAATAATTAATTAAATTCATTTAATTAATTTGTCTCCTAATCTTATTAGGAATAACTAAGAGTACTACATTAAATTAATTACTAAACATTAAGCTATTTAAGTTATTCTATCACCATAGATTAAATTAATTACACTTAATTCATTATTATGATTATGTCATTACCTTCTTAAATAATTATTCTTTCTTTTATGGTGTGACCCTTTAAGTTCTCCATATTAAATCGGTTGTGAATAAATTAATTAAAATAATTCTAATCTTATTTAAATAAATAAATTAAACTAATAAAATATTTAAATAAATAATATTTATTCTACAATAGGGATAAGCCTCCCTAGCGATCAACGACTTTCCAGATAATATAGATTTCAACATTAATCATAAAAGAACCTGTAAGTAAATAGTTACCGTACAATTCAATCCTTCCACCATACAATGTCCCAATTAAATATAAGACATGGATTTACTGTCAAGTCTTATTTTATTCAATTATATGTATTTCGATTAAAAAATGCACAACTCCAAATAATGCAAATTAGAAACTCCTTTCTAAGTTCATTCTGCCTTGGCCAAGGATTCCTGGGTTGTCATTTAACGAATCACATAGGACATATCTCCTCTTTTACTAGAGGTGGTAGATTCTTTATTGATCATTCATTATCTCTATATGTAACTCATTATACCCAAGCATACCCTTTTATATACCCTAAAGGGTTTTAAGGAATAAGTCAAAGTATAATTCATTACATACAAGATACTGTGATGATCTCAAGTCCAAGGATCACTTGTACTACTATCACATTAGGAATTCCTATTGACAGGCGAGTAAAACTCTATTAGGTATTCCATAGCAAGTCACGTTCAGTGAACTTATTCTCCAATAAGCACCTACATACTTGCTTTAGTGTCTCCACACAAATGATCATGAGATCAATCATCCTCATCCAATGAGCAAGCAACATATGTACCAATCTATCCGGATTTACTAATCCCTTTTTTAGTAATCCCACGATTAGGAACTATTTTAGTTTTAAAGCTTTCTAAGAATTTAGATCTCATTAGCAATATCATCATCATGATTCTAAAAGCATTGCTTAAAACTATGGGTTGTTTATATATTATAAAAACAGCACCATGTAGATAATTAAATGCCTTTAATACTTGAATATTTTTATTAATAAATAAATAAGATTGTCTCCAAAGTATATGCTTTATCATCACACATGAATGGCTTGTATACATACTACTTTCAATTACAAGAACATAAATTGTATATTATATGCCATAAACGATTTTCAAGAATCGAATTTGTTGTAGAAACATGTTTTAAATGGAGAATTGTGTTCTTATGAAGTTTCATACATTGGTTGATTTTAGAATGATAAATTGATGATTTATTTATATGTTATAGTGTAACTTGAAAGATGTTCATGATATTATCTTTAATAACGAAAATAATGCATGTATTATGAATGGAATCGGTTGAGAATTAAATTTTTGGTGAATTATTTTGTTAAAAGTATAAGTTTTATGAAAATAGCAATTTACAATGAACTAACTTGAAAAAATAGTTTCTTAAATATCAAAATCAGTGTTTAGTTGTGATATGTTATGTAAATTGATCATAGATTATAATAATATATCAAGAAACGAACAAAACGTGATTTGGGTTAAAAATGAACTCACACTGTTAATTTTCGTTAAGAACGCTTAAGAATGTCATTTTCTTTAAAAATAATGAAAATTAGGTTCTTTGATTATGTGTTGGGGTGGTATTGTATGTTAAAATCATGTCAGAAGTGTAGGATTTTGTTTGTATAAAGTTTCATGTACATTGTGTTAGTTAAAATCGAACTTTGGTGTGAAGAAATAAGCCAAATTGGCTTATTTCTCTGCACAGTTCGCGAACCGGGAACCCACCAGCAGTGGCCCCCTCCCCAGCGGGACTTTTGGCCTAGGAACTCCAGCCCCAGCGGGGCTACAAACTGTCCGATGTTGTTTAAGTAGTGTAATGCAAAATTGCTTTGACCTTATGTAGTAAAACGGTCATAACTTTTGTATACGAACTTTGATTGAGGAGATTCAAGATGATCCGGAATGAGCACGAGTAGACCTAAAACTTTTGTTCTTTAACGTTTTCGATTTAAGGTTGTTAGCAGGGGTTAAAATGGTCATCTTTGTGACTGATCCGTATTTGAAGGCCATCGGAGGGCGTCGGACATGAACATACGCAAGTATAGTGCTGTCGACGATGATAGATGTTGTTCTAAGTTATAAATCATGAATTATAGTAAATATAATGATGATTAACATTAATAAATGATGTATTAGATAAGTTAAGTAAGCACACTAAGCATACACAAGAGAGACGATTCGGGCGTGTGACGAATGAACGTCGAAACGTCGTGACAAGTGTTAATGAACGTAAAAAGTGTTTTAAGTCAACTAAAATGAACATTATAAGATATGGAAGGGGGTTAATATAAAACCAATAAGGAGTCTTAGCAAGACTTAAACACTTAAATGAACTTTGAGTATGACTAATAAGAAATATAGTGAGATATAAATTGAAAGTTAACACAATCTAATTGAACATTGTGTATTAATTAACAGGAAGGATTATGAGATGTAGAGTAGAGTTTACATTACAACTACTATGCATTGCTATGCGACTAATAGTTGATGTGCATGATTATATAATTGTGTAGGGCACGTGAAGTGCAGATAGTTGTAAGCTGTTAATATGTATTGGTAAACAACGATCAAGGCAAGTCTTTCGGTTCCTATTTTTCCATGTGAACTTGATGATATTATGAACTATTTTAAATTGTATTACAAAGAGCATGATATGTTATATATGTTGCAAGCATGAAATGTTAAAGTCAACTTATGACTATATTGATTGATTAAAGAATGTTGATTGAGTAAGGAACTCAATCTTTATATTTGTTATGTGAATTAAAGAATGTATGTCATGTTACTTTAATGATTATGAGATGTATGTTGAGTATGCTATTATGTGCTACGTGATGCATGAAAGCTGTTAGATCTTGCTGAGCTATCGAGCTCACTCTTATTAATAACCACTCTTACAGGTCAAGGATGCAAGGTAATGATGCGTGCTAATTGAATGTTAAGATCAATAGTGATGCAAGAAATTATTTATTCTAGATGAGTAAAGTATTTATTTTGGATGTATTATACTTGCTAAAGTTGTAAGGTTGAGCCATCCGATGTATAGTGGATATTGCTTGTGATGTAATAATTTTTATAGTAACTTAGAGGAAGCGATTCGTGTAACAGAATTGAATCAAATATTTGTAATGTAAAGGTTGCGATTCAGGGCAATAAAGAAGAATTTTATAAAAGTTTTAAATATTCCACATTTGTTTAGTGATTTTAATATCGAATAATGATGTAAAGATAGATTAAAGTTGTATTGTTAATGATTGAGAAGGAGAATATTATTGTAAGAATTTTGGGGTCGTTACAGTTGGTATCAAAGATGATAGGTTATACACCTTAGGTAAGAGTACCTTAGGCTATGACCTTAGGTTAAAAGAATAAGAAGTTAAGTTTAAGTTACGTATAATGAAAAGGTGATTTTTTTCACATACGTAGATGTATAGAATGAGTTAAGTCCTAGAAATATTATAAGAAGAAGATTAGAATGGTGAGGGATAAAACTCGAATAAAATATTGAGTAACGTGAATGATATTAGAAATTCTTAAAAGAAGAGTTGTTAAATAAACAAGAAGATTCAAAGAAGAATCTTGAAGAGATGTGTAGATAAGAATCAGGAGTTGCTTAACTCCAATAATAAAGATGACGAATAATGATGAATAAACAAAGTCTATAAGATTAAAAGCATAAATGAAATCATAGTATGATATGATGAAAGGTAAGATAAGAAGTTTTTTTAAAACAAAATGACAATGAGAGAAGAAAAGAATCATAAGAAGATGATTATAGAATAAGATCACGGCGTGATCTTTTAAAGTTGTAAAAGACAGATGGTCTATAATGATTGAATAGTTACAGTTTGATGCTATAACGAGAATGTACTATGGTATAATACAAGATTAACTCACGAGGAGTTATAAATGATGAGATACAAAAGTCTGTATCAAGTATAGAACGAGACGTTATTGGTAAGATAGAGTTAAGTGGAATTTCAATTGAGGACTCATGTGGTGGCTAAGTTGTACAAACCTGTGTATGGGCAGGGATTTTTTACGTACACTTGGCTTATTATATTGATAATCATTGGAATGTTGATGTCGCACTATCGATATATATATGGTGAGAAGGTGATTCTTGTCCCATGTTTATATTTGATAGTTAGAGTCAATAGAGATTAGATTAGATGATATTAAGATTACATTAGATGATCTTAAGGTTAGGTTAGTTCTTAAAACTCATACTTATGGTAAATTCGTGACTCATAATTGTATGTATATTTTTGAACCCCTAAGCATATGGACAGTCCCTGATCAGTTCTTTGACTACGTATTGCTAGGACAAGTTCTTAAACTCATATTATTGTGGCAAGTTCCTGAACTCCCAAAGTGTGGTAAGTTTGATGAACTATACTGGGTATAGAAAGGTTATGGTATAGAAAGCATTGATGTTGTTTAAGATTGATAGAATGTTTAAGTAATGATGGAGTAAAAATTTAATTGATGGAGAAAGTTTTTATATTCTAAATCTCCTAGCTTTGCTAGATTTTCAAAATTTATTGACTTCGTGCTGATGTTGCACTTCTATTTTCCTGAAAAATATTGGATCAAATGATGGAACTAATGGATTTTTTTAAAATAGTATTATTATTCACATGTCTATGCTAATTGCTTCAGCTAGACAAAAATGAATTTAAAATTTTAAAATGTATTTTATATATTCTATGCATCATTTGATATGGTGTAGAAATAATAATCGAGGAAGTTATCAATGCAGTTAAACCTAGTGTTGGATGTGATTGTATGATCGTCAGCCCACTATGGTATGATGTAGTATGACGACGTCATGTAATGACGAAATTCTCAACGTACCATTACTACGGTACGGTATCAGGGTATTATGAAAAGATTTACTTATTATTTTTAGTTTTCTTAAACTATATATAAAAAAAACATTTTTAAATAAATAAATAATTATTTTTTTGGGTAAAAATATATATGTGTATATATAAATATTTCGATTGATGTCCGAACTATTGCTAGAAGTCCATGCTACTTGATTCAGCTAGACAAATATTGAAAAATGTTTATGAAATTCGAGCGTTCTTGGTCAAACTATGTCAAACCAAATTATTTTGGTGCGAATTCAGATGTTAAGAAGCTGAGGTGAACAACCCTATAAAAGGGGACATGTTATCGGAGACAATAGTTTCGAGTGTAACGCATATAGTCATTACAATGTACTACGTTAGGGCCCGACGTAGGGGTACAATAGGCTGGCCATCTAGAATACCGATGCGGTTTTATAGTGTGAAGTACTGGGGGTGAAACATTATTAAACCTAAAAATAAATTCAAGGTCTTGTGACCACTCAGCATGATTTGAAATCTTTTGAATTCCTGAGTTATTTATATCGCTTCCCAATTATTGAGCAATTATGGAATATTCTTATTATTCTAAAGATGAATGTAGCGAGAAGGATATTCCTTAGAAAGAAGTAGTGGTAGAACGCTTTAATCCAGTGAATTAAAATATTAAAATTTCGAGGACGAAATTCTTAAAAGAAATGGTGAATGTGATAACCCAAACAATAATAGATGGTGAATTATGTAGTATATTAATTGGACGAGTAGAGTATTCGGTAATGATTCTTAGAAAGGAATGACCGAGTTAAAGAATAGATAATATTTGATATATGATCGTGTTTAATTGAAGGTTATGTAATTAAACCTAAAAGTTGTTGAAGAAATGAATGGAGGAAGATATATATAAATGTTGTTAAGTTAACGTGTTGAAGTTATTTAACAATAAAATTGTGAAAGAGATTTTGTGGAAACCGAGAAAGGGAGGTTTCGTTGATTCCGAGGATGGAATCCTTATAAGGAGGGAAGGATGTGACATCTCGGATTTTTAAGAATTAATAAATGAGAATTTAATAAATAAAATTCTTATTATCTGATGTTTTGAGTTTGAGTATGTGTATACGTGTCATATATTATAAAATATGTGAATTTATGTGAAGAGAATTTTAGATATTAATTTTAATATTTATTGAATTAAAATAAATATTTTAATTAAATTATTTATTGAGTTAAATAAATAATTACATGATTAATATGGAGTAATGTAATTAAGTGTATTATATTAATTAAATAATTATTTAATATTTAATTTAATTAATACGTAATAATTTTATGTTATAGTTCTAATTTAATTGAGATAATTAAATTAGATGTAGTGATGTGATAATTGTTACATGAAGTTATAATTAGCGAGTAATTATAATGTGCCAATTTTATGTTATTAATTGATGTTAAGCTTTTAATTAATTAAATTAATGTTAAGATTTAATTAATTAAAGGATAACATTAAGAATGTGTTCAAGGATTTATTAAATGAGTTTTTAAAACCATTTTCCCAAACAAGGCCCTTATTTTTTTTTAAATCCGTTTTGCAAAACGGGGCCTTAACTATTAAAACCTGTTTTTAAAATGATGTTGTTTTGCAAAACAAGCCTTAGGGCTTTTGATATTCTAAATGTGTAACCTATATTATTAATTATGATAATTGTATTTATTATAATTATTATGGTCATTATGTTATTAGTTATATATGTATAATTATGTAATATATGTATATGTAAGATATATGTATATTATATTACGTTAATGTAGAAGTTAAAAGGGTTAGACAAAGGTTAGTCTGTGTTAGAAACAGATACAGAGAAGAAAGAGAGAGAGAAGAAGAAAGAAATGAAGATGAAGGAGTTTTGGGAGAAATCAAACTAGAAGCCTCATCGTCTCTTTCATATTCTTCATCGCTAAAACTTAAGGTATAATTCCTAACCCTTATAGTTAGAATTTTATGTTTATGTTTCATGAAATTACAAGAACATAAATTTTATATTATATGCCATAAACGATTTTCAGGAATCGAATTTGTTGTATAAACATGTTTTAAATGGAGAATTGTGTTCTTATGAAGTTTCATACATTAGTTGATTTTAGAATGGTAAATTGATGATTTAATTATATGTTATGGTGTAAATTGAAAGATGTTCATGATACTATCTTCAATAACGAAAATAATGCATATATTATGAATGGAATTGGTTGAGAATTGAAATTTTGGTGAATTGTTTTGTTAAAAGTATAAGTTTTATGAAAATAGCAATTTACAATGAACTAACTTGAAAAATAGCTTTTTAAATATCAAAATTAGTGTTTGGTTGTGATATGTTATGTAAATTGATCATAGATTATAATAATATATCAAGAAACGAACAAAACGTGATTTGAATCATGTGATTTGGGTTAAAAACGAGCTCACAATGTTAATTTTCATTAAGAACGCTTAAGAATGTCGTTTTCTTCAAAAATCATAAAAATTAGGTGCTTTGATTATGTGTTGTGGTGGTATTGTATGTTAAAATCATGTTAGAAGTGTAAGATTTTATTTGTATAAAGTTTCATGTACATTGTCTTAGTTAAAATCGGACTTTGGTGAGAAGAAATAAGCCAAATTGGCTTATTTCTCTGCACAGTTCACGAGCCGAGAACCCACCAGTAGTGGGCCCCACCCCAGCGGGGATTTTGACTTAGGAACACCCACCCCAGCGGGGACACAAGCTGTCCGGATGGTTTAAGTAGTGTAATGCAAAACTGCTTTGACCTCCTGTGGTAAAACGGTCATAACGTTTTCATACAAACTCCGATTGAGGAGATTCAAGATGATCCGAAACGAGCACGAGTAGACCTACAACTTTTTTTTAACTTTTTAGATTTGAGGTCATTAGCAGGGGTCAAAATGGTCATCTTTGTGACTAATGCGTATTCAGAGGCAATCGGAGGGCGTCGGACATGCACATACGCAAGTATAGTGCTGTCGACGATAATAGATGTTATTCTAAGTTATAAAACATGAATATTAGTAAAATATTATGATGCTTAACATTAATAAATGATGTATTAGATAAGTTATATAAGCACACTAAGCATACACAAGAGAGACGAATCGGGCGTTTGACGAATGAACGTCGAAATGCCATGACAAGTGTTAATGTACGTAAAAAGTGTTTCAATTCAACTGAAATGAACATTAGAAGATATGGAAGGGGGTTAATATAAAACCAATAAGGAGTCTTAGCAAGACTTAAACACTTGAATGAACTTCGAGTATGACTAATATAAAATATAGTGTGATATAAATTCAAAGTTAACACAATCTAATTGAATATTGTGTATTAATTAACAGGAAGGATTATGAGATGTGGAGTAGAGTTTACATTATAACTACTATGCGTTGCTATGTAACTAATAGTTGATGTGCATGATTATATAATTGTGTAGGGCACATGAAGTGTAGATAGCTGTAAGCTATTAAACTGTTATTGGTAAACAACGATCAAGGCAAGTCTTTCAGTTTCTATTTTCTACGTGAACTTGGTGATGAACTATTTTAAATTATTTTGCAAAGAGCATGATATGTTATATATGTTACAAGCATGAAATGTTAAATTTAATTTATGACTACATTGATTGATTAAAGATTGTTGATTGAGTAAGGAACTCAATCTTTATATTTGTTATGTGAATTAAAGCATGTATGCCATGTTACTTTGATGATTATGAAATGTATGTTGAGCATGTTATTATGTGTTATGTGATGCATGAAAACTGTTAGGTTTTGCTGAGCTGTCGAGCTCACTCTTGCAAATAACAACTTTTGCAGGTCAAGGATGCAAGGTAATGATGCTTGCTAATTGAATGTTAAGATCAATAGCGATGCAAGAAATTATTTATTCTAGATGAGTAATGTGTTTGTTTTGGATGTATAATACTTGTCAAAGTTGTAAAGTTGAGATGTAGCAACCTGAGTCAAATCTCGAGTCCGGGACAAATCTCGTGTCAAATCCCAAGTCTGAATCGAATCAAATCCATCCTAAATAAGGCCTTAAACCACTGGCCCAATAGTATATTCTTGGGTCATCTTAGCCCACCACAGGCTCACCCAATAGTTATGACTGAAGGTATTATTTGTAGCAACTTAATTCCTTATACACAGATAAATTTTTCCCTTATCTTCCGATATGGGACTGGGGTGTTACAAACTTCCCCACTTAAATTTCTCACGAAATCACGAAACCTCTCTTACTCGGTCTTTTCAAAAATTTCTTCTTAATTTTATCTTTGAATAACTTAACACATTACCTTAACAAAAGTTATATATATATATATATATATATATATATATATATATCCTACTCCACTCATTTCTTCAACAAATTTTAGGTTTTATTACATAACCTTCAATTAAACACAATCATATATCAAATATTATATATTCTTTAACTCGTTCATTTCCTTTCTAAGGATCATTACTAAATACTCTACTCGTAGAATTAATATACTGCATAATTCACTATCTTATAAGTATTCGGGTAATGATATTCACCCCTTCTTCTAGAAATTTCATCCTCGAAATTTTAATATTTTAATACATTGGATAAATGCGGTCTACAACTACTTCTTTCTAAGGAATATCCTTCTTGCCACATTCATCTTCGGAATAATAAGAATCTTCCACAATTGCTCAATAATTGGGAAGCGATATAAATAACTCAAGAATTTAAAAGATTCCAAATCATGTTGACCTTGATCTCATCTCTAGGTTTAATAGTGTTTCACCCCCGGTACTTCATACTATAAATCGCACTAACAAATGTTTAACAATCACACAGACTGTAAACATCCTACATCGTGCTCTAGGTGATCAGACTATCGCACCACTACGTCGTGCACAAACGTAGTACATCGTAATGACTATATGCGTTACACTCGAAACTATTGTCTCCGATAACATGTCCCCTTTATAGGGTTGTTCACCTCAGCTTTCAACATCTGAATCCGCACCAAAACAACCTGGTTTGGCATACTTTGTCAAGAACGCTCGAATTTCATAAACATCTTTCAATATTTGTCTAGCTGAATCAAGTAGCATAGACTTCTAGCAATAATTTGGACATCAATAGAAATATATATATATATATATATATATATATATATTTAACCAACTCAATAAATTTTTTTTTATAGTTTAACGAAACTAAAAAAAAAAATTATATAATATCGTGATACCGTACCGTAGAAATGGTACGTTGAGAATTTCGTCATTATATGATGTCGTCATACTACATCATACCATAGTGGGTTGACGATCATACGATCACATCCAACACTAGGTTTAACTACATTGATAACTTCCTCAATTATTGTTTCTACACCATATCAAATAATGCATATATAAAATACATTTTGAAAATTTAAAATCATTTTTGTCTAGCTGAAGCAATTAGCATAGACATGTGAATAATAGCACTATTTTAAAATTTTATTGGTTCCATCATTTGATCCAATGTTTTTCAAAAAAAAAAAACAGAAGTGCAACATCAACACGAAGTCAATAAATTTCAAAAATCTAGCAAAGCTAGAAAATTTAGGATATCAAAGTTTCCTCCATCAATATAACTCTTTACTCCACCATTACTTAGTCCTTCTATCAATCTTAAACAACATCAATGCTTTCTATACCATAACCTTTCTATACCCAGTATAGTTTATCGAACTTACCACACTTTGGAAGTTCAGGAACTTGCCACAATAATATGAGTTTAAGAACTTGTCCTAGCAATATGTATTCAAAGAACTGATCAGAGGCTGTCCATAGGGGTTCAAAAACATACATACGACCATAAATCACGAACTTACCATAAGTATGAGTTATAAGAACTCGCCTAACCTTAAGATCATCGAATGTAATCTTAATATCATCTAATCTAATCTCTATTGACTCTAACTTTCAAATATAAACATGGGACAAGAATCACCTTCTCACCATATATATATCGATAGCGCGACACCAACATTTCAATGATTATCAATATGATAAACCAAATGTACGCACAAAATCCCTGCCCATACAGAGGTTTGTACAACTCAGCCACCACATGAGTCCTCAATTGAAATCCCACTTAACTCTATCTTACCTATAACACCTCGTTCTATACTCGATACAAACTTCTGTATCTCATCATTTATAACTCCTCGTGAGTTTATCTCATACTATATCATAGTACATTCTCGTTATAATATCAAACTATAACTATTCAATCATTACAGACCATCTGTCTTTTACAACTTTAAAAGATCACGCCGTGATCTTATTCTATAATCATCTTCTTATGATTCTTTTCTTATCTCATTATCGTTTTATTTTAAAAACTTCTTATCTTACCTTTCATCATATCATACTATAATTTCATTTATGCTTTTAATCTTATAGACTTTGTCTATTCATCGTTACTCGTCATCTTTATCATTGGAGTTAGGTAACTTCTGATTCTTATCTACATATCTCTTCAAGATTCTTCTTTGAATCTTTTTGTTTATTTATCAATTCTTCCTTTAAGAACTGTCTAACTTCATTCATATTGCTCAATATTTTATTCGAGTTTTATTCCTCGTCATTCTAATCTTCTTCTTATAACATTTCTAGGAGAAAAGAATCAACTTTTTGTTATACGTAACTTAAACTTAACTTCTTATTCTCTAAGGTCATAGCTTAAGGTACTCTTACCTAAGGTGTATAACCTATCAGCTTTGATACAGGTTATATGAATTGATAGATGTTGTAATACATTAATTCGAATGCTATAAGCGATTTTCAAAAATCAAAGTATTGTAAAAATATGGTTTTTCATGAAGAAATTGTGGTCTTATGAGTTTTCTTATATTGGTTGATTTTAGAATGAAAATTGATGATGTAGTATGTATTAATATGCAAAATTGAAAGATGTTCATGATACTATCTTCAATAACGAAAATAATGCATGTATTATGAATGGAATCGGTTGAGAATTGAAATTTTGGTGAATTGTTTTGTTAAAATTATAAGTTTTATGAAAATAGCAATATACAATGAACTAACTTGAAAAATAGTTTTTTTAATATCAAAATTAGTGTTTGGTTGTGATATGTTATGTAAATTGATCATAGATTATAATAATATATCAAGAAACGAACAAAATGTGATTTGAATCATGTGATTTGGGTTAAAAACGAACTCACAGTGTTAATTTTTGTTAAGAACGCTTAAGAATGTCATTTTCTTCAAAAACCATGAAAATTAGGTGCTTTGATTATGTGTTGTGGTGGTGTTGTATGTTAAAATCATGTTAGAAGTGTAGGATTTTGTTTGTATAAAGTTTCATGTACATTGTGTTAGTTAAAATCTGACTTTGGTGCGAAGAAATAAGCCAAATTGGCTTATTTCTCTGCACAGTTCACGAGCCGAGAACCCACCAGTAGTGGGCCCCACCCCAGCGGGGACACAAGCTGTTCGGATGGTTTAAGTAGTGTAATGCAAAACTGCTTTGACCTCCTGTGGTAAAACGGTCATAACGTTTTCATACAAACTCCGATTGAGGAGATTCAAGATGATCCGAAACGAGCACGAGTAGACCTACAACTTTTTTTTTTAACTTTTTAGATTTGAGGTCGTTAGCAGTGGTCAAAATGGTCATCTTTGTGACTAATGCGTATTCGGAGGCAATCGGAGGGCGTCGGACATGCACATACGGAAGTATAGTGCTGTCGATGATAATAGATGTTGTTCTAAGTTATAAAACATGAATATTAGTAAAATATTATGATGCTTAACATTAATAAATGATGTATTAGATAAGTTATATAAGCACACTAAGCATACACAAGAGAGACGAATCGGGCGTTTGACGAATGAACGTCGAAATGCCATGACAAGTGTTAATGAACGTAAAAAGTGTTTCAAGTCAAATGAAATTAACATTATAAGATATGAAATGGGGTTAATATAAAACCCATAAGTAGTCCTAGCAAGACTTAAACACTTGAATGAATTTTGAATATTACTAAAAAGAAATCTAGTGAGATATAAGTTAAAGTTAACACAATCAATATGACCATTATGTATTGATAGTAGGAAGAGTTATGAAATGTAGAGTAGAGTTTACATTACAACTACTATGTGTTGCTATGTAACTAATAGTTGATGTGCATGATTATATCATTGTGTAGGGCACGTGAAGTGCAGATAGCTGTAAGCTGTTAATCTGTTATTGGTAAACAACGATCAGGGCAAGTCTTTCAGTTCCTATTTTCTACGTGAACTTGATGATGAACTATTTTAAATTATTTTGCAAAGAGTATGATATGTTATATATGTTGCAAGCATGAAATGTTAAAGTCAATTTATGACTACATTGATTGATTAAAGAATATTGATTGAGTAAGGAACTCAATCTTTATATTTGTTATGTGAATTAAAGCATGTATGCCATGTTACTTTGATGATTATGAGATGTATGTTGAGCATGTTATTATGTACTATGTTATGCATGAATACTGTTAGGTCTTGCTGAGCTATCGAGCTCACTCTTGCAAATAACTATTTTGCAGATCAAGGATGCAAGGTAATGATGCATGCTAATTGAATGTTAAGATGTGGGTCCCACCCCAGCGAGACTTTTGGCCTAGGAACTCCCGCCCCGGCGGGGCTACAAGCTATCTGGAGTTGTTTAAGTAGTATAATGCAAAACTGTTTTGACCTTATGTAGTAAAATGGCCATAACGTTTTCATACGAACTCCGATTGAGGAGATTGAAGATGATCCCAAACGAGCACGAGTAGACCTACAACTTTTGTTCTTTAATGTTTTTGATTTAAGGTCGTTAGCAGGGGTCAAAATGGTCATCTTTGTGACTGATGCGTATTCGGAGGGCGTTGGACATGCACATACGCAAGTATAGTTCTGTCGACGATGATAGATGTTGTTCTAAGTTATAAAACATGAATGTTAGTAAATATAATGATGCTTAACATTAATAAATGATGTATTAGATAAGTTATGTAAGCACACTAAGCATACACAAGAGAGACGATTAGGGCGTGTGACGAATGAACGTCGAAACGCCGTGACAAGTGTTAATGAACGTAAAAAGTGTTTTAAGTCAACTGAAATGGACATTATAAGATATGGAAGGGGGTTAATATAAAACCAATAAGGAGTCTTAGCAAGACTTAAACACTTGAATGAACTTTGAGTATGACTAATAAGAAATATAGTGAGATATAAATTGAAAGTTAACACAATCTAATTGAACATTGTGTATTAATTAACAGGAAGGATTATGAGATGTGGAGTCGAGTTTACATTACAACTACTATGCGTTGCTATGTGACTAATAGTTGATGTGCATGATTATATAATTGTGTAGGGCACGTGAAGTGCAGATAGCTGTAAGTTGTTAATCTGTTATTGGTAAACAACGATCAAGACAAGTCTTTCGGTTCCTATTTTTCCATGTGAACTTGATGATATTATGAACTGTTTTAAATTATATTGTAAAGAGCATAATATGTTATATATGTTGCAAGCATGAAATGTTAAAGTCAACTTATGACTACATTGATTGATTAAAGAATGTTGATTGAGTAAGGAACTCAATTTTTATATTTGTTATGTGAATTAAAGAATGTATGCCATGTTACTTTAATGATTATGAGATGTGTGCTGAGTATGCTATTATGTGCTATGTGATGCATGAAAGTTGTTAGATCTTGCTGAGCTGTCGAGCTCACTCTTGCAAATATTTGCAGGTCAATGATGCAAGGTAATGACGCGTGCTAATTGAATGTTAAGATCAATAGTGATGTAAGAAATTATT
Source organism: Panax stipuleanatus (assembly GCA_020205555.1). Lineage (NCBI taxonomy): Eukaryota > Viridiplantae > Streptophyta > Magnoliopsida > Apiales > Araliaceae > Panax > Panax stipuleanatus. The sequence goes on along the minus strand of CM035115.1, from coordinate 52,163,548 downwards.
TATTCTAGATGAGTAATGTGTTTGTTTTGAATGTATTATACTTGTTAAAGTTGTAAGGTTGAGCTATCCGATATATAGTGGATATTGCTTGTGATGTAATACTTTGTATAGTAACTTAGAGGAAGCGATTCATGTAATAGAATTGAATCAAATATTTATAATGTAAAGGTTGCGATTCAGGGTAATAAAAAAAGATTTTATAAAAGTTTTAAATATTCCGCATTTTTTTAGTGATTTTAATATCGAATAATGATGTAAAGATAGATTAAAGTTGTATTGTTAACGATCGAGAAGGAAAATATTATTGTAAGAATTTTGGAGTCGTTACAAGGATTACATGTAATCTCAAAGGATATGGGATAAGGGTAATTACCTAGGGGATAAAAGAAGTATGGGGGATAATAAGATAGATATAGGTTGTATATCTATACTTTTAATCTAACAAACTAATACTTCATTTTTATTTCATTTTCATTTCACTTCCTCTTCATTTCATTTCTTAACACAACAAAAGAAAACACAAGAGGGAGAGGAGAGAAAGGGAGAGAACCCCAAGCTTATATGCATCCTAAGTTCATTAGGTATTTTGGAAAGATAAGAATGATTGCTAGGAGAACAAGGTAACCCCTAATCTCATCTTTTCTTCTTGTTAGCTTGTTTTATTTTCAAAGTTTTAGAGGGGTAATGTTTTAAGACTCAAGAACCCTTAGATATTTATGTTCATGTATAGGATTTAACCATCTTGAGTTTTAGAATTAAGATCCAAAGGAAGAAAATGGACTTAGGTTCTTAAAAGGTGAAAAACCCTAGCTTTTCTTCACTTGGATCATGTGTAACTTGAGATCTACACCTCCGCTCTGTGATCCGTCAAAGAGGGGTGCTAGATATGTAAGTTCACTACTAAACCCAAGTGGTAACACTCAAAAATACTGATTTCTCAAGCCATGGTGGCTGGTGGACCCGAAAAAGTCCATGGTGGAACTAAAAATAGTGGACAGTTTCAGGCCATCTGCTAGTAAGGCATTTTCGTCAACTTTCGGTTCTTTAAAAATTCTGAGAAATATCAAGACGGTACTTTGATGAGTTATTTGCATTTATCAAAAAGAATGGATCTTTTTCAATGTATAGAATAAGAGTTATGTCTTTTACAAGAAAGGACTCTTTTAAAAATAAACGTGAATATCTCTTTGTGTGTAACTCAGAAAAATGTGAACTTTTTACAGGAAGTACATATACATAACAGGAACATCCCCTAAACATTTCATAATTTTTGGATCGAAAATCGATTTATGATAAATGTTGCAAGATCCAGCAGTTTTAAGCACTTTAAAAATAGTAAAACAAGTTGGAAAACTCCAGAAAATTTTTGGGATCTTCTGTAGATCATATTCTGTCCAGATCTAGAAAAGAAAAATTTTCGGAACTGTTTTGGTATTTGTCTTGTAAATGATGGTGTTATGAACAAATGAAAATAATTAGTTATGTGATGTCATAAATAGTAAAAATATGATCTTAATGCTTGGAAATCCTAAATATGCGGTGTTCTGAATATTGGAGGGTATTTTGGTAATTTTTGATGAGAAATAATATGTATGACCTTGTATGGGTATTTAATAAGTGAATTGTTAAAGGTTATTATTAAGGTATTAATAGTATTAGATTAATATATTCTTAAATAATTTATAATATTTAGATTAAAATTGGATTTAAAATATTATTAGATGACTAATAATATTAGATTAAAGCATTAACAAATGATTAAAATATTATTAAATAACTAATAATATTATATTAAAATATTATTAATGTAATTAATAATATTAGATTAAAATATTATTCAAAGATTAATAATATTATATTAAAGTATTATTAGATGATTAAAATATTATTAAATGACTAATAATATTCAAAATTGAATAAAATATTATTAAAGGATTAATAATATTAGTTAAGGATTAAAATATTATTAAATAATTAATAATATTTGTAATTGAATAAAATATTATTAAAAGATTTATAATATTAGTTAAAGATTAAAATATTATTAAATAATTAAAAATATTCGTAATTGAATAAAATATTATTAAAAGATTAATAATATTAGTAAGGATTAAAATATTATTAAATAATTAATAATATTCGTAATTGAATTAAATATTATTAAAATGTTAATAATATTAAATGAATAAGATATTATTTAATGATAAATAGTATTAGTAAATGAGTAAGGTATTGTTAATTGGTTAATAATACTAAGAGATGAATAAAATATTATTAGAATAATAATATTAGATGAGTTTAGGTTAATGTTACGTGATAATAATGTTATCATGGGGTGATAATATAACAAAGGAATTGACATAATGACTAAGTGTTCAACCATTTAATATGGAGTGATGATATTATACGATTTACTAATTAGAAAATCAATTATAGGTTTTTCAAGGAAGATAGTAAACTGCTTAACCTGATAAATTTAATTTTGTAGCAGTAGACTACATACGAGGCAAGTTTCCTAACTCAAACTCGAGTTATTATTTTCGAATCATGTTAGTGGATAATTATTTTTTGATTATTCGACATCTTTAATGATTATTGTTAAATCACACGTTGTGCAATTGAATTTATGTTCTATTATTATTGAACTGTGAATTAATTAAAGTTCTTTCATTCATGAATTATTTATGAGATAGATCTATGCTAGTTGTATCAGCTAGATCAAGCATGTTTAAATTTGTTAAATCAAATATGTTTTAAAAGTTGTTCCTAACCAATTGATTGGGCATGGACTCTTGACTAAGAAAAAGAACAATTTTATTAAAGCATGATATTGAAAAACAATTGTTGCTCGATTATTAAGTTTTTATGCATAATACACCGGGTATGAAATGCTGATCTCCTTGATTACCAAAACTTATTAAAAGGACCATTTTAACTACTAACAATCTTAGTATATGTTCATAGTTATTCCAAAACACTCAGCTTCTATTATTCATATATTCGAAAATTCAAGTATAGAGAGTTAATTCATGTTCTTTCACAATCGCTTTCTATTGTTGAACATTGAAAGCTAATTTCCTTTCTAATCATGATATATCTCTCTTATATTTAAACTTTCTAAGCAAATTAGTTGCTTACTCTTACAATATCATGACATTTATTTCAGCTAAGCCTGAGACGTCCAAGAAAGACAAAGGCAAAGGAAAAGTGCAAGAGTAGTTAATGAGAATGTCTAAGTATTATTTTACTTTTATGCAGTTGGTTATGTAAACCTTATTATATTAAGTGTATATTTAAGTTAAGGTTAAGAAGACCCTGGATTACGTTGTAAGACTTTATTTATGATGAACAATATATATTTATTATTCTATAATATTTAGAAAGTATGTATGTTGTTGAGAATCGTGAGCACTGAATTCGAGGTTATAGAACCCGGATTTGGGGGCGTAACAGGTTGTTATCAAAGTTATAGGTTATAAACATTAGGAATGCGAAACCTAGGTTATAACCTTAGAAGAAAAGTCATATAGAGTATGTTAGGAGATGGATTGAGGAAATTCATCGTGTATGAGTTGTACTTAATAAAATATCATTTCATTTTATCAATGAATATATTTTATTGTAGTACTGATATTGTTTTTATTTATGGTGGTTGTAAGATGTCTGAGGAAAAGCAAGGTAGCCTCATAGGATATCGTGGTGGAGGACACCTCACAGGATGAGTTGGTTGGAGACTTATTAGCTAGGAACAATGAGCTAGAGGAGAGCGTTGCACATCTAGAGGAGCAGAACATGACCCACCAGTTCACGGAACAGCAGTATAGAGATGCTGCTCACCAGACCTAGATAGAGTTAGCAGAGATGAGAGCAAGACTGGAGCAGGCAGACATGAAGCAAGGAGTGCTGAGCACAGAGCATCAGGCAATGCAGTTTGAGTTCGACATAGAGATCGCTGACAAGATCCGAATTGAAAATGCTTGGATTGAGGCAGTTAGGAGGGTGGATCTGATGAGAGATGAGGTGCAGGATAAAGAGATTAGGATTGTGTCTTTGGGACGAGCTCTGGATGCAGCTTATGTGGGTCCCAGAGTTGGTGATAGGAGGCCACACTTTGAGGTCAACGAGTCGAGCCGATCCGTGTGACGCCGTGCGGATGGAGTGCCTTGCAGGAGCAGGGGAACGTCCATATAGAGGTGGCTCAACCTAATAGTCAGTGATCTGTTGGTTTGGTGGTTATATATATAGTTGCATAAGTACCCCTTTTGTTTATTAGGGTTTTATGTAAACCTTAGTAGGTGTGAGGTAGTATACAAGTATGTTGTATTCCCCCTTAGTGCATATAGGGGAGAACGTTTTGAGTCAATTCCATCTTTTGTGTTTTAAATGGGATAGTAGCATTTATAGTAATATACCAGGTATGAAAGTGTAAGACACAAAGGTTTGGTATATGAATATAAATGCAGTATTATGTTATGTGTTTTGAGAATTAAGATAGTAAATTGTCTATTCGATAATATGTAAATTCAGCAAACTGAATTGGTAATTTAGCAAACTAAATCCATTAATCCGGTAAGCTGAATTCAAAAGTCCAGTGAACTAAATTGTCACATCTTGAACATATGATTGTTTGAATTCAAATTATATGTTACATGCTAAACACTAATATGATATGTCATATAATAAAACCAAAGTAACGCGTTAGGGTTTTTCTTAATCAGATAATGCCGCCAAGAAGAGAAACACAAAACCAAAGGATAGAGGAATTCGTTAACAATGGAGGAGGTCAAGAAGCAAACCCGATGCAAGATTTTGTTGACATGTCAACTCAAGCAATGCAGAACAGAGCACCAGCAGTGAGGAATTGGCCAGTTAATAGATTACCGAGCTTTAAAGACTTTAACGTAGTGGGACCACCAGAGTTTAGGGGAACCACTTGTTAGGAATATACATAAGAATATTATTCCTCTTTAAATAAGATTTGATTATGAACTAAATGAATGAATATGCAAATATGTCTGCATTGATGAAAGTTGTAAAGTCTTTGATATGTGATAGACATATGTATAAGGACTTAGACTGAAAAGATCAAATGTGTTAGGTTGATCCTACATAAATGAACAGCTTTGTGAAGTCCTTTAAAAGATTACAATGTCCAAGGACTATGAATAGAAAGATCAAGCTTGTTAGGTTGATCTTCTAAAATGTAATAGATAGGCTAGTCTGATCGTGGAGCACTGCACCAGCCATCGCAGTCTGCCAAGAGAGTTGAGGTAGAATAGTAGTCTATCAAGGCAGAATCCTACTCTGTAAAGATAGCCTCTCTCGGAATCGCAGTCTTCCAAGAAGGCCACTCACAAGATTGTGGAGACAGCCTGTCGAGCGCCTGCCGAGCCAAGTCAAGAATCGTAGGCTTCACTCAAAGTCGTGGAGTCTGTAAATCGTAACCCAAGGTAGAATCGTAGTCGGGCAAGCCAGTCAAGAGATTGCAGATGTCAAGGTAGAAATCGTACTTTATCATATGATCTACTCTATTAGAGTTGCAGACTACACTCGCAGTCGTAGTGTCTGCAGAACCAGAGCAGGATCGTAGTCTGTAGAACCAGAGCAAGATCGTAGTCTGTAGAACTGTTGGCTTGTTTCGGTGTTAACAAAATAGACACAAACACGTGTAAGTATACACAGTCAACAAATAATATATGATAAGTAAAGATCGTTCCCACGGAGAAAAGCAATTACTTGTAATCTATCATGCAACAACTTTATAGCTATTTCTGGCTGCTTAAACGAGTAAATAAGATGTGAATTAATGACTAAAATGATTATCAACTAAAATTAACTAATTAACAAATGATTGATTCAAATTGGGAAGATATGGGATTATAATTTCACTTAATGCATCATTCAGATCATACACCTCTTGTTAAGCCTAATTAATTATTTCGGATTGCTAGTCGAGAGCACGAAGGTGAGAAATGGCTATCTTTCGATATACCAAGTTCATATCACATAAAATCCACAAAAGAGATAGAATTCATGTAAACATCAATATTACCTAACTCACTATATGTCTGTGTGACTTACAACTAATGTTGATTTAAGCACAAGCTCTCAATTGACTACACATGGTAAGCCGGTATATGTCTATCCGGATTACGAATCACAAAATCTATCACATGAAAATTTCATGAACATATGCTAGCATGGCCAAATCTGAATTAGTACCTCCTCTTTCAATTCCATACTAATTTAATAAGGTAGATGGTGATCAAGCATCTAAACAATAAACACAACCATGCTAGGCAATCCATACATAATCAATCACACATAACAAAGAGATATATAGATCTGAACTAAACAATAAGCTCCATTAGAATCCAATAATGGCGATTAATTCTTCTCTGAATCAATAACCATTATGGGATATTGGCCAAGCATTGAAAGCAAATATGAAAGCAAAGAGAATTAAGAGAGTAAACAATTACAAATTTGATAACTCAACCTTCAAGTTAGACCATCAAATCCAAGTTCCAAATTATAATCAAATCTAATTCAAAACCCTAAGTAATTGAAATCTACTAAGAGTAAAGAGAGAAGCCAAAATGGTAAACTATAGCTAAGAACTCTCTCTAGCTCTTCAGAAACCCTAGAATGGAAAATAAAACGATTAAAACTCTCTTTTGTAACTTACAAATACACCCTTATAAGGAAAATACGCTACAGCAGATTTTTAAGTGAAAAGTCAAAATTAATCAGTCTTAACTGGCGCGGTCGGGCGGCCCCGTAAGCCTGTTGGGGCGCTGGCTCGTTGATACCCAGACTAGTTTCCTCCTGGCGCGGGCGCGCCACTTTTGCCCTTCATACCGGCGCGGCCGCGATATGCTGATTTTTTGCATTCTGCTGCATTTCTTCTACTGGTGTATTCTGCTAGCCCCTTTGCTTGCTGCCTTAGTTCTTGCACCTTCACTTGACACAACAATTCCACATGCCATTCTTCATCTTCACATGCCAGCTCCACCTTCAATCCACCATCTTGCCATCATGCCATTTCCAAGCCCTTTCCATGCCATTGCTTGCTATTTGAGTTTCCTTAATGCAACCTATAAAACAAAGATAAAAAGCATAAAAAGACACTAAAACACTTGAGATTAAGCCATAATTCTAGCAAGTAGATAGCCAATAAGTAGGTATAAAACCTACTTATCAAATACCCCTAAACTTAAACTATTGCTTGCCCTCAAGCAACAAACACAAATGCAACTACATGCTATGCAAACTATACTACAATGAAAATGAATCCCAAAATTTCAGCCCTGTTATGAATTCCAATAAGATGTGCCTCAGATAAATAACAAGATCTATGAACAAATCATCAAACTAAGCTAAAGTCATAAGGACATACAATTCGAAAATCACAATCTGTTGCTAAGATGTAGTGTGTGTGTGTGCTATATCACAAATATGCTTGATAGAGGTGAAGATTCCACATGCTATACTTCTAAGAAAGAAAACTGAGGTTTTAAGCCAAGAATTTTTCACATACATGAAACAACAACCAGTCCAACACATCAATACAAGATAAGGTTCAACAAAGGGTTTATTATGCTTTTATTCTAACACGGGGGAGATATTCGCACTTTCCCATGGTTACACCCTACTGTGCAATGCTAAGCCCTCTTAGGCTTTTCAATGATACCCATGTAATGAGCTTTCGACCAACGACTCCCAAACCATAAGGCTCTAGGGCGCTGGGTGTAGAGACAATCCCTTAAGGCGTACTTGCTCAAGTATCAAAGGCCACAAGACTTAGCTAGCCAAGGTGTTTACACTATTTTTTTTCTTTTTCACAATTTTTTTTCTTTTTTTTCTTTTTCTTTTTCTTTTTAGCATGCATACCCAATGTTTTCCCTCAAACTTGTATTTCTGTGTCATTGTGGCCATTATTCATTTTCTACACAATTCTATCATTAAAAATAAAATTTTCCCTTCAGAAGACAAGCATATGCTAATCTAACCAACAAGCAAATAATAACAATGTCGTGCTATCCGGTAACATCAAAGCAACAGGCATAGACTACATCATGAATGAAATTATAACTAAGCTTAAATTATCAACTGAGTTCAAAAATTCTATAACATTTCAAGATCATCATCGGCCAGAAAGGAATTCAACAGGCTAAAAACATGGGATTATGCTTATGCAATGCAACTAAACACATACTAAATAAACAAAACAAAAGAAAAATGAAAAAAAGTTCATGCAAAATTTAACTAACAAAATACTAAAATGCAACTACTATGCAACCTAAACATGCAATTAAAACTATATGCAACTAATTACTAAATACACCCCAATACCCCCAAACTTAAAAATTATAATGTCCTCATTGGAGATAAAGGGTAAGGAAACTCCCCTAAGAATCGGCATGACCACCCTCCTCGGGTGGTGAATCTGGTGGCAGATATGGCATGGTGGAACCAAAGACGGGCCACTCCACCATCGACCCTTGTTGAGCAAAAGCCTCAGCCAAGGCACGAGATAGTCCATCCACAAAAACTGAGAAGTTTCCATGCAACGCGTCCATCCTCCTCTACAATTGCCTCTTCCTGCTATCCTGATTTGCTTCACTGGTTGGAGGAGGAGAGGCTATCTCTGCTGGTTGTAGTGGAGGCACTGGTGGAGGAATGGGTAGAATAAATCATTTGCCCCGCGGGTGTGCCGTGCCACCAGCCCAATCTTTAAATTTCTTGATGGTGGCGTGAGTGATGTCCTGGCTCGGCATCTGAACCTGCTCGTCATCCCAGTCAAGTCCCGCCTGCGCACACAAATACGTGACCACTATTGCATGTGGAATACTACCGATAGTATTTCCCCGCATGTAATGCATCATATTCTAATGGATTAAGTGCCCGATATTAATATACTTTCCAGTAATGATTCCCCATAGAATAATAGCCCTCTCAGCCGTGACATCGTGCTGATGAGTGAAAGGCATTAGATTGGCGTAGATAAACAGATTCCATGCCTTGGCATAGCGATTCAGCGCTGAACTGGGGAAGTTGGTAGGCTTATCTGTGCCCTGCTTATAATTCCACTTCGTTCCTGGAACGCATAAATCAGAGATCACCCTGTCCAAGTCTGTCTCAAAATGCTCTGCCTCAACCCAGTTTACTTGGCCAGCCGGGAGAGAAGGTAAATTGTAGACTTTGCGGATTGCTAGCGGACGGTAATCAATTTGAAAGCCCCGGACGAATGAGAAGCCGCTCTTTGTCTCTTTAGCGTTTGCATAAAATTCTCGAACTATAGCCATCACGGGCGTTCCCACAACTCCAAACCAAGCACTCTTATGGATCATCTCAAGCATTTGGCTATCTTCCTTGGTCGGTTTCAGTCCCCGCTCCTTAACAAATGTCTTTGCCGCTATCTTGTAATACTCAGTCTGCGCCGCAAGGCTGATTAACTTGGTCAAGTCCACAGTATCCTTGGCCTGGCTGCTTTGCGAGGGCAATTTCGGAGTGGCGGATCGAGCTCTCTTAGGACCCATGATTTCTGCAGATAATTCCCTTGTAAACCCTAATCTAATGAATATTAAAGAACAACCCCCAAACTTGTGCCTTTAAATTCTGATGCACAAACCCTAATTAATGACTATAGAACCCAAAACTTCCTCTAAAATCTATGAGCAAACCCTAACTTTGAAATAGAGAGTGGAGAATGATATGATGTAGTGGTTAGGGTTAGGTTTTGTATCAATTTGTAATGGAGAGAGAAAGAAAGTTAATTTCTGTGAAGGGGTTAATGACTAGGGCTTGTATATAGAATCAAAGAGAGAGAGTTTGTATATGAGAAGGAGAATGAGGGGTTTGTATATTGTAATGTGATTAGGGCTAGGTTTGTGAGAAGGAGATGAAATAAGATTCGAATGCTTTGAGAGGTTTGGGTCGAATAGGAGAAGGAATCTGATATGGGCTGTGTATAGGAATTCAACCAAATGACATAAGATAAAAGGTATGGATCGAATTTTAAAAATTTTAAAAATCGGCGCGCGGAGTTTGGCCTTAAGGCTGGCGCGGCCGCGAGGAGCAAAGCTGCTCTCTGGTCTGAGTATTGGCGCGGGCGCGCAGCATTTTTCCTTGGGGATGGCGGGGGCGCGCCGATCATGGTAGCTATTTGGATCTCTGTATATTGGCGCGGCCGCCTTGCTTTTTGCCTTGAGGTTGGCTCGGCCGCGCTGCCCTGAGCCTAGCAATAATTTTCTACAGCAATGATGAAGACTAAGTAGCAACTGATATGTATTTTATTTCCTGCACAAATAGCATTGAAATCTGAGATATAATTGATTCCACATAAAAATTGGACTATGTACGATGTATGTATGTTTGTATCCTCAAAAATGCTATATATATGAATTCTATCTAAAATAAATGCAATATGCTCATAACTCAAAATTGTTCAAAATTTTCATGATTTTCAAAATTAAACAGAGGGGGGAAATAATAGAGACATGTAACTAGAATTAAATGAAGAGAGAAGAGAGAGATGATAAGGTGTCTCCCATCAAGCGCTTGTTTATAGTCAATTAGCTCGACTCTGTCTGAAATGGTCATGTAGTGGAAAGGATCGAGGCGACTTTCTGTCTATCGACTTCGCCCCCATAGTAGTGCTTCAACCTCTGTCCATTCACTTTAAACGGTTTGTCTAGGTATTGATCAAAAATCTCAACTGTACCATGTGGAAACCCAGTTTTCACCGTGAAAGGGCTAGACCACCGCGATTTAAGTTTTCCAGGAAAGAGTCTAAGACGAGAGTTATACAATAATACCGTTTTCCCTGGCTCAAATTTCCTTTCCATGATTTTGTGGTCGTGCCACCTTTTCATATTTTCCTTGTACAACTTTGAGTTTTCGTAAGCTTGCAGTCTGAACTCATCTAGCTCATTGAGTTGGAGAAGACGCTTCTCCCCTGCAGCTTTCAAGTCAAAGTTCAGCTGTTTTATGGCCTATTAGGCCTTGTGCTCAAGTTCCATGGGATGGTGGCAGGCCTTCCCATATACTAGCTGATACGGCGACATACCCAATGGTGTCTTGTACGCAGTCCTGTATACCCAAACTGCATCATCAAGCTTAAAGAACCAATCTTTTCTTTTAGGATTGACAATTTTCTCTAATATCCTTTTCACCTCACGATTGGACACCTCAGCTTGGCCGTTCGTTTGGGGATGGTATGCTGTGGCGACACGGTGATTCACCCCATACTTGGCCAATAGTGCAGTAAACTGTTGATTGCAGAAATGGGTACCCTCATCACTTATGATAGCCCGAGGAGTCCCAAATCTTGTGAATATACTCTTTTAAAGAAATCGCAAGACCAACCTAGCATCATTAGTCGGCAAGGCTGCTACTTCTACCCACTTGGACACGTAATCCACTGCCAGCAAGATATACAAATTTCCACACGACGAAACAAAAGGCCCCATGAAGTCTATCCCCTAGACGTTAAATATCTCAACCTCTAGGATTATATTCAAAGGCATCTCATTCTGTTTGGATATATTACCCACTCGCTGACACCGATCACTCTTCTGTACGAAGTTGTAAGCATCTTTAAACAGAGATGGCTAATAAAATCCTGCCTGAAAAACTTTGGCTGCTGTCCTCTCTCCCCCGTAGTGTCCTCCATAGACTGATGAATGGCAATCCTGAAGTATGTTGTTCGTCTCATTTTCTGGGATGCACCGTCTAATCATCCTATCGGCACACTGCTTAAACAGATAAGGCTCATCCCAAATATACCATTTAACATCATATAAAAACTTCTTCTTTTGGGATATAGTCAATTCAGAAGGGATAATGTTGCTCACTAAAAAGTTTGCAAAGTTCGCAAACCATGGCATTTTGCCTTGCACCACAAATAATTGTTCGTCCGGGAAGGACTCATTAATCATCACTTTATCATTTGTGTCCTTTCTCGGGTTCTCCAATCGGGATAAGTGGTTAGCCACTTGGTTTTCGATCCTTTTTCTGTCCTTGATTTCCAAATCAAACTCTTATAAAAGAAGTATCCACCGAATGAGACGGTGCTTAGCATCTTTCTTACTAATCAAGTATCGGATTGTAGCATGATTGGTGTATACGACTACTCTTGTGCCAATCAGATAAGAACAGAATTTGTCAAATGCATATATCACTGCTAAAAGCTCCTTCTCTGTGATAGTGTAATTCAGTTGGGCATCCGTCAGAGTTTTACTGGCATAGTAGATGACATGAAAAACTTCGTCCCTGCGTTTCCCCAAGACGACTCCCACAGAAAAATCACTCACATCACACATCAGTTCAAATGGGTGCCGTAGTCAATCTTTTCTTCAAGTGCTTGAAAGCGGCTAAGCATTCATCCTCGAATCTGAATGGGACATCTTTCTCAAGAAAACTGCATAATGGCTTAGTGATCTTTGAGAAGTCCTTTATGAATCGGCGCTCGTGCCCAAGGAAGCTACGAACCCCTTTTACAGAATTTGGTGGAGGCAAGCTCTCAATAGTCTCCAGCTTCGCTCGGTCCACCTATAATCCTTTCCCTGAAACTTTATGTCCTAGAATAATGCCTTCTTGTACCATAAAATGGTACTTTTCCCAATTCAGCACTAAATTGGTCTCAACACACCTCTTTAATACCAGAACCAGATTCTCCAAGCATATGTCGAAAGAGTCTCCAAAGACTGAGAAGTCATCCATGAAAACTTCCATATTTTGCTCGATTATATCGGAGAATATTGCCATCATACATCTCTGGAATGTGGCTGGAGCGTTGCATAATCTGAAAGACATCCTCCTGAATGCAAAAGTACCATATGGGCACGTGAAGGTAGTCTTCTCCTGGTCTTCTAGAGCTATAACAATCTGGTTATACCCCGAATAACCATCCAAGAGGCAGTAGTAGTTATGTCCCGCTAACCTATCCAATATTTGGTCAATGAACGGGAGAGGGAAATGGTCCTTTCTTGTCGCCTTGTTCAATCTGCGATAATCCATAAAGACTCTCCACCTTGTGACTGTTCTGGTAGGTATCAGTTATTTATTTTCATTGGACACTACTGTCATGCCCCCCCTTCTTTGGAACGCATTGCACCGGGCTCACCCATGAGCTGTCAGAGATTGGATAAATGATTCCGACTTCTAATCACTTTAGGATCTCCTTCTTGATGACCTCTTTCATAATAGGATTTAATCTCCTTTGTTGCTCTACCGTTGGCTTACTGTCATCCTCCAAGAGTATCTTATGCATGTAGAATGAGGGGCTGATCCCCTTGATGTCAGCTATGGTCCACCCAATAGCTGATTTGAATTCTCGTAGCACACACAGCAATTTACTCTCCTGACAAGATGTTAGTGCAGCAGCAATTATAACAGGCAACTTTGAAGATTCACCTAGAAATGCGTACCTTAGATGATTCGAAAGAGGTTTAAGGTCAAGATTGGGGGCATCTCAAGAGAAGGCTTAAGTCACTCTGATGTCTCCCCGGTATGTCCAAGTTGTTCAAAATTTGTACATACTCCACAACATCTGTATCCTCCATGTCAGAGTCTCCCAATAGAGCACTCTCTAATGTATCCATGTTCATCACTTGCTCAATCTATTCATGCAGTACCCTGTCGACTACATCAACCCGGAAACACTCTTTTTCATCAGTGGGGAACTTCATAGCTTTGAAAACATTAAATGTGACCTCTTGGTTATGAACTCTCATTGTCAGTTCTCTCTTCTGTACGTGTATGAGTGTTCGCCCAGTAGCCAGAAAAGGTCTCCCAAGAATGATCGGTATGTCTCTGTCCTCTTTGTAGTCCAGAATAATAAAGTCAGCAGGGAAGATAAACTTGTCCACTTTCACCAAGACATCTTCTACAATACCCCTTAGGTATGTGATGGACCTATCGGCAAGCTGCAATGATATGTTTGCCGACTTAGGAGCCAGCAATCCCAACTGTGTGAATACCGATAGAGGCATCAGATTTATACTTGCTCCCAAGTCACATAAACACTTATTGAAATATAATTTTCCAATGGAGCAAGATATCGTAAAACTTCCTGGATCTTTGAGCTTTGGAGGTAGTTTTCATTGCAATACTGCACTGCATTCCTCTGTCAAGGCAACTGTTTCATAATCCTCTAGCTTCTTCTTCCTCAACAGTATGCCTTTCATAAACTTCGTATAGCTTGGCATTTGTTCCAAAGCTTCTACGAAAGGAATGTTAATCTGCAGTTTTTTAAACACCTCCAAGAACTTAGCAAACTGTTTGTCTAATTTCTGTTTCTGAAGTCTCTGAGGGTATGATGCAGGAGGGTATATAACTTGTGGTGTAGCATTAGTTTTCTCAGCTTTTTCATGCTTCTCTGACTCCACTACAGGCTCCCTGTCATTTTCATCATTCAAAACGGCCTCTGGTTTTTCTGCTAATGGGCGTGCCCGCACTAGGTTCTCTTCATCCTGGGGCGCAGCCGCGCCAGGCTCCAATCCTGTAGTTTTCTTCCTAGACCTCAATGTAATAACTTGACACTGCTCCTTTCCATCCCTTTTTCCTGGATTTGCCTTTGTATTGCTTAGTAGATTCCCTTGCGGTCTGTTAGTCAACATATTGGCCATCTGGCCCATTTGATTCTCCAATATTTTGATAGCCACCGCTTGGCTCTTTAACATCAACATGATCTCTTCCATTTCAGTTTTCTTCTCTGTTTATAGAGCAGGAGATGGATGGTGTTGATGTTGTTGTTGATGAAATTCGAAAAGATGTGACGGTCAAGGGGCATACTGTTGACGAGACTGTTGTGGTTGAGACTGTTGTGGTTAGTATTGTTGATATTGTTGTTGTTGAGGTTGGTGTTGTTGAGCACTTTGATTATTACTCCAGCTGAAGTTTGGATGATTTCTGTTGCTTGGATGGTACGAGTTCTGAAATTGATTCTGTGGCTTTTGGTAGTTGCTTATGAATTGAACCGACTCTGAAGTAATAGCACATAGTTCTGTCGGGTGTGATCCCGCACATAACTCACAGATGAAGGCAACTTGCTGAACTTTATTTTCAGCCATAAAGTTAATTTTCTTCGACATCGCCGTCATTTGAGCTGATAATGTCGTGATAGCATACACATCCAATACCCCGGCAACCTTTTGTTGAGGCATTCTAGCTATCGGATTCTGAAAGTCATTTGCCGCCATGATCTCAATCAATGCATAAGCTTCTGCAAAGCTCTTTGCCCATAAAGCACCTCCTGCGGCGGCATCAATACACGGCCTCGACTGCCATCCCAAACCATTATAAAAAGTATTGATTACAATCCAATCTGGCATCCCATGGTGAGGACACTTCCTTAGCATCTCTTTATAGCTTTCCCAAGCCTCATACAGTGATTCTCCTTGTTATTGCTCAAACTGAGATAGAGCACTCCTCATCTTAGCTGTTTTAGCCATCGGAAAGAATTTTGATAGAAACTTTTGTGCGTAGTCCTCCCACGTAGTAATTGAACCTGATGGTTGCGAATGAAGCTAGCTCCTCGCTTTATCCCTCAAAGTAAATGGGAAGAGCCGAAGCTTCATCGCATCATCTGACACATTATTATACTTGAATGTGTCGTAAATTTCAATAAATCTCAGAAAGTGTTCGTTCGGATCATCGTTAGGCGAACCCCCAAACTAGACTGTGATTTGAACCATCTGAATCGTCCCTGCTTTGATTTCAAAGGTGTTCGCTGCTATCGCTGGCCGGACAATACTCGACTGAAGCTCATTGATTTTTGGTATAGAGTAGTCTCTCAACGCTTTATGTTCCTCGGCTACCATTTGTACCGGTATTTTAGTGTCTTTTTGGGTGTTAGTAGTACGTTTATCGGCTCTCCAAGCTTTCCCGTTGATATTATCATGTCTAGGTACCAACGCAGAATTTGTAGATCGGGTGTGCATATACTAACCACAAGTACCTAAAACACAAATAAAAATAAAATAGAAATGATATAAGGTGTGAATTGTTCAAGTCATACAAATTTAACTTAAATTGATGTCAATAGTAATAAAAATAACAACTTATCCCCGACAATGGCGCCAAAAACTAGTTGGCTTGTTTCGATGTTAACAAAACAGACACAAACACGTGCAAGTATACACGATCAACAAGTAATATATGAGAAGTAAAGATCGTTCCCACGTAGAAAAGCAATTACTTCTAATCTATCATGCAACAGCTTTATAGCTATTTCTGGCTGCTTAAACGAGTAAATAAGATGTGAATTAATGACTAAAATGATTATCAACTAAAATTAACTAAGTAACAAATGATTGATTCAAATTGGGAAGATATGGGATCCTAATTTCACTTAATGCATCATTCAGATCATACACCTCTTGTTAAGCCTAATTAATTATTTCGGATTGCTAGTCGAGAGCACGAAGGTGAGAAATGGCTATCTTTCGATATACCAAGTCCGTATCACATAAAATCCACAAAAGAGATAGAATTCATGTGAACATCAATATTACCTAACTCACTATATGTCTACGTGACTTACAAGTAATGTTGATTTATGCACAAGCTCTCAATTGACTACACATGGTAAGCCGATATATGTCTATCCGGATTACGAATCACAAAATCTATCACATGCAAATTTTATGAACATATGCTAGCATGGCCAAATCTGAATTAGTACTTCCTCTTTCAATTCCATACTATTTTAATAAGATAAATGGTGATCAAGCATCTAAAAAATAAACACAACCATGCTAGGCAATCCATACATAATCAATCACACATAACAAAGAGATATATAGATCTGAACTAAACAATAAGCTCCATTAGAATCCTATAATGGTGATTAGTTCATCTCTGAATCAATAACCATTATGGGATTTTGGCCAAGCATTGAAAGCAAAGAGAATTAAGAGAGTAAACAATTGCAAATCTGATAACTCAGCCTTCAAGTTAAACCTTCAGATCCAAGTTCAAAATCATAATCAAATCCAATTCAAAACCCTAAGTAATTGAAATCTACTAAGAGTAAAGAGAGAAGCCAAAATGGTAAACTATAGCTAAGAACTCTGTCTAGCTCTTCAAAAACCCTAGAATGGAAAATTAAACGATAAAAACATTCTCTTGTAACTTGCAAATACACCCTCATATGGAAAATACATTACAACAGATTTTTAAGTGAAAAGTCAAAATTAATCAGTCTTGACTGGCGCGGCCCCATAAGCCTTTTGGGGCACGGGCACACTAATACCCAGACTGGTTTCCTCCTGGCGCGGGCGTGCCACTTTTGCCCTTCATAACGGCGCGGCCGCGCTATGCTGATTTTCTGCATTCTGCTGCACTTCTTTTACTGGTGTATTCTGCTAGCCCATTTTCTTGCTGCCTTAGTTCTTGCACCTTCACTTGACACAACAATTCCACATGCCATGCTCTATCTTCACATGCCAGCTCCACCTTCAATCCACCATCTTTCCATCATGCCATTTCCAAGCCTTTTCCATGCCATTACTTATCATTTGAGTTTCCTTAACGCAACCTATAAAACAAAGATAAAAAGCATAAAAAGACACTAAAACACTTGAGATTAAGCCATAATTCTAGCAAGTAGATAGCCAATAAGTAGGTATCAAACCTACTTATCAAGAACTAAAGCCAAATCATAGTCTGCAAGAACCAAAGTCGAATCGTAGTATACAGTACCAGGGCCAAATCGTAGTCAGTCAAATGCTCGCAATGCAAAGGAAGAATCGTAAAGACTACACGATTCTCAATAGTTGAGCATTCCTGAAGTAAACTCAAAGATCTCACTCTGGTAAGAGTAGTCAAGTTTTAAAAAGTAATCTACTTGAAGAGTATCTGTAAGCATTTTCTAAATGGCCTGCAAGCAAACAGAAGATTGAAGAACCAACTCTATCAGCAAGGTTGATTGAGATGTGAAGAGCCATTCAGGAGAATTCTTCTACAAAGAGCTTATCAGAAGACAACGATTGTAGTGTCCATCAAACCAACAGAAGACAACGATCATAGTGTTGACGACAACGATCGTGTTGTTTGCCAACGAGCAGCAGAAACTGATAAAGTATATACATAATTAATAGCCAACCTACAAAGGACAGACAAAGAGGATTGTCTATGCTCAGCCTCACCATGGAGAGTGACCAAGAGATCACAAAGCAAAAAGATGAGGAAGCTGAGCATAACTAATCAGAAGAGTCGTGTAAATCAAAGGGCCAGAATAGTTAGATAAGTTATCAGTTCCTGATGCGAGTCAAGGCAAGTAGAATCGTAAAAGCACTGCAAGAGTGAAGAGCAATAGGTTCTACATTGTCTATTCACAGAACACTCTCAGAATCGTAGTGTTGTCAAATCCAGTCAACTTGCAACATCCACAGACAAACTACGACCAAGCACATGAACGTCAGCATCATAATCGTGGAGCTCGTTCATCTGAATATTGAGATTCAGTAATGTCTCAATATGAGGACTGACAATCGAACGTTGCTGATTGAGAGTACCGATGCAGTCACCAACATCTTTAGTCTGAATCGAGGAAACAAAAAGGAGAAATAAAGGTATCTACCAACCTAACTTCTGAAAGTGACATCTCAAAGGTGTTAGGTGAAACAGCAGACTGCTATGTCAGGAAAGTCAAAAAGGGGCTGTCACGTCAACTCAGTAGTCTGTATCAAATAACTCAGAATCCTTGAAGCATTTCAAATAGCTTCCAACGACTATATTCCAACAGGAAGCTGATGGATGAGTATATAACAGCTGAAGCTTTCAAAGGTGAAGAGTTGTTGACTCGAAGAGAGTTTTACTGGGCTTAACAAAGAAATTATCTCAGTGGCAGTTAGACTACCATAGTAGGAGTGAAGCACATTTGATGAGGTTCTTTAACTATTAAAGGCTTCACTCAACATAAAGGAGTATGCTAAAAAAAGTAACATCTGAGCTGAGAGCCGAAAGGCCAAGAACATAAGAACTAGAGTGGCAGATCAGAAAGCATATCTCTAGAGCCACTCTACATTTCACCATGAACAACCTGAGCTGAAGAGAATTAGATGCAGAGCAGAATCTGTACACAAGATAACCAGTGTTCAAAGGCTGGTAAGCACTAGAAGAAGTCTACCTGATATGCAAGACTTAGCAGTTCCTTAGAGGTGATAGTGTGCTATGCTGAAATTAGATGAAGTCAAGCATCAATAACAAAGATCAGCTGCACCAAGGAGATGAACAAACTGCTAAGTTCACTAAGATGTCAAGCTTAATGAACATCTTAGCAGTCCATCAGTTGTGATCAAGTCTCGATGCTGAATGCCAGAAGATCACAAGAAGCTGCTAAGTACCAGAAGATGAACAAGTTTAATGTCATCTTAGCAGCTCAGCACCTCCAATAAACAAATAAACAACTAGGGCCTGAGGGGTCCTTGTCTTCATGAATAAATCAAAATTATGTCTACTGGGCTTGCTGAGTAGCGGAGGGTACAAGAGATTCTAAGTCTGCTAGGCTTAGTCTACAGTTCCAAGTCTACTGGGCTTGAAGAGTTATTAGTGAACTATAGTTCCAAGGCTGCTGGCCTTGAAGGAATGTTAGTGATTCAGAGTTACCTTTCCTTAGTGGAATCCCTGCTTGTTAAAGCAGAAGAGTGGAGTAGGAGCATTTAGACTCTAAACCACTTAAAACCTTTGTGTCATTTACTTTATGTCATTTACATTCTACATTATAATTGCTATAACTGCTTACACCTAAACTAACATTAGAACTATGTTTAACAAAATATCCTTGAAGGGGATCTTAACTTATTCCGTTGTGCATGAATAGATTCTTCTATTTGTCATCTGCTAATTACTTAGCAATATAAAAGAAAATGAAAAATCTTATAAAATTAAAAAAGATCTATTCAACCCCCCCTTCTAGATCTATTGTGTGCCCTTGGGAACTAACAATTGGTATCAGAGCAAGTTCTCATGCTATATCCAAAAGCTAACGCTTTGAGTTTGGTCCGCGGCACAAACAAAGTTCTAAACTTATTTTTAGTGATAAGTCACTTCTGAATGAAGATGAGCACACACGTTGAAAATTGTACGTTCAGGTAAATGTGCATATCCAGTTGAAGCTGTCCAGATTTGTCCCTGTCCTTAAATGCTATTAAAAATATGCCAATCATTGCCCATAGTCAATCAGTAGTCTGCAGCCTATTGATGGGAAGTCAAGAAGCATCAAGAGCAAAGAATCTTACGTCCACTGTTCTGAAAGATGAAAGGTCTATACATGTTATGAGATGACTATCTAGAGAAGAAAGGAGAGTTCTTCAAATATGTATTTATCTAAATTCATGTATCTGAACCTTGAGGTTCAAGGGCGTCAAAGGGTTCAAGTTTCCAAGACTTTCCTCTGATCATAACTCCAAGACACTACATGATTGATCTAAGGCCATATGGAGCAACAAAAGCTGTAATGCCCCCAAAATAGGTCCAATCCACCCAACCCATTCTGGGTCGCCACGAAATACACTCAACAAAAATTTCAAATACAAATCTTCAAATTCTAACTTTTAAAATGTTGTACAAAATACGACCACAATTAAACTGTGAGTTTCAATACAAATACATTGCCTATACTTCAAATCAATGATACATTACAGAAAGGTACAGTCAATAACTATTTTAGGAATTAAAATCTTTGGAAAATGCTCAAGGAAATCTTCGTACATGGGAGGCCATGCGTCTAAGTTATAATAGATATCATATGACTTGAGAATTATCCTTGGTTGACCCAATAGACCCCAAAGAAAAATGAGAAGATTACTATCATGTTCTTTACAATGGTGGGTCTTCTCTTGCCATATAATTATCTCCATTGTCTCCAATTGAGAATTATATTTCAACCAAACTCCAATATTATATAGGTAGTGCTCATAGATATAATCAGCAAGTGGATGTGCACAACCATGTCTTATGATAACCTGAAGTCGTAGGTGATTAGACATCTTGTATGATAGTGGCAAAATACCCTTCCAAAGTTAGGTTCACCTCAGCCTATTTGGTTCACCAAAATCAACTGTTAAAATGACGTATAAAATACGACACACACATTTTAAATTCTCAATATAATTCCTCTCATACTGTTTTATGGAAAATCTCAACAGCTATAGACCATCGTTCTATTCCCCTGTTATCCCTGCTCGACCCCGTTATACTCTTATTACCTGAAAGGAATTGTGAAGCAAAAGGGTGAGCACAAATAGCCTAGTAAAAAATATCATGACTAAAGATAATTAAATTATCAATAGTCTTCATCAGTAATAAATCAGAGATTTATAATCTATGGTAGTTGATAAAACTTTTTAACCATAATTGTAGCGGAACGAGCAATCCATTAGAAGAGTCAAATAGACCATAATGTCTATCATCTTCTCCATGTCAAAAGTTCACCAACAATGTTTTATCCTTGTAACATCAATCAAAAGTTCCTATTCATAATCATGTGAATAATTCATAATCATAATTGTGTTGCTAAATTCCTCTTCGCACCCAGGACGAAGATAATATTCATCACATGTCTTTACCTGAAACACCAAAGATCATTGTTATACCAAATCACAGTTCCTGTTCATAATCATGCTAATCAATTCATCTTTGCATTACAAGCCAAAGATATTCAACAATTAATCATTCAACTTTGCACTACAGGCCAAAGATATTCACAAATCAATCGCTCATCTTTGCATTACAGGCCAAAGATATTCATCCCAAATAAATATCTAATCATTTCAGAATTTATAGAAATAACATTTATAACCATGTTGATCAATCACCTTTGCACTAAGCTAAAGATATTCAATTGTAAAATCAATGATCATGATCATACCAGTCAACAATTCATCTTTGCACTACTGGCCAAAGATATTCATAGTCATGATTATACCATTAATCTACTCATCTTTACACTCAAGTCAAAGAGAATTTTCATCATCCGGATTATAAAAATGTTATATATGAGAATAAGAACAATACGATCCAATTGTCAACAAGATAACCAATTGTGGAGTAAAATTCAAGAATGAATCTCAAAACTTAGATCCAATCAAAGATAAGAACTTTAACAAGCAACTTGGACATATAGAAGAAAATTTAATTTTTTCGTGAATAGTGCTGTATACGTGAATAGTGTCGTATACGTGAATAGTAAACCCGACGGAAAAAGTAAGAAATTCAAAATAAAATCCATGCCAATATTTTGATATAATGATATTGAAAAGAATAACATCATTTACGAAAGAAAATAACATCCATTACCATCCCTTACCTCAAAAGAATAGTACTTCTAACTGGAATATCGGATATAAGGCTGAAGAAAACTTGCACTGAATAGCAACACTCAAATTATCTAAATACTCACAAAAATACGCTCGATATTATAGAGAGAGAAAACTTCTGATTCTGGTGTGATTTTCAATTCTAACCTAAGCACTCTATTTATAGGAAAGGTCCAGCATGCCAAAGTAGACTTTTTGAATAAAATAATATTTTTAAAAAAACAATTCCGGCCGTCTCCCAAAAAAAAGCCATCAGCCACACCAACCAAAAGTGGGGCCTACTATTTTATTTAAAAAAAATATTTATTTTTCGAAACTTCAATAATTCATAATAAATAGCCTCTTTGTCAGAAAAATACAAATTCTATATCTTTTCCGTAGGAAATTTAATTCTCTACAACTTTGTAGAAGGAAGTTTTTCCAAATTCCAAACATAAATTATCCGAAATCCACAAACGGATGATTTTCCACACTAAAATACTGATAAAAACACATCAGCACTACTTCCTTCTTTTATATCCACAAAATAAATATTTCCTTATCATATAAATCAATAATTAATTATTCAAAAATAATATTACAGAACTACAATATTGCCAACCAGGTCGTTCCCAAGAAAGAGGGGCCTTCCGATAAGGACTTATCCTTACTGGCGCGCAATTAAATAACCCCTCCTAGACAGAACTTTCTTAGATATTGTCAATAATGCTATCTAATAATATTATTCAAATAATATAAATTATTGAGTTGATAATGTGAAATACTGTGTAGTGACAATTATTGGATCAATAATACAAAATATCAACGGTAGCAATTATTGAATCAATATAAAATATTGAACAGTAATTACCGTAACAATTATTGAGTAAGTGCCTTCTTACGTAAGAATCAATAATTAGAATTACTGTGCAATACCGTGTGCTACTGTGCAACACCGCGTATTACTGTATTTTAACCACCGGGTATTTCAACAGTACTAATGGTAACCACTACGCCATTATTTTATAAAAAGGTTATTTCTGTCGCTTTCTATATCCGACAGTTATTCCATTGTGGGGCCCACAAATAGTTGCGTCGTCGTACGAATATTCTCCGACAACAAGAATATTTCACGACCAAACGAATATTCCCTGACAACAATGAATATTTTATAACCACTTGCTTATTTTGAAAAATTTACATATATCACCCTTAACTTTAAACTTTTATCAATTTAACCATTTACTAAATAGAAAAATTGAATACTTTTATTTCATAAAATCCGGGGTCTTACAATCTCCCCTCCTTATGAAATTTCGTCCCCGAAATTTGGATACCTGGTATTTCAAAAAGTTGAGAATACCTTGCTTTCATTTCAGATTCCATCTTCCTTGTCATCATGATTTCTCCATTGCTCATTCTAGAATACCGCTTCAAAACAAGGTTAATTGACATATAACAATTGTCAATTTATTAAGTAAGAAAAGTCAGCTTAGCTAAGTCACACACTAGCGAAGTATATTATTCGTCCCTCCCCTCCTAGTTCTAGACTCCAATCTCCGCCAGCGACCATATCCCTAAGCTCTGATACCAAAATTGTAACTCATGTCCCAACCTTGGACAGCACCTTACATTGATACCTATCAGTTTGCCACCGCAGAACGGCGTCCCCTACGGAGAGTCTGGCTTCGGTGCATCCCCCATAAACAGGAAGTCACCAGCGAGAGGCTCGGGGCTCTTTACTTATAGCTCTGATACCAAAATATAACGCCCCCAAAATAGGTCCAATCCACCCAACCCATTCTGGGTCGCCACGAAATACACTCAACAAAAATTTTAAATATAAATCTTCAAATTCTAACTTTTAAAATGTCGTACAAAATACGACCACAATTAAACTGTGAGTTTCAATACAAATACATTGCCCATACTTCAAATCAATGATACGTTACAGAAAGGTACAGCCAATAACTGCTTTAGAAATTAAAATTTTTGGAAAATGCTCAAGGAAACCTTCGTACATGGGAGGCCATGCGTCTAAGTTATAATAGATATCATATGACTTGAGAATTATCCTTGGTTGACCTAATAGACCCCAAAAAAATGAGAAGATTACTATCATGTTCTTTCCAATGGTGGGTCTTCTCTTGCCATATAATTATCTCCATTGTCTCCAATTGAGAATTATATTTCAACCAAACTCCAATATTATATAGGTAGTGCTCATAGATATAATCAGCAAGTGGATGTGCACAACCATGTCTTATGATAACCTGAAGTCGTAGGTGATTACACATCTTGTATGATAGTGGCAAAACACCCTTCCAAAGTTGGGTTCACCTCAGCCTATTTGGTTCATCAAAATCAACTGTTAAAATGACGTATAAAATACGACACACACACTTTAAATTCTCAATATAATTCCTCTCATACTGTTTTATAGAAAACCTCAACAGCTATAGACCATCGTTCTATTCCCCTGTTATCCCTGCTAAACCCCGTTATACTCTTATTACCTGAAAGGAATTGTGAAGCAAAAGGGTGAGCACAAATAGCCTAGTAAAAAATATCATGACTAAAGATAATTAAATTATCAATAGTCTTCATCAGTAATAAATCAGAGATTTATAATATATGGTAGTTGATAAAACTTTTCAACCATAATTGCAGCGGAACGAGCAATCTATTAGAAGAGTCAAATAGACCATAATGTCTATCATCTTCTCCATGTTAAAAGTTCACCAACAATATTTTATTCCTGTAACATCAATCAATAGTTCAAGTTTATAATCATTTGAATAATTCATAATCATAATTGTGTTGCTAAATTCTTCTCGAACCCAGGACGAAGATAATATTCATCACATGTCTTTACTTGAAACACCAAAGATCATTGTTATACCAAATCACAGTTCCTGTTCATAATCATGCTAATCAATTCATCTTTGCATTACAAGCCAAAGATATTCAACAATTAATCATTCATCTTTATACTACAGGCCAAAGATATTCACAAATCAACCGCTCATCTTTGCACTACAGGCCGAAGATATTCATCCCAAATAAATATCTAATCATTTCAGAATTTATAAAAACAACATTTATAACCATGTTGATCAATTCACCTTTGCACTTAAGCTAAAGATATTCAATTGTAAAATCAATGATCATGATCATACCAGTCAACAATTCATCTTTGCACTACTGGCCAAAGATATTCATAGTCATGATCATACCACTAATCTACTCATCTTTACACTCAAGTCAAAGAGAATTTTCATCATCCGGATTATAAAAATGTTATATATGAGAATAAGAATAATACGATCCAATTGTCAACAAGATAACCAATTGTGGAGTAAAATTCAAGAATGAAGCTCAAAACTTAGATCCAATCAAAGATAAGAACTTTAACAAGCAACTTGGACATATAGAAGAAAATTTAATTTTTCCGTGAATAGTGTCGTATACGTGAATAGTGCCGTATACGTGAATAGTAACCTCGACGGAAAAAGTAAGAATTTTATAATAAAATCTATGCCAATATTTTGGTATAATGATATTGAAAAGAATAACATTATTTACGAAAGAAAATAACATCCCTTACCATCCCTTACCTCAAAAGAATAGTACTTCTGACTGAAATATCGGATATAAGGCTGAAGAAAACTTGCACTGAATAGCAACACTCAAAGTATCTAAATACTCACAAAAATACGCTCGATATTATAGAGAGAGAAAACTTCTGATTCTGGTGTTATTTTCAATTCTAACCTAAGCACCCTATTTATAGAAAAGGTCCAGCATGCCAAAGTAAACTTTTTGAATAAAATAAAAAATTTTAAAAAAAAATTCCGGCCGCCTCCCAAAAAAAAGCCATCAGCCACACCAACCAAAAGTGGGGCCTACCATTTTATTTAAAAAAAATATTTATTTTTTAAAACTTCAATAATTCATAATAAATAGCCTCTTTGTCAGAAAAATACAAATTCTATGTCTTTTTCGTAGGAAATTTAATTCTCTACAACTTTGTAGAAGGAAGTTTTTCCAAATTCCAAACATAAATAATCCGAAATCCACAAACGGATGATTTTCCATACTAAAATACTGATAAAAACACATCAGCACTAATTCCTTCTTTTATATCCACAAAATAAATATTTCCTTATCATATAAATTAATAATTAATTATTCACAAATAATATTACAGAACTACAATATTGCCAACCAGGTCGTTCCCAAGAAAGAGGGGGCCTTCCGATAAGGACTTATCCTTACTGGCGCACAATAAAATAACCCCTCCTAAACAGAACTTCCTTAGATATTGTCAATAATGCTATCTAATAATATTATTCAAATAATATAAATTATTGAGTTGATAATGTGAAATACTGTGCAGTGACAATTATTGAATCAATAATACAAAATATCAACGGTAGCAATTATTGAATCAATATAAAATATTGAACAGTAATTACTGTAACAATTATTGAGTAAGTGCCTTCTTACATAAGAATCAATAATTAGAATTACTGTGCATGTAACGACCCCAAAATCGGGTCTATTTCTCTTCCCGATCTTGTGCGTTAACACTATCTTGTTCTAGCTTTTAAAACATTATTTAATGTTAAAGAAGCTAAAAATGCAGAATTTTTTCTTCTTCTTTTATTCCATTCATTCGTTCCCTGAATCTCAACCTTTAAAATTCTTCTCTAATAATGAAATCATATTCATTTATCAATTTCTCTTATCGGAGTTATATTAATATATATATAACTCAATATTAATTCTTTCTTATATAGTAATGTCACTATATTCCTTTATTTAAATAAAATATTCATTGCAATACATCTAACACGAACATTCTTTATTAAATATTTTAAACTATACATAGTTATTGATTACATATATCAAAACTAACAAACATAGATTTCTACCATTTCTAAGGTAAGGAAATGTAACCATTTCGCACATCCATCAATCTTCTTCATCCGAATAGCAAGTAATATTGCATAACATCATTAACCTGCAAAATATTTATATTTGCAAGATTGAGCTCGACGGCCCAGCAAATTTAACAGTCTATCATGTTTCACATAGCACACAACTTTATATGTAACATACTTTCTTTACTATGCATATTCTACATGCATCAATAATTCTTCTACTAGACATATCACAGTTCTATAATTTCATGCAACACATTTATACATTCCTCTTTACGTCACACATTCTCATACAACACATGCTATCACAAATCACATATAGTAATTGGGTTCCATAACCCAATTAACTTAGTCAAATTTTGACTTTAACAATTCAATAAACATGGTATATGACTCACCATATAATCACATACAATCCACAAACATAACATAACTGAAAAACTTGCCTTGATTAGAGATTACCGCTAAAATTTAACTTTAGTTTCTCCACAATTCCTACACAGTCGTGTTTACATATACACACATATTAGGTAACCATTTATGTAATCAAAACATGCATGTATATTTATTAATAATAATTATTAGTTTACACAAACTAATATTATTTATTCTAACTCAAAAAGAATAGTAGTTTATTTAAAACATAATTTTTTTATAACCTTTTTATGCTAAATAAAGGTCCCTCACATTTTCATATGTAATTATATTACATATCGAAGCTTAAATTATTTATATTCCACTTTAAGAATATCTTTTGCCTTTATTTGCGAATTTAGGTTCTAAACAGATATTATATATGTTTTATAGTAAAAACTCAATTTACTATATTATTTCTTGATTTAAATAATTTTTTATAACTTTTTGTCCACTCATGAGTTAACTCAAACCATTGCCTCATACGCAAATATTTTACTTCGTTAACAAATTTACTTCGTATTTAATCTCACGATTAATTCACATTCTCACTTTATATATATATATATATATATATATATATATATATATATATATATATATATTAAATATATATGTAAAGTCTGTTAGGAAATTCTTTATTCAAGAATCTTCGTTTCGAATTCCGAAAACCTTTGTTTCATTATTCTTAGGACCATTATATTATTTTTAATGGATCCACACTTTTCATTTCACGTTTTCACTATATACATATACATATATATATATTAAATATACATATATATATATATCCCACTATATAAAATTTAGCTCAAAAATCTCATTTTGAACTCCGAAAATATCAAAATATCATTTTTATGACTAATACAAATTTTTACAGGTCTCTCACTCTTCGTTGCACCATAAAATAATTTTATAGGCAACCTTAGTTTTTATTTCGCTTAAATATGTAAATTTATATTTATTACATATTTTTATTGCATTATTTATGCCCGAAATAATGTTTCTCAGCATAAAATATCCTTTATAGTCAAATCTTGTCCCGTAGGATTTTATTAGATTTATTATGACTTATTATTCCGCCGGAACGCGATTCGAAATGTCGAACGTCAAAATTGCTCGGCGCGTCGACGCTCGGTATCGCCCAAATTTTAAGTTCTGACATGCATGTTCGCTCATTTCTAATTTTCAAATCATAAGTCGTATAACAGAAATTTTTCGGGTATGTTATAGACCTTATGTCATAGTATTTTAGAAAAAAATTAAACTTTGAAAACGGATCACGAAAGCTCGTCAAAACCTCACTTAAAAATGATGCCAGAACACTTTTCCAGCCCAGCGCCGCGCTGCCTCCGGCAGGCGCTGCTGCGCACGGTGACGTGCTGAAATCTGCTCGACTTCTTATCAACGCAGCCACTTCGTGATTTTCGTACGCACTGCTCGTTTATCGGATTAATCTGATTTTTGGATATGTTATACTTGGCATATCAAAGTATTTTTAAAAAATATCACCACTGATATTTGGATATTTTAACCTGTTCAAATAATGCGTCCAAAAAGGCTGTTCGCACTAGTTTTTTAACTTTGCAATTAACGTTCAAAACTCGCCTCGCTCCGTTCTAACCCGAATTTCTTCATAAGTAAATCTCTATTAACATAATAAGACTTGTTCCAAGTGTCGGCTTCGTTAAATTCTTTGTTTTAGCCGCGTTGGTTCTTTAAGGCCGTTTATCGAACATATAACGTGTGTTATTTGTTCGACTCAATTTCTTATCGATATGTTAGCGATTTTTGCCACAAATCCATCCTTATACTTCCCACAATCCATACCTAGCCACCAAGTCTCTATATCCATTACTCCATTCATAATTTAAGCATAAAATTGACTAAAATGATTTTTTTAGTAAACTTATGCTTACTAACAAAGTTCAACTTTTATTTCCTTGACTCAAAACCAATTCTACTAACATATAATATATACATAGATTAGAACTTGAATCAATATGAAGGAATTTCATTAAAAATTACCTCACAACCTACTAACTTCCAAAACCTCAAGTTTAATAAATAAAAATTACATATTCTACAACTTCAATTAAATTCAAAATTGAGTAAGGATTTATACCTCATGCAATTTATCTTCTCTTTTTCCAAGCTTTGCTACCTCCAATTTAGCTAACACTTGATTCCAATTTTTCTAAAGCTTTAAAAACCCATGGTTCTAGCTTTTCTTCATACTTAGAAATTTTCCACATTCTAAGCAATATAGAAAGAGAAATTCGGCTACATGAAGGAATTAAGGGGAGTAATTTCTATATTTTCTTAGCCAATTTATGAAGGATTCCAGCATAATACATGAAGCTTGCTATTTCTCTTTTCCCTCTCCCTAACTCACGGCTAAAGGAAGGAACAATAAGGGAGAAATTTAGCTACTTGGTCACCAAGAAAATTGGTGTAATCTCCACACTTCTCTTCCTCCTTCTCCTACACGGTTTGACAAAAAATTTGCAAGGCTTGGGCACAAAGCTTTGAATAGTCTATGGGTAAAATAGGAATTATCCTTTTAGCTTAATTATTTAATTACCCACTAAACCAAATAATGATTGTATTGAATAATTTAAACTACCTAATAACTAGTAACTAGATTTTTAAATATTAAGTTACTAACTCACCCAACAATTAAATGTTTCAACTCTTGGAACATATATAAAATATTACCCATTTGTAGTATATAAATTATATATTCCCAAAATAAACACATAGCCTAATATGCTTTAATTACATATTTATTTTATAAATGCAAAATAAATATGCATCACATAATTTTCCATGCAAATACCATTATTTGCATACTTAATATAACATCTTTCCTCATTAACATAAATTCATTTAAGAATTTATTTATTTTCTTAAGATATTATAATAGATATAATATCCATCCATTATTAAAATAATTTCACATAAGAATTTATTCTAATATTATTGGATAAATTATATATAAATATTATACACTTAAACCACATCCTGTAATTCTTTGTCAAATTGTTCATCATGATTTTATTTCTTCACATAATAAATATATACATAATAACTATATATATTTATCACCTTGTAAATAGTCCATGTAATGCACCCACATCACATAAAGCAAATAAATAATAAATTTATTCTCTCACATTATAAATTATTTATATCAATTTATTAAAATAATATTCTCTCTTTATTAAAATAATTTAATGACAGAATTTATTTTAATATCCTTTATTTAAAGTATACCATATTATTTGTATACTTAACTAATTATTTCCTTTAATAAATTGCTCCTACAATTTATTTACAAGTAATAAATATATACTTCTAATATATTTATTAACATAAACATCACATATTGCATAGTTCTTACTCACATATGCAATAATATCCCACAACATATCATTTAATAAGAATTTTATTTATTTAATTCTTATTTTAATAATTCTCAAAAATCTGGGTTCTTACATTCTTCCCCCCTTATAAGGATTCCGTCCCCGGAATCACAATACTGAATCGTTCCTAATTGGTTTAACTCTTATTCTTTCTCATTACCTTATCGTTGAATCATTTCAACGTACATTTTCTTAGGTTTTATATCATCTATCTCCTTCCTTTCCTTAGTAAATTCTTATAGTTTCTATAATCTTACTCGATTATGTTATGAGATTTATTTATTTCTCAATGTCTCCATTTTTTTTTCTTAGGGTATTTCTGAACCATTACATTCTTCATATTCTTATAAAAGTCCCATTATTTTCGGACTTACTTTTTCATTCTTTCACGTTTTCAATTCACGTGACTATTCCTTATCAATTTTCATTAATCGAAAATTAAATTTCCCTCATAACTCTGCCTTTTTCCTTCTTCAAGGATTCATAAACCATTTTCATATTCCGCGACTTCTTCCTCTTAAGAAATTTCATTCTTTCTATACCCAACCTCTGAAAAATAGAAATTCTCCACAATTGATCGATAATTGTGAAGCAATATGAATAATTCAAGAATCTAAAAGATTCGCTTAAAAAACTTTCTGTATCATAATAAAGTCATAAAGACCATAAACTTGTTTCTAAAAAGGTTTCAACAGACATTTTATCTGTAAACTGACATTTCTTACGGACATATAGGTGATTAGCCTGTTATGTCCTGTGTTGATCCATATTAGAACGTCATTTGCATTCCTCGTCACCGCCAATCGGCACAATTTGAACAACATTTGTGTTCATCGTCACCGTCCCCAAGACGCAATATAAATTTGAACGAAATTTACGTTCATCGTCACCGCTATAAAGCGCAAATAGAATTTTCCATTTTGGATGTTCTGTGTCGATCAACACTATCTATGTGGAACAATTATTTCAGTTCCTCTTTGCCGTCCCCAGGACGCAATATAAAATAATTCCATTATAAGGAAGTTCTTACTCAATCTGGAGTCCATACTCAATCAATTTAGTTGGACAGTTCAAAATCTTAATATAAAAGAAATATCTGAATTTGTGTGTAGCCGACTCAAATGGCATTTGACACCTCTTTCATTACTAAAATACTGAAAATTATTTTATGACGCATAGTACCACACTGTTTTTAACAGCTCGTTGAGAATGTCATCATTTGTCATATATACATCATATTAATGATGGATTAATAAAATTCTTTTGATATTTTTCAAATCATTTGTCCAGCTGAAACAATTAGCATAGACATAAGAAACCACCGAACTTTTTAAAACTTATTGGTTCAACAATTTGACCCAATATATTTTTTTAAAATACAATAGTACGATTGTCAGCACGATTCCAATAAATTTCGAAATCTAGCATAGCTAGTAGAATTGAGAATATTCATTTCTTCTTCATCCACTTTAACTATTTCCAAAAACTTCACCATACAATTCTGTTCATCTTTAACACCATTAACTCCCACTATATTAAACTATCCCTATACCCTGAGATAGTTCATCAAACATACCACACGTTATAAGTTCAGGAACTTACCACAATCATATGGGTTTAGGAACTTATCCTAGTCAGACCAAAGTCGTCCATTCGCTGAGGGGTTCCACCATACGATTATGAGTCATGAACTTACCATAAGTGTGAGTTTTAAGAACTCATACCTAATCTTATATTCTCTAACTATCAAATATAATTATAAGAAAAGAATCACCTTCTCGTCATAGGTATATCGATAGCGCGATACCAATATTTCAATGATTATCAATGTGATAAACTAAGTGCAAGCACAAAACCCCCGCCCATACAAAGGATTGTACAACTCAGCTACCACATGAGTCCTCAATTGAAATTCCACTTAATCTCATTAAATCTTATCTTTTTCTTTGCTCAATACAAATTTTATTTAATTTGTATTTCATCATTCATAACTCTTTTCGAGTTTTATTCTTGTACTATTTCATAGTATCATTTCCATATAGCCATTCTGCTATAAATTTTCAATCATTTAATTGATTATCTGTCCTTCTTTGACTTAACCAGATCACGTTGTGATCTTATCTTATAATCGTGTTATATTACGATTCTATCTCATTCTATGATCGTTTAATTTTTTACGATCTTCTTTCTTTCTTCTCTAGTCATATTATTTTATTATTATTAGAATCAGGTGTCCCCTGATCATTTACTTCTTACATTTTAAGATTCTTCTTGTATTTCTAGGACTTAACTCATCCTATACATCTACATATGTGAAAAGAATCATCATTTTCATAATACGTATTCATAACTCTATACTCGGTACATCAAGTCTCTAACAGCGTTCAATATAGTAAGCGGAGTGGTTTCCCACAAACAACCAACAAACTAGTTTTTTTTGTCTCGTCTACAATGTATTTCACAGCGAGTTAGATCGATTGCTAGTTTGTATTAACCGTCGCTCCCTGACGGAATCGTTTAGCCCAGATACTATACATTAATCATTAAAAAGTACGATTGTACCACTACTTAAACTTAACTTCTTCTTCTTTTTTCATCTACCTTGCTTACGATTATAGCCTAAGGTTCACTTACCTAAGGTTTATAATCCTTAGCTTTGATACCAACTGTAACGACCCCAAAATCGGGTCTATTTCTCTTCCCGATCTTTTGCGTTAACACTATCTTGTTCTAGCTTTTAAAACATTATTTAATGTTAAAGAAGCTAAAAATGCAGAATTTTTTTTTCTTCTTTTATTCCATTCATTCGTTCCCTGAATCTCAACCTTTAAAATTCTTCTTTTATAATGAAATCATATTCATTTATCAATTTCTCTTATCGGAGTTATATTAATATATATAACTCAATATTAATTCTAATATTATTGGATAAATTATATATAAATATTATACACTTAAACCACATCCTGTAATTCTTTGTCAAATTGTTCATCATGATTTTATTTCTGCACTTAATAAATATATACATAATAACTATATATATTTATCACCTTGTAAATAGTCCATGTAATGCACCCACATCACATAAAGCAAATAAATAATAAATTTATTCTCTCACATTATAAATTATTTATATCAATTTATTACAATAATATTCTCTCTTTATTAAAATAATTTAATGACAGAATTTATTTTAATATCCTTTATTTAAAGTATACCATATTATTTGTATACTTAACTAATTATTTCCTTTAATAAATTGCTCCTACAATTTATTTACAAGTAATAAATATATACTTCTAATATATTTATTAACATAAACATCACATATTGCATAGTTCTTACTCACATATGCAATAATATCCCACAACATATCATTTAATAAAAATTTTATTTATTTAATTCTTATTTTAATAATTCTCAAAAATCTGGGTTCTTACAGTGCAATACCCTGTGCTACTGTGCAACACCGCGTATTACTGTATTTTAACCACCGGGTATTTCAACAGTACTAATGGTAACCACTACGCCGTTATTTTATAAAAAGGTTATTTCTGTCGCTTTCTATATCCGACAGTTATTCTATTGTGGGGCCCACAAATAGCTGCGCCGTCGTACGAATATTCCCTGACAACAAGAATATTCCATGACCAAACGAATATTCCCCGACAACAATGAATATTTTATAACCACTTGCTTATTTTGAAAAATTTACATATATCACCCTTAACTTTAAACTTTTATCAATTTAACCATTTACTAAATAGAAAAATTGAATACTTTTATTTCATAAAATCTGGGGTCTTACAATCTCCCCTCCTTATGAAATTTCGTCCCCGAAATTTACGTACCTGGTATTTCGAAAAGTTGAGAATACCTTGCTTTCATTTCAGATTCCATCTTCCTTGTCATCATGATTTCTCCATTGCTCATTCTATAATACCGCTTCAAAACAAGGTTAATTGACATATAACAATAGTCAATTTATTGAGTAAGAAAAGTCAGCTTAGGTAAGTCACACACTAGCGAAGTATATTATTCGTCCCTCCCCTCCTAGTTCTAGACTCCAATCTCCGCCAGCGACCATATCCCTAAGCTCTGATACCAAAGTTGTAACTCATGTCCCAACCTTGGACAGCACCTTACATTGATACCTATCAGTTTGCCACCGCAGAACGGCGTCCCCTACGGAGAGTCTGGCTTCGGTGCATCCCCCATAAACAGGAAGTCACCAGCGAGAGGCTCGGGGCTCTTTACTTATAGCTCTGATACCAAAATGTAACGCCCCCAAAATAGGTCCAATCAACCCAACCCATTCTGGGTCGCCACGAAATACACTCAACAAAAATTTCAAATACAAATCTTCAAATTCTAACTTTTAAAATGTCGTACAAAATACGACCACAATTAAACTGTGAGTTTCAATACAAATACATTGCCCATACTTCAAATCAATGATACGTTACAGAAAGGTACAGTCAATAACTGTTTTAGGAATTAAAATCTTTGGAAAATGCTCAAGGAAACCTTCGTACATGGGAGGCCATGCGTCTAAGTTATAATAGATATCATATGACTTGAGAATTATCCTTGGTTGACCCAATAGACCCCAAAGAAAAATGAGAAGATTACTATCATGTTCTTTACAATGGTGGGTCTTCTCTTGCCATATAATTATCTCCATTGTCTCCAATTGAGAATTATATTTCAACCAAACTCCAATATTATATAGGTAGTGCTCATAGATATAATCAGCAAGTGGATGTGCACAATCATGTCTTATGATAACCTGAAGTCGTAGGTGATTAGACATCTTGTATGATAGTGGCAAAACACCCTTCCAAAGTTGGGTTCACCTCAGCCTATTTGGTTCACCAAAATCAACTGTTAAAATGACGTATAAAATACGACACACACATTTTAAATTCTCAATATAATTCCTCTCATACTGTTTTATGAAAAACCTCAACAGCTATAGACCATCGTTCTATTCCCCTGTTATCCCTGCTCAACCCCGTTATACTCTTATTACCTGAAAGGAATTGTGAAGCAAGAGGGTGAGCACAAATAGCCCAGTAAAAAATATCATGACTAAAGATAATTAAATTATCAATAGTCTTCATCAGTAATAAATCAGAGATTTATAATATATGGTAGTTGATAAAACTTTTCAACCATAATTACAGCGGAACGAGCAATCCATTAGAAGAGTCAAATAGACCATAATGTCTATCTTCTCCATGTTAAAAGTTCACCAACAATATTTTATCCCTGTAACATCAATCAACAGTTCCTGTTCATAATCATGTGAATAATTCATAATCATAATTGTGTTGCTAAATTCTTCTTCGCACCCAGGACGAAGATAATATTCATCACATGTCTTTACCTGAAACACCAAAGATCATTGTTATACCAAATCACAGTTCCTGTTCATAATCATGCTAATCAATTCATCTTTGCATTACAAGCCAAAGATATTTAACAATTAATCATTCATCTTTGCACTACAGGCCAAAGATATTCACAAATCAACCGCTCATCTTTGCACTACAGGCCAAAGATATTCATCCCAAATAAATATCTAATCATTTCAGAATTTATAAAAATAACATTTATAACCATGTTGATCAATTCACCTTTGCACTTAAGCTAAAGATATTCAATTGTAAAATCAATGATCATGATCATACCAGTCAACAATTCATCTTTGCACTACTGGCCAAAGATATTCATAGTCATGATCATACCACTAATCTACTCATCTTTACACTCAAGTCAAAGAGAATTTTCATCATCCGGATTATAAAAATGTTATATATGAGAATAAGAACAATACGATCCAATTGTCAACAAGATAACCAATTGTGGAGTAAAATTCAAGAATGAAGCTCAAAACTTAGATCCAATCAAAGATAAGAACTTTAACAAGCAACTTGGACATATAGAAGAAAATTTAATTTTTCCGTGAATAGTGTCGTATACGTGAATAGTGCCGTATACGTGAATAGTAATCCCGACGGAAAAAGTAAGAATTTTATAATAAAATCTATGCCAATATTTTGGTATAATGATATTGAAAAGAATAACATTATTTACGAAAGAAAATAACATCCCTTACCATCGCTTACCTCAAAAGAATAGTACTTCTGACTGAAATATCGGATATAAGGCTGAAGAAAACTTGCACTAAATAGCAACACTCAAAGTATCTAAATACTCACAAAAATACGCTCGATATTATAGAGAGAGAAAACTTCTGATTCTGGTGTGATTTTCAATTCTAACCTAAGCACCCTATTTATAGAAAAGGTCCAGCATGCCAAAGTAGACTTTTTGAATAAAATAAAAAAATTTAAAAAAAAATTCCGGCCGCCTCCCAAAAAAAAGCCATCAGCCACACCAACCAAAAGTGGGGCCTACCATTTTATTTAAAAAAAATATTTATTTTCTGAAACTTCAATAATTCATAATAAATAGCCTCTTTGTCAGAAAAATACAAATTCTATATCTTTTCCATAGGAAATTTAATTCTCTACAACTTTGTAGAAGGAAGTTTTTCCAAATTCCAAACATAAATTATCCGAAATCCACAAACAGATGATTTTCCACACTAAAATACTGATAAAAACACATCAGCACTAATTCATTCTTTTATATCCACAAAATAAATATTTTCTTATCATATAAATCAATAATTAATTATTCACAAATAATATTACAGAACTACAATATTGCCAACCAGGTCGTTCCTAGGAAAGAGGGGGCCTTCCGATAAGGACTTATCCTTACTGGCGCGCAATAAAATAACCCCTCCTAGACATAACTTCCTTAGACATTGTCAATAATGCTATCTAATAATATTATTCAAATAATATGAATTATTGAGTTGATAATGTGAAATACTGTGTAGTGACAATTATTGGATCAATAATACAAAATATCAACGGTAACAATTATTGAATCAATATAAAATATTGAACAGTAATTACTGTAACAATTATTTAGTAAGTGCCTTCTTACGTAAGAATCAATAATTAGAATTACTGTGCAATACCGTGTGCTACTGTGCAACACCGCATATTACTGTATTTTAACCACCGGGTATTTCAACAGTACTAATGGTAACCACTACGCCGTTATTTTATAAAAAAGTTATTTCTGTCGCTTTCTATATCCGACAGTTATTCCGTTGTGGGGCCCACAAATAGCTGCGCCGTAGTACGAATATTCCCCGACAACAAGAATATTTCACGACCAAACGAATATTCTCCAACAACAATGAATATTTTATAACCACTTGCTTATTTTGAAATATTTACATATATCACCCTTAACTTTAAACTTTTATAAATTTAACCATTTACTAAATAGAAAAATTGAATACTTTTATTTCATAAAATCTGGGATCTTATAAAAGCTGTCAGCATTGACAATGCAAAGATATGCACAACAATGCCTCATATCATTGTGCAAATAAGAAGGACAAATAACTGTCAAGAAACTGACAGTGTCAAGGTATATTTCCTCATATATATACGTGCATCATATTGCATCACCTTATGTGCTATAACAGTATTCTATCAAAAGATCATTTTCTTCCTAAAAAGGGAAAGAGAGAAAGTACATTTGAGGTTGAAAACTAATTGCTAACAAACTTTCTCCCCACTCATGTTTTAAGTTGAAAATAAATTTTTGAAAGAAATCTGATATATGCCTTTAGCACATTACAGTCTAAGAAGTTTAAGTTGCTCAACTTTTGCTAACAAGTAGATATATTTGTAAATTCATACAAGCCAATGTTTTGTGTTTTTGATAAAACATAGAGTGTGATCAACACTACAGGTGTATCTTGAAGGTTCTTAGAAATTGATCAACTCCACGAACCAACCAAATGCAAATAATTAATAGAGCTGATCCTCACTCTATGAACATTCAAAATCTGTGAACATAGAAAAAAGCAAAGGGTGTAACAACCAACTAAAAAGATTATCATATCAAAATGTTTAATCATACACACACTCACAATCATGCATTATAACTATCATTATATCTAAAATTGATATATGTATGAATATGATTGTTGATGCTTATATGATGTAAATCCAAGAATATGAGGAACTAGGATTTTTGAGAAAACTAACCTAGCAGGACCCAAGTAGCCATGGGTACCAAGATAGAAATTCATTTAACCTGAAGGTACTTGGTCTATTTGACCTCACTAAGGAAAACTGAAGCACATGACTTCAGTGACAAAATCTCTACCAACTACAAGATTTGTGACGCCCCCAAATTCTCTACACTCCCTGTAGCAGATTTGGCGCTCACGTAAATATTCCGTAAGATAATAATTCTTATCAATCCAAGATTCACCGTATTCCACAACAAAAAGTAGTTTCTGTCAGAACATTTACTGTGTTTGGATACCCACACTTGGATGAATAAGTTTATAATCTCACAGATATTTCTTTCATATAATAATTCCTATCTATCTGACATTTGCAGTATTAATGCTAGGATCGTTCTTGGATTTGAGGGGCGCGACCTCAATGTGTCAGAGAACTTCCAAGATCTTTCAATACTCCCATTCAAATGTATAGTTCATATAGATACTATACTTCTTTCTATTTCTTAGAAAGATAAAAACTAAGTAATTGACAAAAGATAATAAGGTACTATATATTCTTACATTTGATTACAATAAATCCCAACTTACTATTACATCAGAGTTTTCAAAGATGTAACCAAAACTTAACTTATTAGAGTTTTTCTATCCACATGATTGAGTTCTGGAACTTCCTTTATGTCAGTCAAATCTGCAAAGGAAAAGAATAATTACAAGGATGAGCAACAGAAACCTCAACAAGTTTGAAACATATTGTATTTTATACTCACACTGAATCTGAATTGAATGAACATATAATTCAGAGTTTTTCCATATATATACTGAGGTTTGTCTGCCAAACCCCACACATTACAAGCTTCTGTCAGTCATAAAGACTTAGCAACCCGAGTTAATTCGGTCAAACCACACCGCACTCCTAACAGTCATAAAGACTTATAGGAGGTCTGTTTGGATATCTCATAAGGGACCAGCCTAATCATATCCTAGGAGTATGCATATCATCCTACCAGTCCTACAAGGTTAGTGCTATAACTGCTTGTAAATGTAACCCTCGGTCAGTGTTATAACTGCCGGTTCTAATAGTATCAGTATATATATCTGTACCAAATAACATTGGTTTTGCCACAGTCTATGCTTTGATATCAAATCAAACACATTTTACGCAAATAACAGTTCATATGGCTTGGTTATTCTTAAATTAGAAGCAATAACCTTTTTAATAACAGATATCACAAATAACGTTTAAAACGAGTTCACATGTCATCAATATAAGAATTAAATTTAATACAAAAATTAAATATAGTTGGAAAACTTGCCTGCTCCGACGATTACCGCTAAACAATCTAATTTAATCTCTTAGAGAATACCTATCATTAATAAGATTGATCTTTCAATCAGCATAACCTATCTTAACTCAACTAATTCTTAAAATAAATTATATAACATTTAGTTACATAATCAAACATGAGATAATTCCTTAACTTATTAGTAATATTATCATTCTTTGATAATATTTTAATTATTCAATCATTATCTTAAAACTCTCATCTAATATTATTAATCATTTAATAATATTTTATTTACTTCTTAATATTATTAACCATTTAATAATATTTTAATCACTTCTTAATATTATTAATCATTTAATAATATCTTTAATCCTTTACAAATATTATTAATCATTTAATAATATCTTAATCCTTTATAAATATTATTAATTATTTAATAATATTTTACTTACTAATATTACTAATCATTTAATAATATCTTAATCATTTATTAATATTATTAATCCTTTAATAATATTTCAATTCCTTAGTAATATTATTAATCATTTAATAATATTTTATTCATTTACAAGAAATTTAATTTAATTGTTTATCTTAATCATTTATTAATATTATTAATCAAAAGTGGCCGAAACAGCCTTCACCAAAAATGGCTAGAAAACTCATTTAATTTTTACATATTTTTGTCGGCAGGGAATGCTTTACGAAAAATGATACCACGGTTGATCCTTTTAACATTTTTGAGTGCTACCACTTGGGTTCATCAGATAACTCATATATCTAACTCACCTCTTAGACAGATCTCAAAAAAATGTTGTAAATTTCAAATGATGAAGCTCCAAAGTGGACTGAAATTTAGGGATTTTGAGGGTAAAAATTATTTTGGTTCTTCTTCTTTGTTGAAGCTCATCAACTCTAAAACTGTGAAAATCTAAGCATAAAACATCATATATCATATAGATCTACCCTTATATGGTTTAAAATCATAATCTCAACACTTGATCTAAAACAACCATAACAAAACACATTAAACTAACTAGTGTTTTGAGTTTTATACCTTTAGTGTTCTTATTCTAGATTTCTTCTTTCTTTCTTCTCTTCTCCTCTTCTCCCATGGCAGCCCACGGACTCTCTCTCTCTCTCTCTCTCTCTTTCTTTCTCTTTTTCTAACTTTGATTTGGTGAAAAAAATGAAAAACTAACAAGTATAATTGCTTTTGTCATTTATAGAAAATTAAGAATAAGAGCAAAATAGTCTTTAATCATTACTAGGAATGGGCAAGATGGTCATTCCACCATCTCTAGGAAAGTTCCTAGAAATTTTCTTCTAGGATACAAAGGTCATTAGTCAGATTCTTCAAAGGCAATTTGGTCATTTAATCATTCAATAGAAAATTTCTTAGAAATTTCCTACAAGGACACTATAGTTATTATTAATTTTCTCTTGGGGTAAAATAGTTATTTCATCATTACATTAAACTCTCTTAACTAAACATTTATGTTCTTTAATCACTATACAATAATTTTTATATTGTTTTAACGAAAACTATTTCTTTGTAAAAAGTTTCTATATTTAAGTCTTCACATGACATCTTTTTATGTTTTTAGAAAAACCAATAGATGTGAACGAACAATTCTTACCAGAGTCAAATATCATATAAGTATTTAAAATATCAATTTGGGATAATACATGTTACCACGTCTTATGCAACAACATCCCTCATCGTCATGTTAAATGTTCTAACGCTTTTGGACGACTCTGACCAACCTCTCCTGCTACTGCTGATTTGAAGTTTTCGTTTCCCCCTATGTTCGGATTTTTGGATTTTGGACAAAATTTAGCAATGTGTCACTTCACCCCATAGTTGAAACATGTGATTCTATTCTTATTACTATTCCTCTTTTGTGGACACCAGTTTGAGTAATGTCCATCTCTCCCACAAGTAAAACACTTAGTCCCACTAAAATAACATACTCCGCCGTGATTCTTTCCACAAGTTCAACAACTTTCATTCCTTTGACTGGTGTTGTTATTTCCTTCCTGGTTGATTTGTTGCTGAAATTATTGCCCCCTTTCCCAAAGTTATTAGGAAAAGTGGCTTTCTACTTCCTTTTGTTATTTCTCTTCTTTTGACATTTCCTTAATGCTTCATTCTCTGGTTTATCAGTCCCTTTAAACGCAGGTGGTCCGATTAACTTAAAGTTTAAGGTAATATTTAGAGTATTGGGTTCAGCTTGTAGTGGATTCTCGGACCTCCCCTGTAAAGCTCCTAACAAAATATTTATCAACTGTTGGGTTGAGTTTGGCTCTAATTGTTCCACGTCGATCTCTGCTTGTGATCTTTCGTGTGTTGCCATTTATCTAATAATAACAAATAACTAAGTATAAATACAAGTACAACAAATAATTCGGTTAAACGAACAGAATTTGTACGTCACATACTTGACTAGTGTTTATATAATATTACTAGCTTCCTAGAAGAACACATTAGGAATACTATAAATTTATAGGTTACAGTTCATCTTATAGTTGATGCTATATATCTTACATATCCTTTTATTACAATTAAAAAGTTAGAATTTACTATTATTCCTTAACTTATACCAAAGTTTGGAACTTACACACTACACACAGATGTATATTCATATATATTCATTCATAAGATATTATCATATCTTCCTTATTATTCACACTATTACCAAATTTTTAATACTCAAACTTCATCTTATGTATTTTCACTTCTTTCACCTGCCTTCTCATTAGAACAATACCTTCTGGCTTTTCTACATACGTCTGTATGCTTCTTCCCATAGTTCTTCTATTTTCCTTTATTTACTTTCTGAGCTTCCTAGATCACTATTATTTCATATTTTCTTTCGCCTCATTACTCAGAGTTTTACATTGTATTTCAAATCTCATCTCCTCAACCCATTTTCTAAACATGTCATACTCTTCTGTTTCTTTTTTTTTTGTCCCCTCTTCTAGCTTTATATAAGCCCAATTGGGATTTGAGTCTCCCTCTTCACTTAGCTCCAACTCCGGTACTCTTCATGAGCACTCTCTAAATCTACCATAGGTTTGTCTTCTACAGATTCAAACATTATTCTATAAGCTACTTCAGTTGGCACTTCTCCTATCCTACCCTCTAGATCATTCTCTATTGGCTTAACTGATTCTGATTCAGATACCAGCTCAAACGGAACAAACAGTTCCTCACTTATTTATGTGAATATCCTTAAATTCTTTATTTTTGATTAACTATATTAACTTGATTAGAACCTAATATATATTGTATACACATAGAAAATAATAGTTTTCTTTAAGTTAGTTTTTATCTTATTTGACGATGAATTCCCTCAATTCATCTCTTATAAACTCTTTTTAAGTTTATGTTTTCACTAACTTTTCTACTACTCTTATTCCTCTAAGGTTATAGCCTAAGGTGTCCACACCTAAGGTTTCTAACCTATAGTTCTAATACCAAATGTGACAC
Organism: Panax stipuleanatus; assembly: GCA_020205555.1. NCBI lineage: Eukaryota > Viridiplantae > Streptophyta > Magnoliopsida > Apiales > Araliaceae > Panax > Panax stipuleanatus. Next base: position 52,119,549 of record CM035115.1, on the reverse strand, counting down.
CCCCAAATTCTCTACACTCACTGTAGCAGATTTGGTGCTCACGTAAATATTCCATAAGATAATAATTCCTATCAATCCAAGATTCATAGTATTCCACAACGAACAATAGTTCTCGTCAAAATATTTACTGTGTTTGGATACCCTCACTTGGATGAATAGGTTTATAATCTCACAGATATTTCTTTCATATCAATAATTCCTATATATCTGGCATTCGTAGTATTAATGATAGCATCGTTCTTGGAACTAAGGGGCGCGACCTCAATGCATCAGAGAACTCCCAAGATCTTTCAATACTCTCATTCAGATGTATAGTTCATATAGATACTATACTTCTTTCTATTTCTTAGAAAGATAAAAACTAAGTAATTGACAAAAGATAATAAGGTACTACATATTCTTACATTTGATTACAATAAATCCCAGCTTACTATTACATTAGAGTTTTCAAAGATGTAACCAAAACTTAACTTGATAGAGTTTTTCTATCCACGTGATTGGGTTCTGAAACTTCCGTTATGTTAGCCAAAGCTTCAAAGGAAAAGAACAATTGCAAGGATGAGCTACAGAAAGCTCAGCAAGTTTGAAACAAGTTATATTTTATACTCACACTGAATCTGAATTGAATGAACATATAGTTCAGAGTTTTTTCATATATATACTGAGGTTTGTCTGCCAAACCTCACACATTACGAGCTTCTGTCAATCATAAAGGTTTAGCAACCCGAGTTGATTCGGTCAACCACACCGCACTCTAACAGTCATAAAAACTTATAGGAGCTCTGTTCTGATATCTCATAGGGGATCAGCCTAATCATATCCTAGGAGTATGCATATGATCCTACCAGTCCAACTAGGGCAGTGCTATAACTGCCTATAAATATAACCCCCGGTCAGTGCTATAACTGTCGGTTCTAATAGTATTAGTATATATATATATATATATATATATATATATATGTACCAAACAACATTGGTTTTGCCACAGTCTATGCTTTGATATCAAAGCAAACACATTTTACGCAAATAACACTTCATATGGCTTGGTTATGCTTGAACAAGAAGCAATAACCATTTTAATAACAGATATCACGAATAACGTTTAAAACGAGTTCACATGTCATCAATATAAGAATTACATTTAATACAAAAATTAAATTTAGTTGGAAAACTTGCCTGCTCCGACGATTATCGCTAAGAAATCTAATCTAATCTCTTAGAGAAGACTTATCATTAATAAGATTGATCTTTCAATCGGTATAACATATCTTAACTCAACTATTCTTAAAATAAATTATCTAACATTTAGTCACATAATCAAACATTAGATAATTCCTTAATTTATTAGTAATATTATCATTCTTTGATAATATTTTAATTATTTAATCATTATCTTAAAACTCTCGTCTAATATTATTAATCATTTAATAATATTCTATTTACTTCTTAATATTATTAATTATTTAATAATATTTTAATCACTTCTTAATATTAATCATTTAATAATATCTTTAATTCTTTACAAATATTATTAGTTATTTAATAATATCTTAATCCTTTACAAATATTATTAATTATTTAATAATATTTTATTTATTAATATTATTAATCATTTATAAATATTATTAATCCTTTAATAATATTTCAATTACTTAGTAATATTATTAATCATTTAATATTATTTTATTCATTTATAAACAATTTAATTTAATTGTTTATCTCTTACTATTTAATTTATTTAACACACATAATATGACATTCATATAAAATTTTATTACAAATGACCAAAATACCCTCACAAAGTTATTTTATCATATAATGATCATTTAATCATTAAAATCACATTTCCAAATTTTATAACTCAATATAACTTAATTTTCTCATTTATTCTTAACTCATTCATAGGCATGAAAAATACCAAATCAACTTATTATTTTTTTATAATATGAGGAATATTTGTATATGATATTTTAGTTACAAAAAATATTTCTTGCAATTTTCCAAATTCATTTGCTATTTTTAAATAGGCTAAAACTGTCCAAAATAGTCATAAATTATCCTTTTGTCCAAAAATTTTAAAATTCATACGGTAGCTACATATTATCCAATATAGCCTAATGCAAAAATGTCACATATTTTTGAGTTGAACTCACTGAGTTATTACAGTTTACTTTTAAAATCACACTTTCTTATAAAATTCATATCTCCCTTTCTAGACATCCAAAATTCTCCATCTTTGGACAGGACCTATTTAACATGATATAATATCATACCACGAAAGGCCAGAATTTTTAGAGCAACAAAAGTGGCCAAAACAGCCTTCACTAAAAATGGCCAGAAAATTCATTTGATTTTTACATATTTTTCTCGGCATGGAGTGTTTTACGAAAAATGATACCACGGTTGATCCGTTTAACATTTTTGAGTGCTACCACTTGGGTTCATCTGATAACTCATATATCTAACTCACCTCTTAGATGGATCTCAAAAATAAGTTGTAAATTTCAAATGGTGAAGGTCCAAAGTGCACTGAAATTTAGAGATTTTGAGGGTAAAAATTATTTTCGTTCTTCTTCTTTGTTCAAGCTCATCAACTCTAAAAATGGGAAGATCTAAGCATAAATCATTATATATTATATAGATCTACCCTCATATGGTTTAAAATCATAATCTCAACACTTGATCTAAAACAACCATAACAAAACACATTAAATTAACTAGTGTTTTGAGTTTTATACCTATAGTGTTCTTATTCTTGATTTCTTCTTCCTTTCTCCTCTTCTCCTCTTCTCCTCTTCTCCTCTTCTCCCATGGCAGCCCACGGACTCTCTCTCTCTATGACACCCCCAAATTTGAACCGCCACTTGGTCACTCGAATTCGGTTTGTCACGTTCTAAGATCTGACACCACAATAAATATTACGACTAAATGTCGCATCGCACAGTGGAATAATACACAACTAATACCGAATAGATTACATTTAATTAATATAATTTATTCACGTCCCAAGGTCTCGTAACTTAAACATCGATTACATAGCTTAAACATACCTTAAGCATATATAAACCTAACTAATGCATAATAACATAAGTTCTTGTTACATCATTAATCCTACATATATAAAGCTACTCAGTAGCCTTTCCCTTGCCCTTGTCTGTGCTCGAGGGTCCGCACTGCTCTTCCTTAACTGAAATATTTTAGGGAAAGCAAAAATGAACAACAAGTTTGCTCAGCAAGTAATATAACAATAAGGGTGAGTAATATAGTTCTCGAATCTCAATATGAGTATAGCAAGGTATGATATTTCAAGGGTAACAAGAAATATCAATAGTATTCAATAACAGTCGCTAAGGATAGAATAATATCAATATGATTCAATAATAATTCAATTTAAGAAGTCAAGATAACAGAGTACTGAGCAGTCACTAAGGACTGTGAACTTCTACTAGAATTAGCAGTATTAAACTGATAACCCAATTAAAAACAAGTACAACAGGTGATCAGCCTAAAGTACCCTACGGTATGCATATCGTTCAATCGTACTAAAGTGTGCGCACGTCGGTCTCCCGACAAATATATTTTTCCTTCAAAGAAGGTTGTTCATCTCAGTCAAAACACATGATCCCGCACCAATCAATTGGTTTGGGTCACTTTTCAACATTATAAGTCTAGCCGAATCAAATGGCATAGATCACAACTATTATAAGTTTAATCTCAAGATTTAAAGTTAGAAGAATATAATCAACTTTATCGTAACTATGACGCGATAGTCATAATTTGAATAACTCACTTACACAACAATAACTTAATATGAGTTTAATAAGAATAGAGTTCAAGTACTTGCTTACGATGTCCGTTGAATAAAGTAATGCAAAGGTTTAGGATACTTGCACTTTAAAAGAGTGTAAGTTAGAGAACTTGCCATATGCATAATTTATCCACGAAAAGTAATTCAACACTTTCGAATCCCTATCGTAATATAGTTATGTATATATGATATCTATTAGTCATATATTATAACATCATATCTTATCTTATATATACAATCCACATATAAGCTAAGTCTTTAACCTTACTATTCCGTCATACCATGTATAGTATCATATTAATTCACAAGTCTCGACTAATATACTTTTACCCTTAACGTTCTTCTTTTTGAATTAAACACACCCTCATATCCTTATTATCACATAAGACCATAGTCAATACCAAATATATTTTATTTTAGTAAGTTATGGCATTTCTATAAGTTAACGGTCAAAATCGAATTCAAGTGTCAACATATGATATCACATAGCATGTATACATATTAAAGGATACTTCTATGTTTGTATAACCCTTCCAAGTTCAATCATACATGATACAGTTTTAAATCACGCTCTCTAACGATTTAGGGTCATACGACGCCATGAATTTATATAAGTTGTCAGGCTTATCATTTAGATATCTAAAGTAGTCATATATTTTATTGATTACGCATGCTCACATGTTTCTATGTCATGGGTGTGTAATCCTACCATTGCTACTTGTTCGTGATTTAATCGAACTCATGCCTGATTAACTTGCATTATATCTAACAAGTGTATATGTATGATGCCTTAAAAGCACCTTCAAATATGTCAAAAATATCAGAATTTAGACTCCTAATATAGCACGTCAAAGTCCACGTTTAAAGCTTATGTTGTTGTTAGTAACGTTCACTAACGAGTTCAACATGCTCACGCTTCATTACGAATCATATAAACACAAGTTAATGGGTTGTTCATGCATTTCTAAACCATACTACAACGCTCGCAAAATCAGAATATTAACATGACATAGCATGTCAAGGTTTGTGTTCAAAACTTCCATTTTCGTTAGGAATGTGTACTAGTGAGGTTCACATGTTTATATTACATTACGGAACCTATGTACATAAGTTAATATGTCTCTCATGCATTTCTAAACTATACTAACGTGTATCAAAAGTCAGAACATCAATATAAGGCTAACATATCAAAGTTCCTCTTTTCATAACTTTAAGTTCCTTTTAAAATACTCAAGCTTTGGTAAGTGTTTTCATGAAAGGCCACATAAACTAACAAGTCAGGGACTAAAATAGGCCTAACTACGTTACATTAGCATGCTTTATAAATTAGATAGCCTAACAAAGCCATCAACAAAATCTGCAGAGGGGCGCGGCCGCGCCCCATTTGTACTAGGGAGACGCGCGGCTCCGTTTCCAGACCAGGAGTCTTCTGCTAAAGCAGAGCTTCAGGCCATACCCAATACACTTCATGAAACATGCATTTAATCAACTACCTTATGTTTCTAACATGCATACTAACTCAACTAACATGCTAGCATCATTTCATACAACCAATTCCAACTGAGTCATGCTAATTTCTATGAATTGAAAATGCTACACTACAAGATATATTCAAGCATTATACCTTCTTAAACTTTTAATTGGGTAGAGCTTCCCTTCAATATCAGAATTTTCTCTCAACTCACCCTATAGCAACTTAGCAATTAATTAAGCAACATAGAAAATGAAGAGGGATGCTCAATTTATAGAAAACTCAAACCCATGCCAAGCCTTGTCCATGAAAACAAACCAAGAGATGGAAAGAGAGTTCTTTGGACAAGGTTTAGTTGGTGAGATAGTTGGTAGACGAAATCATGAATCCCACTCCCCATGAATGATGAGCTAGAATGAAGCTTGGGAGAAGAATGAGGGAGTAGACTATAGCCTTTGTTGTTTACACGTGAATGAGAAATGGGGGAGCAATTGGACACTCAATATGGGACATCCAATTATATCACAATATTTGCAAGTTGGGGAATGAAATATCATATACTATATGCTCTATGACGCCCCCAAATCCAGGACCGCCACTTGATCTCTCGAATTCGGTTCGTCACGTGCTCATGGTAATACATCACAATAATAATACGACTAAATGTCACATCGTACAGCGGAATAATACACAACTATTACCGAATAAATTACATTTAAATAATATAATTATTCACGTCTCAAGGTTTCGTAACTTAAACAGTGATTACATAGCTTAGACATATCTTAAGCATAAATAACCTTAACTAGTACATAATATCATAAGTTCTTTATTATAATCATAAGTCCTACATAATTTAAGCTACTCAGTAGCCTTTTCCTTGCCCTTATCTGTGCCCGAAGGTCCACACTGCTCCGCCTTAACTGAAATGTTTTAGGGAAAGCAAGAATGAGCACAAATTGCTCAGCAAGTAATATACAATAAGGGTTTGTAATATAATTCTCAATTCTCGAAAGGATATAGCAAGGTTTTATAGTTCAAGGATAGCAAGAATATCAACAGTTTTCAATAACAGTCGCTAAGAACAGAATAATATCAATGTGATTCAATAATAAATTAATTCAAGATTTCAAGATAACTGAATACTGAGCAGTCACTAAGGACTATGAACTTCCACAGGAATTGACAGTAATAAACTGAAAATCCAATAAAAACAAGTACAACAGGTGATCAGCCTAAAGTACCCTATGTTATGCATAACACTCAATCATACTAATATGCGCGCGTCGGTTCTCCGACAGTTATATTTTATTCTTCTCAGTCAAATACAAGATCCCGCACCAATCAATTGGTTTGGGTCGCTTTTCAATAATATAAGTCTATCCAAATTAAATGGCATGGACACTTTCACAATATTCAAGAAAAATACCAAGTTCAACATGAATAATAGCTTTAATGAAATAAGAGTTCAAGTATGCTAATTCAATTCAAACGATGAAGTAAAGAAACTAGCTCGCAATATACAAGGATAGAATACTTGCACCGTAAAAGAGTGTAAGTTAGGAAACTTGCATCCAAAGAGATAAGGTTTAGATACTTGCCTTATGCGTAGTTTACTCACGTAAAGCTAGCCAACACTTTCGAATTCCTATCGTAATATAGTTACGTATATATATGATATTCATTAGTCATATAATTTAACTTCACATTTTATCTTCGAATATACGATCAACACATAAGCTAAGTTTTAACCTAGCTACACAGTTATATAGAATATAATTTCTATCCTTAACGTTCCTCCTTTTGAGTTAAAACACATTCTCATATCATATAAGATTGCAACAACTAGCAACATACTCTCATATTTATTAATATCACATAAGACCACAATCAATACTAAATATATTTTATTTTAGCAAGTTATGGCATTCTCATAAGTTAACCGTCAAAATCGGGTTCAAGTAACATCATATAATATCACGTAGCATGTATACATTTTAAAGAATAGTTTTATGTTTGTATAACCTTCCCTCGTTCCAAACATATGTGATATAGTTTCTAAGTTAACACTTTCGATAATTTAAAACCATTCAAGGTCATGATGTTACAAAATCTAGCATGCTCACCTTATAAACACATAAGGTGTTCATATACTTATATTAAGTATGTTCATGAGTATTCATATTGCATACATGCTACTATCATTGTTATTAGTTTGAAAACATGCTTCGTTTATGCTAAACTTAAATCACAGCAACTAATCATGGTATATATACATGCATGACACATGAATGAGTCTAAGAGTACTATCACTTGTGTCCATAAATATCAGAATACGAAACTTTCAATAACATGTTAAGGTTCACAATCAAAGCTCATATTTTTATTAGTAAATCTCACTAATAGGGCCTATCATGTTCATGATATCTCGATTCGTATGTTAACATGTCTGACACGCATTTTAAGGTTATATTACATGCTCAAAAAATCAGAACCTAGAGTCTCAATAGAACATGTTAGAGTCCATGTTCAAAGCTTGTGTTTTCATTAGAAAGGTTCATTATTGAGGTTCACTTGTTCAAGTCACATTATGAAGTTTAGATATGCATGTTAACATTCAAATCATGTGTCTCTATATCATACTAACATGCCTCGAAAATTAGAACATCAATGTCTTACACACATGTCAAAGTTTGTTTTCAAAACATTGATTTTCGTTAGGAAAGTGCACTAGTTAGGTTTACATGTTCATATTATATCACGATACATATATACTTAAGTCAATATGCATTTCATGCACTTCTAAGTCATGCTATCATGCTTGCAAAGTCAGTATATAACATGGCACGCATAATATCGAGTTCGTTTCCAAACATCGAAGTTTGTTTATAAAACGCTAAGTTTATCTCAAAACTATAAGTGTGCATGCAACTCTTAGTAAAACATGCTCACATTATCTCAATATGTTTATCTATATATATATATATATATATATATATATATATGTTACACAAGTTAGTATGCTTTTTTAAACCAAACCACATAATATTTGCATAACAGAAATCAAGCAGGATGCAGAATCTGCAGCAGGCTACTGGCGCAGCTGCCCAGTACAAAATTGGCGCAGCTGCGCCGGCTTGCAGCCAGCAGTAGACTGTTCCAGCCTCAGCAAACTTCCAGCCCAAACACAGAAAATTCGTCACAAATTCGATTATAACTAACAGCATTGTATTACCAATATGTTTCTAAGCTAATGTAGCAACTAAACAAGTATGCTACAATCCAATTACAATCCAATTCAACATGATCAAGAATTTTAAGAATAAAAATTTTGACAGAGACAAAATGAAGAACAAGAATCATGGAATTATACCTCTGTAATTAGTTAATTGGACTTGCTGCTTAATTTAGAATGCTCACACTGATATATGTATATGCTCTCCCTCTCAACACTTAGCAAAATCTCAGCAAAGAAGAATGGAGAAGAAGAGCTCAATTTATAGAACAACCAATACCCAGACAATGATTTAGTTCTTTAATTTAAACTAGCGGATTGTTGTATTCTTTGATGGCTAATGAGAAGTTGGTAGTAGTTGGTGGAATGCATCATGAGAGCCACTCCCCATTGAATCATGCTAGCTAGAATGTGCTGAGTTTGAGGATATAGGGAGTAGGATAGCTTCATGAGTATTCACGTGTGAAGAGATAGTGACTATCATTAAGGGACAAGGCAAGGCAATCTCAGCATTCTAGTAAGTTTGTACTATATCATGTTATAACATATAAGCATAACATATATTATACACTTAGGTATTAAATTAGTGTCACAAGGCAATTTCATATAATATAGTAAGTGTAATTTGTACGCATATAATCCATGTACATTTTATCTTACCAATATAGTCTTTTCAGATATTATCACCCTATATTGTCTCCTTTATTATTAAATTCTACAATCAACAAGTGATTACATTATATTCATGATATATCATTTTAATGTATACTTAAATACCTATTGTCACATAGGTATTAATCATGTAGCTTATATATTTCAATCAATCTTAATACATGGTCTCTATGTGTAATATATTCACATTGCACTATATAACATAATTTATGTATACTTGCATGGTCACACCTAAGTGTTTCTCTACACTATATATTATAGTCGTATTTCATATACTTTATATTTAATTCTTGCACATTTGCACATAGAAATCAATATAATCTCATCATATTAATAACTTACTTATTTATTTTATTATTCATAATGTCAAATAAATAAATTATTCATCTCATTGATTAATTAACGATAATATTAATTAATTCATTCCTCATTGATTATTAATTTCCATAACAATCGATTAACACTTATGTGATTAAATATCACATTAAGTGAATATAAATCTTATTATATTTATAAACACATTGCTTATTATTACTATATTTCTTGCAATAATAATAATCACGTATTATTAATCAATCACAGTTAATATTTCATAACCATTAATTAATATTCTATAATAGCAATTAACAATTAATATAGATTAATCGTTCACTTTAATAATTCATTCGTTAATTAATATAATCATTAATAATTCTCATCACTGTGCCACACATGGCTATCAACGAGTTTATCGCAAACTCCATAAATTTCTCAATTATTATTATAATTATTCAATTTTATATAATTGAATCAATCCTTCTCACAACACAAAATCATTTATATTCAAATAAATTCTCATTTCCATTAATATATTTATTTAATAATATTAGAAATTTCTCGGGTATTACATGCTCAATACACATATGTACACCTTAGCTTTTATTCATTTAGGGCATACATGGACTAAAATATCATAACAACATTACATGGTAGCACATGAGGATATATATCTATACACATCATATAATTCATGTACATTTTAATAATATTACATTATGAGTTAATAGAATGGTGACATACTACATTATCACAAATCTCATTATTATTATTATTTCATTATGTACTTATTGAAATAGTGGTTCACATACTTTAATTTAATATACCGTATAGTATTCATTAAAGTACTTTAGCTACCACATGGTCACATAAGCAATTTTATTACTCTTACAATATAGTTCCTATATTGCATATTCTTACTAAAGTGTCACATTATTCTTTATATAACATAGTTTGGTCCCATATGGTATAATGTACATACCACATGTATTCTCATAAGTCCAACCATGTGACTTACTTCTTTTATAATATAGTTTATATACGTTACATAGTCTTACTAATGTGTCACACTACATGACTTTATATAATATAGTTGTAGTGATACTTTACACTTTAACACATACTTGAACAAATATTTATCTTCTAGTATTAATCAAATATTTATTCATTAATATGTCATTACTCTTAGTAATCTTTAATTAACAATATATTATTGATTAATCATCCACTCATTAATTATTTCTTTAATTAATTAAATCAACGTAATTCTCATCATTGTGCCACACAAGGCATTTATTGAGCTTATCATAAACTCCACTATTTCTCAATTATCATAATTATTCATTTTAATATAATTGAGTTAACTCATCTCGTAACACATAAATATTTATATTCAAATAGTTATCTATTTCCATTAATATATTCATTTAATAATATTCGGAAATCCTCGGGTATTACATCCTCCCCCCTTATAAAAATTTTGTCCCAGAATTGCTACAAGGTTACACGAATAGATTGGGATAGTCCCTCATCATCCTATCCTCTAACTCTCACATTACCTCCTCGACATCGTGGTTACGCCAAAGTACTTTTACAGAAGATATAATTTTATTTCTCAAAGTTTGCTCTTTCCTATCTAGTATTTAGACAGGAATTTCTTCATACGCCAAGTTCTTCTCCACTTGAATGGGCTCGTAAGAAATCACGTGTTTGAAGTCGGCCTTGTACGGTCACAACTCGAAAATGTGGAACACGTTGTGGATGTGCTCCAACTCGGGTGGTAATACAACTTTGTATGCCACTTCGCCCACTTGCTTCAATATCTCGAACGGTCCTATGAATCTTAGACTCAATTTTCCTTTCTTGCTGAAACGGATCTTTCCCTTCCATGGAGATACCTTCAGGAAAACAAAACTGCCGACTTTAAAGTCTCGGTCCTGCCGATGCAAATTTACGTATTTCTTTTGGCGATCTTGAGCTGCCATTAGTCTGACTCTTATCACTGTCACCACATCTGTGGTTTATTGTACTAGCTCTGGTCCGAGTATTCGTCATTCTCCGACTTCGTCCCAACATAATGGCGTTCTGCACTTTCTTCCGTAAAGAGCTTCGTACGGTAACTATTATTATACGCAAATTCGACTAAGGGTAGGTGGTCGTCCTAATTTTCCTTGAAGTCCATCACGCAAGTTCTAAGCTAGTCCTCCAGCTTTTGTATTGTTCGCTCACTCTGTCCGTCTGTCTGAGGATGATACGCGGTACTCAACCTTAACTGCGTTCCCATTCTCTCTTGCAAACTCTTCCAAAAATTTAACGTGAAGCGCAGATCTCGATCAGAGACAATAAACACCGGCACTCCATGTCGTGAAACAATCTCTTTTACGTATAGGCTTGCTAACTAGTTCAAACTGTAGCGGATCTTGATCGATAGGAAATGTACGGTCTTCGCTAGTCGATCTATGATAACCCAAATAGCATCATATCCTTTCTGTGTGACTGGAAGTCCTACCACGAAGTCCATCGTAATATGCTCCCATTTCCACTCTGGTATTTCCAACGGTTGTAGTAACCCACTCGGCCGCTGGTGCTCTGCTTTAATGCGTTGGCAAGTCAAACATCTACTAACGCACTCTGCGACTTCCCGCTTCAGATTGGGTCACCAAAAATGTTACCTCAAATCTCGGTACATCTTATTGCCTCCTGGATGAACGGAATACATCGTACTGTGTGCCTCGTGCAAAATTTCTTCCCTCAACTCGGTTACCGCTGGTACCCACACTCTTTCTTCAAATCTCAAAATGCCATCTTTATCTATTCGGAATCTTTCTTCTTCATTTTCTGCAATCCTTTTTCTGATTTTCTCGCACTCTTCATCTTTCTCTTGTGATTCCTTTACTCTATCCAATAAGGTTGGACGAGCTTCCATTACGAACAACTTCTCTTCCGACCTTTCCGGTCCTCTTACCTCTATCTCTAATCTTTCCATTTCTCTTACCAATTCTTCCTAAGTCTTCAAATGAAACAGTTTCTCCCTTCCTTTTCTGCTCAGAGCGTCGGCAACCACGTTTGCCTTACCCAGGTGATAAAGAATATCACAGTCATAGTCTTTAATCAATTCTAACCACCTTCTCTGACGTATATTCAACTCCTTCTGTGTGAAGATATATTTCAGACTCTTGTGGTCCGTGTATATTTCACATTTCTCTCTGTACAAATAATGTCTCCAAATCTTCAACGCAAAAACTACTGCCGCTAACTGTAAGTCGTGAGTAGGGTATCGTTTTTTGTAATCCTTCAATTATCGTGATGTATACGCAATGACCTTGTCGTGTTACATGAGAACACAACCAAGTCCCTTGTGCGATGCGTCACTATACACCATAAAATTTCCCGCATCATCTGGTAGTGACAATACAGGCGCTTCGCTTAGTCTCTTTTTCAGTTCTTGGAAACTCTCTTCACATTTGTCTGTCCATATAGATTTCACCGTCTTCCTCGTCAAATTGGTCAACGGGGTTGCTATCTTAGAAAAATCTTGGATAAATCTTCGATAGTACCCAGCTAACCCTAAAAAGCTTCTCACCTCTGTCGGTGTTCTCGGTTGTTCCCAATTACTTACTGCTTCGACCTTTACGGGGTCTACTGAGATTCCACTCTTATCCACCACGTGGCCTAATAATTGAACCTTCTCCATCCAAAATTCACACTTTAAAAATTTCGCATGCATCTTCTCTTTCTTTAGTGTCTCCAAAACAATCTTCAGATGTTCGGCATGTTCTTCCTCTGTCTTCGAGTAGATCAAAATGTCGTCGATAAAAACCACAACAAATTTTTCCAAGTATGGCTTGAAAACTCGGTTCATCAAGTCCATAAATGCCGCCGGAGCATTAGTCAAACCAAATGACATTACCAAAAACTCGTAGTGTCCATAACGGGTTCGAAACGAAGTCTTTGGTATGTCCTCATCCCTCACTTTCAGTTGATGATATCTTGTTCGTAAGTCAATTTTTGAGAAACACTTTGCTCCCTTCAATTGATCAAATAAGTCGTCTATCCTTGGTAGCGAATATCGGTTCTTGATCGTTACTCTGTTCAATTCTTAATAATCGATATAAAACCTGATCGATCCGTCCTTTTTCTTTACGAATAACACTGGTACTCCCCAAGGAGACACACTCGGTCGAATGTAACCCTTATCCAATAACTCTTGCAATTGTATCATCAATTCCTTCATTTCTACTGGCACCATATGATATGGAGCTTTCAAAATCGGTGCTGTTCCCGGTGCTAAGTCTATTACGAATTCAATTTCTCTGTCTGGCGAAAAACCAGGCAGATCGTCTGGAAATACATCTCAAAATTCATTAATTACGGATATATCCTTAATTTCTACTCCCTTTTTTCGAGTATCAACTATGTAAGCTAAATAACCTACACATCTTTTCCTTAACAATTTCTTGGCCTGCATCATCGTAACGCAACACGATTGCTTAAGCGATGAGCTACCATAAAACACTACCTTAGACTTACTCGGAGTCTGAAGGTTCACACATTTATTCTGACAATCAATTATCGTTGTATGGTTATACAACCAATCCATTCCTAGTATCACATCAAATTCTCCCAGTCTAATAGGAATCAAGTCTACGCTCAGTTCATGTTCTCTAATGTTTGCGCGACAATCTCGATAAATGTATTCTACAGGAATTATTTCCTTATTCGCAACTTCTATGTTCAAAGGATTTTCTAATCGTTCTCGGGGTGTACTAAGTTTACTAGCAAATTCTTCAAATATAAAAGAACAGGTGGCACCCAAATCAAATAATACATAAGCATTTATATCATTGATTGGGAATATACCTGACACCACGTCCTTCGCAGCCACTGCGTCCTGGACGGTCATGTTAAAGGTTCTGGAGGTTGGGCGGTTGGATTGTGCCTGTCCGCCGATCATAAGCTTATTTCCTCCCCCTTGTTGGCTACCACTTCCGCCACTTCCCTTCTTCAGGCAATCCTTAATATGGTGCTCAGTTGAACCGCAAGCAAAACACCCTTGGATCTTCTTTGGCTTCGAATAGTTTGGCGATATGTGCCCCTCTTGGCCGCAGTTATAACACGTGCCCTTTCCTTTCCAGCACTCCCCTTGGTGACTTTTCCCACACTTATTACAAGCTCCACTCCTTTTCTTAAAATTTCCCTGGTGACTCCCACCTTGATTATTATTTCTGCTGTTGTTGTTGTCCCACTTTCTCTTCCCGGAGTTACTCCCTCCGCCACTGCTTCGTCCACGATTTTCACTACTAGTGTTCTTTCTTTTCTTCTCTTTGTTATACAAGCTCAAAGCTTCACTTCCTCCCTCGGCAATAATAGCCTTCTCCAGCAGTGTTGCAAAAAAATCGATCTGAAGAACTGACACCTTATTGAATAGCCAAGGCTTCAGTCCTTGTTTGAATCATCTAGCCTTCCTCTCTTCATCTCCTACCTGGTGCTCCGCAAATCTGGCTAGTTCGTTAAACCTAGCCGTGTATTGCGCCACCGTCATCTCCCCTTATTTTAACTCTAGGAATTTCACCTCCATCCTATTCTTCATGCTTTTCGGGAAGTAATTCTCAAAAAATAGCGTCTTAAACTTATCCCAAGCTATTATCCCTTCTCCAGCTCTTTGTTGATTAGCCTCCCACTAGTAGTTTGTTTCTCCCCTCATCATGTACGTGGCAAACACTATCTTCTGATTTTCGCCTACGCAAGCTATAGTGAAAGCTTTTTCGATCTCCTTGATCCACGTTTGTGCGACGATTGGGTCCGTAGTTCCCTCGAACTCCGGGGGTCCTACACTCTTAAAGTCTTTAAAGGTTGTTACTGGCACAGCCTGAGGGTTTGGGCGAATAGGTTCATTGTTCCTTCCCCTTAATGCCTCTCCTAACAGGTCTACCAGTTTCTGGATCGGGTCTACTTGTTCCCTCTCATTGTTCACTGACTCCTCAGGTGCAGTCAATCTACGTCTGGGCGGCATTATCTGCATCACAAATTTTCATTTTATTATTATTCAAGTATATTACTTAAGTATATCTTTTAATACTAAAAGAATAAATTTATAACACGTTTTTGAAATAAACTTCATTTATATTCATATGCCATTTCATTTCATTACATGATTATCCTAGAACACTGCTATAAATGTTATCACATATATCCCCTAATATCACAAAAGACGGGGAATATACCAATCTACTACCATACTACCCCTCTAATAAAAGCTTACACGGGGTTTACATCACTATCCCACATCTCACACAAAAGATTAGGATTGCAACATAGTATATACAACACATAAAGATAAATACTACTAAACTGCTACTAGACCATCTAAGGAAATCTCATCACATCATGCCACGATCCACAGCGCTCTTGTACTCTAACTGTGCTATATAAGCTACCAGCTCTCGACTCATAGTATGCAGAGTCTGTCCCTGCTCTGCCAAGTAGTGGTACACACCATCAAGCACTCTCTCAAATGCCGAACGGAACACGTACCCCATCTTGTTTATTTTCCTCTTCTTGCATCTGACCTCATCCTCCAGGTCGTCAGCTTTTTCATAGGCAGCCTCCCACTTCTCCTCGAAGTGTATCCTATCCATCACCTCTAATTCTAACTGAGTACAAAGTGCTTCTTTCTCAGTCTTCTCGCTTAGTTCCCTCTGTTCAACCTCTTCTAGCTTCCCTGCTATATCCACGTTCCTAGCCACTGCCTTGTGAAATAGGGTTCCCATCTGGATTCCCGCCTCTTTGCGATAAGCAATTTCTACTTCCAGCTCTTGCATAGCCAGCTTCCTCTGGTGGTCTTCGTCCCGTAGTTTCTGGAACTCTGACTCCCTCTCTTTTGCCTCTTCCTCTAACTCCTGGACTCTATAGTCCAACTCTAGGATCCGCTCCTCAGATTCGCCTAGTATATGCTCCTCTAGGTTAGGCTCGTAGGAGTCCTCCATGGGCTCCTCCTCTGAAGGCTCGTCCTCAACCGGCTCGTCCTTCATCGGCTCCTCCTCTGGATCGGACTCTATCTCAATCTCAACCTCATCCTCGTCATCAGACTCGGATGGTGCCACAGCCTGTACTGGCACAGCCTCTAAGGGTGCCTCGTACACTACATGGATATCCCTGGGCTCGTCCTCAGCCACTCTAGTGGGTACTCCCATATCTGCCATCTACAATCACAAACACAAGATAAGAAACAGCAACTCCATTAGAATGTTAAACAAAACATAAGTTCATTGTATAAAATGAAGTTACATTTCATAACAAACTAAGTCTCTCAAGGAAAACTCTGCATGAGCTTTATCTCCTTCCTAACTTCTAAGTTCGCCTAAGTTATAGTCTAAGGACACTCGTTCCTAAGGTTTATAACTACAGCTTTGATACCAACCTGTGACACCCCCAAATTCAGACCGCCACATGGTCACTCGAATTCGATTTGTCACGTTCTAAGATTTGACACCACAATAAATATTACGACTAAATGTCACATCGCACAGCGGAATAATACATAACTAATACCGAATAGATTACATTTAATTAATATAATTTATTCACGTCCCAAGGTCTCGTAACTTAAACATCGATTACATAACTTAAATATACCTTAAGCATATATAAACCTAACTAATACATAATAACATAAGTTCTTGTTACATCATAAATCCTACATAAATAAAGCTACTCAGTAGCCTTTCCCTTGCCCTTGTCTTTGCTCGAGGGTCCGCACTGCTCTGCCTTAACTAAAATATTTTAAGGAAAGCAAGAATGAGCAACAAGTTTGCTCAGCAAGTAATATAACAATAAGGGTGAGTAATATAGTTCTCGAATCTCAATAAGAATATAGCAAGGTATGATATTTCAAGGGTAACTGTGACGCCCCCAAATCCACGTTCCTTCAAAACCTCTGATTCGGTGCAGTCACGATACTGCTATCATCGAACTATTACATCTTTTAATCATTAGTAAAAGAATACAACTTTGTTTATTACAATTTAGAATATAAATTCTATTTATATCCAAGATCTCGGCTTTACATCATATTCGATGTTACTAAAATGCGGAATAATTTAAACTTTTCAATATCCTTTAAATAAAATCTTTTATTGATTTCATAACTTGAAACAATTACAAATCTTGAATCAACTATATAATATGATTCCTTCTTATTTGAGTTATCGTATAAATGTTTACAACTCAACTCGATATCCTCTATGTATTAATTAATACATTCTTACAATACAACAAGTATTAAACAATGTAAGCAACTATCGAGTACATCATCTAGAACCTAAATATGGTCCAGACAATAATCCAGGTAATATTCTGCAATGCGATACTATCTATCTTTATCAATCAAGAAGTACGAAATCTTTATCGTAAGTCCTTAACCTGCAAAAGTGGTTATTTGCAAGAGTGAGCTCGACAGCTCAGCAATTCTAACAGTTTTCATGCATCACATAGCATACAACATCATACTCAGTTCATGCATTTATAAACAATTTATATTTACTACGCATGTTACTTTTCACACAACAAGTATATCATCAAAGATCAACTTTCAATCTCATTTACATCTCATATACAGTTCATATATAAGTTCACATTATCACAGCATAATATAATTCAACTAACAGTTATTGAATTCATATATCAAATAGGAACTGAAAGACTTGCCTGATTCGTAGTTTAACAACTACGACTTAACTACTTAAGAATCTCTGCACTTTGTGTAATCCTACACAGTTATATTAACCATAGAGATCACACTCATCAGTTATATGTATCCACACATTCTCAATGTAATAATAAAGGTCACATTGTTGTCTAACTTGGTTCTTAGAACCTTCGTCTCACATTCTTATCGTATTCTTAGAATAACTATATACGTATAGGTTTAGCTTAACCATACATACTTACTATCATCCTTTAAATACACAAGCTCACATACATTCTATCTATTTACATATAGTTAGTATAGTTCGTCTTCAAAACTTACTTCAAAACATGCTCGTACAGTGCATAATACGGTTAACTAGCGGGGTGCACATATCAATCATGACTAGAGGCCTACAAGTTCAATCTTGCTTGCACATAAAGTTAGAATGCAAGTGACTCAATGTTGTCCATCTTACTTTTAAACTTTCTAAGTTTTATTTCCACAATCCTTATCATGCTTAACTAATCATGAAAGGCTACTCTTTTCATGCGAGGTGTCATAATAATGTTAATGCACATGCTTACAAATATCTTCATCATATACGCATGACTAGCATCTTTTCTTGCTTTAAAATATGTCTAATTCATGCTTAACTAACTTTTATAGTGTCTAACAAGGTGTGTGCACATATATGCCATCTAAGTGATGTTAAAACACTAGCATGTAGGCTCAAAAATATAAGAATCTAGATATACCATGTTCAAGCAACTTAGTTTACAAAATTGTCATAGTTCTCCTTTGAAATCGTTTTAAACCAAGTCAAAGTAGTTTAGCACATGCAATACAACCTTGAATCATTCTTTATGCTTATATACACTCATGACTTCAACAATACGCCTGTGTTAAATATCAGAATTTAATATCATAAGTTTCATCAACTTTATTATTAATGTTTCCTACTTCCTTTAGAAAACACATATTATGTAACTAAAGCAAGTCATGATATGCAAAAAGGGACTCTCAACTATATGTTAAACTCATGTTCAAGCATATTTAAGTCAAACTCTCACGCCTAGATTTTAACATAAGGCACCAACTATAACTGTCACACGGCCTCAAAGTTCATGTTCGAAACCATAAGTTTATTTTATAAAACATGGGGTTTCCTTTCCTAATATGTGCTAGCATGCTCACCAATGTGTACATTGTATTAAAGAACTCATACACCCTAAGTAAATCAGTATTCAAGCCTGTCCAAAGTGATATCATATGCTAGCATGGACAGAAATCACAACAAAACACAAAGCTGCTAGTGCAGTCCCTGCGCAGCTATCATGCATAAACCCGGCGCAGCTGCGCCGGGGTCTGACCAAAAACAGAACCTAGGACCCTGCGCAGCTGCGCAGGTACCAGGTATAAACTCGGCACAGCTTCGCCGTTGTCCGGCCAAGCCAGTGAATGCTCTGCTTCGGCAGAAACCAGCCCAACTCAGAATGTTCACAGCAAATTCGATTCTAAGCAACTATATAACAATTCTATCATGCTTATAACTTCATATAACACTTAACAACTTATTCTTACTCAACAATTAATCCATCCATGCTCAATTTCAAGAATTGGAACTTGACAGTTGTAACGACCAGGAATTTTAGGCTCCTTATTAATTTTATATGTGATTTTAAATTTTTGAGAGTTAATTTTTCAAACTTATTTAAACCTTTTGTGGTTATGTGCTTACGTGATTTAACCTATGCTAATAAATGCTAGAATTTTATTAAAGGGAATCACTAGTGGTTATTTAAATTAGTAGATTAACCCTGAGACTTTTATATCAGAATATTAATAAAAGTGTTAGTAAATTATATATTCAAATTTCTTGAATATAGTGTAGAGAGTTAATCGTGATTAATTATTTTTATTTGAGTGATTAATTGATAACGTATGAAATTATTATTGTTGTTGATTTCTAATTATTATGAATAAATAATAATTAATGAATTGGGAGTAATTAATTGATTATGTGTTGATTAATTATTATTATGAGTAAATAATAATTAATGAGTAAGAGATTAATAAATATAATAATATTATACTTACTTGGTTAATTGTTTTATACAAGTATGCGATATATTAAACCTTGTAATATATGGTGGTTACATTCATATTATATAAAGTACAATGTGCACATTAATGTGGCTATGTATTATACAGTAAGATTAATTTCATTGTGTAGGTTACATAAAATTTTGCTTATGTAACATGATGTGACCTTAATTAGATTATGTGAGATTGATAATTTAATGTATACATAAGAGCATGTGACAATGTATGGATGGACATTAATAGCATTATTAATTGATAATGTTTTCCCATAAATTATTATTATAATAACAGTTATTAAACACAATTATATTATATTTAGTGTTAATAGAAAATGTACATGGATTATATGTATATTACTTTACACCTTGTAATTTGAAAATACACTATATACTTTTATTTTTACTCATTATAACCTAAGTTATATAGAATGAAATGTGTAACATAAGAGTATATTATTTAAACCAAGTGTTGTATTTTATAAATGCTGAGCTCTTACCTTGTCCCTAAAAGAATGTCTCACCTCTTATTCACGTGAACTCAAAGCCTAGCTACTCTACTTCTCCTCATTTTCTTCACCAAGTATAGAGCTAATGAGTTTGGGGGAGTGGGTTTCATGATTTGAAAAACCAACTCCTCAACCACTTCTTGTTAACCACCATGTTCTTGTGCAATCCCTTGATTTAAACTAGTGGAAAATAGCATTGTATGGGTATAGATTTACCTATATATATAGCTCATCCTCTTCATAAATTCTTTTACTGAGAATTGCTTGAGTGTTGGAGTAAGAATAATACATATCAGTGTAGTAGCATTGAGAGAGTAAGAGATAGCAACAAGCCATATTACAGAGGTATAATCACTTACCTCCTTATTCTTCAATCTCTGTAAATTTCCATTCATGCTCTTTAATTTTCTGCCTGAGATTTCTAAGTGATTGATTTTTTTGAGTTAAGCATGAATTGATGATAATTGAATTGTGATATATGTTTGTTAAGTGTTATATGGAGTTATAATCATGTTAGAATTATGTTAAAAATTGTTAGAATGATTTTCGTTGGAGAAAATTTGAGTTGGAATTGCAAAACTGCCGAAAACTGCACTGCTCTGCGCCTGGCCGCCAGCCTGCGCAGCTGCGCCAGTATTACACTGGCCAGCGGCGCAGCTGCGCCAGTGCCTGCCTGCAGAATTTTTATCCTTTTTGCTTTCTGCATGCGAACTTGATGATACCACTTTGGACAGGCTTGAATACTGATTTACTTGTGTATGAGTTCTTTAATACAACATACACATTGGTGAGCATGCTAGCACATATTAGGGAAGGAAACCTCGTGTTTTGTAAAATAAACTTATGATTTCAAACATGAACTTTGAGACAGTGTGATATATGTGCATTCTAATTTCATGAACATAACCGTATCGACTATGTTGACATGAAATGAACGTTTAAAGTGTGTTCACGCACTAGCATACGTGTTTGAAAGACTTAAAGGTTTACAAAGGAAAACTTATATTTTGAAAATGAAACTTGTAGCTTTGAATGCGAGCTTTGTCATATAAGTAACATGCATGTATTCTAATGTTATGAGCATGATAGTAGGTTTATATTAACTTGAAATGCATGTTTAAAATGTTGAACAAGTTAGCATACGAGATTGATGAATTTAAGATATTTTCAAAGGAGAGACTGAAGACGTTTTTAAATAAGAAACTTAAGAACTTTGAAAAGAGAACTTAACCAAGACTTGTGTCTTTTAGATTGTGACCACTTAAATACATATAACTTATTGTATGCATTCTAATACCTGTGAGTAATGGTTACGAGATGCGCTACATGTACCGTATTGTCTTTTTGACTTAGTGTACTTTGCAAATGGAAACTTAGAATGTGGAAGCTAATTAGCATTGATTACCATGAGAATTGTATTATGATCATGCAAGCATGTTTATTAAGATGTCATTATGCCTATAGACATATTAACATGAACCGCACTTGGTTAAACACAGATTTTAACTATGCATGCATACTCATAGAAAGTGGATTCCTAAGGCATGAATTATGATGATTAAAGTATATTTGTATAGTATACTCAAGCATACATATTAGGTATTTTTTAGCCTTGTTATGAAATAGTATGACCGGAGTAGCGAACCTTTGAAGTATGAACTTATTTAACTTAAGGTTTACCGGCATGAATACATATGACTATGAAATTGGATTAGGATGTTAGTTTCGAATGAGAGATTATAATCTATAGGCATGTGTGTTGATTTATATCAGTAACTTAAAGTACTATGTGTTTCAAGCCTATGTTGATGCTTATGAACTAGACAATCTAAAATTATTAAATCTAAGACAGGATTAGATTGACTTACGTGAACTATGTGATAGAATTATATAATGACTAGAGTCTTGTATGTGTGAACTTATATTAGTTTATATATACTAATTGGAGAGGCCGACTTGTTAATGCTAGGTCATTCCAACGCAGTTTTATTAAAGCTAGAATTTATTTGTAGCTGAGCAAACAGGCAAGTTTCCGAACTTCATTCTTTGATTGTGCAAGTTCTTTTGAACCCGTTATTGTATTATTTGCAAGTTCCCTGACTTACACTTATTATTTGTGTAAGTTCCCTATCTTACTCAAATTTATATTGAGCAAGGTATTATTATATTGCAAGTTTTCTAACTTCATTTAATTGTGATATTGAATGCAAATACCCTAGACCCTTGTATTACTTTCTTCAACGGATATTGTAAGCTAGTATCCGAACCCTACTTTTATTGTGCAAATATTTTAAATCCTTGCACTACTTTATTCAATTACTCGAGTAAGCGAGATTCTAAACTTCACCTTATTTGTGCAAGTTCCTATCCTTCTCATGTTGTTTTGAGCAGATTATTATTGTATTGTGAAAGTTCTCCGAACTTCACATTTTGAGTATTGTGAAAGTTCCCCGAACTTCACATTTTGAGTATTGTGAAAGTTCCCCGAACTTCACATTTTGAATATTGTAAAAGTTCTCCGAACTTCACATTTTGAGTATTGTGAAAGTTCCCCGAACTTCACACTTTGGTTATTGTGAAAGTTCCCCGAACTTCACACTTTGGTTATTTTGCAAATTCTCGAACTTCATTTCTTTATTATGAAAGTTCTCTAAACTTATACAAACTCGTATATTGTGCAAGTATCTTATCTTTGTGTTTACTTTACTCAAAGAGCGTTGTCAGCAAATGTCCTAACCTATGCATTTACTTTATGCAAGGGATCTATTATGGTGAAATTCTCCGAATTTCACTCTTTGATGTTGTAAGTGTCGAAGCCTATGCATTTATTTTATGCAAGAAAATCTAGTATTGTGCAAGTTCTCCGAACTTCACACGCTGAGTATTGTGCAAGTTCCCCGAACTTCACACGTTGAGTATTGTGCAAGTTCCCCGAACTTACACAAATTCCTATATTGTGCAAATTCTAAACTTCACTTTGTGCAAGTTCTCTATCCTTCTCATATTATATTGAGTAGGTTATTGTTGAATCGAAAGTTGTTTACTTAATTGCTTGAACTTTATTTCGAAGCATGTTATTTAGTGGTTTAATTACTTATCAATTATTCCACATCGATATTATTGATATCCGCACTTAGTGCGTTTGAGCTCGTACAGTCTTGGACTTGTACATTATTCAAGGTTCTAAATTCTTAAACCGTGTCAGTAAGAGTCTGAACCTTTGCTCGGTCAGACTAGTGTATGAAATTTTCTTTGAAGCTATCCAAACCAATTGATGGTAAGGATTCTTAGACGGAACAGAACACCCCTCATATGTAGGAGTGTGCCCAGGTATCTAATATATATGATACGAGTAAGCAGATTTAAGTGTTATGCATATTCACGTTGTGCCCGAGGCTGATCTCCTCGAGGTACTAAGTTTCTGTAGCCAGAAGCCAGTAATTCTAAAAAGGGTCAATTAGCTATTGAACCCATTGGAAAGTTATAGTTCAGAGTCTACTCGACTATCAGTCATTCTAAAGGCAATTATTATCTTTGCTTTTAATATTCATATTGTTAAATTGTTCAGATGTTCATAGTGTTGAATCATGCAGGTTGTTGAACCTTATAAATATTCATATTATTGAATCATTCTATTATTCGCACTGATTCGTTCAGATATTCATATTGTTGAATCGTTCAGATATTCATATTATTGAATCGTTTTAATATTCATATTGTTGAATCTTTAAGATATTCATTTTGTTAAAATCGTTGTCAGATATTTTTCCATTCTTCATGATATATCCTTTTTTATTGTATCGAAACTTGCTGAGCAAACTTGTTGCTCATTCTTGCTATATCATGACTTATATTGCAGTTAAGCCCAAGCCCTCAGGGAAGGACAAGGGTAAAGGAAAGATTTAGGATGGTTTGCAAGGAGCAGACTTTATCTTTATGTCTAGTTTAATTACTGTTAATGTAATATGAACCCTAATGTTTAATCTAGGGTATGTTTGTATTGATGTATTAAGGTTATCGAATCTTGGGACTAGTAACACCTTTTGAATGAACGACGTACGTTTATTATATTCCGTATTTTTAGTTATCGTATGTTGTTAGAGGTGGATGTTAGTATTGTATCGTGGCGACCGGACCAGGGTCAGAGGACCCGGATTCGGGGGTGTCACAACAGTAAACTTAAAATGAAGAACAAGAAAAGTATATTATACCTTTGCAATTAGCTTGCTAATTCACACTTCCTCTACTGATGTGTATATAATTACTCACTCTATATATGCTCTCAATTTCATACTTAACCAATTCTCAGCAATGGAAAAATGGAGAAGGAGAGTCCATATTTATAGAGCAATTAATGTCCAGATATTGCTCTTGTTCTTCAAATTAAACCAACGTAAATTAGGATTGTATGTTGGTTATGAAAGGGTAGGTAATGGGTGGTTGAATCCCATCATAACACCCACTCCCCATGCATGATGAGCTATGAAGCTAGGGAGTTTGCTGAGTTTGAGGAAGAAATAGGGAGTTAGCTTCACAGTGTATTCACGTGGGAGGGAAATGTGACTAATAATAAGGGACAAGGCACAATACTCAGCATTTGCAATGTAGTTCCACACTTGGGTCATACACCTCTACATATAATATATACACTTAGGTAATATAAATTATGTATACATTTCATCCCATATAACTTAAGTTATAAATTAATGTGTCACAATGTAGTCCCAATAATATTATCGTATAGTAAATTTTAACTTGCACATATATAAATTCATGTACATTTCATCCTACCGGATATAATTCTATCGGGTATTACTCATTATAACGGTTATTAATACAGTTATAATATCCTATAGAAACCATTATCAATTTAAGAATTGCTATATGTTAATAGGGTATTCCTTAAGGTCTACCCACACATATCATGTTACATAAGCAATAATATTATGTAACTCTCTTAATGCAACCAATCATACTATATAATATATACATATAATATAGCTATATTAAAGCGTCACACTGCATTATATACACATCTCATGTAACTCTATCACCTTACTATATAGCTTATATAGTCACGTCGCACTTTACACTTCGTACAACATATAGTTAACTACCATACGTTATATATTTTAATATCGCATGCTTGCACATTAATAAATTACTTATTTTATTAATTAATCTATTTCTCATTAATCAATGGAATTATAATTTCCATAACAATTAATTAACATTTATATAGTTAATTATCACAATAAATAAATATAAATCTTATTATATTTATAACAAATATACTTATTATCATGCTATCACTCGCAATAATAATAATTCAACATATTATTATAATAACAATTAATATAGATTAATTGTTTAATTAATAATTCTTTCATCTTCGAATTAATCAATTCATTACCGAATCTATTATCGTGCCACACAAGGCATTTCTCACAAGCTTAATCTCAAGCTTATTATTATTCTCATCACTTACTACTTATAACATGTTCAATATAATTAGAACTATTAAATCACAAGGTTCACATATATAAATATATCGTGAATGGAAATATTCAAATATTATATATAACCTTTACGGTAATATAATAACTCAAGCTATTAAAATGCTAAACTACCTCAATTAATTATACTTATAATAAATATAACTTTTACGCTTATAATAATTAATATATATACTCTATTAATTATTCAAATAATAATATTCACGATCAAATAATAACTTAAGTTATTTAATATATTAAAATAACTTAGTTTCCTTTCATTAATTAAACTCCCTTGAAAATACATTAGAAATTATGTATTTAGCTATAACATAAAATATTATGTTTTCTCCAAATAAAGACATTTTTTATTAGAAAATAATTTACTTATTGTCTCAAGACAATATTCTTAATATAATAAATAACTATATGTACGACACCTGTACATTATATATAGAAAATAGGTAATAAGTTTATTTTCTATAATTTGTTTCCATCAATTTATTTATATATAGCAAATATGTTTTAATGTATTTACCATATTAATTAATCACACTTATTACATCATACCAAAACATATAAGGTAATATTATTATTCAAAAATAACATTCCCTCTTTTATTAAAATAATTCAACATTAGAAACTATTTTAATATCCTTTATTAGAAAAATCATATCTCTTTCTTTTCTATAAATTGTCCCCAACACAATTTCATCTCCCTTTAATAACGTATATATACATATTTAATGTTATTCGTACATTAGACTTTCTCACATATTACTATTCTAAGTAATATATATAAAAGTATCAACTATAATTACATATTCAACACACTTATTAATTCACTCATTTACTTAAGTAAATTAAACACTGCATCATATCATTAAGGTTCAATATTAACATTATATTACTTCATAATATAACTCTCAACTATGAATTAACCAATATTTATTCTTATTAGTTAATTTCTTAACTAACTCATGTTTCACTATCCAAACCTATTCACGGATAGCGTAAGTGCTATTAATAACCTATATTATAAACATACTAGTTATTAATACACATGCACAAGAATATGGTGATTATGCATTAAGGATATTTAATGTCACCAACTTACTATGATAAAATAACTATATAAATTATTTAATATCGATAGGAATTTATCCACTTCCTTTATCTCCACTGAATCGTCTCTACGCTAAATAACAAATATATATTAATAATATATTTATTAATCACAAAAATTACTTATTACATAGTTCATATAACCCTATGTAACAAAATACCACATACCTCATATCTCATATATATACTCTTATTCGAACTCATCTCACAGTTTAAGAATTTTATTTATTAAATCCTTATTTAATAATTTTTGAAAATTCAGATTCTTACATCCTCTCCCCCTTATAAGGATTCCGTCCTCGGAATCACCGAAACTTTCTCTACTCGGTGCTATTTCGAATATTACATATTCTCTTGAATAATTTTATTCATTCTCTTTTCAGAAGTTTTATTATTACTTGCTCACTTGCATTCTACCACATTCTCCTTTCTAAGGAACATTCTACTTACAACTTTCATCATTCAGAAGAATAAGAATCTTCCACGATTTTTCAATAATCGGGAAGTAGTATGAATAACTCAGATTCCAAATTATGCTGAGGGGTCACAAGACCGTGAACTTTTCTCCAGGTTTACTAATGCTTCAACACAATTCTTCACACCGCAAACCAGAGTGTTTATCAATCACAAAACTGAAAACACTCTCCACGCGTACTCTAGGTGGCCAACCTATTGTACCACTACGTTGGGCCGCAACGTAGTGTTTTGTAACGACTATATGCGTTACGCTCGGAACCATTGTCCCCGAAAATATGTCCCCTTTATAGGGTTGTTCACCTCAGCTTTTCAACGTCAAAATCCGCACCAGAGCAATCTGGTTTGGCATAAATACACAAGAATACTTGAATTCTATAATCCCTTTCCAACAGTCGCCTAGCCGAATCAAATAGCTTAGACTCTCATCAACAATTCGGACATCAATCGAAATACTTTAGCTAACTTAATTGACCTTCTTCATAATTTACAAGAAAACCAAAAATTCTTTTATGACGTCATGATACCATACTAGATTAGTAGTACGTTGAGGATTCCGCCATTTTATGACTTTGTCATATTACATCATACCATAGTGAGCTGACGATCTTTCGATCACAACCAACACTAAGTTCGATTGTATTGATGACTCCATCGTTTACCATTCTACATCATATCAAATGATGCACATGGTCAAAATACATTTTGAAAGATTTTCAAATCATTTTTGTCTTAGCCGAAATAAATAGCGTAGACATACGAATAACAGTGTTGTTTTTAAAACTTATTAGTTCAGTTACCTGACCCAATGTTTTCTCAAGAAAACCGAAGTGCAAACACTAGCACGAAGTCAATAAATATTGAAACTCTAGCGTAGCTAGAGGATTTAGGAAAATCCAATTTCTCCATCGCTTCAATCTCTTACCACCATCAATGCTCACTATTTCGAAACTCTTATATAATATAGCTATTCTCAGTACAGTTCACCAACTTACCACACCATGGAAGCTCATGAACTTACCACAATCATATGGGTTGAAGAACTTATCCTAGTCAGACCAAAATCGTCCATTCGCTGAGGGGTCCCACCATACGATTATGAGTCACGAACTTGTCATAGGCATGAGTTTTAAGAACTCACACCTAATCCTAATATTATCTAATTATATCTTAGAAACCTCTATCTATTAAAATAAATATGAGAAAAGAATCACCTTTCCACCATATGTATAATGATACCGCGACACTAACATTCCAACGATTATCAATGTGACGCACTCAGTGCAAGCACAAAACTTCTACCCATACAAAAGTTTGTACAACTAAGCTATGACATGAGTCCGCAATGGAAATCCAACACTTAACTCTATCTTACTCTATCACTTGCTCGTTACGAGCTTTCTACGTTCATCACATACAACTCCTCATGAGTTTATCTCGTACTTTTTATAGTACATTCTCTCATAGCATCAAGCTATACACACTTAGTCGTTATAGACTATCTATCATTTCACAGTTCAATCTGATCACGTCGTGATCATCGCTTTACCTCAGGGTTCTTTCCCTACTATCAACTAAACTCCATCCGAGTTTATTCTCACTATCTTCGTCATATACATCTTATAGACATCGTCTTAACATTTTTATTACCGGAGTTAGGAAACTCCTGTTTCTCATTCTCTAGATATTTCAAGATTCTTCTTTAAATCTTCATGTATATATTTTAATCTTATCTTTTCCTTTCACAGGCTATAGTCTAAGGTACACTTACCTAAGGTTTATATCCTACAGCTCTGATACCAACCTGTGACGCCCCCAAATCCACGTTCCTTCGAAACCTCTGATTCGGTGCAGTCACGATACTACTATCATCGAACTATTACATCTTTTAATCATTAGTAAAAGAATACAACTTTGTTTATTACAATTTAGAATATAAATTCTATTTATATCCAAGATCTCGGCTTTACATCATATTCGATGTTACTAAAATGCGGAATAATTTAAACTTTTCAATATCCTTTAAATAAAATCTTTTATTGATTTCATAACTTGAAACAATTACAAATCTTGAATCAACTATATAATATGATTCCTTTTTATTTGAGTTATCGTATAAATGTTTACAACTCAACTCGATATCCTTTATGTATTAATTAATACATTCTTACAATACAACAAGTATTAAACAGTGTAAGCAACTATCGAGTACATCATCTAGAACCTAAATATGGTCCAGACAATAATCTAGGTAATATTTTGCAATGCGATACTATCTATCTTTATCAATCAAGAAGCACAAAATCTTTATCGTAAGTCCTTAACCTGCAAAAGTGGTTATTTGCAAGAGTGAGCTCGACAGCTCAGCAATTCTAACAGTTTTCATGCATCACATAGCATACAACATCATACTCAGTTCATGCATTTATAAACAATTTATATTTACTACGCATGTTACTTTTCACATAACAAGTATATCATCAAAGATCAACTTTCAATCTCATTTACATCTCATATACAGTTCATATATAAGTTCACATTATCACAGCATAATATAATTCAACTAACAGTTATTGAATTCATATATCAAATAGGAACTGAAAGACTTGCCTGATTCGTAGTTTAACAACTACGACTTAACTACTTAAGAATCTCTGCACTTTGTGTAATCCTACACAGTTATATTAACCATAGAGATCACACTCATCAGTTATATGTATCCACACATTCTCAATGTAATAATAAAGGTTACATTGTTGTCTAACTTGGTTCTTAGAACCTTCGTCTCACATTCTTATCGTATTCTTAGAATAACTATGTACGTATAGGTTTAGCTTAACCATACATACTTACTATCATCCTTTAAATACACAAGCTCACATACATTCTATCTATTTACATATAGTTAGTATAGTTCGTCTTCAAAACTTACTTCAAAACATGCTCGTACAGTGCATAATACGGTTAACTAGCGGGGTGCACATATCAATCATAACTAGAGGCCTACAAGTTCTATCTTGTTTGCACATAAAGTTAGAATGCAAGTGACTCAATGTTGTCCATCTTACTTTTAAACTTTCTAAGTTTTATTTCCACAATCCTTATCATGCTTAACTAATCATGAAAGGCTACTCTTTTCATGCGAGGTGTCATAATAATGTTAATGCACATGCTTTCAAATATCTTCATCATATACGCATGACTAGCATCTTTTCTTGCTTTAAAATATGTCTAATTCATGCTTAACTAACTTTCATAGTGTCTAACAAGGTGTGTGCACATATATGTCATCTAAGTGATGTTAAAACACTAGCATGTAGGCTCAAAAATATAAGAATCTAGATATACCATGTTCAAGCAACTTAGTTTACAAAATTGTCATAGTTCTCCTTTGAAATCGTTTTAAACCAAGTCAAAGTAGTTTAGCACATGCAATACAACCTTGAATCATTCTTTATGTTTATATACACTCATGACTTCAACAATACGCCTGTGTTAAATATCAGAATTTAATATCACAAGTTTCATCAACTTCATTATTAATGTTTCCTACTTCCTTTAGAAAACATATATTATGTAACTAAAGCAAGTCATGATATGCAAAAAGGAACTCTCAACTATATGTTAAACTCATGTTCAAGCATATTTAAGTCAAACTCTCACGCCTAGATTTTAACATAAGGCACCAACTATAACTGTCACACGGCCTCAAAGTTCATGTTCGAAACCATAAGTTTATTTTATAAAACATGGGGTTTCCTTTCCTAATATGTGCTAGCATGCTCACCAATGTGTACGTTGTATTAAAGAACTCATACACCCTAAGTAAATCAGTATTCAAGCATGTCCAAAGTGATATCATATGCTAGCATGGACAGAAATCACAACAAAACACAAAGCTGCTGGTGCAGTCCCTGCGCAGCTATCATGCATAAACCCGGCGCAGCTGCGACGGGGTCTGACCAAAAACAGAACCTAGGACCCTGCGCAGCTGCGCAGGTACCAGGTATAAACCCGGCGCAGCTGCGCCGATGTCCGGCCAAGCCAGTGAATGCTCTGCTTCGGCAGAAACCAGCCCAACTCAGAATGTTCACAGCAAATTCGATTATAAGCAACTATATAACAATTCTATCATGCTTATAACTTCATATAACACTTAACAACTTATTCTTACTCAACAATTAATCCATTCATGCTCAATTTCAAGAATTGGAAATTGACAGTAACTTAAAATGAAGAACAAGAAAAGTATATTATACCTTTGCAATTAGCTTGCTAATTCACACTTCCTCTACTGATGTGTATATAAT
Source organism: Panax stipuleanatus (assembly GCA_020205555.1). Taxonomy (NCBI): domain Eukaryota; kingdom Viridiplantae; phylum Streptophyta; class Magnoliopsida; order Apiales; family Araliaceae; genus Panax; species Panax stipuleanatus. The sequence goes on along the minus strand of CM035115.1, from coordinate 52,087,347 downwards.
TACTCACTCTATATATGCTCTCAATTTCATACTTAATCAATTTTCAGCAATGGAAAAATGGAGAAGGAGAGTCCATATTTATAGAGCAATTAATGTCCAGATATTGCTCTTGTTCTTCAAATTAAACCAACGTAAATTAGGATTGTATGTTGGTTATGAAAGGGTAGGTAATGGGTGGTTGAATCCCATCATAACACCCACTCCCCATGCATGATGAGCTATGAAGCTAGGGAGTTTGCTGAGTTTGAGGAAGAAATAGGGAGTTAGCTTCACAGTGTATTCACGTGGGAGGGAAATGTGACTAATAATAAGGGACAAGGCACAATACTCAGCATTTGCAATGTAGTTCCACACTTGGGTCATACACCTCTACATATAATATATACACTTAGGTAATATAATTATGTATACATTTCATCCCATATAACTTAAGTTATAAATTAATGTGTCACAATGTAGTCCCAATAATACTATCGTATAGTAAATTTTAACTTGCACATATATAAATTCATGTACATTTCATCCTACCGGATATAATTCTCTCGGGTATTACTCATTATAACGGTTATTAATACAGTTATAATATCCTATAGAAACCATTATCAATTTAAGAATTGCTATATGTTAATAGGGTATTCCTTAAGGTCTACCCACACATATCATGTTACATAAGCAATAATATTATGTAACTCTCTTAATGCAACCAATCATACTATATAATATATACATATAATATAGCTATATTAAAGCGTCACACTACATTATATACACATCTCATGTAACTCTATCACCTTACTATATAGCTTATATAGTCACGTCGCACTTTACACTTCGTACAACATATAGTTAACTATCATACGTTATATATTTTAATATCGCATGCTTGCACATTAATAAATTACTTATTTTATTAATTAATCTATTTCTCATTAATCAATGGAATTATAATTTCCATAACAATTAATTAACATTTATATAGTTAATTATCACAATAAATAAATATAAATCTTATTATATTTATAACAAATATACTTATTATCATGCTATCACTCGCAATAATAATAATTCAACATATTATTATAATAACAATTAATATAGATTAATTGTTTAATTAATAATTCTTTCATCTTCGAATTAATCAATTCATTACCGAATCTATTATCGTGCCACACAAGGCATTTCTCACAAGCTTAATCTCAAGCTTATTATTATTCCCATCACTTACTACTTATAACATGTTCAATATAATTAGAACTATTAAATCACAAGGTTCACATATATAAATATATCGTGAATGGAAATATTCAAATATTCTATATAACCTTTACGGTAATATAATAACTCAAGCTATTAAAATGCTAAACTACCTCAATTAATTATACTTATAATAAGTATAACTTTTACGCTTATAATAATTAATATATATACTCTATTAATTATTCAAATAATAATATTCACGATCAAATAATAACTTAAGTTATTTAATATATTAAAATAACTTAGTTTCCTTTCATTAATTAAACTCCCTTGAAAATACATTAGAAATTATGTATTTAGCTATAACATAAAATATTATGTTTTCTCCAAATAAAGACATTTTTTATTAGAAAATAATTTACTTATTGTCTCAAGACAATATTCTTAATATAATAAATAACTATATGTACGACACCTGTACATTATATATAGAAAATAGGTAATAAGTTTATTTTCTATAATTTGTTTCCATCAATTTATTTATTCATAGCAAATATGTTTTAATGTATTTACCATATTAATTAATCACACTTATTACATCATACCAAAACATATAAGGTAATATTATTATTCAAAAATAACATTCCCTCTTTTATTAAAATAATTCAACATTAGAAACTATTTTAATATCCTTTATTAGAAAAATCATATCTCTTTCTTTTCTATAAATTGTCCCCAACACAATTTCATCTCCCTTTAATAACGTATATATACATATTTAATGTTATTCGTACATTAGACTTTCTCACATATTACTATTCTAAGTAATATATATAAAAGTATCAACTATAATTAGATATTCAACACACTTATTAATTCACTCATTTACTTAAGTAAATTAAACACTGCATCATATCATTAAGGTTCAATATTAACATTATATTACTTCATAATATAACTCTCAACTATGAATTAACCAATATTTATTCTTATTAGTTAATTTCTTAACTAACTCATGCTTCACTATCCAAACCTATTCACGGATAGCGTAAGTGCTATTAATAACCTATATTATAAACATACTAGTTATTAATACACATGCACAAGAATATGGTGATTATGCATTAAGGATATTTAATGTCACCAACTTACTATGATAAAATAACTATATAAATTATTTAATATCGATAGGAATTTATCCACTTCCTTTATCTCTACTAAATCGTCTCTACGCTAAATAACAAATATATATTAATAATATATTTATTAATCACAAAAATTACTTATTACATAGTTCATATAACCCTATGTAACAAAATACCACATACCTCATATCTCATATATATACTCTTATTCGAACTCATCTCACAGTTTAAGAATTTTATTTATTAAATCCTTATTTAATAATTTTTGAAAATTCGGGTTCTTACAGTAACAAGAAATATCAACAGTATTCAATAACAGTCGCTAAGGATAGAATAATATCAATATGATTCAATAATAATTCAATTTAAGAAGTCAAGATAACTGAGTACTGAGCAGTCACTAAGGACTGTGAACTTCTACTAGAATTAGCAGTATTAAACTGATAACCCAATTAAAAACAAGTACAACAAGTGATCAGCCTAAAGTACCCTACGGTATGCATATCGTTCAATCGTACTAAAGTGTGCACACGTCGGTCTCCCGACAAATATATTTTTCCTTCAAAGAAGGTTGTTCATCTCAGTCAAAACACATGATCTCGCACCAATCAATTGGTTTGGGTCACTTTTCAACATTATAAGTCTAGCTGAATCAAATGGCATAGATCACAACTATTATAAGTTTAATCTCAAGATTTAAAGTTTGAAGAATATAATCAACTTTATTGTAACTATGACGCGATAGTCATAATTTGAATAACTCACTTACACAACAATAACTTAATATGAGTTCAATAAGAATAGAGTTCAAGTACTTGCTTACGATGTCCGTTAAATAAAGTAATGCAAAGGTTTAGGATACTTTCACTTTAAAGAGTGTAAGTTAAAGAACTTGTCCTATGCGTAGTTTATCCATGAAAAGTAATTCAACACTTTCGAACCCCTATCGTAATATAGTTAATTATATAAGATATCCATTAGCCATATATTATAACATCATATCTTATCTTATATATACAATCCACATATAAGCTAAGTCTTTAACCTTACTATTCCGTAATACCATGTATAGTATCATATTAATTCACAAGTCTCGACTAATATACTTTTATCCTTAACGTTCCTCTTTTTGAGTTAAACACACCCTCATATCCTTATTATCACATAAGACCATAGTCAATACCAAATATATTTTATTTTAGTAAGTTATGGCATTTCTATAAGTTAACCGTCAAAATTGAATTCAAGTGTCAACATATGATATCACATAGCATGTATACATATTAAAGGATACTTCTATGTTTGTATAACCCTTCAAAGTTCAATCATACATGATACAGTTTTAAATCACGCTCTCAAACGACTTAGGGTCATACGATGCCATGAATTCATATAAGTTGTCAGGCTTATCATTTAGACATCTAAAGTAGTCATATATTTTATTGATTACGCATGCTCACATGTTTCTATGTCATGAGTGTGTAATCCTAGCATTGCTACTTGTTCGTGATTTAATGGAATTCATGCCTGATTAACTTGCATTATATCTAACAAGTGTGTATATGTATGATGCCTTAAAAGCACCTTCAAACATGTCGAAAATATCAGAATTTAGACTCCTAATATAGCACGTCAAAGTCCACGTTTAAAGCTTATGTTGTTGTTAGTAACGTTCACTAACGAGTTCAACATGCTCACGCTTCATTACGAATCATATAAACACAAGTTAATGGGTTGTTCATGCATTTCTAAACCATACTACTACGCTCGCAAAATCAGAATATTAACATGGCATAGCATGTCAAGGTTTGTGTTCAAAACTTCCATTTTTGTTAGGAATGTGTACTAGTGAGGTTCACATGTTCATATTACATTACGGAACCTATTTACATAAGTTAATATGTCTCTCATGCATTTCTAAACTATACTAACGTGTATCAAAAGTCAAAACATCAATATAAGGCTAACATATCAAAGTTCCTCTTTTCATAACTTTAAGTTCCTTTTGAAATACTCAAGCGTTGGTAAGTGTTTGCATGAAAGGCCACATAAACTAACAAGTCAGGGACTGAAATAGGTCTAACTACGTTACATTAGCATGCTTTATAAATCAGATAGCCTAACAAAGCCATCAACAAAATCTGCAGAGGGGCGCGGCCGTGCCCCATTTGTACTAGGGAGACGCGCGGCTCCGTTTCCAGACTAGGAGTCTTTTGCTAAAGCAGAGCTTCAGGCCATACCCAATACACTTCATGAAACATGCATTTAATCAACTACCTTATGTTTCTAACATGCATACTAACTCAACTAACATGCTAGCATCATTTCATACAACCAATTCCAACTGAGTCATGCTAATTTCTATGAATTGAAAATGCTACACTACAAGATATATTCAAGCATTATACCTTCTTGAGCTTTTAATTGGGTAGAGCTTCCCTTTAATCTCAGAATTTTCTCTCAACTCACCCTATAGCAACTTAGTAATTAATTAAGCAACATAGAAAATGAAGAGGGATGCTCAATTTATAGAAAACTCAAACCCATGCCAAGCCTTTGTCCATGAAAACAAACCAAGAAATGGAAGGAGAGTTCTTTGGATAAGGGTTAGTTGGTGAGATAGTTAGTAGATGAAATCATGAATCCCACTCCCCATGAATGATGAGCTAGAATGAAGCTTGGGAGAAGAATGAGGGAGTAGACTCTAGCCTTTGTTTTTTACACGTGAATGGGAAATGAGGGAGCAATTGGACACTCAATATGGGACATCCAATTGTATCACAGCATTTGTAATTTGGGGAATGAAATATCATATACTATATGCTCAATACACATATGTACACCTTAGCTTTTATTCATTTAAGGCATACATGGACTAAAATATCATAACAACATTACATGGTAGCACATGAGGATATATATCTATACACATCATGTGACAAACAAGATTTTTGTAATTTATTATGAATATTTATTGAATTAAATAAATATTTTTTTGATGATTTAATTATTGAGTTAAATAATTAATTGATGAATTTGTGGTAGATTAATTTAATTATATGTGTCACATTAGTTAAATTAATGTGGTGAATTTTTATATTCAAAGTATGTATTTAATTGAGCTTATTTGATTAATATATTAATTAATAAGCATAATGTTATTCTAATTAAATTAATAATTAATTAGAGATTTATGATTAGACATAATTAATAAATAAGAATTTTAATTATGTGACTATGTGATTTAATGTAGATTTATGCTATTTTATTTAATTGATTTAAATAGCATTATTTGATTTAATTGGGTGTGACATTAATTAACTATATTATAATAAATTAATTAAAATAAATGAGAAGGGATTCCTTAAGCTAGCCAAACAAGGCCTTAAGGGGAGTTGGTCAGTTAACCCACTAAGGGACCAACTGACAACCACTCACCCATTATATATTATACGTATTATACTTATATACATATATACTATATCAATTCATATATTCATATCAGAGAGAATTTTGAGAGAAAAGATTGAGGAAGAAGAATTTGAAAAGTTTATATCATCATCCTTGAATCATCTTCACCAACTAGCAAGGGTAAATTCAGTTATATTAAGTTTTAAGCTTTCTATTTTTACGTACTTTGAAGTTCTCTGTAATCGTCAATTTTGAATCATTGTTGGTTATATGGTTTTATATGGGTTAAATTATGTTTATAACATGTTTTATACCATGTATACATAAATCACAGTGATCAATTTTATGTAATTACGTCTTAATTAAGTTTTCAAAACTTCCATTAACGTACTTTGAAGTTTTCTGTAAAAGACTAAATTGATGACTTGTTCATGATATGGCTATATATATATTAATTGATGTCCATAACATATTATATGCCATATATGCATAACTTTCAGTGATCACACCATGGAATTTTGTTGATAATTGGGTTTTCAAAAGTTACAGAGTGTAAAAATTGTACATATGGCCCATATGGCCCTTACGTACAAAATTTACACACCTTATGCGTTTATTTAACTTAAATTAACACTTGAATGTGATTGTGTACATTTAAACGAACAAAATGGAAGTTAAACGAACGGATTCGGTGTTATAACGAATCCGTAACGTTGAATTCTTGTTTTCTTTCAAAACTTTATAAAATATTGAAAATAGTGAAATTAAATGTTGTGATTTGTGTAATTCCGTGATTTAAAGTGTTAAAAGCATGCTTAGAACATGGTATGATGTTTCTGTAAATTCTATATCTTATGGGTAGCCTTAAATTCATTACGTTAGTTTAATTTGGATTTATTTGGGTTGCTCTGTGTGTCATTCGCGAACTGGAAATCTGGGTCTGCGTTGCCGCGCGGCCGCGCTGGTCCCAAGGGTAACTGGCGCGCGGCCGCGCCCCTTGCAGAAATTTGAAATTTTTTGCTAAGTGTTCGTGTGTTCTAAGAGGTGGTTTAAAACCTAATGTAATGAACATAAAGATATGCTAAACATATAATAAGAGGTTAATAACTTATATTACGTGAGTAATTAATAAGTTAATTACATGACTTGAATCGTTAATTGTATAGTCCAATAACGTGCTCAAGACCGATGTGTGTGATTCGATACGTATATCGAGTTATTGATTAATTTGTATTGTGAACGTATTGATATGTAGGATGTAATAAAGAACGTGAATTATAATTGTAGCTTGTGCAAGAGGCAAGTATCCTATCCCTAATTTATTGATTTAGCAAGTTCCCTAAATTCTAATTTATTCATTTATTAAGCCTTAGACTTGTGTTTCTATATCGAGTAAGCTCGTGTTTTTAATTGTTCAAGTTCGAAATTCATATTACATATTGTAACTCTTTTAAAAGCATGATTCAGTGATACAATACTTATTCGATTGTATACTCTTGAGATTTATTATTCAAGTTGAATATCGATGTTATTGTTGAACCTTATAGGACTAGTGAACCCTTATTGATTCGACTAGTCCATAGTTGATGAACGTTCTAAATTCCAAAATACTTATTGAGCTTATCCAAACCAAACTTCCTTTGGTGCGGACTCTGATGTCAAAACTGAGATGAACAACCCTGTAAAAGGGGATTATTTACGCTTTAGCGTTGAGATATTGTGCACAGTATGGTACTAAGGGCTGATCCCCCTAAGTACGAGAAGTAGAGTCCATAGTCTTATGACTGTTAAAGGTTTAAAGCATAAAAACTTTACAACCTAGGACATAGTTCAAGGTCTTATGACCCTCAGACGTTCTTTTGATTCCTGTTATTCATTCTTGAGTCAAAAGTTGAGTTTCTTTATTCAGATGTCTTTGATTCACTCGCATGTTATTATATTGTTGTCATATTATTATACTTGTGGGCAACCGTGCTCACTCTTGCGTAATAATAACATTGCAGTTAAGAACGAAAGGTCTGACGAGCCTTCTACTAGCAAAGGCAAGGGCAAAGTCAACAAGTGATGAAGACTTGTTGTTTATTTTATGTGTTTATGTTTCAGACTTATGTTAAAGTTGTGTAAGACTTATTTAATTATTTATATTTCCGCACTTGAGATTTAAGGTTAAGTACGACCTGGGATTGATGTATTTCTTTTCAGATGTTGTAACCCCATAAGGGGAGGATTATTTCTATTTATTTCATGGTTTGCATTTACTATGGGTAGATAGATAGATGATATTTGTACAGTGAACACCAAGTCCCGTGGAAATTGAAGTACCCGGATTTGGGGGTGTCACAGGTTGGTATCAAAGCTGTAGGTTATGAACCTTAGGTGGGGAAAAACCTTAGGATAGTAGCCTTTTTAGAGATCGAGAACATAGTAATGATAACTCTTATCGAGTTCTAAGAAAGATAATAACTTACCTTATGTGCTACGTGCTTATACTTATATATTCGAGTCTCGATTAGCATCACGTAATTACTAAAACTTAAAATTTTATTTGTCAGGATGACGAATGCTGGAGAACCTAGTCAGTCCAGGGACCTTGTACCCCTAGAGGCTAGAGAGGAGGAGCCCCGAGATATCCACGTAGTTTGGGAGCAGTTAGTCCGACGAGAGCCATCACCCTTGATCACAGTCATTGGTCAGGAGATTGTGCCGGTGTCTAATTCAGAGGAGGACTCTGAGGAAGACCCTGAGGAGATTGAAGTTCAGGCTGAGGCAGCTGAAGAGGAGGAGAAAGACCCTGAAGAGTTCCCGCCGAGCTCTATCAGTGCTGAGATGTATGACAAGCTGTATGACCGTAACATAGAGTTACGTGATACTGTTCAGGAGCTGAGGGAGACTGTTCAGGAGCTGAGGGAGCGGTCGGTTACTCAACAGTCTACCATCGAGCTGAGGGATGGAGAGGTTGAGGCTCTTCACACACGTTTGGGAAATGTAGAGTGGAATTTGGCTCACGAGAAGGGCCAAACCGAGCAGAAGTCAGAGGAAATTGAGGAATTGAAGAATGAACTAAAAGAGAAATCAGCAAGGCTGGCCATAGCAGAGGAGGCTTGGGTAAGGGAATCACGACGAGCAGATCTCGCAGAAGATAATTGTCGGGCGAAGAAGGCCAAGCTTGAAGAGACGTACTCTATACTTCAGTATGCAATTGACGAGGCCCAGGATCGGGTTATGAGGTACCCAATTCAGTTTGAAGGACTACCGTCGTACATGCTAGATCGCAGGACGATGTCTCGGATTATGGAAGAAGAGCGTGGCAAAGCTGTTCGTCGCCTTAATGGGCAGTGATAGGAACATTTGATTTTGTGAAACCTATCTGGTAGTTAATAATGTAAATTCCAATGTGTTTATAAACAGAGGAATATTTTATGTTTTAAATCCTGTAGATTCTTTATCTCAGGATAGTTGATGTAAATAGCAGTGATGCTATCGTATTATGTTAAAACTTTTGATTTAGTAATATATCAGAGTTTATTTGAGATAATGTGTTGACTGATTGTGTCTAAATGTTTAAGTTAAGCCTTAGATATTTAAAAGATTGAATAAAGTTCTAATACGCGTATTTCTTAAGAGTAAAATGCCGCCAAGGAGACGATCTAACCGTCAACAGGCCCAAGAAGGGTCAACTAACAACAACAACGACGCCAATGCTAACCCCGTTCAGCAGTTAGCGAACTTACTTGCTGGAGCGCTTAACAACCAACCTCAAGCTCCACCGGCCACAACGTTCAAGGACTTCAAGGCGGTGGGACCGCCAGAGTTTAAAGGCACCATGAACCCGATAGAAGCTCAAACCTGGGTCATGGAGATGGAAAAAGTTTTTGACGTCGCCAGAGTCAGAGAGGACCAGAAAACCGCCTATGCAACGTTCATGCTGAAATCTGAGGCCAGCTATTGGTGGCAAGCGAATAAGGTCCGGGGAGGTGAAGGTGTGATTACCTGGGAGAGGTTCAAGGAGATGTTCTTCGAGATGTACTTTCCGACCAGCTCGCAGAATCAAATGGAGGTCCAGTTCTTGGAACTGAAACAGGGAAATATGTTCGTACCAGAATATGCGGCGAAATTCAATGAGTTGGCTAGGTTTGCCACGTATCAAGTGCACACCGATCAGAGGAAGGCAAGGAGGTTTGAACAGGGCCTGAAGCCCTGGTTGTATAGCAAAGTGTCAATGTTCCAATTGAACACTTTTGCTGGGGTGTTGGAGAAGGCCATTCTCGCTGAAGGCGGGAGTGATGCAGTTACAAAGTATAACCAAGATCAGAAAAAGAAGAAGAGTGAAGGTGAAGGAATTAACAAGGCTAGTGGTAGCAACACGGGAGGGAGTAATAATCAGAAGAGGAGGTGGAATGATAACTCATCGACTGGGAATCAGCAAGGTGGTCAGAAAAAGAGGATCGAAGCTTGTTCGACCTGCGGGAAAGCTCACCTGGGGGTCTGTATGAAGGGAAAACGAGTATGTTATAATTGTGGTCAGGAAGGCCACATAGCACCTAACTGTCCGAACCCAAAGAAGGGCGCTTGCTTCACTTGCGGCTCAAAGGACCATCTGGCAAGGGACTGTCCCAAGAAGGGATCTGGAAGGGAAGGATCAGGTGGAAACAGGGGAAACAGCGGTGGAAGTGCTTTAACTATCACGGGACCAACCGCAACCAACCGACCAACCGCCAGGACCTTCAACATGACCGTGCAGGATGCTGTGCAGTCTCGCGATGTGGTGTCAGGTATCATTCCGATCAATAAAGTTAATGCTTATGTACTATTTGATTCGGGTGCTACTTGTTCATTTATATCCGATGACTTTGCTAAGAACTTAGAACTTCCTATGGACGAGTTAGAATACCCCATGAATATAGAGATTGCGAATAAAGAAGTAATCCCTGTTAAGTATGTACACAAGAACTGTAGAGTAGATATTAAGGGTAACATTATGAACGTAAATCTTATCCCGATTAGACTTGGGGAATTCGATGTTATTCTGGGAATGGATTGGCTAGTCAATTATGGGGCTGTAATTGATTGCCAGAGGAAGTGTATCAACCTTATGACCCCGTCAAAGGTTGTGTTTTATGGCAGTAAATCGCCTAGACAAGCGAGTTGTCTGACGATGATGCAGGCCAGGAAGTTGTTAAGACAAGGCTGTGTAGGATATTTAGCCTACATAGTCGATAGTCGTAAAGAAAATTCGAAATTAGAAGATATACCAGTCGTGAGGGACTTCTTAGACGTATTTCCGGATGATCTGCCAGGACTTCCGCCAGACAGAGAGGTTGAGTTTGTGATCGATTTGGCGCCAGGGACGGCCCCAATATCGAAGGCACCATACCGGATGCCTCCGGTAGAGATGAAAGAGTTAATGGTACAACTACAAGAGTTACTGGACAAGAAGTACATCCAACCGAGCGTATCGCCGTGGGGAGCGCCGGTGTTATTTGTGAAGAAGAAGGACGGGACGATGCGGCTTTGCATCGACTACAGAGAACTGAATAAGGTCACAATTAAGAATAGATATCCATTACCGAGGATCGACGATCTGTTCGACCAATTGAAGGGTGCAAGGTACTTTTCAAAGATAGACTTGAGGAGTGGCTATCATCAGCTGAAGGTGAGGCCAGAGGATGTTCCAAAGACAGCATTTAGGACTCGATATGGTCACTACGAATTTTTGGTAATGTCATTTGGTCTAACGAATGCTCCTGCAGCATTCATGGGCTTAATGAATGGAGTGTTCAAGCCGTTTTTGGACAAATTCGTGGTGGTCTTTATCGACGATATTTTGGTATACTCGAAGACCAAGGAAGAACATGTAGAACATCTGAAGTTAACATTAGAGGCGTTGAGAAGAGAGAAGTTGTACGCCAAATTTTCTAAATGTGAATTCTGGATTGAAAGAGTGCAATTTCTTGGACATGTGATCGACAAGGACGGAATTTCGGTAGATCCCTCTAAAGTCGAAGCTGTGATGAACTGGGATCTGCCGAAAACACCGTCGGAAGTGAGGAGTTTTCTTGGATTGGCGGGTTATTATAGAAGATTTATTCAGGACTTTTCCAAGATCGCAACTCCGCTGACAAATTTGACTAGAAAATCGGTGAAATTCGTTTGGACAGAGAAGTGTGAGGAAAGTTTCCAAGAGCTCAAGAGGAGGTTGAGTTCAGCACCTGTGTTATCCCTTCCGGACGACACAGGCAATTTTGTGGTTTATAGTGATGCGTCGCATAAAGGACTTGGCTGTGTGCTTATGCAAAACGGCAGGGTCATTGCGTATGCGTCACGACAATTGAAAGACTATGAGAAGGGGTATCCGACCCATGACTTGGAGTTAGCTGCCGTGGTATTTGCTTTAAAAATTTGGAGACACTATCTCTATGGGGAGAAGTGTGAAATATATACAGACCACAAGAGTCTGAAATATATCTTTACACAGAAGGACTTGAATATGCGCCAGAGAAGGTGGCTGGAGTTAATTAAGGATTATGACTGTGAAATCTTATACCATCCGGGTAAGGCTAATGTGGTTGCCGACGCCTTAAGCAGAAAGGGTCGGGAGAAATTGATGATGTTGACTACTCAGGAGGAACTAATTTCAGCAATGGAAAAGCTGAAATTGGAAGTGAAGTATTCGATGGAGATTGACGAGAAGTTGTTTCAGATTCAAGCTGGTACAACCCTATTGGATAAAGTTAAGGAAGCTCAACTTCAGGACGAAGAATGTGAGAAGGTTAAGAAAAAGATATCTGAAGGAACCGAACCGAGATTCAAGATAGACAGTGAGGGACTACTGAGATTTGAGAATAGAGTTCGGGTACCGTCAGTGCCAGAAATTAAGGATGACATTTTGAGAGAGGCTCATAGCTCACGGTATTCAATTCACCCCGGTAGTACCAAGATGTACCAGGATCTTCGACAGCACTTCTGGTGGCCGAATTTGAAACGAGATGTTGCTGAGTGTGTTGCAAAGTGTCTAACCTGTCAGAAAGTGAAAGCAGAACATCAGAGACCAAGTGGTTTGCTACAACCCCTGGAAATCCCAGAATGGAAATGGGAACACATTACGATGGATTTCGTGGTTGGCCTTCCGACGACTCAGAAAGGCTACGACGCAGTATGGGTTATCGTTGACCGACTGACGAAATCCGCACACTTCCTTCCGATTAAAATCAGATTCAACTTAGACCAGTTGGCAAGGCTATATGTGAAAGAGATTGTTTCGAGGCACGGAGTTCCGGTGTCAATTGTTTCCGACAGAGATCCGCGTTTCACATCGAACTTCTGGAAGCGACTACAAGAATGCATGGGGACACAGTTGAGAATGAGTACGGCTTATCACCCTCAGACAGATGGGCAGAGTGAAAGAACGATCCAGACATTAGAAGATATGTTGAGAGCATGCATCATGGATTTTAAAGGAAATTGGGATGATCACCTACCGCTTGTGGAATTCGGTTACAACAACAGTTACCACGCTAGTATTGGCATGCCGCCTTACGAAGCGTTGTACGGAAGAAAATGCAGAACCCCGCTATACTGGGATGAAGTTGGTGAGAGACAACTATTAGGTCCAGAACTGGTACAGCAGACAGCAGAGATAGTCAAAGTGATCAGAACAAGACTGGTAGCAGCTCAGGATAGGCAGAAGAAATACGCCGATCCACACCGTAAGAACGTTGAGTTTGAATCGGGTAGCTATGTGTTCTTGAAAGTCTCTCCCTGGAAGGGGAAGATCAGATTCGGTAAGAAGGGAAAATTGAGCCCAAGGTTCATTGGACCCTTTGAAGTACTGCGAAGGATTGGAGAAGTTGCGTATGAGGTAGCCTTACCTCCGGCGCTTGAGAATGTCCACAACGTCTTTCATGTGTCAGTTTTACGCCCCTACAAACCCGATTACAAACATGTGATTGAATATGAACCCCTACATTTTGAGAAAGACTTATCCTATGAAGAAATTCCTGTTCAGATTGTTGACAGGAAAGAGCAAGTCCTCAGAAATAAAATTATACCTTCTGTTAAGGTAATTTGGAGGAACCACAATGCTGAAGAAGCTACGTGGGAACTCGAAGAGCATATGATGAAGAATTACCCAGATTTATTTACTTAATTTTTTTGTTTATGCGATTCTGGGGACAGAATCTTTGTAAGGGGGGGAGAATGTAACGGGACGAAATTTAATTGAACCGTGATTCTGGGGACAGAATCCTTTTAAGGGGGGAAAGATGTGACAAACAAGATTTTTGTAATTTATTATGAATATTTATTGAATTAAATAAATATTTTTTTGATGATTTAATTATTGAGTTAAATAATTAATTGATGAATTTGTGGTAGATTAATTTAATTATATGTGTCACATTAGTTAAATTAATGTGGTGAATTTTTATATTCAAAGTATGTATTTAATTGAGCTTATTTGATTAATATATTAATTAATAAGCATAATGTTATTCTAATTAAATTAATAATTAATTAGAGATTTATGATTAGACATAATTAATAAATAAGAATTTTAATTATGTGACTATGTGATTTAATGTAGATTTATGCTATTTTATTTAATTGATTTAAATAGCATTATTTGATTTAATTGGGTGTGACATTAATTAACTATATTATAATAAATTAATTAAAATAAATGAGAAGGGATTCCTTAAGCTAGCCAAACAAGGCCTTAAGGGGAGTTGGTCAGTTAACCCACTAAGGGACCAACTGACAACCACTCACCCATTATATATTATACGTATTATACTTATATACATATATACTATATCAATTCATATATTCATATCAGAGAGAATTTTGAGAGAAAAGATTGAGGAAGAAGAATTTGAAAAGTTTATATCATCATCCTTGAATCATCTTCACCAACTAGCAAGGGTAAATTCAGTTATATTAAGTTTTAAGCTTTCTATTTTTACGTACTTTGAAGTTCTCTGTAATCGTCAATTTTGAATCATTGTTGGTTATATGGTTTTATATGGGTTAAATTATGTTTATAACATGTTTTATACCATGTATACATAAATCACAGTGATCAATTTTATGTAATTACGTCTTAATTAAGTTTTCAAAACTTCCATTAACGTACTTTGAAGTTTTCTGTAAAAGACTAAATTGATGACTTGTTCATGATATGGCTATATATATATTAATTGATGTCCATAACATATTATATGCCATATATGCATAACTTTCAGTGATCACACCATGGAATTTTGTTGATAATTGGGTTTTCAAAAGTTACAGAGTGTAAAAATTGTACATATGGCCCATATGGCCCTTACGTACAAAATTTACACACCTTATGCGTTTATTTAACTTAAATTAACACTTGAATGTGATTGTGTACATTTAAACGAACAAAATGGAAGTTAAACGAACGGATTCGGTGTTATAACGAATCCGTAACGTTGAATTCTTGTTTTCTTTCAAAACTTTATAAAATATTGAAAATAGTGAAATTAAATGTTGTGATTTGTGTAATTCCGTGATTTAAAGTGTTAAAAGCATGCTTAGAACATGGTATGATGTTTCTGTAAATTCTATATCTTATGGGTAGCCTTAAATTCATTACGTTAGTTTAATTTGGATTTATTTGGGTTGCTCTGTGTGTCATTCGCGAACTGGAAATCTGGGTCTGCGTTGCCGCGCGGCCGCGCTGGTCCCAAGGGTAACTGGCGCGCGGCCGCGCCCCTTGCAGAAATTTGAAATTTTTTGCTAAGTGTTCGTGTGTTCTAAGAGGTGGTTTAAAACCTAATGTAATGAACATAAAGATATGCTAAACATATAATAAGAGGTTAATAACTTATATTACGTGAGTAATTAATAAGTTAATTACATGACTTGAATCGTTAATTGTATAGTCCAATAACGTGCTCAAGACCGATGTGTGTGATTCGATACGTATATCGAGTTATTGATTAATTTGTATTGTGAACGTATTGATATGTAGGATGTAATAAAGAACGTGAATTATAATTGTAGCTTGTGCAAGAGGCAAGTATCCTATCCCTAATTTATTGATTTAGCAAGTTCCCTAAATTCTAATTTATTCATTTATTAAGCCTTAGACTTGTGTTTCTATATCGAGTAAGCTCGTGTTTTTAATTGTTCAAGTTCGAAATTCATATTACATATTGTAACTCTTTTAAAAGCATGATTCAGTGATACAATACTTATTCGATTGTATACTCTTGAGATTTATTATTCAAGTTGAATATCGATGTTATTGTTGAACCTTATAGGACTAGTGAACCCTTATTGATTCGACTAGTCCATAGTTGATGAACGTTCTAAATTCCAAAATACTTATTGAGCTTATCCAAACCAAACTTCCTTTGGTGCGGACTCTGATGTCAAAACTGAGATGAACAACCCTGTAAAAGGGGATTATTTACGCTTTAGCGTTGAGATATTGTGCACAGTATGGTACTAAGGGCTGATCCCCCTAAGTACGAGAAGTAGAGTCCATAGTCTTATGACTGTTAAAGGTTTAAAGCATAAAAACTTTACAACCTAGGACATAGTTCAAGGTCTTATGACCCTCAGACGTTCTTTTGATTCCTGTTATTCATTCTTGAGTCAAAAGTTGAGTTTCTTTATTCAGATGTCTTTGATTCACTCGCATGTTATTATATTGTTGTCATATTATTATACTTGTGGGCAACCGTGCTCACTCTTGCGTAATAATAACATTGCAGTTAAGAACGAAAGGTCTGACGAGCCTTCTACTAGCAAAGGCAAGGGCAAAGTCAACAAGTGATGAAGACTTGTTGTTTATTTTATGTGTTTATGTTTCAGACTTATGTTAAAGTTGTGTAAGACTTATTTAATTATTTATATTTCCGCACTTGAGATTTAAGGTTAAGTACGACCTGGGATTGATGTATTTCTTTTCAGATGTTGTAACCCCATAAGGGGAGGATTATTTCTATTTATTTCATGGTTTGCATTTACTATGGGTAGATAGATAGATGATATTTGTACAGTGAACACCAAGTCCCGTGGAAATTGAAGTACCCGGATTTGGGGGTGTCACACATCATATAATCCATGTACATTTTAATAATATTACATTATGAGTTAATAGAATGGTGACATACTACATTATCACAAATCTCATTATTATTATTATTATTTCAATTATGTACTTATTGAAATAGTTACTCGGTTGATTTAACCCTTACTACATCCTACATCAACATTTCAGCGGAGCTAAGCATACTCTACAAGGTGCTCTTAAGAGGAGCACAGGAAGGCCTCTAGAGAGGCCTATATCAAGGGTTATACCTTTAAAAAGGTATAACACAGTTATACTAGTTTATTTAAAAAAATTAAATAGTCGGGGAGGCCGGGAAATATAGTTCATTTAGCTACACCACGATTTCCTAAAAGGAAATGGTCGAGGCAGCTGGACCACGATTTCCTAAAAGGAAAACATACTTTAATTTAATATACCATATAGTATTCATTAAAGTACTATAGCTACCACATGGTCACATAAGCAATTTTATTACTCTTACAATATAGTTCCTATATTGCATATTCTTACTAAAGTGTCACGTTATTCTTTATATAACATAGTTTGGTCCCATATGGTATAATGTACATACCACATGTATTCTCATAAGTCCAACCATGTGACTTACTTCTTTTATAATATAGTTTATATACGTTACATAGTCTTACTAAGGTGTCACACTACATGACTTTATATAATATAGGTGTAGTGATACTTTACACTTTAACATATACTTGAACAAACATTTATCTTCTAGTATTAATCAAATATTTAATTCATTAATATGTCATTACTCTTAGTAATCTTTAATTAACAATATATTATTGATTAATCATCTGCTCATTAATTATTTCTTTAATTAATTAAATCATCGTAATTCTCATCACTGTGTCACACAAGGCATTTATTGAGCCTATCATAAACTCCACGATTTCTCAATTATCATAATTATTCATTTTAATATAATTGAGTTAACTCATCTCATAACACATAAATATTTATATTCAAATAATTATCTATTTCTATTAATATATTCATTTAATAATATTCAGAAATCCTCGGGTATTACACACACTCTCTCTCTCTCTCTTTTTCCCTTTTTCTAACTTTAATTTGGTGAAAAAATGAAAAACTCACAAGTATACTTGCTTTTGGCATTTATAGAAAATTAAAACTAAGGGCAAAATAGTCTTTAACCATTACTAGGAATGGGCAAGATGGTCATTCCACCATCTCTAGAAATTTCCTAGAAATTTCCTTCTAGGATACAAAGGTCATTAGTGAGATTATTCAAAGGCAATTTGGTCATTTAATCATTCAATAGAAAATTTCCTAGAAATTTTCTATAGGGACACTATAGTTATTATTAATTTTCTCTTGGGGTAAAATAGTCATTTCATCATTACTAGGAAACTTCCTATCAATTTCCTCCTAGGACTTAATTAGAATTGATGTTGAGTGTGAAAATTGTGTAGCTAAGGATTGGCTAAGCATAAGAATCAAAGTAATGGTATTTTAGTCTTTAATCCATTTCTTAATCTCCAAGCTTTGATCCAATGGTTGTGGTTGATATTAGATGTTAATATATGGCTGATAAGGCTCTCTTTTAGCACATGTTGAGAATCTAGCAAATGATGACTCATAGATTTGGTCTTATCACCTAAAATGGAAGATAAAGAGTATTTTGGTAATTTCCCCTATACTAAGGGTAATTTAGTAATTTCCCAATTAATTTTAAGGGTAATTTAGTTATTTCACGTATTTCTAGAAACTCTAAAATTTATCTCTTAAGTTTTGATCAATAGGGTTTTGTTAATCGTAATTAGTGTTTAATGAACAAAAATTAGGGTTTTGTATTAAGGTTAGGGTTTCTTAATTCTCAATTAGGGTTTCCTAACAAGATTTTTACAAATGTATTTCTTTATAATTATACTTAGTATTAACCACATAACATTAAATAT
This sequence comes from Panax stipuleanatus, assembly GCA_020205555.1. NCBI lineage: Eukaryota > Viridiplantae > Streptophyta > Magnoliopsida > Apiales > Araliaceae > Panax > Panax stipuleanatus. The sequence continues at coordinate 52,068,571 of CM035115.1, read as the reverse complement.
ATAAACTCATAAGTTTCTATTATAACCCCGATTAATAATCAAAGCCTTATTTAAATTATGGTTTTGATCAGCTATTCACTATTACCTTCTTTACTTTTCTTAGTCAACTTAAAATAAATAATTTGGCTAGTCTATTGAATTCATATCACGTATACTCAAAATAATTATAACCACAATAATGATAATAAAAAAATATTCGTAAAATAATTAATCATATAAAATTTTTGGTCCTTACAAGATCAAGATCCCTCAGCAATGCTCTCATTCAAGGTTATCCAATGCCAGAGCTTGCTCCTAAAGATTTGTTGTGTCCCAAGGATGAAGATCTCATGAACTTTAATGGATTTAAAAATCCTTAGTATGATCATCATGATACTTTAAAAGGAAGCTGGCTACTCATGTCAAGATATAAGAGACCTTCCTTGCTTATCCATGCAAAACTTATCATCTCAAAAGGAACATCAAGGAAGATCATATCAAGGGATCATCAACCAATGGTGATGAAGTATGGATCATAGAAGTAAAACTCCACTAGTACAGAAGATGCTAAAGTCTGAATGATAGAAACTACGTTCGTAGTGTCTAGTCATCAAATCGTTGAGTAACCAGTTATGAAGAAAATACTCTATGATCAAATGGAGCTGATTCAACCATGAAGATCCTAGCTAGAAGGAGATATGCAAGGCAACCTTACTTATGGATGAACAAAAGAATATCCCATCTTTCTCTAAGATAATAGTATCAACTATGGGGGAGCAGTGATCTGCTGAGTCTAGCAGTGCTCATATTAACAAAGGAGCAAATTGAAGCAAACCCTTCAGATCTCCCAAATAATGAAGGTAGCTATACTTGATGACAAGGGAAGAGCAAACGAAGATATGGAGGTGGTGAAGATTATGAAAGAGAAAATGAAGATATGGAGGTGTTGAAGTTTAAAGAGAAAAAGAAGAAGTGGGATTCTTGCTATAAGTCCATAGATAAGCTCAGAAGACAGGTCAACCTCTTGTACATATCTGTTGACCACTCCAAGAAGAACCAGGTCACTTCTGTTAAGTTCCTAAAACAGAAGCATATCCAAACAGCCACATCCCAGTTACAGAGTCCCAAAACTATGTGGCTGATGAACCCAATAAATCTTCATCCTCAGTAGTAACGTCCCAAAATGTGCTACTGAAAATAATATCAGCCTACAACCCCATTAGTGGAGTACCTACGATCAAACTCCTAATCGTAGATTAAGAGCATGCTGACCCCACGATCGCAGTCTAGACAGATACCTACATCAAAGAATATCCAAAGTTGGTAAGTGAATTCCATGGCAGAGAAGCCCACTGTGATGACATTGTTACCACCAAGTCTAAGGAGCCCTTCTTCTGATAAGCACCACAGAGACAAACCTTACCCTAAGTTTTATACTAAGAGGCCAACCCTTTCTGAGCTACCTTGATCCAGAAGAAGTGCTAATAAAGAATGCATCACAAGGACCTCTACAGAAGCATACAGTAGTCCTTCAGAAGAATTCAAGCTGCTGTTGAATTACGCAACTCCCTGTTGGAGATTAATAAAGAGTCGTCCACTGAAGCATGGCTATAGACGACGATCATCGAATAGACAAAGAGATCGTCGAGCAGATAAAGAAATCATGGAGTACTAAACTATGTTACGAGGCTACTCCACGAACCGAAGAAGTCAATGGTTAACTAAAGGGAAGTCAAATCTGAAAAGCTAATCTTTTATGAGAAGTTACAGATAGTGACCTATTGGGCTCTTACACCTATCCTACTGAAAAGTAGAGGGAACAGTTATAAAGGAAAATTTTAAATCTATGGCAGTTACACTTATAAAAAATCACCAAAAAGCTGGAAGTCTATCTAGCCCATCTTTCTTCTTTGAACCCGAAACCCTAAACACTCTCCAAAAGCCTAAAACTCTCAAATCTCTAGCCATCCTCAAATCGTCCTCAACTAACTACTGAAATACTCATAAAATCAAACACCCAGATATTCCTAACCCCTCAAATGGAAGATTGGCGTGTCGTCACGGGTATTCAACTCGACTCTAAGAGATTCAAAAAATTAGAAAAGAAGTTCAGAGACATTCTTGAACTCGTGAATACGGCTGGGTTTTCTGAATGCCTTGAATATAAAACCCTGATTTATGCCGACCTGGTAAAGGAGTTCAATTCAAAAGCAACGACAGTTTATGGGCTTCTATCTACAAAGGTCAAAGGATTAAATTTGAAGATACGAGCTTCAGACATCAACCAATGTCTAGGGTTTCCTGACCCAGGTCTGAAAAACCTCGAAGAAGTTGACATTGAAGAAGGAAAAAAGGGTTATGTGCTACAAGAGAAACCCAAGTCTGAAGGACGTGAAGAAGAAGAAGTTTCATAAAGAGTTTGAGTTTCTTGTTGAGATTGTAGGGAAGTGTATCTTGAGAAAAGATACTGCACATGATACAGTGAGCGATCAGCAACTGAGAATCATGTCTGCTATTATCTTGAAGCAGCAAATCAACTTTGGAGCGATACTGCTCGACTTAATGTCTAAGTGGATAGAAAAGGCAGAGAAGAAGAAGTTAACAGATAAACCTCTCACAAAGGTTTTCCATTGGAGATTCTTGAGCATCATCTTGAAGAGGAAATTGAAGAATAAGATAAGGGATGATGAGGGAGAACCACTTAATATTCACAAGGTGATGTTTCCAAAGCTGTTTGATAACTGGAAGAAGAATCCCATGGAGAACAAGAAGCTGAAGACGTCCAGCAGCAGTAAGGGCATTTTGAAGAAGAGGAAGGCAAGCAATGTAGAGGATGAGCTCTCTCACTCTGATGATTCCAAAGCTCCAGAGTCCACTTCTATAAAGCCATCAAAGAAGAGAGCTAAGGTTGTGAAAAAGTCACCAGAGAACCCCCCAAGTAGTCCTTCTGCTGATGAAGAAGAATCGAAAGAAGAAGAAGCAACTAGATCTCCTATTGCTGAACCCCCAAGAAGTCCTTCTACTAATAAAGAGGAATCAAAATCAGAAGAAGTAGAAGAACCTGAATCTCCTATTGCTGAACCCCCAAAGAGAAGAAGGAGCAATCGACTACTGCTCAAGCCAGGACTTAAGAAGAAAGAAGGATCTTCAGCAAAGATCATTGATCTTAGTGATGATGATGATGATGATGAACCTGAGACTATGAAACAAGATTCAAAGGGCAAAAGGAGGATGATTTCTGACAGCTCCAATAGTGATGAAAGTGAAGAATCTGCAAATGGATCTGAATTAGAAGAGGAAGTTAAAACTGAAGCTAAGAAAATTGTGAAGACTGTAGAGTAAGGGATGACTAGTGAGTCTATGAAAGCTAGCTCAGCAGAGGGTGATGGAAATGATAATCATATGCATGAATCTACTGATGAGTCAGTTGAAGTGAGTTTGCATAAGTCTGACTCTAGATCAGGACATGAAGAAAAGGAATCAGACTCAAGCTCTGAAGATCAAGGATCAGCATACCATCATGTTCCTTCTCCCACAAATGTTCGAAGAAGATTAGTTGTGGAAGTATTTGATGCGCCACAAGGTGTGCTACCAGGCAGATTGGTAAATTATGGCAATGAAATTCTCAGCGTGGTAAGGATGTCCACAGTCGATCTGCTCAACAATTTCAAGATATGGAGTTGGACCTTACAACTGTGCTGTATGACTCTGAGAATCATCTGACTAAGTGGTTCTACCCTTAGATGCCATGGATGAAGGCCTACACTACTGGAGATAAAAGCTACATCAGCTGGTGTTACTCACACTTTCCTAACCTAGAGCTAATCTAGCAAAACTTTCCAAGGGTTAAGTCATTTCTAACCAAGCTGATCAGAGACCAGCCTCACTTCAAAGTCTATCGACAGGCCAGAAACATCTACATTCCCTACGATCTTCTAGAAAGCTTAGATGGTGGAAGGATCTTATCAAAGTCTACGATCATAGAGTCCTTACACTCTACCATTGCAAGTGATCAAGCCACCAGGACAAGTCAAACTCTGCTCCTGCAATACTCTCTATTATCCCATCTTCCTCCAACAGCGACTAGTATTCAAATCTCTTTAAGATTCTCACTACTTTTGAAAGCATCTCTAAAAGTGAGAAACATGGTGTCCAACCAGATGCTCAAATTCTTCAAGAGCAAGAGTTACTGAAAAACTCTAAAGAATTGGATGAGAAATTCTCTCATATTGCTGAAGAAGCTAAGAGCCTGTCAAGAGGAGAAGACAGTGAGTTCCACAACAAGCTTCAGGCAACTATCTCAGATATCTCAAGCTTCAACAGAGAGATCAAATCTATCTGAAGTCTATAAGGGATCAAAGGAGAGAAGCTCTAAAAATTCAGAAGGAAAATGAAGAATATATTTTGTCTCTCTCTGAGAAAATAGACATCCTTAACCAGTCTCTTTCCCTAAAGCTAGAGCTTAGCCAGCAGGAACTCAAGATTGATGTTGGCAGCACATCTCACCTGATTGAGCAGCTAATGTCCAATGTTCAATATCTCTCTCAAGTGATTGATGACAAAAAGGGGCTGAAAGGAAAGCAGATGAAAAAAGTAGAAATGGAGTTATCATCCGAGGGGGAGCCAAAGCAAGATGAATCCATAGAGACAAGATCTAAGGGGGAGCCAAAAGAAGATGAAGCAATGAAGCAATCATCTGAGGGGGAGTAGAAACGAGAAGAACAAATAGATGAGTAGCAGCATCAGAAAGTACATCAAGAAGACATACAAAGAGCAGATAATGAAAAAGAGAAGGTACATCTCTCATTGTAATAGTATGTTCTGGATCCATGACTTTGATTAGCATATCATTTATAAGTTAAAATTCTCATCAATGACATTCATATTATCTGTTCTAGGAATACAGCAGCTTATTGTATATTAAGATTCATTCATCTCATACATATGCATTTAATATTTTTGTCATAATCAAATAGGGGGAGATTGTTAGGAATATATATGAGAATGTTATTCCTCTTTATATAAGATTTGATTATGAACTAAATGAATGAATATGCAAATATGTCTGCATTGATGAAAGCTGTAAAGTCCTTAATAGATGATAAACATATGTACAAGGACTTAAACTGAAAAGATCAAATGTGTTAGGTTGATCCTACATAAATGAACAGCTTTGTGAAGTCCTTTAAAAGATTATAATATACAAGGACTATGAATAGAAAGATAAAGCTTGTTAGGTTGATCTTATAAAATATAATAGATAAGCTCGTCTGATCGTAGAGCACTGCACTAGCCATCGCAGTCTGCCAAGAGAGTTAAGGCAGAATCGTAGTCTATCAAGGCAGAACCATAGTCTGTAAAGATAGCCGCTCTCGAAATCGCAGTCTGCTAAGAAGGCCACTCACGAGATCGTGGAGACAGCCTGCCAAGCCAAGTCAAGAATCGTAGGCTTCACTCAAAGTCATGGAGTTTTGATATATAGGTTTTTAACCTCCTTAATAGGTATTTCTTAGCTTGATATATTGCATTTACTTAAGTGTGCATGTTACTTTTCATATGTTTTGTGTACATTTACAGGATTGGAGTGAAGCTGAGCAAAAGAGAAGAAAAGGAGGAATTTGGACCAAGTTGATCACAGCCAGGCGAGGGGCGCGCTCGTGCAATACTACCTAAGGCGCGGGCCGCGCCACAAAGGGAGAATAGCTGCTGCATACCTAGCGCGTGGCGCGCCAGTCATAGAGTAACTAAGGCGCGGGGCACACTATACTGATGGGCTGACAAGATTTAAGTGATTTAAAATACAAAGTTGAGGAGGATTAGGATTGCAGACTTCCTTATTAGACTGAGGTTTTGTCTAGACTATATATATCATTTATTTTATTAGGTGGAGGGATCTTTTGATAATCTATTATTCTATATTCTCTTGGATTGTTTGGAGATTACAAACCTTTGTTTTGAAGATTCAAGCATGTCAGGCTAAGTTCTTTATTTCAATTCTGAAGGGATGTTGAACCTGATTAACAATTTATGGTTTGATTAAGTTTATAATATTTATTCTTTCATATTGAGATTTATTTTGATTATTCATATAAACTTTCATGTATGTTATTCAATTGACTAATTTGGTTTCTGCAGTATTAAATTAGTAAATTGATATCATCTGTTAGATTAAGACATATTTTAAGCAAACGAAGTGTGTCTAATCTAAGTAACAATTAATGATATTTTATTGTGGTCAAGCTTTGAAATATTGTTAAGGTTTTCAGAAGACAAGTTAAATAAATCCTGATTGTGTAATTATTGCTTGAAATAATCTAATTCTCGTGCTTAATGATTCTATCATATTAAATCTGGGCTGATAGTTCTAGGTTGTATGTTAGTTGGAATCTTTTGTTGGCGATCGTCGCATTAGATTTAAACTTAAGGAGAATTTCGGGTAATTTGCGATCGCGGTTATCTAGGGTTGTTAATTTCATTGAAAGGGTAAATAGTATAATAACTTGATTAAATCATAATTGTGAAAAGGGGATACTGAACTGAGGAATTGAACTCTTTTACTCATTGATATTTTCTTTATAATTCACTTTAGTTAAATTAAACTATTTTCAACAAAAATCCCCAATTCATTGGAAATCATTGGATAATTAAAATACAATTCACTCTCTCTGGGATCGATCCTTGCTTATTACTATACTAGTTTTTGAATTAGTTGAATAAAGAGTAAGGTAAATTTTGTAGTGCTAGGCGACAGCTACCAAGTCTGTAAATCGTAACCCAAGGCAGAATCGTAGTCGGACAAGCCAGTCAAAAGATTGCAGATGTCAAGGCAAAAATCGTAGTCCGTCATATGATCAACCCTCAGAGTCGCAGACTACACTCGGAGTCGTAGTGTTTGCAGAACCAGAGCATGATCATAATCTACAGAACCAGAGCAGGATCGTAGTCTGCAGAACCAAAGCTAAATCGTAGTCTGTAGAACCAAAGTTGAATCGTAGTCTGCAGAACCAGGGCCAAATCGTTGTCAGTCAGATGCTCACAACGCCAAGGAAGAATCGTAGAAACTACACGATTCTCAACGTTGAGCATTCCTGAAGTATACTCAAAGATCTCACTTTGGTAAGAGTAGTCAAGTTTCAAAAAGCAATCTACTTGAAGAGTATCAGTAAGCATTCTCTAAATGGCCTGCAAGCAAACAGAAGATCGAACCACCAACTCTATCAGCAAGGCTGATTGAGAAGTGAAGAGCTATTCAGGAGAAGTCTTCTACAAAGAGCTTATTAGAAGACAACAACTACAGTGTCCATAAAACCAACAGAAGACAACGATCGTAGTGTTGACGACAACAATCGTGGTGTTTGCCAACGAGTAGCAGAAATTGATAAAGCACATACAGAGTTAATGGCCAACCTACAAAAGACAGATGAAGAGGATTGTCTATGCTTAGCCTCACCATAGAGAGTGACCAACAGATCACAAAGCAGAAAGATGAGGATGCTGAGCATAACTAATCAGAAGAGTCGTGTAAATCAAAGGGCCAGAACAGTCAGATAAGTTATCAGTTCCTAATGCGAGTCAAGGCAAGCAGAATCGCAGAAGCACTACAAGAGTGAAGTGCAAGAGGTTCTACAATGTATATTCACAGAACACTCTCAGAATCGTAGTGTTATTAAAGCTAGTCAACTTGTAACATCCACAGCTAAACTACGACCAAGCACATGAACGTCAGCATCAGAATCTTGGAGCTCGTTCATCTGAATATTAAGATTCAGTAATGTCTCAATATGAGGACTGATAATCGAACGCTGCTGATTGAGAGTACCGATGCAGTCACCAACATCCTTGGTCTGAATCGAGGAAATAAAAAATAGAAATAAAGGTGTCTACCAACCTGACTTCTGGAAGTGACATCTCAGAGCTGTTTGGTGAAACAACAGTTTGCTGTGTCAGGAAAGCACAAAAGAGGGTTGTCACGTCAACTCAGCAGTCTACATCAAATAACTCAGAATCCTTAAAGCATTTCAAATAGCTTCTAATGGCTATATTCTAACGGGAAGCTATTGGTTGAGTATATAACAGTTGAAGCTTTCAAAGGTGAAGAGTTGTTAACTCAAAGAGAGTTCTACTAGGCTTAACAGAGAAAATATCTTAGTGGCAGTGAGAGTACCATAGTAAGAGTGAAGCACATCTGATGAGGGTATTTAACTGTTAAAGGCTTCACTCAACATGAAGGAGTGTGCCAAACAAAGTGGCATCTGAGCTGAGAGCTGAAAGGCCAAGAAGAAAAGAACTAGAGTGGCAAATCAGAAAGCAGATCTCCAAAGCCACTCTACGTTTCACCATGAACAACCTGAGCTGAAGAGAAGTAGAAGTAGATGCAGAGTAGAATCTGCAAACAAGATATCCGGTGTTCAAAGACTGCTAAGCACTAGAAGAAGTCACTACCACAAAACAGTAAATAAATAATACTTAATAGACAATGTTTTTATAAAAAACGTTCTGGTATTTTTTTTCCATAACATTTTTTAGAAAACTTTGTTGTTTAATATGGAAAACGTTATAGATTTGTAAGGGCCATTTTTTTGTTTTAAATTTATAACACGGAGGGCTGTTAATTGCTCGCTACTACCTCTCGCTCTCTCATCGATCAAATTACTCTGGTTCTTCTCTACTCTTCGTTAGACTTTTTTTCATCTCTCCCTCTCAAATCTCCACTGTAAAACAGAAGACCCCTTTTGAGAGTAATTCAGACCCCAAAATTGAACCCTCCATTAGTAGGTGTGTCTTACTATGGATTCTGTAACGTATATAAATTAATTCTTATCTCTCTATACCAAGGATTGGATTTATTTGCTTGATGTAGTTGTGTTTGTTAGGGTTTTGGATAGAAGCTATGTCGCTAAGGCCGAGTGCGAGGACTGAGGTTCGTCGGAACCGTTACAAAGTTGTCGTCGATGCGGATGAAGATGGGAGGCAGAGCAGTGATGAGAGCGACCGCAAAGGTTGCTGGTACCGGCGTTATTAACCATGGCTTGTGAGGTTTTCTGGCTGTTCCTACCGCCGACCATCCCTTCACTTCGACCGCTCGCATGGCCACTCGCCCGGTCGCCTCTATCATTCTGTTGCTATTATATCAAGTATGCTTACTTTGTTTCAGAATCAGATTGTTTAGTCCTTGTGGGTTTAGGCTGATTTCGGATTACGATTTCAAGGGGAGATATTTTTCCTCTCTTGATGTTGTTTTGCCCTAATTTAAGTTGCCAGTTTTTGTTTCTATTGAGATTTTGGTACAGCAAAATGGAAACCTAATTGTGCTTTGGAGCGCAATTTGGGCTTTCCAAAGCCAAACTTCTCTACACGTCTGATGCTAAAATACTCATGTGAGGTGTGATGATGAAACCCAAAGTGGCCCCTTTTTATGTTTTATAGGGATTATCTCTTTCTGGAGCTAAATCGACTTACCTTTCAGCCCTAATTCTGCAGATTCGGAAACCCTTTATCTCATGAAGCAAATGCTCTGTTTGAGAATGTTTTTTTACAACTTCAACTAAGATGAATAGGTAATGATCATGTTCTTTCAATGATTTTTTGTATGTCTTTATTTGGTTATACAATTTTATAAGAATCTTCTTCTTCAAGTTTATAATTCAGAAATATATTGTTATCCTTTGGCAGTTCAGTAAGAAGCTTCTGCTCTGAGGATGAAGATGGTGAAATATATTTCAACTATGAAAAATTTGCTAGGGATGAGATGATTATGAAATGTGCTAAGGTTTGTCAATGTTTGCCCCATCTTAGGCAGTAATCTAATACTAATAGGCTAATGCCTTTATGATTGTTACTTATTTATTTTTGTGGTGTCTATATCAGGAGAACGACAATTCTTTGCTTCAGATAGTTTGCAGTTATCATACTATGCATCTTCCCTAACGAGGAGGTGAAATAGCTTTTAAGCCACTTGAGCATATACAGACTGTTAGTATCGAAGGTCTTTTGTTTCCTTCCTTGCACAAACTGAGGAACATTTAAATCAAAATATAATGGACTCATTAGCTGCTGCTGAAGTATAATTATGGTTAGTGATTTGTTGTTAGAATTTGCTTTTTCATGATGATCTACCCATTTTTTTTCAGCTGAGGTATAATTATGGTTAGTGATTTGTTGTTAGAATTTACTTTTATTTTAGAGAAAGTGTTTAGAAAATAACCTATATTTCTCTCAATTCTTCAATTTTCACCCCTCAAACCTCTGGAAAACTTCACTTATACGAATTATAAAAGAGAGGAAGAGAGAGATCTGCAATTCTCCTTCCACTTCACTTGTGGCTGATAGTAGTGTGCATACAAGCCAATCATGTATGATGATAAAGCACATACTTTGTAAACATTCTTATTTATTTATTAATAAAATATTTATTTAAGTCATATAATTATCTACATGGTGCTGTTTTTATAATATGTAAATAACCCATAGTTTTAAACAATGCTTTTAGAATCATGATGAGATCATGATAATGAGATCTAAATTCTTAGAAAGCTTAAAAACTAAAATAGTTCCCAATTGTGGGATTACTAAAATGGGGATTAGTAAATCCGGATAGATTGGTACATATGTTGCTTGCTCATTGAATGAGGATGACTGATCTCATGGTCATTTGTGTGGAGACACTAAAACAAGTATGTAGGTGCTTATTGGAGAATAAGTTCACTGAACGTGACTCGCTATGGAATACCTAATAGAGTTTTACTCGCCTGTCAATAGGAATTCCTAATGTGATAGTAGTACAAGTGATCCTTGGACTTGAGATCATCATAGTATCTTGTATGTAACAAATTATACTTTGACTAATTCCTTAAGGCCTTTTAAGGCATATATAGGGTATGCTTGGGTATAATGAGTTACATATGGAGATAATGAATGATCAATAAAGAATCTACCACCTCTAGTAAAAGAGGAGATATGTCCTATGTGATTCGTTAAATGACAACCCAGAAATCCTTGGCCAAGGTAGAATAAAATTAGAAAGAGGTTTCTAATTTGCATTATTTGGAGTTGTGCATTTTCTAATCGAAATACATATGATTAAATAAATTAAGACTTGACAGTAAATCCATGTCTTATATTTAATTGAGACATTGTATGGTGGAAGGATTGAATTGTACGGTAACTATTAACTCACATGTTCTTTTATGATTAATGTTGAAATCTATATTATCTGAAAAGTCGTTGATCGCTAGGGAGGCTTATCCCTATTATAGAATAAATGTTATTTATTTAAATAGATTATTAGTTTAATTTATTTATTTAAATAAGATTAGAATTGTTGTAATTGATTTATTCATAACTGGTTTAATATGGAGAACCTAAAGTCACACCATAAAAGGAAGAAGAATTATTTAAGAAGAAAATGGCATGATAGTAATAATGCATTAAGTATAATTAATTTAATCTATGGTGAGAGAATAAATTAAATAGTTTAATGTTTATTATTTAATATTTTAGAAATATTAAATATAAATTAATAAGAGGAGTCTTATTAATATTATTATTATTATTATTATTTTAATTCTAAAGGAGTTTAGGAATTAATATAATATCAGTACTCTCTCTCAATCCTAATAAGATTAGGATATAAATTAATTAAAAATATTTAATTAATTAATTAAATAAAACCCTATTCTAATTAGATTAGGAGGGTTAACCTAATATCTATATAAGAGAGTCTTATATCAGAAATAAGGGACGTGAATTTTTCCAAGAGTTGGGAGTACACATATTCTATAGAGATAGAAACAAGGATTAAGCCAATAACCTATCTTCTTGAGTTCTTCATCTTCCTTGGTGGATCACCGTTAGAGGCCAAACATTTGGGTGGCTGACATTGATCAAGGGAAGGAGCCACTACAGAGGAATCGAAGGAATCAAAGGAGTAGAACTTGTACATGAGGAAGCTTGGATCTTCAAAGGTATAATTCTGTTTTTCTCCTTCTATATTCACTGATAATTGATGCACAAGAATGACCATGGTTATGGGTTTGTATAAATTTTTGAAAACCTAATTTTTGCGCTTCCGCCCTTTTTATGTGATTTGATTGCATGATTGCGTTACGTACAAACCCAACAGTGGTATCAGAGCCAATTTTGTGCTAATTATCAGTCTATGTGATTCCATACATATATGATATGCGATTGGATCGAGTTCTGGGCAACAAAAATTTTTCAGATTCTGCGAAGCTGCGCCGGTACAAGGCAATATTGCTGCGCAGCTGCGCCGGTTACTGTTCCTGGTTTTCATGCTGCGCAGCTGCGCCGGTTCCCTTTACATTCTTGGCGCAGCTGCGCCACTGGACAGGAACTGAAATTTTTTTTTTGTTTTATTTAATTAAATGAATGGTTTATTTAATTAATAAAGGTTTAAAATAAAGATGTTTATTTTATATGAAATGAGATTTCAGAATTGCTAAAATTAAAAAGTTTAATTTGGAATTATTTTTTAATGAAATAAAGGAGTTTATTTTTCCAAAAACAAAGTTTAGCAAACTTTTGCCCATTAACTGATATTAATACATATATGGAATGAATTTATTTTCATGAGATGAATAAGTTTTATTGATACGTATGATGATATGTATGGTAATAAAAGGGATTGATTATGGACTATGACCAATATGATTGAATTTTATTTTGGTTGAATGCTTGAATGAATGAGTTTTATAAAATGGGGTCTGCGTACCTCGTCTTCTCTAGTTTTATTCTCAATGTAAATTTTATCTCCTTTCTATGTACTTCCCCTTGACTGCTGATCAAGGTTTCTATTTAATTTTAAATAGTTAATGTAATAGAGATAGTTAGAATTATTTTGAAGAAATTGGAGACCAAGGAGCAAGGAGCGCGTGAAGACCCGTTTGTGTGGAACCCGGGTTTAAATGTAATAGTTACATTTAAAATTTAAATTCTTGCACTCCTAGGTTTGACCTTTTGGTTCACTTGGTGGCTCTAGTGAACCAAACTAGAATAAAAGTCCATAATCAATCCGGGTAGAATATAGTATTCTATAATGCATGCTAAATATTATATATATTATATTTTATGCAAACATGCTTCGCATGTTTAATAAAATGACGCGTATTTTATATATATATGTGCATGCGCGCTAAACAAGATGAGACAAATAATAACAAACCTCTCAAAGAAATAATATTAAGTCTGAAGCGTTCAAATGATATTTGGAATATCGAACGTCGCCTTCTAGCATGATTAATTAATAGAGTATTAAATATTTAATATGAGTTTGTTGTGCTATCCACAAGGCGAGTATTGAATATTTAAGATGTTAATTAATCACATTTGATGCTTATCAAGAAAATTGAACGATCTAGTCTTGTTGTGCTATCCACAAGGACGAAAATTTTTCTTTTTGAATTTATGGAAATGCTAGGCTGGACTTAACTTAAATCATTTTAGTTCGGGTGTGCACACACATGACCATTATGATTTAAGAGGCAAAATAAAATGAGTTACATGGTGATGTAATTGACAAGAGTTGTCTACTTATTTATTTGTATATCGCTTGTTGTGCTATCCACAAGGTTATATACATTTAAAATGGGATCCTTAATCTCACTAGCAAATCTTTAATTAGATATTGCCGAATTATATAAGTGAGGGTAATATAGTTTGATGAAAATAGTGGGAGATACCAATTTAAAATAAAGACCTAAATTTATTTTGGTGTGCAAAGTTAATAAAATGAATGTTTGCTAAAATATTATCTTTTCACATGCAGAATTTTAAAAATGTCAAAATCACTAATCTCACTACGAAGCATACTTGATGCAAATAAGCTTACCAGCCCGAATTATGAGGACTGGCTAAGAAATCTGAGAATTGTTCTCACTGCTGAAAAGATTTTTTATGTCCTAAATTCCACTATCCCTGAATCTATTTCAGAAACAGCCTCTGAGGAAGAGATTGCCACTTTCAATAAGTGGCAAGATGATGCATCTGTGGCTCAATGCATCATGCTCGCATCCATGAATAACAAGCTTCAGCGTCAGTACGAAAAATGGATGCTCCTGCTATGCTGCTTCACCTCAAGGAGTTGTATGGTGAACAGAGTAGGACTACTAGATATGAGATATCTAAGGAGCTCTTCCGATCTCGGATGACCGAGGGCACTACCGTCGAGACTCATGTTCTGAAGGTAATCAATTTGATTGAACGCCTTGGACAGCTTGGGTTCGTCATGGATGGGGAGTTGAGTCAAGACTTGGTCTTGCAGTCACTCCCTGAGACCTTCTCGCAGTTTGTGGTTAATTTTCACATGAATAAGCTAGATATCAGCTTGCCTGAGCTGCTTAACATGCTGAAAACTGCAGAAGGTCACTTCTCATCCAAGAAGAACCATGTCTTGATGGTGAATTCTTCCAATAAAAGGAAGAGGCCCAAGGTGTCTTCTGAAAAGAAGAAATCTAAGGCTAAGGGAAAAGGGAAAGAAAAGGAGCAAAAGAAACCTGAACCAGCTAAAGGAATGTGCTTTCATTGCAATGAGCCAGGACATTGGAAGAGGAACTGCAAGAAGTTTCTAGCAGAGAAGAAGCTTGGAGAAGCTTCGACTTTCAATCAAGGTTTGTTTATGATTGAAATTAATTTTTCTGAAAGTCATAATTCTACTTGGGTATTGGATACCGGTTGTGGTTCTCACATATGTAATAATGTGAAGGGATTGGTCAGAAGTAGAAAGCTGAACAAAGATGAGGTGATCCTACGAGTGGAAAATGGAGCAAAAATTGCTGCATTAGCTGTAGGAACTTATTGTTTAGCAATGCCTTCGGGCAAATCCATTTATCTTAATAACTGTTATTATGTTCCGAATATTATTAAAAATATTATTTCAATTTCTGTATTGGATATGGAAGGTTTTGACGTTATTATAAAGAACAATGGTTGTTCTATTTATAAAGACGATGTTTTATATGGTATTGGAAATTTGCGAAATGGACTTTATACACTTGACTTACAAGAAAATATATTTTAAATTGAACAAATTAAGAAAAAGAAAAGAGATGATATTAATTATACCTATATGTGGCACTGTAGACTCGGTCATATCAATGAAACAAGATTATCCAAGTTGCATAAAGATGGGCTCCTCGAGCTATCTGATTATGAATCATATCCAGCTTGTGAATCTTGTCTCATGGGTAAAATGACTAAATCTTCTTTTAGTGGAAAATGAGAGAGAGTTACAGAGTTGTTGGCATTGATTCACACAGACGTTTGTAGACCTATGACAACAAGTGCACGGGGTGGGTATTCTTATTTTATTACTTTCATTGATGATCACTCAAGATTTGGATATGTGTATTTAATGAAATACAAATCAGAATCATTTGAAAAGTTCAAAGAGTTCAGAAGTGAAGTAGAAAAACAAACGGACAAGAGTATTAAGATACTTCGATCAGATTGAGGTGGAGAATACTTAAGCAGTGAGTTTCTCAATTGTCTTAGAGAAAATGGTATAATCTCACAATGGACTCCTCCAGGTACACCACAGTTAAATGAAGTATCTGAAAGAGAAATCGAACACTGTTGGACATGGTTCGATCCATGATGAGTTTTACCGACCTTTCAATTTTTTTTGGGGGATATGCCCTAGAAACGGCTGCATACCTACTTAACAAGGTACCTACCAAATCCGCCCCAAAGACTCCATATGAGATGTGGAAAGGGAGGAAACCAAATCTTAAGCATGTTAAGACTTGGGGTTGTCCAGTTTATGTCAAAAAATTTGAAAATGATAAGCTACAGACTAAATCCGATAAGTGTAGATTTGTGGGATACCCTAAAAAAACCGTAGGGTATTATTTCTATCATCCAACTGATCAAAAGGTGTTTGTTACGAAACATGCTACCTTCTTGGAGAAAGAGTTTATCCATGAAGGGGTCAGTGGGAGTAAGATATATCTTGAAGAAGTTCAAGAACCACAAGTTACCACGGACCAAAGTCAAGTACCTAACCAAGTAGAAGAACCTACTGTACCACACCCTGTTCATAAATCTGGTAGAGTACCGCAGATACTTGAGAGGTATGGATTCGTTATAGAGGATGACGATGAGGTACACATCATGAATGATGATCCATTGAATTACGAGCAGGCTATGAGTAATAAAGACTCAGGGAAATGGCTTGAAGCCATGAAATTCGAAATGGACTCCATGTATGAAAATAAAGTATGGACTTTGGTTTCACCACCTGGAGGTATTAAACCTATTGGGTGTAAATGGATTTTTAAGAAAAAGACTGGAGCAGACGGAAAGATAGAGACCTATAAGGCCCGACTGGTTGCAAAAGGTTTTAAACAAAGACAAGGAATTGACTATGATGAAACCTTCTCACCAGTAGCCATGCTCAAGTCTATTCGGATTTTGCTTGCGATTGCAGCTTACAACGACTATGAGATCTGGCAGATGGACGTGAAAACGGCCTTCCTCAATGGAAAACCTGAGGAGGATGTGTATATGACACAGCCAGAGGGATTTATCTCAAAAGTTGGAACAAATCAAGTCTGTAAGATACAACGATCCATTTATGGGTTGAAGTAAGCTTCTCCTAGATGGAACATTCGTTTTGATGAGACAATCAAAGAGTTTGATTTTATCAAAAACGAGGATGAACCTTGTGTATACAAGAAGGTTAGTGGGAGCGCAGTATCATTCCTTGTATTATATATTGATGATATATTACTGATAGGGAATGACATTCCTATGTTACAATCCATTAAAATCTGGTTATCTAAAAACTTTTCCATGAAGGACTTGGGTGAAGCATCCTATATTTTGGGGATAAAGATGTATAGAGATAGATCTAAAAGGATACTCGACTTATCCCAAGAAATGTACATTGATACGATGCTAAAGAGGTTTAGCATGGAAGATTCCAAAAGAGGTCTCATGCCGATGAGCCATGGAATAAATCTCTCCAAGAAACAAGCCCCAAAGACACCTGAGGAGAGAGACTGTATGAGTAAGATCCCTTATGCTTCTGCAATAGGATCTATCATGTACGGTATGATATGTACTAGACCGGATGTTGCTCATGCACTTAGTGTAACAAGCAGATACCAGTCGAATTCAGGAGAAGAGCACTGGAAGGCAGTGAAAAATGTCCTAAAGTACTTGAGAAGGACTAAAGATATTTTTCTTGTCTACGGTGGGTCTGAATTAAAACTCGAGGGATTCACGGACTCAAGTTTTCAAACAGACCAAGATGACAGTAAATCTGTTTCAGGGTATGTTTTACCTTGAACGGAGGCGCAGTGAGTTGGAAGAGTTCCAAGCAGCAAACAGTTGCTGATTCAGTGACAGAGGCAGAGTATATAGCTGCAAGTGAAGCTGCAAAGGAAGCAGTTTGGATGAAAAAGTTCATAACTGAACTTGGTGTGGTTCCTAGCATCGGAGAAGCAGTTCCCGTATACTGTGACAACACCGGAGCGGTTGCACAGGCTAAGGAACCCAGGTCTCATCAGAAATCTAAACACGTGTTGCGGCGATTTCACTTGATCAGGGAGATCATTGAAAGAGGAGACGTCACCTTGGAGCGTGTGGACTCTCAAGACAACATTGCAGATCCATTTACTAAAGCTCTAACACAACAGCAATTTGATCGTCACTTAGAGAATATGGGTATGAGATACCATGGCAATTGGCTTTAGTGCAAGTGGGAGATTGATAGTAGTGTGCATACAAGCCAATCATGTATGATGATAAAGCACATACTTTGTAAATAATTTTATTTATTTATTAATAAAATATTCATTTAAGGCATATAATTATCTACATGGTGCTGTTTTTATAATATGTAAATAACCCATAGTTTTAAGCAATACTTTTAGAATCATGATGAGATCATGATAATGAGATCTAAATTCTTAGAAAGCTTAAAAACTAAAATAGTTTTCAATTGTGGGATTACTAAAATGGGGATTAGTAAATCCGGATAGATTGGTACATATGTTGCTTGCTCATTGGATGAGGATGACTAATCTCATGGTCATTTGTGTGGAGACACTAAAGCAAGTATGTAGGTGCTTATTGGAGAATAAGTTCACTGAACGTGACTCGCTATGGAATACCTAATAGAGTTTTACTCGCCTGTCAATAGAAATTCCTAATGTGATAGTAGTACAAGTGATCCTTGGACTTGAGATCATCATAGTATCTTGTATGTAATAAATTATACTTTGACTAATTCCTTAAGGCCTTTTAAGGCATATATAGGGTATGCTTGGGTATAATGAGTTACATATGGAGATAATGAATGATCAATAAAGAATCTACCACCTCTAGTAAAAGAGGAAATATGTCCTATGTGATTCGTTAAATGACAACCCAGAAATCCTTGGCCAAGGTAGAATAAAATTAGAAAGAGATTTCTAATTTGCATTATTTGGAGTTGTGCATTTTCTAATCGAAATACATATGATTAAATAAATTAAGACTTGACAGTAAATTCATGTTTTATATTTAATTGGGACATTGTATGGTGGAAGGATTGAATTGTACGGTAACTATTAACTCACAGGTTCGTTTATGATTAATGTTGAAATCTATATTATCTGAAAAGTCGTTGATCGCTAAGGAGGCTTATTCCTATTATAGAATAAATGTTATTTATTTAAATAGATTATTAGTTTAATTTATTTATTTAAATAAGATTAGAATTGTTCTAATTGATTTATTCATAACCGGTTTAATATGGAGAACTTAAAAGGTCATACCATAAAAGGAAGAAGAATTATTTAAGAAGAAAATGGCATGATAGTAATAATGTATTAAGTATAATTAATTTAATCTATGGTGATAGAATAAATTAAATAGTTTAATATTTATTATTTAATATTTAAAAATATTAAATATAAATTAATAAGAGGAGTCTTATTAATATTATTATTATTATTATTATTTTAATTCTAAAGGAGTTTAAGAATTAATATAATATCAGTACTCTCTCTCAATCCTAATAAGATTAGATATAAATTAATTAAAAGTGTTTAATTAATTAATTAAATAAAATTCTATTCTAATTAGATTAGGAGTGTTAACCTAATATCTATATAAGAGAGTCTTATATCAGAAATAAGGGACGTGAATTTTTTTAAGAGTTGGGAGTACACATATTCTTCTATAGAGATAGAAACAAGGATTAAGCCAATAACCCATCTTTATCTTCCTGGGTGGATCACCGTTAGAGGCCAAACATTTGGATAGCTAACATTGATCAAGGGAAGGAGCCACTACAGAGGAATCGAAGGAATCGAAAGAATCAAAGGAGTAGAACTTGTACCTGAGGAAGCTTGGATCTTCAAATGTATAATTCTGTTTTTCTCCTTCTATATTCACTGATAATTGATGCACAAAAATGATCATGATTATGAATTTGTATAAATTTTTGAAAATTTAATTTTTGCGCTTCCTTTATTTATCTGATTTGATTGCATGATTGCGTTATCTATAAACCCAACAGTGGCAACCACAAACACATATATAAGCAGATAGATATATAGAGAGAGAAAGACAGATCGTGAATTTACTTCAGGGATCTGCAAAAAATTGATTATCGCTTTCCCTAAATGGCACAGCTCGTGAAGAAAGACGATGATCGAGATGAGGAAGGTATGTATCACGAATTTGATATTTTAGTGCATTTTGTTTTTCATTTCAATTGTTTTCCTCTATTATTATAACGATTTGGTCGGGTTTGTTTCAATTTAACTTCACATTTTACTCCTAAAGTTATCGCATTTAGTGATTCATTTGTCATTCAGATCTGCGTTGTTCAATTTTCATAATTTATTATTTTTTCTATGAAATGATAAATTTTTGGTATGCGGGTGCTTCTCTTTTCCTCACATTATAGAGATCTTTTGTTTCCTTTTGTTCTTCTGATTTTTATTGTTCATTTTGTTGTAAATTTAGTATTTAAGGGATTAGTATTAGGTGACAGTGGTCTTCATTGTATATTTAGTCATTACATTTTTCAATCAAAAGCTATGTTTTAGTTATAACATTGATAAATTTGTACTGTTAGGCTCTCCTCCGTCGTCAATGCTGTCTAGAGCTTATTTGTGCTGAAGATTAAATTAGATCAGACAGATCTCTCTATATCATCTGTGTGTGTGTGAGAGTGTGTGTGTGTGAGTGTGATGCTCCTGATATGCCAATACCAGACTTAAAGTTATTTTCATTTTAGCTCCAGTTGCTTCGACTAATGTCCTGTTTCACAATACTTTTACTGGCTTCTTATTATTTATTTAGGTGTTTTCTGGAATGCAAGCCAGTAAAAGTATTTGCAGTTGGCAGTACACTAACTGCAATGATCTCCAGGGTTTGTTCACATCAGAAAATGTACTTAATTAATTGACAGGCTATGCTGTATACGACCATTCAGCTAGTGGAGTGACTTAATTATTTCCTGAGCCAAGACTTTCTTACATTGGCTCAAGAGTTTTCAATGGTTATATAGACTTTACTGTACTAGTGGACTATTCATCCCCCCTGCATCATTAGTATTAGATGTTCATACTGGCGGGGAGGGTGGAAAACACGAAAAGGCAAACAAGTTCTCATCATCCTTGTATTGGCACAAGCCCAACCTTCTTTGATCAATTTTAATGAAATTCAAGTTTGATTTGTGCTACAGCTGCCAAAGCATTGGCTAAAATCCAAAAGTTTCAACAGGAATGTGATTTCTCAGCTAAGAGCTGCTCGCATTACACTTTTATCAGTGGAGCTACTAAATTTTCCTTCCCAGATCTAGCAACCATCCACTCATCTGACTAAGATGGTTTTATGAAATAACAACTGTTGAAAATATGAGAAAAGCGCCAAATTGATCAGGTGTGTCTGTTTATATTTTGCACCTAAAGTTTCTTCCACATTTTGCAGCTTGCAAGGCAGCTTGATTATATTGCAGGAATTTCTTTTATATTGTTCATGTAAATCACTTTTCAAGAATTTTGTTTTGATTGGCTGTATAAATATGACAGTATGAGACCTAAAATCCTTTTAAGTTTACAATAGATTATTCATATCAGGCTCTAGTTAAAATAAACTTGTGGCCATGAAGTGTAATCTGATGTTGAACAATTAAATTTTGGTCAAGTTCATATTAGTTAGTTGAATCCGTTAATTTATTTATTTTTTAATTTTCTTCTTATATGAAGTGACTGAGTGAATATAACAAGTCTCTCTTGATTTTTGTTGGATTGTTAGTTGTTTTTCTTTACTTTTATTTTTATAACTAGATTAGATGCACCGAGATGTACAAGAGTTTTCATGTAATGGGTGGATAGCTGGTTAAGTAATAAAGTGTAGCCAGGGATACGCAATAATCCGTTAGATCACCCCATAGTATTTGTTTCTTTTGATCATGAGGCTATACCACCGGTCTTATATCACCTTCCATTTTTTATTTAGTTAATAATGTACTTGTAGTGGTATATATACACAATAAATCACACATTAAAACAACTCATGCCTGAATCATGCTATTTTAATTTTCTGAATTATCATGAATGTAGCAAATTATTGTAGTTTATATGATTTATCATGTGCCGAACACACCAATAAAAGTGACCACATAAACTTGGACAGAGGGAGTATATATTAATGAACGGGGGGGGGGGGGGGGGGGGACTTGGAGTGATGATCAAACTAAGCAAAACACGTGTTCAATGTATATACTTGATCTCTTAATACATTTTATTACAGGAAACAGATGTTGAGAAACTGCAGCAAAGGGATTATTCAAACCTTAAGGTAGATATTATACTCTTGTAAAATTTCTTTGCTATCCCATAAAGACTGTTGATCTAATAGGTCACTTTCTGAAAATGGGACAAGTAAATTTTGGCAAATAACTGTAACCTTTTCAGGATGCCAGTCTTTTGCGTTTTTTAGTTGATATGAGAGGAGCTGATGTTGATGATCGCCAGGTAAAGTATCTGCAGCTTTTCTTTAGATGCAAGTCCACTTATCATTTCCCATTACTTTTCTTTCATAACTGTTTTTTTTAATAATTTCACTGAACAGCTTAGAGATGACCTGATGACAATGCATATTGTTGGCCACGAAACAACAGCTGTTGTCCTTACTTGGGCTGTTTTCCTCTTAGCACAAGTTTGTTTTAATTTTTGCATTCAGATTCCTCGTGTTATTTTATAAAATATAATGTGGATTTATTGCTCTTCAAGAACACCGAAACTTTATCAATTGACATCTGTACGAGTGTGTGACTTAACTTAATATATGCCAAATTTCTTTCATGCAGCATCTAGCAAAAATGCAGAAAGCCCAGGCAGAGATTGATTCCGTACTTGGTCATGGGACAATAACCTTTGAATCACTTAAAAAACTAGAGTATGTGACTGCTTTATTAAATACTTTCTAACAGCAAAACCTGCACATGAGCCTGAAAAAATATCATGCTATCTTTTTTTCAATTATAACAATCTTAAGATTTTACTCTTTTGCTCAAGGATAAAAACTCTTTCGCAGACACTAAACACGATTGGAGAGAGGGTTCTGAGCAGTACAAATTCATAGAAAATTGTTTTGCATCAGCAGACAGGCAGAAATAGCCTTGGTTGATCTTTGCAGCTCATCGGCCCATCGGGTATTCCTCGAGTTGTTATTATGGTTCGCTAGGCTCGTTGGAGGAGCCCATGGAAAGAGAGAGCTTACAAAAGCTTTGGTAGAAGTATAAATTTTGAATGATAATTTAATTTAGGAGTTTAACTCAATAATTCATGCGTGCGAACTCAATTTTATGTATAGTTTAGTATATTTTGTGGATGTAGTCAAATTCATAATTTAATGTACGTACTAGTAATTATATTGAAAAATGAATTTGAAACTATAAATGTATGATATTATTGGGATGTATGGTATTTTAAAATATAGAATGCTTACATTTTGGCTTTAAATGTTATGGATTGTGTTTTTTAAATAGACAACGCTTTTAGAAAAAATGTTGTCTAATGTGTCAAATAGACAACGCTTTTTAGAAAAAAAATGTTGTCTAATGTGTACAATAGACAACGCTTTTAAAAAAAATATTGTCTAATGTGTCCAATAGACAACGTTTCTTTGAAATAGCATTGCCTAATGTGTCATAAGATAACGTTTTTTAAACGTTGTCTATAAGTGTCTAAAAACGTTGTCTTTTGACAAATAGACTATTTTTTTTGAAAAAAAGTTGTCTAATGTGTCAAAAGAAAATGTTATTTAAACGTTGTCTATTTGTGTTTAAAAAACGTTGTCTATTTGATAAATAGACAACGCTTTTTTGAAAAAACGTTGTCTAATGTGTCAAAAGACAACGTTTTTTAAATATTGTCTATTTGTGTCTAATAGATGACATTGCTAACCACGACACTTTTGGGGGACCTATTACAACACTTTTTAAACGTTGTCTATTTACTTTTTTCTACTAGTGAGTCTACCTGATATGCAAGACTTAGCAGTTCCCCAGAGGTGATAGTGTGCTATGCTGAAATCAGATGAAGTCAAGCATCAACAAGAAAGATCAGTTGCACCAAGGAGATGAACACACTGCTAAGTACACTAAGAAGTCAAGCTTAATGAACATCTTAGCAGTCCATCAGTTGTGATCAAGTCTCGATGCTGAATGCCAGAAGATCACAAGAAGCTGCTAAGTACCAGAAGATGAACAAGCTTAATGTCATCTTAGCAGCTCAGCACCAACAACAAACAAACAACTAGGGCCTGAGGGGTTCTTGTCTTCGTGACTAAATCAAAGTCAAGCTTGATGGGCTTGCTGAGTACTAGAGGGTACAAGAGATTTTAAGTCAGCTGGTCTTAGTCTATAGTTCCAAGTCTGCTGGGCTTGAAGAGTTCTTAGTGAACTAGAGTTCCAAGGTTGCTGGCTTTGAGGGAATCTTAGTAATTCAGAGTTACCTTTTCTTAGTGTAATCCCCGCTTGTTGAAGCAGAATAGTGGAGTAGAAGCATTTAGACTCTGAACTACTTAAAACTTGTTGTGTCATTTACTTTATGTCATTTAAATTCTGCATTATAACTGCTATAACTACTTATACCTAAACTAACATTAGAACTATGTTTAACAAATATACTTAAAGGGGATCTTAACTTATTCCGATGTACATGAACAGATTCTTCTTTTTGTCATCTGCTAATTACTTAGCAATACAAAAGAAAATGAAAAAACTTTTAAAATTGAAAAGGATCTATTCAACTCCCCCTTCTAGATCTATTGTGTGCCCTTGAGAACTAACACCATTGATGTGACGCCCCCAAATTCGTGTACCTTCAAACCCTGAATATGGTGCTACACGGTACTACTATCTACTCATACATTCAATTGAATATTTCAATAACCTGTATAAGTTTACTAAACATTTCATTATAATAATTCATTCCCAAGTTCTTCATAACCTTTACATTCATTCGGTGTTATAATATCATTTATTATAACAATAATACTACGTTATTATAAGGATAACTAAGTATCCATCTTGGACTTGCCTTTGTCTTTACCGGATTTCTCGGTCCGATAGCTCTTAGCTGAAACATATGATTTTAAGTAAGAATGAACATAACTAGCTCAGCAAGTTTAATATTTTACTATGCAACCACAAAATCAAGAATTATATGACTTCATCTTCAATAACTGTACAATAGTTATGAAGTAGTAGGAATAATCAAGATAATGTTTCGAATTCCTTTAAAATCATTCTCAAGGACATATAATCACTTAAGAATCTGAGTTGGTCAAAGACGATGAACATTCTTTTCCATTTCCATTAATAAAAGGATAACCCGGTACAAGACCGTAAGCCCGATATATCTTACGAGCACGTCCAGGTGATCAGCCTGTACTACTCTATGTTGATCAACACTCCATCCTTAAACGTTTTCACGTTTAAGCTTTTTGACAACTCCCAGTGCCCGTCGAATTAACGACATTTAAAACCTTTGTGTATTCATACTCAGGTTTACCTCAGAATCTGTACCAAATCAATTGGCATAGGATAACATATTAAGAATACTTTGAAAGATTTATGAAAATCATTCAAAATACTTTACATATACGTCTAGCCAATACAAATGGCATCGACTATTCAATAACAGTTCATGCATAGGCAACCATGCATATTGACAAATTATCCGACATTACGTATATACAAGAGTTCAGAAAGCTTGTGACAACCCGAAAATTTACAGGATTTTAAATGATTAAAATAAAGGTTAAAGGATAAAACCTAGATGAGAATTTGAGGAATAATTTAAAATTTTTAAAGAAGAACCTATATGGTTTACTGTTCGAATGAGAATAGAGAATATATGGGTTACAAAATTTCTAAACCCTTGAGATGAATCTATATGTGTTTGATGAAATATTAAGAATAAGGTATTACGATACCTATAAAGTTTGGTGACCTAATATATAAATTAGGTATGTGAATTATGTGTGTTATTACATAAATATAATGTGTACATTTATTTTGTATATAAAGATAATTAAAACTATGTAAATATCAATAATGTTGAGCATTAATTCTAGTGATAATAGATTTAATGGACTAAGGAGAGTAAGTAATTTTGTAGCCCAATTTATAGCCCAATTGTTTAATTAAGCATTGAACTTGTAGATAAGTTGAGTTAATAACAATTAAGTTATTAAACTAGCCCAATATATCATGTACAAGACAAGTATTATGATGGCCCAATTTAATTATGGGTGGAAGCCCAAGTTCATTTTGTTAGTAAGCAATTTAAGAAAAAGTGCAAGCCCAGAAAGAAAGTAAATAAGTAGCCCAAACTTGGCCCACTTGGGGGAGAGCTCATTGGACCTTTAATTAGCTAAGTGGGCCTTAAAAATAAAATCAAAGTTGAGCCCAAAAGGCCATTTGGCCGAAATTTGTAAGGAAGGGAGGAATAAGGGGGGATGCTTGTAATGATGATAGTAACTTTAGTTGGTATTTCACTTTTGAGGTGTCACATTTCTTATGCTGCCAACCCATTAGCTATTTCTTGCAAGCAACTCTTAAATAATGATGAGAGAGAGAAGGGATAGATATTAGTAAGATATGGATAGAGATGATGATATCTAATCATTTATTTGTTGTATTAACAACTTAATATCTCATTTTGTTTTCTTTCATTTCATAAGTCAAAGAGACAGAAAACAAAAGAAACTAAGAGAGAGTAAGGGTAGGGTTTGGCCACCTCAAGAGAGGAGAGAGATGAAAATTTTTGGTGTGTTCATAGCCCTTAAACAATCCTTATAAAGAAGGAGAGGAAGAAAAACAAGCTAAGGTTTAAGAAATCCTTACTTTTATAGTCTAAATTCTTTTTGGATTTGATTTGAGTTTTGATTTTTATAAAGTTTTGATCTAAGGTTTTAAATCTTTAGATTTATGTGTTTAAAAGTGTTTTATCTTTAGATCTAACCCTTTTGTGGGTCAAAAATCGGATCTAAAGCATAAAAGGAAAAATATGTTTTTCAAAAGTAAGAAAACTTAATTTTTCTTAGCTTTGGTTGTGATTAATCTATGTGTTTAAATGTTAGATAGTTTACTTATAAGATATGTTATACTAATTGAAAGATCAATCTTATAAACTGATAGGTCTTTACAATAAAGCGATTAACTTAAATTGCGTAGCAGTAATCGACGGTACAGACAAGTTTTCTAACTCGAACTCGAGTTGTTATTGTAAAGCATGTTTGTGATTAATCATTGTTGATTATATCACATCTATGATTTATTGATTCGTACGTTGTGCATATTGTATATGTTCATCAGGTATGAAAGGCTGATCACCTTCATTACCATATTGTTCAGTTGAATTTATTCATGTTCATTGTTGGCTATTCAGCATTATTGATTCATGTTCTTTCACAATTCTTATATTGTTGGAAGTTTGACAGCTTATTATTATTCTTTTCAATCATGATATATCTTCATTTGAACTTAAACTTGTTGGGTAAACTTGTTGCTCGCCCTTGCTATATCATGATAAACATTTCAGATTAAAGAAGAAACTTCAGACACATTCAAAGGCAAAGACAAGTTCTAGGATAGAATTATTGTATGATTAAAATAGTAATAGTATTGGATACAAATGACATTGTATATCGTGTAGGATATTGAATGCAGGTATTAAGTTAAGGTTACAGACCTTGAGAATTTGTTGTAAAAGTTATTGTATAAACAATTTATGTTTATATCTTCCGCAATAGTTATAGAAATGATGTATCGTAACGTACCAGGTCCGAGGTTCTGGGAACTCAGATTTGGGGGCACTACAGTTGGTATCAAAGCTGTAGGTTATAAACCTTAGGTAGAGGTACCTTAGGCTATAACCACAGAGATAAGGAATAGGAATAAACTCAAATAGAGTTTAAGTTCTAAGCGATGAATTTGGGCAAGGCATTAATAAGTCAATAAGATTCAAAGAAGAATCATGACAAGCAATAAAGATCCAAAGTTACCTAACTCTGATAATAAAGATGAACAGTAGTAATGAATAGATAGAGTCTAAAAGACTAAAAGTATAAAGAAAAAGAAGATCGTAAAACAAAACGATCATAAGATAAAAAAAATTATAATATAATACGATTATAATATGAGATCACAACGTGATTTGATAAGGACAGATGATCAATCAAATGATTGAAAACTTTATAGCATAATTGTTGTATGACTGTTGTACTATGAAATTGTACTATTAAAACTCAGGAAAGAGTTGTGAATTATAGATACGGATTAAATGAAATTCGTATCGAGTATTGAGGGAGCTAAGATTATGTGAGATTTTAATTGAGGACTCATGTGATAGCTGAGTTGTACAAACCTTTGTATGGACGGGTTTTTTTTACTTGGTCTAACGACTACTTAGTTTATCACATTGATAATCATTGAACTGTCAGTGTCGCGCTATTCGCTATATGTATGATGAAAAGGTGATTCTTTTTTCATTTGTATAACGGATAGGTAGAGAATATAAGTTAGGTGCGAGTTCTTTAAAACTCATACTTATGGTAAGTTTATAACTCATAATCGTATGGTATTTTTTGAACCCCTAAGCATATGGACAGTTCCTGATTGGTTCTTGAACTACGTATTGCTAGGATAAGTTCCTAAACTCATATTATTATGGAAAGTTCCTGAACTCATAACGTGTGGTATGTTTGATGAGCTATACGGGGGTATAAGAAAATTGTGAATGAAGGATTGAGGATAATAGAAATAGATAAAAATATTAAGCAATTGATCATTAGAAGAATTAAAGTTGATGGTGGAAGCATAGGTATTCCAAATCTTCTAGTTGTGCTAGACTTTGAAATTTTTGACATCAAGCTAAATTCGCACTGATGTGCCCTTTTTCAAAATAAAATAAATTTTTGTTATCTTCACAACATGGTGACAAGGGTGTGGAGATGGACTTTGAGCCATATTCACATCGTTACCTGTTGCGGCATGATAACATTAAAAAAAGATGATTTTCAATAATTTTGCACCGTTTAAAAAAGAGTATATGCTAATTGTTTCGGCTAGACAAATTATCGATTGAAATTTGAATTGTTGGTATATGTCTAAAGCTATTTAATTCAGCTAGACAATGTTTATGAAAATTCAAGTATCTCTTTGAGAACTTATCCCGAACCATATTGTTTTGATTCGGACTTCTGGCTGAGTATGAACAACCCCGAAAAATGGGGAATATTGGTTGGATAACGTACATTCCAATCATTGAACGCATACAGTCGTTCAGATAATTACGGCCAGCATCTATAGTTTACCTTCTTCGTGATTGTAAACATATCTATTATTTGATTACGGTGAATACCGTTAAACCCGAGTGTTCATGGTCTATATGACCCTCAGCATAATTTGAAAAGTTTTTTTTTACTCCTTGGGGAGAAGTCTAGGTAGAATGTGATGATAGAATAATTCCTCATAGAAGGAAGCAGTGTGTACTCATTAAATGAGAATAAAATCAGATAAAAGTTAAGTTTAAAACCTAGTTTTGGTGAATAGAAGGAGTAGGAATTAGTAGATTGTAATTTCAAGGACGAAATTCTTAGAAGAAGGGGTGAATGTGACAACCCAGAAATTTATAAGATTTTAAATGATTAAAATAAAGGTTAAAGGATAAAACTTAGATGAGAATTTGAGGAATAATTTAAATTTTTTAAAGAAAATCTATATGGTTTACTGTTCGAATGAGAATAGAGAATATATGGGTTACAAAATTTCTAAACCCTTGAGATGAATCTATATGTGTTTGATGAAATATTAAGAATAAGGTACTACGATACCTATAAAGTTTGGTGACCTAATATATAAATTAGGTATGTGAATTATGTGTGTGATTACATAAATATAATGTGTATATATTTATTTTGTATATAAAGATAATTAAGGCTATGTAAATATCAATAATGTTGAGCATTAGTTCTAGTGATAATAGATTTAATGGACTAAGGAGAGTAAGTAATTTTGTAGCCCAATTTGTAGTCTAATTGTTTAATTAAGCATTGGACTTGTAGATAAGTTGAGTTAATAACAATTAAGTTATTAAACTAGCCCAATATATCATGTACAAGACAAGTATTATGATGACCCAATTTAATTATGGGTGGAAGCCCAAGTTCATTTTGTTAGTAAGCAATTTAAGAAAAAGTGCAAGCCCAGAAAGAAAGTAAATAAGTAGCCTAAACTTGGCCCAATTGGGGTAGAGCTCGTTGGACCTTTAATTAGCTAAGTGGGCCTTAAAAATAAAATCAAAGTTGAGCCCAAAAGGCCATATGGCCAAAATTTGCAAGGAAGGGAGGAATAAGGGGGGATGCTTGTAATGATGATAGTAACTTTAGTTGGTATTTCACTTTTAAGGTGTCGCATTCCTTATGGTGCCAACCCATTAGCTATTTCTTGGAAGAAACTCTTAAATAATGATGAGAGAGAGAAGGGATAGATATTAGTAAGATATGGATAGAGATTATGATATCTAATCATTTATTTGTTGTATTAACAACTTAATATCTCATTTTATTTTCTTTCATTTCATAAGTTAGAGAGAGAGAACAAAAGAAACTACGAGAGAGTGAGGGTAGGGTTCGGCCACCTCAAGAGAGGAGAGAGATAGAAAATTTTGGTGTGTTCATAGCCCTTAAACAATCCTTAGAAAGAAGGAGAGGAAAGAAAACAAGCTAAGGTATAAGAAATCCTTACTTTTATAGTCTAAATTCTTTTTGAATTTGATTTGAGTTTTGATTTTTATAAAGTTTTGATCTAAGGTTTCAAATATTTAGATTTATGTGTTTAAAAATATTTTATCTTTAGATCTAACCCTTTTGTGGGTCAAAAATCGGATCTAAAGCGTAAAAGGAAAAATATGTTTTTCAAAAGTAAGAAAACTTAATTTTTCTTAGCTTTGGTTGTGATTAATCTATGTGTTTAAATGTTAGATAGTTTACTTATAAGATATGTTATACTAATTGAAAGATCAATCTTATAAACTGATAGGTCTTTACAATAAAGCGATTAACTTAAATTGCGTAGCAGTAATCGACGGTACAGGCAAGTTTCCTAACTCGAACTCGAGTTGTTATTGTAAAGCATGTTTGTGATTAATCATTGTTGATTATATCACATCTATGATTTATTGATTCGCACGTTGTGCATATTGTATATATTCATCAGGTATAAAAGGCTGATCACCTTCATTACCATATTGTTCAGTTGAATTTATTTATGTTCATTGTTGGCTATTTAGCATTATTGATTCATGTTCTTTCACAATTCTTATATTGTTGGAAGTTTGACAGCTTATTATTATTCTTTTTAATCATGATATATCTTCATTTGAACTTAAACTTGCTGGGAAAATTTGTTGCTCACCCTTGCTATATCATGATAAACATTTCAGATTAAAGAAGAAACTTCGGACACAGTCAAAGGCAAAGACAAGTTCCAGGATGGAATTATTGTATGGTTAAAATAGTAATAGTATTGGATACAAATAACATTGTATGTCGTGTAGGATATTGAATGCAGGTATTAAGTTAAGGTTACCGATCTTGGGAATTATGTTGTAAAAGTTATTGTATAAATAATTTATATTTATATCTTCTGCAATAGTTATAGAAATGATGTATCGTAACGTACCAGGTCCGAGGTTCAGGGGACCCGGATTTCGGGGCGCTACAAAGCTTGCATAACATAACGTTAATACAAGAGTTAGAAAACTTGCGTTCGCGTCTTTAAACCTTTAAGTTTACTTTACTCGGTCTTTACCACTTCTACAAGATATAATCACGTAGCATACCAATTAGATTATCATAACTGATATACATTGTGTAACTATCTTCTTCTTCTCGTATAACTTAGCCGAATTGTTAAGCTAATAATATTCGTTCAAGTTAAATAACATTTTTAACGGCTTGATAACATTCATTAGTCATAAGCCGACTCTCGTCGATCATCGTTATGCACAACGACCGACGAAAATCTAATTGGTTCGTTACATCATAAACATTCTCATCGGATTCTCGTCATTGGACTCCGTATGGAATTTACATGAGTTTTAACTTCATTCGATGTCATTCATGCAACACGTACCTCTATTACATGTTATATAACCTTAAGGCACGCTCACAACTCGATTACAATTCATAGTTCACATTATCGAATTTCAATTTTTAAATTTAAATACATTTTGTCAACGTTTAATTTATAAAACCATTATTAAACATGTTGTTTAAGTGATTTCTCTTCATGAATAGTAACCATTTAGTTGCCCCTTAATTACCATGTAGAAAGTTAGGTTAAGAAATGTTCACATCGGAATTTTTTTTGTTAAGGGCGTTGCATCACCACACAAAGGCTTAGAAGCAGCGCTGTCTCGCAGAACAATTCCCCTGCCTCGGCGCTGTAGCGCTAGGAAGCAGGGTCTGGGCGGCGCAGCAGCGCCAGCCCCCAGATTTTGAAAATTTTGAATTTTCACGAGCTCGTAACATGATCGTTTAAACTCAGAATTGGCTCGTTCCAAAGCCAATAGTTCATAAATTCTATGTTCTATCATTTTATCAAGTCAGAATTCATTTCTGAATTCGTCGGCGAGAATTTAACATATTAGTCCATTTTTACGCGTTCGTTAAACGTTCATGAACGTTCGACGCTCAATTCTTCGTTTGAAGTCCGAATTGGTTTGTTCTTGCTCTCGCAAGTCGTATTTACCTAATTACACGTTATGTAATCAAAAACCATCATTTCTGAATCACATGGCAACTTTTGACTTCTATTCCGGGAAAATTTATGATTTCGACGATTAACGTCTAATCGTGTAACTTTTGCCGAATCTTTGTTCTTCGATATTTTTACTTCAAATCAATTGGAAACAATCCATTTGTTGATTATTAATGATTCTAACCATTGTAAACATCTATGTTTAATGGTTTTACATGCTCATCATTCAATTTCTCATGATTTTGATGAGTTCTTTGTTAAGTCTTTAATCAATTATTATGATTTCATTTTTTCATAGCTTATTAGTGTTTTAAGTCCACTATAAGACCAACCTTATTACTTCTCACTAATCATACTCCACCAATTCACTTCTCTATCAAATTTAGTATTGAAGGAAGTTGAATTTTAAGGTTTAGATATGTATACCTCTTTGTGTTCTTGATTGTTCTTGATTGATCAAGATGTTTGTAAACTCCTTACTTCTTGCTTGCTTGATTCTTAGCAAATGAAATAAGCTAGCTTTCCTGTCTCTCTCTCTCTCTCTCAATGTGTAGCAATTTGATCAACCAACAAATGGCTAGCCAAAGCCTTATATTTATAGACTTTGCAAGCTTAGGGAAGTTTGGTCATTATGACCAAACCTCCTTAAGCCCCATGTTATGCCATGTGAAGCCATGTGCTAGCTTATGCTAGCACATGCACCCCACTTACCACCCTTGTCATCCCATGTGCCCATGGGTTGGCCCATGGGTTTAACCCACCCGTTAACCGATCGGTTCAACCCACAGGTTTAGTTATTAAATTTAATTCAAATTGAACGTATTTACTTCGTATAAAATTTGTATTATACGTCGTATTAATTCTCGTATCTTCTTCGTATTATACTTGTATAATACCTCGTATTATACTCGTATTTATTCCGTATAATAATCATTATTATTATACATAACCTATTTATTCTTAGGTTTTAATCTAACTAACCATTAGGGTTTTAAGTCCTCACGTAAAAACTTTATGAGCTATAACTGGAATATTATTAGACATTTCATCCCGTCATGAAATCCTATCATTACTCGTTTCTCGGAAATTTAAATATAATTTTCGAGTAGAAATGGATGAATAGTGATTTTAAGAAAATTTCTAGGAAAACTTTCATTTTCGTCTTGGAAATTCAAATGATTTAATTCCAACCCGTAGCCAGAATACTAACCATATTCACATCTTTTAGGTCATAGAACGACCTAGAAATAGCTTACTCACTTTAATAAACATTAAATATGATTTTATTCAAATAATCAAATAAAATTCATTTAAATAAATGTTTGAATTTCTTGGGCGTTACATTCTCCCCCCTTATAAGAATTTTGTCCCCAGAATTACAATACAAGCTAGTCAAATAAATGGGGATATGTCCTTTTCATCATATCTTCGAGTTCCCACGTTGCTTCTTCGGCATTGTAGTTCCTTCATATCACCTTCACCGAAGGTATTACTTTACTTCTCAAGACTTGTTCTTTCCTATCAATCACTTGAATATGAACTTCTTCATACGTCAAGTATTTCCCAACCTAAATAGATTCATACTCGATTACGTGCCTGTAATCGGGCTTATAGGGATGCAATACCGACACGTGAAACACGTTATGATATGTCCCAACTCTGGAGGTAATGTTATCGCATATGCTACCTCTCTTACCCTTCTCAAAATCTAAAAAGGTCCTTTAAACATAGGACTTAACTTTCCCTTCTTCCCGAAGCATATCTTCCTTTTTTCTTCAGGAACGCGTACGAACCGACTTCGAACTTACTGTTCTTTCGATGAGGATCTGCATACTTCTTCTGTCTGTCTTGAGATGCTACTAGCAGAGTTCATATCAACTTAACCACTTTTGCAGTCTATTACACCATTTTTGGTCACAACATTCGACGTTCTCCTGCTTAAACCCAGCACAGTGGAGTTTTGCACTTTTGTCCATACAACGCTTCGTCAGGCGGCATGCTTATACTTGCGTGATAACTGTTGTTGTAAATGAACTCTACCAATGGTAGATGATTGTCCCAACTACCCTTGAAATCCATAACGCAAGACCTTAACATGTCTTCTAGCTTTTGAATTGTCCTCTCACTTTGTCCATCCGTCTGTGGATGATATGTCGTGCTCAACCTCAGTTGTGTTCCCATCTGTTATTGCAAACTCTTCCAGAAATTCGATGTAAATCACGGGTTGTGATCTGACACAATCAAAACTGGCACTCCATGTCTTGAGACAACTTCCTTGACATAAAGCTTAGCCAACTGATCCAAGTTATACTTGACTCTTATCGACAAGAAATGAGCCGACTTCGTCAAACGATCCACTATTACCCAAATAACGTCGTATCCTTTATGCGTTGTCGGAAGTCCTACCACAAAGTCCATCGTGATATGCTCCCACTTCCATTCAGGAATTTCCAATGATTGTAGCAAACCACTGGGTCATTGATGTTCGTACTTAACTTTCTGACAAGTTAGGCACCTACTAACATACTCTGCTATCTCTCTCTTTTTGTTGGGCCACCAAAAATTCTATCGAAGGTCTTGATACATCTTGGTACTACCAGGATGAATCGAGTACTTTGAGTGATGAGCTTCATCCATTATCTCCTCTTTCAATTCTGGCTCACACGGAACCCAAATTCGTCCTTCAAATCTTAATAACCCCTCCTTATCAAGACTACACTTCTCCTCCGTATTGTCTGCAATCTTCTTCTTAATCTGTTTCAATTCTTCATTTCTGAGTTGCACTCCCTTCACCTTCTCCACGATGGTAGGTTAAATCTCCATTGCAAACAACTTCTCCCTCTCTTCAGTTGGACATATTACTTCTATCTCCATCCTTTCCATCTCTGTTATCAACTCATCCTGAGTTGTTAACATCGACAGCTTCTCCCGACCCTTCCTACTTAAAGCGTCGGCCACCACGTTCGCCTTTCTTGGGTGATACAGGATTTCACAGTCGTAATCCTTTATCAACTCCAACCATCTACGCTGCCTCATGTTCAACTCCTTTTGTGTGAAGATATACTTCAGACTTTTATGATCTGTATATATCTCACATTTCTCTTCGTATAGGTAATGCCTCCAAATTTTTAAGGCAAAAACCACTGCAGAGAGTTCAAGGTTATGAGTAGGATAACCTTTTTTATACTTCTTCAACTCCCTAGATGCATACACAATGACCTTGCCATGCTGCATGAGCATGCAACCCAGTCCTTTATGCGAAGCATCACTATAAAATACAAAGTTTCCTGTCTCATCTGGTAAAGACAATATCGATGCTTGACTTAACCTCTTCTTCAGCTCCTAAAAGTTGTCTTAACATTTCTCTGTCCACACATACTTCACGGTCTTCCGTGTTAAATTTGTCAATGGTGTAGCTATCTTCGAGAAGTCCTGAATGAACCTCCGATAGTAACCTGCTAACCCTAAGAACTCCGCACCTCAGTTGGTGTTCTCGATTGTTCCCAGTTAATCACTGATTCCACCTTTGCTGGATCTACTGAAATCTCGTCCTTGTCGATGACATGACCCAGAAACTGTACTCTCTTTAACCAAAACTCACACTTAGTGAATTTTGCATATAACTTCTCCTTGCGTAGTGCTTCTAGCAAAAATCCCAAATGTTCATCGTGATCTTCTGGTGTCTTTGAATAGACTAGAATATCATCAATGAACACCATAATAAACTTGTCCAAATACTGTTTGAACACTCTGTTCATCATGTCCATGAATGCGACTGGCGCATTCGTTAACCCAAACGACATCACCAGGAACTCGTAATGGCTGTAATGAGTCCTAAATACTGTCTTAGGTACATTCTCATCTCTGACCTTCAGCTGGTGATACCCCGTTCGCAAGTCTATCTTAGAAAAGTATTTCGCCCCTTTCAACTGATCAAAGGGATCATCGATCCTGGGCAATGGGTATTTATTCTATATCGTTAACTTATTTAACTCTTTGTAGTCGATAGACAGTCTTAACGATCCATCCTTCTTCTTTACAAACAATATCGGCGCTCCCCATGGAGAGAAACTCGGTTGAGTGTACTTGTCCAATAATTCTTGCAACTGAATCATCAACTCTTTTATTTCTACCAGCGCTATATGATTTGGTGCCATCAAAACTAGTGTTGTTCCTGGCACAACGTCTATAACGAATTCGGTCTCCCTATCAGGTGGAAGACCTGGTAAATCGATCAAAAATATATCCGCATACTCATTGACTAGGTATCTGTTCTAATGTCGTTCCCACTCGCTGGGTATCAACAACATGGCACTGGTAACATACTCATCCCTTCCTTAACAACTTTATAGCTTGCGTCATGGTTAGACAATAAGAGCGTCCTGATAATTTACTACCGTAGAACACTACCTTGGGTTTCTTAGAAATCCAGAGGCTTACACTTTTCCTTTGGCAATCGATAATCGCCCCATGGTTAACCAACCAATCCATTCCGAGAATTACATCTAATTCCCTCAACTTTATCGGTATAAGATCTACCGATAACTTGTTACCTCTTATCTCTACACAACAATTCCTATGAATAAAGTTAATAGAAATTATTTCCTTATTCGCTACCTTCACATTCGAAGGTATTACAAGTTTTTTAGGGAGTAACCCTAATTATTTAGCAAATTCACATGCTATAAACTAACAAGTAGCACCCGAATCAAACAGCACATAAGCATTTTCATTGTTAACCGGGATAATACCTGCTAAGATATCGCTCGATGCCACTGCATCATAGACCGTCATGTTAAAGGTACGGGCCATCGACCTACCCAGCTGTACAGGTCCACCAATCGCTAGCTTAACACCGCTAGCCCCCTTTCCACTGTCCGATCCTTACTTCTAATAGTTCCTTGCAAAGTGGTCCGGAGATCCACAAGCAAAGCATGACGTACCCTTCATAAGATTAGTACAACTAGGCACAATATGGCCTTCTTGTCCACAATGGTAGCATACCGCTTTACCTCTGAGACAAACTCCAAGATGAGCCTTCCCACATGTCTTGCATGGCTCGATCCTTCTCTTAGGATCTCTTTGCCTCACCCCGGTGTTTCCCAAGCTAAACAACTTTCGCTTCGGCTCACTAAAGCCCCCGCTTGCTCCCTTTATCTTGACCCCCTCCGTCAAATTTATTCTTATTCTTCTTTTCCTTTTGGTATAGGCTCAAGGCCTCACTACCACCCTTGGCTATTATCTACTTCTCTAATACCGCTCCAAAGATTTCACTTTTGGAAATGAAAACTCGGTTATACAGCCAAGGTTTCAACCCTAGCTCAAACCTCTTCGCCTTCTTCGCTTCGGTGTCCACTTGATGTGACGCAAATCTTGCCAGTTTATTGAACTTAGCAGCATATTAGGGAACCGTCATATCCCTTTGTTTCAACTCCAAAAACTGGACCTCCATCTTACTTTGCATGCTAGTGGGGAAATAGTTTTCGAAGAACGTCTTCTTAAAATGTTCCCACGTAGCAATTACCAACTTTTCCCTACTCTGGTTCGCCTCCCACCAGAAGTTAGCCTCTCTATTCATCATATATGTAGCAAAAGGAATCTTTTGCTCTTCTCTGACATTTGTTATCACAAATGCCT
The DNA here is from genome assembly GCA_020205555.1 of Panax stipuleanatus. Lineage (NCBI taxonomy): Eukaryota > Viridiplantae > Streptophyta > Magnoliopsida > Apiales > Araliaceae > Panax > Panax stipuleanatus. The sequence continues at coordinate 52,030,662 of CM035115.1, read as the reverse complement.
TCTCGATTTTCCTCACCAAAGCTTGGGCAGCAATAGGATTCGTAGTTCCTTTGAACTCCGGTGGTCCTACGCTTTTAAAGTACTTAAAGGTAGTACCAACTACTACCCCAGGATTTGTTCTTACACCCCCTCCAGCCTCTTTAAAGGCTACAGTCATTAGGTTAACAAACTGTTGAATCGGGGTATTCGGAACCCCTTCTTCCTCCACAATAAATGGCTCTATTTGTCGAGTTCTCTATTGTCTTTTCGGCGGCATTTTCCTGTTAACGTAAATAAAGTTTCGTTATTATTTACTTCTTTCTGTTGGTTATTATTTACAAGTAATAATAACACAAACACATTGCCAAGCATTTTAATAAACTTCTTATATTAAAATACTTCTTCTTGTAGTATAATACTACAACCGTTCATCGTTACATGGCAATATCCATTTACAATACAATCTCGCAATTGCTTACCAAAAATTGGGATTTACAAATGACTACCCTTTAATTATACAAAAGAGGGTTTTACGCCACTACTAGCTACACAATATTTATATAGCTAATTCTTTTATACATACTACTGGACTACGTCTGCCTTACGGCATTCACGTAATCTGCATCAGCTATACTGGCCACTATATCCAGACTAATGGTATGCTGGGTCTGTCCATCTTCCACAGGATACTCAGCAATCTGGTGCTGGTAATCCTCGTGCGAACTCCTATGTATATAGGACATTCGACCGATCTTTTACTTCTTGTTCAGAAGCTCAGCTTTCAATTCCTGGACCTCTAACTTTAGGTACCAGACTTTGTCTTTCGCCATCACTCTCTCTCGTCGTGCTCAACTTCCTAGAAGACCTCCATGTCTTCCTGGACGTCATGAACCTCTTGCTTCCGGTCCAAAACATCCTTACTTAGTTGGACATTTCTGTCCAAAACAGCCATGAACAGAGGCTTCATAGATTTTGTCGGTGACATCACCTCCTCCGTAGGTAGTATCGGGGAAAAAGATACCACCTCCATTTCCTCTTTCGACATACCATCAAATAGTGTGGCATAGTCAAAATTATCCTCATCCTCCGACGGATCCTCCTCTTCCAAGATCAGTCTCTTCTATGTTTACTATCGACACCTCTACTACTGGCATTGGTGCATTCTCTATAATGTTGACAGATTCTTCTTTGCTATATATAGCCATATATAATAAGACATAAATAACTTGATTAGTAAACAATCAAAATAGTATAAACATGTATCACATTTAATATATTTAAGGTTACTTTCTTCATTAAAACTCTACCCGAGTTTTAGTTACCTCTAACTTCAACTTCTTTCCTCAAGGTTATAGCTTATGGTTTTCCCCCCTTAAGTTTTATAACCTAAGATTTTGATACCAACCTGTGACGCCCCCAAATCCAGGTACCTTCAAACCCTGGATATGGTGCTACATGGTACTACTATCTACTTATACATTCAATTGAATACTTCAACAACCTATATAAGTTTACTAAACATTTCATTATAATAATTCATTCCCAAGTTCTTCATAACCTTTACATTCATTCGGTGTAATAATATCATTTATTACAACAATAATACTACGTTATTACAATGATAACTAAGTATCCATCTTGGACTTGCCCTTGTCCTTACCGTATCCCTCGGTCCGATAGCTCTTAGCTGAAACATATGATTTTAAGCAAGAATGAACATAACTAGCTCAGCAAGTTTAATATTTTACTATGCAACCACAAAATCAAGAATCATATAACTTTATCTTCAATAACTGTACAATAGTTATGAAGTAGTAGGAATAATCAAGATAACGTTTTGAATTCTTTTAAAATTATTCTCAAGGACATATAGTCACTTAAGAATCTGAGCTGGTCAAAGACCATGAATATTCTTTTCCATTTCCATTCATTAAAAGACAACCCGATACAAGACCGTAAGCCCGATATATCTTATGAGCACGTCCAGGTGATCAGCCTGTAGTACTCTATATTGATCAACACTCCATCATTAAACGTTTTCATGTTTAAACTTTTTGGCAACTCCCAGTGCCCGTCAAATTAACGACATTTAAAACCTTTGTGTATTCATACTCAGATTTACCTCAGAATCCGTACCAAAGCAATTGGCATATGATAGCACATCAAGAATACTTTGAAAGATTTATGAAAATCAATCAAAATACTGTACATATACATCTAGCCAAAACAAATGGCATCGAATATTCAATCACAGTTCATTCATAGGCAGCCATGCATATTGATAACTTGTCCAACATTACGTATAGACAACAAGAGTTTAGAAAGCTTGCATAACGTAACGTTAATACAAGAGTTAGAAAACTTGCCTTTGCGTCTTTAAACCTTTAAGTTTACTTTACTCGGTCTTTACCACTTCTACAAGATATAAACACATAGCATACAAATTAGATTATCACAACTGATATACATTGTGTAACTATCTTCTCCTTCTCATATAACTTAGTCGAATTGTTAAGATAATAACATTCATTCAAGTTATTTAACATTTGTCATGGCTTGATAACATTCATTAGTCATAAGCCGACTCTCGTCGATCATCGTTATGCACAACGACCGATGAAACCCTAATCGGTTAGTTACATCACTCACATTCTCATCGGAATTTCGTCATCGGACTCCGTATAGAATTTACATTAGTGTTAACTTCATTCGATGTCATTCATGCATCACGTACCTCTATTACATGTTATATAACCTTAAGGCACGCCCACAACTCGATTACAATTCATAGTTCACATTATCGAATTTCAAATTTTAAATTTAAATACGTTTTGTCAACGTTTAATTCATAAAACCATTCTTAAACATGTTGTTTAAGTGATTTCTCTTCATGAATATTAACCATTTAGTTGCCCCTTAATTACCATATAGAAAGCTAGGTTTAGAAATGTTTATGTCTGGAATTTTTTTATTAAAAGCGCTACAGCTCCAGTCAAAGGCTTAGAGGCAGCGCTGTCTCGCAGAACAATTCCCCTGCCTCGGCGTTGCAGCGCTAGGAAGCAGGGTCTGGGCGGCGCGGCAGCGCCGGCCCCCAGATTCTGAAAATTTTGAATTTCCACGAGCTCGTAACATAATCGTTTCAACTCAGAATTGGCTCGTTTCAATGCCAATAGTTCATAAATTCTATGTTCTATCATTTCATCAAGTTGGAATTTATTTCTGAATTCGTCGGCGTGAATTTAGCCGATTAGTCCATTTTTACGCATTCGTTAAACGTTCGTGAACGTTCGACGCTCAATTCTTCGTTTGAAATCCGAATTGGTTCGTTCTTGCTCTCACAAGTCTTATTTACCTAATTACACGTAATGTAATAAAAAAACTATCGTTTCTAAATCACACGACGACTTTTGACTTCTATTCCGGGAAAATTTACGATTTCGACGATTAACGTCTAATTGCGTAACTTTCGTCGAATCTTCGTTCTTCGATATTTTTACTTCAAATCAATTGGAATCAATCCATTTGTTGATTAATAATGATTCTAACCATTGTAAACATCTATGTTTAATGGTTTTACATGCTCATCATTCAATTTCTCATGGTTTTGATGAGTTCTTTGTTAAGTCTTTAATCAATTATTATGATTTTATTTCTTCATAGCTTATTAGTGTTTTAAGTCCACTATAAGACCAACCTTGTTACTTCTCACTAATCATGCTCCACCAATTCACTTCTCTATCAAATTTGGTATTGAAGAAAATTGAATTTTAAGGTTTAGATATGTATACCTCTTTGTGTTCTTGATTGTTCTTGATTGATAAAGATGTTTGTAGACTCCTTGCTTCTTGCTTGCTTGATTCTTAGCAAAGGAAATAAGCTAGCTTATCTTTATCTATCTCTCTCAATGTGTAGCAATTTGATCAACCAACAAATGGCTAGCCAAAGCCTTATATTTATAGACTTTACAAGCTTAGGGTAGTTTGGTCATTAGGACCAAACCTCCTTAAGCCCCATGTCTTGCCATGTGCTAGCACATGCACCCCACTTGCCACCCTTTTCATCCCATGTGCCCATGGGTTGCCCTATGGGTTGGCCCATGGGTTTAACCCACCCGTTAACCCATCGGTTCAACACACGGGTTTAGTTATTAAATTTAATTCAAATTGAACGTATTCACTTCGTATAAAAATTGTATTATACGTCGTATTAATTCTCGTATCTTCTTCGTATTATACTCGTATAATACCTCGTATAGTACTCGTATTTATTCCGTATAATAATCATTATTATTTTACATAACCTATTTATTCTTAGGTTTTAATCTTACTAACCCTTAGGATTTTAAGTCCTCGCATAAAAACTTTGTGAGCCATAACTGAAATATTATTAGATATTCCATCCCGTCATGAAATCTTATCATTATGCGTTTCTCAGAAATTTAAATTTAATTCCCTAGCAGAAACGGATGAATAGTGATTTTACAAAAATTTCTCGAAAAGCTTTCATTTTCGTCTTGGAAATTCATATGATTTAATTCCAGCCCGTAGCCAAAATACTAACCATATTCACATCTTGTAGGTCATAGAACGACCTAGAAATATCTCACTCACTTTAATAAACATTAAATATGATTTTATTCAAATAATCAAATAAAATTTATTTACATAAACATCTGAATTTCTCGGGCATTACAACTGACCCTATCGAAGCCCAAACTTGGGTTAAGGAGATGGAGAAAGCATTTGTGATTGCAAGAGTTGTAGAGAAGTAGAAGACAATTTTTGCCACTTACTTAATGAAAGGTGAGGCTAATTTTTGGTGGGAATCAAACCAGAGTAGAGCCGGAGAAGGAGACGTGACATGGGAAAGATTCAAAATCCTATTCTTCAAAAACTATTTCTCTGAAAGTATGAAAGCAAGGATGGAGGTTAAATTTTTAGAGTTAAAGCAGGAGAACATGTCAGTGGTAGAATACGCTGCCAAATTTAATGAGTTAGCCAGATTCGCTCCACATTGGGTGGACACTAAAGTAAGGAAGGCAAGGAGATTTGATAATGGGTTAAAGCCGTGGATTTACTGCAAGGTAGCAGTATTGAAAATTACATCGTTTTCAGCTCTATTGGAGAAAGCTCTCATTGCAGAAGGTGGGAGTGAAGCAGTTTTAAAGTATAATCGAGAAAAGAATAAGAAAAAGGTCGAAGGAGGGAATCTGAATACCAGCAACAGTGGTAGTAATAATAAGAAACGCAAGTGGAACAACGGTGGCAACAATTCTGCAAGTCAACAAGGAAGTGTACAACAGAAGAAGCAAACGTGTGAAAATTGTGGAAAGAGTCACTCGGGAGAGTGTATAAAGGGAAAGAGTGTTTGTTACAACTGTGGGCAAGAAGGACATATTTCACCCAATTTTCCTAAGCCAAAGAAAGGAGGTTGTTTTTCATGTGGAGGAACAGGACATCGATTCAAAGACTGTCCACTGAAGAAGAACACTGATGGAGGAAGCGGCATTAGCGGCAGTAACACCAAATTAACCACGGGAGGAACAGCTCAGTGTTGGGGTTGTACGAAATCGTGGGCGCAATCAAATTAAAAAAATTAGCGAAAGCATTGTATACCAGAGTTTAAAAAAATTCTACAAAACCATTACTCGGATCATCCTTTATGCAAATTATTAATTTAAAACGATAAATAAGAAATTATGGAATCATACCCTTGTAGAACGAAGCTTCTACATGTACGAGTTCAACTCCTTGTACTTCATGATCTCCTTGAATTTTTGGGTTAGATTCCTTCCTTTGATCAACGTTAGCCACCCAAGTGTTTGGCCTCTAGAGGTGATCCACTAAGGAAGAAGAATTATCAAGAAGGAGGGTCATTGGCTAAACCCTAGTTTTCTATCCTCTATAGAAAATGAGTACTCTCCAACAATTGAAATAACATCAACTGATATCTATTATAAGACTCCTCTTATATAGATATTGGTCAACCCTTTTAATCCTATTAAACATGGGGTTTCATTTAATTAATTAAACTCCTTTAATGAATTTAGGCTTCCCACCACATTGGGAATAATTAATTAAATTCATTTAATTAATTTGTCTCCTAATCTTATTAGGAATAAATGAAAGTACTAATATTAAATTAATTCCTAAACTCCTTTAGAAATTAAAATAATAATAATTGTAATAATATTAATAAGACTCCTCTTATTAATTTATATTTAATATTTCCAAAATATTAAATAATAAATATTAAACTATTTAATTTATTCTATCACCATAGATCAAATTAATTACACTTAATATATTATTACGATTATGCTATTACCTTCTTAAATAATTATTCTTCCTTTTATGGTGTGACCCTTTAGGTTCTCCATATTAAACCGGTTGTGAATAAATCAATTAGAACAATTCTAATCTTATTTAAATAAATAAATAAAATTAATAATCTATTTAAATAAATAATATTTATTCTACAATAGGGATAAGCCTCCCTAGCGATCAACGACTTTCCAGATAATATAGATTTCAACATTAATCATAAAAGAACCTGTGAGTAAATAGTTACCGTACAATTCAATCCTTCCACCATACAATATCCCAATTAAATATAAGATATGAAATTACTATAAAGTCTTATTTTATATAATCATATGTATTTTGATTGGAAAATGCACAACTCCAAATAATGCAAATTTGACACTCCTTTCTAATTTCATTCGGTCTTGGCCAAGGACTACTGGTTGTCATTTAACGAATCACATAGGACATATCTCTTCTTTTACTAGAAGTGGTAGATGTCGATGTCGGTGGAAAAAAATGCGCGGGTCGAGTCTGAACTCGGATCTTTCTCTCTTTTCCTAAGTGTTCTTTCTACCCTTATTTTATTTGTTTTCTGAAAAGGGTGAAGGATTTTTTAGGAAAAAGCCAACATGTATCATATCAATGATTTGAACGTTTTACAGAGTCGCCAGTTGGTAGATTTGAAAAGGTTGTACCAACTCAACCGAGTTTTATTTGAAAGTAGGCTCAATTGCTGGACACTGTCGAAACTGAATCTTTGAAACCGAAGTTCTAAGTTCGGGGGCTTGGTTAAGTGTGGAAAAGGTGTTAGGCACCCCACAACTCCCGTGAAAACATATTATCGTATCTTTTTAATATTTCCCTTTAAATTTGCAATGTGTATGTGAATGCTGGAAGAAATTGGGCCTACGTTTGTTTGATTGAAAGTAGTGCTTTGCTTCGTTGAACCTATATACGAAGGGTTTGATTTGAGTTGCAAAATTCCCTTTTTTTAGGCAAGATATGAAAACGATGTTTTGAAAGGTAGTTTTCAAACCCCTACGCTCTCATAGGAATAGAAGCCTGTTGAGACTTCCATTTTATCCTTTCAGCCTTTTGGCTCAATTTGAATGGTAATTGTCGGGCTACGAAGCATCCTTGACCACAGAATATATACAAGTGACGGTCTTCTCATGGGTATGACAGCCATCAGAGTGACTCTAGCACAACAAACCAATATTTCACTATATTGAGACCTTAAACCCGGATAACCGTTTTAAGGTCTTTCGGATGTATATTTTTACAGAAAAAACTGACAGGGTACATTTGTAGAGTGGAGTTTGTCCATCGTGGGAATCAGATTCTGATCAGTTTGATCATGAATCCCACGATTTCTAGGCTCACAGAGAGAAGCCAATAAAATCTGTACAACTCAAATATGAACAGAAAATATATATTTACATCTAGATATCGCAAGAACCAAGGATTTATCAGTAAATCCTTGCATGCGCATAGCCGAAGCTTCTCGTTCCCACTGGATAGCGATCTAAGGGCTGCGAGATTGCTTTTCGAGTGAATAAAACTAGAAAAACTGCTAGATTTAAGTAAATCTCAGCCATTCTAGCTTCCCGGTTCTGTCTGAACCTATTTTGAACCGTTTAAAAGATAGAATTGGCGAGATTTAAAGAAATCTAGTTCGCCCAAATAGATGTCAGCGCCAATTCATATCAAATGAATATTTTCAGCATATATTTAATCAAAACGAGTAAGGAATATATATATATATATATATATACGAAAGCTGTAAAGGGCGATGAGTTTTCACTCTGATGCCCGGACTAGAATATAAATATATATATATATATGTATATATATTTATAAAAGCTGTAAAAAGACACGGAGTAATCCAGGCTTGACATAATGGAAATATATATATATATATATATATATATATATATATATAAGCAATAAAGGGCGACGAATTTCAAATCCTATGCCCGGACTGGAATAAAAAAATATATATATTTATAAAAGCTATAAAAAGCCACGGAGTAATCCAAGCTGGACAAAATTGAAATATATAAATATATATATAAGCTGTAAAAGAGCCTCGGGATGATCCAGGCTTGGCTGAATGTAAATATATATATATATATATATATATATATATATATATATAAGCTATAAAAGAGCCACGGAATGTTCCAGGCTCGACAGAATGTAAATATATATATATATATATATATATATATATATATATATATATATATATATATATATATATAAAAGTTGTAAAAGAGCCACGGGGTGATCAAGGCTCGACATAATGTAAATATATATATAAGCTGTAAAAGGGCGATGGATTTTCACTCCTATGCCCGGGAAGAAATGTAAATATATATATATATTTAGAAAAGCGGTAAAAAGGTCACAGAATGATCCAGGCCAAACTGGAATGTCAATGTTAATATATATAGTTAGTATATATATATTAAAGCAATAAAAAGGCCATGAAATAGAAATCCAGGCCAAATGAAGTCAAAAAAATTTATATATATAGTTATATATAAAAGCAGTAACTACCATGGATTTGACATCCGGGCTTGACAGAATTGAAAAGTTAGTAAATATATAGTTAAATATATAAAAAAAAGCCAAACTGGGACTGGGAAGATAACCCAGTCCAGAAAGGGGCATATATATGTATATATATAAGCTATTAAAAGCCGTGGATCGACGATCCGGGCTGTGCAAATGTCAAAAAACTTGTTTATGTACTAAAATGTAAGAAAACGTAAGCAAAAACGGCCACGGAACTGAGTTCCGAGCATAATCAGAAAACAAAACTTAACGTGCAAGTGTATAAATGCGCAATGAAGTAGTAGAAACTTCCTGATCGTAAAAATACTTACAATGGACTGCTACACGGGCTTTTTGACACTTGGTAGGCTTTAAACGGGCGTTTTTACAGGTTAATTTTTGGCATGTGGTAGTATATGAGTATACCTATGTGTTAGAGTGATAAAATATGGGTTTGGAGTACTAAAAGTCGGGCTAGGAAACGAAATGGGACGAGTTCCAGAGCGTTTCTGAATTAATTTTGGCCTGGGGGTGCACTTACATTTATAGACCCGATTGAAGTGGCTCTACCAGAGGCAGGCGCGGGTCTACCTGTGACGCCATGTGGCAGGGCCCAGGTGATGGGTCCTGTTGCCTCAAAGTACGTGCACTCCGAACAACGCGAGGTCAGATTTGAGACTTTCTAACTTTTGATCTGAGCTTCTGTTTGAGGCGTGCTATACCTTTTCGAAAAACCTTCGCCGAGTGTGTTGCAATGACATAGGACTAAACATTTTCTGAGTCCAAGAAGACGGGTTTATATCCGGGTCTTCGTTTTCCCGTAGTTTGTCCGTTGAGCTATCTTGCGCTGTTTCCACTCGGGATCAATGTTATGGTTCTTTCTGACCTTCATGACATCGATTCGGCGTGGTTTTGATCGGATCGGCTTTAAGTTGGTAAAATGACCATTTTCTCCACCAAGGGTTGTCTCCTGTACTTACATGGCCTTTGGTTGATTTCCTAGGGTTGTCTCCGAGGTTTTGGTTCCCAGCCGACATTGATTTTCCTTAGGGCTGTCTCCGAGGCTGACTTGGTCCTCCCATGGTTGTCTTTGGGGATGATACGATGCTTTGGGGTTTTCTCCGAAGTTTATTTGGCCTCCCGGGTTGTGATCGGGGTTTGACCTGACCTCCCGGGTTGTGACCGGGGTTGAACTGTACCTCCCGGGTTATGATCGATGTTGATCTGTACCTCCTGGGTTGAGATCGGGGTTGACCTGCACCTCTCGGATTGTGACCGGGGTTGACCTGTACCTCCTGAGTTGTGATCGGGGTTGACCTGTACCTCCCGGGTTGTGATCGGGGTTGACCAGTACCTCCCGAGTTGAGACCGGGGTTGACCTGCACCTCCCGAGTTGTGACCGGGGTTAACCTGTACCTCCCAGGTTATAACCGGGGTTAACCTGTACCTCCCGGGTTATGATCGGGGTTGACCTGTACCTCTCGGGTTGTGATCGGGGTTGACCTGTACCTCCCGGGTTGTGACCGAGGTTGACCTCTACCTCTCGGGTTATAACCGGGGTTGACCTGTTATCCCGGTATTGAGACCGGGGCTCAGTTGACATCCCGATATTGAGATCGGGGCTCAGTTGACATTCAAGTATTGAGACCGGGGCTGAGTTGACATCCCGGTATTGAGACCGGGGCTGAGTTGACATCCCGGTACTGAAACCGGGGCTGAGTTGACATTCCGGTACTGAAACCGGGGCTAAGTTGACATCCCGGTTGTCGACATCTGAAAAAAATCAGCGGGTCGGGTTACAACCCGGATCTTTCTTTCTTCCTAAGTTATCTCTACCCTTACTCTTTTTATTGCAAAAAAAAGGTTTTAAAGGGTTTTTTAAGGAAAGGCCAACATGTATCATGTCGACGATTTGAACGTTTTATAGAGTCGCCAGTTGGTAGATTTGAAATTATTGTACCAACTCAACCGAGTTTTGTTTAAAAGAGGCCCAATTGCTGGACACTGTCGAAACTTGATCTTTGAAAACAAAGTTTGAGTTCGGGGGCTTGGTTAAGTATGGGGAAGGTGTTAGGCACCCCACAACTCCCGTGTAAACACGGTACCGTATCTTTTGAATATTTCCCTTTTAAATGTGAAGTGTGTGTGAATGCTGGAAGAAAATTGGGCCCAGGTTTGTTTGAAAGCATGTCTATGCATCGCTGAACCTATATAATGATTTGATTTGCAAAAAGTCTTTGATTTGATTTGCAAAAGTGTTTGATTTAATTTGCTAAAGCTTCTTTTTTTGAAAAGATTATTGAATGATGTTTTGAAAGAAGGTTTTCAAACCCTTACGCTAACATAGAAATTCAAGCATATCGATTCTTCAGTTTTATCTTTTCAGCCTTAAGGCTCAATTTGAATGGTGATTGTCGTGCTGCGAAGCATCCTCGACCACAACATATATACAAGTGTCGGTTTCCTCATGGGCATGATAGCCATCGGACGGACTCTGACACAACAAATCATATTTTCTCTATGTTGAGACCTTAAATCCAGATAACTATTTTAAGGTCTTTTGTATGTACATTTTTACAGAAAAACTGGCAAGGTACATTTGTAAAGTGGAGTTTGTCCATCGTGGAAATCAAATTCTGATCAGTTTGATCATGAATCCCAGGATTCCTAGGCTCACATATGAGTAGCCAATAAACCTACACAACTCAAATTTATACAGAAATATATCCAAATATCGCCAGAACCAAGGATTCATCAGTAAATCCTGGTTCGCACCTGACCAAAGCATCTCGTTCCCACTAGATAGCGATCTAAGGGCCGCGAGAAAATTTTTATATCTGAAACTAGAAAAATACTAGATTTAAATAAATCTCAGCCATTCTAGCTTCCCAATTCTGTCTGAACCTATTTTGAACCGTTTGAAAGGTAGAATTGGCGAGATTTAAATAAATCTAGTTCGCCCGCAGAAATGTCAGTGTCGATCCATATTAAATGAATATTTAAAGCAACAATTTAATAATAATGAGTCAAGCAATATATATATAATTATATATACGAAAGCTGTAAAGGACGATGAGTTTTCACACCGGTGCCCCGGACTAGAATTGAAATATATATATATATATATATATATATATATATATATATTTATAAAGGCTAGCCACGGAATGATCCAGGCAGGACAGAATTAAAATATATATATATATATAAACATAAAAAGGGCGGCGTGTTTTCACTTCGAGGCCCGGACTGGAATTAAACTATATATTTAGACAAAAAATAGTCAAACCAGAACTGGGAAGATAACCCAGTAATGGTGATTGGTGTCAAAAATAGTAAAAAGGCCACAGAATGATCCAGGCCGAACTGAAATGTAAATATACAGAAAAGTAGTCAACTAAGACTGGGAAGGTAACCCAGTGTGGTGAATGTTGCTTATATATTCATAAATATATATAAAAGCAGTAAAAAGGCCAAAGAATGATCCAGGCTGAACCGAAATATAAATATATATATATATATAGATAGATAGAAAAGTAGTCAACCAAGACTAAAAAGATAACCTAGTGTGGTGAAGGCTACTTATATATGCATATTTACATATAAAAGCAGTAAACTATCGCGGATTTGACATCCGGGCTTGACAGAATTGAAAAGTTAGTATATATACAGTTAAATATATACAAAAAAGAGCCAAACCCGGACTGGGAAGATAACCCAGTCTGACGAAGTTGCTAGTAATGAAGATGTAACTATATAAAAGCTGCTGGAAGCGACGGATCGTCAATCCGAGTTGCAGAAATGCCAGAAAATGCGTTTATATACAAAAATGTACCAAAAGTTGACAAAAACGGCCACGGAACTGAGTTTCGGGCACATTTAGAAAACGAAACTTGATATGCAAGTGTATAAAAGTGCAAAAAAGTAATAATAACTTTCTGATAGTAAAAATACTCACAATGGACTGCTACACGAGTTTTTTGCCAAATCGTAGCCTCTAAACGTCCAAATCTACTGGTTATTTTCTGATATGTGGTAGTATGTGAGTATATCTACATGTTAGAGTGAAAAAATTTGGGTTTAGAAGACAAGAAAATGGCTAGAAAACCTTCGGAGCGTTTCTGAATTATTGAAATGAGAGGGGGGTGCACCTCTTTATATAGGCCAGGGAGCCTCCACTCTACCTGCTACTGCAGTAGGTAGTGGTGCGGATGCACGTGGCATGGTCCCCGCGATGGGTTCCATCATCTCGAAGTACGTGCACTCCGAGCAACTCGAGGTCTGATTCGAAACTTTCTAACTTTTGATCGGAGCATCCATTTGAGGCGTACGATACCTTTTTGAAAAGCCCTAGCCTAGAGTGTCACAATGACATGGGATAAAACATTTCCTGGGTCCAAGAAGATGGGTTCATAACCAGGTCTTTGATTTCCCGCAGTTTGTCCATTGAGCTGTCTTACGCTGTTTACACTCGGGATCATCGTTATGGTTCGTTCTGACCTTGGTGGCATCAATTCGGCTTGAGTTTGACTGAATCGGCTTAGAGTTGGTAAAATGATCGTTTTACCCCTCCTGGGGTTGCATTTGGTGTCGGCATGGCCTTCAATTGATTTCCTGGGGTTATTTCTAAGATTTGGATCCCATGCGAGTCTGTTTGTCCTCAATGTTGTCTCTGAGGCTGACTTGGTCCCTCCAAGTTTTCCTCTGGAGATGTTGTGATTCTTCAGGATTGTTTTTAAAGTTGACCTGACCTCTCGAGTTGAGACCGGGAATGACCTGTACATCCCGGGTTGAGACCGAGGCTGATCTGTACCTCCCGGGTTGAGACCGGGGCTAACTTGTACCTCTTGAGTTGAGTTCGGGGCTGACCTGTACCTCCCGGGTTGAGACCAGGGCTGACCTATACTTCTCGGGTTGAGACCGGGGCTGATTTGATTGCCTGATATTGAGACCGGAGCTAACCTGTACCTCTCGGGTTGAGACCGGGGCTGATTTGATGGCCCGATATTGAGACCGGGGTTAATTTAATGGCCCAGTATTGAGACCGGGGTTGATTTGATGGCCCGATATTAAAAATGGGGTTGATTTGATGGCCCAGTATTGAGACCGGGGTTGATTTGATGGCCCGATATTGAGATCGGGGTTGATTTGATGGCCCAGTATTGAGACCGGGGTTAAGTTGATAACCCGGTATTGAGACCGGGGTTGAGTTGATGACAGTCTTGCCCTCCTACAGTGTTAGGAACAGGGAAAGGAAATTTTGAGTGTCTACAGATGCCCCTCTTTATCATGTTCATGCAATGTAGTGGAATGAACAGGATAAAGATTGCTAGACACTAGAAATGCCACCATTGTAAAACATGCTATGCAGGTAGGATACCTTTGAGGGGTTAGGGTTATCACTGATTGATTACGTTAGATTCTGTTGGGGATAACGTTATTCATGATAACCCTTGGGGTGGCATATCCAGCCGGTTGCTGGTAGGACATCCACTGACAGGTTATCAGAGTTAGGCTGCTGTCTTGTTTTGCTGAGGAGGTCACTAATAGACTACCGCGAACTATTTTCGTCACTTTCTGCTGGGGATGACATCATCCATGATAGCCTTGGTGATTATGATGAGGATGACATTATTGCCATCAAGTTATTCCAACGAGTGCTCCCGATGCCTATTTGGACAATAATCTACACCGGTAGTTCGCCATAGCAAGTTGAATCACCACTTTAGCTCGGTGCTCCTTATGAGGATGTGTATAGAAGATTCTATCATCGGGGATGGATTATTATATTGCCTCCGTCACCGGATCCCTTTTGATGCTTCGTAGGGGTTGCGCTAATGGCTGAGACATCGCTGGGGTTGAACCAACAACAAATACTTTGTTGGGGTTGAGCCAACGGATGAACTGTCCTCGTTCTGTACCCGACGCTTTGCTGGGGTTGAGCCAACGGCTACACTGTCATCGGTCAGTACCCGATGCTTCGCTAGGGCTAAGCCCACGGCTGAACTATTATTGGTCAGTACCCGACGCTTCGTTGGGGTTGTGCCAATGGCTGAACTGTCACCGGTCTGTACCCAACGCTTCACTGGAGTTGTGCCAACGGCTGAACTGTCATCGGTCAGCACCCGACGCTTTGCTGGGGTTGTGCTAACGGCTGACCTATCATCGGTCAGCACCCGACTCTTCACTGGGGTTGAGCTAACGGCTGAACTATCATCGGTCAGTACCCGACGCTTCACTGGGGTTGTGCCAACAACAGAACTGTCATCGGTCAGTACCCGACGCTTTGCTGGGAATGAGCCAACGGCTGAACTGTCATCAGTCAGTACCCGACACTTCGCTGGAGTTGAGCCAACAGCTGAACTGTCATTGGTCAGTACCCGACTCCTTGTTGGGGTTATGCCAACGGCTGAATTGTCATCGGTCAGAACCCGACGCTTCGCTGGGGTTGTGCCAACGACTGAACTGTCATCGGTCAGTACCCGACGCTTCGAAAGTGGCAGTTTTTGGTAGCTTTGCACAGTTTTCAGCATTCTTCATCATTGATCCCCAGACATTGCTTCGGGATGAATACGAAGGGTTTTCAGAGAGTTCCCCTTTCTGTCAGGACTTTGCTGCTTAAAAGCAGGATTTCAGGATAAACTGCTCAATCGCGTAGCGATTTTTTTTCAGATTCGACTCGGCAGCTCATATAAACTTCGTTTCAACTCGAATCGAACTGAGCCCGGGGGAGTGGGACCCACCCTGGGGAGCCGCAGGTAGAGGTGTGGCTGCCGTAGGTGGGCTCGCTTCTACCTATGGCTTTATATTGGGCAACGGGAGTTCATAATTTTCAAGTTTCATTTCGAGTTTCAAACGGAATCCAATTTTCTATTTCAGATCTACGAAGTTCGAGCAGCCTTTTTCTGATTTCGTTAGCTCCTACGCGTTCAGCGCATCGCATGTAACTTTTTACGTCCTTCTTTCGCAAGTTTTGACCGTTAAAAGCATGTAAACCACGTATGGGGCTTTTAGACGCAATGTATGCAAAATATATGCTTATATGACCTGTTAAAAATTTTCTGACTTCATATATATGCTTATTTTATTATAATAAACATTTTGATGCAAGAAATTCAGATTCTGAGACAGTCATATTTTGCTCTTTTTGATTAGTTTGCTCATTCTTTTTGAGGCCTAGCGAGCCTGGATTTTCAACTAAAAATGTTCATGGTAATTTGGATACTATGTGAGGTTTACTTTTGATATTATTTCATAAATATGAATTGTTCATATTTTTTGGAAGGTGTGCTACTGAATGACCACCTAGATATGCCTGTATGCATGCGGACAGTCCATTTTATAAAGGAGACTCTGGTGAAATTTTTTCAAAAGCCCGAGCATTTAAAAAACATGCAGTTTTGACTCTATTGGGGATTTTTGACTGACCCATGTACCTTTTTAGGATTTATCTTTTGAAAAACATGCAGTTTTGACTTTACTGGGTATTTTTGACTGACCCATGCATGTTTTGAGACTTAGAAATGCATAGAGTACTGATTTAAAATAATAAGCCACAGGTTTTAGGCTTATCACAGCCTTTCTGAGGTGATTTGGAGACTTTGTCCAGGTGATGGACCGAGATAGACCCGGCAGTGCTAGCAGGGTAGTTTCAAGCGTTAGACGGAGGCGAGCTTCTGATATTCCTCAGCCACGTCCAGCTCGACCGCCTCGCAGATTAGCAGAATTGGTAATTCGTCCAGCCCAAGACAAGCAGTCGATAGATATTGATGATGAGTAGGCTCCTTTTGCTGCTCCTTCTCCAGTTCATGCACCACGCGCAGAGCTTCCGGGCATTGTTGTGCCAACCCAGGAGATGCTGGGAGACTTGAGTCGTCATCCATTGAGGTTTCTCCACGCCAACGAGTTAACTTGAAGTTTTCTTCTTTCTGGATTCTTTCTTTCTTTTGCCATTCTCGGGGCACAGGTTTTTGACATGGATTGATTTTTGATGCAGGTTCCCGGCTTTACGCAGCCTCAAGGGAACTAGTTTAACGTGCACTCCCTATACCATACTTTGCACCAGGACTATAGGGATATCGTTAACGGCTGGGGGTTTCAGGCCTTCTTCTCTATTCTTCCCCGCCATTGCCCCTGGGGGTATATGAGGGCTCTGTCTGAGCACTGGTTCCACCAGACTCAGTCCCTTCGTTTGTTGGATTATGAAGTGATGATGACCCCTATGGACTAAAGGTTCATCACCGGCATTGAGTTCAAAGGTGAGCCAGTGCCTATCGTGGCTGACATCACACCTACTGTCGTTCGATCCCTACTGGGAGTTCCTACGACGGCGATCAAGGGTCGGACGGTCCGATCTGGTCCCTTGAGTATAGATACCCAGAGTGGGGCTTTACTTGAGCCTCTGCCTGATGATCAGAGGGTTAGGGATCGCATCTTGAGTCGATTATTTTTGGTGATCATCAGGGGTTGTTTTGTAGCAGACAACTCATCGACTGTGTCCTTCGACCTGGTTAGCGCTACCCGGTATGTAGAGCACCTCAATGACTTTGATTGGGGTTCCTACACCTTTGGCTATTTTCTCCGGGGCGTGCGTATGCTTTCGGAGGGTTTGACGGATGCTTGGTTAGGGTTCTACCCGTTTCTGCTAGTGAGTACATCTTTCTTGTACCTTTTTGATTTCTACATTTATATTTGTCAGTCTTGGTCACTGAGGACTTTTGATATTTATATGACCAGTTCTGGACGTATGAGAGGCTTCCTTGCCTACGGCCCGCCACTGCTTTAGATCTGGAGACCTATCCCCGGGGACGACATTGGCATCACTCCACTCTAACGGAGGTCCCCATTGCTGAGGGCTTTACTCATTCCCGCCTGCAGTTGGAGCTTTTGACAGTCGGAGCGATCTCGTGGATCCCATATACTCCCGAGTTTTTGACTATTGGATTTGAGGGAGGCTTCCCCACTGGTCGAGAGTTTGCATTGTCAACCCACAGAGTCCCGTTTTTGACAGAGGGAGGCTGGGAGCTTTATCTAGGAGAGTGTGCTAGCAGAAGTATTACAGGGCAGATCTGTATTCCCATTGTTCCTCTTACTTAGCATCATTGGTCATTGATCCAACCACTGACAGATATCCTTATGGAGGGTGTAGATGGCTTTGCCCTATCAGAGGGCCCTTACAGCTAGGAGGCATTCAGCAGCTGGTGGAGTCCTCGCACAGCTTAGACTCGTGCTACCCAGTTTATGGCAGACATGGTGCCTGGGTCTGTGATGATGACAGATGGATAGCTTGCCTCAAGGAGCTGACTCATTTGGACCAGATCACAGGGCTGACCCAGCAGATGGAGAGAGCTCATTTATTCATCAGGCATCTTGGCAGAGATCTGTCAGAAGCATCTTCTTTTGACCCTTCTAGCTCAGGAACGGGCCCCTCATCAGGTCCATTTTCCAGTAGTTTTGTAGGGGCTGATCCTCCCTTGTACCGCTCAGACATGCCTGATGACCGTGACTTTGTGTCCACGGAGGAGATGGAGCAGGTTAACCACCTGAGCGTAGATGTTTTGGATCTTTTTGGATAGCTATCTATATCTTTTGGTTGGCCACTGTTTTGGCTGTTGGGCGGCTGTGCCCCATTTTGATAGACCACTGTTAGTAGTTGGGTGGTGGTGCCCCATATTCCTATACTTTTTATTTTATTTTGTATTTATCAGACAGGGATGATGCTTGCAGTAGATAGTTTATTGTAGATATACATGATATTTCATATCTATCGCATCATGTTTTATATTTGTCATCATGCATGTATTATGTCATGTGTATGCATTCAGACAGATGAGTTCAGATTTGACCCCTGGATGGTATTGTGTTACGGTGATACAAATGACGTCATCTACCGTTAGCCGTATAAAGTATCTACCACCATCTGATGTAAGACCCCAACTTTTTATGAACAAGATTTAATTTCCTCTATATATTATTTTAAATAGTAAGGTGTTGATTTGATAAATGGGATAAGTTATGGGGTGATATGTGCAAATTTTATAAAGTAAGCAAGTTGTCATAAAATATTCATTATGTCGGGAAATATTCGTTTGGTCGGGGAATATTCTTGTTGTCGGGGAATATTCGTACAACGGCGCAGTCATTTGTGGGCCCCATAACGGAAAACTGTTGGTTGAAGAAAACGACAAGAATACGTTTTCTAAAAATAACGGCAAAACTATTACCGTTAAACTGTTGAGATATCCGGTGGTTAAAGAGAAGTAATACGCGTTGTTGCATAGTAGCACACGGTATTGCACAGTATTTTAAATTATTGATTTTTATGTAAGAGGTCTCTCATTCAATAATTGTCACAGTAACCACTGCACAGTATTTCACATTATTAAATCAATAATGGTCACACATTATTTACATGATATTATTAGATAACATTATTGACAATATCAAGAAAATTCTGTCGAAGAAAGGGGTTAGGTTATTAAATTGCGCACCAATAAGGAGAAATCCTTATCGGAAAGCCCCCTCTTTCTTGGGAATGATCTGGTTGTTAATATTGTGATTCTGTAATATTATTTGTGAATAATAATTGATTGTTGATAAATATGATAAGTAAATATTTATTCAATTTTGATATAAATGGAGGAATTTTTAGCAAAAGAGACATTTGTTGAAAGTTGACATTTTATCTTTTCTGATAAAATAATTCATTCAAATATATTATTATAATATTACATTATAATAGTATAATGTGATAATATAATAGTATAATTTTATAATTTAAATGATAATATTTTTACAATAAATTCATGGTATAAGAATAAAATGAGGTGGAAGAGAGAAAATAGAATTGAAATTTTATTTTTATAATTATAAATGTTTTAATATATATATATATATATATATGGTTGGTGGAGGTGAGAGAATAAAAAAAGAAAAGGGGAGAGAGAGAGAAAGAAGAGATAGAGTTAATGAAAAATGATGGAAAAGGAAGAAAGAAATAAAAAGGAGAAAAGGGGGGAGAGAGAAAAAGAAAGAAAAAGAGGAAAGAAAAAAAATGTGTTTTGAATGGTGGAGGTGGGAAGAATTTGATATGCTGAGAATTCTCAAAGATGGTGCTGCATTTTTCATCCGTAAGAAATTTGTCAGAAGTGGTGTTCTGGCATTTTCCTATAATTAGATTGCTTAGTTTAGAAATGAAAATCACACCAGAATCAAAAACAATTCTCTCTATAATATTGAGCGTATTTCTTGTGAGTATAAGGATATTTTGAGTGTTGATAACATTGCAAGATTTTCTCAGTATAATATTCGTTATTCCAGTCAGAACTACTTTTCTATTAAGGTAAAGGATGTTATTTTCGTTTAATATTCGTAAGGGATATTATTTTTCTCGTAAATAATGTTATTTTCTTTCAATATTCATAAAAAAATATTATTTTCTTTCATATTCTATGTTATGAAAGTGATAATATTTCATTTCATATCCCCAAATTCAAACTTACTACGGTAAGTATTGCCTCTATAATTCCTGAAATGATCAGAAATTCTTTGAGTTTGGCGTTTCATCTAATATCATTTCACCGGAATATTGGTATAAACTTTCTTATGAAATTTTTAACTTTTCATGTTGGGATTACTATTTATCCGTACGGTACTATTCATAAAATACGGTACTATTCATACATACGGCACTATTCACGAGTACTATTCACAGAAAAATTAAATTTTCTTTTCTTTGTCCAAGTTATCTGTTATGGTTCTTATCTTTAATTGGATCAATGTTTTGAACTTCATTCTTGAATTTTGCTCCACAATTGATTATTATTGAATATTCTTGAACTTGGATAAATTAAATTACGAATCTCTAATATTTATCCTTTATTTCACTTGATTCGTTCTTAATATCATTGTCATAATCCTCAAACTTAAATTGTGGTGAAAGTTATCTTTGGCCCGTAGTGCACAGATGAACTGTTGATTGATGAATATCTTTGGCCCGTAGTGCAAAGATGAGCTGCTAATTTATGAATATCTTTGGTCTGTAGTGCAAAGATGGATAGGTGTTTAACATGATCATGACCACTGGTGATACAAACGAATATCCTTGATCCGTAATGCATGGATAATTCGTTTATTGAAAATATTATTGATTGGTGTTACAGGGATAAAAATATTGATGATGGACTTTTATATCATAGAAAATAGTAGACTTTATTCTCTACTTAACTCTTCTAACGAATTATTATTTCCGCTGCAGTTGTTGATCTAAAACTTGTTGTCCATAATATTTTATCTGGTTTATTGAAGGCTAACGATAATTTATTCTTCATTATATTAGTCATAATATTCTGTACTGGGCTAGTTGAGCTCACCCTTTTCTTCCATTGTTCTCTTCAGGAAGTGAGAATATAGCTGGGACTAGTCGGGAAACGAAGTGATGGTCCGAGAAAGAGATGTAGAAGTCCTCACTATTTTATAAAATAGTGTGATAATAATTATAATGAGGACTTAGTTTGAGCGTTTATATTTTCTACATGTCTGTATTAACGCTCACAGTTGTGTGGTCGTATTTTGCACGACCGTTTGATATAAAAGATTGTATTTGGATTCTGTACCATGTATTTGACGACTCAGAATGGGTTGAGTATTGAACCTATTTTGGGGGCGTCACATCTGAGGTGGCATCGTCGTTGAGATCGTGGTACGAGAGCCTGCCCTTCCCAGCCAGAGGGACAGTGGATCATATACTAGGGCATTCATTGGCCCTCGTAGACTTTCAGGTGTCATACGAGTTTGTGGATGGCATCTTATCCTGTTGGATACCCGCTAGACAGGTCTTTTGCTTTGGGCATCATGAGTTGACTCCGACCCTTGAGGAGTACCAACGATTTACTGGCTTAGCTTTAGAGGTTCCCTATGCTCGTACGGCGATCAGTGATATGAGGAAACCGTTTATACAGATGTTAGGTCTTCGCCAGAGCGTAATTATGGATGAGATCATCTCTGGACGTGTGATCTCCATCGACTTTTTGATCGATCGGTTTGGTGAGCTTGACAGTTATGATCGACATGCCGGAGATTTTATTGTATCGGTAGAGGCGTGGCATTTGGCCAGGATAGACGTTTTGCTGATGTGCATCGTATCCTACGTCTATATGCCGCTACGCTTGGACCATTTGGATGTAGGATTGATAGTTGTGGTTCGGACCCTTAGGCAGGATAGCACCATTATTCCGATGATATTAGCTGAGACGCTGAGGTCAGCCACCCATTGCATTACCCACCCGGAGGGGTTTTTCAGAGGCAGTTCGGTCTTGTTGTATGTATGGCTCATGTCCCATATTCGACCGATTGGATTCTTCAGACATCAGGGGTATTGTTTCTCCCATTATATAGCTATGCCCTACTCCTTCCAGGCCGTGGAGTGCACCGACGCAGAGACATGGTCAGCAATTCTGTCTGATATCGTGCACCCATTCTCGATTCTGCCGTGCGCAGGGTGTTGGTCGGTTTACCGATCAATATATTCGTACAAGTATACACAGTTAATAAGTAATAAAGTGTAAGTACAGATATCGTTCTCACAGAGAAATAACTGATAAAGGGTCGCCAAACCACTAGCACGTAATGATTTCAGTCTTATTTAAACGAGCGGTAAAGAGTTTTAATTAAAAAACTAATTAAACTAGACAAGGAATTAAAATTAAACTAATTAATCCTAGAGTAAAATCAGATAATGAAGACATGATATTCCAATTTTTCCTAATGATTTATCTAAGTCGTTTCACTTCCAATTAGGTCAAATTAATCCTCACAGTTGTTAGCCGAGAACACGAAAGTGAGAGAAAGCTATCTTTCGATGCACACTAATAGAAAAAAGTAAATAGACAACATTTAAAAAGCGTTGTAATAGGTCTCAAAAATATCGTGGTTAGCAGTGTCATCTATTAGACACAAATAGACAACGTTTAAAAAACGTTGTCTTTTGACACATTAGACAACGCTTTTTAGACACAAATAGACAACGTTTAAAAAACGTTATCTTTTGACACATTAGACAACGCTTTTTTAAAAAAACGTTGTCTATTTGTCAAATAGACAACGTTTTTAGACACAAATAGACAACGTTTGTGACAAATTAGACAACGCTTTTTTGAAAAAACGTTGTCTATTTGACACATTAGACAACGCTTTTTCTAAAAGCGTTGTCTGTTGTACACATTAGACAACATTTTTTTTAAAAAAACGTTGTCTATTTGACACATTAGACAATATTTTTTCTAAAAAGTGTTGTCTATTAGACACAAATAGACAACATTTAAAGCCAAAATATAAACATTCTATATTTCAAAATATCATATATTTCAATAATACTATACGTTTACAGTTTTAAATTCACTTGTCAATATAATTATTACTACTACGTACATTGAATTACAAATTTGACTACATCCACAAAATATATCAAACTATCCAATTGAACTACATTAAAAACTCAGTACAACTCTTGTATCAGGGTTTGAGACGCTCAGTACAACTTTGTTTCCATCAATCACAAACTGCTTGAGCTGATGACCAAGAACACCTTCAACAATTTTGCAGTCGTAGAAAACATCAACCTTCTGAATTGCTTCGGTAACATCTTTGTTCTGCCATGAAAAATAGAGAATTAGCAAAGTAACAGGTCGAGAGAAAATAAAGATCTATCAGTGTAACTATGACTTTAATATGGCTTCACAGGAGTAACACTCCATAGCCGGTTAGTATCTTCATATAGAAA
The DNA here is from genome assembly GCA_020205555.1 of Panax stipuleanatus. Lineage (NCBI taxonomy): Eukaryota > Viridiplantae > Streptophyta > Magnoliopsida > Apiales > Araliaceae > Panax > Panax stipuleanatus. Next base: position 52,007,040 of record CM035115.1, on the reverse strand, counting down.
TCATGCTCTAGTTCCATTAGAAAGAGTTACAAAACAACTAAAAACTGCCCATGCGAATGCATCACTTGAGAAACTAAAAACCAAAAGGGAAACTTTGACTATAAATGGCACACATACAGACAAAGAAGTACGATGATCTATGAATGTGTATCTGCCCATGCTCGACACACATATTCCCGGTGGTAGATAAGCAAATCCCTGCAATCAAATAGTAATACATAACTGAATGATTCTGGGGAAAGGGAACATAAAGCCTCGGAATATATTCCTTTTAGTTAGCTGTACAAGAATCAACACAAGTTATTTTGATGCCCGTACCTGTTGCGTGATCTTCAAGAATTCTGAAAGGAGAATCTTTCTACCGGCTTCATCCAGAACCTTGTCGAGCATTATATCCTGAAGAGCCACAAGAGTAGTTTCAAGCATGTCGAGACCAGCCTGGTTTGCAAAGCTGAAGACTGGAGATATCTGCGCATTTGGAGTTTTTTTGCAAAAATCTGTTAGCTACAAGTTTAAATAGACAAAAGGCTTAAGAACGAAATGTGATGTCAATTACATTCATTTTCACTGAGATGCACAGTATTGCATCAGAGTGATTCCATAGTTGTTTCAAGACGGCATGACCCACTTGAGAGTCTGCCTGAAGGAGATCTACACCAGTGTGAACCCTGATATGGAATGCAATACAAGAAAATCAAGACGAGGCTAGAAAAGCTCAGTGTAGGATAAACAAAGAAACACAAGCATCCCCGTTCAACATGCGGGATAATAAAAACTGAAGCTTTTACATTTAAATTATTTTCTAGAATCGACTATTTAAAGCATACTATACTACCCAAGGTTATAATTGGAATGCGATGGTCAGAACCGACCTAAGGTTATAATTGCTTCAAATCAGCTTCACCAGGGGGCGTGCACTGCCAGGTCCCACTTCAAGTGTAGAAGCCAAATCCAATGTTCTATTCGCACTAGGCTTGTCCTGAAATTTAAAAGAAAAAAAACTTAAAATCCGAGTGGCATGCTTTTGATAACATGTTCTTTAAAATATTCTATTGTACTAAAACTACTAGAGCAGATTCAGATTTCAGAGATGTCACTGAACTGATTTAGGATCCAATGGTATCACATGAAAACCAGAAGGCAGCAAGGGAGCATCATCATACACCTTTTGTAACAAATTTCCAGACAAAGTCATGCATTATCAATATTAGTACGACGTAGATCTTATGGTTGACAATACCACTTTCTTCCTTTTTACTTTGTGTTGCTCGCGAGAAGAGTGACCAGCATTCAAACGTTTCTTCCGCTGATCAGAAGCCATTAGTACAGAAGTTTACCAAATTACCAACAGAGTACTATAAAAATTTATAACAAGAAACAATCTTCCTCTTAATCAACAAATTTGTACCCCATAGCTATATATTCTAGCACACAAGCAAAAAATGCTTTATTCTAGACATAGTTCAAAATGCTTTAAAAAGCCAAAAAAGATCAAACACAATTGCAAGAATAATGTGGCATGCAATGAAGCACACACAGGATTAGGTGCTTTTCTTCCAATACCATCCAGTAGTTATGCAAATGAAGTAATATAGAACACAATATATAATTCATGAACAGCACAAAACACTAAATATATTTTAATAATTCATTCCAGAATTCACAATGGCAACCTAATAAAAAGATTAAATATAACTCATATAAAACACCTCCTAAAAATGAGAACTGCATAGACGAAGATGCAAAAATTAAAGAGCCAAAACCCTCGACCTCCTCGTACAATAAAATCCTGAATGTGTTATAAAGTTAGACATATTTCTATAAGGAAGTACCATATACACAATAGAAAAAGCAACCAAATAGTGCCAATTATTTAGGCTTCAATCATCTAGAATTATAAACCAAACACAGAAAATATCAATTCCCATAAAAATGCAAAGTAGTTTTTAGCAGTGATACTAATAAGTAGAAATTGACGGTGGTTGTGCAATATTACTATTGTTGTCATCTTTCAGATGTCAGAAACCAAAATTTTAACGATAATATAAGAGCTGCCTTTGCTTTGGGTTCCTGAACATTTTTGCTGCTGATGTTCCCAACGACTGCAATGCAATCATCACTCCATTGAGGATATTTTCTAAGAAGATCTTTCACAAGAACCTATATGTAGCAACATGGACTTATAAGGAATAATTTACAGGATGTGGTCAATACTTCGGTACATCAAATAGAAAATTACAAGCACCTAACATCCAAAAACTAATTTGTAGTTACCAGAGTTTCAGCAGTCACAGTCCTTTTCCATCTCCAGAAACTAAAGCAGCCTATCAACAATTGCATTAACATTGTATTGCTGCAGTGCTATTTTCCCAACAGCCCAAATTGATTCCCTAGCAATGGGAATATCAACATTTGCAGCATATTCACATAATTTTGTCACTGAAATGGATTCAATAAAAGTCATGTCAGTCATATTTGAAAACAACGAAAAACTAACATGGTAATATAACACCTGCGATCAAAGAATGGGATCAGAAACAACTTGCGGCTCAAAGTTTGGCTCCCTATAACGGCCAAGTAAATCTTTATACATATCATATCGAGCAGTCATTCGGAAACACCATTTGTCCTTCAGTTGTCGACAGAGGTTGAGATCCATGTCCGATATCATTAATCCATCCCTGTGGCGGGATAGAGAAGGTGTACAAGAAGCATCAGGTGCAGAAAAATGACTTGAACCAAAGAAATGCCCGAAATCAAAATGTTGAGGCTTCCCATTGCCTGAGGTGAATGGATTTGGGAATGTCTCGGTCCCAACACGATTGATTGATCCAACAAAGTAACTATTTGCAATTGCAGCGTTGCGTGCCTGCAAGAACATTCATTACATAACTCAGACTAATGTTGTATAGCAATTTTAAAAAATTGGATTTATCTATCTATGATTTAAGACTTGTATTATGCAAGAAATACGGGGATGATGTGTAAGCAACATAACTTTTTTCAGGGATATATACATGTATCTATTTACTCATGAACTGATATCATGCTAATTATTTATAGTTATAACTACATTTGTTAATGCATGTATGCACATGGTAAAAGCAGAAAAATCCATTGAGTACCTCAATAGGCCACATTGGTTCACTAAGTTCACCAACAGTAGCAGATGGATTGAAAACGATCTCTGCACCGTTTAATCCAAATGCTAACCAGTTTAGAGGATGGTGCCTTCCATAACATATGTTAACAGCAATCTTTCCATAAATGGTTTCAAAAACAGGATGTCCAGTATTTCCTTCCATATAATATGTACTCTCATTGAGTCACCAACTCTAGGTATATGATTCTGCCATATATATTGTCATCATGTTTTTAGCATAGCATGATAAGGCAATAAATAAAGGCAAGGAATCTGAATAAATAAGTAATATTACCTTCCGATGCTTGCCAATTATGTTGCCATGATTACCAATTATGACAGCAGTATTCCAAATGGTCTCCCCATGTTTCAAATCCCTTTCAAGAATTGGACTTACTATAACCGTGCTGTATTTCCTTGCAAAATCCTGAAGAAATTGTGTCGATTCTCCATCAACAGGCTCAGCAAATTCACACCATCTCTTCTCACGAGTGCAAAATGCAAATGGCATCATCCATGTTTCCTGTTTACATTATTTATGGTTAAAGTTTCATGTCACTGGGAAATTTAAACTATAAAACCTTTCAGTATTCATGCCAAGACTCACTTGCAAACATAATATATTGACTCCTGAAGCACCTGCAGCGTCAATTATGGGCTTAAACTTCTGAAAAATTGCTCTCCTTTGGTCCGAAAAAGGGTGCAGTAGTTGGAAGAGCAATAGAGTTCTGAATGAGACCAACCCTGACTACTCGAGGTTCTCTCGGCAACTCTTTGTTAGCATTAAAGCTAAACGCCTGCAGAGATATAGTAAGATACCATTTCTAACAATATACAACACAAAATAGGGATATGAGTTGTATATCAGAAAGAAAAAGAAAAAAAACGCAAGATATAACATGAATAGTAAGATACCATTTCTAACAATATACAACACAAAATAGGGATAATGAGTTGTATATCAGAAAGAGAGAAAAAAACGCAAGGATGAGCAAGTAGATAATTTAAATTCCTCCACATCGCGTAGCTTGGATTTACAATAGAAGTTGGACCTCCATATTTATTTGGAACTTAAGTGTGATAACTTCTTGCAATCACAATCTATTTCAGTAATATAGTTTCAGAGTTGACAGTGATTCAATTCGGTTGAAACGTCTGTCTGATACAAAAATCAATAGAAATTGATTCAATTCGGTTGAAACGTCTGTCTTGCAATCACAATCTATTTACTCATGAACTGATATCATGCTAATTATTTATAGTTATAACTACATTTGTTAATGCATGTATGCACATGGTTAAAGCAGAAAAATCCATTGAGTACCTCAATAGGCCACATTCATTACATAACTCGGACTATATCAATACATTTATTTCTGATGAGGTTAACGTCAGTGTTTGATAAAGAATCAAATAGAAAATCAAGTAGCAAGCACACATCAAATCATAAGCAACGCCACCATTTTAACATGGTAACTTCATCATTAAGCCGAACTGATTAAAAGTGAAATCTCAAAGGATGAGGGTTATCACTAGAGCTAGAGCTCATTGTTACTTATAAACTGACATGGAAAAAAGATGAGGTATTTTCAATCTTGATGCATTTTTAAGTTGTGTAGTAAAGATGCTCTAAAAACTTAGGAATTTCATATATATTGCAACCTTTTTTTCGTGCTCAAGGAAATGGTTGTTCATCTCACAACATAAGACTATTAATAGTTGACGTAATCTTATTTACAAAGTGACTTTTCAGAACGAATAATTGTATAATAACACTGAATTTTTTTCAGCTTTAAACTGAAGGGGTGATAATGTGAAATAGCAATAGACCTTAATCTGCAATAAATTAATACAAGTGGATCACAAACATGATACAGAGAACAACTGAAGCAGTAAGTCGAGAAATAAAAAAAACATAGTCATCAAAAAAGGTAGTCACGTGAATATTAGAAGTTATGGTCATCTATTATATATATTAAGAAAGTAACAAGAGAATATCAGAAGTTGAAAGAATGTACCAATGATGGATACCAAACTGATCCATGTACGTGATTGGCTTATTTATATTAAGCACCATGCCTGGCATACTGGTCTCATTATTACTTGATCCAATAAGCTCTGCAGAATGCAGATCCACATATATAATGTTTTTATTGGCAGGGAACTCTTCCTGCAAACTTAAAATAATGCAGAATTGATGTTGGAGAATATTCTAATACATAGAAAAACATGACAAATCACTTGAAGCCTCAATTATAATTCATATAAAGGAGAAGAGAAAGCTAAAAGGAATATATGATTGTATGTACCTAAATATGAAATTTGAACCAAGTAATTGACAAATATCAAACTGACATAGAATTACTGTAGTCACTGACTTGCAGGCAGAGACAATTTCATTTACTTGCTTTTCATTTATGACAATTTCAGATTTATTGCTGTAACAACCACTGGAGGAATCTCTGTAATACACTTTGAGGAATTTGAAACTTGAATGTTCTTGGATAAATCAACAGTAACCACAAAAAATGAAGCCATGAACATAGTTTCTTAACACATTTTTGGGAAGGAGAAAAACTGACGACAAAAAATAGCAGAAAGGATAGGTCAATTGTAAGTGTGGTATCTTAAAATTTTAAAGCAGATGATAAGAAATGAAGCTGTCAAAGACCAAAAGCAGTAACCTTTCAGATAATCCTTGGCAGCAGTTAGTAATTGACTCCCTAAGCTTGTCGTGAACAACAATATATTAAAGGTACTTTAATACAAGTGCCTTCAATATGTATAAAAATATTTTAAGAACCCAACTTTTATAGCCAGAGACACCTTATTGCCCGAAGAATAATCAAGTATAAAATCTAAACTAGTTGTATGTAATATTTAAAAAATAGAAACTCCTGAATTTAAATAGAAACTCCTGAAATCATTTGTCCAGATAGCAAGAGATTTATGGTAGACATAGTGGATAAACCGTACCTCTGTAACAAGATCGCTGAAAGCAGAGACACCTAGACAACCTACAGCAGTCCATACCAGATAAGACTTTCTCTCTTTGAAGCGCCTAAAAACATCAAGAACAAATCTGCAAGTAATAACTACAAACAATTAGGTACCATTGGTGACTTTTTTTCTCTTCAGAAGGAACAAGGGGGTAACAGAGACTGGCTATAAAGGTCTATTCAACATAATACTGACTAAAATTTGTCAACTTCCGGTGGAAGAGCAACATGCCTGTATTTCAACAATCAACAAAATCGAACAAAAAATGAAAGGGAAATAAACAAAGAAATAATGAAAAGGGAAAAATTAGTACCTGTACTCGTAGGTATCATCCAAGTATTTCTCGGAATACTGGATCTGACCCATTGCTCACTGTTCTTTGGTTTTAGTCTCATAGAGACTGCGCAAAATCCTAGATTTGATATGTGAGAATGAAACAACTGATAAAATAGAATAACTGAGGAAAAATCAAAACCCTAATTAATGGGGAATAAATGGTGGCTTTAGAATCTAAGCTGAACTCGTTCCACAAAGGTTTAGGGGTGGAGGGTGAGAAGAATCGGAGATTTTGATGGAGGATTGCAAAACAGATGCTTATGAAGGGTTTCATATTTATGTTTCATCTCTCTATTAGCCAGAAATGGCAGTTCGTCACGAGAGAAGCAGAGGTCGGAATCGGGGAAGGAGCGTAGAGAGAACCTCCGTGTTTTTCAAGCCTATACAAATCAAACCTCCGTGTTTTTTTAAAACACAACGTTTTTTTTTTTAAACGTTCTCTCTTTCAAACAAAAAATTATCCCTCCAAAATATACAACGTTTTTGTATATCAAACCACAACATTTTTTTTAAAAAATATTGTAAAACATTAAATTACAACGTTTTTTATAAAAGCGTTGTCTATTAAGTGTCATCTATTTATTATTTTATAGTAGTGCCACCTAATCCATATCACATGCAATTCACAGATGATAGAACGCACGTGAACACCCACATTATCTAAACTCCTATATGTCTATGATGTTTACAAATAAATAGGGTTTAAGGTCAGTTCTCTATTGACTGCGAGCGGCGTTTCGGTATATGTCTATCCTAAGCACAAATCATACGTCCAACGCCATGTAAACATACAATCGCCCGCCACTACGATTAGATCTAAATCTACATTTCGTCTTTCAAGTCCACATAGGTTATCACAGTAATTGGTCATGACTCAATTAAGCAATGAAAGCATGAATCGCAATGGGCAATCACATAAAAATTAATAAGAACCAACATGGAAGATAAATCAACATCAACTACTCGTTAGGTTCCATTGAAACCTCAAAATACAATTTAAGTCATAGACAACTCAAATATATCATCCACAAGGTCCATAAACATCATCCGAATACAAAATGAATACAAAGAGAGTATAGAGATAGAGAATACAAATCTTTAGTCTTTCTCCAAGCTTGGATCTTTGATGTTAATTTTTGCTTCAATCTTCTTCTCTAACTAAACCCTAAAATCTATAACTCACACTAATCTAACCTTACTCTACTCCTAATCTAGATTAAACAAGAAATGAAAGGAAAAGAAATGGAAAACTAGGGCTTAGACTCCCCAAGGGAGGATCTCTCAACCAAATGGGACTAACAGCCCTTATATCTCTGCCTCTCCCGTTCAATCCAAGTGAAAGTCAAAGCTGGCAAAATATTGGACTAGCGCGGCCGTGCGCGGTTTGGCCTTGCTGTTGGCGCGGCCGCGCGGCTCTGGGATGCTGAATTCTGCTGGCTTCTGCTGTTGCAATGCTGGTGTCATGTAGTCTTCAGTTGTTTACCTCCTGCATTCTTGCCTCTTATTAGCCTTGTAGCATCCTCACATTACATTGCTTCTTTGCCATGTCATCATGCTTTAAGCCTTCTGCTGTGCTTTGCCCCTTTTTGGCTATCTTTTGCCCTTTTTAGCTCAACATACATTAAAGGAGAGTTCCTAAACATGAAAACTGCAAAACAAGGGGAAACACATATGACAAGCACAATGATACTCGAGTTTAAGCCACGAAATGAGTTGGTTACTATCCGAATAAGTGGTAATAAAAACCACTAATCAAATACCCCTAAACTTAAACGTTGCTTACCCTCAAGCAACCAAAACAAAACTAAACAACATATGCAATGCAATATCTACAATGTATGCAACCTACACTATCATGAATGCGAATCCAAGTCCCAGTCAGTAATGAACTTCATAAGCAATGCCTCAGAAAAACCACAAGATAATCAAATAGATAAGCTACCCAAGACAATATCATAAGGCATATTCTTGCAAATCCAAAATTGTCAGCACTGATGTATTGTGCGTTGTGTGCCTAGCAACCATTAGACATGATTTCAGATAAATAACTCACATATTATGCTTCTTAGGGAAAAAACAAGTTTCAACTCAAGAAAAACAGTAAATCATATAATTTATAACTAAGACCATGTATTACTTAAGCTACGGGTCAACAGGGGGGGTTCATTAAGCTTTTATTATTCACGAGGGCGTATTCGCACTTTCCCGTGTACACATTCGACCGTGCAATGCCTAGTCCTCTTAGGCTTTTCAATGATATCCGTTTAACTAGCTTTTGACCAACGACTCCCAGACCAGACAGCCTTAGGGCGCTGGGTGTAGAGACACCCCGAAGGCTTACTTACTCGAATATCAAAGGCCACAGAACTCAACGTAGCCAAAGTGTTTATTATATTTTTTTCTTTCTTTTTTTTCAAATCATTTTCTTTTCTTTTTCTTTTTCATAGAGGATTGCGTCTTACGCTCCATCTCCCCACATAGCATGCATCCCCTTGTTTTTCCCAAACTTAAGCTTTTTACAGTCTAGTTATTATCATATGAGAACTGAAACTCTTTCGCTAAAACACCGATTTCCCACCAGAAGACAAGTATGTAAACATTTAAAATAAGCATGTCATGATGGTTACTCTATTGTGCTAACTGGTTACACAGTATCTGACAGATAAGGATTTACATATATGACAATATTATCAACCTTAAGTCTCAAATCATTCAAAGATCAAGTGATTTCAATTTCCTCACAGGCCAAATACATAACTAATCAACTGAAACTGGATTCATGCAATATGTCCTAACACAGAATGCAAAGACAAAACAAAATTTTTAAAATTTTGACAAATTTTTACAAAATACAACCTACATGCACTAAGTGAACTAACACAACATGAAATGAACTAACTACATGCAAAAACAAAACCAATACCCCCAAACTTGAAATGTTCAATGCCCTCATTGAAGGTAAAGGTAAAAAGAAACTCCCCTATTTGGCTTCGTCATCGCCCTCGTTCTCATCGTCCTCCTCAGGCGGTGTGTCTGGAGGTGGATAAGCAGCGGCGGATCCATATGTCAGGAACTGCACCTGCACTCCCATCTTGCCGAAAGCGTGGGACAATGTCCCGCAGAAATCTATGGTGAAGGCCTGGAAGTTCGTGCTCATGGCGTCCATCCTGCGCTGCAAACGCCTCTCCATTATGTCAATGTGCCCCTGGACTGTGTGGGAGGACTCGAACTGCTCTGGTGGCATCCTCTCTGAAGTCTCCCCAGCCTCTCTCTGATCTGGTAAAATAAATCCCGTTTCCAAAGAATGGGATCTGCCTCCTTTCCATACCTTGAACGACTCAATGGTAGGGTGGTCAATGGTGCTCATGGGCATCTGCATCGGCTCTGCGTCTGACCACATAACTCCATTCGCAATGCAGAGCCTGGTAATCACTGATGCATGTGGGATACTCGCTGAATTACCGCCTCTCAGAAATCTAAGGATAGAACTGCTGATTACGTATCCCAAGTCAATCCTCTTGCCCTTGACGATCCCATATAGCAACACAGCTCGGTCCATAGTGACCTCATTCTGATGCTGTGTCGGCATCAGATTCACGCAAATGAAGCTGTACCATGCCTTCTCATATCTACTCAAGGCGGCCTGAGGGAAATGCAATTTCAGGTCAGTGCCTTGCTTCAACTTCCAAGCAGTGCCTGGCTTGCACAGATAATCACAAATAGCATTCAGCTCTGATCCCCACTCCCTAGCATAAAGAGAATCGGGCGCGTCCAATACAATATTCGGTAAATCAAATAACTCATTGATGCGCTCCTTTGCAAAAGATACCTCATATCCCCGCACGAAATACTTATTGGACGTTGTATATTTCGCATTGGCATAGAATTCCTGAACCACAGAGATTGGGGCTGCCAAAGGTTCCTCACAGAATAAATTCCAGCCCCTCCCTCTGATCATCGATGCCATACGCCCATCCAAGTTCCTGTCTAGTGCTAACCCTCGCTCCAGCACGAAAGTCCTGCATACCAATGCATCATGAAAGAATTTCTGGGCCTTCAGACTTATGAACTTGTGGTCATCATAGTCGATGCCACCTCCCCCGTGCTCAGAATCACTGCCCATAGATGTAGACTCCCTCCTACTCTGTTTGGATGCCATTTGAAATGAGAATTGAAGGTGAAAATCCAACACTGTACACCACGAACCAACCCAACTCAATAATCTTGCTTTGCTCTTGAATCCACACTCACTGTCTCAATTGATCAAGTTGAGAGGATGAGTTGGATGGGTGGATTGGTGTTTGTGATTTAGGATATAGGAGGTTTTCCAAGCTAGGGCTTGTGGTGGAGGGGGGTTTTTGAGGAAGATTGAAGATGGAGTGGTGATGTGATTGAAGCTTTTAGTTTGAAGGATTGTAGATTGATGGTAGGAATGAGGGAAAAATTTGAGGGTTTGAGTGAGAGATATAGGGGATGAGCATGTCTGAAATGAAATAGAGAAGTGAGCCCCAAAATCTACCGAAAATTGCTTAAGTCTGGACCTGTTTGCCCGACGCACAGTCGCGCGCCAATGCAAGCTTATCCGGCCGCGGCCGCGCCCTCTACCAATTTTAAATTCTGCAGCCTTTGGCATGAACTGAGGTTATGGCATTTGAACTTTGCTTCATGCAGCATGGATTGAATCCTGAGAAAAACATATAACCTTTATTAAGCCCTCTTCAAACTATCAAAGCTATATATTTACTATTAGTTATTTACAACTAGGAGCAATAAACATAGGAGGATATGTATATGACTGTGCATTCCCAAAAACTCCTATATGTGCGTATATGCAATGTGCAAGTGCATCACAATATGTTCAATAAGCTTCTAAGTCCCAAAAATCTACGCACTAATGCCTAAGTCCAAAAATGTAGGCATTGAAATCCTAAATCCTAAAGTGTTCAAAAATTTACAACTAAATTAAACTAATAAGAATTAAACAAGGGGAGGAAATGGAGATAAGTATGTAGAATTAAACAGGTAGGGAGAAAGAGAGAAATGATGGGGTACCTCCCATTGAGCGCTTGATTTATAGTCCTCTAGCTGGACTATGTCTTAGACGACTATCCGATCCCCCGACGATATTGGAGAAACCCTCCATCCATTAGAATTGCCGTGTGAGCTTGGAGGCTTCCCAACAGGAGAGGTTTTAAATTTAAACTACCTAGCATATGATATGTATATGAATTCCCCGTCCTGAAGGTCGGGGAGCTAGGCAATGATTCCGTTGTGTTCATGAAGTGATTGGGGCAATGAGGATCTATATCCATTACCTTCGGCTAGTCCAGTTGCAAGTGCACTTCCTGTTCCTCATCAGTTTCTGCATCCATATCATAGCACCATGTCTCTTGAGGGCCTTTGCTCACGGCTTCAAACATTTGAGGCATTGGACTTTGAAGATCTTGAGCTTTGGTCCCTTGCTCAATCACCTCCTCATTCCTTAAAGCCATGCTGATTTGCTCCGCCCAATTCTAAAGATTCTCAATCGACTTTGCTTGCTCAATCAAGATCTCCTTTGTTGATGCTATGGAATTACCCCACAAACTTTTCAATCTTGTCTTTTCTGTTTCAGCCTCGGGATCTATGTACTAAAGCTCATTGATAGGAGTATTGTTGATTAGGGCCATCTGATTCTGAAAATTTTGGTTTGATAGTTCTTGGCTCCTAAGCATCTCCTCTTGGTTCGCTAAACTCCTATACAGGACTTCCTCTAGTGACTGTTTTTCTTGTAAACACGGAGACTGGTATGTGGGGTTTGGTGCATACATTGGACTTGGCTCACAGTATTGGTCTTGATAGCTCTCTGAAGAGTTTGGGTGATACCCCCAATCTTGCTGATAATTGGGATATGGTTCATTGTAGGAGTAATCATCCTCAAATTGCTCTTGTCCATAACTGAAGGGATCCTGATGGTTCGTGTAGGCTCCAGCACCATAGTCATACGTCACTGCCGTCTCTCGACTCTGTTGGGCTGAAACAGTATCCAACTTCCTTGAGAGAACCTCTAACTGTGCTGAAAGTGTAGCAATTGGGGCGACGCCATCATTCCCTACTTCCCTTGGTTGCTTTTTCCTTGTGTAACACCATGGATAAAAATTTAGATCCATTGTACCTGAAAAGAGAATATAGGAAGAGAATTAAAATAAAAATAAAATGTTTAAATTAAGACTAATTTGATTGAAACTAATGTTGGCAAACAGTTATCCAATTATGTCCCCGGCAACGGCGCCAAAAACTTGTTGGTCGGTTTACCGATCAATATATTCGTGCAAGTATACACGGTCAACAAGTAATAAAGTGTAAGTACAGATATCGTTCTCATAGAGAAATAACTGATAAAGGGTCGCCAAACCACTAGCACGTAATCATTTCAGTCTTATTTAAACGAGCGGTAAAAAGTTTTAATTAAAAAACTAATTAAACTGGACAAGAAATTAAACTTAAACTAATTAATCTTAGAGTAAAATTAGATAATGAAGACATGAGATTCCAATTCCCCCTAATGATTCATCTAAGTCGATTCACTACCAATTAGGTCAAATTAATCCTCACAGTTGTTAGCCGAGAACACGAAAGTGAGAGAAGGCCATCTTTTATTGCACCTAATCCATATCACATGCAATCCACAGATGATAGAACGAACGTGAACACCCACATTATCTAAACCCCTATATGTCTATGGTGTTTACAAATAAATAGGGTTTAAGGTCAAGTTCTCTATTGACTGCGAGCGGCGCTTCGGTATATGTCTATCCTAAGCACAAATCATACGTCCAACGCCATGTGAACATACAATCGCCCGCCACTACGATTAGATCTAAACCTACATTTTGTCTTTCAAGTCCACATAGGTTATCACAGTAATTGGTCATGACTCAATTAAGCAATGAAAGCATGAATCGCAATGGACAATCACATAAAAATCAATAAGAACCAACATGGAAAATAAATCAACATCAACTACTCTTTAGGTTTAATTGAAACCTCAAAATACAATTTAAGTCATAGACAACTCAAATATATCATCCACAAGGTTCATAAACATTATCCGAATATAAAATGAATACAAGGAGAGTATAGAGATAGAGAATGCAAATCTTTAGTCTTTCTCCTTGGATCTTTGATGTTAATCCTTACTTCAATCTTCTTCTCTGACTAAACCCTAGAATCTAACTAACTCACACTAATCTAACCTTACTCTACTCCTAATCTAGATTAAACAAGAAATGAAAGGAAATGAAATGGAAAACTAGGGCTTAGACTCCCCAAGGGAGGATCTCTCGACCAAATAGGGCCAACAGCCCTTATATCTCTGCCTCTCCCGTTCAATCCAAGTGAAAGTCAAAGTTGGCAAAATATTGGACTGGTACGGCCGCGCGCGGTTTGGCCTTGCTGCTGGCGCGGCCGCGCGGCTTTGGGATGCTAAATTCTGCCGGCTTCTACTGCTGTAATGCTGGCGCCATGCAGTCTTCGGTTGTTTACCTCCTGCACCTCATGCATTCTTGCCTATTATTAGCCTCGTAGCATCCTCACATTACATTGCTTCTTTGCCATGCCATCATGCTTTAAGCCTTCTGCTGTGCCTTGCCCCTTTTTTGGCTATCTTTTACCCTTTTTAGCTCAACATGCACTAAAGGAGAGTTCCTAAACATTAAAACTGCAAAACAAGGGAAAAACATATGAAAAGCACAATGATACTCTAGTTTAAGCCACGAAATGAGTTGGTTATTATCCGAATAAGTGGTCATAAAAACCACTAATCACAGGGCTAGTCTCCCTGTGACGCCCCCAAATTCAGACCGTCACTGATCTCGAATTCGGTTCATCACGTACTAATTCTAATAACAACTAAAATCTCAAACAATGGAATAACAGAATAATTTACATTGATATAACATAAATATTCTCGTCCCAAGTCTCGAAACTATTACTAATACACTTCATAACTTAAACCAAACATATCTTAATACATAACATTTAAAAAAGTCTTAATACAACATAATGGAAACATCCTAATATAGAAAAGCACAACTACTCCATAGCCTTGCCTTCGCACTTGTCCTGATCTGGGGTTCCACCTTGCCCTGCCCTAACTGAAATGTTTATGGGAAGCAAGAGTGAGCAACAAATTTGCTCAGCAAGTAATATGCCAATAAATGTGAACAGGAATATATACAGTTCTAAATCTCAAGGGTAAAACAGTAATTAATCGCTCAGAATTTCAAATAAGAATGTTGTGAACAAAATAAATAGCAATGACTTCCAAATCTATTCTGTGAAGTTGAATAAGGACTACTACGGGTCGAGAAGTTATTAAAGGATTCAAAAGTTTCAACAATTTCAAGGGAATGAATAGATATCATTAAGTGTCGCTGTGGACCAAGGATTTATGAAAGAATCCAAAGAATTCAAAGTTTCAAGTAAATAAATACTGGATACTGAGTGGTCGCTAAAAACCACGAACTTCTACTAGAATCACCAAAAATATTTCTGGTAACCCAACCAAGTACAATTAGGGGATCAGCCTATCGTACCTGGAGTTATGCATAACCTACCACACCACTGTCGGCACCCCGACTATATAGTTCCCCTTTTTACAAGGGTTGTTCAACTCAGTCAATTTATAAGAGTCCGCACCAAGACAATTGGTGTGGATTGCTTTCTAATTTATGATATTGGTCTAGCCGAATTAAATGGCGTAGACAATTTTAACAATGTATATAAGAACAATTTATGAGTTCAGTATTCGCAACAATAATTCGAAGAATATAATCGTGATTTAAATCAAACTATGAAACATAAGTTTGTAAGGCAAGAATTATTCTAGCACCTATTTACTCGTACGACCAAAGTTAGTACAAGCTTGAATATGTGTTCAATAAAGAGTATGAATCAAATACTTGCTCAATAAAAGAGTAGTCAGATACTTGCAATTAATATACAAGAATGGTTTCAAGGAAACTTGCACAATAAAAGAGTATAAGTTAGGGAACTTGCTTACGACGTTCCTCGAATAAGTAACCACAAGGATAGGATACTTGCAACTCAATAAAAGTAGGGTTCAGATACTTGCACTATAAATGAGTGTAAGTCAGGAAACTTGCACTTTAAAAGAGTGTAAGTTAGAGAACTTGCCTTATGCGTAGTTTACCAACGTAAAGCTTATCAACACTTTTCGAATCCTATTATAACATATTTACATGTATAGAATATTCATTAGCTAAATAAATTCGGTACGCAAGCTCGATATGTAAGTTACACATACACTTAACACATAATTAGTTTATAAGACATTAAAGAATCAAGTAACATAATTATATCCATTAGTTACACAGTTAATCAACATATACTACCTCATATAAGCAATGCTTACATAACTCTTATCCTTGCTACATAGGTATACCACATATAGCATTGTATTAAATCATAACGCCTAACCGAATATGTTATTATTCTCCATGAAATTTCCTCTCTTAAGTTTAAACATCTTCATAGTATGTCATTACGTACTTGTACACACGTAGCACGACATCAGATTATAAGACATCATGAAGTCACAAACACCTTTTAGACTATCATTGGGAAGTTTATAATCAAACGTTCAATTCTATCACTTAGCATGCCTCTTGACACATTACTTAGCATACTGGTCATATACTACAAGTTAAAGTAATCATATAAGCTAACTGTCAAAAATCAGATCAACAAACTGACTCAATCCTGATTCCAGTATGGCGCAGCTGCGCCATGGCTAAGCCTAGGGCCGGCGCAGCTGCGTAGCCCTCTGGCTAAGCCAAGGCTGAGTTGTTGCCTTGTGGTTTCTGTCTGGTCATGAACGCAACATTCACATATAATATAATAACATATTAAAGGGTCTTGCATACTTTTATTGCGATCTTACACTTATTCTTGATACGCTATGATTTTTTTTTAACTTATGATTTCAAATGAGCTAAGGCTAATCAAGATCATAAAATCACAAAGGATATAATGTTTGCCATGCATACATGTGAGGTAGTTATGATATCAGTTTGTATGTATGCTTACATATGTCCTCATTTTATATGCACTTATTTAGTTTTGTTCTTTCTTTGAAAACTCGGAGGAATCATGTTTTCACGATCTTGTCATGTCATATTAGATGGATACACATAACACGTACACACGATAAAGGTCTTTCATGCTTTTACAATCATCATACGTTCACCTTAATATGTTAGGATTCTCATTTAGGATTTCTAATGAGTTACGGTCAATTGATTACACGAAATCACAAGGTTTCTATATTTATCATATGAACCTACGAGGTAGTCATAACATTTGTAATATGCATGCTTGCACGTATTTGATTTATTTGCATCTAGTTAATATCGCTTATTACTCTCAAACTTGTCTAGACTCATGCTCGGTTAACTTCCATTGTATCTAACACATTGTGTGTACATATAGACTAGCTTAGAGATGTTAAGAGTACTATCATGCATAACAAAATATCATAATGTATTCTTTAACATGCTCATGAACGTTAGTTCTTCAAAACTTTCAAGTTTCTCTTTAAAAGTCAACTTGAACTGACTTAACACATGTAAACTATATTTCACTCATGACCTACCCACATATACATGTTCATACGGTCAGAATATAAATATGATACCTATATGTCAAAGTTTATTCAAAAACTATAATTTTCGTTTAGAAATATCCGCTAGTGAGGCCCGTATGTTCATGTTACATTATAAAACATATATACACAATTTAGCATGCTTTTTATACATTTCTAGGTCACAATAATATGTGTCAAAAGTCAGAACCTCAACATCATACATACATGTCAAATTTACTTTTAAAAGCTCTAAGTTCCTTTTTAAATTCTAAGTTCACTTAGCAAGGGATTTTAATGAAGTTAAAACAACCCACGCTATCTCAATAAACACATATACCCATGCTGACATAATCCTCATGCTAGCCTAAGTAGTGTATTTAAGTTAACAATGACCAGATTGCAAACAAAAGTAGGAACTGTCTCCAGAGGCCGGTGCAGCTGCGCTGCGCCTCAGTTATAAACCGGCGCAGCTGCGTCGTGCTTCGGCCAGCACCAGTGAGTTCCCTGCTTCGGCAGGTTTCAGCCCAAATCACAAAATTTCCTACGAATTTGCTCTTAGACTAATTACATTACCTTTTTAACACTTGCATTAGCTTATATGACAACCAATTTAACATTATCAATTCACCAAATCATTAATTCCAACTAAAATCAAGAATTAACAATTCTCAGAAATTTCAGAAAATATGAATTGAAGAACATGAAATATACCTTCTGATAAATTGTGAATGAGCTTGCTGCTAATGAACTTTCCTACCACTATTGTATACTTGCTTTCTATTCTCTCTATAATAACTTACCAATATCTCAGCAAATGAAACAAGAAGGAGAGGAGCTATATTTATAAGCAATTGGATGTCCAGACAATGTTTTTCTCTCCCAAACCAAACCAACGGATTGAAGGATTGCATGAAGGTTGTGAAGGAGTAGGTAATTAGTGGTTGGAATCAATCATGAAAACCACTCCCCCCTTAATGATTGCTATGAAGCTATCCTAGTTTGCTGAGTTTGAGAAGGATGGTAGCCTTTAGCCTTTCACGTGTCTAGGAGAATTGTGGCTCTTATTATGGGACAACAAATACATGCTCAGCTATTGGTCAATGAACTATATGCTACACTTGTGTTATAATACACACACCATGCACTTAAGTTGTATTCATATAATACATGCTTAGGATAAAATTTTAATGTCATCATGTAATTCACCCAAATAATATTTCAATGTAGTAAATGTAATTTGCACACATATAATCCATGTACATTTTATCACAGCGGTATAATTTTAATCGGGTATTATCATGTTACATTACTTCATCTATTATTTAATTAAATTATTGAAGTATTTATTAATCAATAATTGTTTATAACATATTCATGAGGTACTAATTAAAGGTTCACTCACACACATTGTCACATAAGCATTATTAATGTAGCTTTCACAACTTAATAACTTTACTATATAGTTTATGTATAATTGTATAGTCACATTGCACTACACTTTTTATAACATATGTGTAACTACTATGTGTTATACTTTTAGTTATCGCATGCTTGCACATAGCAATTAATTGAGCAAATATTATATTAATTAAGTAATCACTATATTATCAATTTATTTCCACAACAAAACTATTAACAATTATGAGATTAATTATCGCGTTCCTCAATAATTAAATAAATATAATCTTATTATATTTATAAACAAGTTACTTATTATTATACGACAAATAATCACATTCTCCAATAGTTTAATAAATACAAATCTCATTAAATTTATAAACCATTTTCTTAGTATTATACTATTACTTGCAAAAATAATAAATCAACAGATTATTATTATATTTCTCATAATAACAATTAACAATTAATATAGGTTAATTGTTCACTTAATAATTCATTTACTTTATAACTGATTATCATTCATGATAACACTTAATAACATTATTGTATGATTAACTATCACATGCATTGCACTCAACAAATAATCAATTAAATATAATTCTTATCATATTCATCAATTACTTACTCATAAATATTTTGTTATTTATAATAACATATTATTAACAATTACTCATTAATAACAACAATTAATTAACAATGTAATATTAATTAATCCTTCGCTTATTGATTTCCCTCTTGAATTAATTAAATCATCACCATTTTCATTCTCATGCCACACAAGGCATTCTACGAGTTCATCGCCATTCTCCATATTTCCTCAATTATTATAAATTCAATTTAATACAATCGAATTACTTATCTCATAACTCATAAACATTTCTGTTCCAATACGTATTCGTTTTCTTATTATATCAAATAAAAGAAAATTTTTAATTATTCATGAAATTCACGGTTCTTACATCCTCCCCCCTTATAAAAATTCCGTCCTCGGAATTGGTACAAGGTTACACAAATAGATAGGGATAGTCCCTCGTCGTCCTATTTTCTAATTCCCACGTGGCCTCCTTGGCATCGTGGTTTTTGCCAAAGCACTAACACAGAAGATATAGTTTTATCTCCTAATATCTGTTCTTTCCTATCTAGTATTTGGACAGGAATTCTTCATATGTCAGATTCTTCCCTACTCGAATGGGTTCATAGGGTATTACACGCTTATAATTAGGTTTATATGATCGTAAGACAGAAATATGGAACATACTATGAATATGTTGCAGTTCAAGAGATAAGGTTACCTCGTACGCCACTTTGCCTACTCTCTTCAATACTTCAAAAGGTTTCACAAACCTCAGACTCAATTCTTCTTTCTTACCAAATCTTATCATCCCCTCACAGGGAAACAATTACAAAACTACCGTCTTCAAAATCTTGATGATGCAAATCTGCGTGTTTCTCATGTTGATCTTGAGTTGCTACTACTCTGGCTCTTTTTGTCTTTACAATGTCTGCCATTTGTCATACTAAATCTGGTCCCGATTAAAGTCGTCGTTCTCTGACCTCATCCCAACGTAGCGGTGTTCTGCACTTTCTTTCGTGGAGAGTTTCGTACGATGGCATACTAATATTCGTATAATAGTTATTACTATAAGCGAATACTACTAAGGGTAAGTGATATTCCAAGTTACCTTTGAAATCTATTACGCAAGCTCTTCCAAAACTTTGAAGTGGAGCGCGGGTCTCGATCGAAAATACTTGACATTGATATGTGTCGCAAAACAATTTTATTTTACGTATAATTTTGCTAACTGATTTAAATTGAATCGAATATCTATCGGTAGGAAGCGCGTCGTCTTCTTTAATCGGTCGATGTATTCTATAATTTCTCACCTCATATTGACCACCAATAGTGTATCCGAAGATCCCGGTAAGTTTTTGTGCTTCCTGGGTGAACGAAATATGTCCAACTATATGCCTCATGAAAACTCTTATCTCGCAATTTTAGTTACGGTTGACTCTCACGCTCGATCTACAATTCTCAAGATACCATTATTATTTCTTCTGAACTTTTTCTCTTTATCTTCTCACACTTTTTGTCTTTATCTTGTTATCCCATCACTCTATCCAACAACGCTAGACAAACCTCCATTACAAACTTCCCTTTGGACTCTCTGGGTCCCTCACTTCTCTTCATCTTCCTGATCAGTTCCTCTCGAGTTATCAACTTGAATAATTTCTCCATTCTTTTTTTTTCCTACTTTGCATATCGGCTACTACGTTTGTCTCTTCCAGGTAATAGAGAATTTTGCAATGGTAGTCTTCGTCTGCTGCCAATTACTTACCGCCTTCAACTCTGTCGGATCTGACGTGCCCTAAAACTAATCTTCTCCTTGACACACAACACTGGTGCTCCCCAAGGGAAAACACACTCGATTGAATATTTCCTTAATCTAACATTTCTCGCAATTGTATTAGTAATTCTTCATTTCTACCGGCGCCATAAGATAGGTGCTTTCAAAATCAGTGCAGTCTCCGGTACTAAATCTATTACGACCTATTTTCTCTGTCTGGCGGAAGGCCGGGCAGATCTTTTGGGAATATATTTTGAAATTCTGGTTATACTAATACATTATTTATTTCTACTTCCGTTCTCTTAGTATCTATAATAAAAGTGAAACGATTTATACCAACTTTTCTTAACATATCTTGGCCTGCATCATCGTAAGGCAACACAATTGCCTAAACGACGAGCTACCATAAAACACTTCCTTAGAGCGATTCGGATTCTGGAGGTTCACATTTTTCTTCTAACAGTCAATTATCGTAGTATGGTTATATAATCAGTCCATTTTTAGTATCCCATCACACTTTCCAAATTTTATCGGATTCTAGTTTATGCTTAGCTTACGTTCCCTAATTTATGCGCAATAATATCGACAAACGAATTTCTATAGAAATTACTTCCTTATTCGCAACTTCTACGTTTAAAGGATCTTCTAATCGTTCTTGGGGTAACTTAGTCGTCTCACAGTTCTTCAGATGCAAAAGGGAAAGATAGCACTCGGATTAGATAATATATACGCATTTATATTATAGATTAAGACAACACCTGACATCACGACTTGGAACGCCACTGCATCATTTATCATAATGTTAGTCCTACTTAGCATTGGTTCACTTGATTGAGCTAGTTCAATTATCGTCATCTCCTCTCTATGGCTTCCTTTGTTACCGTTTTCTTCCTTCCTTCCTTTCTTTGGGCAGTTCTTAACCTGATGATCTGTTGACTTACAAGCAAAGCATCCTCTGATCTTCTTCGGGTTTGGGCAATTCGGGGAAATATGCCCTTCCTGGCCGCAGTTATAGCAAACGCCTCGTCCCTTCCAGCACTCTCCTTGATGACTCTTTCCACATTTCGGGCAAACCTTGTTCTTTTTCTTGAGTCCTTCTTGGTGACTTCCCCTCGGATTGTTGTTGATGTTGTTGTTGTCCCGTCTTCTTATGTTTTCGTTTCCCTTCTCGTTCGTTTCCTTCTGCCGATAACGTATTTGACGTTTTTCAGATCCATACGCAAAACAATCTATGGTTTTCTCCTCCCTAGGACAGTTAGGAGAAATATGACCCTTCACACCACACTTATAACATACATGTTTTCCTTTCAAACACGCTCTCATGTGGTTCTTTCCACATTCCTTACAGGCTTCTATCTTCTCCTTCCATAGATGTCCTTCTCCTCGCACATACTTATTCTCATTCCACTTCCTCTTGAAATTCTTACTGCTACCACTACTACTCTCTTCCATCCTACCTTCGTTCGCTTTCTTTGAATTATTAACCTCTCTTTCTTTAGTCAAATTAGTATCTTTTCCTACCTCAGAAGTTTTCGTCTGTCTCTTCTTATAATCATTGATTCCTTCTTCAAAAGCATTTACTATAAGGTCTACTAATTGTTGTAAGGGTTCTTGATTCAGTTCCCTATCTCCATTCTCCGTTGCTTGACGAGTCTCTCCTCCTTGAGGTATCGACATTTCTCTACGTAGAAATAAAATGGTATTATCATCTCTTTGTTAAACATCTAATACTTCTTAAGACGTATAAGTTTTATGTCTATTCTCCCTTGTTATTATATAACATAATCTGGTTACTACACGCACGCTTAATAAAAATATGCCACAAGAAAACATATCACATTGTATAGCATTCTGCTAATCTCAATACATACCCCTCTCGGGTACCACTAAAGTTGGGGTTAGAAAGATACTTCCCACATTATCCCTAAAATTGGGATCTATAACACTATTTCGCATCTATAAATATTTATCGTATCATTCGCGACACTTATACCACTATCTACCTACTACCTTCACTATGTCTATATCTGTTAGTTACTAAACTGAAGTTTTAGAACTTCGCCTTCCACTATTGTATCTTATTCTTCATCTTAAAGTAACTCACACATGCCTCAATCCTGAAAGAAAACTTTCGCCGTGGATTTCTTCTTGGATTTCGATTCCATCCCCTCCTAGGTTAAGGTTATTGCTGTAAAAGACTTAACTTCAAGGGGTGTTGCGGACACCACATGTATATCACGTGGTTCCTCCTCCATGACCCTACTAGGTTTACCTATCTCTGACATCCATAATCACAAAACCAACAACTTTATTATCATCTTCGAATAAAGCATAATTTCATTGTATGGAATGAAAATATATTTCATAACACTTCTAGCTTTCTAAGAAGACTCTACATGAGTTTTATCTCATTGTATTCTCTAAATTCTTCTAAGGTTATATCCTAAGGACTCTCGCTCCTAAGGTTTATAACCTACAGCTTTGATACCAACCTGTGACGCCCCCAAATTCAGACCGTCACTGATCTCGAATTCGGTTCATCACGTACTAATTCTAATAACAACTAAAATCTCAAACAATGGAATAACAGAATAATTTACATTGATATAACATAAATATTCTCGTCCCAAGTCTCGAAACTATTACTAATACACTTCATAACTTAAACCAAACATATCTTAATACATAACATTTAAATAAGTCTTAATACAACATAATGGAAACATCCTAATATAGAAAAGCACAACTACTCCATAGCCTTGCCTTCGCACTTGTCCTGATCTGGGGTTCCACCTTGCCCTGCCCTAACTGAAATGTTTATGGGAAGCAAGAGTGAGCAACAAATTTGCTCAGCAAGTAATATGCCAATAAATGTGAACAGGAATATATACAGTTCTAAATCTCAAGGGTAAAACAGTAATTAATCGCTCAGAATTTCAAATAAGAATGTTGTGAACAAAATAAATAGCAATGACTTCCAAATCTATTCTGTGAAGTTGAATAAGGACTACTACGGGTCGAGAAGTTATTAAAGGATTCAAAAGTTTCAACAATTTCAAGGGAATGAATAGATATCATTAAGTGTCGATGTGGACCAAGGATTTATGAAAGAATCCAAAGAATTCAAAGTTTCAAGTAAATAAATACTGGATACTGAGTGGTCGCTAAAAATCACGAACTTCTACTAGAATCACCAAAAATATTTCTGGTAACCCAACCAAGTACAATTAGGGGATCAGCCTATCGTACCTGGAGTTATGCATAACCTACCACACCATTGTCGGCACCCCGACTATATAGTTCCCCTTTTTACAAGGGTTGTTCAACTCAGTCAATTTATAAGAGTCCGCACCAAGACAATTGGTGTGGATTGCTTTCTAATTTATGATATTGGTCTAGCCGAATTAAATGGCGTAGACAATTTTAACAATGTATATAAGAACAATTTATGAGTTCAGTATTCGCAACAATAATTCGAAGAATATAATCGTGATTTAAATCAAACTATGAAACATAAGTTTGTAAGGCAAGAATTATTCTAGCACCTATTTACTCATACGACCAAAGTTAGTACAAGCTTGAATATGTGTTCAATAAAGAGTATGAATCAAATACTTGCTCAATAAAAGAGTAGTCAGATACTTGCAATTAATATACAAGAATGGTTTCAAGGAAACTTGCACAATAAAAGAGTATAAGTTAGGGAACTTGCTTACGACGTTCCTCGAATAAGTAACCACAAGGATAGGATACTTGCAACTCAATAAAAGTAGGGTTCAGATACTTGCACTATAAATGAGTGTAAGTCAGGAAACTTGCACTTTAAAAGAGTGTAAGTTAGAGAACTTGCCTTATGCGTAGTTTACCAACGTAAAGCTTATCAACACTTTTTGAATCCTATTATAACATATTTACATGTATAGAATATTCATTAGCTAAATACATTCGGTACGCAAGCTCGATATGTAAGTTACACATACACTTAACACATAATTAGTTTATAAGACATTAAAGAATCAAGTAACATAATTATATCCATTAGTTACACAGTTAATCAACATATACTACCTCATATAAGCAATGCTTACATAACTCTTATCCTTGCTACATAGGTATACCACATATAGCATTGTATTAAATCATAACGCCTAACCGATTATGTTATTATTCTCCATGAAATTTCCTCTCTTAAGTTTAAACATCTTCATAGTATGTCATTACGTACTTGTACACACGTAGCACGACATCAGATTATAAGACATCATGAAGTCATCAACATAGTTTCTAATCGTTGCTTTATAGTTCACAAACACCTTTTAGACTATCATTGGGAAGTTTATAATCAAACGTTCAATTCTATCACTTAGCATGCCTCTTGACACATTACTTAGCATACTGGTCATATACTACAAGTTAAAGTAATCATATAAGCTAACTGTCAAAAATCAGATCAACAAACTGACTCAATCCTGATTCCAGTATGGCGCAGCTGCGCCATGGCTAAGCCTAGGGCCGGCGCAGCTGCGTAGCCCTCTGGCTAAGCCAAGGCTGAGCTGTTGCCTTGTGGTTTCTGTCTGGTCATGAACGCAACATTCACATATAATATAATAACATATTAAAGGGTCTTGCATACTTTTATTGCGATCTTACACTTATTCTTGATACGCTATGATTTTTTTTTAACTTATGATTTCAAATGAGCTAAGGCTAATCAAGATCATAAAATCACAAAGGATATAATGTTTGCCATGCATACATGTGAGGTAGTTATGATATCAGTTTGTATGTATGCTTACATATGTCCTCATTTTATATGCACTTATTTAGTTTTGTTCTTTCTTTGAAAACTCGGAGGAATCATGTTTTCACGATCTTGTCATGTCATATTAGATGGATACACATAGCACGTACACACGATAAAGGTCTTTCATGCTTTTACAATCATCATACGTTCACCTTAATATGTTAGGATTCTCATTTAGGATTTCTAATGAGTTACGGTCAATTGATTACACGAAATCACAAGGTTTCTATATTTATCATATGAACCTACGAGGTAGTCATAACATTTGTAATATGCATGCTTGCACGTATTTGATTTATTTGCATCTAGTTAATATCGCTTATTACTCTCAAACTTGTCTAGACTCATGCTCGGTTAACTTCCATTGTATCTAACACATTGTGTGTACATATAGACTAGCTTAGAGATGTTAAGAGTACTATCATGCATAACAAAATATCATAATGTATTCTTTAACATGCTCATGAACGTTAGTTCTTCAAAACTTTCAAGTTTCTCTTTAAAAGTCAACTTGAACTGACTTAACACATGTAAACTATATTTCACTCATGACCTACCCACATATACATGTTCATATGGTCAGAATATAAATATGATACCTATATGTCAAAGTTTATTCAAAAACTATAATTTTCGTTTAGAAATATCCGCTAGTGAGGCCCGTATGTTCATGTTACATTATAAAACATATATACACAATTTAGCATGCTTTTTATACATTTCTAGGTCACAATAATATGTGTCAAAAGTCAGAACCTCAACATCATACATACATGTCAAATTTACTTTTAAAAGCTCTAAGTTCCTTTTTAAATTCTAAGTTCACTTAGCAAGGGATTTTAATGAAGTTAAAACAACCCACGCTATCTCAATAAACACATATACCCATGCTGACATAATCCTCATGCTAGCCTAAGTAGTGTATTTAAGTTAACAATGACCAGATTGCAAACAAAAGTAGGAACTGTCTCCAGAGGCCGGTGCAGCTGCGCTGCGCCTCAGTTATAAACCGGCGCAGCTGCGTCGTGCTTCGGCCAGCACCAGTGAGTTCCCTGCTTCGGCAGGTTTCAGCCCAAATCACAAAATTTCCTACGAATTTGCTCTTAGACTAATTACATTACCTTTTTAACACTTGCATTAGCTTATATGACAACCAATTTAACATTATCAATTCACCAAATCATTAATTCCAACTAAAATCAAGAATTAACAATTCTCAGAAATTTCAGAAAATATGAATTGAAGAACATGAAATATACCTTCTGATAAATTGTGAATGAGCTTGCTGCTAATGAACTTTCCTACCACTATTGTATACTTGCTTTCTATTCTCTCTATAATAACTTACCAATATCTCAGCAAATGAAACAAGAAGGAGAGGAGCTATATTTATAAGCAATTGGATGTCCAGACAATGTTTTTCTCTCCCAAACCAAACCAACGGATTGAAGGATTGCATGAAGGTTGTGAAGGAGTAGGTAATTAGTGGTTGGAATCAATCATGAAAACCACTCCCCCCTTAATGATTGCTATGAAGCTATCCTAGTTTGCTGAGTTTGAGAAGGATGGTAGCCTTTAGCCTTTCACGTGTCTAGGAGAATTGTGGCTCTTATTATGGGACAACAAATACATGCTCAGCTATTGGTCAATGAACTATATGCTACACTTGTGTTATAATACACACACCATGCACTTAAGTTGTATTCATATAATACATGCTTAGGATAAAATTTTAATGTCATCATGTAATTCACCCAAATAATATTTCAATGTAGTAAATGTAATTTGCACACATATAATCCATGTACATTTTATCACAGCGGTATAATTTTAATCGGGTATTATCATGTTACATTACTTCATCTATTATTTAATTAAATTATTGAAGTATTTATTAATCAATAATTGTTTATAACATATTCATGAGGTACTAATTAAAGGTTCACTCACACACATTGTCACATAAGCATTATTAATGTAGCTTTCACAACTTAATAACTTTACTATATAGTTTATGTATAATTGTATAGTCACATTGCACTACACTTTTTATAACATATGTGTAACTACTATGTGTTATACTTTTAGTTATCGCATGCTTGCACATAGCAATTAATTGAGCAAATATTATATTAATTAAGTAATCACTATATTATCAATTTATTTCCACAACAAAACTATTAACAATTATGAGATTAATTATCGCGTTCCTCAATAATTAAATAAATATAATCTTATTATATTTATAAACAAGTTACTTATTATTATACGACAAATAATCACATTCTCCAATAGTTTAATAAATACAAATCTCATTAAATTTATAAACCATTTTCTTAGTATTATACTATTACTTGCAAAAATAATAAATCAACAGATTATTATTATATTTCTCATAATAACAATTAACAATTAATATAGGTTAATTGTTCACTTAATAATTCATTTACTTTATAACTGATTATCATTCATGATAACACTTAATAACATTATTGTATGATTAACTATCACATGCATTGCACTCAACAAATAATCAATTAAATATAATTCTTATCATATTCATCAATTACTTACTCATAAATATTTTGTTATTTATAATAACATATTATTAACAATTACTCATTAATAACAACAATTAATTAACAATGTAATATTAATTAATCCTTCGCTTATTGATTTTCCTCTTGAATTAATTAAATCATCACCATTTTCATTCTCATGCCACACAAGGCATTCTACGAGTTCATCGCCATTCTCCATATTTCCTCAATTACTATAAATTCAATTTAATACAATCGAATTACTTATCTCATAACTCATAAACATTTCTGTTCCAATACGTATTCGTTTTCTTATTATATCAAATAAAAGAAAATTTTTAATTATTCATGAAATTCACGGTTCTTACACTCCCCATATAGCTTCATCACCCATGCACCTCGTATGGACTATTTGCCCCTAGCGGGATTGAGGGGAGTGACTACTTACCATCCTCTGGCTGTTACGGGCCATTTAGATCAGTTTCAGAGCCTGCATCCATTTGAGGGGGCTGCTGATCAGAGGATGTTAGCTTTGTCTATGTCATCTGCTGATTTGATTAGAGTGTATGAGTGTTGGACTTACAGGGAGAGGGGTGATTTCTCCAGTAGCCATCCGAATCGTTCTCCAGAGTACACAGCATGGTTGGAGGCGGATATAGCATCATCTGCATTTATCCAGTCAGCACCAATAGTGGATTTAGACGAGGAGGAGCCTATGGAGGATCCTGAGTCTGCTACTGAGGATGAGCTTTTTATGGTTTGACAGCAGCACTAGTTAGTGATCCGTCGATTGTTCCTGCTGGGACAGATCCTGCCTTGGAAGACTCACTAGCTAGGATGACCTTTGAGAGATATCAGGCTAGAGCGCTGATGTTGACCACTTTGTTAGACAGAGATATAGCTTTAGCGGAGAGAGATGCGGCTTGAGCCGCTCAGGATGCAGGATTGATTGAGCGAAAGGAGATCCGCTTTCGCTCAGATTGGCTTGCCCCAACGGGTGTAGATCCATCTCAGATATATTCCTTGATGTTTTGATACAAAGGTTGATTGATAGGAGATATTTCATCTGATATGTCTTTAATGTAATTCCCGTATGTCGGGGCTTTCTGAATTATGAATTTGATGCAGGGAATCCCACTCCTATCGGATAGGCGGATCAATGAAACCAACGTCGCCAATGCATCAGTGAAGTCATTCCTACCCCGAGGAATATGGCTGAAGGTTATGTCTTCAAACTCCAAAGATATTTTTACGAGCTGCCGATGATAGGGCAGCAAATGCAGTTCTTTGGTGTGATATGCCCCAGTGGTTTGTCTGATGACCAACTCAGAGTCTCCAAAGACCAGTAAATGTTTGATACCTATGGATTGGGCTAGTTTTAACCCCATTATGCGGCCTTCATACTCGACTGTGTTGTTGGTGTTGCCAAATTGAAGTTTGGTAGCCACATGATATTGTTCTCCTGTACCAGAGATAAGGACTGCCCCAGCTCCGACACCTTTCATGTTTACTGCTCCATCGAAATACATTTTCTATGGTTGGACTATATTCTCTTGTTGGAGTTGTTAAATTTCCATGATCCCATCATCCGGGAAATAGGTCTCCAGGGGCTCGAACCGTCTTACCGGTGCTTCAGCTAATTGATCTGCAATGCCTTAACCCTTGATTGACTTCTGAGTCACGTAGATAATGTCGAACTGTTGTAGGATCAACTGCCATTTGGACAGTCGATAATTCAACATTAGCTTGTTGAACACGTACTTCAGGGGATCCATTCGGGATATGAGGTAGGTCGTGTGCCCATGCAAATAGTGTTGCAACCTCATGGCGGCCCATGCTAATGCACAGCATGTCTTCTCGATCAGGGTGTACTTCTGTTCACCACTGCTGAATCTTTTACTGATGTAGTAGATGGCTCTTTCCTTGCTACTATCATCATTTTGTCCTAGCATGTAGCCCATTGCATTAGCATTGACGGACAGGTACATGAACAAGGGAACTCCGTCCCTTGGGGGTACCAAAATAAGTGCTTTGATCAGCTGCTTCTTGATGGCGAGGAAGGCTTTCTGACAATCCTTATTCCATTTGGTGGAGGAATTCTTCCTTAGTAGCTTTAATATGGGTTCACAGGTTGCTGTGAGCTGGGAAATGAATCGGCTTATGAAGTTAATTCTCCCCAGAAACCCACGTATCTCCTTCTCAGTTCGAGGTACTGGCATCTCAGTGATGGCTTTGATCTTGGCAGGGTCTAGCTCGATGCCTCGATTAC
Source organism: Panax stipuleanatus (assembly GCA_020205555.1). NCBI lineage: Eukaryota > Viridiplantae > Streptophyta > Magnoliopsida > Apiales > Araliaceae > Panax > Panax stipuleanatus. Next base: position 51,976,558 of record CM035115.1, on the reverse strand, counting down.
TCACCAGGAATCCTAACAGCTTGCCTGCTTTGACGCCAAAAGCACATTTGGCGGGATTTAGCTTGAGGTTGTACTTATGCAACCTATGGAATAGCCTCCTGAGATGGTCTATGTGATCATTCTCCCTTTGGAATTTGATGATGATGTCGTCCACATAAACCTCTATCTCTTTGTGCATCATATCATGAAATAGGGCCATCATGGCTCGCTGATATGTGGCTCCGACATTGATGAGGCCGTAGGACAGTCGCCTATACCAGAAGGTTCCCCAGGGAGTGATGAAAGCTATTTTCTCCCGGTCTTCTTCAGCAACCATGATTTGATGGTAACCAGCAAAGCAATCTACGAAGGAATATATGCCGTACTGCGTCGTATTGTCGATCAGGATGTGGATGAAAGGTACGGGGAAATTGTCCTTGTGGCAGGCTTTGTTCAAATCCCGGTAATCCACACATACTCGTAATTTCCCTCCGGGCTTTGGCACGGGGACTATACTTGATAGCCACTCTGGGTATGTTGATACCATGATGATACCAGCTTTGAATTGTTTAACGACTTCTTCTTTAACTTTCAGACTCCATTCAGGTTTTAATCGCTTGAGCTTTTGTTTGACTAGCTTGAATCCATCTTTGATGGGCATTCAATGAATGACAATATCAGTCGACAAGCCGATCATGTCTTTATGTGACCATGCAAACACATCCTGGAACTGTGTTAGGAGTTTTCTTAGGTCGGCTTTTTGGTCTGGTGTAAGGTCTAAGCCTATTTGGATTTCTTTGATGTTTTCGGAGGTTCCTATGTTGATAGTGGTGGTTTGGTCGAGGTTTGGTTTGGGTTTGTCTTCGACCAATTCTTTGATCTCCTCGGGCACCTCATAGTCATCTTCCTCCTCTTGATCAATATCCATCAAGTCAAGTTTAGTTCTACATCAAAGTTGTAGTCACTTTGACTGGTTGTCATCTCATCAGCAGAGACAAACACATCCAATGCTTGAGTCCTGAAAACAAAATGCTTTCATTTTAATATATAAAACTGCTTAAATATACAAAGCATTTGGCAAAGTATGATAAAAGTTACTGCTATAGTTGTGCAATCAAAAGTAAGCAGTAAATGAAAGCATGTTTAAAGGGCAGATGGACTCTCTGCCCCTTTACCCTTTTTGACTGAGGCAAGGTACACTGCTCCAGTTATCCAGGGTTAGATCCTCATGAATAGGGAGGATCAGGGAATTGTACTCGTCTGCCTCATCACGGATAATGACTGAGACATCCTTTATAATAGGGCTGGGGTTTTTCTTTGAATTGCCTCTTTTTCCCTTCTTGATGAGAGGAATTTGAATCTGATCCTCGTCGTCGCTGTCTGGGATCTCATCATTCATCTTGTAGTTTATGATAACCTGCATGTTAGCAAATGGTCTCGTCCTTCGTACAGGATATTTTATTTTCCCTTTTTGCTATCCACCTCGGATCTGGGAGTTGTTCTCTCACTTGCTAGTGTAATGGGAGGAAATAACATGGTTGATACCACAGCTGGGATTTTCCTCATGGGTTTCACCCATCCGACACCCGTAAGGTTTGGCAGCAAAATTGTGGAAGCATGAGCCTTAGGATGCTTGTGTGGGTTCCTGTGATTTGACCCGGATGAATATCCTAATCCGGCTCTCCCAGTCTGACTCGGGATTTGGACTGGACTCTTGATACCTTGTTGATTCTTCTCTAACCCTTTTCAAGGTTGGAAACCCAAAGATACCATTTCCTGGCCCACTATCATCACTTCAGAGGAGACTTTAGGCTTCAAAGCTGGTGCTTGCGATGGGTAGATACTGAGTATCACTCACTTCCAGGGCTTGAAAACTTGTAGGTTCAATCCCTGCATCAAGGCTGATTATCGGCTTGTCTCCCTGTAGGCAGACATGATATTCTGGTTCGACATTGACCATGATGAGGTTGTCGTTAATAATTTATTTGAGTTGTTGATGGAGGGTGGATGGCACTGCCCCTGCCATGTGTATCCATGGTCTGCCCAGCAACAAGTTGTATCCAATGGCGATGTTGAGCACCTGAAAGGACATATAAAAAGTATGCGGACCAATCTCTAATGGAAGCTCTATTTCTGCCATAGCTTTTTGGCGAGATCCATCGAAAGCCTGGATGACCACATGACTGGTTTTGATCTGGTTCGGGTTGATCTTCATTCTGTCTAAGGTATCGTAGGGATAGATGTTGAGGGATGTGGTTTATGAATCTGAGTGTCCTTCTTCCCAGTCTGTTAATTGCCACCAGGTGTACCTGGTTCTGTATGACCCTGTGCTTGTTTTTCTTTAAGAGCTTTACTTTGTTCTCTCAAAAAATAGCCAATTCGGCTATATAGTTCTTTAATCCTTCAAATTCCTCCTAGGAAACATGGGTGGATTCTGGTTGAGCACTTGAAGTCATGTCTGAAGATGGACTTAGTGCTTTCTTAGACTTTGATCTGGTGACAGGACCAATTGTTACCTACAACAAAACGTAGGTGTGTTAATTTCCTGATGTAGGTATCGGCTGGATGCATGCTATGCAATGTGTTTATTTTTGTTGGTTTTTTAATTTTTCCTGCAAAACAAAGGTCAGTTGTTTTGATGACAGGACAATATGACAGGATTTACATGACATGGAATGTATATTTACATTGAATCTTGACATTTATATTTAAAATGGAAAATTTACATTGAATTGAAAGAGGAAGGCATGAAGAGGCTTCCCTTCGGATTTGGTTAATCAGAGGCTGACCTATCTTAGGTTACTCTCGCGGTTTTTTTGGCATGAAGGTCCCCAGATCATCGCAATCTACTAGAGAGAAAATTATTCGCAGACTTAGTCTCCTTTGAGTCTATTACTCAAACACCGACGGGTTTGCCTCCTGGTGGAGGAATCACACAACATACATTCACATACATCGCGTCTCACAGTATGCATATGATGATATTTGTGCGAAGCACTAATATAAAGCAGTAAAGCATTCATTCACATACATTCAATGTAAAGACGGAACATTCACACACACGCAGATATAAATGGGAAATGTTTGAAAAGATTTAAACGCGGCCTAAGCCCTCTACTATCCTAGCAGAGTCACCACATGTCGACATCCGTGGAAAAAAATGCGCGGGTCGAGTCGGAACCCGGATCTTTTTCTCTTTTCCTAAGTGTTGTTTCTACCCTTATTTTATCTATTTTCTGAAAAGGGTGAAGGGTTTTTTAGGAAAAGGCCAGCATGTATCATGTCGACGATTTGAACGTTTTACAGAGTCACCAGTTGGTAGATTTGAAATGGTTGTACCAACTCAACCGAGTTTTATTTGAAAGTAAGCCCAATTGTTGGACACTGTCGAAACTGAATCTTTGAAACAAAAGTTCTAAGTTCGGGGGCTTGGTTAAGTGTGGAGAAGGTGTTAGGCACCCCACAACTCTCGTGAAAATATGGTACCGCATCTTTTCAATATTTTCCTTTAAATTTGCAATGTATGTGTGTGAATGCTAGAAGAAATTGGGCCTACGTTTGTTTGATTGAAAGTAGTGCTTTGCTTCGTTGAACCTATGTACGAAGGGTTTGATTTGATTTGCAAAAGTCCCTTTTTTTAGGCAAGATATGAAAATAATGTTTTGAAAGGTAGTTTTCAAACCCCTAGCTCTCATAGAAATAGAAGCTTGTTGATACTTCCATTTTATCTTTTCAGCCTTTTGGCTTAATTTGAATGGTGATGTTGGGCTGCGAAGCATCCTCGACCACAGAATATATACAAGTGCCGGTCTTCTCATGGGCATGACAGCCATCAGAGTAACTCTAGCATGACAAACCATTATTTCACTATGTTGAGACCTTTAACCCGGATAACCGTTTTAAGGTCTTTCGGATGTACATTTTTACAGAAAAAACTGGCAGGTTACATTTGTAAAGTAGAGTTTGTCCATCGTGGGAATCGGATTCTGATCAGTTTGATCATGAATCCCACGATTCCTAGGCTCACAGAGAGAAACCAATAAAACCTGCATAGCTCAAATATGCACAGAAAATATATATTTACATCCAGATGTCGCAAGAACCAAGGATTCATCAGTAAATCCTGGCATGCTCATAGCCGAATCTTCTCGTTCCCACTAGATAGCGATCTAAGGGCTGCGAGATTGCTTTTTGAATGAATAAAACTAGAAAAACTGCTAGATTTAAGTAAATCTCAGCCATTCTAGCTTCTCGGTTCTGTCTGAACCTATTTTGAACCGTTTGAAAGATAGAATTAGCGAGATTTAAAGAAATCTATTTCGCCCAAAAAGATGTCAGCGCCGATTCATATCAAATGAATATTTTCAGCAGATATTTAATCAAAATGAGTAAAATATATATATATATATATATAATTATATATATATGAAAGCTGTAAAGGGCGATGAGTTTTCACTCCGATGCCCGGACTGGAATGAAAATATATATATATTTATAAAAATTGTAAAAAGCCATGGAGTAATCCAGGCTGGACAGAATTTAAATATATATATATATATAAGCTGTAAAAGAGCCACGGGATGATCCAGGCTTGGCTGAATGTAAATAAATATATATATATATATATACGCTTTAAAAGAGCCACGGGATGATCCAGGCTAGATAGATTGTAAATATATATATATATATATATATATATATATATATATAAGCTGTAAAAGAGCCATAGAGTGATCCAGGCTCGACAGAATGTATATATATATATATATATATATAGAAGCTGTAAAAGGGCGATGGGTTTTCACTCCTATGCCCGGACAGAAAAGTAAATATATATATATTTAGAAAAGCGGTAAAAAGGCCACAGAATGATCCAGGCCAAACTGGAATGTAAATGTTAATATATACAGTTAGTATATATATTAAAGTAATAAAAAGGCCAGGAAATAGAAATCCAGGCCAAATGAAGTCAGAAAAATTTATATATATAGTTATATATATATATATAAGCGGTAACTACCACGAATTTGACATTCGGGCTTGACAGAATTGAAAAGTTAGTATATATATAGTTAAATATATACAAAAAAAAGTCAAACCGGGACTGGGAAGATAACCCAGTCCGGAAAGGGGCATATATATGTATGTATGTATGTATGTATGTATATATATATTTATATAAAAGCTATTATATATATATAAGCTATTAAAAGCTGTGGATCGACGATCCGGGCTGTGCAAATGCCAGAAAACATGTTTATGTACTAAAATGTACGAAAACGTAAGCAAAAACAGCCACGAAACTGAGTTCCGAGCATAATCAGAAAACAAAACTTAACGTGCAAGTGTATAAATGCGCAATGAAATAGTAGAAACTTCCTGATCGTAAAAATACTTACAATGGACTGCTACACGGGATTTTTGCCACTTGGTAGGCTTCAAACGGGCATTTGCACCGGTTAATTTTTTGTATGTGGTAGTATATGAGTATATCTACATGTTAGAGTGATAAAATCTGGGTTTGGAGTAATAAAAGTTGGGTTAGGAAACGAAATGGGCAGAGTTCCAGAGCGTTTCTGAACTGATTTTGGCCTGAAGGTGCACTTATATTTATAGACCCGATGGAAGCGGCTCTACTAGAGGCAGCTGTGAATCTACCTACGGTGCCACGTGGCAGGGCCCGGGTGGTTGGTCCTGTCGTCTCGAAGTACGTGCACTCTGAGCAACGCTAGGTCAAATTTAAAACTTTCTAACTTTTGATCGGGGCGTTCGTTTGAGGCGTGCTATACCTTTCCGGAAAGTCCTCGCCGAGCTCGTCGCAATGATATGGGACTAAACTTTTTCCGAGTCCAAGAAGACGGGTTCATAATCGGGTCTTCATTTCCCCGCAGTTTGTCCGTTGAGCTGTCTTTCGTTGTTTCCGCTCGGGATCAATGTTATGGTTCTTTCTGACCTTCATGACATCTGTAGGCACTCGAAATTTTCCTTACTCCAATACGAACATTGTGGGAGGACAAAACCGTCAATCAAGCCAATCCCGGTACCGATACCAGGCTTTTAATCTAAATCCGGCCACCAATGCCGGTCATTCAGTTGAAATCCGGCCACCAATTCCAGTAAACCTAAATTCGGCCACCAATGCCAGTAAACCTAAATCCAGCCACCAATGCTGGTAAACCTAAATCCGGCCACCAATGCCGGTAAACTCAAATTCAATCACCAATATCGGTACTCCAGTCAAATCCGATCCCCAATGTTGGTACTCCAGCTCCAATCTCCAATCGGACCATCTATCTAGCTCCGATCTCCAATCGAACCGTCAATCCAGCTTCGATCTCCAATCGGACTGTCTATCCAGCTCCGATCTCTAATTGAACCGTTAATCCAACTCCGATCTCCAATCGGATCATTAATCCAGCTCCGATCTCCAATCGGACCATCTATCCAGCTTCGATTGTCAATCGGACCGTCAATCCAGCTCTGATCTCCAATCGGACCGTCTATCCAACTCCGATCGTTAATCGGACCGTCTATCCAGCTCCGATCTCCAATCTAACCGTCTATCCAGCTCTGATCTCCAATCAGACCGTCTATCCAGCTTCGATTGTCAATCAGACCGTCTATCCAGCTCTGATTTCCAATCGGATCGTCAGGTTAACCAAGATCTCAACATCGGGCTATCATAGAAACCCCTATCTTCGATTAGACCATCAGTTCAAACCCTGATCTCAATATCGGGCCTTCAAATCAGCCTTGGCAGCAACTCGAGAGGTACAGATCAGCCCCAACAGAAACCCGGGAGATACCGATCAATCCCGATCTCAATATCGGGCCGTCAAATCAGCCCCGGCATCAACCCGGGAGGTACAGGTCAACCTTGACATCAACTTAGGACGTGTCAAATTATCTTTCGGTCTCAGCCCGGGAAGTACAGATCAACCCCGGCATCAATCCGGGAAGTGCAGTATAGCCCCAGAGATATCCTTGGGAAGCCAGATCCACCAAGGACCACCCCGGGAGGGGCAAAATGGTCATTTTATCAACTCTCAGTCGATTCGGTCAAACTTAAGCCGAATTAATTCTAACGAAGTCAGAATGAACCATAACGACGATCCCGAGTGCAAACGACGCAAGACAGCACAATGGACAAACTGCGGGGAATCAAAGACCTGGTTATGAACCCGTCTTCTGGGACCCGAAAAATATTTTATCCCATGTCATTGCAACACTCTCGTCGAGGGCTTTCCAAAAATTTATCGTACGCCTCAAACGAACGCTCCGATTAAAAGTTGGAAAGTTTCGACTTCGACTGCGCATTATCCGGAGTGCACGTACTTTGAGATGACAGAACCCAGCACTGCGGGCCCCACCAAGGGAGCCACACCTCTACCTGTGGCAGCAGCAGGTAGAGTGGAGGCTCCTTCGCCTATAAATAGAGGTGCCCCTTCATTTTAAACAATCCAAAAACGCAGCGAAGCTCTGCAAGTTCAATTTTTCGACTTTTACACCTCTTCCAAACCCAAATATTTTCACTCTAACTCATAGATATACCCATATACTACCACATATCAGAAAATAACAGGTAGATTTGGACGTATAGAGTTTACGATTTGGCAAAAAGCCTGTGTAGCAGTCCATTGTAAGTATTTTCACGATCAGAAAGTGAATATTACTTCTTCGTACTTTTATACACTTGCACGTTAAGTTTCGTTTTCTAAAAATGCCCGGAACTTAGTTCCGTGGCTGTTTTCGTCAAAATTTGGTACATTTCTGTACATAAACTGATTTTCTGGCATTTTTACAACTCGGATTGACGATCCGTCAGCTCCAGCATCTTCAATGCACTAGCACACACGTTCTGGCAACTTCGCCGGACTGGGTTATCTTCCCAGTCTGGGTTTGGCCCTTTTTTGTATATATTTAACTGTATATATACTAACATTTCAATTCTGTCAAGCCCGGATGTCAAATCCGAGGTAGTTTATCGCTTTTATATATATATATACGCATATATGAGTGACTTTCACCATAACTGGGTTCTCTTCCCAGTATTGGTTGACTACATTTTTGTCAATATATATATATATATATATATATATTTCAATTCCAGTCCGGGGACCGACGTGAAAATCCATCGCCCTTTATACTATTTTTGCACACTTCACCATACTGGGTGATCTCCCCAGTCACTGGTTAACTACTTTTCTGTAATTTACATTCCAGTCTGGCTTGGACTATTTCGTGGCCTTTATACTATTTTTGCATACTTCACCATTACTGGGTTATCTTCCCAGTCCCTGGTTGACTACTTTTCTAAACATTTACATTCTAGTTCGGCTTGGATCATTTTGTGGCCTTTTTACTGCTTTTATATATATTTATGCATATATAAGCAGCCTTCACCATCACTGGTCCTCTTCCCAGTCTTGGTTGACTACGTTTCTGTCAATATATATATATTTCAATTCCAGTCCGGGCACCAGCGTGAATACCCATCGCCCTTTACAACTTTTATATATATTTGTATATATATATATATATATATTACTTTACTCGCTTTCTATTCAACTACTACTTTAAATATTCATTTTATATGAATTGGCACTGAAATATTTACAGGCGGGCTAGATTTATTTAAATCTCGCCAATTCTAGTTTTTAAACGGTTCAAAACATCCAGACTGAACCGGGAAGCTAGAATGGATGAGATTTCCTTAAATCTAGCTTTGTTTCTAGTTTCAGCTTCAAAAGCAACCTCGCGTTCCTTAGATAGCTATCTAGTGGGAACAAGATGCTTCAGCCATGCATGTGGACCAGGATTTACTGAATGAATCCTCGGTTCTGACAATATTGGGATATTTATTTGTTTCTGCACAAATTTGAATTGTGCAGGTTTTGGCTATTCATATGTGAGCCTAGGAATCGTGGGATTCACGATCAAAACGATCGAAATCTGATTCCCACGATGGACAAACTCAGATTTACAAATGTACCCTGCCAGTTTTTCTACCAAAAAAATGTACATGTAAACAGACCTTAAAATGGTTATCCGGATTTAAGGTCTCAAGATAATGAAAAAAATGTCGATTGTCGTGTCAGTGTCCCTCCGATGGTTTTCATACCCATGAGGAGACTGACACTTGTATATTTTGTGGTCGAGGATGCTTCGCAGCTCGATAAATCACCATTCACGTGCAGCCTTAAGGCTATAAAGATAAAATTGAAAGTATCAACATGCTTCGATTCCTATGGCAGCGTAAGGGTTTGATAAACCAGCTTTCAAAACATCTTTTTCAAATCAGTCAAAAGAAAAGCTTTTCAAAGAAAATCAAATTAAATGTTTTTGCAAATCAAATCAAAGATTGATTTTCAAATCAAATCAAACCCTTCATATATAGGTTCAACGAAGCAAAGCACTACTTTCAATCAATCAAATCAATAGGCCCAATTTTCAAAACAGCATTCACTCACGTATTCCAGTTTTAAAGGGAAATATTGAAAAGATGCAGTACCGTGTTTACACGGGAGTCGTGGGGTTCTTAACACCTTTCCCACACTTAACCAAGTCCTCGAGCTCAAAACTTTATTTTCAAAGATCAAGTTTCGATAGTGTCCAGCAATTGGGCCTCTTTCAAACAAAACTCGCTTGAGTTGGTATAACCATTTTCAAATCTATCAACTGGCGACTATGTAAAACGTTCAAATCGTCGACATGATACCTGTTGGCCTTTCTCCTAAAAAACCCTTCAAAACCTTTTTCCTAAATAAAAAGAGTAAGGGTAGAGAGAACTTAGGAAAAGAGATTAAAAGATCCGGGTTGTGACCCGACCCGCGAATTTTTTAAACCAACGTCGACATGTGGCGACTCTGATGGGGACAGTAGAGGGCTTAGGCCGCTTTCAAATCTTTTCAAACATTTCCCTTTCAAAACTATTGAATGCGTTAAATTCTGCGTCTCCACAGTCAATGAATGAGTGAATGTTGCATCTTTACATTGAATGAATATGAATGAATGCTTTCCTACTTTCTTAGTGCTTCGCACCCATAACTAGTGCTTCGCACCCATATCATCATATGCACAACGGTGAGGCACGATGTATGTGAATGTATGTTGTGTGTCCCTCTCACAAGGAGGAAAACCCGGTCGGTGATAAGTAATGTCTCTGGGAACGACTAAGTCTCTGGGGCTCATGAAAATGCATCACCCAGATTCGCTCCAGTTGAGCGATCGGATTAATTTCCCCTCTTGTAGATTGCGATGATCTGGGAACCTTCATGCCTAAACAAAAGCCGCGAGAGTAACCTAAGATAGGTCAGCCTCTGATTAACCAAATTCGAAGGGAAGCTTCTTCATGCCTTCCTCTTTCAATTCCATGTCAAGTCTCCAATTATCGAGGAGCACCATGTAAATATCATAATGAAAGATTTACTTTCCTTGTCAAACTACCATGTCATCCTGTCATCAAAACAACTAACCTTCATTTTGCAAGATAAAATCTAAAAAATACATCATGCATCCTGTCCATATTTACATTAGAAAATTAACACGCCTACATTTTGTTGTAGGTAAAAATTGGTACTGTTACTAGGTCTAAATCTAAAGCACCCAGTTTATCCACGGACATGGCGTCTAGTGCTCCAGAATCTGCCCCGGTATCCCGGGGAGAGTTCGAAGGACTGAAAAATCAGATAGCCGAGTTAACCGATTTTCTACGAGAACAAAGCAAGGCCCTTAAAGGGAAACAATCTCAAGCCCACACAAAACAGGGAGCATTTAGTGGTAGTGCTAGCGGTCAAGAGACTGAAAAGGTCAAACCTCAGATTCCTGGACCACAAAACCAGGACATGACCAACAAAACCCCTGAAATCACCCCCTCGTCAAAAAATAGGAAACTGATGACATTATGAAGAAAGTACAACAAATAAAGGAAGCTCTCCGATCAATCAAAGGGATTTGGGCATTCTGTAGTGTCAATTACTTCGACCTCTGTATATTCCTCGGGGCTCGTTATCCCAAAAAATTTAAAACTCCTGACTTCGAGAAATATGATGGAACGGGAGATCCTTACACACACTTAAAAGTATTCACTGGAGAACTCAGATCCTATGTAGAGGACGAGAAGCTTTGAATGTAGCTATTTCAGAAGAGTCTAAAACATGGTATGCCCGTCTGGACAACTCCAAAATCCACAGTTGGGAAGAACTGGCCCACGCTTTCCTCGGTCAATACAGCTTCCAATCTCAGCTGGCTCCAGACAGATACCAAATTACCAAGATCAGGAAGAATAACACTGAATCATTTAGAGAATATGCCCAGTGATGGAGATGGGTCGCAGCACAAGTCACCCCAGCCATGACTGAATCTGAAATAGTTATGACCTTCATCGACATCCAAGAAGCGCCTTATTATGAGAGGGTCCTAGCAGGCATAGGAAAACCATTCTCTGAAATGATCAAACATGGCGAAATGGCCAAATTAGGGCTCAAATTCAGGAAGATAAAAGATCTAACTGCCCTCGAAGCTGTCGCTGAGCATATCCAGTTAGAAAATTATGGGAGTAATCCCCATAGGGTCCACAAGAAGAAAGACAAAGAAGTCTCCTTAATGTTACAAGGACAAAATCCAAGTGGCGAGTCAAACAGTATGCCCATCTAAAGGAGGAATTATACCCCTTTTCAAAATCAAGCACAGCCTTCAAATCCTCCATTTCAGAAAAATATGGAGATCTGGCGTCGAAGAACTTTCACCCCTCTAGGGGATTCACTGGAGAACGTATTCAAACTTCTGACATCCCAGAAGAAGATTGTCTAACTCCTTCCACCAACTAACACTAATGGTTTGAATTTTGACTCAAGCAAGAAGTGTGCTTATCACTCTGGATCTCCAGGCCATGACACCCAAGACTGTTGGTCTCTCAAGCACAAAATACAAGACTTGATTGACAGCGGAGAGATTGTTGTCACAAAGCTTGAGCAACCCCATGTGCAGGACAATCCTCTGCCACAGCATAAAGAGGAGAATGTCAACATGATCAGCACCACAAATGGAGAAGGATCCAATTACCTCCGTTATGTGGGAGAATCAATTCAATCCAACAACACCTGCCCAGATAGTTGGGATGTTTTTGAAAGGCGATTCCTGATAGAGAAAGAAATAAATTCTCTCAAGGAACAGCTCTAGCAGTTAGCAGAATTGGTCGTTTACCAGCATCAGCTTACCAGGAGTATGGTGAAACAAATCGACCAGTCCATTGTCAATCATCCTCCCACACCGGAGATCACTTCCCCAAGAAATAAATACCAATCTAATGAGAATGATCTTTGGGCCAACAGGGTGGCCGAAGAAGAGAATCTCCGAGCGGATGGGAAATTCCTATTTCAGAGGAACTTCAACCTAAATCAATCAATGGAAGAATCCTTCAAATGTTAATCAACGAAGGAATGGTCGCAGACTTGTCACCTCCATTGAACCCTCGAGCCAGAAAATTTAAACCTGACCAAATATGTCAGTACCATTTCAATTCACCCGGCCATGATACTGATGATTGCTGGGCACTTCGTAAGCTGATTCAAGACATGATCGAATATGGGGACTTGATAAGGGGAAATCAAATCCTCGATCTCCCAGATAATAACACTCTTTGGATCCCCACTGTATGGAACCAGAACATAATGGCTGTCATATCCTGTGATAAGGAGTCAATCCTCACACCCCTGGTACTGACAGGGAAAGGGGTTCAAGAACTATAAAATCCTGTGAAGGTGACGGCACCTCAGCCTCTAATCTTTCCCTTCAGACCTCAGTATCCAATCACCAGTCTGAAGAAGGTCCCATGGAACTACGGGAGCGACGAAGGTTCCACTTCAAACAGTATTACCATCCTGTCAAAGGATAATCCACTATACCTGCCTCAGCGGGTAACCAAACCGGTCATCAAAGCAAAAGAGAAGGTGGCTGAAGAGAGAATCAAAGAGTTCCTCAACAAAATGGGAGACAATGAAATCAGAATAGTGCAAAGCTTGGAGGACGCACCTAAACAAGTGTCCATCCTCGACTTGGTCCTATCCACAGCGGATCATCGCAACATTCTAGTGAAAGTACTAGAAGAAGCTCAGTTACCACATATAGTGGACACCGAGAAATTTTGACACTTGATAGAGCACATCTTCAACAACAATGTGATATCTTTCACTGACGATGATATCCCGGCAAAGGGAACGGACCATCACAAGTCCCTGCATATAGTTGTAATGTCTTCTGGATATGTAATCAGAGGTGTGCTCATCAATGGAGGATCAGCCCTCAACATTTTTCCATACGATACTTTAGAAAGGATGAAGGTTAATCCGAACCGGATCAAAACCAGTCATATGGTCATCCAGGCCTTCGATGGATCTCGCCGACAGGCTATGGGGGAAATAGAGCTACCTCTAGAGATTGGCCTACACACTTTCTAAGTATCTTTCCAGGTGATCAACATCGCCACCAGATACAACTTATTATTGGGCAGACCCTAGATCCACATGGCAGGGTCAGTGCCTTCCACCCTCCATCAACAACTCAAGTATATTATTAACGACAGCCTTATCGCAGTGAATGCCAAACCAGAATACCCTACCTACATATATGGGGATATGCTAGTGATTAGCCTAGATGAGAGGATTGAACCTGCCAGTTTTCAAGCTCTAGAGGTGAGCGATACTCAGTATCTACCTATCGGAGCACCAGCCCTAAAACCTAAAGTCTCCACCGAAGTAATAACAGTGGGACAAGAAATGGTATCTTTGGGATTCCACCCTAGAGAAGGGTTGGGAAAGGATAAGCAAGGTATCAGGATGCCAGTCCAAATCACAAGTCAGACTGGGAGAGCAGGATTGGGATATTCATCTGGGTCAAGCCGTCGGAACCCACATAAACATCCCAAGGCTCATGCCTCCACAATTCTGCTGCCAAACCTCACAAATGCTAGATGGGTGAAACCTACAAGGAAAATCCCGACTGCAGTATCAGCCATTCTATTCCCTCCAATCATACCTGTCCATGAAAGAAAAGTCCTCAAGCCTGAGGCAGACAGCAAAAAGGGAAAAGAAAAGATCATGTATGAAGGACGAGACCCATTCGCTAACAAGAGGGTCATTATCAACTACGAGGGCATGAATGACTGTTGGTCGTTTTACTGATCAATATAAACGTGCAAGCATACACGGTCAACAAGTAATAAAGAGTAAGTAAGATATCGTTCCTACGGAGAATTAAATGATAAAAGTCACCAAACCACTAGCCCATAACCATTTCAGTCTTATTTAAACGAGCGATAGCGATGTGAATTTAAACTAGACAAGTAATTAAACTAAAACTAAATAATCCTAGAGTAAAATCAGATAATGAAGATATGAGATTCCAATTTCCCCTAATGATTCACCTAAGTCGACACACTTCTAATTAGGTCAAATTAATTGCAATAATTTACTAGCCGAGAACACGAAAGTGAGAAACGACCATCTTTCGATGCCTCCTAGAAGAAGATCTACACGTCAAAACCCCGAGCGTTTGACAAACAATAACAATAATAACGATGGGACGAATCCCAATTCGGTGCAGCAGTTGGTGAACCTGCTGACGGGAGCACTTGCAAATTAGCCGCAAGTGCAGGGCACGACTTTTAAAGAGTTTAAGGCAGTAGGACTGCCTGAATTCAAGGGATCGACAAACACGATAGATGCCTAAACGTGGGTAATGGAAATAGAGAAGGTCTTCGACGTAGCTAGAGTCGGTGAAGACCAGAAGGTAGCATACGCGACTTTCATGTTAAAGTCAGATGCTAGTTTCTGGTGGCAAGCCAACAAGACCAGAGAGGGTGAAGGAGTCATACCGTGGGAACATTTCAAAGAAATGTTCTTTGAAATGTACTTCTCTATTAGTTCGCAGGACGAGATGGAGGTCCAGTTTCTAGAGCTTAAGTAGGGAGGGATGACGATGTCTGAGTATGTCGCAAAATTCAATGAGATGGCCAGGTTCGCAACATACTAGGTTAGTACCGACGCTAGGAAGGTGAGGAGGTTTGAGCAGGGACTGAAGCCTTGGCTCTACAGCAAGGTTTCCATGTTCCAGCTGAACACGTTCGCAGCTGTGCTGGAAAAGGCTATACTCTCTGAGGGAGGAAGAGACGCGGTAACCAAATTCAATCAGGATAAGAAGAAGAAAAATGAGACAGAAACCAAGGCTAGTGGTAGCGGGGCTATCAACCAGAAAAGGAAATGGAACGACAACACATCTGCTGGGAGTCAGCAGAGAAGTCAGCTGAAGAGGAAGTTCGAAGCATGTGCTACATGCGGGAAGAATCACACTAGAGTGTGCATGAAGGGGATGCGGGTGTGCTTCAATTGTGGTTAGGAAGGCCACATTGCGCTGAATTGCCCGAACCCAAAGAAGGGAGCTTGCTACACATGTGGATCCAAGGATCACATGGCCCGTAGTTGCCCTAAGAAGTTGACGGCAGGTCAACAGGGAGCGGAGGGAATGGGAGCAGCTGTACCGTGACTATCACTGCACCATTGCAAGTTGTTCGACCCACTGCACAGACATTCAATATGACGGTGCAGGATGCTGTGCAATCAAAAGACGTGGTGGCAGGTATTATTTCGGTCAATAGTATAAATGCATATGTATTATTTAATTCGAGTGCTACTTGTTCATTCATAGCTGATATTTTACTAAAACACTAGACTTACCTATAGAGGAGTTAGTTTACCCCTTGAACATAGAAATTGCAAATAGGGAAGTCATTCCTATTAGGTTTGTATACAAGAACTGTCGATTGGATATTAAGGGTCAGGAGCTAAGGGTAGATTTGATTTAAATAAACTTGTGGAATTCGACGTCATATTGGGGATGGACTGGCTGTTCAACCATGGGGAGGAAATCGATTGTCAGAAGAAGTCGGTAAACCTTACGACTCATTCAAAAGTAGTGTTCTATGGTAGTAAATCGCTTAGACAAGCTAGTTATCTGACGGTTATGCAAGCCAAGAAACTTTTGACGCAAGGCTGTGTAGGATATCTAGCCTACATAGTAGATACGCGTAAGGAGAGGCCGAAGATAGAAGAGATATCAGTGGTTAGGGAGTTTGTGGACGTATTTTTGAGCAACTTAACAGGACTTTTGCTAGATAGGGAGATAGAGTTCATGATCGACTTAGCACTGGGAACTGCTCCAATTTCGAAAGCTCCGTACCGAATGGCTCCAGTCGAGATGAAGGAACTAATGGTTCAACTTCAAGAATTACTGGACAAGAAGTATTTTCAGCCGAACGTTTCGCCGTGGGGAGCGCCAGTTTTATTCGTGAAGAAGAAGGATGGATCGATGCGGCTTTGCATTGATTATAGGGAATTAAACAAAGTTACGATCAAGAATAGGTATCCTTTACCTAGGATTGATGACTTATTCGATCAACTGAAGGGTGCTAAACACTTCTCAAAAATTGATTTGAGAAGCGGGTATCATCAATTGAAGGTGAGAAGGGAAGATATACCAAAAATGGCTTTTAGAACTCGGTATAGACATTACGAGTTCTTAGTGATGTCATTTGGTCTAATAAATACCCCAGCTGCATTTATGGACTTGATGAATAGGGTGTTTAAGCCATTCCTGGACAAGTTCGTAGTGGTGTTCATAGATGACATCCTGGTTTATTCCAAAACTGAGGAGGAACTCACCGAACATTTGAGACTAATGTTGGAATCGCTAAGACGAGAAAAGCTTTACTCAAAATTCTCAAAATGCTAATTTTGGTTAGAACGTGTGCAATTTCTTGGCCACGTGATCGACAAGGATGGGATTTCGGTAGATCCGTCGAAAGTTGAGGCATTAATGAATTGGGATCAGCCGAAGACGTCATCCGAAGTGAGGAGTTTCTTGGGATTGGCAGGTTATTATAGGAGATTTATCTAAGACTTTTCCAAGATCATAACTCTATTGACGAATTTGACTCGTAAAATAGTTAAATTTGTTTGGACGAAAAAGTGTGAGGAAAGTTTTCAGGAACTGAAGAAGAGGTTGAGTACTACGCTTGTGTTGTCCTTATTGGATAGTACGGGAAATTTTATAGTATACAGTGATGCGTCACATAAGGGATTAGGCTGTGTGTTGATGCAGAATGGCAAAGTAATTGCCTATGCGTCACGTCAGCTGAAGGGTTATGAGAAGGGGTATCTAACCCACGACTTAGAATTGGCGTCAGTAATGTTTGCTCTGAAAATTTGGAGACACTACTTATATAGAGAAAAGTGTGAGATATATACAGATCATAAGAGTCTGAAGTATATCTTCACCTAGAAGGATTTGAACATGCGCCAAAGGAGATTGTTGGAACTGATCAAGGACTACGACTGCGAGATACTTTACCATCCGGGTAAAGCTAACGTCGTCACCGTTGCTTTAAGAAGAAAAGGTCGGGAGAAGATGAACATGTTGACTGATCAAGATCAGTTGATAGAACAGATGGCTAGATTAGAATTGGAAGTGAAGTTTCCGAAAGAATCAAATGAGAAGTTGTTTCAAGTAACTACTGGTTCTACTTTGGTAGACAAAGTGAAAGAAGCATAACTTCACGATGAAGATGCAAGAAGATTCGGAAGAGAATAGCCGACGACGAAGAGTTCAAGTTCAAGATCGATAACGAAGGACTGTTACGATTTGAAGGGAGAATCTGGGTACCACCAGTACCAGAAGTCAAAGAGGAGATTTTGAGCGAATATCACAGTTCGAGATATTCGATTCACCCTGGGAGTACAAAGATGTACCAGGATCTCAGGCACCATTTCTGGTGGCTGAACATGAAGAGGGACGTTGCTGAATGCATTGCAAATATCTAATGTGCTAGAAAGTTAAAGCAGAACACCAGAGACCTAGTGGACTGCTGCAACCGTTAAAAATTCCAGAGTGGAAGTGGGAGCACATCACGATGGATTTCATGGTTGGTCTTCTAGCAACTCATAAGGGATTTGATGCGATATGGGTTATAGTGGATCGACTGACGAAGTCAGCCCACTTTCTACCGATCAGGATTAAGTATAACTTGGATCAGTTAGCGAAATTATACGTTAAGGAAATTATCTCTCGATATGGTGTTTCGGTGTCGATTGTGTCCGACAGAGATCCGCTTTTTATGTCGAACTTCTGGAAACGTTTGCAGGAGTGTCTGGGAACACAATTGCGAATGAGTACGGCATACCATCCTCAGACTGATGGCCAGAGCGAGAGAACGATTTAGACGCTTGAGGACATACTGAGAGCTTGCGTAATGGACTTCAAGGGAAGCTGGGATGATCATCTACCATTGGTGGAGTTCGCCTACAATAATAGTTACCGTGCGAGTATCGGTATGCCGCCTTTTGAAGCGTTATATGGCAGGAAATGTAGAACGCCTTTGTGCTGGGATGAAGTCGGTGAACGTCAATTGTTGGGACCGGAAATGGTACAACAAACCGCCAAAATAGTGAAGCTGATCAAAACAAGATTGGTTGCTGCTCAAGACAAACAGAAGAAGTATGCCGATCAACATCGACAGAACCGAGAATTCTTACCAGGGAGCTTCGTTTTCCTGAAGGTATCTCCCTGGAAGGGGAAGATTAGATTTGGCAAGAAGGGGAAGTTGAGTCCCCGATTTATTGGACCTTTCGAGGTACTGCGAAAGGTGGACGAGGTAGCTTATGAGGTGGCGTTACCTCCGGAGCTAGAGAATATACATAACGTCTTCCACATTTTTGTGTTGAGACCTTACAAGCACGACTACAAGCATGTAATAGAATACGAGCTTTTACAATTCGATAAAGACTTAACATATGTAGAAGTGTCTGTTCAAATAGTTGATAGAAAAGAACAAGTACTTAAAAATAAAGTGATACCTTCTTTTAAGGTAATCTGGAGGAATAATAGTGCTGAAGAAGCCACGTGAAAACTCGAAGATGTTATGATGAAATCATATTCTCAATTATTTGCTTAGCTTTTTGTGTAACCCCTTATGTACCGATTCTGGGGACAGAATCCTTTTAAGGGGGAAGAATGTAACAAATAGAATTTTTTTTAAAAGTGTGATTCTGGGGACAGAATCCTTTTAAGGAGGGAAGATTGTAACGAATGAGATTTTATATATTACTTTTAAATATTTATTAAATTAAATAAATATTTAATTTGATTTATTTATTGAGTTAAATAAATAAATTATGTAATTGTTGTAGAGTAAGTTAATTAAGTGTTATATATTAATTAAATGAATAATTAATATTTGATTTAATTAATATGTATTGATTTTATAGTATAGTTCTAATTTAATTGAGATAATTAAATTAGATGAGTTATGTGATGAATGCTACATAAATTATAATTAGCGAGTAATTATAATTCTGTGGCAACTTTTATATGATTAATTGATGTTGGATTTTAATTAATTAAATTAGAATGCTAAAGATTTAATTAATTAAAGTGTAACATTTAAAGTATGTGTTAAAAGGATTTATTAAAATAAAGAAAAAGATTTTAAAAGGTTTTACCAAACAGGGCTTAAGCTCAAAAAGTTAGTTTTTAAAAATAAACAGTTTTTGCCAAACAAGCCTTATGGTTTTTTAAATTCAAATTGTGTAACTCATGTAATAATTATAATTAAATATATTTATTATATGGGTTAATTACTTGTCAGTTATATGTATATATGATATATGTATAATATATGTATATCAATAGTTTTACGTTAGTTAGTGTTAGAACAAGAGTTAGTCAGAAGAACAAAACAGAGAAAAGATAGAGAGAAAGAGAGAAGAAGAAGAGAAAGAAAGGGAAGCTTGAGAAATCAAAGAAACTTCATCTTCTTCCTATCACTAAGCCAAAGGGTATAATCCTAACCTATAGTTTTAGAAGTTTTATTCTCATATTCTTCGTACTTTAGTTCTTTGTAAAACATGTTTTCATGTAATTTGTGTAATTATGATTTTTATAGGCTATGTATATGCTCATATATGAATTGTATGCCTAATTAATTGTTTAATTCATATACATGTGATAAATATGAGGAATTCATGTTCTTCAAAGAGTTATAATAAAAGTATTTTGAACTTTCATATATATGTATAGTTTTCTCTTAAAAATTAAAGGAATTCATGTTTGATTGTTCATTGTGTTTAAATTAATGGTAGGTGATAATAGCATATTTAGAAATTGATTGACTATGCTTGAAATTGTGTGAATTAGTTTAAAAATAAAAATACAGTGTTCAATTTCATGAAGAACACTTAACAATGATTTTTCTTCAAAAATCATGAAATTGGTTGTTTTGATTATGTGTTGTAATGTTTATATATGTTAAAATCATGTTAGAAGCTTTAAGTTTATGTTTTCTATAAAATTGATATGAATTGTATTGACTGGAATTAAAATTTGGTGTGGGGAAATAAGCCAAATTGGCTTTTTCTCTACACAGTTCGCGAGCATGTCTGCCGACCCAGCAAGGGGCCCTGCCCCGGCGGGCCTATCAAGAGTAAAACCCCCGCCCCGGCGGGGGTAGGGGGGGGGTTGTAGAAAGTCAAGATGGGTTATTTCTTTTATATATTTTGTTGTATCATAAAAGGCTAATTGAAGGTGATAATTTGATGACATGAAAATGAATATTAATATATTATATTAATAAAATATATAGTGTGGTTATAATTTTGAATAATTATAATTAGAGTAAAGGTTTAATTTAAATTATAATTTTGTTAAATTATAATGAATATTATTTGATTTATTTTAATCAAGTAAATGTTAATTTAAATTATAATTTAATAAATGCATGATTAATTATAATTTGTGTATTATAATTCAATATTTGCATGATTAATTATAATTTGTATAATTATAATTTAGTAAATACATGTTGTAGTTTAATTAATTATAAATTATAAATTATTTATAATTTAATTAATATAAGATGTGATTATAATTTGAGTAATCATAATTAGATTAAATGTTTAAATTATAATTCATTTAATTATAATTTAATTAATATGAAACACATAATTATTATTGATTTAATTATGTGAGCATGCCCATGTGGTGTAATTAATTATGTGACGGTTAATTATTAACTTATTAATCAAACTAGAAAGAGTTAACCTATATGGGTTAACCAATTATGTGAATTAATTACATATTAACTAATTTAGATTATTGTGATTAAATATATATGTGTAGGAAGTGTTAAAGAACGTGAGTTGTAACTGTAGCTTGCGCTTGAGGCAAGTTTTCTATCCTTAAACTCGTCAATTATATACAACTTCTTTAATTCTTATATTGTGCAAGTTCTCTAAACTCAAACCTTACTTGAGTTATTTTTATTGATCATAATGATGCTAATGATTCATACTCTTTATAAATTTCATTTTGAGTAAATATTATCAAAGTTTATTATTGAATTAACATGACCTTGACTTAATTGTTCAAGCAGGGTCTATATTGTCTTTTAAATTCTTTAAGATTGATTCTAAAGCATATAAGTTATCCATAATCTTTTATTTATGAATTATTCTTGATTGTCGTAAGTCGATTCAACTATTCCTTAGTTAATGAACGTTGAATCCTAAATTACCCTTTAAGCTTATCCAAACCAAACTTTCTTTGGTGCGGACTTGTACTCAAATACTGAGATGAACAACCCTATTTATTAGGGGAGGTTACTATGAGAAAGCGTTAAGATGGTTGTGCACAATACATGATACGAAGGGCTGATCCCCCTAAGTACGAGTTAAGGTCCATAGTCTAAATGACTTTTAAAGGTTTTAAATAGAAATGTTTATAACCTAGGACAAAAGTTCAATGTCTTTGATGATTTTAATATTCGAAATTCTAGTTATTAATGAAAGAATTATTATTCAATTCTTTATGGTTGATGAAAGTAAAGTTATTCAGATCTATTGAAACTATTCAATTATATCCTTATTATTGTTGTATTCCAGTGAGCGTTTGTTTGCTCACTGTTGCATATTTAATAATCCCTTGCAGTTAAAGCCGAGAACGTTGACGTGCCGTCAACGAGTAATGGGAAATGCAAGATGAACATGTGAAGACTTGTTATCTTTTGATTTTGATTGTAATAAGACTTTATGTTATGTTTTTATTTTCGCATTATTATTTATGTTAAGGTTAGATAAACCCTGGGATGATTTTGAATAAGGTTGTAATTCCTTTTTAAGGAAGATTTTATTATTTATTCAAGATTGTAATTTATTTTACATTCCTTATTATTGGGTAGATGTATATTTTATTTAGAAAGTGAGCACTAAATCGTGTGGAAACGAAGTAACCGGATTTGGGGGGTGTCACAATTAATATAGGTGTTTTGGTTTTCCCCTATATTCGTATTTCGGGGTTGTGAACAAAATTTAGAAATGTGTCCCTCCACCCCGCAGTTGAAACATTTAATCTTGTTGCTCTTATTATGTTTACTATTCTTCTTTTGTTGACACTAATTTGAGTAGTGTCCATCTTTTTCACAAGTAAAATATTTAGTCCCACTAAAATAACATACTCCACCGTGATTCTTTCCACAAATTCGACAGCCTTCATTCCTTTGACTGGTACTGTTATTTCCTCCCTTGTTGACTTTGTTGCTGAAATTATTACCCCTTTTTCCAGAGTTATTAGGAAAAGTGTCATCCCACTTCCTTTTGTTATTTCTCTTCTTTTGACATTTCCTTAATTCTTCATTCTCTAGTTCATCAGTCCCCTTCAACTCAGGTGGTCCAGCTAACTTAAAGTCTAAGGTAATTCTTAAAGTATTGGGTTCAACTTGTGGTTGATTCTCGGACCTCCCCTGTAATGCTCCTAATAAAATGCTTACCAACTATTGGGTAGGGTTTGGCTCTAAATATTCCACGTCGATCTCTGCTTCTTCTTTGTGATGTCATTTATCTAAAGATAACAAATAACTAAGTATAAATACGAGTACAATAAACAATTTGGTTTAAACAAACAAAATTTGTATTTCACATTAATATGTTATATACTTGACTAGTGTTTATATAATATCATTAGCTTACTTGAAGAAACACATTGGGAATACCATAACTTTATAGGTTACAGTTCATCTTATAGATGCTACTATATATATTACATATCCCTTTATTACAGTCAGAAAGTTAGAATTTACTATTATTCCTTAACTTATACCAAAGTTTAGAACTTACATACTACACACAGATGTATATACATATATATTTATTTTCATTCACAAGATATTATCATATCTTCCTTATTATTCTCACTATTATAAAAATTTCTAATATTCAAACTTCATCTTATGTATTTCCACTTCTTTCACCTACCTTCTTATTAGAACAATACCTTCTGCTTTTTCTACATAATTCTGTATGCATCTTCCCACAGTTCTTTTATTCTCTTCTTATTTGTTAGCACCCCCTTCTTTTCCTTTAGTTCTTTCTTAAGTTTCTCAATCCTATCCTCAAGATCACCGACTTCCCTGGCCAAACTAAACTCAGATTAGTTAACATAAGATTCTATTACTGGTCATGTTACACTCGATCATACTCCTTCCTAGAATGCTTCATTTAGGTGCTATCACTCGTAATGGCACTGTTGAAATTGTCAGCTCTTCCCAGACTATCATCTTCTTATTTTCTACTTTTTCTGTTGTTTCTCCATCTGGCTCTATATGAGTCCCATTAGGATTTGAGTCTCCCTCTTCACTTAGCTCTAACTCCAGTACTCTTTATGAGCACTCTCTAAATCTACCATAGGTTTGCCTTCTACAGTTTCAGACATTTTTATAAGCTACTTCAATTGGCACTTCCCCTATCATATCTATTGGATCAGTTCCTATTTACACAACTGACTCTGGTTCAGATACTAGCTTAAATGGAACAATTGGTTCCTTACTCACTATGCGAATATCCATAAATTCTTTACTTCCTGACATCTATAATCAAATATATTAACTTAATTAGCACATAGCAACAACTCATATTTCAACACTTTTTTTTATATTATTTTTATTCTTGATTTAACTTCTTTTAATGAATTTCCTTAATTCATTCCCTATAAACTATTTTTGAGTTTATTTGTTCACTATTGTGACACCCCCAAATACGGGTACTTCATTTTCACAGGATTTGGTGCTCACTATCTAAATAAAACATAACTACTACCCATAATTAAGGAATAAATTACAACCTCTATAATCAAATAAAATTTTCCTTATAAAAAGATTTACAACCGTGTCCAAAAATATTCCCAGGGTTATCTAACCTTAACATCAACAATGCGGAAAATAAAACATCACATAATAAAACATTTATTACACATCATATCATAAACATAAATAAGTCTTCACTTGTTCATCTTGCTCTTGCCCTTACTAGTTGACGGTTCGTCAACTCTCTCAACTTTAGCTGCAATGATTATATAATGCAAGAGTGAGTAAACAAAAGCTCACTTGAAATGACAAACAATAGTGATGACATAATATTGAATAGCTTCAACTGAATTGAATAATATTTCTTTTATCAAAATCAGAATTTGAATATAGAAATAATTTGAGGGTCATACGACCTTGAACTATGTCCCAGGTTATAAACATTTCTATTTAGACCTTTAAAGTTGTTAGACTATATGGACTCTTATCTCGTAC
This sequence comes from Panax stipuleanatus, assembly GCA_020205555.1. Lineage (NCBI taxonomy): Eukaryota > Viridiplantae > Streptophyta > Magnoliopsida > Apiales > Araliaceae > Panax > Panax stipuleanatus. Next base: position 51,951,903 of record CM035115.1, on the reverse strand, counting down.
TTAGGGGGATCAGCCCTTTGTACCATGTATTGTGCACAAACATGGTACGAAGGGCTGATCCCCCTAAGTACGAGTTGAGAGTCCATATAGTCTAACAATTGGTAAAAGTTTTAAATAGAAATTTTTATAACCTGGGACATAGTTCAAGGTCTTATGACCCTCAGATGATTTCTAAACTATATATTCAATTCTTGATATTCGATGAATGAAATATTATTCAATTCAGTTGAAGCTATTCAATATTATGTCATCACTATTGTTTGTCATTTCAAGTGAGCTTTTGTTTGCTCACTCTTGCATTATATAATCATTGCAGCTAAGTTGAGAGAGTTGACGAACCGTCAACTAGTAAGGGCAAGAGCAAGATGAACAAGTGAAGACTTATTTATGTTTATGATATGATGTGTAATAAATGTTTTATTATGTGATGTTTTATTTTTCGCATTGTTGATGTTAAGGTTAGATAACTATGGGAATATTTTAAGACAAGGTTGTAATCCTTTTCATAAGGAAGATTTTATTTGATTATAAAGGTTGTAATTTATTCCTTAATTATGGGCAGTAGTTATGTTTTATTTAGATAGTGAGCACCAAATTCAGTGAAAATAAAGTACTCGGATTTGAGGGTGTCTCAAGTTGGTATCAGAGCAGTGTTTTAGGTTATGAACCTTAGGTGGGGAACATTAGGTAGTAGCCTTATAGGTGATCGAAAAGATAGTGGTGATAGTTAAAGATAATAAACTACCTTATGTGATATGTGTTTACGTATAAGTATGCAAAGAGTATCGATCGATGACACGTAATAATTAAACTTTAAAATTTTGTTGTCAGAATGACGAATGTTGGAGAGTCCAGTCAGGCTAGGGAGGAGTTACCCCAGATGCCTAGGGACGAGAAGCCCCGAGAAATTCATATTGTCTGGGAGCAGTTGGTTCAGAGAGAGCCATCTCCATTGATCATTATAGTTGGTCAGGAGCATGAGCTAGTGTGACACCCGCAAATCCGGTATCTTAATTTTTACAGGATTTGGTGTTCACTGTTCAAATATCATACAACTATCTACCCATAATAATAGAAATTCATTTATTAGATAAATAATCCAGCATCTTACATCATCTGAAATAATAATACATAATAAATCCCAGGTTATACTTAACCTTAAATCTCTATTGCGGAAATGTAAATAAATAAGTCTTAAGTCATCACACATAAATTCTGAACTTTAACATTCTTAATATCAACACAAGTCTTCAACACTTGTTAGCTTTTCCCTTGCCCTTACTACTAGAAGGCTCATCACATCGTTCGTTCTTAGCCGCATTGTTATTATACAAGAGTGAGCACAAATGCCCGCAAGTATAAAAATATGACAATAATAACATGCGAGTGAATTTAAAGACATCTGAATAACAGAAAGCTCAACTTTTGAATCAAGAATAATTAATCGAGAATCAAATTACTTCTGAGGGTCATAAGACCTTGAACTAAGTCTTAGGTTGTCAAATATATTAACCTTTAAACTTTTAATAGTCAAAAGATTATAGACTTTACTTCTCGTACTTAGGAAGATCAGCCCTTCGTACCGATACTGTGCACACTACCTCAACGCTTAAAGCATCATTAATTCCCCTTTAATAGGATTGTTCATCTCAGTTTGACATCAGAGTCCGCACCAAATAAAGTTTGGTTTGGATAACTCAATAGTAGTTCTGGAATTTAGAACGTTCATCAACTATGGACTAGTCGAATCATTAAGGGTTCGCTAGTCTTAAAGGTTTCAACAAAATAAGATATTCAATTTGAATAATAACTTCTCAAGGGTATACAATCGAATAAGTATTGCATACTGAAATGATACTTTTAAAAGAATCATAACATCTTATATAAAATTCTGAACTTGAGTAATCAAGAATAAATACTTCGCTTGATATAGAATTTAAATCTATAATTTGCTCAAATGTAAAGATTTGAGTTTAGGAAACTTGCTCTATTTAAAAGTAAGGTTTAGAAACTTGCCTCGTGCACAAGCTACAATTATACTCACTTCTTTAATTACTCTTACCTATCAACACATTCACAATATTAATTAATCACAGGTTCGATATGTTTATCGGTTCACAACTGTGTTCATCGAACTCATTATTAGGTTTTTTAAATAATGGTTTACGTTGATTAATTAACTTATTAATTAATCACATAACTTAAGTTATTAACTTGTGTTATCATCTTATCACATACATAGCATGTCTTCGCGTTTATTAGACTCAAAACATTTTTCTCAAAATTCAACACTTAGCAAATTTTTCGAAAATTTCAGATGGGCGCGGCCGCGCGGCTGCAATTTCCCAGATTCTGAAGTTCGCGAACGAACACAGAAATTCTCCCTTTTCTCCAAATTTTACACCAATTTAGTGATTCATAATGTTACCCATGAAGTATAAACTTCACAGGAACACTATATATCACTTATAACATGTTCTTAACATTCCAAGTCATGTAATTACACAAATCAAGACATTAATTTTCACTGTTCTTCACAAATTTTGTAAAATTTAATGAAAACATAAAATCTATCACTACGAATTCGTTACTACACCGAATCCACTCATTCCAATTCCATTCTCTTTATTTTATCATACAAAATCATATTCATGTGTTAATTTTAATACAAACATATGAATCAATCATTAATTTAACCCATATGGGTTATTCACCCATATTCAATACTCTGTCTTTTATGAAATCCAAATATTAAACAAAATCACTTGGTGTGATCAGTGAAAATTATGGATACATGATCTAACACATAATACTAACATATACGGTCACATATATAATAACCTTATACTTTAATTTTCCAAAATAATTCTTAACAGAGAGTTTTGAACATACGTTAAATAAAACTCTGTGAATTTACAAAAAAACCCAATTAAGGCCTCATTGTATGCTTTTGATCTTTTTAAATCATACATACCAAATATAAACACTATATAATCACACACCCATATAGATAAAGCCATATTATATGTAACGATTGAGATTTTATATTTAATTTTAAATATTTATTGAATTAAATAAATATTTATGTGAATTATTTATTGAGTTAAATAAATAAATTATGTGATTTATGGAGTGATTTAATTAAGTGTATATATTAATTAAATGAATGTGCAATATTTAATTTAATTAATGTATATTAATTTTATATTATAGTTCTAATTTAATTGAGATAATTAAATTAGATGAGATATGTGATGAAGTGTTACATGGATTATAATTAGCGAGTAATTATAATTAGGTGGCAATTTTATGTGATTTATTGATATTAGATTTTAATTGATTAAATTATTATTGATATTTAATTAATTAAAATGTGACATTAAAGTATGTGTTAAATAATTTGTTAAAATAAAGAAAAGGATTTTTAAATTTATTTTAACCAAACAAGGCCTTTATAATTGTTTTAAACCTATTTCTACCAAACGGAGCCCTAACTATCAAAAAGCTATTTAAATAAGCTGTTTACCAAACATGGCCTTAGCATTAATAATTTATTTTTGAAAATAACCTTTGTTTTGCCAAACAAGGTATTGTGGCTGTTTGAAAATTGTAACTGACATTATACTTAATATATTTGTCAGTTATATTATATAATTAAGCCTATATCTATTACTACGTATTATATTATACGTTAGTTTAAATTACGTTAGAAAGAATATCAGTGTAAGAGAGAAAAGAAAGAACAGAGGAAGAGTTAGAGAAGAGAGAAGAAGAAGAAAAGGAAGAGCTTAAGCATCATCATCTTCTTCATTAACGATTAGCAAAAATATTATAATCTATAATTTTACTCTTACAATTATAGAACTCAATTCATATGTTTCATGTATTTTATTCTCTGTCAAAAGTTGAGTTTTCATGGAAGTTGTGAAATCATGAATTTTATATGTATGTATTGTATCCATGTGTTGATTGTGGTAATTGTATGACATAAGAGGATTTTCAGGAATTAAATTACTGTTAAAACAAGTTTCATGGAAAAAGTTTTGTTCATATTGTTTTATGTATATTGATTGGTTTTAGAATGGAAAATTTAAGAATTTGTATGTGTTAGTATATCTAATTAGAATTGGTTATGATGTTATATTCAATTATGAAGAGATTTCATGTGTTATAAGTTGAATTACTTGAGAAATTCTATTACAGTAGATTATTTTATGGAAAAATATGAGTTTTCATGAAAATGGCCAAATTGGATTTTTAAAACTATTAATTCTCGTTGTTTAAATGAGTTTATGTTTTGAGTTCATGTTAGATATATGTATTACAGCGTATATATGATTTACAGTGTCTATGTTACTGTATTTTTGGCTTGTATGGGTTGTCCGGTAAAGCAGGGAGCCGTGGCTGTTTGCGTCTGGCCGAGCTGCTGCGCAGCTGCGCCGGCAGCAAGGCCAGGAGCAGCGCAGCTGCGCCGTTTGCTTTTACCAGAGCCTTTACCTGCGCAGCTGCGTCGGGTTTAAGGCAGCTGGCTGCGCAGCTGCGCCGGGTTCGGTGCAGTGGCAGTGTGTTTTAAACAATTGTGCAGATTGTTTTCATGCCTAAGTTACATTATTGCTAAGATAATTAGCATATATCTAGCTACTATAACATGTGTTAACACGAAGTTGGTAATTTCATAATTTGAGAAAAAAAAGTTTTAAAAACCTAATATAATATTTAAATTATAAGTTATAATTGTTTAATTGTAAAATAAGTTACTTAATTGTAATTTGATTAATTATAATTAAGAGTAAATGTTTAATTTAAATTATAATTCTGTGAAATTATAATGTATAGAAGTTAATTTATTTTAATCAATTAGATGTTAATTTAAATTATAATTTAAGTAATTATAATTTAATAAATGCATGTTTAATTGTGGATTTTAAATTGATAATTACATGAGTTATTATAAATTGTGTAATTATAATACATGTTATAGTTTAATTAATTATTGATTATAATTGATAAATACATGATTAATTATAAATTGTGTAATTATAAATGCATGAATGTGGTTTAATTGATTATAAATTATAATTTGTTTATAATTTAAAAGGTAATTATAATTTGATTAAGTGTTTGAATTATAATTGTTTAATTATAATGTAGCTAAATACATAATTGATTTAATTATGTGAATATGTGTGTGATGTAATTAACTATGTGATAGTTGATTATTATTATTTATTTAATTAGAGTGAGTTAACCATGAGGGTTAACCACTTATGTGAATTAGTTATGTGTTAACTAATTTAGATTATTATAATTGAATGTGTATAGGAAGTGTTTAAGTACGTGGTTGAGTTAAGTAGCTTGCGCTTAAGGCAAGTTTTCTAAACCCTAAACTCGTTAATTCTATGCAAGTTTTCTAAACCTTGATCTTGTATAAATTTTTATGCAAGTCTTCTAACCTTAAACTTGTTAATTATATATAAATTCTTGAATTCATATATTCATTGTTGAGAATGTCCTTTCCATTTATGTATTGGACAATTGTTTATTTAATTGAAATGATCTTAACTTATTGTTCAAGTAAGATCCAGTTATTATTTTAAATGCTTTAAGTTGATTCTAAAGCATATGTTAGTTCATAATTATATTATTTATGAATTTTTGAAAGTCGATTCAACTAATCCTTAGTTGATGAACGTGAATTCTAAATTACTCTTGTAAGCTTATCCAAACCAAACTTTCTTTGGTGCGGACTTGAATTCAAATTACTGAGTTGAACAACCCTATTTATTAGGGGAGGTTACTACGCATAGGGTTAAGATATTTGTGCACAATACATGGTACAAAGGGCTGATCCCCCTAAGTACGAGTTAAGGTCCATAGTCTTATTGACTGTTAAAGGTTTAAATAGAAATATTTATAACCTAGGACAAGAGTTCAAAGGTCTTATGACCCTCAGATAAATTCTATATTCGAATTTTAATGTTAATAAAGAATTATTATTCAATTCTTTATTATTGAAGCAAGCTAAGTTGTTCAGATTTTTTTTAAAAGATACTCTTTCATGTCTTTATTATTGTTAAACTCCAGTGAGCTGTGGTTTGCTCATTCTTGCACTAAATAACAATTTCAGTTAAAGTTGTTAACGCTGATGCTTCTTCTACAAGTAAGGGCAAAGGAAAGCAAAGCAAGTGAAGACTTGTTTTATTTAATTGAGAATGATTGTAATAAGACTTGAATGTTATGTTTTTATTTTCGCACTTTATTATATTCATGTCAGGGTTAGAGTAACCCGAAATTTATTTTACAAAGGTTGTAACCCTTGTTGTAAAGGAGATTTAGTTATTTTAATTTAAGTTGTAGTTACTTTGCATTATTCATTGGGTAGATGTATGTTATATTAGTAAGTGAACACCAAATCATGTGAAAACAAAGTACCCGGATTGGGGGTGTCACAGGTTGGTATCAGAGCCATAGGTTATGAAACCTTAGGTGGGGGAAAACCTTAGGTAGTAGCCTTATAGGTAAGATCAAAAAGATAGATATGATAGGTAAAGATTTTAAACTACCTTATGTGCTATGTGTTTACATTATAGTATTCGAAGAGTGACGACTCGTTATCACGTAATAATGAACTCTAAAATTCTTTTGTCAGGATGTCGAACGTTGGAGAACCTAGTCAGGCTAGAGAGGATGTACCTCAGGTGGCTAGAGATGAGGAGCCACGTGACATATATGTTGTCTGGGAGCAGCTGGTTAGGAGAGAGCCATCTCTAGTGATCACCATAGCTGGTCGGGAGCGTGAGCTGACACCTATTCCAGAAGAAGAGGACAAGGACGAGTCTGAAGAGGAGGAGGAGGAGGAAGAGGATCCCGAAGAGGAATTCCCACCTCACTCTACTAGTGCTGAGATGTACGAGGCAGTCTACGATAGCAATGTGGAGCTTCATGGATGAGTAGGAGATCTCTAGGAAACTATTCAGCAGCGAGACGAGACGATCGAGGAAATGGCAAGTGACCTAGGAGATGCACAGTGGAACTTGATACATATGGAGGTTGATAGAGATGCTGCTCGATTTGAACTGGAAAAACTGAAGCAAGACATCCAGGAGGAGTCGAGGAAGCGTGCCAGAGCTGAAGAGTCAAGCTTGAGGGCTAATCAACGAGCTGATCTAGCTGAAGATGAAGCTAAAGCCAAGAGGGCCAAGCTGAGGGAAACGGAATATGCTTTTCATACAGCAATAAAGAGAGCTCAGGACTGTATTTTCTACTACTCAGCTCAGTTTCAAGGTTTACCGTGGTATGTGGTGGATCGAAGAACGGTGTTTTGGGTAATGGAAGAGGAACGCAGAGAGGCTGTGCGACGTATTAATATGCCTAGGCAGTAGTAGAGTTGGTTTATGTGTTGCTTTTTGTAGTAAATAAAGTAAATCCCATAATTTGAGATAAGAATGGGATAAGTTAATAATGTAATCCTACAACTTTTCTAGTTCAGGAAAGGATGATGTAAATGGCGAAAATGCTATCTTTTTGATGTTTTTTAACTACGAGTAATGAATAAAAGAAGGTTATGGACGTCCTATGTGTTCTATGTGAACTGAATTATTTAAACGTTTAAGTATGAACTTGAATATTAAAAAATTAAATAAAGGGTGTCAAAACCCCGAGGGTTCGACGAACAACAACAATAACGATGGGACGAATCCCAACTCGGTTCAGCAGTTGGTGAACCTGTTGACCGGAGCTCTTGCGAATCAGCTGCAAGTGCGGGGTACAACGTTCAAGGAATTCAAGGCAGTAGGACCGCCTGAGTTCAAAGGATCGACTAACCCTATCGAAGCTCAGACATGGGTTATGGAAATGGAGAAGGTATTTGACGTGGCTAGGGTAGGGGAAGACCAGAAGACAGCGTTCGCGGCTTTCATGTTGAAGTTGGATGCTAGCTTTTGGTGGCAGGCTAACAAGACCCGAGAGGGAGAGAGAGTCATCACGTGGGAACGTTTCAAGGAAATGTTCTACGAGATGTACTTTCCAGCGAGTTTGCAGGACCAGATGGAGGTCCAGTTCCTAGAGCTTAAACAGGGAGGGATGACGGTGTCCGAGTATGCCGCTAAGTTTAACGAATTGGCCAGGTTCGCTACTTACCAGGTTAGCACTGACACTAGGAAAGTGAGGAGGTTTGAGCGGGGACTGAAGCCCTGGCTCTACAGCAAGGTTTCCATGTTCCAGCTGAATACCTTTGCAGCGGTGCTGGAGAAAGCCATACTTGCTGAGGGAGGAAGCGAAGCGGTGACGAAGTTCAACCAAGATAAGAAAAAGAAGAATGAGGTAGAAACCAAGATTGGGGGTAGCAACGCTGTGAACCAGAAGAGGAAATGGAATGATAATACCTCTGCTGGGAGTCAGCAAGGAAGCCAGCAAAAGAGGAAGTTTGAAGCATGTGCTACATGCGGTAAGAATCACACTGGCGTGTGCATGAAGGGGAAGCGGGTGTGCTTCAACTGTGGTCAGGAAAGCCACATTGTGCCTAATTGCCCAAACCCGAAGAAGGGATCTTGCTTTACATGTGGATCCAAAGATCATATGGCTCGCAACTGCCCGAAGAAGCTGACGGCAGGGTCAACAAGGAACGGAGGGAATGGAAGTGGCAGTACCGTTACTATTGCTGCACCATTGCAAGCTGTTCGACCCACTGCATGGACATTCAATATGATGGTGCAGGATGCTGTGCAATCAAAAGACGTGGTGTCAGGTATTATTTCGATCAATAGTATAAATTCATATGTATTATTTGATTCGGGTGCTACTTGTTCATTCATATCTGATGATTTTGCTAAAACCTTAGACTTACCTGTAGAGGAGTTAGTTTACCCTTTGAACATAGAGATTGCGAATAGGGAGGTTATTCCTGTTAGGAGCGTTTATAAGAACTGTAGATTGGACATTAAGGGTTAGGAACTTAGAGTAGATTTGATTCTGATTAAACTTGGGGAATTCGACGTCATACTGGGTATGGATTGGTTGTTCAACCATGGGGTGATAATCAACTGTCATAAGAAGTCGGTGAACCTTACGACTCCGTTGAAGTTGGTGTTCTATGGTAGCAAATTGCCTAGACAAGCGAGTTGTCTGACGGTTATGTAAGCCAAGAAACTTCTGACGCAAGGCTGTGTAGGATATCTAGCCTACATAGTAGATACGCGTAAGGAAAGCCCGAAGGTGGAGGAAATATTGGTAGTTAAGGAGTTTGTAGACGTTTTTCCGAGCGATTTGCCAGGACTTCTGCCAGATAGGGAGACAGAGTTCGTGATCGATTTAGCGCCGAGAACTGCTCTAATTTTGAAGGCTCCGTACCGAATGGCTCCAGTCGAGATGAAGGAACTGATGGTTCAACTGCAAGAATTACTAGACAAGAAGTATATCCAACTGAGTGTTTCGCCGTGGGGAGCGCCTGTTTTATTCGTGAAGAAGAAGGATGGATCGATGCATCTCTGCATTGATTATAGGGAGTTGAATAAAGTTACAATCAAGAATAGGTATCCTTTACCTAGGATCGATGACTTGTTTGATCAACTGAAGGGTGCGAAGTACTTCTCGATAATCGATTTGAGAAGTGGGTATCATCAATTGAAGGTGAGGAAGGAAGATATACCGAAAACTGCTTTTAGGACTCGATATGGTCATTACGAGTTCTTGGTGATGTCATTTGGTCTCACGAATGCCCTAGCTGCATTTATGGACTTAATGAACAGGGTGTTCAAGCCATTTCTGGATAAGTTTGTGGTAGTGTTCATAGATGACATCCTGGTTTATTCCAAGACCGAGGAGGAGCATGCTGAACACTTACGACTAACCTTAGAAGCCCTGAGACGAGAGAAACTTTATGCTAAATTCTCGAAATACGAATTCTGGTTGGAACGTGTGCAATTTCTTGGCCACGTGATTGACAAGGATGGTATTTCGGTAGATTCATCGAAGGTTGAGGCCGTAATGAGTTGGGAATAGCCGAAGACGCCATCTAAAGTGAAGAGTTTCTTAGGATTGGCAGGTTATTACCGTAGATTTATCCAAGACTTTTCTAGAATAGCAACTCCATTGACGAATTTGACTCGTAAAATGGTTAAATTTATTTGGACGGAGAAGTGTGAGGAAAGTTTTCAAGAGATGAAGAAGAGACTGAGTACTGCGCCTGTATTGTCTTTATTGGATAGTTCGGGGAATTTCGTAGTATATAGTGATGCCTCACATAAAGGATTAGGCTGTATGTTGATGCAGAGCGGCAAAGTCATTGCCTATGCGTCACGTCTGCTGAAGGATTACGAGAAGGGGTATCCGACCCATGATCTAGAATTGGCGGCAGTAGTGTTTGCCCTAAAGATTTGGAGGCACTACTTATATGGAGAGAAGTGTGAAATATACACAGATCACAAGAGTCTGAAGTATATATTTACCCAGAAGGATTTGAACATGTGCCAAAGAAGATGGTTGGAACTAATTAAAGACTACGATTGCGAAATACTTTACCATCCGGGTAAAGCTAACGTTGTTGCCGACGCTTTGAGCAGAAAAGGTCGGGAGAAGCTGAACGTGCTAACTGATCAGGACTGGTTGATAGAACAGATGGCTAGATTGGAATTGGAAGTGAAGTTTTTGAAGGAATCGGATGAGATGTTGTTTCAAGTAACCACTGGTTCTACTCTAGTAGACAAGGTGAAAGAAGCACAACTTCACGATGAAGAATACGGGAAAGTACGAAAGAGGATAACCGTTGGCGAAGAGTTCAAGTTCAAGATCGATAATGAAGGTCTGTTACGGTTTGAAGGTAGAATATGGGTACCGCCAGTACCAGAGGTCAAAGAGGAGATTCTGAGCGAAGCTCATAGTTTTAGATATTCTATTCACCCTGGGAGTACAAAGATGTACTAGGATCTCAGGCATCATTTATGGTGGCCGCATATGAAGAGGGACGTTGCTGAATGTGTTGCGAAGTGCTTGACGTGTCAGAAAGTAAAAGCAGAACACCAGAGACCAAGTGGTTTGCTGCAACCGTTAGAAATTCTAGAGTGGAAGTGGGAGCACATCACGATGGATTTCGTGGTAGGTCTTCCAGCGACTCAGAAGGGATTTGATGCGATATGGGTTATAGTGGATCGACTGACGAAGTCAGCCCACTTTCTACCGATCAGGGTTAAGTATAACCTGGATAAGCTAGCAAAGTTATACGTCAAGAAAATTATTTCTAGATACGGTGTTCCAGTGTCGATTGTGTCTGATAGAGATCCGCATTTTACGTCTAATTTTTGGAAGCATTTGCAAGAATGTATGGGAACGCAATTGCGAATGAGTACAGCGTATCATCCTCAGACTGATGGCCAGAGTGAAAGAACGATTCAGACGCTAGAGGATATGCTGAGAGCTTGTGTGATGGACTTCAAAGGAAGCTGGGAGGATCATCTACCATTGGTGGAGTTCGCCTACAACAATAGTCATCATGCGAGTATTGGCATGCCGCCTTACGAAGCATTATACGGTAGAAAATGCAGAACTCCTTTGTGCTGGGATGAAGTCGGTGAACGTCAATTGTTGGGACCAGAATTGGTACAACAAATAGCCGAAATTGTGAAGCTGATCAGAACGAGATTAGTTGCTGCTCAAGTGATAAGTGGTCTTTATGACCACTTATTAGGATAGTAACCAGCTTGTTCCGTTGTCGAAACTCAAGTATCTGTATGCTTTTCACGTGTTTTTGCTTTGTTTTGTAGTTTGCATGTTTTGGAACTCCTTTGGTGCTTATTGAGCTTAAAAGGACAAAATGAGGTCAAAAGGAGCAAGAATGGAATGATGGCATGACAATGGGAAGGAAATGCAATCCGAACATCGTTTGGGCATGTTCTTGGATTGGAGCTTAGTTCATATTTTAGAGCATCTTATAAGCTTTCCGGAACATCTTGAGTCATCCCAATCGGAGTTCGGAGGCGAGAGTTATGCCCCGTATACCAACGGACGTTAAACTTCACGGTTTTGAGTTTTCATGCACAACTATCACTTGGAGCTCAATTTCAGCCTTCATCCATCCATTATTTCTCAATTCTCAAAGAATGAAAGTTGTAGAGCTCTTCGATATCTTCGATTTGATATGTGGCAGGCCTCGTAACTCCTCCCGGATCAAAAGTTATGGCCGTTCAACCAGAGGACACTGCAGCAGAAAATCTTTAGCGCGGGCGCGCGGATTTCTAGTGTATTTTGGGCACGGCCGCGCCAGTCCCCAGCAGACAAAACTTTGACTTTTCAACTGAACGAGCTTGACTAGAGATTGGGATATAAGGGGGCTTGGTTTTGGCAAGAAAAGGCATGATATATTGGCCCTAAGCCCTAGTTCCTCTCTTCTCTTTCTTTACATCTTGTTTAGTCTAGATTAGGAGTAGATTAGAGAGTAGATTAGTGCTAGTTTAGTGTTAGTTAGTTAGATTATAGGGTTTTGTTAGTGTGTGAAGATTGAAGCAAGAGGATTGACATCAAGGGTCCAAGCTTGGAGAAAGATTTGAAATCTCTATGCTTAATCTCTCTTTGCTATTACATTGTATATTTAGATGATGTTATTGAATCTTGTGGATAATATACTTGAGTTATTTATGGCTTAAGCTTATTTTGAGGTTCCAATGGAACCTTTTGAGTAGTTTACTTTAAAATGCTTCCATGCTTGTCTCTTTGATTGTTATATGACTGTCTATTACGATTCGTGCTTGCATTGCTTAATTGATTCACAACCAATTACTGTGATAACCTATGTGGACTTGAAAGACAAAGCGTAGGTTTAGATCTAATCGTAGTAGCGGGTGATTGTGCATTCACATGGCGTTGGATGTATGATTTGTGCTTAGGATAGACATATACCAAAGCGCCATCCGTAGTCAATAGAGGACTTGACCTTAAACCCTATTTATTTGTAAATCACATAGACATATAGTGGTTTAGGTAGTGTGGGTGTTCACGTGCGTTCTATCATCTGTGGATTGCACGTGATATGGAGTAGGTGCATCGAAAGATGGCCTTCTCTCACGTTCGTGTTCTCGGCTAACTATCTTGACTATTAATTTGACCGAATTGGAAGTATGTCGATTTAGACGAATTATTAGGGGAAATTGGAATCTCTTGTCTTTATTATCTGATTTTAACTCTAGAATTAATTAGTTTAAGTTAATTGCTTGCCTAGTTTAACTTAGTTTTAATTCATTCTCTTTACCATCCGTTTAAATAAGACTGAGATGATTATATGCTAGTGGTTTGGTGTCTTTTATCCATTAATTCTCTGTGGGACGATATATGTACTTACACTTTATTACTCGTTGGCCGCGTATACTTGCGCATTAATTGTGTCATCTAATCGGACCAACATCAAGACAGACAGAAGAAGTATGCCGATTTACATCGACAGAACCGAGAATTCTTACCATGAAGTTTTGTTTTCCTGAAGGTATCTCCTTGGAAAGGGAAAATTCGATTCGGTAAGAAGGGGAAGCTGAGTCCCCGATTTATTGGACCTTTTGAGGTACTACGAAAGGTGGACGAGGTTGCTTACGAGATTGCATTACCTCCGGAGCTCGATAATGTACATAATGTCTTCCATATTTCTGTGTTAAGACCTTACAAGCATGATTATAAACATGTAATAGAATATGAACCTTTGCTATTTGATAAAGACTTAACGTATGAAGAAGTGCCTATTCAAATAGTTGATAGAAAGAAACAAGTACTTAGGAATAAAGTGATACCTTCTGTTAAGGTAATCTGGATGAACCACAGTGCTGAAGAAGCTACGTGGGAACTCGAAGATGTTATGATGAAATCTTATCCGCATTTATTTGCTTAGTTGTGTATAACCCCTTATATACTGATTCTGGGGACAGAATCCTTTTAAGGGGGAAGAATGAAATAGACGAGAATTTTTTTTTTGTGTGATTCTGGTGACAGAATTCTTTTAAGGAAGGAAGATTGTAACGATTGAGATTTTATATTTAATTTTAAATATTTATTGAATTAAATAAATATTTATGTGAATTATTTATTGAGTTAAATAAATAAATTATGTGATTTATGGAGTGATTTAATTAAGTGTATATATTAATTAAATGAATGTGCAATATTTAATTTAATTAATGTATATTAATTTTATATTATAGTTCTAATTTAATTGAGATAATTAAATTAGATGAGATATGTGATGAAGTGTTACATGGATTATAATTAGCGAGTAATTATAATTAGGTGGCAATTTTATGTGATTTATTGATGTTAGATTTTAATTGATTAAATTATTATTGATATTTAATTAATTAAAATGTGACATTAAAGTATGTGTTAAATAATTTGTTAAAATAAAGAAAAGGATTTTTAAATTTATTTTAATCAAACAAGGCCCTTATAATTGTTTTAAACCTATTTCTACCAAACGGGGCCCTAACTATCAAAAAGCTATTTAAATAAACTGTTTACCAAACATGGCCTTAGCATTAATAATCTGTTTTTGAAAATAATCGTGTTTTGCCAAATAAGGCATTGTGGCTTTTTGAAAGTTGTAACTGACATTATACTTAATATATTTGTCAGTTATATTATATAATTAAGCCTATATCTATTACTACGTATTATATTATACGTTAGTCTAAACTACGTTAGAAAGAATATCAGTGTAAGAGAGAAAAGAAAGAACAGAGGAAGAGTTAGAGAAGAGAGAAGAAGAAGAAAAGGAAGAGCTTAAGCATCATCATCTTCTTCATTAACGATTAGCAAAAATGTTATAATCTATAATTTTACTCTTAGAATTATAGAACTCAATTCATATGTTTCATGTATTTTATTCTCTGTCAAAAGTTGAGTTTTCATGGAAGTTGTGAAATCATGAATTTTATATGTATGTATTGTATCCATGTGTTGATTGTGGTAATTGTATGACATAAGAGGATTTTCAGGAATTAAATTACTGTTAAAACAAGTTTCATGAAAAAAGTTTTGTTCATATTGTTTTATGTATATTGATTGGTTTTAGAATGGAAAATTTAGGAATTTGTATGTGTTAGTATGTCTAATTAGAATTGGTTATGATGTTATATTCAATTATGAAGAGATTTTATGTGTTATAAGTTGAATTACTTGAAAAATTCTATTACAGTAGATTATTTTATGGAAAAATATGAGTTTTCATGAAAATGGCCAAATTGGATTTTTAAAACTATTAATTCTCGTTGTTTAAATGAGTTTATGTTTTGAGTTCATGTTAGATATATGTATTACAGCGTATATATGATTTACAGTGTCTATGTTACTGTATTTTTGGCTTGTATGGGTTGTCCGGTAAAGCAGGGAGCCGTGGCTGTCTGCGTCTGGCCGAGCTGCTGCGCAGCTGCGCCGGCAGCAAGGCCAGGAGCAGCGCAGCTGCGCCGCTTGCTTTTACCAGAGCCTTTACCTGCGTAGCTGTGCCGGGTTTAAGGCAGCTGGCTGCGTAGCTGCGCCAGGTTAGGTGCAGTGGCAGTGTGTTTTAAATAATTGTGCAGATTGTTTTCATGTCTAAGTTACATTATTGCTAAGATAATGAGCATATATCTAGCTGCTATAATATGTGTTAACACGAAGTTGGTAATTTCATAATTTGAGAAGAAAAAAAAAAAGAAGTTTTGAAAACCTAATATAATATTTAAATTATAAGCTATAATTGTTTAATTGTAAAATAAGTTACTGAATTATAATTTGATTAATTATAATTAAGAGTAAATATTTAATTTAAATTATAATTCTGTGAAATTATAATGTATAGAAGTTGTTTTATTTTAATTAATTAGATGTTAATTTAAATTATAATTTAAGTAATTATAATTTAATAAATACATGTTTAATTGTGGATTTTAAATTGATAATTACATGAGTTATTATAAATTGTGTAATTATAATACATGTTATAGTTTAATTAATTATTGATTATAATTGATAAATATATGATTAATTATAAATTGTGTAATTATAAATGCATGAATGTGGTTTAATTGATTATAAATTATAAATTATTTATAATTTAAAAGGTAATTATAATTTAAGTAATTATAATTTGATTAAGTGTTTGAATTATAATTGTTTAATTATAATGTAGCTAAATACATAATTGATTTAATTATGTGAATATGTGTGTGATGTAATTAACTATGTGATAGTTGATTATTATTATTTATTTAATTAGAGTGAGTTAACCATGAGGGTTAACCACTTATGTGAATTAGTTATGTGTTAACTAATTTAGATTATTATAATTGAATGTGTGACGCCCCCAAATTCACGTTCCTTCGAAATCTCGGATTCGGTTCAGTCACGATACTACTATCATCGAACTATTACATCTTTTAATCATTAATAAAAGAATACTACTTTGCTTATTACAATTTAGAATATAAATTCTATTCATATCCAAGATCTCGTTTTTACATCATATTCGATGTTACTAAAATGCGAAATAATTTAAACTTTTTCAATCTTCTTTGAATAAAATCTTTTATTGATTTCATAACTTGAATCAATTATAAATTCCTAAATCAACTTTATAATATAATTCATTCTATTTGAGTTATCGTATAACGTTTACAACTCGACTTGATATCCTCTATGTATCAACTAATACATCTTTACAGTACGACAAGTTTTAAACAACATATACAATTATCAAGTACAACTCTTAGAACCTAAACATGGTTCGAGTAATAATCTAAACAGTATTCTTCATTGCGATACTATCTATCTTTATCAATCAAGAAGCACGAAGTCTTTATTGTAAGTCCTTAACCTGCAAAAGTGGTTATTTGCAAGAGTGAGCTCGACAGCTCAGCAATTCTAACAGTTTTCATGCATCACATAGCATATAACATCATACTCAGTTCATGCATTTATAAACAGTTCATATTTACTACGCATGTTACTTTTCACATAACAAGTATATCATCAAAGATCAACTTTCAATCTCATATATATCTCATATACAGTTCATATATAAGTTTACATCATCACAGCATAATATAATTCAACTAACAATTATTGAATTCATATATCAAATAGGAACTGAAAGACTTGCCTGATTCGTAGTTTAACAACTACGATTTAACTGCTTAAGATATTTGCGCTTCGTGTAATCCTACACAGGTATATAATCATGGATTCATATCCATTAGTCATACATTCATACATTCTCAATATAATAATAAGTATTACATTGTTTTCTATCTTGGTTCTTGGAACCTTCGTTTCACTTTCTTATTATACGCTTAGTACAGCTAGGTACGTATAGGTATACCTCAACCATACATACTTACTATCATCCTTCACATACATGTATTACACACTTAACTAAAGGTGTTTGACATATATTTAACACTCATAGATACATAATCTATATTACTTTTACATTTCTTATAGAATTTATAATTCCCGGGTTTTATATAACCATTACATTTAAACTTAGTCAAGCAAGGCCACTAGGTTCATCATATATACATGTGAGGGGTCAAAATAATGTTAAGACACATGCTCACAATTACTTTTATTATATACGCATAACTAGTATCGATAACTGCTTTAAATCATGTCACATTTATGCTTACTAACTTTCATGATTTCTATCATAGTATGAACACATGTAGGCCAATCTAAATGATGCTAAAGACATTATCATATATGTCAAGAATATCCGAATGTTATCCTATCATGTTCATGCACTTTAGTTCTTCCAAAACGTCCAAGTTTTCTTTGAAAATTGCCTTAAGTCAACTTAGTACATGTAAGGCATCTCAACATATAACTCATGTGCACTCGAAACACATATCTAAACCACATAAATGTTCTCACATGGTCAGAATCTAAAAGACATAAGTCTTGGTCAAGTTTATTTCAAAAAGTCTTTAAGTTTTTCTTGAAAACCTCTTGGATCCTTCACTCATGTATGCTAGTGTACGATTAACACTTAAATTATGTATTTCATGTCAATATAAACCATACGAGCATGCTTCCAAAATCAGAATGTACATATGTTATACATATGTCAAAGTTCACATTTAAAACTAAAATTTTCATTTTAAAAATATAAGTTTTTCCTTAAAACATACACTTTCCATTTCATGATATACATTCTAACATTGTTAAAATCATGCATGTTGTATCAAAGTATGCATGTTGTTTATGTCCACATGCTTGCTCTAAGTGGTAACAACCAAGCTAGAAGAAACAGACTACAACAGAAAATAAATTCTAGAATCTGGAACCGGCGCAGCTGCGCAGGGCCTTGGATAACAAAACGTCTGGTACCGGCGCAGCTGCGTCACTGGCCAGTATACAATTGGCGCAGCTCTCCGGCCAGAGGCAGAGCAGCTTTCTGCTGGCAGTTCACAGACCCATCTCAGAAATTTCCTACGAAATTCATTCCAGATATATTCTAACACAGTTCTAACATACTAGTAAGCTAACATAGCAACTAATAGCATTTCACAATCAACTTAATTAATCAATTCATGATCAATTCAAGAATCAAGAACTTAGAAAATTACAGAAAATGAAGAACATGGTGAGGAAGTTATACCTCTGTTAAACAATTGACTTTCTTGCTATATGGATTCTACACTATCATGATATACCCACACTAACGTTTCTTGATAGAATTCTCAGCAATTGCAATGAGGAAGATGAGGGTCTTATTTATAGAAGAATGAATATACAGACAATACTCTTATCTCCCATTTCAAACCAATGTATAGCAAGATTGTATAATGGTTAAGGAATGGTAGGTGAGAGTTGGTAAATCTCATCATGATCTCCACTCCTCCCATGATCATTACTAGCTAAGGTTGCTGACTTTCAAGAAAAGGAGTAGAGTAGCCATGTGCTTGTTCACGTGAAGAGGGATTTGAGGGGGGGGGGGGGGGGGGGGGGGTGACTCCAATATATCTCAGCAACTAGCATAAATTAAGTGTAGCATATACAAACACTTAAGTTATAAAATATATGTACACATTATGTATACATATAAGTTCCAATGTCATTTTAATTAGTTAACCAACAATACAATGTATCAATTTGGGTTACACATATGATAACATATAATCCATGTACATTTCTCTTCATACTAAATATAATTCAATTGGGTATTATTATTACTCATCATCATAACGGTTATTATTTCAATTATAATAACTTATTGAAATTATTATCAATTAAACAATTGCCTACTCCTTATAATATTCATGTGGTTCTTAGCTCACTCACACATGTACTCACATTACTAATCTTACTATATAGTCTACATATATCATGTGTAGCCATATTAATGCGTCACCTTGTATTATATGTATAATATATAGTTAGCTACCATGTATTAACGGTTTAAATATATCATCCTTTGCATATGTCGACTAATTGAGCAAATATAATATACTCGTTTATATATTATTATATTCAATGGCAAGTAATTAATTAATAAAATATTAATTAATTCATCCCTCATCAACCAATGTAATTATTAGTCCCCATAACAATTAATTAACATTTATATGGTTAATTATCACATTAAATAAATATAAATCTTATTATATTTATAACAAATATACTTATTATCATGCTATCACTCGCAATAATAATTCAACATACCATCAAATAATTACTAGATACTAGTATATTGTTCATAACAATAATTAATATTATAAGACAATATGTCTCATTCCTCATCAATACAATTCCGATTATATCTATAATCAATTTCCTTATTATTATACTATCACTAGTTATAATAATAAATCAATATATTATTATAATAACAATTAATATAGATTAATTGTTTAATTAATAATTCTTTCATCCTCGAATTAATTAATCGTCGGATCTATTATTGTGCCACACAAGGCATTTCACACAAGCTTACATCGAGCTTATTATCACTACCACCACACGTAATATAATGTTTGTGTGACTCAAGCATTTAAATGCTAAACTACCTCAAATATTCATACTTATAGTAAGTACGACCTTTACGCTTAAAGTAATTAATATATATATTTTATTAATTATTCAAATAATAATATTCACGATCAAATAATAACTTAAGTTATTTAATATATTAAAATAACTTAGTTTCCTTTCATTAATTAAACTCCATTGAAAATACATTAGAAATTATGTATTTAGCCATAACATAAAATATTACGTTTTCTCCAAATAAAGACATTCTTTATTAGAAAATAATTTACTTATTGTCTCAAGACAATATTCTTAATATAATAAATAACTATATGTACGACACCTGTACATTATATATAGAAAATAGGTAATAAGTTTATTTTCTATAATTTGTTTCCATCAATTTATTTATATATAGCAAATATGTTTTAATATATTTACCATATTAATTAATCACACTTATTACATCATACTAAAACATATAAGGTAATATTATTATTCAAAAATAACATTCTCTTTTATTAAAATAATTAAACATTAGAAACTATTTCAATACCCTTTATTAGAAATATATAATTATTAGTTCTCTTTCTTTTCTATAAATTGTTCCCAAAATAATTTTTTCAAATATTCATTTAAAAATATAATGATTTTCATTTCTCTTTTAATAACGTATATATATTTAACGTTATTCGCACATTAGACTTTCTCACATATTACCACTCTAAGTAATATATAAAAAGTATCAACTATAATTACATATTCAACACACATATTAATTCACTCCTTTACTTAAGTAAATTAAACCCTATACTATATCACCTTAGTTAATTAATGTTCAATATTCACATTATATTATTCCATAATATAACTCTCAACTATGAATTAACCAATATTTATTCTTATTAGTTAATTCGTTAACTAACTCATGCTTCACTATCCAAACCTATTCACGGATAGTTTAAGTGCTATTAATAACCTATATTATAAACATACTAGTTATTAATACACATACACAAGAATATGGTGATTATACATTAAGGATATTTAATGTCACCAACTTACTATGATAAAATAATTCTATAAATTATTTAATATCGATAGGAATTTATCCACCTCCTTTACCTCAATTGAATCGTTTCTAAAATAAATAACAAATATATATTAATAATATATATTTATAAATCACAAAAACACATATTACATAGTCCATATTACCCTATGTAATATAATACCACATACCTCATATCACACACACACACACACACATATATATATATATATATATATATATATATATATATATATATTCTTATTCGAACCCATCTCATGGTTTAAGAATTTTATTTATTAAATCCTTATTTAATAATTTCTGAAAATTCGGGTTCTCACAGAATGTGTATAGGAAGTGTTTAAGTACGTGATTGAGTTAAGTAGCTTGCGCTTAAGGCAAGTTTTCTAAACCCTAAACTCGTTAATTCTATGCAAATTTTCTAAACCCTGATCTTGTATAAATGTTTATGCAAGTCTTCTAACCTTAAACTTATTAATTATATATAAATTCTTGAATTCATATATTCATTGTTGAGAATGTCCTTTCCATTTATGTATTGGACAATTGTTTATTTAATTGAAATGATCTTAACTTATTGTTCAAGTAAGATCCAGTTATTATTTTAAATGCTTTAAGTTGATTCCAAAGCATATGTTAGTTTATAATTCTATTATTTATGAATTTTTGAAAGTCGATTCAACTAATCCTTAGTTGATGAACGTGAATTCTAAATTACCCTTGTAAGCTTATCCAAACCAAACTTTCTTTGGTGTGGACTTGAATTCAAATTACTGAGTTGAACAACCCTATTTATTAGGGGAGGTTACTACGCATAGCGTTAAGATGTTTGTGCACAATACATGGTACAAAGGGCTGATCTCCCTAAGTACGAGTTAAGGTCCATAGTCTTATTGACTGTTAAAGGTTTAAATAGAAATATTTATAATCTAGGACAAGAGTTCAAAGGTCTTATGACCCTCAGATAAATTCTATATTTGAATTTTAATGTTAATAAAGAATTATTATTCAATTCTTTATTATTGAAGCAAGCTAAGTTGTTCAGATTTTTTTAAAAAAAAGATACTCTTTCATGTCTTTATTATTGTTAAACTCCAGTGAGCTGTGATTTGCTCACTCTTGCACTAAATAACAATTTCAGTTAAAGTTGATAACGCTGATGCTCCGTCTACAAGTAAGGGTAAGGGAAAGCAAAGCAAGTGAAGACTTGTTTTATTTAATTGAGAATGATTGTAATAAGACTTGAATGTTATGTTTTTATTTCCGCACTTTATTATATTCATGTTAGGGTTAGAGTAACCCGGGATTTATTTTACAAAGGTTGTAACCCTTGTTGTAAGGAAGATTTAGTTATTTTAATTTAAGTTGTAGTTACTTTGCATTATTCATTGGGTAGATGTATGTTATATTAGAAAGTAAACACCAAATCATGTGAAAACGAAGTACCCGGATTTGGGGGTGTCACATCATAACCCAATTGTGAAACCCAATTTTCACAGAACTTCAAAACACGTATATGAAAACTTTAGAAAACTTAATTTGAAAAACTTTAAAAGAAGGGATTACCCTTTAGTAGATGAATATAAATCAAGAACCACACAATTGATTTCTCAATTCTTCCTTTCTCAATTACTCTCAATATATTCTTCTATTCTCTCTGAACTTTTCTCTGACAAATTTTCTAACTTTGAATATGAAAAAGTAAAATACGTCTAACGACGATATACATATATATTATATCCGTTGTATTAAATAACAGATTAACCACCACAAGGGCCTTGTTTTGCTACACGCTACTTCTTTTTCCATATATTTTAATTAACGGATTAACCACCACAAGGGCCTTGTATTAAATTCTCGTTCGTCACAGCCAGTTTTGGACCGAGATGACGAGGATGAGTCAGAAGAGGAGGAGGAAGATCCTGAAGAGGAATTTCCACCTAACCATATTAGCGCAGTGATGTACGAGGAGGTTTACGACCGCAACGTTGAGCTACATGATAGAATTGGAGAACTGGAGGAACTGGTAGACGAGAGTCGGACTACCATACAACAGAGAGAGGAGACGATTCAAGAGCTGGACGATGAGCTTGGAAACACGAAGTAGGATCTAGTCCACATGGAGAGTGAGAGGGATGACGCACTGGCTGAACTAGCGAAAGTGAAGAACGACATCAAAGAGGAGTCAGCGAAGCGTGCTAAAGCTGAGGATGCTTGCTAGAGGGCTACTCAACGTGCAAATCGAGCTGAAGATGAGGTTCAAGTGAAGAAGGCCAAGCTGAGAGAGACAGACTATGCTTTTCATTCGGCTATAGATAAGGCCCAGGATCGTGTCTTTTATTACCCAGCTCAGTTCAAAGATTTAACGTGGTATATGGTGGATCGCAGAACAGTGTTTTGCGTGATGGAAGAAGAATGTGGAGAGGCTGTGCGACGTCTTAACATGTCTAGATAGTAGAGTAATATACTATGTGTTTCCTTATGTAATAAATAAATGTTAATCGCAAAATTTGAGATAATAATGGGATAAGATAATGATGTAATCCTATAACTTGTATCAGTTCAGGAAAGATGATGTAAATAGTAGAGATGCTATCTATTCTATGTTTTAAAACTATGAATGAATAAAATAACGAAGTTATTAACGTGCTATGTGTCAAGTGTGAATTGATTTATTTCAAATGTTTAAGTTTGAACTTGAATATTTAAGAGATGTGTAAGGGATCTAATAAGAGTATGTTTTAACATAAAGATGTCTCCTAGCAGAAGACCTACACGTCAACAACCAGAGGGTTCGACTAATAATAAAAATAATGATGGGACGAACGCCAATTAAGTTCAACAATTGGCGAACCTACAGACGGGAGCGCTTGCGAATCAGCCGCAAGTTCAGGCTACGATGTTCAAGGAGTTCAAAGCAATAGGACCTCCAGAATTCCAGGGATCGGTGAACCCAATAGAGGCCCAGACGTGGGTAATGGAAATGGAGAAAATCTTCGATGTGGCCAGAGTTAGCGATGACCAGAAGACGGCTTTTGCGACGTTCATGCTGAAGTCGGAAGCTAGCTTTTGGGGGCAGGCCAACAAGACTAGAGAAGGGGAAGGTGTGATAGCATGGGACCGATTCAAAGAAATGTTCTTTGAAATATATTTTCCCATAAGCTCTCAGAACCAGATGGAGGTTCAGTTCCTAGAGCTGAAGCAGGGAACGATGACAGTGCCGAAGTATGCTGTAAAATTCAACGAGCTAACAAGGTTTGCAATGTACCAGGTCAGTACCGACGAGGGAAAAGGGAGAAGGTTCGAGCAGGGATTGAAGCCCTGGCTCTACAGTAAGGTCTCCATGTTCCAGGTGAATACGTTTGTAGCTGTGTTGGAAAAGGCGATCATCGCAGAAGGTTGGGGCGATGCCTTGACCAAGTATAACCAGGATCAGAAGAAGAAGAAGAATGAGACAGAAAATAGGACTGGTAGTAGCGGTGCTAACAACCAGAAAAGGAAATGGAACAATAACACATCTGCTGGGAGTCAACAGGGAAGCCAGCAGAAGAGGAGAATTAAAGCATGTGCAGGAAAAATCACACTAGAGTGTGCTTGAGGGGAAGGTGAGTTTATTTCAACTATGGTCAGGAAGGCAACATTGCTCCGAATTGTCCTAACCCAAAGAAGGGTGCTTGCTATATATGTGGATCTAAGGATCACATGGCTCGAAGTTGCCCAAGGAAGCCAGCAGGAGGGTCAACAGGAAATGGAGGAAATGACAGCGGTAGCATTTTGGCTATCGCTGGACCACCGCCGACGAGCCGACCCACTGCCAGAACGTTCAACATGACGATGCAAGATGATGTGCAGTCAGGTATTATTTTGGTCAATAGTATTAATGTTTACGTATTATTTGATTCGGGTGCTACTTGTTCATTCATATCAGATGACTTTGCTAAGACTTTAGACTTACCTAAAAAGGAATTAGTTTACCCCTTGAATATAGAGATTGTGAATAGGGAGGTTTTTCCTGTGAGGTTTGTATACAAGAACTATAGGTTGAACATTAAGGGTCATGAGTTGAGGGTAGATTTGAATTCGATTAAACTTGGGGAGTTTGATGTCATACTGGGTATGGATTGGTTGTTCAACCATGGGGCGATAATCAATTGCCAGAAGAAGTCTGTAAACCTTACGACTCCGTTGAAGGTAGTGTTTTATGATAGCAAATTGCCTAAACAAGCGAGTTGTCTGACAATTATACAGGCCATGAAGTTATTAAAGCAAGGCTGTGTAGGGTACTTAGCCTACAGAGTGGATACTCGTAAGGAGAGTCCGAAGATAGAAGAGATATTAGTAGTTAGGGAGTTTGTGGAGGAATTTCCAAGCGATTTGTCAGGACTTCCGCCAGATATAGAGATAGAGTTCGTGATCGACTTAGCACCGGGGACTGCTCCGATATCAAAAGCCCCGTATAGAATGGCTCCAGTCGAGATGAAGGAGTTGATGGTTCAACTGTAGGAATTGCTGGACAAGAAGTATATTCAGCCGAGCGTATAACCGTAGGGAGCGCCAGTATTATTCTTCAAGAAGAAGGATGGATCAATGGGGCTATGCATTGATTATAAGGAGTTGAACAAAGTCACGATCAAGAATAGGTATCCTTTACTTAGGATCGATGACTTGTTCGATCAACTAAAGGGTGCTAGACACTTCTCGAAAATTGATTTGAGAAGTCGATATCATCAGTTGAAGGTGAGAAGAGAAGATATATCGAAGATGGCATTTAGAACTCGGTATGGGCATTACGAGTTCTTAATAATGTCATTTGGTGTAACGAATGCACTAGCGGCATTTATGGACCTAATGAATAGGGTGTTTAAGCCATTCCTAGACAAGTTCGTAGTGGTGTTCATAGATGACATTTTGATTTATTCTAAAACCGTGGAAGACCACACTGAACATTTGAGGCTAACATTGGAATCTCTAAGATAGGAGAAGCTATACGCAAAATTCTCGAAGTGCGAATTTTGGTTAGAACGTGTGCAATTTCTTGGCCACGTATTGACAAAGATGGGATTTCAGTAGATCTGACGAAGGTTGAAGTTGTAATGAATTGGGATCAGCCGAAGACACCATCAGAAGTGAGGAGTTTCTTGGGATTAGCAAGTTACTATCGAAGATTTATCGAAGACTTTTTCAAAATCGCTACTCCGTTGTTGAATTTGACTCATAAAATAGTTAAGTTTGTTTGGACGGAAAAGTGTGAGGAGAGTTTTCAAGAACTAAAGAAGAGGTTGAGTATTGCGCCTGTGTTGTCATTACCTGATAGTACAGGAAATTTCGTGGTATACAGTGATGCTTCACATAAAGGATTAGGTTGTGTGCTGATGCAGAACGAAAAAGTCATTGCTTATGCATCACGTCAGCTGAAGGATTATGAGAAAGGGTATTCAACCCATGACTTGGAATTGGCAGCAGTTGTTGCGCCGTTTAGGTGTTAACAAAAACGGACACAAAGACGTGCAAATATACACGGTCGACAAGTAATAATTCGATAAGTCGAGATCGTTCCCACGGAGAAAGGGGTCAAGCTTAAACTAACATGCAACAGTCCTATGGTTATTTTTGTCTGCTCAAACGTGTGTCAAAGTGTTCTTTAAATAACTAGACTGGATTTAAACTATACTTAACTATTTAACAAACAAGGGGTTCAAATTAGAGAAATATGGGGTCCTAACTTCATCTATTGCGTCATCTAGGTTAATAACATCTCATATCACGTATGAAAAACCACATAGGAATGCTAGCCGGGAGCACGAATGTAAGACAAGGCTATTTGTCAATAAACCAAGTCTATATAATAGAATATCCATAAAAGAGATAGAAATCACATGAACATCGATAAAGCCTAAATCACTATATGTCTATGCAATTTACAAGCTAAACCGATTTAAGTGCAAGCTCCCTGTTGACTACACATGGTAATACGGTATATTCCTATCCGGATTACAAATCATAAAACTCATCAAATGCAAGTTTCACAAACATATGCTAGCATGGAAAAATCTAAGTTTACATTTCCTCTTTCGATTCCATATAAACTATTACAGTAGATGTTAATCAAGCATCTAAACATACAAGACAACCAAGCTAGGCAACCCATGCATTTTCATTCAAGCATTTCAAAGAGACATGAAACCCTAGATTAAGCAATAGAATCCGTTAGAATCCCATAATGGAAGTTAGTTCATCACTGAACCACCAACCATTATGGGATTTAAGCCAAGCATTGAACAACTATGAAAGTAAAGAAAAGAGAGATAGAGAGTGCAAATCTTGTGGTTTCCCCTTTCAATAGAAGATAGCAAGCTTGAGTTTAGACCACAAATAAGCTCCAATATGAGCCCTAGAAATGAAATCTACTTAGAACTAGAAGAGAAGAAGAGTGAAGCTCTCAAACTCTCTAGCTCTCTACAAACCCTAAAAATATAAGAAGAAAAACTTAGAAAATAAAAATGTAGTCTAAGTTATGATATGTCCACCCCGTTCAAAGCAACACATAAGCCTTAATAGATTACATTCAGTCGAGAAAATAAAGTTAAAAATCCTCAGTCAAGCCCCGGCGCGGCCCCTTAGTGTAGTTGGGGTGCGGGCGCGCCAATGCCCAGAACAGCTCTCTGGCTTTGTTAACCGGCGTGGGCGCACGTGCCATTTCCTGCAGCTTTTGCAGATCTGATGCTGGCTTTTTGTTGTGATGCCTTGTGCAATCCTTGCCGCTTCTAGCTCCTTCACATATGCTGCTTTAAGATCTTCGCTCGCACCCTTTTCTCTTGCCATCTTCATGTTATCCTTTCTTGCTTTGTCCTCATGCCAAGTCCACATTTGCTCCAATTAAGCTCTCCACCTTGCTTTTGCCAATACCACGCCACTTTATGCCGCTTTTGATGCAATTCCACGCCAAATGAGTTTCCTAACTATAATATGCAAAACAAAGCTAAAATGCATTAAAAGACACTAAAGTGCTTGAGTTTAAGCTATAATCATAGTAAGTTAGCATCCAATAAGTAGGTATATAACCTACTTATCAAATACCCCCAAACTTGAACTATTGCTTGCCCTCAAGCAAAGATACAAATGCAACTACATGATATGCAACTAACTACATGAAAATGAATCCCACAGTCTCAGCTATAATATGAATTCCAATCAGATGCGCCTCAGAGAGAATACAAGAACAATGAACAATGATTTGGCTCAAGTAACAGTTATAAAGATATACAATCTGTAAATCACAACCTGTTACTAAGATGCAGTTTATGTGTGTGCAATGTCATAAACAAGCTTGAATGAGGCAAAGATTCCACATGCTATACTTCTTAGGAAGGAAAATTAAGGTTTTAAGTCAAGAATTTTTCATTAAGACCAAACAATGACCAAGCCAACACATAGATACAAGTTGAAGTGCAACAAGGGCTTAATATGCTTTAATTCTCACACGGGGGTGATATTCGCACTTTTCCCGCGGCTACACCCTGACTGTACAATGCTAGGCCCTCTTAGGCTTTTCAATGATACCCTTTTAACGAGCTTTCGACCAACGACTCCCAAACCAAAAAGGCTTTAGGGCGCTGGGTGTAGAGACAATCCCCTAGGGTGTACTTGCTCGAGTATCAAAGGTCACAAGACTTCGCTAGCCAAGGTGTTTATTCTATTTTTTCTTCACAGCTTATATTATTTTCTTTTTCTTTTTCTATTTCTTTTCTTTTTAAAAGGAGAGTGCGTCGTATGCTCCATCTCTCCCAACAGCATGCATACCCAGAGTTTTTCTCAAACTTGTATTCTAGTGTTGCTAAGGGCATTATTACTTTTATTACACAATTCAATGAATTAAAAACAAAATTTTTCCTCTTAGAAGACAAGCATGCACTAATCTAGCCAACAAGCAACTAAAGACACACTGTGCTATCCGGAGACATTAAAGCAACAGGTATAGTTTACATCATGTATAAAAATATAACTGAGCTTAAGCAACTAGCAGAGTTCAAACATCTATCATATCTCACTGTCATCATCGGCCAAATCGGAATTCAACAACAGGCTAAACAAACGGGATTATGTAATACAATGCAATTAAACACAACTAATAAAATAAAATAAAATAAAGCTGAAAAAATTTTATGCAAAATTTTAAACAAAAAATTTTATGCAAAATTTTAAACTAACACATACTAGAATGCAATGCAACTACTACATACAACCTTACATGCAATAAAAACTATATGCAATTAACTAAATGCAAAAATTTAAACTACATGCAGTTACTATTACTAACACCCAATACCCCAAAACTTGAATTATTCAATGTCCCCATTGAAGGTAAAGGGTCAGGAAACTCCCCTACTGATCGGCATGGCCACCCTCCTCCGGTGGTGTATCTGGCGGTGGGTATGGCAAGTCGAAAGCGAACACAGGCCACTCTAGCATTGTGCCCTGCTGTGCAAATGCCTCGGCTAGTGCACGTGTCAAACCATCAGCGAACACAGCAAAGCTCTAGTGCAGGGAGTCGATCCTCCTCTTTATACGATAAATTTGGCGACCCTGCTGTATGTTATCGGTTGGAGGAGGGCCTGCTGCCTCAGCTGGCTGTGGCTGCGGGGGTGGGACTGGCTGAGGAGCTGTCATAATAAAACCTTTTCCTCTTGGGTCTGCTTTGCCTCCAGCCCAATCCACAAAGTGCTTGATAGTGCTGTGATTGATGTCCCCACTAGGCATCTGAACTTGCTCATCGTCCCAGTCGATGCCTGCCTCAGAACAAAGATGGGCCACCACGGATGCGTGTGGAATGGACTCTATGGTCCTGTCCCTCATGAAACACAGCATGTTCTGGTGAAGCAAATGGTCGACATCGATGAACTTTCTCGTGATGATCCCCCATAGTATGATGGCCCTCTCGACTGTGACCTCGTGCTGGTGCGTAGATGGCATCAAATTGGCACTGAGGAACAGATTCCATGCCTTAGCGTATCGATTTAGACCAGAGGCGAGAAACGTGGTATATTCATCAGTGGTATCCTTCTTTATCTTCCACACTGTGCCTGGTGCACATAACTCACGAAGCAACTGGTCCAAATCAGTTTCAAATCTCTCGGCTTCGACCCAGTTTACTTGGCCAGCGGGGGGTGGGGGCACGCTCAAAATTTTACGAATCGCAGCCGGGCGGTAATCCACAGTTTTGCCCCTAACCAACGAAAATCCATTTTGCGTCACTTTGGCATTCGCATAGAACTCACGTACAATAGCCAACGGGACCGGTGGTGGTGACGCACATACTCCCTGCCACCCCATTTCACAAATTATAGTAAGCAACTGACCGTCCTCCTTTGCGGGCTTAAAACCCCTCTCTTTCAACACAGTCTTGGCCGTAATACGGTAGTACTCAACTTGGGCCTCCAAATTGACGAATTTGGTCAAATCAACTGTGATGTCGTCGTCATGGTCAGTGTGAACAGGTGATGCGGAAGAGGAAGCTGTAGATCGTGATCGTTTTAGACCCATAGAGAATTTTTAGAAATTGGTACTAGGTTGATGATGATGCTTGAACAAAAAATAACCCCCAAATTTGTTTCTGAAAGCCTCGCAAACCCTTAATTTTGAAAATTAGACTTCACAAACCCTGAGTGAGGAGATTCCCCCAAACTTGATTCTCTGCTAATTGTGACGAACAAACCCTAATGTTAACAAAAATTCCCCCAAACTTTCTAACAGAAAATCTCTGCAACAGACTTCACAAACCCTAAGTTCCAAATCCGAAGATCAACTCCCAAACTTGCAATCTCAGCAATTCAAAACCAAAAACCCTCACAATCTCAGTGTGATGGATTTGGGAATAGAAACGGGGAGAGTGGGATGCATGCGAGAAGGAGAAGGGTAGTGGAGGGGGAATCCGGCTTGTTAGCGAGGGAGATATATGATGGGTAGAAGAGGAGGCTAGGGTTTGGCCGTATAGTTGAGAGGAGAGCTCGTGAATTATAAGGTGGAAGAGCCGGTTATAATAGATATAAAGGTTATATGGGCATGGAACCATTTTTAAAATTTTATGGGGCGTCTGCCTAGGGCTTGGCGCGGGCGTGCTAGCTTAAGCTTTGCTGGCTGCGCGGCCGCGCGGGTCAGGGCTATCATCTGACTTGACTGAACATTGACGCGAGTGCGCCGGTAGAAACCCTGAGTTTGGCGCGGGCGCGCGACCCTGATTCTGGCCAAATTTTTCTGCTTTCTGTTCCTTTTCTGCAGCAACTTGGTGAAGGTATAAGAAGCAACTTTTAACCTTTATCTCACCTGCACATATAGCAATCAAAAATTAAACGTAGCTTGACTCCATTATCCAAGATGCACATGTAAGATGTATGTACTGTCAATGCCTTAGCAATGCTATGTAAATGAGTCGTTTTTATGCTAATTCCCTAAAAAAATTCCATATGCTTATATGTAATATGCACTCATGTCAAATATATGTTCAATGAGCTTCCAGCTCCAAAAATCTGTGCAACTATGCCTAAGTGCAAAAATAAAGGCAATAATCGATTAAATCCCATGAATATATACAAAGAGCTTCTAACTCCCAAAAATGCATGCTACATGCCTAATGTTCAAAAATGTAGGCGATGAGCATTCTAACACTACGATGCTCAAAAATAGCCAACTTTTTCACAATGATTAGAATTAAACGGGGGAAGGGAATTGTGGAGATTAGTAACCAGAATTAAATATGAGAGAGAAATATATAGACATGCGATGCAAGAATTAAACTGAGGGGGATATAAAGATGATGGGGTGCCTCCCTTCGAGCGCTTGTTTACAGTCCATAAGCTAGACTCTGTCTGATTTGGTCAAGTTGTAGAAAGGATTGAGGCGACCTTTTGTCTGTCAACCTCACCACCATAGTAATGCTTCAGCCGCTGTCCATTAACTTTAAAGGGTTTATCTGGGCACTTATCAAAAATTTCTATTGCACCATGTGGATATACAGTCTTTAAAGTGAAAGGCCCTGACCACCTTGACTTGAGCTTTCCTGGGAAGAGTCTAAGTCTAGAATTGAATAACAGCACTGCTTTCCCTGGCTCGAATGTCCTTTCCATAATCTTGTGATCATGCCACCTTTTCACTTTTTCTTTGTACAATTTGGAATTTTCATAGGCCTGCAATCGAAATTTGTCCAACTCATTAAGTTGGAGTAGGCGTTTCTCCCCTGCAGCCGTTAAGTCAAAATTCAGCTTATGGATTGCCTAATAAGCTTTATGTTCAAACTCCATGGGAAGGTGGCAAGCCTTTCCATACACAAGCTGAAATGGCGACATACCCAGCGGTGTTTTGTAGGCAGTCCTATAAGCCCATATCGCCTCATCCAGCTTCAGCGACCAATCTTTCCTCGTGGGGTTCATAATATTTTCCAGTATTCTCTTCACCTCACGATTTGACACTTCTGCTTGGCCATTGGTTTGGGGGTGATAAGTTATAGATATTCGATGATTTACCCCATATTTAGCCAACAAAGCTGTAAACTGGCGATTGTAAAAATGGGTACCTTCATCGCTAATGATGGCCCTGGGAGTCCCAAACCTCGTGAAAATGCTCTTTTGGAGAAACCTCAGAACCACCCTAGCATCATTTGTTGATCAAGCTGCCACTTCCACCCATTTGGACACGTAATCGACTGCCAGAAGGATGTACAAGTTCCCACATAATGAAACGAAAGGCCCCATAAAGTCTATCCCCCAGACATCGAAGATCTCCACCTCGAGGATTGTATTTAAGGGCATTTCATTTCTCTTTGATATATTTCCTACCCTCTGACATCTATCACATCTTTGAACAAAGCTGTAAGCATCCTTAAAGATAGTCGGCCAATAAAAACCTGCTTGTAAAACCCTGGCCGCTGTCCTTTCACCTCGATAATGACCTCCATATAATGATGCGTAGCAATCCTGCAGTATACTCTCCATCTCGCTATATGGAATGCACCTTCTAATTATTTGATCAGCACACTGCTTGAACAAGTACGGTTCATCCCAAATAAACCATTTCACATCGTGTAGAAACTTCTTCTTTTGATGCATAGTAAAGTCAGAAGGGATGATATTGCTTACTAGGAAGTTTGCATAATCAGCGAACCATGGCACTTCACCTTTCACCACACACAATTGCTCATCTGGGAAGGACTCATTGATCATAACTTTGTCATTTTCATCCCTTCCCGGATTCTCCAATCGCGACAAGTGGTCAACCACTTGGTTCTCAGTCCATTTTCTGTCCTTGATCTCTAAGTCAAATTCTTGTAAAAGAAGTATCCACCTGATCAGACGGGGCTTGGCATCTTTCTTTGCTATCAAATATCGGATCGCTGCATGGTCGGTGTACACAATCACTCTAGTCCCAATCAAATAAGCACGAAACTTGTCGAATGCGTACACCACCGCTAAACGCTCTTTTTCTGTAGTAGTGTAGTTCAACTGGGCATCAGTAAGGGTCTTGCTAGCATAATATATAACATAAAAGACCTTGTCCCTACGCTGGCCCAATACAGCTCCGACAACAAAATCGCTTGCATCACACATCAGCTCAAAAGGAAGGTCCCAATCCGGAGCTGTGATCACTGGTACAGTAGTTAACTTCTTTTTCAAGTGCTCGAATGCAGTCAGGCATTCCTCATCAAATTTAAACTGGGCATCTTTTTCTAACAAACTGTAAAGTGGCTTTGTAATCTGAAAGTAGTATGCATACAAGCTAATCATGTATGATGATAAAGCATCTACTTTGGAGACGATCTTATTTATTTATTAATAAAAGTATTAACTTATTAAAGGTAGTTTTAAGCAATGCTTCTAGAATCAAGATGTTGATCATGCTAATGAGATATAAATTCTTAGAAATCTTAAAACTAAAATAGTTCTCAATCGTGGGATTACTAAAAAGGGGATTAGTATATCCGGATAGATTGGTACATATGTTGTTTGCTCATTAGATGAGGATGATTGATCTCATAATCAATTGTGTGGAGACACTAAAGCAAGTATATAGGTGCTTATTGGAGAATAAGTTCACTGAACGTGACTCGCTATGAAATACCTAATGGAGTTTTACTCGCCTGTCAATAGGAATTCCTAATGTGATAGTAGTACAAGTGATCCTTGGACTTGAGATCATCATACTATCTTGTATGTAATGAATTATACTTTGACTTATTCCTTAAAGCCCTTTAGGGTATATAAAAGGGTATGCTTGGGTATAATAAGTTACATATGGAGATAATGAATGATCAATACAGAATCTACCACCTCTAGTAAAAGAGGAGATATGTCCTATGTGATTCGTTAAATGACAACCCAGGAATCCTTGGCCAAGGTGGAATGAAATTAGAAAGCAGTTTCTAATTTGCATTAAATGGAGTTGTGCATTTTTTAATCGAAATAAATATAATTAAATAAAATAAGACTTGACAGTAATTTCATGTCATATATTTAATTGGGACATTGTATGGTGGAAGGATTGAATTGTACGGTAACTATTTACTCACAAGTTCTTTTATGATTAATGTTGAAATCTATATTATCTGGAAAGTCGTTGATCACTAGGGGGGCTTATCCCTATTATAGAATAAATATTATTTATTTAAATAGATTATTAGTTTAATTTATTTATTTAAATAAGATTAGAATTGTTCTAATTGATTTATTCACAACCGGTTTAATATGGAGAACCTAAAGGGTCACACCATAAAAGA
Source organism: Panax stipuleanatus (assembly GCA_020205555.1). Taxonomy (NCBI): domain Eukaryota; kingdom Viridiplantae; phylum Streptophyta; class Magnoliopsida; order Apiales; family Araliaceae; genus Panax; species Panax stipuleanatus. Next base: position 51,917,098 of record CM035115.1, on the reverse strand, counting down.
AAGAATAATTATTTAAGAAGGTAATGACATAATCGTAATAATGCATTAAGTGTAATTAATTTAATCTATGGTGATAGAATAAATTAAATTGCTTAATGTTTATTATTTAATATTTTGAAAATATTAAATATAAATTAATAAGAGGAGTCTTATTAATTTTATTACAATTATTATTATTTTAATTTCTAAAGTAGTTTAGTTTATATTAATATTAGTACTCTCATTTATTCCTAATAAGATTAGGAGGCAAATTAATTAAATGAATTTAATTAATTATTCCCAATGTGGTGGGAAGCCTAAATTAATTAAAAGAGTTTAATTAATTAAATGAAATCCCATGTCTAATAGGATTAGAAGGGTTGACCAATATCTATATAAGAGAAGTCTTATAATAGATATCAGTTGATGCAATTCTATTTGTTAGAGAGTACTCCTTTTCTATAGAGGATAGAAAACTAAGCCAACCACCCTCTTTCTTGATAATTCATCTTCCTTGGTGGATCACCTTTAGAGGCCAAACACTTGGGTGGCTAACGTTGATCAAAGAAAGGAATCTAACCCGGAAATTCAAGGAGATCACGAAGAACAAGGAGTTGAACTCGTACCTGTAGAAGTTTCGTTTTACAAGGGTATGATTCCATAACTTCTTATTTATCGTTTTAAATTAATAATTTGCATAAAGGATGATCCGGGTAATGATTTTGTAGAAATTATTAAACTCTGATATACCATGCTTCCGTTAATTTTTATAATTTGATTGCGTCACGATTTCGTACAAACCTAACAGTGGCATCAGAGCCCAACCTTTATGCAATTATTAATTATTTTGATTTCATATACATATGGGTATGTATTTAGAATAATTTATTGGGCATAATTAATTGTATAAAATTATTATTTTTATGAAAAAAACACGAAAACAATTTTTTTTATTTGCTACTGGGAATTCTGTGTGTGTGGATTTTATACTAGGCTGCTAGTTGGTCGGATCCGTGGTTTTGAAAAAGAGTGACCTGTTTTTGAAAAAATGACGTGAGTCACTTGATTATCACCTTTTGGTGATTCAAACGAATTAAAAAAAAAGAAAAAAGGAGGAAGTGATTACTTAAGTAATCTGTTAGTTTTAAAACAAGGGTGATCACACCTGTTGCGAAAATATCATACTAAAGTATTTTTTTTAAATCCTGCTTGCTGGATGGTTTTTGTTTAGTAGGAATACAAAGGTGATTACCACATATATATAATATATATTATCGTATATCTTATATATATATATATATATATATATATATATATATATACAACTCTTAATCACCTCTTTCTTTGTAAATTCAAAACATCCAATGAAACAATATGAAGGTCTCCCTAAATGAAGACTTGTGTGAGATCTACGCATTGTTTTGCACGCGATAGTGATGGGATTGCTCCTTTTGATGCTAATTTCAACTAGAATGAAGTAATAAGACTCATAATCACCTATTTTTTATAATTTGATAAAACTAATCAAACAATAAGAAGGTCTCCCTAAATGAAGACTTGTGTGAGATGTACGGATCGTTTTGAATACACTAGTGATAGGATTGCTCCTTTTGATGCTAATCAAACTAGAACGAAGTCATAGGACTCATAATCACCTCTTTCTTTGACAATTTGAGAGAACCAATGAAACAATAAGAAGGTCTCCCTAAATCAAGACCTGTGTGAGATGTACGCATCATTTTTAACGCGATAGTCATTGATTTCTTCGTTTTGATGCTAATCAAATTAGAACAAATTATTAGGACTCCTAATCACCTCTTTCTTTGACATCTTTAGAGAACCAATGAAACAATAAGAAGGTCTACCTAAATAAAAACTTGTGTGAGATGTACGCATGATTTAAAATGCGAATGTCATGGGTTTCTACTATTGACGCTAATCAAACTAGAACGAAGTAATACAACTCTTAATCACTTTTTTCTTTGTAAATTCGAAACAACCAATGAAACAATATGAAGGTCTCCCTAAATGAAGACTTGTGTGAGATCTACGCATCGTTTTGGACGCGATAGTGATGTGATTGCTCCTTTTGATGCTAATTTCAACTAGAACGAAGTAATAGGACTCATAATCACTTATACTTTGACAATTTGAGAGAACTAATGAAACATTAAGAAGGTGTCCCTAATGAAGACTTGTGTCAGATGTACGCATGGTTTTGGACGAGATAGTCATGGGTTTCTCTTTTTTAACCCTAATTAAACTAGAACGAAGTAACACAGTCTCTTAATCACCTTTTTCTTTGTAAATTCGAAACAACCAATGAAACAATATGAAGGTCTCCCTAAATGAAGACTTGTGTGAGATCTACGCATCGTTTTGGACGCGATAGTGATGGGATTGCTCCTTTCGATGCTAATTGTAACTAGAATGAAGTAATAGGACATGATCACCTATATTTTAACAATTTGAGAGAACTAATCAAACAATAAGAAGGACTCTCTAAATGAAGACTTGTGTGAGATGTACGGATCGTTTTGAATGCATTAGTAACAGGATTGCTCATTTTGATGCTAATCAAACTAGAACGAAGTCATAGGACTCATAATCAAATCTTTCTTTGACAATTTGAGAGAACCAATGAAACAATAAGAAGGCCTCCCTAAATCAAGACTTGTGTGAGATGTACGCATCTTTTTTAACGCGATAGTCATTGATTTGGTCCTTTTGATGCTAATCAAATTAGAACGAATTATTAGGACTCCTATTCACCTCTTTCTTTGACAATTTTAGAGAACCAATGAAACAATAAGAAGGTCTCCCTAAATGAAACTTGTGTGAGATGTTCGCATGATTTTGAACGCGATAGTCATGGGTTTCTTCTTTTGACGCTAATCAAACTAGAATGAAGTAACACAGTCTCTTAATCACCTCTTTCTTTGTAAATTTGAAACAACCAATGAAACAATATGAAGGTCTCCCTAAATTAAGACTTGTGTGAGATTTACGTTTCGTTTTGGACGCGATAGTGATGTGATTGCTCCTTCTGATTCTAATTTCAACTAGAACGAAGTAATAGGACTTATAATTACCTAAATTTTGACAATTTGAGAGAACTAATGAAACAATAAAAAGATCTCCCTAACTGAAGACTTGTGTCAGATGTACGCATAGTTTTGGACGCGATAGTCATGGGTTTCTCTTTTTTAACGCTAATCAAACTAGAACGAAGTAACACAGTCTCTTAATCACCTCTTTCATTGTAAATTCGAAACAACCAATGAAACAATATGAAGGTCTCCCTAAATGAAGACTTGTGTGAGATCTACGCATCGGGTTGGACGCGATACTGATGGGATTGCTCCTTTTGATGCTAATTTCAACTAGAATGAAGTAATAGGACTCATAATCAACTATATTTTGACAATTTGACAGAACTAATCAAACAATACGAAGGTCTCCCTAAATGAAGACTTGTGTGAGATGTACAGATCGTTTTGAATGCACTAGTGATAGGATTGCTCCTTTTGATGCTAATCAAACTAGAACGAAGTCATAGGACTCATAATCACCTCTTTCTTTGACAATTTGAGAGAACCAATGAAACAATAAGAAGGCCTCCCTAAATTAAGACCTGTGTGAGATGTACGCAATGTTTTTAACGCGATAGTCATTGATTTGTTCGTTTTGATGCTAATCAAATTAGAACGAATTATTAGGACTCCTAATCACCTCTTTCTTTGACAATTTTAAAGAACCAATGAAACAATAAGGTCTCCCTAAATGAAGACTTGTGTGAGATGTACGCATGATTTTGAACGCGATAGTCATGGGTTTCTACTTTTGACGCTAATCAAACTTGAACGAAGTAATACAACTCTTAATCACCTCTTTCTTTGTAAATTCAAAACAACCAATGAAACAATATGAAGGTCTCCCTAAATGAAGACTTGTGTGAGATCTACGCATCGTTTTGGACGCGATAGTGATGTGATTGCTCCTTTTGATGCTAATTTCAACTAGAACGATGTAATAGGACTCATAATCACCTATATTTTGACAATTTGAGAGAACTAATGAAACAATAACAAGGTCTCCCTAACTGAAGACTTGTGTCAGATGTACGCATGGTTTTGAACGAGATAGTCATGGGTTTCTCTTTTTTAACGCTAATCAAACTAGAACGAAGTAACACAGTCTCTTAATCACCTCTTTCTTTGTAAATTCGAAATAACCAATGAAACAATATGAAGGTCTCCCTAAATGAAGACTTTTGTGAGATCTACGCATCGTTTTGGACGCGATAGTGATGGGATTGCTCCTTTTGATGCTAATTTCAACTATAATGAAGTAATATAACTCATAATCACCTATATTTTGACAATTTGACAGAACTAATCAAACAATAAGAAGGTCTCCCTAAATGAAGACTTGTGTGAGATGTACGGATCGTTTTGAATGCACTAGTCATAGGATTGCTCCTTTTGATGCTAATCAAACTAGAACGAAGTCATAGGACTCATAATCACCTCTTTCTTTTATAATTTGAGAGAACCAATGAAACAATAAGAAGGTCTCCCTAAATCAAGACCTGTGTGAGATGTACGCATCATTTTTAACGAGATAATCATTGATTTGTTCGTTTTGACGCTAATCAAATTAGAACGAATTATTAGGACTCCTAATCACCTCTTTCTTTGACAATTTTAGAGAACCAATGAAACAATAAGAAGGTCTCCCTAAATGAAAGCTTGTGTGAGATGTACGCATGATTTTGAACGCGATAGTCATGGGTTTCTACTTTTGACGCTAATCAAACTAGAACGAAGTAATACAACTCTTAATCACCTCTTTCTTTGTAAATTCAAAACATCCAATGAAACAATATGAAGGTTTCCCTAAATGAAGACTTGTGTGAGATCTACGCATTGTTTTGCACGCGATAGTGATGGGATTGCTCCTTTTGATGCTAATTTCAACTAGAATGAAGTAATAAGACTCATAATCACCTATATTTTGATAATTTGATAAAACTAATCAAACAATAAGAAGGTCTCACTAAATGAAGACTTGTGTGAGATGTACGGATCGTTTTGAATACACTAGTGATAGGATTGCTTTTTTTGATGCTAATCAAACTAGAACGAAGTCATAGGACTCATAATCACCTCTTTCTTTGACAATTTGAGAGAACCAATGAAACAATAAGAAGGTCTCCCTAAATCAAGACCTGTGTGAGATGTGATAGTAGTGTGCATACAAGCCAATCATGTATGATGATAAAACACGTACTTTGTAAACAATCTTATTTATTTATTAATAAAATATTCATTTATTAAAGGCATTTAATTATCTACATGTTGCTGTTTTTATAATATGTAAATAACCCATAGTTTTAAGCAAAGCTTTTAGAATCATGATGATGATCATGCTAATGAGATCTAAATTCTTAGAAAGTTTTAAAACTAAAATAGTTCCCAATCGTGGGATTACTAAAAAGGGGATTAGTAAATCCGGATAGATTGGTACATATGTTGCTTGCTCATTGGATGAGGATGATTGATCTCATGATCATTTGTGTGGAGACACTAAAGCAAGTATGTAGGTGCTTATTGGAGAATAAGTTCACTGAACGTGATTCGCTATGGAATACCTAATAGAGTTTTACTCGCATGTCAATAGGAATTCCTAATGTGATAGTAGTACAAGTGATCATTGGACTTGAGATCATCATAGTATCTTATATGTAACAAATTATACTTTGACTTATTCCTTAAGACCTTTTAAGGCATATATAGGGTATGCTTGGGTATAATGAGTTACATATGGAGATAATGAATGATCAATAAAGAATCTACCACCTCTAGTAAAAGAGGAGATATGTCCTATGTGATTCGTTAAATGACAACCCAGGAATCCTTGGCCAAGGTGAAATGAAATTAGAAAGGAGTTTCTAATTTGCATTATTTGGAGTTGTGCATTTTCTAATCGAAATATATATAATTAAATAAAATAAGACTTGACAGTAAATCCATGTCTTATATTTAATTGGGACATTGAATGTTGGAAGGATTGAATTGTACGGAACTATTAACTCACAGGTTCTTTTATGATTAATGTTGGAATCTATATTATCTGGAAAGTCGTTGATCGCTAGGGAGGCTTATCCCTATTGTAGAATAAATATTATTTATTTAAATAGATTATTAGTTTAATTTATTTATTTAAATAAGATTAAAATTATTTTAATTGATTTATTCACAACCGGTTTAATATGGAGAACCTAAAGGGTCACACCATAAAAGGAAGAATAAATATTTAAGAAGGTAATGGCATAATCGTAATAATGCATTAAGTATAATTAATTTAATCTATGGTGATAGAATAAATTAAATAGCTTAATGTTTATTATTTAATATTTTGGAAATATTAAATATAAATTAATAAGAGGAGTCTTATTAATATTATTACAATTATTATTATTTTAATTTCTAAAGGAGTTTAGTAATTAATTTAATATTTAGTACTCTCATTTATTCCTAATAAGATTAGGAGACAAATTAATTAAATGAATTTAATTAATTATTCCCATGTGGTGGGAAGCCTAAATTAATTAAAGGAGTTTAATTAATTAAAAGAAATCCCATGTCTAATAGGATTAGAAAGATTGACCAATGTCTATATAAGAGAAGTCTTATAATAGATATTAGATTGATGCAATTCCAATTGTTGGAGAGTACTCCTTTTCTATAGAGAATAGAAAACTAAGCCAAACACCCTCCTTCTTGATAATTCATCTTCCTTGGTGGATCACCTCTAGAGGCCAAACACTTGGGTGGCTAACGTTGATCAAAGAAAGGAATCTAACCCGGAAATTCAAGGTGATCACGAAGAACAAGGAGTTGAACTAGTACCTGTGGAAGCTTCGTTCTACAAGGGTATGATTCCATAACTTCTTATTTATCGTTTTAAATTAATAATTTGCATAAAGGATGATCCGGGTAATGGTTTTGTAGAATTTTTTTTTAAACTCTGATATATCATGCTTCCGCTAATTTTTGCAATTTGATTGCGTCACGATTTCGTACAAACCCAACAGTGGCATCAGAGCCAAATCTTTATGCAATTATTAATTTATTTTTGATTTCATATACATATGGGTATGTATTTAAAATAATTTATTGGGCATAATTTTATTGTATAAAATTATATTTTTTAAGGAAAAAAAAAAAGAAAAAAAAAAGAGACTTTTTTTGGGACGAATCACAATTTTTTTGGGTGCTAATCTTGAATTCTGCAAAGAAAAGGTGTTGTCTCTTTCTTACTCCAAAAAGAAGGTGACCCATCAGGAAAAGACTTTTTTAATAAACCTGCAGGACTCTTTTAATAAAAGAAGGTGACTTCCTTTTAAAAAATAAATATGATATATTTATATATTATATTCTAAATAATTTTATAATTAAAATAAAGAGTTTATTTTAATCTTGAAATTGGATTTCATGCAATTTAAAATTGCCCATTAAATGATACTCATATATATATGGAATGTTTTAATTCATGAGATGAATATTTATTTATTGATATATATGGTGATATGTATGAAAATAAATGGGGATTGATTATGGACTATTTGACCAATGTGATTGAATTTTATTTTAGTTGAATGCTTGAATGAATGGATTTTATTAAATGGGGTCTGCGTACCTCGTCTTCTCTAATTTTTTTTTCTTGATGTAAAATTCTATCTCCCTCCTATGTACTTCCCCTTGACTGTTGATCAAGGTTTCTATTTAAATTAAATAGTTTAATGTAATAAGAATAGTTAGAATTATCTTGAAGAAATTGGAGACCAAGGAGCAAGGAGCGCGTGAAGACCTGTTTGTATGGAGCCCGGGTTTAAATGTAATAGTTATATTTAAATTTAAATTCTTGCACTCCTAGGTTTGACCTTTTGGTTCACTTGGTGGCTCTAGTGAACCAAACTAGAATAAAAGTCCATAATCAATCCGGGTAGAATATAATATTCTATATTGCATGCTAAATATTATATATATTATATTTTATGTAAACATGCTTCGCATGTTTAATAAAATGACGCGTATTTTATATATATATGTGCATGCGCGCTAAACAAGATGAGACAAATAATAACAAACCCCTCAAAGAAATAATATTAAGTCCGAAGCGTTCAAATAATATTTGGAATATCGAACGTCGCCTTCTAGCATGATAAATTAATAGAGTATTAAATATTTAATATGAGCTTGTTGTGCTATCCACAAGGCGAGTATTGCGTATTTAAGATGTTAATTAATCACATTTGAGGCTTATCAAGAAAATTGAACGATCTAGTCTTGTTGTGCTATCCACAAGGACGAACATTTTTCTTTTTTGAATTTATGGAAGTGCTAGGCTGGACTTAACTTAAATCATTTTAGTTCGGATGTGCACACACTTGACCATTATGATTTAAGAGGCAAAATAAAAGGAGTTATATAGTGTTGTAATTGACAAGAGTTGTCTACCTATTTATTTGTATATCGCTTGTTGTGCTATCCACAAGGTTATATACATTTGAAATGGGATCCTTATTCTCACTAGCAAATCTTTAATTAGATGTTGCCGAACTATATAAGTGAGGGTAATATAGTTTGATAAAAATAGTGGGAGATACCAATTTAAAATAAAGACCTAAATTTATTTTGGTATGCAAAATTAATAAAATGAATGTTTGCTAAAATGTTATTTTTCACATGCAGAATTTTAAAAATGTCAAAATCACTAATTTCACTGCGAAGCATACTTGATGCTAATAAGCTTACCGGGCCGAATTATACGGACTGGCTAAGAAATCTGAGAATAGTTCTCACTGCTGAAAAGATTTCTTATGTCCTAAACTCACCTGTCCCTGGAACTGTTCCAGAAACAGTCTCTGAGGAAGAGATTGCCACCATTGTAAAGTGGCAAGATGATGCATCTGTGGCTCAATGCATCATGCTCGCATCCATGAATAACGAGCTTCAGCGTCAGCACGAAAATATGGATGCTCCTACTATGTTGATTCACCTCAAGGAGTTGTATGGTGAACAAAGTAGGACTGCTAGATATGAGATATCTAAGGAGCTCTTCCGATCTCGGATGACCAAGGGCAAAGTGAACATAAAGGAACAAAAGAAATCTGATCCAGCTAGCAAAGGAATTTGCTTCCATTGCAACGAGCCGGGTCATTGAAAGAGGAACTGCAAGAAGTTTCTGGCAAAGAAGAAGCTTGGAGAAGCTTCGACTTCCAATCAAGGTTTGTTCATGATTGAAATTAATTTTTCAGAAAGTCAAAATTCTACTTGGGTATTAGATACCGGCTGTGGTTCTCACATATGTAATAATGTGAAGGGACTGGTCAGAAGTAGAAAGCTGAACAATGATGAGGTGATCCTACGAGTGGGGAATGGAGCAAAGGTTGCTCCATTAGCTGTAGGAACTTATTATTTAGCAATGTCTTCGGGCAAGTTCATTTATCTTAATAATTGTTATTATGTTCCGAATATTATTAAAAACATTATTTCAATTTCTGTATTGGATATGGAAGGATTTAACGTTGTTATAAAGAACAATAGTTGTTCTATTTATAAAGACGATGTTTTATATGGTATTGGAAATTTGCGAAATGGACTTTATACACTTGACTTACAAGAAAATATTTTTCAAATTGAACAAACTAAGAAAAGGAAAAGAGATGATATTAATTATACTTACATGTGGCACTGTAGACTCGGTCATATCAATGAAACAAGATTATCCAAGTTGCATAAAGATGGGCTCCTTGAGTTATCTGATTATGAATCATATCCAACTTGTGAATCTTATTTCATGGGTAAAATGACTAAATCTCCTTTTAGTGGAAAAGGAGAAAGAGTTACAGAGTTGTTGGCATTGATTCACACAGACGTTTGTGGACCTATGACAACAAGTGCACGGGGTGGGTATTCTTATTTTATTACTTTCACTGATGATCACTCAAGATTTGGATATGTGTATTTAATGAAATACAAGTCAGAATCATTTGAAAAGTTCAAAGAGTTCAGAAGTGAAGTAGAGAAACAAACGGGCAAGAGTATAAAGATACTTCGATCAGATCGAGGTGGAGAATACTTAAGCGGTGAGTTTCTCTATTGTCTCAATGAAAATAGTATAATCTCACAATGGACTCCTCCAGGTACACCACAGTTAAATGGAGTATCTGAAAGGAGAAATCGAACACTGTTAGACATGGTTCGATCCATGATGAGTTTTACCGACCTTCTAATTTCCTTCTGGGGATATGCCCTAGAAACGGCTGTATACCTACTTAACAAGGTACCTACCAAATCCGCCCCAAAGACTCCATATGAGATGTGGAAGGGGAGGAAACCAAATCTTAAGCATGTTAAGACTTGGGGTTGTCCAGCTTATGTCAAAAAGTTTGAACATGATAAGCTACAGACTAAATTCGAAAAGTGTAGATTTGTGGGATACCCTAAAGAAACTGTAGGGTATTATTTCTATCATCCAACTGATCAAAAGGTGTTTGTTGCGAAACATGCTGCCTTCTTGGAAAAGGAGTTTATCCATGAAGGGGTCAGTGGGAGTAAGATATATCTTGAAGAAGTTCAAGAACCACAAATTACCACGGATCAAAGTCAGGTACCTGACCAAGTAGAAGAACCTACTATGCCACACCCTGTTCGTAAATCTGGGAGAGTACCGAAGATACCTGAGAGGTATGGATTCGTTATAAAGGATGACGATGAGGTACACATCATGAATGATGATGATCCATTGAATTACGAACAGGCTATGAGTAATAAAGACTCAGGGAAATGGCTAGAAGCCATGAAATTCGAAATGGACTCCATGTATGAAAACAAAGTATGGACTTTGGTTTCACCACCTGAAGGCATTAAGCCTATTGGGTGTAAATGGGTCTTTAAAAGAAAGACTGGAGCGGATGGCAAGGTAGAGACCTATAAGGCCCGACTGGTTGCAAAAGGTTTCAAACAAAGACAAGGAGTTGACTATGATGAAACCTTTTCACCAGTAGCTATGCTCAAGTCCATTCGGATTTTGCTTGCGATTGCAGCTTATAACGACTATGAGATCTGGCAGATGGACGTGAAAACGGCCTTCCTCAATGGAAAACTTGAGGAGGATGTGTATATGACACAGCCAGAGGGATTTGATTCAAAGGTTGGAATAAATCAAGTCTGTAAGCTGCAACGATCCATTTATGGATTGAAGCAAGCTTCTCGTAGATGGAACATTCGTTTTGATGAGACAATCAAAGAGTTTGATTTTATCAAAAATGACGATGAACCATGTGTGTACAAAAAGGTTAGTGGGAGCGCAGTTTCATTCCTTGTATTATATGTTGATTATATAGTACTGATAGGGAATGAAATTTCTATGCTAAAATCGATCAAAATAAAGTTGTCTAAACATTCCTCCATGAATGATTTGGGTAGAACATCCCACATTGGGGATATAAATCTGTATTAATAGATTTAAAAGGATGTTCGGCTTAACCCATGGAAACATATATTCATTAGATGCTAAAGGCGTTTAGCATGGTAACTCCAAAAGGTGCCTCATGATGATGAGTCATGGAGTGTATCTCTCTAAAATTATCCTCAGTAAAAGAGAGATCGCATAAGTAACTATTATGTATGCAATGAAATATACAAGACTTGATGTTGATCAGTCATATTCTGGAGAAGATCTCTGTGAGACAGTGATAAACATCTCAAAGTATTTAACTGACACTAAGGATGTCATCATGACACATGATGGGTCTGAATTAAACTAGAAGACTAAACAGACTCAAGTTTTCAGACTGACCAAGACGACAGCAAAATCCACTTTATGGTAAGTCGTTACCTTAAAAGATGGTGCAGTAAATTGGAAAGGTTTCAAACAGCAAAAGTTGCTGGGTTAGTGACAAAGACAAAGTATATAACTGTAAGTGAAGCTGCAAGTTGATGTTTCGGATGAAAAGTTTATTACAGAACTAGAAATAGTTCCTAAGTCTCATCTTGAATCTAAACATGTGTTGCGGCACTTTGATTAAAAAAAAAAATCATTGAAAAAGGAGAGTGTAGACTCTCAAGACAACATTGCAGATCCATTTACTAAAGCTTTAACACAACAGCAGTTTGATCGTCACTTAGAGAAGATGGGTATGAGATACCATGGCGATTGGCTTTAGTGCAAGTGGGAGATTGATAGTAGTGTGCATACAAGCCAATCATGTATGATGATAAAGCACGTACTTTGTAAACAATCTTATTTATTTATTAATAAAATATTCATTTATTAAAGGCATTTAATTATCTACATGTTGCTGTTTTTATAATATGTAAATAACCCATAGTTTTAAGCAAAGCTTTTAGAATCATGATGATGATCATGCTAATGAGATCTAAATTCTTAGAAAGTTTTAAAACTAAAATAGTTCCCAATCGTGGGATTACTAAAAAGGGGATTAGTAAATCCGGATAGATTGGTACATATGTTGCTTGCTCATTGGATGAGGATGATTGATCTCATGATCATTTGTGTGGAGACACTAAAGCAAGTATGTAGTGCTTATTGGAGAATAAGTTCACTGAACGTGATTCGCTATGGAATACCTAATGGAGTTTTACTCGCATGTCAATAGAAATTCCTAATGTGATAGTAGTGCAAGTGATCCTTGGACTTGAGATCATCATAGTATCTTATATGTAACAAATTATACTTTGACTTATTCCTTAAGACCTTTTAAGGCATATATAGGGTATGCTTGGGTATAATGAGTTACATATGGAGATAATGAATGATCAATAAAGAATCTACCACCTCTAGTAAAAGAGGAGATATGTCCTATGTGATTCGTTAAATGACAACCCAGGAATCCTTGGCCAAGGTGAAATGAAATTAGAAAGGAGCTTCTAATTTGCATTATTTGGAGTTGTGCATTTTCTAATCGAAATATATATAATTAAATAAAATAAGACTTGACAGTAAATCCATGTCTTATATTTAATTGGGACATTGAATGGTGGAAGGATTGAATTGTACGGAACTATTAACTCACAGGTTCTTTTATGATTAATGTTGGAATCTATATTATCTGGAAAGTCGTTGATCGCTAGGGAGGCTTATCCCTATTGTAGAATAAATATTATTTATTTAAATAGATTATTAGTTTAATTTATTTATTTAAATAAGATTAAAATTGTTTTAATTGATTTATTCACAACCGGTTTAATATGGAGAACCTAAAGGGTCACACCATAAAAGGAAGAATAAATATTTAAGAAGGTAATGGCATAATCGTAATAATGCATTAAGTATAATTAATTTAATCTATGGTGATAGAATAAATTAAATAGCTTAATGTTTATTATTTAATATTTTGGAAATATTAAATATAAATTAATAAGAGGAGTCTTATTAATATTATTACAATTATTATTATTTTAATTTCTAAAGGAGTTTAGTAATTAATTTAATATTTAGTACTCTCATTTATTCCTAATAAGATTAGGAGACAAATTAATTAAATGAATTTAATTAATTATTCCCATGTGGTGGGAAGCCTAAATTAATTAAAGGAGTTTAATTAATTAAAAGAAATCCCATGTCTAATAGGATTAGAAGGATTGACCAATGTCTATATAAGAGAAGTCTTATAATAGATATTAGATTGATGCAATTCCAATTGTTGGAGAGTACTCCTTTTCTATAGAGAATAGAAAACTAAGCCAAACACCCTCCTTCTTGATAATTCATCTTCCTTGGTGGATCACCTCTAGAGGCCAAACACTTGGGTGGCTAACGTTGATCAAAGAAAGGAATCTAACCCGGAAATTCAAGGAGATCACGAAGAACAAGGAGTTGAACTAGTACCTGTGGAAGCTTCGTTCTACAAGGGTATGATTCCATAACTTCTTATTTATCGTTTTAAATTAATAATTTGCATAAAGGATGATCCGGGTAATGGTTTTGTAGAAATTTTTTTTAAACTCTGATATATCATGCTTCCGCTAATTTTTGCAATTTGATTGCGTCACGATTTCGTACAAACCCAACAAGATGTACGCATCATTTTTAACGCGATAGTCATTGATTTCTTCGTTTTGATGCTAATCAAATTAGAACAAATTATTAGGACTCCTAATCACCTCTTTCTTTGACATCTTTAGAGAACCAATGAAACAATAAGAAGGTCTCCCTAAATAAAAACTTGTGTGAGATGTACGCATGATTTTAAATGCGATAGTCATGGGTTTCTACTATTGACGCTAATCAAACTAGAACGAAGTAATAAAACTCTTAATCACCTCTTTCTTTGTAAATTCGAAACAACCAATGAAACAATATGAAGGTCTCCCTAAATGAAGACTTGTGTGAGATCTACGCATCGTTTTGGACGCGATTGTGATGGGATTGCTCCTTTTGATGCTTATCAAACTAGAACGAAGTCATAGGACTCATAATCACCTCTTTCTTTGACAATTTGAGAGAACCAATGAAACAATAAGAAGGTCTCCCTAAATCAGGACCTGTGTGAGATGTACGCATCATTTTTAACGCGATAGTCATTGATTTCTTCGTTTTGATGCTAATCAAATTAGAACAAATTATTAGGACTCCTAATCACCTCTTTCTTTGACATCTTTAGAGAACCAATGAAACAATAAGAAGGTCTCCCTAAATAAAAACTTGTGTGAGATGTACGCATGATTTTAAATGCGATAGTCATGGGTTTCTACTATTGAAGCTAATCAAACTAGAACGAAGTAATACAACTCTTAATCACCTCTTTCTTTGTAAATTCGAAACAACCAATGAAACAATATGAAGGTCTCCCTAAATGAAGACTTGTGTGAGATCTACGCATCGTTTTGGACGCGATAGTGATGTGATTGCTCCTATTGATGCTAATTTCAACTAGAACGAAGTAATAGGACTCATAATCACCTATACTTTGACAATTTGAGAGAACTAATGAAACATTAAGAAGGTCTCCCTAATGAAGACTTGTGTCAGATGTACGCATGGTTTTGGACGAGATAGTCATGGGTTTCTCTTTTTTAACGCTAATTAAACTAGAACGAAGTAACACAGTCTCTTAATCACCTTTTTCTTTGTAAATTCGAAACAACCAATGAAACAATATGAAGGTCTCCCTAAATGAAGACTTGTGTGAGATCTACGCATCGTTTTGGACGCGATAGTGATGGGATTGCTCCTTTTGATGCTAATTTCAACTAGAATGAAGTAATAGGACATGATCACCTATATTTTAATAATTTGAGAGAACTAATCAAACAATAAGAAGGACTCTCTAAATGAAGACTTGTGTGAGATGTACGGATCGTTTTGAATGCATTAGTAACATGATTGCTCATTTTGATTCTAATCAAACTAGAACGAAGTCATAGGACTCATAATCAAATCTTTCTTTGACAATTTGAGAGAACCAATGAAACAATAAGAAGGCCTCCCTAAATCAAGACTTGTATGAGATGTACGCATCTTTTTTAACGCGATAGTAATTGATTTGGTCCTTTTGATGCTAATCAAATTAGAACGAATTATTAGGACTCCTATTCACCTCTTTATTTGACAATTTTAGAGAACCAATGAAACAATAAGAAGGACTCCCTAAATGAAGACTTGTGTGAGATGTTCGCATGATTTTGAACGCGATAGTCATGGGTTTCTTCTTTTGACGCTAATCAAACTAGAATGAAGTAACACAGTCTCTTAATCACCTCTTTCTTTGTAAATTTGAAACAACCAATGAAACAATATGAAGGTCTCCCTAAATGAAGACTTGTGTGAGATTTACGTTTCGTTTTGGACGCGATAGTGATGTGATTGTTCCTTCTGATTCTAATTTCAACTAGAACGAAGTAATAGGGCTCATAATTACCTAAATTTTGACAATTTGAGAGAACTAATGAAACAATAAAAAGGTCTCCCTAACTGAAGACTTGTGTCAGATGTACGCATAGTTTTGGACGCGATAGTCATGGGTTTCTCTTTTTTAACGCTAATCAAACTAGAACGAAGTAACACAGTCTCTTAATCACCTCTTTCATTGTAAATTCGAAACAACCAATGAAACAATATGAAGGTCTCCCTAAATGAAGACTTGTGTGAGATCTACGCATCGGTTTGGACGCGATACTGATGGGATTGCTCCTTTTGATGCTAATTTCAACTAGAATGAAGTAATAGGACTCATAATCAACTATATTTTGACAATTTGACAGAACTAATCAAACAATACGAAGGTCTCCCTAAATGAAGACTTGTGTGAGATGTACAGATCGTTTTGAATGCACTAGTGATAGGATTGCTCCTTTTGATGCTAATCAAACTAGAACGAAGTCATAGGACTCATAATCACCTCTTTCTTTGACAATTTGAGAGATCCAATGAAACAATAAGAAGGCCTCCCTAAATTAAGACCTGTGTGAGATGTACGCAACGTTTGTAACGCGATAGTCATTGATTTGTTCGTTTTGATGCTAATCAAATTAGAACGAATTATTAGGACTCCTAATCACCTCTTTCTTTGACAATTTTAAAGAACCAATGAAACAATAAGGTCTCCCTAAATGAAGACTTGTGTGAGATGTACGCATGATTTTGAACGCGATAGTCATGGGTTTCTACTTTTGACGCTAATCAAACTAGAACGAAGTAATACAACTCTTAATCACCTCTTTCTTTATAAATTCAAAACATCCAATGAAACAATATGAAGGTCTCCCTAAATGAAGACTTGTGTGAGATCTACGCATCGTTTTGGACGCGATAGTGATGGGATTGCTCCTTTTGATGCTAATTTCAACTATAATGAAGTAATAGAACTCATAATCACCTATATTTTGACAATTTGACAGAACTAATCAAACAATAAGAAGGTCTCCCTAAATGAAGACTTGTGTGAGATGTACGGAACGTTTTGAATGCACTAGTCATAGGATTGCTCCTTTTGATGCTAATCAAACTTGAACGAAGTCATAGGACTCATAATCACCTCTTTCTTTTACAATTTGAGAGAACCAATGAAACAATAAGAAGGTCTCTCTAAATCAAGACCTGTGTGAGATGTACGCATCATTTTTAACGCGATAATCATTGATTTGTTCGTTTTGACGCTAATCAAATTAGAACGAATTATTAGGACTCCTAATCACCTCTTTCTTTGACAATTTTAGAGAACCAATGAAACAATAAGAAGGTCTCCCTAAATGAAAGCTTGTGTGAGATGTACGCATGATTTTGAACGCGATAGTCATGGGTTTCTACTTTTGACGCTAATCAAACTAGAACGAAGTAATACAACTCTTAATCACCTCTTTCTTTGTAAATTCAAAACATCCAATGAAACAATATGAAGGTCTCCCTAAATGAAGACTTGTGTGAGATCTACGCATTGTTTTGCACGCGATAGTGATGGGATTGCTCCTTTTGATGCTAATTTCAACTAGAATGAAGTAATAAGACTCATAATCACCTATATTTTGATAATTTGATAAAACTAATCAAACAATAAGAAGGTCTCCCTAAATGAAGACTTGTGTGAGATGTACGGATCGTTTTGAATTCACTAGTGATAGGATTGCTCCTTTTGATGCTAATCAAACTAGAACGAAGTCATAGGACTCATAATCACCTCTTTCTTTGACAATTTGAGAGAACCAATGAAACAATAAGAAGGTCTCCCTAAATCAAGACCTGTGTGAGATGTACGCATCATTTTTAACGCGATAGTCATTGATTTCTTCGTTTTGATGCTAATCAAATTAGAACAAATTATTAGGAATCCTAATCACCTCTTTCTTTGACATCTTTAGAGAACCAATGAAACAATAAGAAGGTCTACCTAAATAAAAACTTGTGTGAGATGTACGCATGATTTTAAATGCGAATGTCATGGGTTTCTACTATTGACGCTAATCAAACTAGAACGAAATAATACAACTCTTAATCACCTTTTTCTTTGTAAATTCGAAACAACCAATGAAACAATATGAAGGTCTCCCTAAATGAAGACTTGTGTGAGATCTACGCATCGTTTTGGACGCGATAGTGATGTGATTGCTCCTTTTGATGCTAATTTCAACTAGAACGAAGTAATAGGACTCATAATCACTTATACTTTGACAATTTGAGAGAACTAATGAAACATTAAGAAGGTGTCCCTAATGAAGACTTGTGTCAGATGTACGCATGGTTTTGGACGAGATAGTCATGGGTTTCTCTTTTTTAACCCTAATTAAACTAGAACGAAGTAACACAGTCTCTTAATCACCTTTTTCTTTGTAAATTCGAAACAACCAATGAAACAATATGAAGGTCTCCCTAAATGAAGACTTGTGTGAGATCTACTCATTGTTTTGGACGCGATAGTGATGGGATTGCTCCTTTCGATGCTAATTTTAACAAGAATGAAGTAATAGGACATGATCACCTATATTTTAACAATTTGAGAGAACTAATCAAACAATAAGAAGGACTCTCTAAATGAAGACTTGTGTGAGATGTACGGATCGTTTTGAATGCATTAGTAACAGGATTGCTCATTTTGATGCTAATCAAACTAGAACGAAGTCATAGGACTCATAATCAAATCTTTCTTTGACAATTTGAGAGAACCAATGAAACAATAAGAAGGCCTCCCTAAATCAAGACTTGTGTGAGATATACGCATCTTTTTTAACGCGATAGTAATTGATTTGGTCCTTTTGATGCTAATCAAATTAGAACGAATTATTAGGACTACTATTCACCTCTTTCTTTGACAATTTTAGAGAACCAATGAAACAATAAGAAGGTCTCCCAAAATGAAACTTGTGTGAGATGTTCGCATGATTTTGAACGCGATAGTCATGGGTTTCTTCTTTTGACGCTAATCAAACTAGAATGAAGTAACACAGTCTCTTAATCACCTCTTTCTTTGTAAATTTGAAACAACCAATGAAACAATATGAAGGTCTCCCTAAATGAAGACTTGTGTGAGATTTACGTTTCGTTTTGGACGCGATAGTGATGTGATTGCTCCTTCTGATTCTAATTTCAACTAGAACGAAGTAATAGGACTTATAATTTCCTAAATTTTGACAATTTGAGAGAACTAATGAAACAATAAAAAGATCTCGCTAACTGAAGACTTGTGTCAGATGTACGCATAGTTTTGGACGCGATAGTCATGGGTTTCTCTTTTTTAACGCTAATCAAACTAGAATGAAGTAACACAGTCTCTTAATCACCTCTTTCATTGTAAATTCGAAACAACCAATGAAACAATATGAAGGTCTCCCTAAATGAAGACTTGTGTGAGATCTACGCATCGGGTTGGACGCGATACTGATGGGATTGCTCCTTTTGATGCTAATTTCAACTAGAATGAAGTAATAGGACTCATAATCAACTATATTTTGACAATTTGACAGAACTAATCAAACAATACGAAGGTCTCCCTAAATGAAGACTTGTGTGAGATGTACAGATCGTTTTGAATGCACTAGTGATAGGATTGCTCCTTTTGATGCTAATCAAACTAGAACGAAGTCATAGGACTCATAATCACCTCTTTCTTTGACAATTTGAGAGAACCAATGAAACAATAAGAAGGCCTCCCTAAATTAAGACCTGTGTGAGATGTACGCAATGTTTTTAACGCGATAGTCATTGATTTGTTCGTTTTGATGCTAATCAAATTAGAACGAATTATTAGGACTCCTAATCACCTCTTTCTTTGACAATTTTAAAGAACCAATGAAATAATAAGGTCTCCCTAAATGAAGACTTGTGTGAGATGTACGCATGATTTTGAACGCGATAGTCATGGGTTTCTACTTTTGACGCTAATCAAACTTGAACGAAGTAATACAACTCTTAATCACCCCTTTCTTTGTAAATTCAAAACAACCAATGAAACAATATGAAGGTCTCCCTAAATGAAGACTTGTGTGAGATCTACGCATCGTTTTGGACGCGATAGTGATGTGATTGCTCCTTTTGATGCTAATTTCAACTAGAACGATGTAATAGGACTCATAATCACCTATATTTTGACAATTTGAGAGAACTAATGAAACAATAACAAGGTCTCCCTAAATGAAGACTTGTGTCAGATGTACGCATGGTTTTGAACGAGATAGTCATGGGTTTCTCTTTTTTAACGCTAATCAAACTAGAACGAAGTAACACAGTCTCTTAATCACCTCTTTCTTTGTAAATTCAAAATAACCAATGAAACAATATGAAGGTCTCCCTAAATGAAGACTTTTGTGAGATCTACGCATCGTTTTGGACGCGATAGTGATGGGATTGCTCCTTTTGATGCTAATTTCAACTATAATGAAGTAATATAACTCATAATCACCTATATTTTGACAATTTGACAGAACTAATCAAACAATAAGAAGGTCTCCCTAAATGAAGACTTGTGTGAGATGTACGGATCGTTTTGAATGCACTAGTCATAGGATTGCTCCTTTTGATGCTAATCAAACTAGAACGAAGTCATAGGACTCATAATCACCTCTTTCTTTTATAATTTGAGAGAACCAATGAAACAATAAGAAGGTCTCCCTAAATCAAGACCTGTGTGAGATGTACGCATCATTTTTAACGCGATAATCATTGATTTGTTCGTTTTGACGCTAATCAAATTAGAACGAATTATTAGGACTCCTAATCACCTCTTTCTTTGACAATTTTAGAGAACCAATGAAACACTAAGAAGGTCTCCCTAAATGAAAGCTTGTGTGAGATGTACGCATGATTTTGAACGCGATAGTCATGGGTTTCTACTTTTGACGCTAATCAAACTAGAAAGAAGTAATACAACTCTTAATCACCTCTTTCTTTGTAAATTCAAAACATCCAATGAAACAATATGAAGGTTTCCCTAAATGAAGACTTGTGTGAGATCTACGCATTATTTTGCACGCGATAGTGATGGGATTGCTCCTTTTGATGCTAATTTCAACTAGAATGAAGTAATAAGACTCATAATCACCTATATTTTGATAATTTGATAAAACTAATCAAACAATAAGAAGGTCTCACTAAATGAAGACTTGTGTGAGATGTACGGATCGTTTTGAATACACTAGTGATAGGATTGCTTTTTTTGATGCTAATCAAACTAGAACGAAGTCATAGGACTCATAATCACCTCTTTCTTTGACAATTTGAGAGAACCAATGAAACAATAAGAAGGTCTCCCTAAATCAATACCTGTGTGAGATGTACGCATCATTTTTAACGCGATAGTCATTGATTTCTTCGTTTTGATGCTAATCAAATTAGAACAAATTATTAGGACTCCTAATCATCTCTTTCTTTGACATCTTTAGAGAACCAATGAAACAATAAGAAGGTCTCCCTAAATAAAAACCTGGGTGAGATGTACGCATGATTTTAAATGCGATAGTCATGGGTTTCTACTATTGACGCTAATCAAACTAGAACGAAGTAATAAAACTCTTAATCACCTCTTTCTTTGTAAATTCGAAACAACCAATGAAACAATATGAAGGTCTCCCGAAATGAAGACTAGTGTGAGATCTACGCATCATTTTGGACGCGATAGTGATGTGATTGCTCCTTTTGATGCTAATTTCAATTAGAACGAAGTAATAGGACTCATAATCACCTATACTTTGACAATTTGAGAGAACTAATGAAACATTAAGAAGGTCTCCCTAATGAAGACTTGTGTCAGATGTACGCATTGTTTTGGACGCGATAGTCATGGGTTTCTCTTTTTTAACGCTAATTAAACTAGAACGAAGTAACACAGTCTCTTAATCACCTTTTTCTTTGTAAATTCGAAACAACCAATGAAACAATATGAAGGTCTCCCTAAATGAAGACTTGTGTGAGATCTACGCATCGTTTTGGACGCGATAGTGATGGGATTGCTCCTTTTGATGCTAATTTCAACTAGAATGAAGTAATAGGACATGATCACCTATATTTTAACAATTTGAGAGAACTAATCAAACAATAAGAAGGACTCTCTAAATGAAGACTTGTGTGAGATGTACGGATCGTTTTGAATGCATTAGTAACAGGATTGCTCATTTTGATGCTAATCAAACTAGAACGAAGTCATAAGACTCATAATCAAATCTTTCTTTGACAATTTGAGAGAACCAATGAAACAATAAGAAGGCCTCCCTAAATCAAGACTTGTGTGAGAGGTACGCATCTTTTTTAATGCTATAGTCATTGATTTGGTCCTTTTGATGCTAATCAAATTAGAACGAATTAATAGGACTCCTAATCACCTCTTTCTTTGATAATTTTAGAGAACCAATGAAACAATAATAAGGTCTCCATAAATGAAGACTTGTGTGAGATGTACGCATGGTTTTGGACGCGATAGTCATGGGTTTCTCCTTTTGACGCTAATCAAACTTGAACTAAGTAATACAACTCTTAATCACCTCTTTCTTTTTAAATTCGAAACAACCAATGAAACAATATGAAGGTCTCCCTAAATGAAGACTTGTGTGACATCTACGCATCGTTTTGGACGCGATAGTGATGTGATTGCTTCTTTTGATGCTAATTTCAATTAGAACGAAGTAATAGGACTCATAATCTTATATATTTTGACAATTTGAGAGAACTAATGAAACAATAAAAAGGTCTCCCTAAATGAAGACTTGTGTCAGATGTACGCGTGGTTTTGGACGCGATAGTCATGGGTTTCTCTTTTTAAACGCTAATCAAACTGGAACGAAGTAACACAGTCTCTTAATCACCTCTTTCATTGTAAATTCGAAACAACCAATGAAACAATATGAAGGTCTCCCTAAATGAAGACTTGTGTGAGATGTACGGATCGTTTTGAATGCACTAGTGATAGGATTGCTCCTTTTGATGCTAATCAAACTAGAACGAAGTCATAGGACTCATAATCACCTCTTTCTTTGACAATTTGAGAGAACCAATGAAACAATAAGATGGCCTCCCTAAATCAAGACCTGTGTGAGATGTACGCAACATTTTTAACGCGATAGTCATTGATTTGTTCGTTTTGATGCTAATCAAATTAGAACGAATTATTAGGACTCCTAATCACCTCTTTCTTTGACAATTTTAAAGAACCAATGAAACAATAAGGTCTCCCTAAATGAAGACTTGTGTGAGATGTACACATGATTTTGAACGCGATAGTCATGGGTTTCTACTTTTGACGCTAATCAAACTTGAACGAAGTAATACAACTCTTAATCACCTCTTTCTTTGTAAATTCAAGACAACCAATGAAACAATATGAAGGTCTCCCTAAATGAAGACTTGTGTGAGATCTACGCATCGTTTTGGACGCGAAAGTGATGTGATTTCTCCTTTTGATGCTAATTTCAACTAGAACGATGTAATAGGACTCATAATCACCTATATTTTGACAATTTGAGAGAACTAATGAAACAATAACAAGGACTCCCTAAATGAAGACTTGTGTCAGATGTACGCATGGTTTTGGACGAGATAGTCATGGGTTTCTCTTTTTTAACGCTAATCAAACAAGAACGAAGTAACACAGTTTCTTAATCACCTCTTTATTTGTAAATTCAAAATAACCAATGAAACAATATGAATGTCTCCCTAAATGAAGACTTGTGTGAGATCTACGCATCGTTTTGGACGCGATAGTGATGGGATTGCTCCTTTTGATGCTAATTTCAACTATAATGAAGTAATAGAACTCATAATCACCTATATTTTGACAATTTAACATAACTAATCAAACAATAAGAAGGTCTCCCTAAATGAAGACTTGTGTGAGATGTACGGATCATTTTGAATGCACTAGTCATAGGATTGCTCCTTTTGATGCTAATCAAACTAGAACGAAGTCATAGGACTCATAATCACCTCTTTCTTTTACAATTTGAGAGAACCAATGAAACAATAAGAAGGTCTCCCTAAATCAAGACCTGTGTGAGATGTACGCATCATTTTTAACGCGATAATCATTGATTTGCTCGTTTTGACGCTAATCAAATTAGAACGAATTATTAGGACTCCTAATCACCTCTTTTTTTGACAATTTTAGAGAACCAATGAAACAATAAGAAGGTCTCCCTAAATGAAAGCTTGTGTGAGATGTACGCATGATTTTGAACGCGATAGTCATGGGTTTCTACTTTTGACGCTAATCAAACTAGAACGAAGTAATACAACTCTTAATCACCTCTTTCTTTGTAAATTCGAAACAAGCAATGAAACAATATGAAGGTCTCCCTAAATGAAGACTTGTGTGAGATCTACGCATTGTTTTTAACGCGATAGTGATGTGATTGCTCCTTTAAATGTTAATTTCAACTAGAACGAAGTAATAGGACTCATAATCACTGATATTTTGACAATTTGAAAGAACTAATGAAACAATAAAAAGGACTCCGTAAATGAAGAATTGTGTCAGATGTACGCATGGTTTTGGACGCGATAGTCATGGGTTTCTCTTTTTTAACGCTAATCAAACTAGAACGAAGTAACACAGTCTCTTAATCACCTCTTTCTTTGTAAATTCGAAACAACCAATGAAACAATATGAAGGTCTCCCTAAATGAAGACTTGTGTGAGATCTACGCATCGTTTTGGACGCGATAGTGATGGGATTGCTCCTTTTGATGCTAATTTCAACTAGAATGAAGTAGTAGGACTCATAATAACCTATATTTTAACAATTTGAGAGAACTAATCAAACAATAAGAAGGACTCCCTTAATGAAGACTTTGTGAGATGTTAGGATTGTTTTGAATGCACTAGTGACCTGATTGCTCCTTTTGATGCTAATCAAACTAGAACGAAGTCATATGACTCATAATCACATCTTTCTTTGACAATTTGAGAGAACCAATAAAACAATAAGAAGGCCTCCCTAAATCAAGACTTGTGTGAGATGTACGCATCTTTTTTAACGCGATAGTCATTGATTTGGTCCTTCTGATGCTAATCAAATTAGAACGAATTAATAGGACTCCTAATCACCTCTTTCTTTGACAATTTTAGAGAACCAATGAAACAATAAGATGGTCTCCCTTAATGAAGACTTGTGTGAGATGTACGTATGGTTTTGGACGCGATAGTCATGGGTTTCTCCTTTTGACGCTAATCAAACTAGAACGAAGTAATACAACTCTTAATCACCTCTTTCTTTTTAAATTCGAAACAACCAATGAAACAATATGAAGGTCTCCCAAAATGAAGACTTGTGTGAGATCTACGCATCGTTTTGGACGCGATAGTGATGGGATTGCTCCTTTTGATGCTAATTTCAACTAGAATGAAGTAATAGGACTCATAATCACCTATATTTTAACAAGTTGAGAGAACTAATGAAACAAGAAGAAGGTCTCCCTAAATGAAGACTCGTGTGAGATGTACGGATAGTTTCGAATGCACTAGTGACAGGATTGCTCCTTTTGATGCTAATCAAACTAGAACGAAGTCATAGGACTCATAATCACATCTTTCTTTGACAATTTGAGAGAACCAATAAAACAATAAGAAGGCCTCGCTAAATCAAGACTTGTGTGAGATGTACGCATCTTTTTTAACGCGATAGTCATTGATTTGGTCCTTCTGATGCTAATCTTATTAGAACGAATTAATAGGACTCCTAATCACCTCTTTCTTTGACAATTTTAGAGAACCAATGAAACAATAAGATGGTCTCCCTAAATGAAGACTTGTGTGAGATGTACGTATGGTTTTGGATGCGATAGTCATGGGTTTCTCCTTTTGACGCTAATCAAACTAGAACGAAGTAATACAACTCTTAATCACCTCTTTCTTTTTAAATTCAAAACATCAATGAAACAATATGAAGGTCTCCCTAAATGAAGACTTGTGTGAGATCTACGCATCGTTTTGGACGCGATAGTGATGGGATTGCTCCTTTTGATGCTAATTTCAACTAGAATGAAGTAATAGGACTAATAATCACCTATATTTTGACAATTTGACAAAACTAATGAAACAATAAGAAGGTCTCCCTAAATGAAGACTCGTGTGAGATGTACGGATCGTTTTGAATGCACTAGTGATAGGATTTCTCCTTTTGATGCTAATCAAACTAGAACGAAGTCATAGGACTCATAATCACCTCTTTCTTTGATAATTTGAGAGAACCAATGAAACAATAAGAAGGTCTCCCTAAATCAAGACCTGTGTGAGATGTACGCATCATTTTTAACGCGATAGTCATTGATTTGTTCGTTTTGATGCAAATCAAATTAGAACGAATTATTAGGACTCCTAATCACATCTTTCTTTGACAATTTTGGAGAACCAATGAAACAATAAGAAGGTCTCCCTAAATGACGACTTGTGTGAGATGTACGCATGATTTTGAATGCGATAGTCATGGGTTTCTACTTTTGACGCTAATCAAACTAGAACGAAGTAATACAACTCTTAATCACCTCTTTCTTTGTAAATTCGAAACAAGCAATGAAACAATATGAAGGTCTCCCTAAATGAAGACTTGTGTGAGATCTACACATCGTTTTGGACGCGATAGTGATGTGATTGCTCCTTTTGATGCTAATTTCAACTAGAACGAAGTAATAGGACTCATAATCACCTATATTTTGACAATTTGAGTGAACTAATGAAACAATAAGAATGTCTCCCTAAATGAAGACTTGTGTCAGATGTACGCATGGTTTTGGACGCGATAGTCAAGGGTTTCTCTTTTTTAACACTAATTAAACTAGAACGAAGTAACACAGTCTCTTAATCACCTCTTTCTTTGTAAATTCAAAACAACCAATGAAACAATATGAAGGTCTCCCTAAATGAAGACTTGTGTGAGATCTACGCATCGTTTTGGATACGATAGTGATGGGATTGCTCCTTTTGATGCTAATTTTAACTAGAATGAAGTAGTAGGACTCATAATCACCTATATTTTAACAATTTGGGAGAACTAATCAAACAATAAGAAGGACTCTCTAAATAAAGACTTGTGTGAGATGTACGGATCGTTTTGAATGCATTAGTGACAGGATTGCTCCTTTTGATGCTAATCAAACTAGAACGAAGTAATAGGACTCATAATCACAATTTTCTTTGACAATTTGAGAGAACCAATGAAACAATAAGAAGGCCTCCCTAAATTAAGACTTGTGTGAGATGTACGCATCTTTTTTAACGCGATAGTCATTGATTTGTTCGTTTTGATGCTAATCAAATTAGAACGAATTATTAGGACTCCTAATCACCTCTTTCTTTGACAATTTTAGAGAACCAATGAAACAATAAGAAGGTCTCCATAAATGAAGACTTGTGTGATATGTACGCATGATTTTGAAAGCGATAGTCATGGGTTTCTACTTTTGACGCTAATCAAACTAGAACGAAGTAATACAACTCTTAATCACCTCTTTCTTTGTAAATTCAAAACAACCAATGAAACAATATGAAGGTCTCCCTAAATGAAGACTTGTGTGAGATCTACACATCGTTTTGGACGCGATAGTGATGGGATTGCTCCTTTTAAGGGTAATTTCAACTAGAATGAAGTAATAGGACTCATAATCACCTTTATTTTGATAATTTGACAGAACTAATCAAACAATAAGAAGGTCTCCCTAAATGAAGACTTGTGTGAGATGTACGGGTCGTTTTGAATGCACTAGTGATAGGATTGCTCCTTTTGATGCTAATCAAACTAGAACGAAGTCATAGGACTCATAATCACTTCTTTCTTTGACAATTTGAGAGAACCAATGAAACAATAAAAGGTCTCCCTAAATCAAGACCTGTGTGAGATGTACGCATCGTTTTTAATGCGATAGTCATTAATTTGATCGTTTTGATGCTAATCAAATTAGAACGAATTATTAGGACTCCTAATCACCTCTTTCTTTGACAATTTTAGAGAACCAATGAAACGATAAGAAGGTCTCCCTAAATGAAGACTTGTGTGAGATGTACGCATGATTTTGAATACGATAGTCATGGGTTTCTACTTTTGACGCTAATCAAACTAGAACGAAGTAATACAACTCTTAATCACCTCTTTCTTTGTAAATTCGAAACAACCAATGAAACAATATGAAGGTCTCCCTAAATGAAGACTTGTTTGAGATCTATTCATTATTTTTGACGCGATAGTGATGTGATTGCTCCTTTTGATGTTAATTTCAACAAGAACGAAGTAATAGGACTCATAATCACCTATATTTTGACAATTTGAGAGACTAATGAAACAATAAGAAGGTCTCCCTAAATGAAGACTTGTGTCACATGTACGCATGGTTTTGGACGCGATAGTAATGGGTTTCTCTTTTTTAACGCTAATTAAACTAGAACGAAGTAACACAGTCTCTTAATCACCTCTTTATTTGTAAATTATAAACAACCAATGAAACAATATGAAGGTCTCCCTAAACGAAGACTTGTGTGAGATGTACGCATCGTTTTGGACGCGATAGTGATGGGATTGCTCCTTTTGATGCTAATTTCAACTAGAATAAAGTAATAGGACTCATAATCACCTATATTTTAACAATTTGAGAGAACTAATCAAACAATAAGAAGGACTCTCTAAATGAAGACTTGTGTGAGATGTACGGATTGTTTTGAAAGCATTAGTGACACGATTGCTCCTTTTGATGCTAATCAAACTAGAACGAAGTCATAGGACTCATAATCAAATCTTTCTTTGATAATTTGAGAGAACCAATGAAACAATAAGAAGGTCTCCCTAAATCAATACTTGTGTGAGATGTACGCATGTTTTTTAACGCGATAGTCATTGATTTGGTCCTTTTGATGCTAATCAAATTAGAACGAATTATTAGGACTCCTAATCACCTCTTTCTTTGACAATTTCAGAGAACCAATGAAACAATAAGAAGGTCTCCCTAAATTAAGACTTGTGTGAGATGTACGCATGGTTTTGCACGCGAT
This sequence comes from Panax stipuleanatus, assembly GCA_020205555.1. Classification (NCBI taxonomy): domain Eukaryota; kingdom Viridiplantae; phylum Streptophyta; class Magnoliopsida; order Apiales; family Araliaceae; genus Panax; species Panax stipuleanatus. The sequence goes on along the minus strand of CM035115.1, from coordinate 51,888,133 downwards.
AGTCATGGGTTTCTCCTTTTGACGCTAATCAAACTAGAACGAAGTAATACAACTCTTAATCACCTCTTTCTTTGTAAATTCGAAACAACCAATGAAACAATATAAAGGTCAGTCTAAATGAAGACTTGTGTGAGATCTACGCATTTTTTTGGACGCGATAGTGATGGGATTGCTCCTTTTGATGCTAATTTCAACTAGAATGAAGTAATAGGACTCATAATCACCTATATTTTTAACAATTTGAGAGAACTAATAAAACAATAAGAAGGACTCTCAAAATGAAGACTTGTGTGAGATGTACGGATCGTTTTGAATGCATTAGTGACAGGATTGCTCCTTTTGATACTAATCAAACTAGAATGAAGTCATAGGACTCATAATCACATCTTTCTTTGACAATTTGAGAGAACCAATGAAACAATAAGAAGGTCTCCCTAAATCAAGACCTGTGTGAGATGTATGCATCGTTTTTAACGCGATAGTCATTGATTTGTTCGTTTTGATGCTAATCAATTTAGAACGAATTATTAGGACTCCTAATCACCACTTTCTTTGACAATTTTATAGAACCAATGAAACAATACGAAAGTCTACCTAAATGAAGACTTGTGTGAGATGTACGCATGATTTTGAACACGATAGTCATGGGTTTCTACTTTTAACGCTAATAAAACTAGAACGAAGTAATACAACTCTTAATCACCTCTTTCTTTGTAAATTCGAAACAAGCAATGAAACAATATGAAGGTCTCCCTACATGAAGACTTGTGTGAGATCTACGCATTGTTTTTGACGCGATAGTGATGTGATTCCTCCTTTTGATGTTAATTTCAACTAGAACAAAGTAATAGGACTCATAATCACCTATATTTTGACAATTTGAGAGAAATAATGAAACAATAAGAACGTCTCCCTAAATGAAGACTTGTGTCAGATGTACGCATGGATTTGGACGCGATAGTCATGGGTTTCTCTTTTTTAACGCTAATCAAACTAGAACGAAGTAACACAGTCTCTTAATCACCTCTTTCTTTGTAAATTCGAAACAACCAATGAAACAATATGAAGGTCTCCCTAAATGAAGACTTGTGTGAGATCTACGCATCGTTTTGAACGCGATAGTGATGGGATTGCTCCTTTTGATGCTAATTTCAACTAGAATAAAGTAATAGGACTCATAATCACCTATATTTTAACAAGTTGAGAGAACTAATCAAATAATAAGAAGGACTCCCTAAATGAAGACTTGTGTGAGATGTACGGATCGTTTTGAATGCACTAGTGACAGGATTGCTCCTTTTGATGCTAATCAAACTAGAACGAAGTCATAGGACTCATAATCACATCTTTCTTTGACAATTTGAGAGAACCAATAAAACAATAAGAAGGCCTCGCTAAATCAAGACTTGTGTGAGATGTACGCATCTTTTTTAACGCGATAGTCATTGATTTGGTCCTTCTGATGCTAATCTAATTAGAACGAATTAATAGGACTCCTAATCACCTCTTTCTTTGACAATTTTAGAGAACCAATGAAACAATAAGATGGTCTCCCTAAATGAAGACTTGTGTGAGATGTACGTATGATTTTGGATGCGATAGTCATGGGTTTCTCCTTTTGACGCTAATCAAACTAGAACGAAGTAATACAACTCTTAATCACCTCTTTCTTTTTAAATTCGAAACATCACTGAAACAATATGAAGGTCTCCCTAAATGAAGACTTGTGTGAGATCTACGCATCGTTTTGGACGCGATAGTGATGGGATTGCTCCTTTTGATGCTAATTTCAACTAGAATGAAGTAATAGGACTAATAATCACCTATATTTTGACAATTTGACAAAACTAATGAAACAATAAGAAGGTCTCCCTAAATGAAGACTCGTGTGAGATGTACGGATCGTTTTGAATGCACTAGTGATAGGATTGCACCTTTTGATGCTAATAAAACTAGAACGAAGTCATAGGACTCATAATCACCTCTTTCTTGGACAATTTGAGAGAACCAATGAAACAATAAGAAGGTCTCCCTAAATCAAGACTTGTGTGAGATGTACGCATCATTTTTAACGCGATAGTCATTGATTTGTTCGTTTTGATGCTAATCAAATTAGAACGAATTATTAGGACTCCTAATCACCTCTTTCTTTGACAATTTTAGAGAACCAATGAAACAATAAGAAGGTCTCCCTAAATGACGACTTGTGTGAGATGTACGCATGATTTTGAACGCGATAGTCATGGGTTTCTACTTTTGACTCTAATCAAACTAGAACAAAGTAATACAACTCTTAATCACCTCTTTCTTTGTAAATTCGAAACAAGCAATGAAATAATATGAAGGTCTCCCTAAATGAAGACTTGTGTGAGATCTACGCATCGTTTTGGACGCGATAGTGATGTGATTGCTCCTTTTGATGCTAATTTCAACTAGAACGAAGTAATAGGACTCATAATCACCTATATTTTGACAATTTGAGAGAACTAATGAAACAATAAGAAGGTCTCCCTAAATGAACACTTGTGTCAGATATACGCATGGTTTTGGACGCGATAGTCATGGGTTTCTCTTTTTTAACGCTAATCAAACTAGAACGAAGGAACACAGTCTCTTAATCACCTTTTTCTTTGTAAATTCAAAACAACCAATGAAACAATATGAAGGTCTCCTTAAATGAAGACTTGTGTGAGATCTACGCATCGTTTGGGACGCAATAGTGATGGGATTGCTCCTTTTGATGCTAATGTCAACTAGAATAAAGTAATAGAACTCATAATCACCTATATTTTAACAATTTGGGAGAACTAATCAAACAATAAGAAGGACTCTCTAAATAAAGACTTGTGTGAGATGTACGGATTGTTTTGAATGCATTAGTGACAGGATTTCTCCTTTTGATGCTAATCAAACTAGAACGAAGTAATAGGACTCATAATCACAATTTTCTTTGACAATTTGAGAGAACCAATGAAACAATAAGAAGGCCTCCCTAAATTAAGACTTGTGTGAGATGTACGCATCTTTTTTAACGCGATAGTCATTGATTTGTTCGTTTTGATGCTAATCAAATTAGAACAAATTATTAGGACTCCTAATCACCTCTTTCTTTGACAATTTTAGAGAACCAATGAAACAATAAGAAGGTCTCCCTAAATGAAGACTTGTGTGAGATGTACGCATGATTTTGAAAGCGATAGTCATGGGTTTCTACTTTTGACGCTAATCAAACTAGAACGAAGTTATACAACTCTTAATCACCTCTTTCTTTGTAAATTCAAAACAACCAATGAAACAATATGAAGGTCTCCCTAAATGAAGACTTGTGTGAGATCTACACATCGTTTTGGACGCGATAGTGATGGGATTGCTCCTTTTAATGGTAATTTCAACTAGAATTAAGTAATAGGACTCATAATCACCTGTATTTTGACAAATTGACAGAACTAATCAAACAATAAGGTCTCCCTAAATGAAGACTTGTGTGAGATGTACGGGTCGTTTTGAATGCACTAGTGATAGGATTGCTCCTTTTGATGCTAATCAAATTAGAACGAAGTTATAGGACTCATAATCACTTCTTTCTTTGACAAATTTGAGAGAACCAATGAAACAATAAAAGGTCTCCCTAAATCAAGACCTGTGTGAGATGTACGCATCGTTTTTAACGCGATAGTCATTGATTTGTTCGTTTTGATGCTAATCAAATTAGAACAAATTATTAGGACTCCTAATCACCTCTTTCTTTGACAATTTTAGAGAACGAATGAAACGATAAGAAGGTCTCCCTAAATGAAGACTTATGTGAGATGTACGCATGATTTTGAATACGATAGTCATGGGTTTCTACTTTTGACGCTAATCAAACTAGAACGAAGTAATACAACTCTTAATCACCTCTTTCTTTGTAAATTCGAAACAACCAATGAAACAATATGAAGGTCTCCCTAAATGAAGACTTGTGTGAGATTTACACATCGTTTTGGACGCGATAGTGATGGGATTGCTCCTTTTAATTGTAATTTCAACTAGAATGAAGTAATAGGACTCATAATCACCTTTATTTTGACAATTTGACAGAACTAATCAAACAATAAGAAGGTCTCCCTAAATGAAGACTTGTGTGAGATGTACGGGTCGTTTTGAATGCACTAGTGATAGGATTGCTCCTTTTGATGCTAATCAAACTAGAACGAAGTCATAGGACTCATAATCACTTATTTCTTTGACAATTTGAGAGAACCAATGAAACAATAAAAGGTCTCCCTAAATCAAGACCTGTGTGAGATGTACGCATCGTTTTTAACGCGATAGTCATTGATTTGTTCGTTTTGATGCTAATCAAATTAGAACGAATTATTAGGACTCCTAATCACCTCTTTATTTGACAATTTTAGAGAACCAATGAAACAATAAGAAGGTCTCCCTAAATGACGACTTGTGTGAGATGTACGCATGATTTGGAACGCGATAGTCATGGGTTTATACTTTTGACGCTGATCAAACTTGAACGAAGTAATACAACTCTTAATCACCTCTTTCTTTGTAAATTCGAAACATCCAATGAAACAATATGAAAGTTTCCCTAAATAAAGACTTGTGTGAGATCTACGCATCGTTTTAGACGCGATAGTGATGTGATTGCTCCTTTTGATGCTAATTTCAACTAGATCGAAGTAATAGGACTCATAATCACCTATATTTTAACAATTTGAGAGAACTAATGAAACAATACGAAGGTCTCCCTAAATGAAGACTTGTGTCAGATGTACGCATGGTTTTGGACGCGATAGTCATGGGTTTCTCTTTTTTAACGCTAATCAAACTAGAACGAAGTAACACAGTCTCTTAATCACCTCTTTCTTTGTAAATTCAAAACAACCAATGAAACAATATGAAGGTCTCCCTAAATGAAGACTTGTGTGAGATCTACGCATCGTTTTGGACGCGATAGTGATGGGATTGCTCCTTTTGATGCTAATTTCAACTTGAATGAAGTAATAGGACTCATAATCACCTATATTTTAACAATTTGAGAGAACTAATCAAATAATAAGAAGGACTCTCTCTCTAAATGAAGACTTGTGTGAGATGTACGGATCGTTTTGAATGGATTAGTGACAGGATTTCTCCTGTTGATGCTAATCAAACTATAACAAAGTTATAGGACTCATAATCACAACTTTCTTTGACAATTTGAGAGAACCAATGAAACTGTAACGACCCCAAAATTCATACAATAATATTCTCTTTCTCGATCGTTAATAATACAACTTTAATCTCTCATTACATCATTATTCGATATTAAAAATCACTAAAAATGCGGAATATTTAAAACTTTTATAAACTTTTTTTCTATATTGCCCTGAATCGCAACCTTTACATTACATCTCTTTGATTCAAATCTATATCATGAATCATTACAACAAAATGACTATACAAAGTCTTACATAATAAAACAATATCCATCTATATTGGATAACTCTACTTATAACTCAGCGACATATTTCATTCAAAACATTAACTACAATTTGAAATTGAACATAACTAATATTCTTGAACATTGATATCTATAAATCACTTAACATGTATCATTACCTTGCGACCTTAACCTGCAAAAATGGTTATTTGCAAGAGTGAGCTCGACAACTCTGCAAGTTCTAACAGTTTTCATGCATCACGTATCACATAATAAACATGCTCAACATAAATCTCATAATAATTAAAGTAACATGGCATACATGCTTTAATTCACATAACAAATATAAAGATTGAGTTCCATACTCAATCAACATTATTTAACCAAACAGTGTAGTCATAAATTGACTTTGACATTTCATGATTACAACATGTATAACATATCATGCTCGCTTGCAATTTAAAACAGTTCATCAAATTCACGTAGACAAGTAGAAACCGAAAGACTTGCCTGGTTCGTGGATTACCAATTACCGAAAAACTGCTTAATATAATCTGCTTCATGATCCTACATAACGTATCACCATATGCATCAATTATTAGTCACTTAGCAACGCTTATCAAACATCTAAGTAAATTCTAATTTACACTTTCTAATTTACACTTCGTAACTCTCTTCCATTCACTCGTTTGACACTCGCTGTCAAATCATATGTATAATTATTACATATCTAATCTTCATTGTTAGTTAACCAATTAAGATTAACTCATTCTTCATTAAGTAATAAGTTAATAATTAATCACCACGTAATTTAATCACCTCACATAATCATATTACATTTCACATAATTAACCAATTATAATTACATCTTACGTTAATCAAATTACATTTCAAGTTAAACATAATTATATTTTTACTAACATTCATGTTTTATAACTTATAACAACATCTGATATCGTCGATAGCACTATACTTGTGTATGCGCATGACCGACGCCCTCCGATTGCCTCAGAATACGCATCAGTCCCAAACATGACCATTTTGACCCTAGATAACGACCTCAAATCAAAAAGTCAAAAACACAAAAGTTGTTGGTCTACTCGTGCTCGTTCCGAATCATCTTGAATCACCGCAATCGGAGTTCGTATGAAAAAGTTATGGCCATTTTAGTAACAGAGGTCAAAACAATTTTGCATTACGACAACTAAACTACCCCGGGCAGCAAGTATACCCGCTGGGGCGGGTCCCCCAAGGCCTAAACACCCGCTGGGGCGGGTCCAGGGGCTGGTGGAGGTGCTAGGTCGCGAACTGGTGGAGAAATAAGCCAATTTGGCTTATTCCGTCACACCGAATTCGAATTTTCCCAACATGATAAACATGAAACATGTGACAAACAATATTTTAAGCTTATTAACATGCTCATAACATAAAAATTTCATATAAACACATAATCACAACCAAGATTTCATGGAATTCGAAGAAAAATACAACTTTAAGCGTTCTTGACGGAAATTGCTACTACGAACTCGTTTTTCAATCAATTCAAGTGATTCCAACTGTAATCACTTCTATTCTTAACATACTAACATAATAATTAATCAATTTTAACAATAACTCATAATCAACATCAATTTTGATAGTTTCAAAAGCTATTTTTCAGAAATTAGTTCACCGAGAATCACTATGAACACACTTCCTATTGTTTATCAAAAATTCATGGATTGAATTGCTAGAACAACCATATAACTCATATATAATCATGTTAGATCACATATTACACATAATTCATGCTCACATCAAGGATTTAAAAATTTTCAACATAATTCCATAATCTAACACTATGAACATGAATTTCATGGTGTTCATCATATACTTGTGAATTGAAATTCTTAAACAACTATGAAACTCTCATGTAAATAAATAAATAAATATATATATATATATATATATATATATACATATCCCATTCTCATAACAAAATTATGAAGTTTCACAAAGAGACTTCCACATAGAATTCTAAAACCATGAAAACATAGAAGAATATGCTTTGAAAACATGTTTTTACAACAATTAATTTTGAAAACCCTTTCATGGCATACAATTACATATGAAAATATATGAACACCATATATACATATAATTTTATGATTGTAAAAACCTAATTTGATAAAGAAGAAAACACAACACATATGAATTAATTCTAGGGTTAAAATTATAACCTTACTAGTTTTGACTTAAGAGAGAGATGATAAAGATGATGATCCTCTCTTGCCTTCTCAAGCTTTTCTTCCTCTTCTCTCTTCTTCTTCTCTGACAATTCTCTCTAACCCTCTTCTTCTTCTTTCTTTGTTTTGTTTAGACTTAGGCTTTTAGAAAACTAACGTATCTTTTAACTTAGCATATATTATACAATATACAATATACATATACAATATATGTAACTTATATTATTAATATAGCTAATAAATAATATACTAATTGCTATACTAACTACCACTTATTACATAGGTTACAAAATTTGAAAAGCCCAAGGCCATGTTTGGCAAAACCACATTATTTTTAAAAATTAACTTCTTGAGTTTAAGGCATTGTTTGGAAGAAATAAGATTAAACAAGTACAAAGGCCTTGTTTGGTAAAACTCATCATTTTAAAAACAGGTTTTAATAGTTAAGGCCCCGTTTGGCAAAACGAATTTAAAAACGGTGCTAGGGCCTTGTTTGGGAAAATAGTTTTGAAAACTCTTTTAATAAATCATTACACATACTTTTTAATGTTATCCTTTAACTAATTAAAACTCAACATTAATTTAATTAATTAAAAGTTTAACATCAATTAATCACATAAAATTATCACATAATTATAATTACTCACTAATTATAATTTCATGTTACTCTCACCACATAACTCATCTAATTTAATTATCCCAATTAAATTAGAACTATAACATAAAATCACTATGTCAATTAAATTAAATACCAAATATTCATTTAATTAACATATAACACTTAATTAAATTACTCCATAATAATCACATAATTATTTATTTAACTCAATAAATAATTCAATTAATATATTTATTTAATTCAATAAATATATAAATTCTCTTCACACCAAATCACATATTTTACAATATATAACACATACACGCATACTCGTACTTAAACATCTTAAAATAAGAATTTTATTTATTAAATTCTCATTTATTAATTCTTAAAAATCCGGGATGTCACAGAAACAATAAGAAGACCTCCCTAAATTAAGACTTGTGTGAGATGTACGCATCTTTTTTAATGCGATAGTCATTGATTTGGTCCTTTTGATGCTAATCAAATTAGAACGAATTAATAGGACTCCTAATCACCTATTTCTTTAACAATTTTAGAGAACCAATGAAACAATAAGAAGGTCTCCCTAAATGAAGACTTGTGTGAGATGTACGCATGGTTTTGGACGCGATAGTCATGGGTTTCTCCTTTTGACGCTAATCAAACTAGAACGAAGTAATACAACTCTTAATCACCTCTTTCTTTGTAAATTCGAAACAACCAATGAAACAATATGAAGGTCTCCCTAAATGAAGACTTGTGTGAGATCTACGCATCGTTTTGGACGCGGTAGTGGTGGGATTGCTCCTTTTGATGCTAATTTCAACTAGAATGAAGTAATAGGACTCATAATCACCTATATTTTGACCATTTGACAGAACTAATCAAACAATAAGAAGGTCTCCGTAAATGAAGACTTGTGTGATATGTACGGATCGTTTTGAATGCACTAGTGATAGGATTGCTCCTTTTGATGCTAATCAAACTAGAACACTTAAGGTTCATTGTTGGCTCTGGGCATACTATCAGTCTTTGGTACGACCGATGGCTGGATGGATGTGCTATTAATCCTAGCCCCAGCCTTCTCTCCAACTCGGGTCTTTCACATTTGGCGAAGGTCAACTCCATCCTCATTAACTCGGCTTGGGTTCTTCCTCCATGCAATCACCATGAAGTTATTATGCTTATAAGACAACTCTCCTCCTTTCCTCCTCCTAACAGCAGCAGATCGGACTCCATTTTGTGGGGAACTTGGAACATTTCTTTTGTCAAGGCTAAGCATGTTTGGGGGTGCATTCGGTCTAGGCTCCCAACTGTGACTTGGCACAACATTATCTAGAACCACCTGCATGTCCCTCGGTATTCCTTTATCATGTGGCTCGGCATTCTCAAGAGGCTGCCAACTAATGATAGAACGAGCAATTACTCCGGGAATTTCTAGGACTGCCCTCTTTGCCTTCTACGTGGTGAAACTTTTGATCATCTCTTCTTCACCTGCCGGTTTTCTTCTACTGTCCTGCAGCATGTCTTAGGCTTGGGAAATTTTAGGAATGTCCCCCTCTTATGGGACGACCTTATTGCCTATCTAAGCTCCTTCCAAGGCTCAAAACTTACCCGGAACATCCTTTTCCTCTCTGTTGCGATCTCCTTCTACAAAGTGTGGGAAGCCAGGAATGCCAGACTTCACAGACTTTCCTCTACTCCAGCTTCCCACATTGCTGCAGATATTATTCAGCTGATTAAAGCCCGTCTCTCCACGTGCAAAACTTTTATTAGAGCCACTAACGCGAGCCAATATTATTGTAATTGGCTTATGCACTGATTGTATTATGTTGGTTATTTTTGTTGGTGGGATTTCACTCCCTTTGTAGTATTCTCATCTGCTAGCTTGTCTTCAGATGAATCTACTATATCCTGGGGTATGTCCCTTAGCCATTGTATAGTGTTCTCTTCTTTATAAAAAACCAAACTTAGCAAAAAAAAAACGAAGTCATAGGACTCATAATCACCTCTTACTTTGACAACTTGAGAGAACCAATGAAACAATAAGAAGGTCTCCCTAAATCAAGACCTGTGTGAGATGTACGCATCGTTTTTAATGTGATAGTCATTGATTTGTTCGTTTTGATGCTAATCAAATTAGTACGAATTATTAGGACGCCTAATCACCTCTTTCTTTGACAATTTTAGAGAACCAATGAAACAATAAGAAGGTCTCCCTAAATGAAGACTTGTGTGAGATGTTCGCATTATTTTGAACGCGATAGTCATAGGTTTCTACTTTTGACGCTAATCAAACTAGAACGAAGTAATACAACTCTTAATCACCTCTTTCTTTGTAAATTCAAAACAACCAATTAAACAATATGAAGGTCTCCCTAAATGAAGACTTGTGTGAGATCTACGCATCGTTTTGGACGCGATAGTGATGGGATAGCTCCTTTTGATGTTAATTCCAACTAGAATGAAGTAATAGGACTCATAATCACCTATATTTTAATAATTTGAGAGAACTAATCAAACAATAAGAAGGTCTCCCTAAATGAAGACTTGTGTGAGATGTACGATTCGTTTTGAATGCACTAGTGATAAGATTGCTCCTTTTGATGCTAATCAAACTAGAACGAAGTCATAGGACTCATAATCACATCTTTCTTAGACAATTTGAGAGAACCAATGAAACAATAAGAAGGTCTCCCTAAATCAAGACTTGTGTGAGATGTACGTATATTTTTTAACGCTATAGTCATTGATTTGGTCCTTTTGATGCTAATCAAATTAGAACGAATTAATAGGACTCCTAATCACCTCTTTCTTTGATAATTTTAGAGAACCAATGAAACAATAATAAGGTCTACATAAATGAAGACTTGTGTGAGATGTACGCATGGTTTTGGACGCGATAGTCATGGGTTTCTCCTTTTGACTCTAATCAAACTAGAACGAAGTATTACAACTCTTAATCACCTCTTTCTTTTTAAATTCGAAACAACCAATGAAACAATATGAAGGTCTCCCTAAATGAAGACTTGTATGAGATCTACGCATCGTTTTGGACGCGATAGTGATGTGATTGCTCCTTTTGATGCTAATTTCAATTAGAACGAAGTAATAGGACTCATAATCACCTATATTTTGACAATTTTAGAGAACTAATGAAACAATAAAAAGGTCTGCCTAAATGAAGACTTGTGTCAGATGTACGCATGGTTTTGGACGCGATAGTCATGGGTTTCTCTTTTTAAACGCTAATCAAACTGGAACGAAGTAACACAGTCTCTTAATCACCTCTTTCTTTGTAAATTCGAAACAACCAATGAAACAATATGAAGGTCTCCCTAAATGAAGACTTGTGTGACATCTACGCATCGTTTTGGACGCGATAGTGATGTGATTGCTTCTTTTGATGCTAATTTCAATTAGAACGAAGTAATAGGACTCATAATCTTATATATTTTGACAATTTGAGAGAACTAATGAAACAATAAAAAGGTCTCCCTAAATGAAGACTTGTGTCAGATGTACGCGTGGTTTTGGACGCGATAGTCATGGGTTTCTCTTTTTAAACGCTAATCAAACTGGAACGAAGTAACACAGTCTCTTAATCACCTCTTTCATTGTAAATTCGAAACAACCAATGAAACAATATGAAGGTCTCCCTAAATGAAGACTTGTGTGAGATGTACGGATCGTTTTGAATGCACTAGTGATAGGATTGCTCCTTTTGATGCTAATCAAACTAGAACGAAGTCATAGGACTCATAATCACCTCTTTCTTTGACAATTTGAGAGAACCAATGAAACAATAAGATGGCCTCCCTAAATCAAAACCTGTGTGAGATGTACGCAACGTTTTTAACGCGATAGTCATTGATTTGTTCGTTTTGATGCTAATCAAATTAGAACGAATTATTAGGACTCCTAATCACCTCTTTCTTTGACAATTTTAAAGAACCAATGAAACAATAAGGTCTCCCTAAATGAAGACTTGTGTGAGATGTACACATGATTTTGAACGCGATAGTCATGGGTTTCTACTTTTGACGTTAATCAAACTTGAACGAAGTAATACAACTCTTAATCACCTCTTTCTTTGTAAATTCAAGACAACCAATGAAACAATATGAAGGTCTCCCTAAATGAAGACTTGTGTGAGATCTACGCATCGTTTTGGACGCGATAGTGATGTGATTTCTCCTTTTGATGCTAATTTCAACTAGAACGATGTAATAGGACTCATAATCACCTATATTTTGACAATTTGAGAGAACTAATGAAACAATAACAAGGACTCCCTAAATGAAGACTTGTGTCAGATGTACGCATGGTTTTGGACGAGATAGTCATGGGTTTCTCTTTTTTAACGCTAATCAAACAAGAACGAAGTAACACAGTTTCTTAATCACCTCTTTATTTGTAAATTCGAAATAACCAATGAAACAATATGAATGTCTCCCTAAATGAAGACTTGTGTGAGATGTACGCATTATTTTGAACGCGATAGTCATGGGTTTCTACTTTTGACGCTAATCAAACTAGAACGAAGTAATACAACTCTAAATCACCTTTTTCTTTGTAAATTCGAAACAACCAATGAGACAATATGAAGGTCTCCCTAAATGAAGACTTGTGTGAGATCTACGCATCGTTTTGGACGCGATAGTGATGGGATTGCTCCTTTTGATGCTAATTTCAACTATAATGAAGTAATAGAACTCATAATCACCTATATTTTGACAATTTAACATAACTAATCAAACAATAAGAAGGTCTCCCTAAATGAAGACTTGTGTGAGATGTACGGATCATTTTGAATGCACTAGTCATAGGATTGCTCCTTTTGATGCTAATCAAACTAGAACGAAGTCATAGGACTCATAATCACCTCTTTCTTTTACAATTTGAGAGAACCAATGAAACAATAAGAAGGTCTCCCTAAATCAAGACCTGTGTGAGATGTACGCATCATTTTTAATGCGATAATCATTGATTTGCTCGTTTTGACGCTAATCAAATTAGAACGAATTATTAGGACTCCTAATCACCTCTTTTTTTGACAATTTTAGAGAACCAATGAAACAATAAGAAGGTCTCCCTAAATGAAAGCTTGTGTGAGATGTACGCATGATTTTGAACGCGATAGTCATGGGTTTTTACTTTTGACGCTAATCAAACTAAAACGAAGTAATACAACTCTTAATCACCTCTTTCTTTGTAAATTCGAAACAACCAATGAAACAATATCAAGGTCTCCCTAAATGAAGACTTGTGTGAGATCTACGCATTGTTTTGGATGTGATAGTGACGTGATTGCTCCTTTTGATGCTAATTTCAATTAGAACGAAGTAATAGGACTCATAATCACCTATATTTTGACAATTTGAGAGAACTAATGAAACAATAAGAATGTCTCTCTAAATGAAGACTTGTGTCACATGTACGCATGGTTTTGGACGCGATAGTCATGGGTTTCTCTTTTTTAACGCTAATTAGACTAGAACGAAGTAACACAGTCTCTTAATCACCTCTTTCTTTGTAAATTCGAAACAACCAATGAAACAATATTAAGGTCTCCCTAAATGAAGACTTGTGTGAGATCTACGCATCGTTTTGGACGCGATAGTGATGGGATTGCTCCTTTTGATGCTAATTTCAACTAGAATGAAGTAATAGGACTCATAATCACCTATATTTTAACAATTTGAGAGAACTAATCAAACAATAAGAAGGACTCTCTAAATGAAGACTTGTGTGAGATGTACGAATCGTTTTGCACCTTTTGATGCTAATCAAACTAGAACGAAGTCATAGGACTCATAATCAAATTTTTCTTTGACAATTTGAGAGAACCAATGAAACAAAAAGAAGGCCTCCCTAAATTAAGACTTGTGTGAGATGTACGCATCTTTTTTAATGCGATAGTCATTGATTTGGTCCTTGTGATGCTAATCAAATTAGAACGAATTATTAGGACTCCTTGTAAGACCCCAACTTTTATAAATAAAAATTTAATTTCCTCTATATATTATTTTGATATAGTAAGGTGTTGATTTGATAAATGTGGTAAGTTATGGATGGAATGTGCAAATTTTACAAAGTAAGCAAGTGGTCATAATATATTCGTTGTGTCGGGGAATATTCTTTTGTCGGAGAATATTCGTACGACGGCGCAGCCATTGGTGGACCCCACAACAGAATAATTGTCGGATATAGAAAGCGACAGAAATAACATTTTCACGGCAAAACTTTTACCGTTAAACTGTTAAAATACCCGGTGATAAAAATACAGTAATACGCATTGTTGCAAAGTAGCACACGGTATTGCACAATATCTTTGATTATTGATGCTTACGTAAGAAGTCACTCAGTATTTAATAATTGCTACAGTAGTTGTTGCACAGTATATCATATTATTGATTCAATTATTGTCACAGTATCATCTGCACAATATTTTATATTATTAAATCAATAATGGTCAGTCATATTATTTAAATGATATTATTAGATAGCATTATTGGCAATGTCTAGAAAGTTCTGTCTAGGAAAGGGGTTAGTTAATTGCGCGCCAGTAAGAAAAAAATCTTTATCGGAAGGCCCCCTCTTTCCTGGGAACGACCTGGTTGTCATTATTGTGATTCTGTAATATTAATTTATATAATAATTGATGAATGGTTGATAAAAATATTTTCATTGTGTTGGAAATATTAATGTTAGTAGAAATCGACATTTATTTCGATAATAGTTGATTTTCGGATGTTAAATTGACCTAACGGAGAATTAATCAGATAAATGAGCAATTAATGGGTGGTTAACATGTGGGACCCACTTATTGGTGGATAATAAATAGTTGGTGGGTAGTTGCAGGGGTGGAGGTGCAAGATTTATAAACTTGAGGGACTAAATTAAAAATTTAGGCAAAGATGGAGGTACTAAAGTGTAATTGTCCAACCTTTTTCTAGCCTATAAATAGCAAGCTAATTTCATTCATTTCTCACCATTCTTGAAGAACAAAGTTATTATAGTGAGAAAAATTATAGAGAGAAAAAGAAGAAGAGTATTCTGCTACTACACTACTCCAGTATCCAATCTTCTACTGAGGTAAGGGGTATTATTTCTTTTATATTCATAAAGAATGCTATTTTCTTTCAATACTCGTAAGGGTTGTTACTCTATTCTTTATTGATCTGTGGGAGTAACCTGTCTACGCGGATTACCGCATGCATGGTGAATAACCCTTTGTATTCATTCTTTATTGATCTGTGGGAGTAACCTGTCTACGCGGATTACCGCATGCCTGGTGAAAACCTTTTGTATTCATTCAATTCCTTAATAATCTGTGGGAATAACCTGTCTACGCGGATTACCGCATGCGTGGTGAATCACCCTTCGTATTCATTTCTATTAAATTGTGGAAATGATCTGTCTACGCGGATTACCGCATGACGGGTGAAAATCCAATTACAGTTTCGTATATTCATTCATACTCGTACGAAATATTATTTCACTGAAATATTGGTCTGAACTTGTTATGAAATTTTCATCTTTTTATGACAAGTTACTATTCACGGGTTACTATTCACGAGTTACTATTCACGGTAAAAAAAAATATTTTTTTTATCTTTGATTGAATCTAAGTTTTGAATTTCATTCTTGAATTTTGCTCCACAATTGATTATTACGGAGTATTCATGAACTTGGATAAATTAAATTACGAATTCCTAATTTTTGTCCTTTATCTCACTGGATTCGTTTTTATATTATTTTTCATCATCCTCAGTCTTAAATGATGATACAAATGAATATCTTTGGCCTGTAGTGCAAAGATGAATGATTATTTGATGAATATCTTTGGCCTGTAGTGCAAAGATGATTACCTGATGAATATCTTTGGCCCGTAGTGCAAAGATGGACAGGAGTTGAGATGAACATGATCACTGGTGATATAAATGAATATCTTTAGCCTGTAGTGCAAAGATGAATATTTGATTCGAGATATATATTGATTGATGTTACAGGGATAAAATATTGATGATGGACTTTAAATCATAGAAGATAGTAGACTTCATTCTCTGCTTAACTCTTCTAATGATTTGTTATTTCCGCTGCGAATATTGATCTAAAACTTGTTGTCCATAATATTTTATCTGAACTGTTGAAGACTAACGATAATTTATTTTTCATTATCTTAGTCATAATATTCTTTATTGGGCTAGTTGAGCTCACCCTTTTCTTCCATTGTTCTCTTCAGGAAATGAGAATATTGCGGGTACTAGTCGGGGAATGGAGTGATGGTCCGAGTTAGAGCAGTAGTAGTCCTCACTATTTCTGATAAATAGTGTGATCATAATTGTAATGAGGACTTAGTTTGAATCTTAATATTTTCTACATATTTGTACTGAGACTCACAGTTGTGTGGTCGTATTTTGCACGACCGTATGATATAAAGTTTGTATTTGAATTCTGTACCATGTATTTGGCGACTCAGAATGGGTTGGGTTGAATGGACCTATTCTGGGGGCGTCACATCCTAGTCACCTCTTTCTTTGACAATTTTAGAGAACCAATGAAACAATAAGAAGGTCTCCCTAAATTAAGACTTGTGTGAGATGTACGCATGGTTTTGGACGCGATAGTCATGGGTTTCTCCTTTTGACGCTAATCAAACTAGAACGAAGTAATACAACTCTTAATCACCTCTTTCTTTGTAAATTCGAAACAACCAATGAAACAATATGAAGGTCTCTCTAAATGAAGACTTGTGTGAGATCTACGCATCGTTTTGGACGCGATAGTGATGTGATTGCTCCTTTTGATGCTAAGTTCAACTAGAATGAAGTAATAGGACTCATAATCACCTATATTTTAACAATTTGAGAGAACTAATAAAACAATAAGAAGGACTCTCAAAATGAATACTTGTGTGAGATGTACGGATTGTTTTGAATGCATTAGTGACAGGATTGCTCCTTTTGATACTAATCAAACTAGAATGAAGTCATAGGACTCATAATCACATCTTTCTTTAACAATTTGAGAGAACCAATGAAACAATAAGAAGGTCTCCCTAAATCAAGACTTGTGTCAGATGTATGCATCGTTTTTAACGCGATAGTCATTGATTTGTTCGTTTTGATGCTAATCAAATTATAACGAATTATTAGGACTCCTAATCACCTCTTTCTTTTACAATTTTAGAGAACCAATGAAAAAAATAAGAAAGGATACCTAAATGAAGACTTGTGTGAGATGTACGCATGATTTTGAACGCGATAGTCATGGGTTTCTCCTTTTGACGCTAATCAAACTAGAACGAAGTAATACAACTCTTAATCACCTCTTTCTTTGTAAATTCGAAACAAGCAATGAAACAATATGAAGGTCTCCCTAAATGAAGACTTGTGTGAGATCTACGCATTGTTTTTAACGCGATAGTGATGTGATTGCTCCTTTTGATATTAATTTCAACTAGAACGAAGTAATAGGACTCATAATCACTGATATTTTGACAATTTGAGAGAACTAATGAAACAATAAAAAGGACTCCGTAAATGAAGAATTGTGTCAGATGTACGCATGGTTTTGGACGCGATAGTCATGGGTTTCTCTTTTTTAACGCTAATCAAACTAGAACGAAGTAACACAGTCTCTTAATCACCTCTTTCTTTGTAAATTCGAAACAACCAATGAAACAATATGAAGGTCTCCCTAAATGAAGACTTGTGTGAGATCTACGCATCGTTTTGGACGCGATAGTGATGGGATTGCTCCTTTTGATGCTAATTTCAACTAGAATGAAGTAGTAGGACTCATAATAACCTATATTTTAACAATTTGAGAGAACTAATCAAACAATAAGAAGAACTCCCTTAATGAAGACTTTGTGAGATGTTAGGATTGTTTTGAATGCACTAGTGACATGATTGCTCCTTTTGATGCTAATCAAACTAGAACGAAGTCATAGGACTCATAATCACATCTTTCTTTGACAATTTGAGAGAACCAATAAAACAATAAGAAGGCCTCCCTAAATCAAGACTTGTGTGAGATGTACGCATCTTTTTTAACGCGATAGTCATTGATTTGGTCCTTCTGATGCTAATCAAATTAGAACGAATTAATAGGACTCCTAATCACCTCTTTCTTTGACAATTTTAGAGAACCAATGAAACAATAAGATGGTCTCCCTTAATGAAGACTTGTGTGAGATGTACGTATGGTTTTGGACGCGATAGTCATGGGTTTCTCCTTTTGACGCTAATCAAACTAGAACGAAGTAATACAACTCTTAATCACCTCTTTCTTTTTAAATTCGAAACAACCAATGAAACAATATGAAGGTCTCCCTAAATAAAGACTTGTGTGAGAGCTACGCATCGTTTTGGACGCGATAGTGATGGGATTGCTCCTTTTGATGCTAATTTCAACTAGAATGAAGTAATAGGACTCATAATCACCTATATTTTAACAAGTTGAGAGAACTAATGAAACAAGAAGAAGGTCTCCCTAAATGAAGACTCGTGTGAGATGTACGGATAGTTTCGAATGCACTAGTGACAAGTTTGCTCCTTTTGATGCTAATGAAACTAGAACGAAGTCATAGGACTCATAATCACATCTTTCTTTGACAATTTGAGAGAACCAATAAAACAATAAGAAGGCCTCGCTAAATCAAGACTTGTGTGAGATGTACGCATCTTTTTTAACGCGATAGTCATTGATTTGGTCCTTCTGATGCTAATCTAATTAGAACGAATTAATAGGACTCCTAATCACCTCTTTCTTTGACAATTTTAGAGAACCAATGAAACAATAAGATGGTCTCCCTAAATGAAGACTTGTGTGAGATGTACGTATGGTTTTGGATGCGATAGTCATGGGTTTCTCCTTTTGACGCTAATCAAACTAGAACGAAGTAATACAACTCTTAATCACCTCTTTCTTTTTAAATTCGAAACATCAATGAAACAATATGAAGGTCTCCCTAAATGAAGACTTGTGTGAGATCTACGCATCGTTTTGGACGCGATAGTGATGGGATTGTTCCTTTTGATGCTAATTTCAACTAGAATGAAGTAATAGGACTAATAATCACCGATATTTTGACAATTTGACAGAACTAATGAAACAATAAGAAGGTCTCCCTAAATGAAGACTCGTGTGAGATGTACGGATCGTTTTGAATGCACTAGTGATAGGATTTCTCCTTTTGATGCTAATCAAACTAGAACGAAGTCATAGGACTCATAATCACCTCTTTCTTTGATAATTTGAGAGAACCAATGAAACAATAAGAAGGTCTCCCTAAATCAAGACCTGTGTGAGATGTACGCATCATTTTTAACGCGATAGTCATTGATTTGTTCGTTTTGATGCAAATCAAATTAGAACGAATTATTAGGACTCCTTATCACATCTTTCTTTGACAATTTTGGAGAACCAATGAAACAATAAGAAGGTCTCCCTAAATGACGACTTGTGTGAGATGTACGCATGATTTTGAACGCGATAGTCATGGGTTTCTACTTTTGACGCTAATCAAACTAGAACGAAGTAATACAACTCTTAATCACCTCTTTCTTTGTAAATTCGAAACAAGCAATGAAACAATATGAAGGTCTCCCTAAATGAAGACTTGTGTGAGATCTACACATCGTTTTGGACGCGATAGTGATGTGATTGCTCCTTTTGATGCTAATTTCAACTAGAACGAAGTAATAGGACTCATAATCACCTATATTTTGACAATTTGAGTGAACTAATGAAACAATAAGAATGTCTCCCTAAATGAAGACTTGTGTCAGATGTACGCATGGTTTTGGACGCGATAGTCAAGGGTTTCTCTTTTTTAACACTAATTAAACTAGAACGAAGTAACACAGTCTCTTAATCACCTCTTTCTTTGTAAATTCAAAACAACCAATGAAACAATATGAAGGTCTCCCTAAATGAAGACTTGTGTGAGATCTACGCATCGTTTTGGATGCGATAGTGATGGGATTGCTCCTTTTGATGCTAATTTTAACTAGAATGAAGTAGTAGGACTCATAATCACCTATATTTTAACAATTTGGGAGAACTAATCAAACAATAAGAAGGACTCTCTAAATAAAGACTTGTGTGAGATGTACGGATCGTTTTGAATGCATTAGTGACAGGATTGCTCCTTTTGATGCTAATCAAACTAGAACGAAGTAATAGGACTCATAATCACAATTTTCTTTGACAATTTGAGAGAACCAATGAAACAATAAGAAGGCCTCCCTAAATTAAGACTTGTGTGAGATGTACGCATCTTTTTTAACGTGATAGTCATTGATTTGTTCGTTTTGATGCTAATCAAATTAGAACGAATTATTAGGACTCCTAATCACCTCTTTCTTTGACAATTTTAGAGAACCAATGAAACAATAAGAAGGTCTCCCTAAATGAAGACTTGTGTGATATGTACGCATGATTTTGAAAGCGATAGTCATGGGTTTCTACTTTTGACGCTAATCAAACTAGAACGAAGTAATTCAACTCTTAATCACCTCTTTCTTTGTAAATTCAAAACAACCAATGAAACAATATGAAGGTCTCCCTAAATGAAGACTTGTGTGAGATCTACACATCGTTTTGGACGCGATAGTGATGGGATTGCTCCTTTTGCTGCTAATTTCAACTAGAACGAAGTAATAGGACTCATAATCACCTTTATTTTGATAATTTGACAGAACTAATGAAACAATAAGAAGGTCTCCCTAAATGAAGACTTGTGTGAGATGTACGGGTCGTTTTGAATGCACTAGTGATAGGATTGCTCCTTTTGATGCTAATCAAACTAGAACGAAGTCATAGGACTCATAATCACTTCTTTCTTTGACAATTTGAGAGAACCAATGAAACAATAAAAGGTCTCCCTAAATCAAGACCTGTGTGAGATGTACGCATCGTTTTTAATGCGATAGTCATTAATTTGATCGTTTTGATGCTAATCAAATTAGAACGAATTATTAGGACTCCTAATCACCTCTTTCTTTGACAATTTTAGAGAACCAATGAAACGATAAGAAGGTCTCCCTAAATGAAGACTTGTGTGAGATGTACGCATGATTTTGAATACGATAGTCATGGGTTTCTACTTTTGACGCTAATCAAACTAGAACGAAGTAATACAACTCTTAATCACCTCTTTCTTTGTAAATTCGAAACAACCAATGAAACAATATGAAGGCCTCCCTAAATGAAGACTTGTGTGAGATCTATTCATTATTTTTGACGCGATAGTGATGTGATTGCTCCTTTTGATGTTAATTTCAACAAGAACGAAGTAATAGGACTCATAATCACCTATATTTTGACAATTTGAGAGACTAATGAAACAATAAGAAGGTCTCCCTAAATGAAGACTTGTGTCACATGTACGCATGGTTTTGGACGCGATAGTAATGGGTTTCTCTTTTTTAACGCTAATTAAACTAGAACGAAGTAACACAGTCTCTTAATCACCTCTTTCTTTGTAAATTAGAAACAACCAATGAAACAATATGAAGGTCTCCCTAAACGAAGACTTGTGTGAGATGTACGCATCGTTTTGGACGCGATAGTGATGGGATTGCTCCTTTTGATGCTAATTTCAACTAGAATAAAGTAATAGGACTCATAATCAC
The DNA here is from genome assembly GCA_020205555.1 of Panax stipuleanatus. NCBI lineage: Eukaryota > Viridiplantae > Streptophyta > Magnoliopsida > Apiales > Araliaceae > Panax > Panax stipuleanatus. The sequence continues at coordinate 51,866,239 of CM035115.1, read as the reverse complement.
CTATATTTTAACAATTTGAGAGAACTAATCAAACAATAAGAAGGACTCTCTAAATGAAGACTTGTGTGAGATGTACGGATCGTTTTGAAAGCATTAGTGACATGATTGCTCCTTTTGATGCTAATTAAACTAGAACGAAGTCATAGGACTCATAATCAAATCTTTCTTTGATAATTTGAGAGAACCAATGAAACAATAAGAAGGTCTCCCTAAATCAAGACTTGTGTGAGATGTACGCATCTTTTTTCACGCGATAGTCATTGATTTGGTCCTTTTGATGCTAATCAAATTAGAACGAATTATTAGGACTCCTAATCACCTCTTTCTTTGACAATTTTAGAGAACCAATGAAACAATAAGAAGGTCTCCCTAAATTAAGACTTGTGTGAGATGTACGCATGGTTTTGCACGCGATAGTCATGGGTTTCTCCTTTTGACGCTAATCAAACTAGAACGAAGTAATACAACTCTTAATCACCTCTTTCTTTGTAAATTCGAAACAACCAATGAAACAATATAAAGGTCACTCTAAATGAAGACTTGTGTGAGATCTACGCATTTTTTTGGACGCGATAGTGATGGGATTGCTCCTTTTGATGCTAATTTCAACTAGAATGAAGTAATAGGACTCATAATCACCTATATTTTTAACAATTTGAGAGAACTAATAAAACAATAAGAAGGACTCTCAAAATGAAGACTTGTGTGAGATGTACGGATCGTTTTGAATGCATTAGTGACATGATTGCTCCTTTTGATACTAATCAAACTAGAATGAAGTCATAGGACTCATAATCACATCTTTCTTTGACAATTTGAGAGAACCAATGAAACAATAAGAAGGTCTCCCTAAATCAAGACCTGTGTGAGATGTATGCATCGTTTTTAACGCGATAGTCATTGATTTGTTCGTTTTGATGCTAATCAATTTAGAACGAATTATTAGGACTCCTAATCACCTCTTTCTTTGACAATTTTATAGAACCAATGAAACAATACGAAAGTCTACCTAAATGAAGACTTGTGTGAGATGTACGCATGATTTTGAACGCGATAGTCATGGGTTTCTACTTTTAACGCTAATCAAACTAGAACGAAGTAATACAACTCTTAATCACCTCTTTCTTTGTAAATTCGAAACAAGCAATGAAACAATATGAAGGTCTCCCTAAATGAAGACTTGTGTGAGATCTACGCATTGTTTTTGACGCGATAGTGATGTGATTCCTCCTTTTGATGTTAATTTCAACTAGAACAAAGTAATAGGACTCATAATCACCTATATTTTGACAATTTGAGAGAAATAATGAAACAATAAGAACGTCTCCCTAAATGAAGACTTGTGTCAGATGTACGCATGGTTTTGGACGCGATAGTCATGGGTTTCTCTTTTTTAACGCTAATCAAACTAGAACGAAGTAACACAGTTTCTTAATCACCTCTTTCTTTGTAAATTCGAAACAACCAATGAAACAATATGAAGGACTCCCTAAATGAAGACTTGTGTGAGATCTACGCATCGTTTTGAACGCGATAGTGATGGGATTGCTCCTTTTGATGCTAATTTCAACTAGAATGAAGTAATAGGACTCATAATCACCTATATTTTAACAAGTTGAGAGAACTAATCAAATAATAAGAAGGACTCCCTAAATGAAGACTTGTGTGAGATGTACGGATCGTTTTGAATGCACTAGTGACAGGATTGCTCCTTTTGATGCTAATCAAACTAGAACGAAATCATAGGACTCATAATCACATCTTTCTTTTACAATTTGAAAGAACCAATAAAACAATAAGAAGGCCTCGCTAAATCAAGACTTGTGTGAGATGTACGCATCTTTTTTAACGCGATAGTCATTGATTTGGTCCTTCTGATGCTAATCTAATTAGAACGAATTAATAGGACTCCTAATCACCTCTTTCTTTGACAATTTTAGAGAACCAATGAAACAATAAGATGGTCTCCCTAAATGAAGACTTGTGTGAGATGTACGTATGGTTTTGGATGCGATAGTCATGGGTTTCTCCTTTTGACGCTAATCAAACTAGAACGAAGTAATACAACTCTTAATCACCTCTTTCTTTTTAAATTCGAAACATCAATGAAACAATATGAAGGTCTCCCTAAATGAAGACTTGTGTGAGATCTACGCATCGTTTTGGACGCGATAGTGATGGGATTGCTCCTTTTGATGCTAATTTCAACTAGAATGAAGTAATAGGACTAATAATCACCTATATTTTGACAATTTGACAGAACTAATGAAACAATAAAAAGGTCTCCCTAAATGAAGACTCGTGTGAGATGTACGGATCGTTTTGAATGCACTAGTGATAGGATTGCACCTTTTGATGCTAATAAAACTAGAACGAAGTCATAGGACTCATAATCACCTCTTTCTTGGACAATTTGAGAGAACCAATGAAACAATAAGAAGGTCTCCCTAAATCAAGACTTGTGTGAGATGTACGCATCATTTTTAACGCGATGGTCATTGATTTGTTCGTTTTGATGCTAATCAAATTAGAACGAATTATTAGGACTCCTAATCACCTCTTTCTTTGACAATTTTAGAGAACCAATGAAACAATAAGAAGGTCTCCCTAAATGACGACTTGTGTGAGATGTACGCATGATTTTGAACGCGATAGTTATGGGTTTCTACTTTTGACTCTAATCAAACTAGAACAAAGTAATACAACTCTTAATCACCTCTTTCTTTGTAAATTCGAAACAAGCAATGAAATAATATGAAGGTCTCCCTAAATGAAGACTTGTGTGAGATCTACGCATCGTTTTGGACGCGATAGTGATGTGATTGCTCCTTTTGATGCTAATTTCAACTAGAACGAAGTAATAGGACTCATAATCACCTATATTTTGACAATTTGAGAAAACTAATGAAACAATAAGAAGGTCTCCCTAAATGAACACTTGTGTCAGATATACGCATGGTTTTGGACGCGATAGTCATGGGTTTCTCTTTTTTAACGCTAATCAAACTAGAACGAAGTAACACAGTCTCTTAATCACCTCTTTCTTTGTAAATTCAAAACAACCAATGAAACAATATGAAGGTCTCCCTAAATGAAGACTTGTGTGAGATCTACGCATCGTTTGAGACGCAATAGTGATGGGATTGCTCCTTTTGATGCTAATTTCAACTAGAATAAAGTAATAGAACTCATAATCACCTATATTTTAACAATTTGGGAGAACTAATCAAACAATAAGAAGGACTCTCTAAATAAAGACTTGTGTGAGATGTACGGATTGTTTTGAATGCATTAGTGACAGGATTTCTCCTTTTGATGCTAATCAAACTAGAACGAAGTAATAGGACTCATAATCACAATTTTCTTTGACAATTTGAGAGAACCAATGAAACAATAAGAAGGCCTCCCTAAATTAAGACTTGTGTGAGATGTACGCATCTTTTTTAACGCGATAGTCATTGATTTGTTCGTTTTGATGCTAATCAAATTAGAACGAATTATTAGGACTCCTAATCACCTCTTTCTTTGACAATTTTAGAGAACCAATGAAACAATAAGAAGGTCTCCCTAAATGAAGACTTGTGTGAGATGTACGCATGATTTTAAAAGCGATAGTCATGGGTTTCTACTTTTGACGCTAATCAAACTAGAACGAAGTAATACAACTCTTAATCACCTCTTTCTTTGTAAATTCAAAACAACCAATGAAACAATATGAAGGTCTCCCTAAATGAAGACTTGTGTGAGATCTACACATCGTTTTGGACGCGATAGTGATGGGATTGCTCCTTTTAATGGTAATTTCAACTAGAATTAAGTAATAGGACTCATAATCACCTGTATTTTGACAAATTGACAGAACTAATCAAACAATGAGGTCTCCCTAAATGAAGACTTGTGTGAGATGTACGGGTCGTTTTTAATGCACTAGTGATAGGATTGCTCCTTTTGATGCTAATCAAATTAGAACGAAGTTATAGGACTCATAATCACTTCTTTCTTTGACAAATTTGAGAGAACCAATGAAACAATAAAAGGTCTCCCTAAATCAAGACCTGTGTGAGATGTACGCATCGTTTTTAACGCGATAGTCATTGATTTGTTTGTTTTGATGCTAATCAAATTAGAACAAATTATTAGGACTCCTAATCACCTCTTTCTTTGACAATTTTAGAGAACGAATGAAACGATAAGAAGGTCTCCCTAAATGAAGACTTATGTGAGATGTACGCATGATTTTGAATACGATAGTCATGGGTTTCTACTTTTGACGCTAATCAAACTAGAACGAAGTAATACAACTCTTAATCACCTCTTTCTTTGTAAATTCGAAACAACCAATGAAACAATATGAAGGTCTCCCTAAATGAAGACTTGTGTGAGATTTACACATCGTTTTGGACGCGATAGTGATGGGATTGCTCCTTTTAATTGTAATTTCAACTAGAATGAAGTAATAGGACTCATAATCACCTTTATTTTGACAATTTGACAGAACTAATCAAACAATAAGAAGGTCTCCCTAAATGAAGACTTGTGTGAGATGTACGGGTCGTTTTGAATGCACTAGTGATAGGATTGCTCCTTTTGATGCTAATCAAACTAGAACGAAGTCATAGGACTCATAATCACTTATTTCTTTGACAATTTGAGAGAACCAATGAAACAATAAAAGGTCTCCCTAAATCAAGACCTGTGTGAGATGTACGCATCGTTTTTAACGCGATAGTCATTGATTTGTTCGTTTTGATGCTAATCAAATTAGAACGAATTATTAGGACTCCTAATCACCTCTTTATTTGACAATGTTAGAGAACCAATGAAACAATAAGAAGGTCTCCCTAAATGACGACTTGTGTGAGATGTACGCATGATTTGGAACGCGATAGTCATGGGTTTATACTTTTGACGCTGATCAAACTTGAACGAAGTAATACAACTCTTAATCACCTCTTTCTTTGTAAATTCGAAACATCCAATGAAATAATATGAAAGTTTCCCTAAATGAAGACTTGTGTGAGATCTACGCATCGTTTTAGACGCGATAGTGATGTGATTGCTCCTTTTGATGCTAATTTCAACTAGATCGAAGTAATAGGACTCATAATCACCTATATTTTAACAATTTAAGAGAACTAATGAAACAATACGAAGGTCTCCCTAAATGAAGACTTGTGTCAGATGTACGCATGGTTTTGGACGCGATAGTCATGGGTTTCTCTTTTTTAACGCTAATCAAACTAGAACGAAGTAACACAGTCTCTTAATCACCTCTTTCTTTGTAAATTCAAATCAACCAATGAAACAATATGAAGGTCTCCCTAAATGAAGACTTGTGTGAGATCTACGCATCGTTTTGGACGCGATAGTGATGGGATTGCTCCTTTTGATGCTAATTTCAACTTGAATGAAGTAATAGGACTCATAATCACCTATATTTTAACTATTTGAGAGAACTAATCAAATAATAAGAAGGACTCTCTCTAAATGAAGACTTGTGTGAGATGTACGGATCGTTTTGAATGGATTAGTGACAGGATTTCTCCTTTTGATGCTAATCAAACTATAACAAAGTTATAGGACTCATAATCACAACTTTCTTTGACAATTTGAGAGAACCAATGAAACTGTAACGACCCCAAAATTCATACAATAATATTCTCTTTCTCGATCGTTAATAATACAACTTTAATCTCTCATTACATCATTATTCGATATTAAAAATCACTAAAAATGCGGAATATTTAAAACTTTTATAAACTTTTTTTCTATATTGCCCTGAATCGCAACCTTTACATTACATCTCTTTGATTCAAATCTATATCATGAATCATTACAACAAAATGACTATACAAAGTCTTACATAATAAAACAATATCCATCTATATTGGATAACTCTACTTATAACTCAGCGACATATTTCATTCAAAACATTAACTACAATTTGAAATTGAACATAACTAATATTCTTGAACATTGATATCTATAAATCACTTAACATGTATCATTACCTTGCGACCTTAACCTGCAAAAATGGTTATTTGCAAGAGTGAGCTCGACAACTCTGCAAGTTCTAACAGTTTTCATGCATCACGTATCACATAATAAACATGCTCAACATAAATCTCATAATAATTAAAGTAACATGGCATACATGCTTTAATTCACATAACAAATATAAAGATTGAGTTCCATACTCAATCAACATTATTTAACCAAACAGTGTAGTCATAAATTGACTTTGACATTTCATGATTACAACATGTATAACATATCATGCTCGCTTGCAATTTAAAACAGTTCATCAAATTCACGTAGACAAGTAGAAACCGAAAGACTTGCCTGGTTCGTGGATTACCAATTACCGAAAAACTGCTTAATATAATCTGCTTCATGATCCTACATAACGTATCACCATATGCATCAATTATTAGTCACTTAGCAACGCTTATCAAACATCTAAGTAAATTCTAATTTACACTTTCTAATTTACACTTCGTAACTCTCTTCCATTCACTCGTTTGACACTCGTTGTCAAATCATATGTATAATTATTACATATCTAATCTTCATTGTTAGTTAACCAATTAAGATTAACTCATTCTTCATTAAGTAATAAGTTAATAATTAATCACCACGTAATTTAATCACCTCACATAATCATATTACATTTCACATAATTAACCAATTATAATTACATCTTACGTTAATCAAATTACATTTCAAGTTAAACATAATTATATTTTTACTAACATTCATGTTTTATAACTTATAACAACATCTGATATCGTCGATAGCACTATACTTGTGTATGCGCATGACCGACGCCCTCCGATTGCCTCAGAATACGCATCAGTCCCAAACATGACCATTTTGACCCTAGATAACGACCTCAAATCAAAAAGTCAAAAACACAAAAGTTGTTGGTCTACTCGTGCTCGTTCCGAATCATCTTGAATCACCGCAATCGGAGTTCGTATGAAAAAGTTATGGCCATTTTAGTAACAGAGGTCAAAACAATTTTGCATTACAACAACTAAACTACCCCGGGCAGCAAGTATACCCGCTGGGGCGGGTCCCCCAAGGCCTAAACACCCGCTGGGGCGGGTCCAGGGGCTGGTGGAGGTGCTAGGTCGCGAACTGGTGGAGAAATAAGCCAATTTGGCTTATTCCGTCACACCGAATTCGAATTTTCCCAACATGATAAACATGAAACATGTGACAAACAATATTTTAAGCTTATTAACATGCTCATAACATAAAAATTTCATATAAACACATAATCACAACCAAGATTTCATGGAATTCGAAGAAAAACACAACTTTAAGCGTTCTTGACGGAAATTGCTACTACGAACTCGTTTTTCAATCAATTCAAGTGATTCCAACTGTAATCACTTCTATTCTTAACATACTAACATAATAATTAATCAATTTTAACAATAACTCATAATCAACATCAATTTTGATAGTTTCAAAAGCTATTTTTCAGAAATTAGTTCACCGAGAATCACTATGAACACACTTCCTATTGTTTATCAAAAATTCATGGATTGAATTGCTAGAACAACCATATAACTCATATATAATCATGTTATATCACATATTACACATAATTCATGCTCACATCAAGGATTTAAAAATTTTCAACATAATTCCATAATCTAACACTATGAACATGAATTTCATGGTGTTCATCATATACTTGTGAATTGAAATTCTTAAACAACTATGAAACTCTCATGTAAATAAATAAATATATATATATATATATATATATATATATATATATATATATATATATACATATCCCATTCTCATAACAAAATTATGAAGTTTCACAAAGAGACTTCCACATAGAATTCTAAAACCATGAAAACATAGAAGAATATGCTTTGAAAACATGTTTTTACAACAATTAATTTTGAAAACCCTTTCATGGCATACAATTACATATGAAAACATATGAACACCATATATACATATAATTTTATGATTGTAAAAACCTAATTTGATAAAGAAGAAAACACAACACATATGAATTAATTCTAGGGTTAAAATTATAACCTTACTAGTTTTGACTTAAGAGAGAGATGATAAAGATGATGATCCTCTCTTGCCTTCTCAAGCTTTTCTTCCTCTTCTCTCTTCTTCTTCTCTGACAATTCTCTCTAACCCTCTTCTTCTTCTTTCTTTGTTTTGTTTAGACTTAGGCTTTTAGAAAACTAACGTATCTTTTAACTTAGCATATATTATACAATATACAATATACATATACAATATATGTAACTTATATTATTAATATAGCTAATAAATAATATACTAATTGCTATACTAACTACCACTTATTACATAGGTTACAAAATTTGAAAAGCCCAAGGCCATGTTTGGCAAAACCACATTATTTTTAAAAATTAACTTCTTGAGTTTAAGGCATTGTTTGGAAGAAATAAGATTAAACAAGTACAAAGGCCTTGTTTGGTAAAACTCATCATTTTAAAAACAGGTTTTAATAGTTAAGGCCCCGTTTGGCAAAACGAATTTAAAAACGGTGCTAGGGCCTTGTTTGGGAAAATAGTTTTGAAAACTCTTTTAATAAATCATTACACATACTTTTTAATGTTATCCTTTAACTAATTAAAACTCAACATTAATTTAATTAATTAAAAGTTTAACATCAATTAATCACATAAAATTATCACATAATTATAATTACTCACTAATTATAATTTCATGTTACTCTCACCACATAACTCATCTAATTTAATTATCCCAATTAAATTAGAACTATAACATAAAATCACTATGTCAATTAAATTAAATACCAAATATTCATTTAATTAACATATAACACTTAATTAAATTACTCCATAATAATCACATAATTATTTATTTAACTCAATAAATAATTCAATTAATATATTTATTTAATTCAATAAATATATAAATTCTCTTCACACCAAATCACATATTTTACAATATATAACACATACACGCATACTCGTACTTAAACATCTTAAAATAAGAATTTTATTTATTAAATTCTCATTTATTAATTCTTAAAAATCCGGGATGTCACAGAAACAATAAGAAGACCTCCCTAAATTAAGACTTGTGTGAGATGTACGCATCTTTTTTAATGCGATAGTCATTGATTTGGTCCTTTTGATGCTAATCAAATTAGAACGAATTAATAGGACTCCTAATCACCTATTTCTTTAACAATTTTAGAGAACCAATGAAACAATAAGAAGGTCTCCCTAAATGAAGACTTGTGTGAGATGTACGCATGGTTTTGGACGCGATAGTCATGGGTTTCTCCTTTTGACGCTAATCAAACTAGAACGAAGTAATACAACTCTTAATCACCTCTTTCTTTGTAAATTCGAAACAACCAATGAAACAATATGAAGGTCTCCCTAAATGAAGACTTGTGTGAGATCTACGCATCGTTTTGGACGCGATAGTGGTGGGATTGCTCCTTTTGATGCTAATTTCAACTAGAATGAAGTAATAGGACTCATAATCACCTATATTTTGATAATTTGACAGAACTAATCAAACAATAAGAAGGTCTCCGTAAATGAAGACTTGTGTGATATGTACGGATCGTTTTGAATGCACTAGTGATAGGATTGCTCCTTTTGATGCTAATCAAACTAGAACACTTAAGGTTCATTGTTGGCTCTGGGCATACTATCAGTCTTTGGTACGACCGATGGCTGGATGGATGTGCTATTAATCCTAGCCCCAGCCTTCTCTCCAACTCGGGTCTTTCACATTTGGCGAAGGTCAACTCCATCCTCATTAACTCGGCTTGGGTTCTTCCTCCATGCAATCACCATGAAGTTATTATGCTTATAAGAAAACTCTCCTCCTTTCCTCCTCCTAACAGCAGCAGATCGGACTCCATTTTGTGGGGAACTTGGAACATTTCTTTTGTCAAGGCTAAGCATGTTTGGGGGTGCATTCGGTCTAGGCTCCCAACTGTGACTTGGCACAACATTATCTAGAACCACCTGCATGTCCCTCGGTATTCCTTTATCATGTGGCTCGGCATTCTCAAGAGGCTGCCAACTAATGATAGAACGAGCAATTACTCCGGGAATTTCTAGGACTGCCCTCTTTGCCTTCTACGTGGTGAAACTTTTGATCATCTCTTCTTCACCTGCCGGTTTTCTTCTACTGTCCTGCAGCATGTCTTAGGCTTGGGAAATTTTAGGAATGTCCCCCTCTTATGGGACGACCTTATTGCCTATCTAAGCTCCTTCCAAGGCTCAAAACTTACCCGGAACATCCTTTTCCTCTCTGTTGCGATCTCCTTCTACAAAGTGTGGGAAGCCAGGAATGCCAGACTTCACAGACTTTCCTCTACTCCAGCTTCCCACATTGCTGCAGATATTATTCAGCTGATTAAAGCCCGTCTCTCCACGTGCAAAACTTTTATCAGAGCCACTAACGCGAGCCAATATTATTGTAATTGGCTTATGCACTGATTGTATTATGTTGGTTATTTTTGTTGGTGGGATTTCACTCCCTTTGTAGTATTCTCATCTGCTAGCTTGTCTTCAGATGAATCTACTATATCCTGGGGTATGCCCCTTAGCCATTGTATAGTGTTCTCTTCTTTATAAAAAACCAAACTTAGCAAAAAAAAAACGAAGTCATAGGACTCATAATCACCTCTTACTTTGACAACTTGAGAGAACCAATGAAACAATAAGAAGGTCTCCCTAAATCAAGACCTGTGTGAGATGTACGCATCGTTTTTAATGTGATAGTCATTGATTTGTTCGTTTTGATGCTAATCAAATTAGTACGAATTATTAGGACGCCTAATCACCTCTTTCTTTGACAATTTTAGAGAACCAATGAAACAATAAGAAGGTCTCCCTAAATGAAGACTTGTGTGAGATGTACGCATTATTTTGAACGCGATAGTCATAGGTTTCTACTTTTGACGCTAATCAAACTAGAACGAAGTAATACAACTCTTAATCACCTCTTTCTTTGTAAATTCAAAACAACCAATTAAACAATATGAAGGTCTCCCTAAATGAAGACTTGTGTGAGATCTACGCATCGTTTTGGACGCGATAGTGATGGGATAGCTCCTTTTGATGTTAATTCCAACTAGAATGAAGTAATAGGACTCATAATCACCTATATTTTAATAATTTGAGAGAACTAATCAAACAATAAGAAGGTCTCCCTAAATGAAGACTTGTGTGAGATGTACGATTCGTTTTGAATGCACTAGTGATAAGATTGCTCCTTTTGATGCTAATCAAACTAGAACGAAGTCATAGGACTCATAATCACATCTTTCTTAGACAATTTGAGAGAACCAATGAAACAATAAGAAGGTCTCCCTAAATCAAGACTTGTGTGAGATGTACGTATATTTTTTAACGCTATAGTCATTGATTTGGTCCTTTTGATGCTAATCAAATTAGAACGAATTAATAGGACTCCTAATCACCTCTTTCTTTGATAATTTTAGAGAACCAATGAAACAATAATAAGGTCTACATAAATGAAGACTTGTGTGAGATCTACGCATGGTTTTGGACGCGATAGTCATGGGTTTCTCCTTTTGACTCTAATCAAACTAGAGCGAAGTATTACAACTCTTAATCACCTCTTTCTTTTTAAATTCGAAACAACCAATGAAACAATATGAAGGTCTCCCTAAATGAAGACTTGTATGAGATCTACGCATCGTTTTGGACGCGATAGTGATGTGATTGCTCCTTTTGATGCTAATTTCAATTAGAACGAAGTAATAGGACTCATAATCACCTATATTTTGACAATTTTAGAGAACTAATGAAACAATAAAAAGGTCTGCCTAAATGAAGACTTGTGTCAGATGTACGCATGGTTTTGGACGCGATAGTCATGGGTTTCTCTTTTTAAACGCTAATCAAACTGGAACGAAGTAACACAGTCTCTTAATCACCTCTTTCTTTGTAAATTCGAAACAACCAATGAAACAATATGAAGGTCTCCCTAAATGAAGACTTGTGTGTGATCTACGCATCGTTTTGGACGCGATAGTGATGGGATTTCTCCTTTTGATGCTAATTTCAACTAGAATGAATGAATAGGACTCATAATCAACTATATTTTAACAAATTGAGAGAACTAATCAAACAATAAGAAGGACTCTCTAAATGAAGACTTGTGTGAGATGTACGGATCGTTTTGAATGCATTAGTGACAGGATTGCTCCTTTTGATGCTAATCAAACTAGAACGAAGTCATAGGACTCATAATCACAACTTTCTTTGATAATTTGAGAGAACCAATGAAACAATAAGAAGGCCTCCCTAAATTAAGACTTGTGTGAGATGTACGCATCTTTTTTAACGCGATAGTCATTGATTTGGTCCTTTTGATGCTAATCAAACTAGAACGAATTAATAGGACTCCTAATCACCTCTTTCTTTGACAATTTTAGAGAACCAATGAAACAATAAGAAGGTCTCCCTAAATGAAGACTTGTGTGAGATGTACGCATAGTTTTGGACACGATAGTCATGGGTTTCTCCTTTTGACGCTAATCAAACTAGAACGAAGTAATACAACTCTTAATCACCTCTTTCTTTGTAAATTCGAAACAACCAATGAAACAATATGAAGGTCTCCCTAAATGAAGACTAGTGTGAGATCTACGCATCGTTTTGGACGCGATAGTGATGAGATTGCTCCTTTTGATGCTAATTTCAACTAGAATGAAGTAATAGGACTCATAATCACCTATATTTTGACAATTTGACAGAACTAATCAAACAATAAGAAGGTCTCCGTAAATGAAGACTTGTGTGAGATGTACGGATCGTTTTGAATACACTAGTGATAGGATTGCTCCTTTTGATGCTAATCAAACTAGAACACTTAAGGTTCATTATTGGCTCTGGGCATACTATCAGTCTTTGGTACGACCCATGGCTGGATGGATGTGCTATTAATCCTAGCCCCATCCTTCTCTCCAACTCGGGTCTTTCACATTTGGCGAAGGTCAACTCCATCCTCATTAACTCGACTTGGGTTCTTCTTCCATGCAATCACCATGATGTTATTATGCTTAGAAGACAACTCTCCTCCTTTCCTCCTCCTAACAGCTGCAGACCGGACTCCATTTTGTGGGGAACATGGAACATTTCTTTTGTCAAGGCTAAGCATGTTTGGGGGTGCATTCGGTCTAGGCTCCCAACTGTGACTTGGCACAACATTATCTGGAACCACCTGCATGTCCCTCGGTATTCCTTTATCATGTGGCTGGCATTTTCAAGAGGCTACCAACTAATGATAGAACGAGCAATTACTCCGGGCATTTCTAGGACTGCCCTCTTTGCCTTCTACATGGTGAAACTTTTGATCATCTCTTCTTCACCTGCCGGTTTTCTTCTACTGTCCTGCAGCATGTCTTAGGCTTGGGAAATTTTAGGAATGTCCCCCTCTTATGGGATGACCTTATTGCCTATCTAAGCTCCTTCCAAGGCTCAAAACTTACCCGGAACATCCTTTTCCTCTGTATTGTGATCTCCTTCTACAAAGTGTGGGAAGCCAGGAATGCCAGACTTCACAGACTTTCCTCTACTCCAGCTTCCCACATTGCTGCAGATATTATTCAACTGATTAAAGCCCGTCTCTCCACGTGAAAAACTTTTATTAGAGCCACTAACGTGAGCCAATATTATTGTAATTGGCTTATGCACTGATTGTATTATGTTGGTTATTTTTGTTGGTGGGATTTCACTCCCTTTGTAGTATTCTCATCTGCTGGCTTGTCTTCAGATGAATCTACTATATCCTGAGGTATGCCCCTTAGCCATTGTATAGTGTTCTCTTCTTTATACAAACCAAACTTAGCAAAAAAAAAAACGAAGTCGTAGGACTCATAATCACCTCTTTCTTTGAAAACTTGAGAGAACCAATGAAACAATAAGAAGGTCTCCCTAAATCAAGACCTGTGTGAGATGTACGCATCGTTTTTAATGTGATAGTCATTGATTTGTTCATTTTGAAGCTAATCAAATTAGAACGAATTATTAGGACTCATAATCACCTCTTTCTTTGACAATTTTAGAGAACCAATGAAACAATAAGAAGGTCTCCCTAAATGAAGACTTGTGCGAGATGTACGCATGATTTTGAACGCGATAGTCATGGGTTTCTACTTTTGACGCTAATCAAACTAGAACGAAGTAATACAACTCTTAATCACCTCTTTCTTTGTAAATTCAAAACAACCAATGAAACAATATGAAGGTCTCCCTAAATGAAGACTTGTGTGAGATCTACGCATCGTTTTGGACGCGATAGTGATGGGATTGCTCCTTTTGATGTTAATTCCAACTAGAATGAAGTAATAGGTCTCTTAATCACCTATATTTTAATAATTTGAGAGAACTAATCAAACAATAAGAAGGTCTCCCTAAATGAAGACTTGTGTGAGATGTACGGATCATTTTGAATGCACTAGGGATAGGATTGCTCCTTTTGATGCTAATCAAACTAGAACGAAGTCATAGGACTCATAATCACATCTTTCTTTGACAATTTGAGAGAACCAATGAAACAATAATAAGGTCTCCCTAAATCAAGACTTGTGTGAGAGGTACGCATCTTTTTTAACGCTATAGTCATTGATTTGGTCCTTTTGATGCTAATCAAATTAGAACGAATTAATAGGACTCCTAATCACCTCTTTCTTTGATAATTTTAGAGAACCAATGAAACAATAATAAGGTCTCCATAAATGAAGACTTGTGTGAGATGTACGCATGGTTTTGGACGCGATAGTCATGGGTTTCTCCTTTTGACGCTAATCAAACTTGAACTAAGTAATATAACTCTTAATCACCTCTTTCTTTTTAAATTCGAAACAACCAATGAAACAATATGAAGGTCTCCCTAAATGAAGACTTGTGTGACATCTACGCATCGTTTTGGACGCGATAGTGATGTGATTGCTTCTTTTGATGCTAATTTCAATTAGAACGAAGTAATAGGACTCATAATCTTATATATTTTGACAATTTGAGAGAACTAATGAAACAATAAAAAGGTCTCCCTAAATGAAGACTTGTGTCAGATGTACGCGTGGTTTTGGAAGCGATAGTCATGGGTTTCTCTTTTTAAACGCTAATCAAACTGGAACGAAGTAACACAGTCTCTTAATCACCTTTTTCTTTGTAAATTCGAAACAACCAATGAAACAATATGAAGGTCTCCCTAAATGAAGACTTGTGTGAGATCTACGCATCGTTTTGGACGCGATTGTGATGGGATTGCTCTTTTTGATGCTTATTTCAACTAGAATGCAGTAATACGACTCATAATAAACTATATTTTAACAATTTGAGAGAACTAATCAAACAATAAAAAGGTCTCCCTAAATGAAGACTTGTGTGAGATGTACGGATCGTTTTGAATGCACTAGTGATAGGATTGCTCCTTTTGATACTAATCAAACTAGAACGAAGTCATAGGACTTATAATCACATCTTTCTTTGACAATTTGAGAGAACCAATGAAACAATAAGACGGTCTCCTTAAATCAAGACTTGTGTGAGATGTACGCATCTTTTTTAACGCGATAGTCATTGATTTGGTCCTTTTGATGCTAATCAAATTAGAACGTATTAATAGGACTCCAAATCACCTCTTTCTTTGACAATTTTAGAGAACCAATGAAACAATAAGAAGTTCACCCTAAATGAAGACTTGTGTGAGATGTACGCATGGTTTTGGACGCTATAGTCATGGGTTTCTCCTTTTGACGCTAATCAAACTAGAACGAAGTAATACAACTCTTAATCAACTCTTTCTTTGTAAATTCAAAACAACCAATGAAACAATATGAAGGTCTCCCTAAATGAAGATTTGTCTGAGATCTACGCATTGTTTTGGACGCGATAGTGATGGGATTGCTCCTTTTAATGCTAATTTCAACTAGAATGAAGTAATAGGACTCATAATCACCTATATTTTGGCAATTTGACAGAACTAATCAAACAATAAGAAGGTCTCCCTAAATGAAGACTTGTGTGAGATGTACGGATCGTTTTGAATGCACTAGTGATAGGATTGCTCTTTTTGATGCTAATCAAACTAGAACGAAGTCATAGGACTCATAATCACATTTTTCTTTGACAATTTAAGAGAAGCAATGAAACAATAAGAAGGTCTCCCTAAATGAAGACTTGTGTGAGATGTACGGATCATTTTGAATGCACTAGGGATAGGATTGCTCCTTTTGATGCTAATCAAACTAGAACGAAGTCATAGGACTCATAATCACATCTTTCTTTGACAATTTGAGAGAACCAATGAAACAATAATAAGGTCTCCCTAAATCAAGACTTGTGTGAGAGGTACGCATCTTTTTTAACGCTATAGTCATTGATTTGGTCCTTTTGATGCTAATCAAATTAGAACGAATTAATAGGACTCCTAATCACCTCTTTCTTTGATAATTTTAGAGAACCAATGAAACAATAATAAGGTCTCCATAAATGAAGACTTGTGTGAGATGTACGCATGGTTTTGGACGCGATAGTCATGGGTTTCTCCTTTTGACGCTAATCAAACTTGAACTAAGTAATATAACTCTTAATCACCTCTTTCTTTTTAAATTCGAAACAACCAATGAAACAATATGAAGGTCTCCCTAAATGAAGACTTGTGTGACATCTACGCATCGTTTTGGACGCGATAGTGATGTGATTGCTTCTTTTGATGCTAATTTCAATTAGAACGAAGTAATAGGACTCATAATCTTATATATTTTGACAATTTGAGAGAACTAATGAAACAATAAAAAGGTCTCCCTAAATGAAGACTTGTGTCAGATGTACGCGTGGTTTTGGAAGCGATAGTCATGGGTTTCTCTTTTTAAACGCTAATCAAACTGGAACGAAGTAACACAGTCTCTTAATCACCTTTTTCTTTGTAAATTCGAAACAACCAATGAAACAATATGAAGGTCTCCCTAAATGAAGACTTGTGTGAGATCTACGCATCGTTTTGGACGCGATTGTGATGGGATTGCTCTTTTTGATGCTTATTTCAACTAGAATGCAGTAATACGACTCATAATAAACTATATTTTAACAATTTGAGAGAACTAATCAAACAATAAAAAGGTCTCCCTAAATGAAGACTTGTGTGAGATGTACGGATCGTTTTGAATGCACTAGTGATAGGATTGCTCCTTTTGATACTAATCAAACTAGAACGAAGTCATAGGACTTATAATCACATCTTTCTTTGACAATTTGAGAGAACCAATGAAACAATAAGACGGTCTCCTTAAATCAAGACTTGTGTGAGATGTACGCATCTTTTTTAACGCGATAGTCATTGATTTGGTCCTTTTGATGCTAATCAAATTAGAACGTATTAATAGGACTCCAAATCACCTCTTTCTTTGACAATTTTAGAGAACCAATGAAACAATAAGAAGTTCACCCTAAATGAAGACTTGTGTGAGATGTACGCATGGTTTTGGACGCTATAGTCATGGGTTTCTCCTTTTGACGCTAATCAAACTAGAACGAAGTAATACAACTCTTAATCAACTCTTTCTTTGTAAATTCAAAACAACCAATGAAACAATATGAAGGTCTCCCTAAATGAAGATTTGTCTGAGATCTACGCATTGTTTTGGACGCGATAGTGATGGGATTGCTCCTTTTAATGCTAATTTCAACTAGAATGAAGTAATAGGACTCATAATCACCTATATTTTGGCAATTTGACAGAACTAATCAAACAATAAGAAGGTCTCCCTAAATGAAGACTTGTGTGAGATGTACGGATCGTTTTGAATGCACTAGTGATAGGATTGCTCTTTTTGATGCTAATCAAACTAGAACGAAGTCATAGGACTCATAATCACATTTTTCTTTGACAATTTAAGAGAAGCAATGAAACAATAAGAAGGTCTCCCTAAATCAAGACTTGTGTGAGATGTACGCATCGTTTTTAACGCGATAGTCATTGATATGGTCCTTTTATGCTAATCAAATTAGAACGAATTAATAGGACTCCTAATCACCTCTTTCTATGATAATTTTAGAGAACCAATGAAACAATAATATGGTCTTCCTAAATGAAGACTTGTGTGAGATGTACGCATGGTTTTGGACGCGATAGTCATGGGTTTCTCCTTTTGACGCTAATCAAACTTGAACGAAGTAATACAATTCTTAATCACCTCTTTGTTTGTAAATTCGAAACAAGCAAAGAAACAATATGAAGGTCTCCGTAAATGAAGACTTGTGTGAGATCTACACATCGTTTTGAACGCAATAGTGATGTGATTGCTTCTTTTGATGCTAATTTCAACTAGAACGAAGTAATAGGACTCATAATCACCTATATTTTGACAATTTGAGAGAACTAATGAAACGATAAGAAGGTCTCCCTAAATGAAGACTTCTGTCAGATGTACGCATGGTTTTGGACCCGATAGTCATGGATTTCATTTTTTTAACGCTAATCAAACTAGAACGAAGTAACACAGTCTCTTAATCACCTCTTTCTTTGTAAATTCTAAACAACCAATGAAACAATATAAAGGTCTCCCTAAATGAAGACTTGTGTGAGATCTACGCATCGTTTTGGACGCGATAGTGATGGGATTGCTCCTTTTGATGCTAATTTCAACTAGAATGAAGTAATAGGACTCATAATCACCTATATTTTAACAATTTGACAGAACTAATCAAACAATAAGAAGGTCTCCCTAAATGAAGAGTTGTGTGAGATGTACGGATCGTTTTGAATGCACTAATGATAGGATTGCTCCTTTTGATACAAATCAAACTAGAACGAAGTCATAGGACTCATAATCACATCTTTCTTTCACAATTTGAGAGAACCAATGAAACAATAAGAAGGTCTCCCTAAATCAAGACTTGTGTGAGATGTACGCATCTTTTTTAACGCTATAGTCATTGATTTGGTCCTTTTGATGCTAATCAAATTAGAACGAATTAATAAGACTCCTAATCACCTCTTTCTTTGATAATTTTTGAGAACCAATGATACAATAATAACGTCTCCATAAATGAAGACTTGTGTGAGATGTACGCATGGTTTTGGACGCGATAGTCATGGGTTTCTCCTTTTGACGCTAATCAAACTAGAACGAAGTAATACAACTCTTAATCACCCTCTTTCTTTTTAAATTCGAAACAACCAATGAAACAATATGAAGGTCTCCCTAAATGAAGACTTGTGTGAGATCTACGCATCGTTTTGGACGCGATAGTGATGTGATTGCTCCTTTTGATGCTAACTTCAATTAGAACGAAGTAATAGGTCTCATAATCACCTATATTTTGACAATTTAAGAGAACTAATGAAACAATAAAAAGGTCTCCCTAAATGAAGACTTGTGTCAGATGTACGCATTGTTTTGGACGCGATAGTCATGGGTTTCTCTTTTTAAACGCTAACCAAACTAGAACGAAGTAACACAGTCTCTTAATCACCTCTTTCTTTGTAAATTCGAAACAACCAATGAAACAATATGAAGGTCTCCCTAAATGAAGACTTGTATGAGATCAACGCATCGTTTTGGAAATGATAGTGATGTGATTGCTCCTTTTGATGCTAATTTCAACTAGAACGAAGTAATAGGACTCATAATCACCTATATTTTGACAATTTGAGAGAACTAATGAAACAATAAGAAGGTCTCCCTAAATGAAGACTTGTGTGAGATGTACACATGATTTTGAAAACGATAGTCATGGGTTTTTACTTTTGACGCTAATCAAACTAGAACGAAGTAATACAACTCTTAATCACCTCTTTCTTTGTAAATTCGAAACAACCAATGCAACAATATGAAGGTCTCCCTAAATGAAGACTTGTATGAGATCAACGCATCGTTTTGGAAACGATAGTGATGTGATTGCTCCTTTTGATGCTAATTTCAACTAGAACGAAGTAATAGGACTCATAATCACCTATATTTTGACAATTTGAGAGAACTAATGAAACAATAAGAAGGTCTCCCTAAATGAAGACTTGTGTCAGATGTACGCATGATTTTGGACCCGATAGTCATGGATTTCTCTTTTTTAACGCTAATCAAACTAGAACGAAGTAACACAGTCTCTTAATCACCTCATTCTTTGTAAATTCGAAACAACCAATGAAACAATATAAAGGTCTCCCTAAATAAAGACTTGTGTGAGATCTACGCATCGTTTTCGACGCGATAGTGATGGGATTGCTCCTTTTGATGCTAATTTCAACTAGAATGAAGTAATAGGACTCATCATCACCTATATTTTAACAATTTGAGAGAACTAATCAAACAATAAGAAGGTCTCCCTAAATGAAAAGTTGTGTGAGATGTACGGATCGTTTTGAATGCACTAGTGATAGGATTGCTACTTTTGATACTAATCAAACTAGAACGAAGTCATAGGACTCATAATCACAACTTTCTTTGACAATTTGAGAGAACCAATGAAACAATAAGAAGGTCTCCCTAAATCAAGACTTGTGTGAGATGTACGCATCTTTTTTAACGCTATAGTCATTGATTTGGTCCTTTTGATGCTAATCAAATTAGAACGAATTAATAGGACTCCTAATCACCTCTTTCTTTGATAGTTTTAGAGAACCAAGGAAACAATAATAACGTCTCCATAAATGAAGACTTGTGTGAGATGTACGCATGGTTTTGAACGCGATAGTCGTGGATTTCTCTTTTTGACGCTAATCAAACTAGAACGAAGTAATACAACTCTTAATCACCTCTTTATTTTTTAATTCGAAACAACCAATGAAATAATATGAAGGTCTCCCTAAATGAAGACTTGTGTGAGATCTACGCATCGTTTTGGACGCGATAGTGATGTGATTGCTCCTTTTGATGCTAATTTCAATTAGAACGAAGTAATATGACTCATAATAACCTATATTTTGACAATTTTAGAGAACTAATGAAACAATAAAAAGGTCTCCCTAAATGAAGACTTGTGTCAGATGTACGCATGGTTTTGGACGCGATAGTCATGGGTTTCTCTTTTTAAACGCTAATCAAACTAGAACGAAGTAACACAGTCTCTTAATCACCTCTTTCTTTGTAAATTCGAAACAACCAACGAAAAAATATGAAGGTCTCCCTAAATGAAGACTTGTGTGAGATCCACGCATCGTTGTGGACGCGATTGTGATGGGATTGCTCCTTTTGATGCTAATTTCAACTAGAATGAAGTAATATGACTCATAATCAACTATATTTTAACAATTTTAGAGAACTAATCAAACAATAAAAAGGTCTCCCTAAATGAAGACTTGTGTGAGATGTACGGATCGTTTTGAAAGCACTAGTGATAGGATTGCTCCTTTTGATGCTAATAAAACTAGAACGAAGTCATAGGACTTATAATCACATCTTTCTTTGACAATTTGAGAGAACCAATGAAACAATAAGAGGTCTCCCTAAATCAAGACTTGTGTGAGATGTACGCATCTTTTTTAACGCGATAGTCATTGATTTGGTCCTTTTGATGCTAATCAAATTAGAACGAATTAATAGGACTCCTAATCACCTCTTTCTTTGACAATTTTAGAGAGCCAACGAAACAATAAGAAGGTCTCCCTAAATGAAGACTTGTGTGAGATGTACGCATGGTTTTGGACGCTATAGTCATGGGTTTCTCCTTTTGACGCTAATCAAACTAGAACGAAGTAATACAACTCTTAATCACCTCTTTCTTTGTAAATTCGAAACAACCAATGAAACAATATGAAGGTCTCCCTAAATGAAGACTTGTGTGAGATCTACGCATCGTTTTGGACGCGATAGTGATGTGATTGCTCCTTTTGATGCTAATTTCAACTAGAACGAAGTAATAGGACTCATAATCACCTATATTTTGACAATGTGAGAGAACTAATTAAACAATAAAAAGGTCTTCCTAAATGAAGACTTGTGTCAGATGTACGCATGGTTTTGGACCCGATAGTCATGGATTTCTCTTTTTTAACGCTAATCAAACTAGAACGAAGTAACACAGTCTCTTAATCACCTCTTTCTTTGTAAATTCAAAACAACTAAAGAAAAAATATAAAGGTCTCCCTAAATGAAGACTTGTGTGAGATCTACGCATCGTTTTGGACGCGATAGTGATGGGATTGCTCCTTTTGATGCTAATTTCAACTAGAATGAAGTAATAGGACTCATAATCACCTATATTTTAACAATTTGAGAGAACTAATCAAACAATAAAAAGGTCTCCCTAAATGAAGAGTTGTGTGAGATGTACGGATCGTTTTGAATGCACTAGTGATAAGATTGCTCCTTTTGATACTAATCAAACTAGAACGAAGTTATAGGACTCATAATCACATCTTTCTTTGACAATTTGAGAGAACCAATGAAACAATAAGAAGGTCTCCCTAAATCATGACTTGTGTGAGATGTACGCATCTTTTTTAACGCTATAGTCATTGATTTGGTCCTTCTGATGCTAATCAAATTAGAAAGAATTAATAAGACTCCTAATCACCTCTTTCTTTGATAATTTTAGTGAACCAATGAAACAATAATAACGTCTCCATAAATGAAGACTTGTGTGAGATGTACGCATGGTTTTGGACGCGATAGTCATGGGTTTCTCCTTTTGACGCTAATCAAACAAGAACGAAGTAGTACAACTCTTAATCCCCTCTTTCTTTTTAAATTGGAAACAACCAATGAAATAATATGAAGGTCTCCCTAAATGAAGACTTGTGTGAGATCTACGCATCGTTTTGGACGCGATAGTGATGTGATTGCTCCTTTTGATGCTAATTTCAATTAGAACGAAGTAATAGGACTCATAATCACCTATATTTTGACAATTTGAGAGAACTAATGAAACAATAAAAAGGTCTCCCTAAATGAAGACTTGTGTGAGATGTACGGATCGTTTTGAATGCACTAGTGATAGGATTGCTCCTTTTGATGCTAATGAAACTAGAACGAAGTCATAGGACTCATAATCACCTCTTTCTTTGACAATTTTAGAGAACCAATGAAACAATAAGAAGGTCTCCCTAAATGAAGACTTGTGTGAGATGTACGCATTATTTTCAACGCGATAGTCATGGGTTTCTACTTTTGACGCAAATCAAACTAGAACGAAGTAATACAACTCTTAATCACTTCTTTCTTTGTAAATTCAAAACAACCAATGAAACAATATGAAGGTCTCCCTAAATGAAGACTTGTGTGAGATTTACACATCGTTTTGGACGCGATAGTGATGGGATTGCTCCTTTTGATGCTAATTTCAACTAGAATGAAGTAATAGGACTCATAATCACCTATATTTTAACAATTTGAGAGAACTAATCAAACAATAAGAAGGTCTCCGTAAATGATAAGTTGTGTGAGATGTACGGATCGTTTTGAATGCACTAGTGATAGGATTGCCCCTTTTGATACTAATCAAACTAGAACGAAGTCATAGGACTCATAATCACAACTTTCTTTGACAATTTGAGAGAACCAATGAAACAATAAGAAGGTCTCCCTAAATCAAGACTTGTGTGAGATGTACGCATCTTTTTTAACGCTATAGTCATTGATTTCGTCCTTTTGATGCTAATCAAATTAGAACGAATTAATAAGACTCCTAATCACCTCTTTCTTTGATAATTTTTGAGAACCAATGATACAATAATAACGTCTCCATAAATGAAGACTTGTGTGAGATGTACGCATGGTTTTGGACGCGATAGTCATGGGTTTCTCCTTTTGACGCTAATCAAACTAGAACGAAGTAATACAACTATTAATCACCCTCTTTCTTTTTAAATTCGAAACAACCAATGAAACAATATGAAGGTCTCCCTAAATGAAGACTTGTGTGAGATCTACGCATCGTTTTGGACGCGATAGTGATGTGATTGCTCCTTTTGATGCTAACTTCAATTAGAACGAAGTAATAGGTCTCATAATCACCTATATTTTGACAATTTAAGAGAACTAATGAAACAATAAAAAGGTCTCCCTAAATGAAGACTTGTGTCAGATGTACGCATGGTTTTGGACGCGATAGTCATGGGTTTCTCTTTTTAAACGCTAACCAAACTAGAACGAAGTAACACAGTCTCTTAATCACCTCTTTCTTTGTAAATTCGAAACAACCAATGAAACAATACGAAGGTCTCCCTAAATGAAGACTTGTGTGAGATCTACGCATCGTTTTGGACGCGATTGTGATGGGATTGCTCCTTTTGATGCTAATTTCAACAAGAATGAAGTAATATGACTCATAATCAACTATATTTTAACAATTTGAGAGAACTAATCAAACAATAAAAACGTCTCCCTTAATGAAGACTTGTGTGAGATGTACGGATCGTTTTGAATGCACTAGTGATAGGATTGCTCCTTTTGATGCTAATTAAACTAGAACGAAGTCATAGGACTTATAATCACATCTTTCTTTGACAATTTGAGAGAACCAATGAAACAATAAGACGGTCACCCTAAATCAAGACTTGTGTGAGATGTACGCATCTTTTTTAACGCGATAGTCATTGATTTGGTCATTTTTGTGCTAATCAAATTAGAACGAATTAATAGGACTCCTAATCACCTCTTTCTTTGACAATTTTAGAGAACCAATGAAACAATAAGAAGGTCACCCTAAATGAATATTTGTGTGAGATGTACGCATGGTTTTGGACGCTATAGTCACGGGTTTCTCCTTGTGACGCTAATCAAAGTAGAACGAAGTAATACTACTCTTAATCACCTCTTTCTTTGTAAATTCAAAACAACCAATGAAACAATATGAAGGTCTCCCTAAATGAAGACTTGTGTGAGATCAACGCATCGTTTTGGACGCGATAGTGGTGGGATTGCTCCTTTTAATGCTAATTTCAACTAGAATGAAGTAATAGGACTCATAATCACTTATATTTTGACAATTTGACAGAACTAATCAAACAATAAGAAGGTCTCCCTAAATGAAGACTTGTGTGAGATGTACGGATCGTTTTGAATGCACTACTGATAGGATTGCTCCTTTTGATGCTAATCAAACTAGAACGAAGTCATAGGACTCATAATCACCTCTTTCTTTGACAATTTGAGAGAACCAATGAAACAATAAGAAGGTCTCCCTAAATCAAGACCTGTGTGAGATGTACGCATCGTTTTTAACGCGATAGTCATTGATTTGTTCGTTTTGATGCTAATCAAATTAGAACGAATTATTAGGACTCCTAATCACCTCTTTCTTTGATAATTTTAGAGAACCAATGAAACAATAAGAAGGTCTCCCTAAATGAAGACTTGTGTGAGATGTACACATGATTTTGAAAACGATAGTCATGGGTTTTTACTTTTGACGCTAATCAAACTAGAACGAAGTAATACAACTCTTAATCACCTCTTTCTTTGTAAATTCGAAACAACCAATGAAACAATATGAAGGTCTCCCTAAATGAAGACTTGTATGAGATCAACGCATCGTTTTGGAAACGATAGTGATGTGATTGCTCCTTTTGATGCTAATTTCAACTAGAACGAAGTAATAGGACTCATAATCACCTATATTTTGACAATTTGAGAGAACTAATGAAACAATAAGAAGGTCTCCCTAAATGAAGACTTGTGTCAGATGTACGCATGATTTTGGACCCGATAGTCATGGATTTCTCTTTTTTAACGCTAATCAAACTAGAACGAAGTAACACAGTCTCTTAATCACCTCATTCTTTGTAAATTCGAAACAACCAATGAAACAATATAAAGGTCTCCCTAAATAAAGACTTGTGTGAGATCTACGCATCGTTTTGGACGCGATAGTGATGGGATTGCTCCTTTTGATGCTAATTTCAACTAGAATGAAGTAATAGGACTCATAATCACCTATATTTTAACAATTTGAGAGAACTAATCAAACAATAAGAAGGTCTCCCTAAATGAAAAGTTGTGTGAGATGTACGGATCGTTTTGAATGCACTAGTGATAGGATTGCTCCTTTTGATACTAATCAAACTAGAACGAAGTCATAGGACTCATAATCACAACTTTCTTTGACAATTTGAGAGAACCAATGAAACAATAAGAAGGTCTCCCTAAATTAAGACTTGTGTGAGATGTACGCATCTTTTTTAACGCTATAGTCATTGATTTGGTCCTTTTGATGCTAATCAAATTAGAACGAATTAGTAAGACTCCTAATCACCTCTTTCTTTGATAATTTTTGAGAACCAATGAAACAATAATAACGTCTCCATAAATGAAGACTTGTGTGAGATGTACGCATGGTTTTGGACGCGATAGTCATGGGTTTCTCCTTTTGACGCTAATCAAACTAGAACGAAGTAATACAACTCTTAATCACCCTCTTTCTTTTTAAATTCGAAACAACCAATGAAACAATATGAAGGTCTCCCTAAATGAAGACTTGTGTGAGATCTACGCATCGTTTTGGACGCGATAGTGATGTGATTGCTCCTTTTGATGCTAACTTCAATTAGAACGAAGTAATAGGTCTCATAATCACCTATAATTTGACAATTT
This sequence comes from Panax stipuleanatus, assembly GCA_020205555.1. Taxonomy (NCBI): domain Eukaryota; kingdom Viridiplantae; phylum Streptophyta; class Magnoliopsida; order Apiales; family Araliaceae; genus Panax; species Panax stipuleanatus. Next base: position 51,839,673 of record CM035115.1, on the reverse strand, counting down.
GAGAGAACTAATGAAACAATAAAACGGTCTCCCTAAATGAAGACTTGTGTCAGATGTACGCATGGTTTTGGACGCGATAGTCATGGGTTTCTCTTTTTAAACGCTAACCAAACTAGAACGAAGTAACACAGTCTCTTAATCACCTCTTTCTTTGTAAATTCGAAACAACCAATGAAACAATATGAAAGTTTCCCCAAATGAAGACTTGTGTGAGATCTACGCATCGTTTTGGACGCGATAGTGATGGGATTGCTCCATTTGATGCTAATTTCAACTACAATGAAGTAATAGGACTCATAATCACCTATATTTTAACAATTTGAGAGAACTAATCAAACAATAAGAAGGTCTCCCTAAATAAAGACTTGTGTGAGATGTACGGATCGTTTTGAATGCACTAGTGATAGGATTGCTCCTTTTTATGCTAATTAAACTAGAACGAAGTCATAGGACTTATAATCACATCTTTCTTTGACAATTTGAGAGAACCAATGAAACAATAAGACGGTCACCCTAAATCAAGACTTGTGTGAGATGTACGCATCTTTTTTAACGCGATAGTCATTGATTTGGTCATTTTGGTGCTAATCAAATTAGAACGAATTAATAGGACTCCTAATCACCTCTTTCTTTGACAATTTTAGAGAACCAATGAAACAATAAGAAGGTCACCCTAAATGAATATTTGTGTGAGATGTACGCATGGTTTTGGACGCTATAGTCACGGGTTTCTCCTTTTGACGCTAATCAAAGTAGAACGAAGTAATACTACTCTTAATCACCTCTTTCTTTGTAAATTCAAAACAACCAATGAAACAATATGAAGGTCTCCCTAAATGAAGACTTGTGTGAGATCAACGCATCGTTTTGGACGCGATAGTGATGGGATTGCTCCTTTTAATGCTAATTTCAACTAGAATGAAGTAATAGGACTCATAATCACTTATATTTTGACAATTTGACAGAACTAATCAAACAATAAGAAGGTCTCCCTAAATGAAGACTTGTGTGAGATGTACGGATCGTTTTGAATGCACTACTGATAGGATTGCTCCTTTTGATGCTAATCAAACTAGAACGAAGTCATAGGACTCATAATCACCTCTTTCTTTGACAATTTGAGAGAACCAATGAAACAATAAGAAGGTCTCCCTAAATCAAGACCTGTGTGAGATGTACGCATCGTTTTTAACGCGATAGTCATTGATTTGTTCGTTTTGATGCTAATCAAATTAGAACGAATTATTAGGACTCCTAATCACCTCTTTCTTTGATAATTTTAGAGAACCAATGAAACAATAAGAAGGTCTCCCTAAATGAAGACTTGTGTGAGATGTACACATGATTTTGAAAACGATAGTCATGGGTTTTTACTTTTGACGCTAATCAAACTAGAACGAAGTAATACAACTCTTAATCACCTCTTTCTTTGTAAATTCGAAACAACCAATGAAACAATATGAAGGTCTCCCTAAATGAAGACTTGTATGAGATCAACGCATCGTTTTGGAAACGATAGTGATGTGATTGCTCCTTTTGATGCTAATTTCAACTAGAACGAAGTAATAGGACTCATAATCACCTATATTTTGACAATTTGAGAGAACTAATGAAACAATAAGAAGGTCTCCCTAAATGAAGACTTGTGTCAGATGTACGCATGATTTTGGACCCGATAGTCATGGATTTCTCTTTTTTAACGCTAATCAAACTAGAACGAAGTAACACAGTCTCTTAATCACCTCATTCTTTGTAAATTCGAAACAACCAATGAAACAATATAAAGGTCTCCCTAAATAAAGACTTGTGTGAGATCTACGCATCGTTTTGGACGCGATAGTGATGGGATTGCTCCTTTTGATGCTAATTTCAACTAGAATGAAGTAATAGGACTCATAATCACCTATATTTTAACAATTTGAGAGAACTAATCAAACAATAAGAAGGTCTCCCTAAATGAAAAGTTGTGTGAGATGTACGGATCGTTTTGAATGCACTAGTGATAGGATTGCTCCTTTTGATACTAATCAAACTAGAACGAAGTCATAGGACTCATAATCACAACTTTCTTTGACAATTTGAGAGAACCAATGAAACAATAAGAAGGTCTCCCTAAATCAAGACTTGTGTGAGATGTACGCATCTTTTTTAACGCGATAGTCATTGATTTGGTCATTTTGGTGCTAATCAAATTAGAACGAATTAATAGGACTCCTAATCACCTCTTTCTTTGACAATTTTAGAGAACCAATGAAACAATAAGAAGGTCACCCTAAATGAATATTTGTGTGAGATGTACGCATGGTTTTGGACGCTATAGTCACGGGTTTCTCCTTTTGACGCTAATCAAAGTAGAACGAAGTAATACTACTCTTAATCACCTCTTTCTTTGTAAATTCAAAACAACCAATGAAACAATATGAAGGTCTCCCTAAATGAAGACTTGTGTGAGATCAACGCATCGTTTTGGACGCGATAGTGATGGGATTGCTCCTTTTAATGCTAATTTCAACTAGAATGAAGTAATAGGACTCATAATCACTTATATTTTGACAATTTGACAGAACTAATCAAACAATAAGAAGGTCTCCCTAAATGAAGACTTGTGTGAGATGTACGGATCGTTTTGAATGCACTACTGATAGGATTGCTCCTTTTGATGCTAATCAAACTAGAACGAAGTCATAGGACTCATAATCACCTCTTTCTTTGACAATTTGAGAGAACCAATGAAACAATAAGAAGGTCTCCCTAAATCAAGACCTGTGTGAGATGTACGCATCGTTTTTAACGCGATAGTCATTGATTTGTTCGTTTTGATGCTAATCAAATTAGAACGAATTATTAGGACTCCTAATCACCTCTTTCTTTGATAATTTTAGAGAACCAATGAAACAATAAGAAGGTCTCCCTAAATGAAGACTTGTGTGAGATGTACACATGATTTTGAAAACGATAGTCATGGGTTTTTACTTTTGACGCTAATCAAACTAGAACGAAGTAATACAACTCTTAATCACCTCTTTCTTTGTAAATTCGAAACAACCAATGAAACAATATGAAGGTCTCCCTAAATGAAGACTTGTATGAGATCAACGCATCGTTTTGGAAACGATAGTGATGTGATTGCTCCTTTTGATGCTAATTTCAACTAGAACGAAGTAATAGGACTCATAATCACCTATATTTTGACAATTTGAGAGAACTAATGAAACAATAAGAAGGTCTCCCTAAATGAAGACTTGTGTCAGATGTACGCATGATTTTGGACCCGATAGTCATGGATTTCTCTTTTTTAACGCTAATCAAACTAGAACGAAGTAACACAGTCTCTTAATCACCTCATTCTTTGTAAATTCGAAACAACCAATGAAACAATATAAAGGTCTCCCTAAATAAAGACTTGTGTGAGATCTACGCATCGTTTTGGACGCGATAGTGATGGGATTGCTCCTTTTGATGATAATTTCAACTAGAATGAAGTAATAGGACTCATAATCACCTATATTTTAACAATTTGAGAGAACTAATCAAACAATAAGAAGGTCTCCCTAAATGAAAAGTTGTGTGAGATGTACGGATCGTTTTGAATGCACTAGTGATAGGATTGCTCCTTTTGATACTAATCAAACTAGAACGAAGTCATAGGACTCATAATCACAACTTTCTTTGACAATTTGAGAGAACCAATGAAACAATAAGAAGGTCTCCCTAAATCAAGACTTGTGTGAGATGTACGCATCTTTTTTAACGCTATAGTCATTGATTTGGTCCTTTTGATGCTAATCAAATTAGAACGAATTAGTAAGACTCCTAATCACCTCTTTCTTTGATAATTTTTGAGAACCAATGAAACAATAATAACGTCTCCATAAATGAAGACTTGTGTGAGATGTACGCATGGTTTTGGACGCGATAGTCATGGGTTTCTCCTTTTGACGCTAATCAAACTAGAACGAAGTAATACAACTCTTAATCACCCTCTTTCTTTTTAAATTCGAAACAACCACTGAAACAATATGAAGGTCTCCCTAAATGAAGACCTGTGTGAGATCTACGCATCGTTTTGGACGCGATAGTGATGTGATTGCTCCTTTTGATGCTAACTTCAATTAGAACGAAGTAATAGGTCTCATAATCACCTATATTTTGACAATTTGAGAGAACTAATGAAACAATAAAAAGGTCTCCCTAAATGAAGACTTGTGTCAGATGTACACATGGTTTTGGACGCGATAGTCATGGGTTTCTCTTTTTAAACGCTAACCAAACTAGAACGAAGTAACACAGTCTCTTAATCACCTCTTTCTTTGTAAATTCAAAACAACCAATGAAACAATACGAAGGTCTCCCAAAATGAAGACTTGTGTGAGATCTACGCATCGTTTTGGACGCGATTGTGATGGGATTGCTCATTTTGATGCTAATTTCAACAAGAATGAAGTAATATGACTCATAATCAACTATATTTTAACAATTTGAGAGAACTAATCAAACAATAAAAAGGTCTCCCTAAATGAAGACTTGTGTGAGATGTACAGATCGTTTTGAATGCACTAGTGATAGGATTGCTCCTTTTTTTTGTAATTAAACTAGAACGAAGTCATAGGACTTATAATCACATCTTTCTTTGACAATTTGAGAGAACCAATGAAACAATAAGACGGTCTCCCTAAATCAAGACTTGTGTGAGATGTACGCATCTTTTTTAACGCGATAGTCATTGATTTGGTCATTTTGGTGCTAATCAAATTAGAACGAATTAATAGGACTCCTAATCACCTCTTTCTTTGACAATTTTAGAGAACCAATGAAACAATAAGAAGGTCACCCTAAATGAATATTTGTGTGAGATGTACGCATGGTTTTGGACGCTATAGTCACGGGTTTCTCCTTTTGACGCTAATCAAAGTAGAACGAAGTAATACTACTCTTAATCACCTCTTTCATTGTAAATTCAAAACAACCAATGAAACAATATGAAGGTCTCCCTAAATGAAGACTTGTGTGAGATCTACGCACCGTTTTGGACGCGATAGTGATGGGATTGCTCCTTTTAATGCTAATTTCAACTAGAATGAAGTAATAGGACTCATAATCACTTATATTTTGACAATTTGACAGAACTAATCAAACAATAAGAAGGTCTCCCTAAATGAAGACTTGTGTGAGATGTACGGATTGTTTTGAATGCACTACTGATAGGATTGCTCCTTTTGATGCTAATCAAACTAGAACGAAGTCATAGGACTCATAATCACCTCTTTCTTTGACAATTTGAGAGAACCAGTGAAACAATAAGAAGGTCTCCCTAAATCAAGACCTGTGTGAGATGTACGCATCGTTTTTAACGCGATAGTCATTGATTTGTTCGTTTTGATGCTAATCAAATTAGAACGAATTATTAGGACTCCTAATCACCTCTTTCTTTGATAATTTTAGAGAACCAATGAAACAATAAGAAGGTCTCCCTAAATGAAGACTTGTGTGAGATGTACACATGATTTTGAAAACGATAGTCATGGGTTTTTACTTTTGACGCTAATCCAACTAGAACGAAGTAATACAACTCTTAATCACCTCTTTCTTTGTAAATTCGAAACAACCAATGAAACAATATGAAGGTCTCCCTAAATCAAGACTTGTATGAGATCAACGCATCGTTTTGGAAACGATAGTGATGTGATTGCTCCTTTTGATGCTAATTTCAACTAGAACGAAGTAATAGGACTCATAATCACCTATATTTTGACAATTTGAGAGAACTAATGAAACAATAAGAAGGTCTCCCTAAATGAAGACTTGTGTCAGATGTACGCATGATTTTGGACCCGATAGTCATGGATTTCTCTTTTTTAACGCTAATCAAACTAGAACGAAGTAACACAGTCTCTTAATCACCTCATTCTTTGTAAATTCGAAACAACCAATGAAACAATATAAAGGTCTCCCTAAATAAAGACTTGTGTGAGATCTACGCATCGTTTTGGACGCGATAGTGATGGGATTGCTCCTTTTGATGATAATTTCAACTAGAATGAAGTAATAGGACTCATAATCACCTATATTTTAACAATTTGAGAGAACTAATCAAACAATAAGAAGGTCTCCCTAAATGAAAAGTTGTGTGAGATGTACGGATCGTTTTGAATGCACTAGTGATAGGATTGCTCCTTTTGATACTAATCAAACTAGAACGAAGTCATAGGACTCATAATCACAACTTTCTTTGACAATTTGAGAGAACCAATGAAACAATAAGAAGGTCTCCCTAAATCAAGACTTGTGTGAGATGTACGCATCTTTTTTAACGCTATAGTCATTGATTTGGTCCTTTTGATGCTAATCAAATTAGAACGAATTAGTAAGACTCCTAATCACCTCTTTCTTTGATAATTTTTGAGAACCAATGAAACAATAATAACGTCTCCATAAATGAAGACTTGTGTGAGATGTACGCATGGTTTTGGACGCGATAGTCATGGGTTTCTCCTTTTGACGCTAATCAAACTAGAACGAAGTAATACAACTCTTAATCACCCTCTTTCTTTTTAAATTCGAAACAACCACTGAAACAATATGAAGGTCTCCCTAAATGAAGACCTGTGTGAGATCTACGCATCGTTTTGGACGCGATAGTGATGTGATTGCTCCTTTTGATGCTAACTTCAATTAGAACGAAGTAATAGGTCTCATAATCACCTATATTTTGACAATTTGAGAGAACTAATGAAACAATAAAAAGGTCTCCCTAAATGAAGACTTGTGTCAGATGTACACATGGTTTTGGACGCGATAGTCATGGGTTTCTCTTTTTAAACGCTAACCAAACTAGAACGAAGTAACACAGTCTCTTAATCACCTCTTTCTTTGTAAATTCAAAACAACCAATGAAACAATACGAAGGTCTCCCAAAATGAAGACTTGTGTGAGATCTACGCATCGTTTTGGACGCGATTGTGATGGGATTGCTCCTTTTGATGCTAATTTCAACAAGAATGAAGTAATATGACTCATAATCAACTATATTTTAACAATTTGAGAGAACTAATCAAACAATAAAAAGGTCTCCCTAAATGAAGACTTGTGTGAGATGTACAGATCGTTTTGAATGCACTAGTGATAGGATTGCTCCTTTTTTTTGTAATTAAACTAGAACGAAGTCATAGGACTTATAATCACATCTTTCTTTGACAATTTGAGAGAACCAATGAAACAATAAGACGGTCTCCCTAAATCAAGACTTGTGTGAGATGTACGCATCTTTTTTAACGCGATAGTCATTGATTTGGTCATTTTGGTGCTAATCAAATTAGAACGAAGTTATAGGACTCATAATCACATCTTTCTTTGACAATTTGAGAGAACCAATGAAACAATAAGAAGGTCTCCCTAAATCATGACTTGTGTGAGATGTACGCATCTTTTTTAACGCTATAGTCATTGATTTGGTCCTTCTGATGCTAATCAAATTAGAAAGAATTAATAAGACTCCTAATCACCTCTTTCTTTGATAATTTTAGTGAACCAATGAAACAATAATAACGTCTCCATAAATGAAGACTTGTGTGAGATGTACGCATGGTTTTGGACGCGATAGTCATGGGTTTCTCCTTTTGACGCTAATCAAACAAGAACGAAGTAGTACAACTCTTAATCCCCTCTTTCTTTTTAAATTGGAAACAACCAATGAAATAATATGAAGGTCTCCCTAAATGAAGACTTGTGTGAGATCTACGCATCGTTTTGAACGCGATAGTGATGTGATTGCTCCTTTTGATGCTAATTTCAATTAGAACGAAGTAATAGGACTCATAATCACCTATATTTTGACAATTTGAGAGAACTAATGAAACAATAAAAAGGTCTCCCTAAATGAAGACTTGTGTGAGATGTACGGATCGTTTTGAATGCACTAGTGATAGGATTGCTCCTTTTGATGCTAATGAAACTAGAACGAAGTCATAGGACTCATAATCACCTCTTTCTTTGACAATTTTAGAGAACCAATGAAACAATAAGAAGGTCTCCCTAAATGAAGACTTGTGTGAGATGTACGCATTATTTTCAACGCGATAGTCATGGGTTTCTACTTTTGACGCAAATCAAACTAGAACGAAGTAATACAACTCTTAATCACTTCTTTCTTTGTAAATTCAAAACAACCAATGAAACAATATGAAGGTCTCCCTAAATGAAGACTTGTGTGAGATTTACACATCGTTTTGGACGCGATAGTGATGGGATTGCTCCTTTTGATGCTAATTTCAACTAGAATGAAGTAATAGGACTCATAATCACCTATATTTTAACAATTTGAGAGAACTAATCAAACAATAAGAAGGTCTCCGTAAATGATAAGTTGTGTGAGATGTACGGATCGTTTTGAATGCACTAGTGATAGGATTGCCCCTTTTGATACTAATCAAACTAGAACGAAGTCATAGGACTCATAATCACAACTTTCTTTGACAATTTGAGAGAACCAATGAAACAATAAGAAGGTCTCCCTAAATCAAGACTTGTGTGAGATGTACGCATCTTTTTAACGCTATAGTCATTGATTTCGTCCTTTTGATGCTAATCAAATTAGAACGAATTAATAAGACTCCTAATCACCTCTTTCTTTGATAATTTTTGAGAACCAATGATACAATAATAACGTCTCCATAAATGAAGACTTGTGTGAGATGTACGCATGGTTTTGGACGCGATAGTCATGGGTTTCTCCTTTTGACGCTAATCAAACTAGAACGAAGTAATACAACTCTTAATCACCCTCTTTCTTTTTAAATTCGAAACAACCAATGAAACAATATGAAGGTCTCCCTAAATGAAGACTTGTGTGAGATCTACGCATCGTTTTGGGACGCGATAGTGATGTGATTGCTCCTTTTGATGCTAACTTCAATTAGAACGAAGTAATAGGTCTCATAATCACCTATATTTTGACAATTTAAGAGAACTAATGAAACAATAAAAAGGTCTCCCTAAATGAAGACTTGTGTCAGATGTACGCATGGTTTTGGACGCGATAGTCATGGGTTTCTCTTTTTAAACGCTAACCAAACTAGAACGAAGTAACACAGTCTCTTAATCACCTCTTTCTTTGTAAATTCGAAACAACCAATGAAACAATACGAAGGTCTCCCTAAATGAAGACTTGTGTGAGATCTACGCATCGTTTTGGACGCGATTGTGATGGGATTGCTCCTTTTGATGCTAATTTCAACAAGAATGAAGTAATATGACTCATAATCAACTATATTTTAACAATTTGAGAGAACTAATCAAACAATAAAAACGTCTCCCTAAATGAAGACTTGTGTGAGATGTACGGATCGTTTTGAATGCACTAGTGATAGGATTGCTCCTTTTGATGCTAATTAAACTAGAACGAAGTCATAGGACTTATAATCACATCTTTCTTTGACAATTTGAGAGAACCAATGAAACAATAAGACGGTCACCCTAAATCAAGACTTGTGTGAGATGTACGCATCTTTTTTAACGCGATAGTCATTGATTTGGTCATTTTGGTGCTAATCAAATTAGAACGAATTAATAGGACTCCTAATCACCTCTTTCTTTGACAATTTTAGAGAACCAATGAAACAATAAGAAGGTCACCCTAAATGAATATTTGTGTGAGATGTACGCATGGTTTTGGACGCTATAGTCACGGGTTTCTCCTTGTGACGCTAATCAAAGTAGAACGAAGTAATACTACTCTTAATCACCTCTTTCTTTGTAAATTCAAAACAACCAATGAAACAATATGAAGGTCTCCCTAAATGAAGACTTGTGTGAGATCAACGCATCGTTTGGACGCGATAGTGGTGGGATTGCTCCTTTTAATGCTAATTTCAACTAGAATGAAGTAATAGGACTCATAATCACTTATATTTTGACAATTTGACAGAACTAATCAAACAATAAGAAGGTCTCCCTAAATGAAGACTTGTGTGAGATGTACGGATCGTTTGAATGCACTACTGATAGGATTGCTCCTTTTGATGCTAATCAAACTAGAACGAAGTCATAGGACTCATAATCACCTCTTTCTTTGACAATTTGAGAGAACCAATGAAACAATAAGAAGGTCTCCCTAAATCAAGACCTGTGTGAGATGTACGCATCGTTTTTAACGCGATAGTCATTGATTTGTTCGTTTTGATGCTAATCAAATTAGAACGAATTATTAGGACTCCTAATCACCTCTTTCTTTGATAATTTTAGAGAACCAATGAAACAATAAGAAGGTCTCCCTAAATGAAGACTTGTGTGAGATGTACACATTATTTTGAAAACGATAGTCATGGGTTTTTACTTTTGACGCTAATCAAACTAGAACGAAGTAATACAACTCTTAATCACCTCTTTCTTTGTAAATTCGAAACAACCAATGAAACAATATGAAGGTCTCCCTAAATGAAGACTTGTATGAGATCAACGCATCGTTTTGGAAACGATAGTGATGTGATTGCTCCTTTTGATGCTAATTTCAACTAGAACGAAGTAATAGGACTCATAATCACCTATATTTTGACAATTTGAGAGAACTAATGAAACAATAAGAAGGTCTCCCTAAATGAAGACTTGTGTCAGATGTACGCATGATTTTGGACCCGATAGTCATGGATTTCTCTTTTTAACGCTAATCAAACTAGAACGAAGTAACACAGTCTCTTAATCACCTCATTCTTTGTAAATTCGAAACAACCAATGAAACAATATAAAGGTCTCCCTAAATAAAGACTTGTGTGAGATCTACGCATCGTTTTGGACGCGATAGTGATGGGATTGCTCCTTTTGATGCTAATTTCAACTAGAATGAAGTAATAGGACTCATAATCACCTATATTTTAACAATTTGAGAGAACTAATCAAACAATAAGAAGGTCTCCCTAAATGAAAAGTTGTGTGAGATGTACGGATCGTTTTGAATGCACTAGTGATAGGATTGCTCCTTTTGATACTAATCAAACTAGAACGAAGTCATAGGACTCATAATCACAACTTTCTTTGACAATTTGAGAGAACCAATGAAACAATAAGAAGGTCTCCCTAAATCAAGACTTGTGTGAGATGTACGCATCTTTTTTAACGCTATAGTCATTGATTTGGTCCTTTTGATGCTAATCAAATTAGAACGAATTAGTAAGACTCCTAATCACCTCTTTCTTTGATAATTTTTGAGAACCAATGAAACAATAATAACGTCTCCATAAATGAAGACTTGTGTGAGATGTACGCATGGTTTTGGACGCGATAGTCATGGGTTTCTCCTTTTGACGCTAATCAAACTAGAACGAAGTAATACAACTCTTAATCACCCTCTTTCTTTTTAAATTCGAAACAACCAATGAAACAATATGAAGGTCTCCCTAAATGAAGACTTGTGTGAGATCTACGCATCGTTTTGGACGCGATAGTGATGTGATTGCTCCTTTTGATGCTAACTTCAATTAGAACGAAGTAATAGGTCTCATAATCACCTATAATTTGACAATTTGAGAGAACTAATGAAACAATAAAACGGTCTCCCTAAATGAAGACTTGTGTCAGATGTACGCATGGTTTTGGACGCGATAGTCATGGGTTTCTCTTTTTAAACGCTAACCAAACTAGAACTAAGTAACACAGTCTCTTAATCACCTCTTTCTTTGTAAATTCGAAACAACCAATGAAACAATATGAAAGTTTCCCCAAATGAAGACTTGTGTGAGATCTACGCATCGTTTTGGACGCGATAGTGATGGGATTGCTCCATTTGATGCTAATTTCAACTACAATGAAGTAATAGGACTCATAATCACCTATATTTAACAATTTGAGAGAACTAATCAAACAATAAGAAGGTCTCCCTAAATAAAGACTTGTGTGAGATGTACGGATCGTTTTGAATGCACTAGTGATAGGATTGCTCCTTTTTATGCTAATTAAACTAGAACGAAGTCATAGGACTTATAATCACATCTTTCTTTGACAATTTGAGAGAACCAATGAAACAATAAGACGGTCACCCTAAATCAAGACTTGTGTGAGATGTACGCATCTTTTTTAACGCGATAGTCATTGATTTGGTCATTTTGGTGCTAATCAAATTAGAACGAATTAATAGGACTCCTAATCACCTCTTTCTTTGACAATTTTAGAGAACCAATGAAACAATAAGAAGGTCACCCTAAATAAATATTTGTGTGAGATGTACGCATGGTTTTGGACGCTATAGTCACGGGTTTCTCCTTTTGACGCTAATCAAAGTAGAACGAAGTAATACTACTCTTAATCACCTCTTTCTTTGTAAATTCAAAACAACCAATGAAACAATATGAAGGTCTCCCTAAATGAAGACTTGTGTGAGATCAACGCATCGTTTTGGACGCGATAGTGATGGGATTGCTCCTTTTAATGCTAATTTCAACTAGAATGAAGTAATAGGACTCATAATCACTTATATTTTGACAATTTGACAGAACTAATCAAACAATAAGAAGGTCTCCCTAAATGAAGACTTGTGTGAGATGTACGGATCGTTTTGAATGCACTACTGATAGGATTGCTCCTTTTGATGCTAATCAAACTAGAACGAAGTCATAGGACTCATAATCACCTCTTTCTTTGACAATTTGAGAGAACCAATGAAACAATAAGAAGGTCTCCCTAAATCAAGACCTGTGTGAGATGTACGCATCGTTTTTAACGCGATAGTCATTGATTTGTTCGTTTTGATGCTAATCAAATTAGAACGAATTATTAGGACTCCTAATCACCTCTTTCTTTGATAATTTTAGAGAACCAATGAAACAATAAGAAGGTCTCCCTAAATGAAGACTTGTGTGAGATGTACACATGATTTTGAAAACGATAGTCATGGGTTTTTACTTTTGACGCTAATCAAACTAGAACGAAGTAATACAACTCTTAATCACCTCTTTCTTTGTAAATTCGAAACAACCAATGAAACAATATGAAGGTCTCCCTAAATGAAGACTTGTATGAGATCAACGCATCGTTTTGGAAACGATAGTGATGTGATTGCTCCTTTTGATGCTAATTTCAACTAGAACGAAGTAATAGGACTCATAATCACCTATATTTTGACAATTTGAGAGAACTAATGAAACAATAAGAAGGTCTCCCTAAATGAAGACTTGTGTCAGATGTACGCATGATTTTGGACCCGATAGTCATGGATTTCTCTTTTTAACGCTAATCAAACTAGAACGAAGTAACACAGTCTCTTAATCACCTCATTCTTTGTAAATTCGAAACAACCAATGAAACAATATAAAGGTCTCCCTAAATAAAGACTTGTGTGAGATCTACGCATCGTTTTGGACGCGATAGTGATGGGATTGCTCCTTTTGATGCTAATTTCAACTAGAATGAAGTAATAGGACTCATAATCACCTATATTTTAACAATTTGAGAGAACTAATCAAACAATAAGAAGGTCTCCCTAAATGAAAAGTTGTGTGAGATGTACGGATCGTTTTGAATGCACTAGTGATAGGATTGCTCCTTTTGATACTAATCAAACTAGAACGAAGTCATAGGACTCATAATCACAACTTTCTTTGACAATTTGAGAGAACCAATGAAACAATAAGAAGGTCTCCCTAAATCAAGACTTGTGTGAGATGTACGCATCTTTTTTAACGCTATAGTCATTGATTTGGTCCTTTTGATGCTAATCAAATTAGAACGAATTAGTAAGACTCCTAATCACCTCTTTCTTTGATAATTTTTGAGAACCAATGAAACAATAATAACGTCTCCATAAATGAAGACTTGTGTGAGATGTACGCATGGTTTTGGACGCGATAGTCATGGGTTTCTCCTTTTGACGCTAATCAAACTAGAACGAAGTAATACAACTCTTAATCACCCTCTTTCTTTTTAAATTCGAAACAACCAATGAAACAATATGAAGGTCTCCCTAAATGAAGACTTGTGTGAGATCTACGCATCGTTTTGGACGCGATAGTGATGTGATTGCTCCTTTTGATGCTAACTTCAATTAGAACGAAGTAATAGGTCTCATAATCACCTATAATTTGACAATTTGAGAGAACTAATGAAACAATAAAACGGTCTCCCTAAATGAAGACTTGTGTCAGATGTACGCATGGTTTTGGACGCGATAGTCATGGGTTTCTCTTTTTAAACGCTAACCAAACTAGAACGAAGTAACACAGTCTCTTAATCACCTCTTTCTTTGTAAATTCGAAACAACCAATGAAACAATATGAAAGTTTCCCCAAATGAAGACTTGTGTGAGATCTACGCATCGTTTTGGACGCGATAGTGATGGGATTGCTCCATTTGATGCTAATTTCAACTACAATGAAGTAATAGGACTCATAATCACCTATATTTTAACAATTTGAGAGAACTAATCAAACAATAAGAAGGTCTCCCTAAATAAAGACTTGTGTGAGATGTACGGATCGTTTTGAATGCACTAGTGATAGGATTGCTCCTTTTTATGCTAATTAAACTAGAACGAAGTCATAGGACTTATAATCACATCTTTCTTTGACAATTTGAGAGAACCAATGAAACAATAAGACGGTCACCCTAAATCAAGACTTGTGTGAGATGTACGCATCTTTTTTAACGCGATAGTCATTGATTTGGTCATTTTGGTGCTAATCAAATTAGAACGAATTAATAGGACTCCTAATCACCTCTTTCTTTGACAATTTTAGAGAACCAATGAAACAATAAGAAGGTCACCCTAAATGAATATTTGTGTGAGATGTACGCATGGTTTTGGACGCTATAGTCACGGGTTTCTCCTTTTGACGCTAATCAAAGTAGAACGAAGTAATACTACTCTTAATCACCTCTTTCATTGTAAATTCAAAACAACCAATGAAACAATATGAAGGTCTCCCTAAATGAAGACTTGTGTGAGATCTACGCACCGTTTTGGACGCGATAGTGATGGGATTGCTCCTTTTAATGCTAATTTCAACTAGAATGAAGTAATAGGACTCATAATCACTTATATTTTGACAATTTGACAGAACTAATCAAACAATAAGAAGGTCTCCCTAAATGAAGACTTGTGTGAGATGTACGGATTGTTTTGAATGCACTACTGATAGGATTGCTCCTTTTGATGCTAATCAAACTAGAACGAAGTCATAGGACTCATAATCACCTCTTTCTTTGACAATTTGAGAGAACCAAGTGAAACAATAAGAAGGTCTCCCTAAATCAAGACCTGTGTGAGATGTACGCATCGTTTTTAACGCGATAGTCATTGATTTGTTCGTTTTGATGCTAATCAAATTAGAACGAATTATTAGGACTCCTAATCACCTCTTTCTTTGATAATTTTAGAGAACCAATGAAACAATAAGAAGGTCTCCCTAAATGAAGACTTGTGTGAGATGTACACATGATTTTGAAAACGATAGTCATGGGTTTTTACTTTTGACGCTAATCCAACTAGAACGAAGTAATACAACTCTTAATCACCTCTTTCTTTGTAAATTCGAAACAACCAATGAAACAATATGAAGGTCTCCCTAAATCAAGACTTGTATGAGATCAACGCATCGTTTTGGAAACGATAGTGATGTGATTGCTCCTTTTGATGCTAATTTCAACTAGAACGAAGTAATAGGACTCATAATCACCTATATTTTGACAATTTGAGAGAACTAATGAAACAATAAGAAGGTCTCCCTAAATGAAGACTTGTGTCAGATGTACGCATGATTTTGGACCCGATAGTCATGGATTTCTCTTTTTAAACGCTAATCAAACTAGAACGAAGTAACACAGTCTCTTAATCACCTCATTCTTTGTAAATTCGAAACAACCAATGAAACAATATAAAGGTCTCCCTAAATAAAGACTTGTGTGAGATCTACGCATCGTTTTGGACGCGATAGTGATGGGATTGCTCCTTTTGATGCTAATTTCAACTAGAATGAAGTAATAGGACTCATAATCACCTATATTTTAACAATTTGAGAGAACTAATCAAACAATAAGAAGGTCTCCCTAAATGAAAAGTTGTGTGAGATGTACGGATCGTTTTGAATGCACTAGTGATAGGATTGCTCCTTTTGATACTAATCAAACTAGAACGAAGTCATAGGACTCATAATCACAACTTTCTTTGACAATTTGAGAGAACCAATGAAACAATAAGAAGGTCTCCCTAAATCAAGACTTGTGTGAGATGTACGCATCTTTTTTAACGCTATAGTCATTGATTTGGTCCTTTTGATGCTAATCAAATTAGAACGAATTAGTAAGACTCCTAATCACCTCTTTCTTTGATAATTTTTGAGAACCAATGAACAATAATAACGTCTCCATAAATGAAGACTTGTGTGAGATGTACGCATGGTTTTGGACGCGATAGTCATGGGTTTCTCCTTTTGACGCTAATCAAACTAGAACGAAGTAATACAACTCTTAATCACCCTCTTTCTTTTTAAATTCGAAACAACCAATGAAACAATATGAAGGTCTCCCTAAATGAAGACTTGTGTGAGATCTACGCATCGTTT
Organism: Panax stipuleanatus; assembly: GCA_020205555.1. Taxonomy (NCBI): domain Eukaryota; kingdom Viridiplantae; phylum Streptophyta; class Magnoliopsida; order Apiales; family Araliaceae; genus Panax; species Panax stipuleanatus. The sequence continues at coordinate 51,823,132 of CM035115.1, read as the reverse complement.
TGGACGCGATAGTGATGTGATTGCTCCTTTTGATGCTAACTTCAATTAGAACGAAGTAATAGGTCTCATAATCACCTATATTTTGACAATTTAAGAGAACTAATGAAACAATAAAAGGTCTCCCTAAATGAAGACTTGTGTCAGATGTACGCATGGTTTTGGACGCGATAGTCATGGGTTTCTCTTTTTAAACGCTAACCAAACTAGAACGAAGTAACACAGTCTCTTAATCACCTCTTTCTTTGTAAATTCGAAACAACCAATGAAACAATACGAAGGTCTCCCTAAATGAAGACTTGTGTGAGATCTACGCATCGTTTTGGACGCGATTGTGATGGGATTGCTCCTTTTGATGCTAATTTCAACAAGAATGAAGTAATATGACTCATAATCAACTATATTTTAAACAATTTGAGAGAACTAATCAAACAATAAAAACGTCTCCCTTAATGAAGACTTGTGTGAGATGTACGGATCGTTTTGAATGCACTAGTGATAGGATTGCTCCTTTTGATGCTAATTAAACTAGAACGAAGTCATAGGACTTATAATCACATCTTCTTTGACAATTTGAGAGAACCAATGAAACAATAAGACGGTCACCCTAAATCAAGACTTGTGTGAGATGTACGCATCTTTTTTAACGCGATAGTCATTGATTTGGTCATTTTTGTGCTAATCAAATTAGAACGAATTAATAGGACTCCTAATCACCTCTTTCTTTGACAATTTTAGAGAACCAATGAAACAATAAGAAGGTCACCCTAAATGAATATTTGTGTGAGATGTACGCATGGTTTTGGACGCTATAGTCACGGGTTTCTCCTTGTGACGCTAATCAAAGTAGAACGAAGTAATACTACTCTTAATCACCTCTTTCTTTGTAAATTCAAAACAACCAATGAAACAATATGAAGGTCTCCCTAAATGAAGACTTGTGTGAGATTCAACGCATCGTTTTGGACGCGATAGTGGTGGGATTGCTCCTTTTAATGCTAATTTCAACTAGAATGAAGTAATAGGACTCATAATCACTTATATTTTGACAATTTGACAGAACTAATCAAACAATAAGAAGGTCTCCCTAAATGAAGACTTGTGTGAGATGTACGGATCGTTTTGAATGCACTACTGATAGGATTGCTCCTTTTGATGCTAATCAAACTAGAACGAAGTCATAGGACTCATAATCACCTCTTTCTTTGACAATTTGAGAGAACCAATGAAACAATAAGAAGGTCTCCCTAAATCAAGACCTGTGTGAGATGTACGCATCGTTTTTAACGCGATAGTCATTGATTTGTTCGTTTTGATGCTAATCAAATTAGAACGAATTATTAGGACTCCTAATCACCTCTTTCTTTGATAATTTTAGAGAACCAATGAAACAATAAGAAGGTCTCCCTAAATGAAGACTTGTGTGAGATGTACACATGATTTTGAAAACGATAGTCATGGGTTTTTACTTTTGACGCTAATCAAACTAGAACGAAGTAATACAACTCTTAATCACCTCTTTCTTTGTAAATTCGAAACAACCAATGAAACAATATGAAGGTCTCCCTAAATGAAGACTTGTATGAGATCAACGCATCGTTTTGGAAACGATAGTGATGTGATTGCTCCTTTTGATGCTAATTTCAACTAGAACGAAGTAATAGGACTCATAATCACCTATATTTTGACAATTTGAGAGAACTAATGAAACAATAAGAAGGTCTCCCTAAATGAAGACTTGTGTCAGATGTACGCATGATTTTGGACCCGATAGTCATGGATTTCTCTTTTTTAACGCTAATCAAACTAGAACGAAGTAACACAGTCTCTTAATCACCTCATTCTTTGTAAATTCGAAACAACCAATGAAACAATATAAAGGTCTCCCTAAATAAAGACTTGTGTGAGATCTACGCATCGTTTTGGACGCGATAGTGATGGGATTGCTCCTTTTGATGCTAATTTCAACTAGAATGAAGTAATAGGACTCATAATCACCTATATTTTAACAATTTGAGAGAACTAATCAAACAATAAGAAGGTCTCCCTAAATGAAAAGTTGTGTGAGATGTACGGATCGTTTTGAATGCACTAGTGATAGGATTGCTCCTTTTGATACTAATCAAACTAGAACGAAGTCATAGGACTCATAATCACAACTTTCTTTGACAATTTGAGAGAACCAATGAAACAATAAGAAGGTCTCCCTAAATTAAGACTTGTGTGAGATGTACGCATCTTTTTTAACGCTATAGTCATTGATTTGGTCCTTTTGATGCTAATCAAATTAGAACGAATTAGTAAGACTCCTAATCACCTCTTTCTTTGATAATTTTTGAGAACCAATGAAACAATAATAACGTCTCCATAAATGAAGACTTGTGTGAGATGTACGCATGGTTTTGGACGCGATAGTCATGGGTTTCTCCTTTTGACGCTAATCAAACTAGAACGAAGTAATACAACTCTTAATCACCCTCTTTCTTTTTAAATTCGAAACAACCAATGAAACAATATGAAGGTCTCCCTAAATGAAGACTTGTGTGAGATCTACGCATCGTTTTGGACGCGATAGTGATGTGATTGCTCCTTTTGATGCTAACTTCAATTAGAACGAAGTAATAGGTCTCATAATCACCTATAATTTGACAATTTGAGAGAACTAATGAAACAATAAAACGGTCTCCCTAAATGAAGACTTGTGTCAGATGTACGCATGGTTTTGGACGCGATAGTCATGGGTTTCTCTTTTTAAACGCTAACCAAACTAGAACGAAGTAACACAGTCTCTTAATCACCTCTTTCTTTGTAAATTCGAAACAACCAATGAAACAATATGAAAGTTTCCCCAAATGAAGACTTGTGTGAGATCTACGCATCGTTTTGGACGCGATAGTGATGGGATTGCTCCATTTGATGCTAATTTCAACTACAATGAAGTAATAGGACTCATAATCACCTATATTTTAACAATTTGAGAGAACTAATCAAACAATAAGAAGGTCTCCCTAAATAAAGACTTGTGTGAGATGTACGGATCGTTTTGAATGCACTAGTGATAGGATTGCTCCTTTTTATGCTAATTAAACTAGAACGAAGTCATAGGACTTATAATCACATCTTTCTTTGACAATTTGAGAGAACCAATGAAACAATAAGACGGTCACCCTAAATCAAGACTTGTGTGAGATGTACGCATCTTTTTTAACGCGATAGTCATTGATTTGGTCATTTTGGTGCTAATCAAATTAGAACGAATTAATAGGACTCCTAATCACCTCTTTCTTTGACAATTTTAGAGAACCAATGAAACAATAAGAAGGTCACCCTAAATGAATATTTGTGTGAGATGTACGCATGGTTTTGGACGCTATAGTCACGGGTTTCTCCTTTTGACGCTAATCAAAGTAGAACGAAGTAATACTACTCTTAATCACCTCTTTCTTTGTAAATTCAAAACAACCAATGAAACAATATGAAGGTCTCCCTAAATGAAGACTTGTGTGAGATCAACGCATCGTTTTGGACGCGATAGTGATGGGATTGCTCCTTTTAATGCTAATTTCAACTAGAATGAAGTAATAGGACTCATAATCACTTATATTTTGACAATTTGACAGAACTAATCAAACAATAAGAAGGTCTCCCTAAATGAAGACTTGTGTGAGATGTACGGATCGTTTTGAATGCACTACTGATAGGATTGCTCCTTTTGATGCTAATCAAACTAGAACGAAGTCATAGGACTCATAATCACCTCTTTCTTTGACAATTTGAGAGAACCAATGAAACAATAAGAAGGTCTCCCTAAATCAAGACCTGTGTGAGATGTACGCATCGTTTTTAACGCGATAGTCATTGATTTGTTCGTTTTGATGCTAATCAAATTAGAACGAATTATTAGGACTCCTAATCACCTCTTTCTTTGATAATTTTAGAGAACCAATGAAACAATAAGAAGGTCTCCCTAAATGAAGACTTGTGTGAGATGTACACATGATTTTGAAAACGATAGTCATGGGTTTTTACTTTTGACGCTAATCAAACTAGAACGAAGTAATACAACTCTTAATCACCTCTTTCTTTGTAAATTCGAAACAACCAATGAAACAATATGAAGGTCTCCCTAAATGAAGACTTGTATGAGATCAACGCATCGTTTTGGAAACGATAGTGATGTGATTGCTCCTTTTGATGCTAATTTCAACTAGAACGAAGTAATAGGACTCATAATCACCTATATTTTGACAATTTGAGAGAACTAATGAAACAATAAGAAGGTCTCCCTAAATGAAGACTTGTGTCAGATGTACGCATGATTTTGGACCCGATAGTCATGGATTTCTCTTTTTTAACGCTAATCAAACTAGAACGAAGTAACACAGTCTCTTAATCACCTCATTCTTTGTAAATTCGAAACAACCAATGAAACAATATAAAGGTCTCCCTAAATAAAGACTTGTGTGAGATCTACGCATCGTTTTGGACGCGATAGTGATGGGATTGCTCCTTTTGATGCTAATTTCAACTAGAATGAAGTAATAGGACTCATAATCACCTATATTTTAACAATTTGAGAGAACTAATCAAACAATAAGAAGGTCTCCCTAAATGAAAAGTTGTGTGAGATGTACGGATCGTTTTGAATGCACTAGTGATAGGATTGCTCCTTTTGATACTAATCAAACTAGAACGAAGTCATAGGACTCATAATCACAACTTTCTTTGACAATTTGAGAGAACCAATGAAACAATAAGAAGGTCTCCCTAAATCAAGACTTGTGTGAGATGTACGCATCTTTTTTAACGCGATAGTCATTGATTTGGTCATTTTGGTGCTAATCAAATTAGAACGAATTAATAGGACTCCTAATCACCTCTTTCTTTGACAATTTTAGAGAACCAATGAAACAATAAGAAGGTCACCCTAAATGAATATTTGTGTGAGATGTACGCATGGTTTTGGACGCTATAGTCACGGGTTTCTCCTTTTGACGCTAATCAAAGTAGAACGAAGTAATACTACTCTTAATCACCTCTTTCTTTGTAAATTCAAAACAACCAATGAAACAATATGAAGGTCTCCCTAAATGAAGACTTGTGTGAGATCAACGCATCGTTTTGGACGCGATAGTGATGGGATTGCTCCTTTTAATGCTAATTTCAACTAGAATGAAGTAATAGGACTCATAATCACTTATATTTTGACAATTTGACAGAACTAATCAAACAATAAGAAGGTCTCCCTAAATGAAGACTTGTGTGAGATGTACGGATCGTTTTGAATGCACTACTGATAGGATTGCTCCTTTTGATGCTAATCAAACTAGAACGAAGTCATAGGACTCATAATCACCTCTTTCTTTGACAATTTGAGAGAACCAATGAAACAATAAGAAGGTCTCCCTAAATCAAGACCTGTGTGAGATGTACGCATCGTTTTTAACGCGATAGTCATTGATTTGTTCGTTTTGATGCTAATCAAATTAGAACGAATTATTAGGACTCCTAATCACCTCTTTCTTTGATAATTTTAGAGAACCAATGAAACAATAAGAAGGTCTCCCTAAATGAAGACTTGTGTGAGATGTACACATGATTTTGAAAACGATAGTCATGGGTTTTTACTTTTGACGCTAATCAAACTAGAACGAAGTAATACAACTCTTAATCACCTCTTTCTTTGTAAATTCGAAACAACCAATGAAACAATATGAAGGTCTCCCTAAATGAAGACTTGTATGAGATCAACGCATCGTTTTGGAAACGATAGTGATGTGATTGCTCCTTTTGATGCTAATTTCAACTAGAACGAAGTAATAGGACTCATAATCACCTATATTTTGACAATTTGAGAGAACTAATGAAACAATAAGAAGGTCTCCCTAAATGAAGACTTGTGTCAGATGTACGCATGATTTTGGACCCGATAGTCATGGATTTCTCTTTTTTAACGCTAATCAAACTAGAACGAAGTAACACAGTCTCTTAATCACCTCATTCTTTGTAAATTCGAAACAACCAATGAAACAATATAAAGGTCTCCCTAAATAAAGACTTGTGTGAGATCTACGCATCGTTTTGGACGCGATAGTGATGGGATTGCTCCTTTTGATGATAATTTCAACTAGAATGAAGTAATAGGACTCATAATCACCTATATTTTAACAATTTGAGAGAACTAATCAAACAATAAGAAGGTCTCCCTAAATGAAAAGTTGTGTGAGATGTACGGATCGTTTTGAATGCACTAGTGATAGGATTGCTCCTTTTGATACTAATCAAACTAGAACGAAGTCATAGGACTCATAATCACAACTTTCTTTGACAATTTGAGAGAACCAATGAAACAATAAGAAGGTCTCCCTAAATCAAGACTTGTGTGAGATGTACGCATCTTTTTTAACGCTATAGTCATTGATTTGGTCCTTTTGATGCTAATCAAATTAGAACGAATTAGTAAGACTCCTAATCACCTCTTTCTTTGATAATTTTTGAGAACCAATGAAACAATAATAACGTCTCCATAAATGAAGACTTGTGTGAGATGTACGCATGGTTTTGGACGCGATAGTCATGGGTTTCTCCTTTTGACGCTAATCAAACTAGAACGAAGTAATACAACTCTTAATCACCCTCTTTCTTTTTAAATTCGAAACAACCACTGAAACAATATGAAGGTCTCCCTAAATGAAGACCTGTGTGAGATCTACGCATCGTTTTGGACGCGATAGTGATGTGATTGCTCCTTTTGATGCTAACTTCAATTAGAACGAAGTAATAGGTCTCATAATCACCTATATTTTGACAATTTGAGAGAACTAATGAAACAATAAAAAGGTCTCCCTAAATGAAGACTTGTGTCAGATGTACACATGGTTTTGGACGCGATAGTCATGGGTTTCTCTTTTTAAACGCTAACCAAACTAGAACGAAGTAACACAGTCTCTTAATCACCTCTTTCTTTGTAAATTCAAAACAACCAATGAAACAATACGAAGGTCTCCCAAAATGAAGACTTGTGTGAGATCTACGCATCGTTTTGGACGCGATTGTGATGGGATTGCTCATTTTGATGCTAATTTCAACAAGAATGAAGTAATATGACTCATAATCAACTATATTTTAACAATTTGAGAGAACTAATCAAACAATAAAAAGGTCTCCCTAAATGAAGACTTGTGTGAGATGTACAGATCGTTTTGAATGCACTAGTGATAGGATTGCTCCTTTTTTTTGTAATTAAACTAGAACGAAGTCATAGGACTTATAATCACATCTTTCTTTGACAATTTGAGAGAACCAATGAAACAATAAGACGGTCTCCCTAAATCAAGACTTGTGTGAGATGTACGCATCTTTTTTAACGCGATAGTCATTGATTTGGTCATTTTGGTGCTAATCAAATTAGAACGAATTAATAGGACTCCTAATCACCTCTTTCTTTGACAATTTTAGAGAACCAATGAAACAATAAGAAGGTCACCCTAAATGAATATTTGTGTGAGATGTACGCATGGTTTTGGACGCTATAGTCACGGGTTTCTCCTTTTGACGCTAATCAAAGTAGAACGAAGTAATACTACTCTTAATCACCTCTTTCATTGTAAATTCAAAACAACCAATGAAACAATATGAAGGTCTCCCTAAATGAAGACTTGTGTGAGATCTACGCACCGTTTTGGACGCGATAGTGATGGGATTGCTCCTTTTAATGCTAATTTCAACTAGAATGAAGTAATAGGACTCATAATCACTTATATTTTGACAATTTGACAGAACTAATCAAACAATAAGAAGGTCTCCCTAAATGAAGACTTGTGTGAGATGTACGGATTGTTTTGAATGCACTACTGATAGGATTGCTCCTTTTGATGCTAATCAAACTAGAACGAAGTCATAGGACTCATAATCACCTCTTTCTTTGACAATTTGAGAGAACCAGTGAAACAATAAGAAGGTCTCCCTAAATCAAGACCTGTGTGAGATGTACGCATCGTTTTTAACGCGATAGTCATTGATTTGTTCGTTTTGATGCTAATCAAATTAGAACGAATTATTAGGACTCCTAATCACCTCTTTCTTTGATAATTTTAGAGAACCAATGAAACAATAAGAAGGTCTCCCTAAATGAAGACTTGTGTGAGATGTACACATGATTTTGAAAACGATAGTCATGGGTTTTTACTTTTGACGCTAATCCAACTAGAACGAAGTAATACAACTCTTAATCACCTCTTTCTTTGTAAATTCGAAACAACCAATGAAACAATATGAAGGTCTCCCTAAATCAAGACTTGTATGAGATCAACGCATCGTTTTGGAAACGATAGTGATGTGATTGCTCCTTTTGATGCTAATTTCAACTAGAACGAAGTAATAGGACTCATAATCACCTATATTTTGACAATTTGAGAGAACTAATGAAACAATAAGAAGGTCTCCCTAAATGAAGACTTGTGTCAGATGTACGCATGATTTTGGACCCGATAGTCATGGATTTCTCTTTTTTAACGCTAATCAAACTAGAACGAAGTAACACAGTCTCTTAATCACCTCATTCTTTGTAAATTCGAAACAACCAATGAAACAATATAAAGGTCTCCCTAAATAAAGACTTGTGTGAGATCTACGCATCGTTTTGGACGCGATAGTGATGGGATTGCTCCTTTTGATGATAATTTCAACTAGAATGAAGTAATAGGACTCATAATCACCTATATTTTAACAATTTGAGAGAACTAATCAAACAATAAGAAGGTCTCCCTAAATGAAAAGTTGTGTGAGATGTACGGATCGTTTTGAATGCACTAGTGATAGGATTGCTCCTTTTGATACTAATCAAACTAGAACGAAGTCATAGGACTCATAATCACAACTTTCTTTGACAATTTGAGAGAACCAATGAAACAATAAGAAGGTCTCCCTAAATCAAGACTTGTGTGAGATGTACGCATCTTTTTTAACGCTATAGTCATTGATTTGGTCCTTTTGATGCTAATCAAATTAGAACGAATTAGTAAGACTCCTAATCACCTCTTTCTTTGATAATTTTTGAGAACCAATGAAACAATAATAACGTCTCCATAAATGAAGACTTGTGTGAGATGTACGCATGGTTTTGGACGCGATAGTCATGGGTTTCTCCTTTTGACGCTAATCAAACTAGAACGAAGTAATACAACTCTTAATCACCCTCTTTCTTTTTAAATTCGAAACAACCACTGAAACAATATGAAGGTCTCCCTAAATGAAGACCTGTGTGAGATCTACGCATCGTTTTGGACGCGATAGTGATGTGATTGCTCCTTTTGATGCTAACTTCAATTAGAACGAAGTAATAGGTCTCATAATCACCTATATTTTGACAATTTGAGAGAACTAATGAAACAATAAAAAGGTCTCCCTAAATGAAGACTTGTGTCAGATGTACACATGGTTTTGGACGCGATAGTCATGGGTTTCTCTTTTTAAACGCTAACCAAACTAGAACGAAGTAACACAGTCTCTTAATCACCTCTTTCTTTGTAAATTCAAAACAACCAATGAAACAATACGAAGGTCTCCCAAAATGAAGACTTGTGTGAGATCTACGCATCGTTTTGGACGCGATTGTGATGGGATTGCTCCTTTTGATGCTAATTTCAACAAGAATGAAGTAATATGACTCATAATCAACTATATTTTAACAATTTGAGAGAACTAATCAAACAATAAAAAGGTCTCCCTAAATGAAGACTTGTGTGAGATGTACAGATCGTTTTGAATGCACTAGTGATAGGATTGCTCCTTTTTTTTGTAATTAAACTAGAACGAAGTCATAGGACTTATAATCACATCTTTCTTTGACAATTTGAGAGAACCAATGAAACAATAAGACGGTCTCCCTAAATCAAGACTTGTGTGAGATGTACGCATCTTTTTTAACGCGATAGTCATTGATTTGGTCATTTTGGTGCTAATCAAATTAGAACGAAGTTATAGGACTCATAATCACATCTTTCTTTGACAATTTGAGAGAACCAATGAAACAATAAGAAGGTCTCCCTAAATCATGACTTGTGTGAGATGTACGCATCTTTTTTAACGCTATAGTCATTGATTTGGTCCTTCTGATGCTAATCAAATTAGAAAGAATTAATAAGACTCCTAATCACCTCTTTCTTTGATAATTTTAGTGAACCAATGAAACAATAATAACGTCTCCATAAATGAAGACTTGTGTGAGATGTACGCATGGTTTTGGACGCGATAGTCATGGGTTTCTCCTTTTGACGCTAATCAAACAAGAACGAAGTAGTACAACTCTTAATCCCCTCTTTCTTTTTAAATTGGAAACAACCAATGAAATAATATGAAGGTCTCCCTAAATGAAGACTTGTGTGAGATCTACGCATCGTTTTGAACGCGATAGTGATGTGATTGCTCCTTTTGATGCTAATTTCAATTAGAACGAAGTAATAGGACTCATAATCACCTATATTTTGACAATTTGAGAGAACTAATGAAACAATAAAAAGGTCTCCCTAAATGAAGACTTGTGTGAGATGTACGGATCGTTTTGAATGCACTAGTGATAGGATTGCTCCTTTTGATGCTAATGAAACTAGAACGAAGTCATAGGACTCATAATCACCTCTTTCTTTGACAATTTTAGAGAACCAATGAAACAATAAGAAGGTCTCCCTAAATGAAGACTTGTGTGAGATGTACGCATTATTTTCAACGCGATAGTCATGGGTTTCTACTTTTGACGCAAATCAAACTAGAACGAAGTAATACAACTCTTAATCACTTCTTTCTTTGTAAATTCAAAACAACCAATGAAACAATATGAAGGTCTCCCTAAATGAAGACTTGTGTGAGATTTACACATCGTTTTGGACGCGATAGTGATGGGATTGCTCCTTTTGATGCTAATTTCAACTAGAATGAAGTAATAGGACTCATAATCACCTATATTTTAACAATTTGAGAGAACTAATCAAACAATAAGAAGGTCTCCGTAAATGATAAGTTGTGTGAGATGTACGGATCGTTTTGAATGCACTAGTGATAGGATTGCCCCTTTTGATACTAATCAAACTAGAACGAAGTCATAGGACTCATAATCACAACTTTCTTTGACAATTTGAGAGAACCAATGAAACAATAAGAAGGTCTCCCTAAATCAAGACTTGTGTGAGATGTACGCATCTTTTTTAACGCTATAGTCATTGATTTCGTCCTTTTGATGCTAATCAAATTAGAACGAATTAATAAGACTCCTAATCACCTCTTTCTTTGATAATTTTTGAGAACCAATGATACAATAATAACGTCTCCATAAATGAAGACTTGTGTGAGATGTACGCATGGTTTTGGACGCGATAGTCATGGGTTTCTCCTTTTGACGCTAATCAAACTAGAACGAAGTAATACAACTCTTAATCACCCTCTTTCTTTTTAAATTCGAAACAACCAATGAAACAATATGAAGGTCTCCCTAAATGAAGACTTGTGTGAGATCTACGCATCGTTTTGGACGCGATAGTGATGTGATTGCTCCTTTTGATGCTAACTTCAATTAGAACGAAGTAATAGGTCTCATAATCACCTATATTTTGACAATTTAAGAGAACTAATGAAACAATAAAAAGGTCTCCCTAAATGAAGACTTGTGTCAGATGTACGCATGGTTTTGGACGCGATAGTCATGGGTTTCTCTTTTTAAACGCTAACCAAACTAGAACGAAGTAACACAGTCTCTTAATCACCTCTTTCTTTGTAAATTCGAAACAACCAATGAAACAATACGAAGGTCTCCCTAAATGAAGACTTGTGTGAGATCTACGCATCGTTTTGGACGCGATTGTGATGGGATTGCTCCTTTTGATGCTAATTTCAACAAGAATGAAGTAATATGACTCATAATCAACTATATTTTAACAATTTGAGAGAACTAATCAAACAATAAAAACGTCTCCCTAAATGAAGACTTGTGTGAGATGTACGGATCGTTTTGAATGCACTAGTGATAGGATTGCTCCTTTTGATGCTAATTAAACTAGAACGAAGTCATAGGACTTATAATCACATCTTTCTTTGACAATTTGAGAGAACCAATGAAACAATAAGACGGTCACCCTAAATCAAGACTTGTGTGAGATGTACGCATCTTTTTTAACGCGATAGTCATTGATTTGGTCATTTTGGTGCTAATCAAATTAGAACGAATTAATAGGACTCCTAATCACCTCTTTCTTTGACAATTTTAGAGAACCAATGAAACAATAAGAAGGTCACCCTAAATGAATATTTGTGTGAGATGTACGCATGGTTTTGGACGCTATAGTCACGGGTTTCTCCTTGTGACGCTAATCAAAGTAGAACGAAGTAATACTACTCTTAATCACCTCTTTCTTTGTAAATTCAAAACAACCAATGAAACAATATGAAGGTCTCCCTAAATGAAGACTTGTGTGAGATCAACGCATCGTTTTGGACGCGATAGTGGTGGGATTGCTCCTTTTAATGCTAATTTCAACTAGAATGAAGTAATAGGACTCATAATCACTTATATTTTGACAATTTGACAGAACTAATCAAACAATAAGAAGGTCTCCCTAAATGAAGACTTGTGTGAGATGTACGGATCGTTTTGAATGCACTACTGATAGGATTGCTCCTTTTGATGCTAATCAAACTAGAACGAAGTCATAGGACTCATAATCACCTCTTTCTTTGACAATTTGAGAGAACCAATGAAACAATAAGAAGGTCTCCCTAAATCAAGACCTGTGTGAGATGTACGCATCGTTTTTAACGCGATAGTCATTGATTTGTTCGTTTTGATGCTAATCAAATTAGAACGAATTATTAGGACTCCTAATCACCTCTTTCTTTGATAATTTTAGAGAACCAATGAAACAATAAGAAGGTCTCCCTAAATGAAGACTTGTGTGAGATGTACACATTATTTTGAAAACGATAGTCATGGGTTTTTACTTTTGACGCTAATCAAACTAGAACGAAGTAATACAACTCTTAATCACCTCTTTCTTTGTAAATTCGAAACAACCAATGAAACAATATGAAGGTCTCCCTAAATGAAGACTTGTATGAGATCAACGCATCGTTTTGGAAACGATAGTGATGTGATTGCTCCTTTTGATGCTAATTTCAACTAGAACGAAGTAATAGGACTCATAATCACCTATATTTTGACAATTTGAGAGAACTAATGAAACAATAAGAAGGTCTCCCTAAATGAAGACTTGTGTCAGATGTACGCATGATTTTGGACCCGATAGTCATGGATTTCTCTTTTTTAACGCTAATCAAACTAGAACGAAGTAACACAGTCTCTTAATCACCTCATTCTTTGTAAATTCGAAACAACCAATGAAACAATATAAAGGTCTCCCTAAATAAAGACTTGTGTGAGATCTACGCATCGTTTTGGACGCGATAGTGATGGGATTGCTCCTTTTGATGCTAATTTCAACTAGAATGAAGTAATAGGACTCATAATCACCTATATTTTAACAATTTGAGAGAACTAATCAAACAATAAGAAGGTCTCCCTAAATGAAAAGTTGTGTGAGATGTACGGATCGTTTTGAATGCACTAGTGATAGGATTGCTCCTTTTGATACTAATCAAACTAGAACGAAGTCATAGGACTCATAATCACAACTTTCTTTGACAATTTGAGAGAACCAATGAAACAATAAGAAGGTCTCCCTAAATCAAGACTTGTGTGAGATGTACGCATCTTTTTTAACGCTATAGTCATTGATTTGGTCCTTTTGATGCTAATCAAATTAGAACGAATTAGTAAGACTCCTAATCACCTCTTTCTTTGATAATTTTTGAGAACCAATGAAACAATAATAACGTCTCCATAAATGAAGACTTGTGTGAGATGTACGCATGGTTTTGGACGCGATAGTCATGGGTTTCTCCTTTTGACGCTAATCAAACTAGAACGAAGTAATACAACTCTTAATCACCCTCTTTCTTTTTAAATTCGAAACAACCAATGAAACAATATGAAGGTCTCCCTAAATGAAGACTTGTGTGAGATCTACGCATCGTTTTGGACGCGATAGTGATGTGATTGCTCCTTTTGATGCTAACTTCAATTAGAACGAAGTAATAGGTCTCATAATCACCTATAATTTGACAATTTGAGAGAACTAATGAAACAATAAAACGGTCTCCCTAAATGAAGACTTGTGTCAGATGTACGCATGGTTTTGGACGCGATAGTCATGGGTTTCTCTTTTTAAACGCTAACCAAACTAGAACTAAGTAACACAGTCTCTTAATCACCTCTTTCTTTGTAAATTCGAAACAACCAATGAAACAATATGAAAGTTTCCCCAAATGAAGACTTGTGTGAGATCTACGCATCGTTTTGGACGCGATAGTGATGGGATTGCTCCATTTGATGCTAATTTCAACTACAATGAAGTAATAGGACTCATAATCACCTATATTTTAACAATTTGAGAGAACTAATCAAACAATAAGAAGGTCTCCCTAAATAAAGACTTGTGTGAGATGTACGGATCGTTTTGAATGCACTAGTGATAGGATTGCTCCTTTTTATGCTAATTAAACTAGAACGAAGTCATAGGACTTATAATCACATCTTTCTTTGACAATTTGAGAGAACCAATGAAACAATAAGACGGTCACCCTAAATCAAGACTTGTGTGAGATGTACGCATCTTTTTTAACGCGATAGTCATTGATTTGGTCATTTTGGTGCTAATCAAATTAGAACGAATTAATAGGACTCCTAATCACCTCTTTCTTTGACAATTTTAGAGAACCAATGAAACAATAAGAAGGTCACCCTAAATAAATATTTGTGTGAGATGTACGCATGGTTTTGGACGCTATAGTCACGGGTTTCTCCTTTTGACGCTAATCAAAGTAGAACGAAGTAATACTACTCTTAATCACCTCTTTCTTTGTAAATTCAAAACAACCAATGAAACAATATGAAGGTCTCCCTAAATGAAGACTTGTGTGAGATCAACGCATCGTTTTGGACGCGATAGTGATGGGATTGCTCCTTTTAATGCTAATTTCAACTAGAATGAAGTAATAGGACTCATAATCACTTATATTTTGACAATTTGACAGAACTAATCAAACAATAAGAAGGTCTCCCTAAATGAAGACTTGTGTGAGATGTACGGATCGTTTTGAATGCACTACTGATAGGATTGCTCCTTTTGATGCTAATCAAACTAGAACGAAGTCATAGGACTCATAATCACCTCTTTCTTTGACAATTTGAGAGAACCAATGAAACAATAAGAAGGTCTCCCTAAATCAAGACCTGTGTGAGATGTACGCATCGTTTTTAACGCGATAGTCATTGATTTGTTCGTTTTGATGCTAATCAAATTAGAACGAATTATTAGGACTCCTAATCACCTCTTTCTTTGATAATTTTAGAGAACCAATGAAACAATAAGAAGGTCTCCCTAAATGAAGACTTGTGTGAGATGTACACATGATTTTGAAAACGATAGTCATGGGTTTTTACTTTTGACGCTAATCAAACTAGAACGAAGTAATACAACTCTTAATCACCTCTTTCTTTGTAAATTCGAAACAACCAATGAAACAATATGAAGGTCTCCCTAAATGAAGACTTGTATGAGATCAACGCATCGTTTTGGAAACGATAGTGATGTGATTGCTCCTTTTGATGCTAATTTCAACTAGAACGAAGTAATAGGACTCATAATCACCTATATTTTGACAATTTGAGAGAACTAATGAAACAATAAGAAGGTCTCCCTAAATGAAGACTTGTGTCAGATGTACGCATGATTTTGGACCCGATAGTCATGGATTTCTCTTTTTTAACGCTAATCAAACTAGAACGAAGTAACACAGTCTCTTAATCACCTCATTCTTTGTAAATTCGAAACAACCAATGAAACAATATAAAGGTCTCCCTAAATAAAGACTTGTGTGAGATCTACGCATCGTTTTGGACGCGATAGTGATGGGATTGCTCCTTTTGATGCTAATTTCAACTAGAATGAAGTAATAGGACTCATAATCACCTATATTTTAACAATTTGAGAGAACTAATCAAACAATAAGAAGGTCTCCCTAAATGAAAAGTTGTGTGAGATGTACGGATCGTTTTGAATGCACTAGTGATAGGATTGCTCCTTTTGATACTAATCAAACTAGAACGAAGTCATAGGACTCATAATCACAACTTTCTTTGACAATTTGAGAGAACCAATGAAACAATAAGAAGGTCTCCCTAAATCAAGACTTGTGTGAGATGTACGCATCTTTTTTAACGCTATAGTCATTGATTTGGTCCTTTTGATGCTAATCAAATTAGAACGAATTAGTAAGACTCCTAATCACCTCTTTCTTTGATAATTTTTGAGAACCAATGAAACAATAATAACGTCTCCATAAATGAAGACTTGTGTGAGATGTACGCATGGTTTTGGACGC
Source organism: Panax stipuleanatus (assembly GCA_020205555.1). Lineage (NCBI taxonomy): Eukaryota > Viridiplantae > Streptophyta > Magnoliopsida > Apiales > Araliaceae > Panax > Panax stipuleanatus. Next base: position 51,806,647 of record CM035115.1, on the reverse strand, counting down.
GATAGTCATGGGTTTCTCCTTTTGACGCTAATCAAACTAGAACGAAGTAATACAACTCTTAATCACCCTCTTTCTTTTTAAATTCGAAACAACCAATGAAACAATATGAAGGTCTCCCTAAATGAAGACTTGTGTGAGATCTACGCATCGTTTTGGACGCGATAGTGATGTGATTGCTCCTTTTGATGCTAACTTCAATTAGAACGAAGTAATAGGTCTCATAATCACCTATAATTTGACAATTTGAGAGAACTAATGAAACAATAAAACGGTCTCCCTAAATGAAGACTTGTGTCAGATGTACGCATGGTTTTGGACGCGATAGTCATGGGTTTCTCTTTTTAAACGCTAACCAAACTAGAACGAAGTAACACAGTCTCTTAATCACCTCTTTCTTTGTAAATTCGAAACAACCAATGAAACAATATGAAAGTTTCCCCAAATGAAGACTTGTGTGAGATCTACGCATCGTTTTGGACGCGATAGTGATGGGATTGCTCCATTTGATGCTAATTTCAACTACAATGAAGTAATAGGACTCATAATCACCTATATTTTAACAATTTGAGAGAACTAATCAAACAATAAGAAGGTCTCCCTAAATAAAGACTTGTGTGAGATGTACGGATCGTTTTGAATGCACTAGTGATAGGATTGCTCCTTTTTATGCTAATTAAACTAGAACGAAGTCATAGGACTTATAATCACATCTTTCTTTGACAATTTGAGAGAACCAATGAAACAATAAGACGGTCACCCTAAATCAAGACTTGTGTGAGATGTACGCATCTTTTTTAACGCGATAGTCATTGATTTGGTCATTTTGGTGCTAATCAAATTAGAACGAATTAATAGGACTCCTAATCACCTCTTTCTTTGACAATTTTAGAGAACCAATGAAACAATAAGAAGGTCACCCTAAATGAATATTTGTGTGAGATGTACGCATGGTTTTGGACGCTATAGTCACGGGTTTCTCCTTTTGACGCTAATCAAAGTAGAACGAAGTAATACTACTCTTAATCACCTCTTTCATTGTAAATTCAAAACAACCAATGAAACAATATGAAGGTCTCCCTAAATGAAGACTTGTGTGAGATCTACGCACCGTTTTGGACGCGATAGTGATGGGATTGCTCCTTTTAATGCTAATTTCAACTAGAATGAAGTAATAGGACTCATAATCACTTATATTTTGACAATTTGACAGAACTAATCAAACAATAAGAAGGTCTCCCTAAATGAAGACTTGTGTGAGATGTACGGATTGTTTTGAATGCACTACTGATAGGATTGCTCCTTTTGATGCTAATCAAACTAGAACGAAGTCATAGGACTCATAATCACCTCTTTCTTTGACAATTTGAGAGAACCAGTGAAACAATAAGAAGGTCTCCCTAAATCAAGACCTGTGTGAGATGTACGCATCGTTTTTAACGCGATAGTCATTGATTTGTTCGTTTTGATGCTAATCAAATTAGAACGAATTATTAGGACTCCTAATCACCTCTTTCTTTGATAATTTTAGAGAACCAATGAAACAATAAGAAGGTCTCCCTAAATGAAGACTTGTGTGAGATGTACACATGATTTTGAAAACGATAGTCATGGGTTTTTACTTTTGACGCTAATCCAACTAGAACGAAGTAATACAACTCTTAATCACCTCTTTCTTTGTAAATTCGAAACAACCAATGAAACAATATGAAGGTCTCCCTAAATCAAGACTTGTATGAGATCAACGCATCGTTTTGGAAACGATAGTGATGTGATTGCTCCTTTTGATGCTAATTTCAACTAGAACGAAGTAATAGGACTCATAATCACCTATATTTTGACAATTTGAGAGAACTAATGAAACAATAAGAAGGTCTCCCTAAATGAAGACTTGTGTCAGATGTACGCATGATTTTGGACCCGATAGTCATGGATTTCTCTTTTTTAACGCTAATCAAACTAGAACGAAGTAACACAGTCTCTTAATCACCTCATTCTTTGTAAATTCGAAACAACCAATGAAACAATATAAAGGTCTCCCTAAATAAAGACTTGTGTGAGATCTACGCATCGTTTTGGACGCGATAGTGATGGGATTGCTCCTTTTGATGCTAATTTCAACTAGAATGAAGTAATAGGACTCATAATCACCTATATTTTAACAATTTGAGAGAACTAATCAAACAATAAGAAGGTCTCCCTAAATGAAAAGTTGTGTGAGATGTACGGATCGTTTTGAATGCACTAGTGATAGGATTGCTCCTTTTGATACTAATCAAACTAGAACGAAGTCATAGGACTCATAATCACAACTTTCTTTGACAATTTGAGAGAACCAATGAAACAATAAGAAGGTCTTCCTAAATCAAGACTTGTGTGAGATGTACGCATCTTTTTTAACGCTATAGTCATTGATTTGGTCCTTTTGATGCTAATCAAATTAGAACGAATTAGTAAGACTCCAAATCACCTCTTTCTTTGATAATTTTTGAGAACCAATGAAACAATAATAACGTCTCCATAAATGAAGACTTGTGTGAGATGTACGCATGGTTTTGGACGCGATAGTCATGGGTTTCTCCTTTTGACGCTAATACAACTAGAACGAAGTAATACAACTCTTAATCACCCTCTTTCTTTTTAAATTCGAAACAACCAATGAAACAGTATGAAGGTCTCCCTAAATGAAGACCTGTGTGAGATCTACGCATCGTTTTGGACGCGATAGTGATGTGATTGCTCCTTTTGATGCTAACTTCAATTAGAACGAAGTAATAGGTCTCATAATCACCTATATTTTGACAATTTGAGAGAACTAATGAAACAATAAAAAGGTCTCCCTAAATGAAGACTTGTGTCAGATGTACGCATGGTTTTGGACGCGATAGTCATGGGTTTCTCTTTTTAAACGCTAACCAAACTAGAACGAAGTAACACAGTCTCTTAATCACCTCTTTCTTTGTAAATTCGAAACAACCAATGAAACAATACGAAGGTCTCCCTAAACGAAGACTTGTGTGAGATCTACGCATCGTTTTGGACGCGATTGTGATGGGATTGCTCCTTTTGATGCTAATTTCAACAAGAATGAAGTAATATGACTCATAATCAACTATATTTTAACAATTTGAGAGAACTAATCAAACAATAAAAAGGTCTCCCTAAATGAAGACTTGTGTGAGATGTACGGATCGTGTTGAATGCACTAGTGATAGGATTGCTCCTTTTGATGCTAATTAAACTAGAACGAAGTCATAGGACTTATAATCACATCTTTCTTTGACAATTTGAGAGAACCAATGAAACAATAAGACGGTCTCCCTAAATCAAGACTTGTGTGAGATGTACGCATCTTTTTTAACGCGATAGTCATTGATTTGGTCATTTTGGTGCTAATCAAATTAGAACGAATTAATAGGACTCCTAATCACCTCTTTCTTTGACAATTTTAGAGAACCAATGAAACAATAAGAAGGTCACCCTAAAGGAATATTTGTGTGAGATGTACGCATGGTTTTGGACGCTATAGTCACGGGTTTCTCCTTTTGACGCTAATCAAAGTAGAACGAAGTAATACTACTCTTAATCACCTCTTTCTTTGTAAATTCAAAACAACCAATGAAACAATATGAAGGTCTCCCTAAATGAAGACTTGTGTGAGATTTACGCACCGTTTTGGACGCGATAGTGATGGGATTGCTCCTTTTAATGCTAATTTCAACTAGAATGAAGTAATAGGACTCATAATCACCTATATTTTGACAATTTGACAGAACTAATCAAACAATAAGAAGGTCTCCCTAAATGAAGACTTGTGTGAGATGTACGGATCGTTTTGAATGCACTACTGATAGGATTACTCCTTTTGATGCTAATCAAACTAGAACGAAGTCATAGGACTCATAATCACCTCTTTCTTTGACAATTTGAGAGAACCAGTGAAACAATAAGAAGGTCTCCCTAAATCAAGACCTGTGTGAGATGTACGCATCGTTTTTAACGCGATAGTCATTGATTTGTTCGTTTTGATGCTAATCAAATTAGAACAAATTATTAGGACTCCTAATCACCTCTTTCTTTGATAATTTTAGAGAACCAATGAAACAATAAGAAGGTCTCCCTAAATGAAGACTTGTGTGAGATGTACACATGATTTTGAAAACGATAGTCATGGGTTTTTACTTTTGACGCTAATCAAACTAGAACGAAGTAATACAACTCTTAATCACCTCTTTCTTTGTAAATTCGAAACAACCAATGAAACAATATGAAGGTCTCCCTAAATGAAGACTTGTATGAGATCAACGCATCGTTTTGGAAACGATAGTGATGTGATTGCTCCTTTTGATGCTAATTTCAACTAGAACGAAGTAATAGGACTCATAATCACCTATATTTTGACAATTTGAGAGAACTAATGAAACAATAAGAAGGTCTCCCTAAATGAAGACTTGTGTCAGATGTACGCATGATTTTGGACCCGATAGTCATGGATTTCTCTTTTTTAACGCTAATCAAACTAGAACGAAGTAACACAGTCTCTTAATCACCTCATTCTTTGTAAATTCGAAACAACCAATGAAACAATATAAAGGTCTCCCTAAATAAAGACTTGTGTGAGATCTACGCATCGTTTTGGACGCGATAGTGATGGGATTGCTCCTTTTGATGCTAATTTCAACTAGAATGAAGTAATAGGACTCATAATCACCTATATTTTAACAATTTGAGAGAACTAATCAAACAATAAGAAGGTCTCCCTAAATGAAAAGTTGTGTGAGATGTACGGATCGTTTTGAATGCACTAGTGATAGGATTGCTCCTTTTGATACTAATCAAACTAGAACGAAGTCATAGGACTCATAATCACAACTTTCTTTGACAATTTGAGAGAACCAATGAAACAATAAGAAGGTCTCCCTAAATCAAGACTTGTGTGAGATGTACGCATCTTTTTTAACGCTATAGTAATTGATTTGGTCCTTTTGATGCTAATCAAATTAGAACGAATTAGTAATACTCCTTATCACCTCTTTCTTTGATAATTTTTGAGAACCAATGAAACAATAATAACGTCTCCATAAATGAAGACTTGTGTGAGATGTACGCATGGTTTTGGACGCGATAGTCATGGGTTTCTCCTTTTGACGCTAATCAAACTAGAACGAAGTAATACAACTCTTAATCACCCTCTTTCTTTTTAAATTCAAAACAACCAATGAAACAATATGAAGGTCTCCCTAAATGAAGACCTGTGTGAGATCTACGCATCGTTTTGGACGCGATAGTGATGTGATTGCTCCTTTTGATGCTAACTTCAATTAGAACGAAGTAATAGGTCTCATAATCACCTATAATTTGACAATTTGAGATAACTAATGAAACAATAAAAAGGTCTCCCTAAATGAAGACTTGTGTCAGATGTACGCATGGTTTTGGACGCGATAGTCATGGGTTTCTCTTTTTAAACGCTAACCAAACTAGAACGAAGTAACACAGTCTCTTAATCACCTCTTTCTTTGTAAATTCGAAACAACCAATGAAACAATACGAAGGTCTCCCAAAATGAAGACTTGTGTGAGATCTACGCATCGTTTTGGACGCGATAGTGATGGGATTGCTCCTTTTGATGCTAATTTCAACTAGAATGAAGTAATAGGACTCATAATCACCTATATTTTAACAATTTGAGAGAACTAATCAAACAATAAGAAGGTCTCCCAAAATGAAAAGTTGTGTGAGATGTACGGATCGTTTTGAATGCACTAGTGATAGGATTGCTCCTTTTGATACTAATCAAACTAGAACGAAGTCATAGGACTCATAATCACAACTTTCTTTGACAATTTGAGAGAACCAATGAAACAATAAGAAGGTCTCCCTAAATCAAGACTTGTGTGAGATGTACGCATCTTTTTTAACGCTATAGTCATTGATTTGGTCCTTTTGATGCTAATCAAATTAGAACGAATTAGTAAGACTCCTAATCACCTCTTTCTTTGATAATTTTTGAGAACCAATGAAACAATAATAACGTCTCCATAAATGAAGACTTGTGTGAGATGTACGCATGGTTTTGGACGCGATAGTCATGGGTTTCTCCTTTTGACGCTAATCAAACTAGAACGAAGTAATACAACTCTTAATCACCCTCTTTCTTTTTAAATTCGAAACAACCAATGAAACAATATGAAGGTCTCCCTAAATGAAGACTTGTGTGAGATCTACGCATCATTTTGGACGCGATAGTGATGTGATTGCTCCTTTTGATGCTAACTTCAATTAGAACGAAGTAATAGGTCTCATAATCACCTATAATTTGACAATTTGAGAGAACTAATGAAACAATAAAAAGGTCTCCCTAAATGAAGACTTGTGTCAGATGTACGCATGGTTTTGGACGCGATAGTCATGGGTTTCTCTTTTTAAACGCTAACCAAACTAGAACGAAGTAACACAGTCTCTTAATCACCTCTTTCTTTGTAAATTCGAAACAACCAATGAAACAATACGAAGGTCTCCCTAAATGATGACTTGTGTGAGATCTACGCATCGTTTTGGACGCGATTGTGATGGGATTGCTCCTTTTGATGCTAATTTCAACAAGAATGAAGTAATATGACTCATAATCAACTATATTTTAACAATTTGAGAGAACTAATCAAACAATAAAAAGGTCTCCCTAAATGAAGACTTGTGTGAGATGTACGGATCGTTTTGAATGCACTAGTGATAGGATTGCTCCTTTTGATGCTAATTAAACTAGAACGAAGTCATAGGACTTATAATCACATCTTTCTTTGACAATTTGAGAGAACCAATGAAACAATAAGACGGTCTCCCTAAATCAAGACTTGTGTGAGATGTACGCATCTTTTTTAACGCGATAGTCATTGATTTGGTCATTTTGGAGCTAATTAAATTAGAACGAATTAATAGGACTCCTAATCACCTCTTTCTTTGACAATTTTAGAGAACCAATGAAACAATAAGAAGGTCACCCTAAATGAATATTTGTGTGAGATGTACGCATGGTTTTGGACGCTATAGTCACGGGTTTCTCCTTTTGACGCTAATCAAACTAGAACGAAGTAATACTACTCTTAATCACCTTTTTCTTTGTAAATTCAAAACAACCAATGAAACAATATGAAGGTCTTGATAGTAGTGTGCATACAAGCCAATCATGTATGATGATAAAGCACGTACTTTGTAAACAATCTTATTTATTTATTAATAAAATATTCATTTATTAAAGGCATTGAATTATCTACATGTTGCTGTTTTTATAATATGTAAATAACCCATAGTTTTAAGCAATGCTTTTAGAATCATGATGATGATCATGCTAATGAGATCTAAATTCTTAGAAAGTTTTAAAACTAAAATAGTTCCCAATCGTGGGATTACTAAAAAGGGGATTAGTAAATCCGGATAGATTGGTACATATGTTGCTTGCTCATTGGATGAGGATGATTGATCTCATGATCATTTGTGTGGAGACACTAAAGCAAGTATGTAGGTGCTTATTGGAGAATAAGTTCACTGAACGTGATTCGCTATGGAATACCTAATGGAGATTTACTCGCCTGTCAATAGGAATTCCTAATGTGATAGTAGTACAAGTAATCCTTGGACTTGAGATCATCATAGTATCTTGTATGTAACAAATTATACTTTGACTTATTCCTTAAGACCTTTTAAGGCATATATAGGGTATGCTTGGGTATAATGAGTTACATATGGAGATAATGAATGATCAATAAAGAATCTACCACCTCTAGTAAAAGAGGAGATATGTCCTATGTGATTCGTTAAATGACAACCCAGGAATCCTTGGTCAAGGTGAAATGAAATTAGAAAGGAGTTTCTAATTTACATTATTTGGAGTTGTGCATTTTCTAATCGAAATACATATAATTAAATAAAATAAGACTTGACAGTAAATCCATGTCTTATATTTAATTGGGACATTGTATGGTGGAAGGATTGAATTTTACGGTAACTATTTACTCACAGGTTCTTTTTGATTAATGTTGAAATCTATATTATCTGGAAAGTCGTTGATCGCTAGGGAGGCTTATCCCTACTGTAGAATAAATATTATTTATTTAAATAAATTATTAGTTTAATTTATTTATTTAAATAAGATTAAAATTGTTTTAATTGATTTATTCACAACCGGTTTAATATGGAGAACCTAAAGGGTCACACCATAAAAGGAAGAATAATTATTTAAGAAGGTAATGGCATAATCGTAATAATGCATTAAGTATAATTAATTTAATCTATGGTGATAGAATAAATTAAATAGCTTAATGTTTATTATTTAATATTTTGGAAATATTAAATATAAATTAATAAGAGGAGTCTTATTAATATTATTACAATTATTATTATTTTAATTTCTAAAGGAGTTTAGTAATTAATTTAATATTTAGTACTCTCATTTATTCCTAATAAGATTAGGAGACAAATTAATTAAATGAATTTAATTAATTATTCCCATGTGGTGGGAAGCCTAAATTAATTAAAGGAGTTTAATTAATTAAAAGAAATCCCATGTCTAATAGGATTAGAAGGGTTGACCAATGTCTATATAAGAGAAGTCTTATAATAGATATTAGATTGATGTAATTCCAATTGTTGGAGAGTACTCCTTTTCTATAGAGGATAGAAAACTAAGGTTACGCCAAACACCCTCCTTCTTGATAATTCATCTTCCTTGGTGGATCACCTCTAGAGGCCAAACACTTGGGTGGCTAACGTTGATCAAAGAAAGGAATCTAACCTGAAAATTCAAGGAGATCACGAAGAACAAGGAGTTGAACTAGTACCTGTGGAAGCTTCGTTCTACAAGGGTATGATTCCATAACTTCTTATTTATCGTTTTAAATTAATAATTTGCATAAAGGATGATCCGGGTAATGGTTTTGTAGAAATTTTTTTAAACTCTGATATACCATGCTTCCGCTAATTTTTGCAATTTGATTGCGTCACGATTTCGTACAAACCCAACAGTGGCATCAGAGCCAAATCTTTATGCAACTATTAATTTATTTTTGATTTCATATACATATGGGTATGTATTTAAAATAATTTATTGGGCATAATTTTATTGTATAAAATTATATTTTTTAAGAAAAAAAAAAGACTTTTTTTGGGACGAATCACAATTTTTTTTTTTGGTGCTAATCTTGAATTCTGCAAAGAAAAGGTGTTGTCTCTTTTTTACTCCAAAAAGAAGGTGACCCATCAAGAAAGGACTTTTTTTAATAAACCTGCAGGACTCTTTTAATAAAAGAAGGTGACATCTTTTTTTAAAAAAATAAATATGATATATTTATATATTATATTCTAAATAATTTTATAATTAAAATAAAGAGTTTATTTTAATCTTGAAATTGGATTTCATGCAATTTAAAATTGCCCATTAAATGATACTCATATATATATGGAATGTTTTAATTCATGAGATGAATATTTATTTATTGATATATATGGTGATATGTATGAAAATAAATGGGGATTGATTATGGACTATTTGACCAATGTGATTGGATTTTATTTTAGTTGAATGCTTGAATGAATGGGTTTTATTAAATGGGGTCTGCGTACCTCGTCTTCTCTAATTTTTTTTCTTCTTGATGTAAAATTCTATCTCCCTCCTATGTACTTCCCCTTGATTGTTGATCAAGGTTTCTATTTAAATTAAATAGTTTAATGTAATAAGAATAGTTAGAATTATCTTGAAGAAATTGGAGACCAAGGAGCAAGGAGCGCGTGAAGACCCGTTTGTATGGAGCCCGGGTTTAAATGTAATAGTTATATTTAAATTTAAATTCTTGCACTCCTAGGTTTGACCTTTTGGTTCACTTGGTGGCTCTAGTGAACCAAACTAGAATAAAAGTCCATAATCAATCCGGGTAGAATATAATATTCTATATTGCATGCTAAATATTATATATATTATATTTTATGCAAACATGCTTCGCATGTTTAATAAAATGACGCGTATTTTATATATATATGTGCATGCGCGCTAAACAAGATGAGACAAATAATAACAAACCCCTCAAAGAAATAATATTAAGTCCGAAGCGTTCAAATGATATTTGGAATATCGAACGTCGCCTTCTAGCATGATAAATTAATAGAGTATTAAATATTTAATATGAGCTTGTTGTGCTATCCACAAGGCGAGTATTGCGTATTTAAGATGTTAATTAATCACATTTGATGCTTATCAAGAAAATTGAACGATCTAGTCTTGTTGTGCTATCCACAAGGACGAACATTGTTCTTTTTTGAATTTATGGAAGTGCTAGGCTGGACTTAACTTAAATCATTTTAGTTCGGATGTGCACACACTTGACCATTATGATTTAAGAGGCAAAATAAAAGGAGTTATATAGTGTTGTAATTGACAAGAGTTGTCTACCTATTTATTTGTATATCGCTTGTTGTGCTATCCACAAGGTTATATACATTTGAAATGGGATCCTTATTCTCACTAGCAAATCTTTAATTAGATGTTGCCGAACTATATAAGTGAGGGTAATATAGTTTGATGAAAATAGTGGGAGATACCAATTTAAAATAAAGACCTAAATTTATTTTGGTATGCAAAATTAATAAAATGAATGTTTGCTAAAATGTTATTTTTCACATGCAGAATTTTAAAAATGTCTAAATCACTAATCTCACTACGAAGCATACTTGATGCAAACAAGCTTACCGGGCCGAATTATGAGGACTGGCTAAGAAATCTGAGAATTGTTCTCACTGCTGAAAAGATTTCTTATGTCCTAAATTCAACTGTCCCTGAATCTGTTTCAGAAACAGCCTCTGAGGAAGAGATTGTCACTTTCAATAAGTGGCAAGATGATGCATCTGTGGCTCAATGCATCATGCTCGCATCCATGAATAACGAGCTTCAGCGTCAGCACGAAAAATGGATGCTCCTGCTATGCTGCTTCACCTCAAGGAGTTGTATGGTGAACAGAGTAGGACTGCTAGATATGAGATATCTAAGGAGCTCTTCCGATCTCGGATGACCGAGGGTACTGCCGTCGAGACTCATGTCCTGAAAGTGATCAATTTGATTGAACGCCTTGGACAGCTTGGGTTCGTCATGGATGGGGAGTTGAGTCAAGACTTGGTCTTGCAGTCACTCCCTGAGACCTTCTCGCAGTTTGTGGTTAATTTTCACATGAATAAGCTAGATGTCAGCTTGCCTGAGCTGCTTAACATGCTGAAAACTGCAGAAGGTCACTTCCCATCCAAGAAGAAATCCAAGAAGAACCATATCTTGATGGTGGATTCTTCCAATAAAAGGAAGAGACCTAAGGTATCTTCTGAAAAGAAGAAATCCAAGAAGGCTAAGGGAAAGGGGAAAGAAAAGGAACAAAAGAAACCTGAACCAGCTAAAGGAATGTGCTTTCATTGCAACGAGCCGGGTCATTGGAAGAAAAACTGCAAGAAGTTTCTGGCAGACAAGAAGCTTGGAGAAGCTTCGACTTCCAATCAAGGTTTGTTCATGATTGAAATTAATTTTTCAGAAAGTCAAAATTCTACTTGGGTATTGGATACCGGCTGTGGTTCTCACATATGTAATAATGTGCAGGGACTGGTCAGAAGTAGAAAGCTGAACAATGATGAGGTGATCCTACGAGTGGGGAATGGAGCAAAGGTTGCTGCATTAGCTGTAGGAACTTATTATTTAGCAATGCCTTCGGGCAAGTCCATTTATCTTAATAATTGTTATTATGTTCCGAATATTATTAAAAACATTATTTCAATTTCTGTATTGGATATGGAAGGATTTAACGTTGTTATAAAGAACAATAGTTGTTCTATTTATAAAGACGATGTTTTATATGGTATTGGAAATTTGCGAAATGGACTTTATACACTTGACTTACAAGAAAATATATTTCAAATTGAACAAACTAAGAAAAGAAAAAAAGATGATATTAATTATACTTACATGTGGCACTGTAGACTCGGTCATATCAATGAAACAAGATTATTCAAGTTGCATAAAGATGGGCTCCTCGAGCTATCCGATTATGAATCATATCCAACTTGTGAATCTTGTCTCATGGGTAAAATGACTAAATCTCCTTTTAGTGGAAGAGGAGAAAGAGTTACAGAGTTGTTGGCATTGATTCACACAGACGTTTGTGGGCCTATGACAACAAGTGCACGGGGTGGGTATTCTTATTTTATTACTTTCACTGATGATCACTCAAGATTTGGATATGTGTATTTAATGAAATACAAGTCAGAATCATTTGAAAAGTTCAAAGAGTTCAGAAGTGAAGTAGAGAAACAAACGGGCAAGAGTATAAAGATACTTCGATCAGATCGAGGCGGAGAATACTTAAGCGGTGAGTTTCTCAATTGTCTCAAAGAAAATGGTATAATCTCACAATGGACTCCTCCAGGTACACCACAGTTAAATGGAGTATCTGAAAGGAGAAATCGAACACTGTTAGACATGGTTCGATCCATGATGAGTTTTACCGACCTTCCAATTTCCTTCTGGGGATATGCCCTAGAAACGGCTGCATACCTACTTAACAAGGTACCTACCAAATCCGTCCCAAAGACTCCATATGAGATGTGGAAGGGGAGGAAACCAAATCTTAAGCATGTTAAGACTTAGGGTTGTCCAGCTTATGTCAAAAAGTTTGAACATGATAAGCTACAGACTAAATTCGAAAAGTGTAGATTTGTGGGATACCCTAAAGAAACTGTAGGGTATTATTTCTATCATCCAACTGATCAAAAGGTGTTTGTTGCGAAACATGCTGCCTTCTTGGAAAAGGAGTTTATCCATGAAGGGGTCAGTGGGAGTAAGATATATCTTGAAGAAGTTCAAGAACCACAAATTACCACGGATCAAAGTCAGGTACCTGACCAAGTAGAAGAACCTACTATACCACACTCTGTTCGTAAATCTGGGAGAGTACCGAAGATACCTGAGAGGTATGGATTCGTTATAGAGGATGACGATGAGGTACACATCATGAATGATGATGATCCATTAAATTGCGAACAGGCCATGAGTAATAAAGACTCAGGGAAATGGCTTGAAGCCATGAAATCCGAAATGGACTCCATGTATGAAAACAAAGTATGGACTTTGGTTTCACCACCTGAAGGCATTAAGCCTATTGGGTGTAAATGGGTCTTTAAAAGAAAGACTGGAGCGGACGGCAAGGTGGAGACCTATAAGGCCCGACTGGTTGCAAAAGGTTTCAAACAAAGACAAGGAGTTGATTATGATGAAACCTTTTCACCAGTAGCTATGCTCAAGTCCATTCGGATTTTGCTTGCAATTGCAGCTTATAACGACTATGAGATCTGGCAGATGGACGTGAAAACGGCCTTCCTCAATGGAAAACTTGAGGAGGATGTGTATATGACACAGCCAGAGGGATTTGTTTCAAAGGTTGGAATAAATCAAGTCTGTAAGCTGCAACGATCCATTTATGGATTGAAGCAAGCTTCTCGTAGATGGAACATTCGTTTTGATGAGACAATCAAAGAGTTTGATTTTATCAAAAATGACGATGAACCATGTGTGTACAAGAAGGTTAGTGGGAACGTAATTCCATTCCTTGTATTATATGTTGATGATATATTACTGATAGGGAATGACATTCCTATGCTACAATCAATTAAAATCTGGTTATCTAAACACTTCTCCATGAAGGACTTGGGAGAAGCATCCTATATTTTGGGGATAAAGATCTATAGAGATAGATCTAAAAGGATGCTTGGTTTATCCCAAGGAACGTACATTGATACGATGCTAAAGAGGTTTAGCATGGAAGATTCCAAAAGAGGTCTCATGCCGATGAGCCATGGAATACATCTCTCCAAGAAACAGGCCCCAAAGACACCTGAGGAGAGAGACCGTATGAGTAAGATCCCTTATGCTTCTGCAATAGGATCTATCATGTACGGTATGATATGTACTAGACCGGATGTTGCTCATGCACTTAGTGTAACGAGCAGATACCAGTCGAATCCTGGAGAAGAGCACTGGAAGGCAGTGAAAAATATCCTAAAGTACTTGAGAAGGACTAAAGATATTTTTCTTGTCTACGGTGGGTCTGAATTAAAACTCGAGGGCTTCACAGACTCAAGTTTTCAAACGGACCAAGATGACAGTAAATCTGTTTCGGGGTATGTTTTACCTTGAACGGAGGCGCAGTGAGTTGGAAGAGTTCCAAGCAGCAAACAGTTGCTGATTCAGTGACAGAGGCAGAGTATATAGCTGCAAGTGAAGCTACAAAGGAAGCTGTTTGGATGAAGAAGTTCATAACTGAACTTGGTGTGGTTCCTAGCATTGGAGAAGCAGTTCCCGTTTACTGTGACAACACAGGAGCAGTTGCACAGGCTAAGGAACCCAGGTCTCATCAGAAATCTAAACACGTGTTGCGGCGATTTAACTTGATCAGGGAGATCATTGAAAGAGGAGACGTCACCTTGGAGCGTGTAGACTCTCAAGATAACATTGCAGATCCATTTACTAAAGCTTTAACACAACAGCAGTTTGATCGTCACTTAGAGAAGATGGGTATGAGATACCATGGCGATTGGCTTTAGTGCAAGTGGGAGATTGATAGTAGTGTGCATACAAGCCAATCATGTATGATGATAAAGCACGTACTTTGTAAACAATCTTATTTATTTATTAATAAAATATTCATTTATTAAAGGCATTTAATTATCTACATGTTGCTGTTTTTATAATATGTAAATAACCCATAGTTTTAAGCAATGCTTTTAGAATCATGATGATGATCATGCTAATGAGATCTAAATTCTTAGAAAGTTTTAAAACTAAAATAGTTCCCAATCGTGGGATTACTAAAAAGGGGATTAGTAAATCCGGATAGATTGGTACATATGTTGCTTGCTCATTGGATGAGGATGATTGATCTCATGATCATTTGTGTGGAGACACTAAAGCAAGTATGTAGGTGCTTATTGGAGAATAAGTTCACTGAACGTGATTCGCTATGGAATACCTAATGGAGATTTACTCGCCTGTCAATAGGAATTCCTAATGTGATAGTAGTACAAGTAATCCTTGGACTTGAGATCATCATAGTATCTTGTATGTAACAAATTATACTTTGACTTATTCCTTAAGACCTTTTAAGGCATATATAGGGTATGCTTGGGTATAATGAGTTACATATGGAGATAATGAATGATCAATAAAGAATCTACCACCTCTAGTAAAAGAGGAGATATGTCCTATGTGATTCGTTAAATGACAACCCAGGAATCCTTGGCCAAGGTGAAATGAAATTAGAAAGGAGTTTCTAATTTGCATTATTTGGAGTTGTGCATTTTCTAATCGAAATACATATAATTAAATAAAATAAGACTTGACAGTAAATCCATGTCTTATATTTAATTGGGACATTGTATGGTGGAAGGATTGAATTGTACGGTAACTATTTACTCACAGGTTCTTTTTGATTAATGTTGAAATCTATATTATCTGGAAAGTCGTTGATCGCTAGGGAGGCTTATCCCTATTGTAGAATAAATATTATTTATTTAAATAAATTATTAGTTTAATTTATTTATTTAAATAAGATTAAAATTGTTTTAATTGATTTATTCACAACCGGTTTAATATGGAGAACCTAAAGGGTCACACCATAAAAGGAAGAATAATTATTTAAGAAGGTAATGGCATAATCGTAATAATGCATTAAGTATAATTAATTTAATCTATGGTGATAGAATAAATTAAATAGCTTAATGTTTATTATTTAATATTTTGGAAATATTAAATATAAATTAATAAGAGGAGTCTTATTAATATTATTATAATTATTATTATTTTAATTTCTAAAGGAGTTTAGTAATTAATTTAATATTTAGTACTCTCATTTATTCCTAATAAGATTAGGAGACAAATTAATTAAATGAATTTAATTAATTATTCCCATGTGGTGGGAAGCCTAAATTAATTAAAGGAGTTTAATTAATTAAAAGAAATCCCATGTCTAATAGGATTAGAAGGGTTGACCAATGTCTATATAAGAGAAGTCTTATAATAGATATTAGATTGATGTAATTCCAATTGTTGGAGAGTACTCCTTTTCTATAGAGGATAGAAAACTAAGGTTAAGCCAAACACCCTCCTTCTTGATAATTCATCTTCCTTGGTGGATCACCTCTAGAGGCCAAACACTTGGGTGGCTAACGTTGATCAAAGAAAGGAATCTAACCTGAAAATTCAAGGAGATCACGAAGAACAAGGAGTTGAACTAGTACCTGTGGAAGCTTCGTTCTACAAGGGTATGATTCTATAACTTCTTATTTATCGTTTTAAATTAATAATTTGCATAAAGGATGATCCGGGTAATGGTTTTGTAGAAATTTTTTTAAACTCTGATATACCATGCTTCCGCTAATTTTTGCAATTTTATTGCGTCACGATTTCGTACAAACCCAACAGGTCTCCCTAAATGAAGACTTGTGTGAGATCTACGCATCGTTTTGGACGCGATAGTGATGGGATTGCTCCTTTTAATGCTAATTTCAACTAGAATGAAGTAATAGGACTCATAATCACTTATATTTTGACAATTTGACAGAACTAATCAAACAATAAGAAGGTCTCCCTAAATGAAGACTTGTGTGAGATGTACGGATCGTTTTGAAAGCACTACTGATAGGATTGCTCCTTTTGATGCTAATCAAACTAGAACGAAGTCATAGGACTCATAATCACCTCTTTCTTTGACAATTTGAGAGAACCAAAGAAACAATAAGAAGGTCTCCCTAAATCAAGACTTTTGTGAGATGTACGCATCGTTTTTAACGCGATAGTCATTGATTTGTTCGTTTTGATGCTAATCAAATTAGAATGAATTATTAGGACTCCTTATCACCTCTTTCTTTGACAATTTTAGAGAACCAATGAAACAATAAGAAGGTCTCCCTAAATGAAGACTTGTGTGAGATGTACACATGATTTTGAAAACGATAGTCATGGGTTTTTACTTTTGACGCTAATCAAACTAGAACGAAGTAATACAACTCTTAATCACCTCTTTCTTTGTAAATTCGAAACAACCAATTAAACAATATGAAGGTCTCCCTAAATGAAGACTTGTATGAGATCAATGCATCGTTTTGGAAACGATAGTGATGTGATTGCTCCTTTTGATGCTAATTTCAACTAGAACGAAGTAATAGGACTCATAATCACCTATATTTTGACAATTTGAGAGAACTAATGAAACAATAAAAAGGTCTCCCTAAATGAAGACTTGTGTCAGATGTACGCATGGTTTTGGATGCGATAGTCATGGGTTTCTCTTTTTAAACGCTAATCAAACTAGAACGAAGTAACACAGTCTCTTAATCACCTCTTTCTTTGTAAATTCGAAACAACCAATGAAACAATATAAAGGTCTCCCTAAATAAAGACTTGTGTAAGATCTACGCATCGTTTTGGACGCGATAGTGATGGGATTGCTCCTTTTGATGCTAATTTCAACTAGAATGAAGTAATAGGACTCATAATCACCTATATTTTAACAATTTGAGAGAACTAATCAAACAATAAGAAGGTCTCCCTAAATGAAAAGTTGTGTGAGATGTACGGATCGTTTTGAATGCACTAGTGATAGGATTGCACCTTTTGATACTAATCAAACTAG
The DNA here is from genome assembly GCA_020205555.1 of Panax stipuleanatus. Taxonomy (NCBI): domain Eukaryota; kingdom Viridiplantae; phylum Streptophyta; class Magnoliopsida; order Apiales; family Araliaceae; genus Panax; species Panax stipuleanatus. Next base: position 51,788,942 of record CM035115.1, on the reverse strand, counting down.
AACGAAGTCATAGGACTCATAATCACAACTTTCTTTGACAATTTGAGAGAACCAATGAAACAATAAGAAGGTCTCCCTAAATCAAGACTTGTGTGAGATGTACGCATCTTTTTTAACGCTATAGTCATTGATTTGGTCCTTTTGATGCTAATCAAATTAGAACGAATTAATAAGACCCCTAATCACCTCTTTCTTTGATAATTTTTGAGAACCAATGAAACAATAATAACGTCTCCATAAATGAAGACTTGTGTGAGATGTACGCATGGTTTTGGAGGCGATAGTCATGGGTTTCTCCTTTTTATGCAAATCAAACTAGAATGAAGTAATACAACTCTTAATCACCCTCTTTCTTTTTAAATTCGAAACAACCAATGAAACAATATGAAGGTCTCCCTAAATGAAGACTTGTGTGAGATCTACGCATCGTTTTGGACGCGATAGTGATGGGATTGCTCCTTTTGATGCTAATTTCAACTAGAATGAAGTAATAGGACTCATAATCACCTATATTTTAACAATTTGAGAGAACTAATCAAACAATAAGAAGGTCTCCCTAAATGAAAAGTTGTGTGAGATGTACGGATCGTTTTGAATGCACTAGTGATAGGGTTGCCCCTTTTGATACTAATCAAACTAGAACGAAGTCATAGGACTCATAATCACAACTTTCTTTGACAATTTGAGAGAACCAATGAAACAATAAGAAGGTCTCCCTAAATCAAGACTTGTGTGAGATGTACGCATCTTTTTTAACGCTATAGTCATTGATTTGGTCCTTTTGATGCTAATCAAATTAGAACGAATTAATAAGACTCCTAATCACCTCTTTCTTTGATAATTTTTGAGAACCAATGACACAATAATAACGCCTCCATAAATGAAGACTTGTGTGAGATGTACGCATGGTTTTGGACGCGATAGTCATGGGTTTCTCCTTTTGACGCTAATCAAACTAGAACGAAGTAATACAACTCTTAATCACCCTCTTTCTTTTTAAATTCGAAACAACCAAAGAAACAATATGAAGGTCTCCCTAAATGAAGACTTGTGTGAGAACTACACATCGTTTTGGACGCGATAGTGATGTGATTGCTCCTTTTGATGCTAACTTCAATTAGAACGAAGTAATAGGACTCATAATCACCTATCTTTTGACAATTTGAGAGAACTAATGAAACAATAAAAAGGTCTCCCTAAATGAAGACTTGTGTCAGATGTACGCATGGTTTTGGACGCGATAGTCATGGTTTTCTCTTTTTAAACGCTAATCAAACTAGAACGAAGTAACACAGTCTCTTAATCACCTCTTTCTTTGTAAATTCGAAACAACCAACGAAACAATATAAAGGTCTCCCTAAATAAAGACATGTGTGAGATCTACGCATCGTTTTGGACGCGATAGTGATGGGATTGCTCCTTTTGATGCTAATTTCAAATAGAATGAAGGAATATGACTCATAATCAACTATATTTTAACAATTTGAGAGAACTAATCAAACAAATAAAAGGTCTCCCTAAATGAAGACTTGTGTGAGATGTACGGATCGTTTTGAATGCACTAGTGATAGGATTGCTCCTTTTGATGCTAATCAAACTAGAACGAAGTCATAGGACTTATAATCACATCTTTCTTTGACAATTTGAGAGAACCAATGAAACAATAAGACGGTCTCCCTAAATCAAGACTTGTGTGAGATGTACGCATCTTTTTTAACGCAATAGTCATTTATTTGGTCATTTTGATGCTAATCAAATTAGAACGAATTAATAGGACTCCTAATCACCTCTTTCTTTGACAATTTTAGAGAACCAAGGAAACAATAAGAAGGTCACCCTAAATGAAGACTTGTGTGAGATGTACGCATGTTTTTGGACGCTATAGTCACGGGTTTCTCCTTTTGACGCTAATCAAACTAGAACGAAGTAATACTACTCTTAATCACCTCTTTCTTTGTAAATTCAAAACAACCAATGAAACAATATGAAGGTCTCCCTAAATGAAGACTTGTGTGAGATCTACGTATCGTTTTGGACGCGATAGTGATGGGATTGCTCCTTTTAATGCTAATTTTAACTAGAATGAAGTAATAGGACTCATAATCACTTATATTTTGACAATTTGACAGAACTAATCAAACAATAAGAAGGTCTCCCTTAATGAAGACTTGTGTGAGATGTACGGATCGTTTTGAATGCACTAGTGATAGGATTGCTCCTTTTGATGCTAATCAAACTAGAACGAAGTCATAGGACTCATAATCACCTCTTTCTTTGACAATTTGAGAGAACCAAAGAAACAATAAGAAGGTCTCCCTAAATCAAGACCTGTGTGAGATGTACGCATCGTTTTTAACGCGATAGTCATTGATTTGTTCATTTTGATGCTAATCAAATTAGAATGAATTATTAGGACTCCTTATCACCTCTTTCTTTGACAATTTTAGAGAACCAATGAAACAATAAGAAGGTCTCCCTAAATGAAGACTTGTGTGAGATGTACACATGATTTTGAAAACGATAGTCATGGGTTTTTACTTTTGACGCTAATCAAACTAGAACGAAGTAATACAACTCTTAATCACCTCTTTCTTTGTAAATTCGAAACAACCAATGAAACAATATGAAGGTCTCCCTAAATTAAGACTTGTGTGAGATCTACGCATCGTTTTGGACGCGATAGTGATGTGATTGCTCCTTTTGATGCTAATTTCAACTAGAACGAAGTAATAGGACTCATAATCACCTATATTTTGATAATTTGAGAGAACTAATGAAACAATAAGAAGGTCTCCCTTAATGAAGACTTGTGTCAAATGTACGCATGATTTTGGACCCGATAGTCATGGATTTCTCTTCTTTAACGCTAATCAAACTAGAACGAAGTAACACAGTCTCTTAATCACCTCTTTCTTTGTAAATTCGAAACAACCAATGAAACAATATAAAGGTCTTCCTAAATAAAGACTTGTGTGAGATCTACGCATCGTTTTGGACGCGATAGTGATGGGATTGCTCCTTTTGATGCTAATTTCAACTAGAATGAAGTAATAGGACTCATAATCACCTATATTTTAACAATTTGAGATAACTAATCAAACAATAAGAAGGTCTCCCTAAATGAAAAGTTGTGTGAGATGTACGGATCGTTTTGAATGCACTAGTGATAGGATTGCTCCTTTTGATACTAATCAAACTAGAACGAATTCATAGGACTCATAATCACAACTTTCTTTGACAATTTGAGAGAACCAATGAAACAATAAGAAGGTCTCCCTAAATCAAGACTTGTGTGAGATGTACGCATCTTTTTTAACGCTATAGTCATTGATTTGGTCCTTTTGATGCTAATCAAATTAGAACGAATTAATAAGACTCCTAATCACCTCTTTCTTTGATAATTTTAGAGAACCAATGAAACAATAATAACGTTTCCATAAATGAAGACTTGTGTGAGATGTACACATGGTTTTGGACGCGATAGTCATGGGTTTCTCCTTTAGACGCTAATCAAACTAGAACGAAGTAATACAACTCTTAATCACCTCTTTCTTTTTAAATTCGAAACAACCAATGAAACAATATGAAGGTCTCCCTAAATGAAGACTTGTGTGAGATCTACGCATCGTTTTGGACGCGATAGTGATGTGATTGCTCCTTTTAATGCTAATTTCAATTAGAACGAAGTAATAGGACTCATAATCAACTATATTTTGACAATTTGAGAGAACTAATGAAACAATAAAAAGGTCTCCCAAAATGAAGACTTGTGTGAGATGTACGCATGGTTTTGGACGCGATAGTCATGGGTTTCTCCTTTTGACGCTAATCAAACTAGAACGAAGTAATACAACTCTTAATCACCTCTTTATTTTTAAATTCGAAACAACCAATGAAACAATATGAAGGTCTCCCTAAATGAAGACTTGTGTGAGATCTACGCATCGTTTTGGACGCGATAGTGATGGGATTGCTCCTTTTGATGCTAATTTCAACTAGAATGAAGTAATAGGACTCATAATCACCTATATTTTAACAATTTGAGAGAACTAATCAAACAATAAGAAGGTCTCCCTAAATGAAAAGTTGTGTGAGATGTACGGATCGTTTTGAATGCACTAGTGATAGGATTGCCCCTTTTGATACTAATCAAACTAGAACGAAGTCATAGGACTCATAATCACAACTTTCTTTGACAATTTGAGAGAACCAATGAAACAATAAGAAGGTCTCCCTAAATCAAGACTTGTGTGAGATGTACGCATCTTTTTTAACGCTATAGTCATTGATTTGGTCCTTTTGATGGTAATCAAATTAGAACGAATTAATAAGACTCCTAATCACCTCTTTCTTTGATAATGTTTGAGAACCAATGAAACAATAATAACGTCTCCATAAATGAAGACTTGTGTGAGATGTACGCATGGTTTTGGACGCGATAGTCATGGGTTTCTCCTTTTGACGCTAATCAAACTAGAACGAAGTAATACAACTCTTAATCACCTCTTTCTTTTTAAATTCAAAACAACCAATGAAATAATATGAAGGTCTCCCTAAATGAAGACTTGTGTGAGATCTACGCATCGTTTTGGACGCGATAGTGATGTGATTGCTCCTTTTGATGCTAATTTCAATTAGAACGAAGTAATAGGACTCATAATCACCTATATTTTGACAATTTGAGAGAACTAATGAAACAATAAAAAGGTCTCCCTAAATGAAGACTTGTGTCAGATGTACGCATGGTTTTGGACGCGATAGTCATGGGTTTCTCTTTTTAAACGCTAATCAAACTAGAACGAAGTAACACAGTCTCTTAATTACCTCTTTCTTTGTAAATTCGAAACAACCAATGAAACAATATAAAGGTCTCCCTAAATAAAGACTTGTGTAAGATCCACGTATCGTTTTGGACGCGATAGTGATGGGATTGCTCCTTTTGATGCTAATTTCAACTAGAATGAAGTAATAGGACTCATAATCACCTATATTTTAACAATTTGAGAGAACTAATCAAACAATAAGAAGGTCTCCCTAAATGAAAACTTGTGTGAGATGTACGGATCGTTTTGAATGCACTAGTGATAGGATTGCTCCTTTTGATACTAATCAAACTAGAACGAAGTCATAGGACTCATAATCACAACTTTCTTTGACAATTTGAGAGAACCAATGAAACAATAAGAAGGTCTCCCTAAATAAAGACTTGTGTGAGATGTACGCATCTTTTTTAACGCTATAGTCATTGATTTGGTCCTTTTGATGCTAATCAAATTAGAACGAATTAATAAGACTCCTAATCACCTCTTTCTTTGATAATTTTAAAGAACCAATGAAACAATAATAACATCTCCATAAATGAAGACTTGTGTGAGATGTACGCATGGTTTTCGACGCGATAGTCATGGGTTTCTCCTTTTGACGCTAATCAAACTAGAACGAAGTAATACAACTCTTAATAACCTCTTTCTTTTTAAATTCGAAACAACCAATGAAACAATATGAAGGTCTCCCTAAATGAAGACTTGTGTGAGATCTACGCATCATTTTGGACGCGATAGTGATGTGATTGCTCCTTTTGATGCTAATTTCAATTAGAACGAAGTAATAGGACTCATAATCACCTATATTTTGACAATTTGAGAGAACTAATGAAACAATAAAAAGGTCTCCCTAAATGAAGACTTGTGTCAGATGTACGCATGGTTTTGGACGCGATAGTCATGGGTTTCTCTTTTTAAATGCTAATCAAACTAGAACGAAGTAACACATTCTCTTAATCACCTCTTACTTTATAAATTCGAAACAACCAATGAAACAATATAAAGGTCTCCCTAAATAAAGACATGCGTGAGATCTACGCATCGTTTTGGACGCAATAGTGATGGGATTGCTCCTTTTGATGCTAATTTCAAATAGAATGAAGGAATATGACTCATAATCAACTATATTTTAACAATTTGAGAGAACTAATCAAATAATAAAAAGGTCTCCCTAAATGAAGACTTGTGTGAGATGTACGGATCGTTTTGAATGCACTAGTGATAGGATTGCTCCTTTTGATGCTAATCAAACTAGAACGAAGTCATAGGACTTATAATCACATCTTTCTTTGACAATTTGAGAGAACCAATGAAACAATAAGACGGTCTCCCTAAATCAAGACTTGTGTGAGATGTACGCATCTTTTTTAATGCAATAGTCATTGATTTGGTCATTTTGATGCTAATCAAATTAGAACGAATTAATAGGACTCCTAATCACCTCTTTCTTTGACAATTTTAGAGAACCAATGAAACAATAAGAAGGTCACCCTAAATGAAGACTTGTGTGAGATGTACGCATGTTTTTGGACGCTATAGTCACGGGTTTCTCCTTTTAACTCTAATCAAACTAGAACGAAGTAATACTACTCTTAATCACCTCTTTCTTTGTAAATTCAAAACAACCAATGAAACAATATGAAGCTCTCCCTAAATGAAGACTTGTGTGAGATCTACGTATCGTTTTGGACGCGATAGTGATGGGATTGCTCCTTTTAATGCTAATTTCAACTAGAATGAAGTAATAGGACTCATAATCACTTATATTTTGACAATTTGATAGAACTAATCAAACAATAAGAAGGTCTCCCTAAAAGAAAACTTGTGTGAGATGTACGGATCGTTTTGAATGCACTAGTGATAGGATTGCTCCTTTTGATGCTAATCAAACTAGAACGAAGTCATAGGACTCATAATCACCTTTTTCTTTGATAATTTAAGATAACCAAAGAAACAATAAGAAGGTCTCCCTAAATCAAGACCTGTGTGAGATGTACGCATCGTTTTTAACGCGATAGTCATTGATTTGTTCGTTTTGATGCTAATCAAATTAGAACGAATTATTAGGACTCCTTATCACCTCTTTCTTTGACAATTTTAGAGAACCAATGAAACAATAAGAAGGTCTCCCTAAATGAAGACTTGTGTGAGATGTACACATGATTTTGAAAACGATAGTCATGGGTTTTTACTTTTGACGCTAATCAAACTAGAACGAAGTAATACAACTCTTAATCACCTCTTTCTTTGTAAATTCGAAACAACCAATGAAACAATATGAAGGTCTCCCTAAATGAAGACTTGTGTGAGATCTACGTATCGTTTTGGACGCGATAGTGATGTGATTGCTCCTTTTGATGCTAATTTCAACTAGAACGAAGTAATAGGACTCATAATCACCTATATTTTGATAATTTGAGAGAACTAATGAAACAATAAGAAGGTCTCCCTTAATGAAGACTTGTGTCAGATGTACGCATGATTTTGGACCCGATAGTCATGGATTTCTCTTTTTTAACGCTAATCAAACTAGAACGAAGTAACACAGTCTCTTAATCACCTCTTTCTTTGTAAATTCGAAACAACCAATGAAACAATATAAAGGTCTCCCTAAATAAAGACTTGTGTGAGATCTACGCATCGTTTTGGACGCGATAGTGATGGGATTGCTCCTTTTGATGCTAATTTCAACTAGAATGAAGTAATAGGACTCATAATCACCTATATTTTAACAATTTGAGAGAACTAATCAAACAATAAGAAGGTCTCCCTAAATGAAAAGTTGTGTGAGATGTACGGATCGTTTTGAATGCACTAGTGATAGGATTACTCCTTTTGATACTAATCAAACTAGAACGAATTCATAGGACTCATAATCACAACTTTCTTTGACAATTTGAGAGAACTAATGAAACAATAAGAAGGTCTCCCTAAATCAAGACTTGTGTGAGATGTACGCATCTTTTTTAACGCTATAGTCATTGATTTGGTCCTTTTGATGCTAATCAAATTAGAACGAATTAATAAGACTCCTAATCACCTCTTTCTTTGATAATTTTAGAGAACCAATGAAACAATAATAACGTTTCCATAAATGAAGACTTGTGTGAGATGTACACATGGTTTTGGACGCGATAGTCATGGGTTTCTCCTTTAGACGCTAATCAAACTAGAATGAAGTAATACAACTCTTAATCACCTCTTTCTTTTTAAATTCGAAATAACCAATGAAACAATATGAAGGTCTCCCTAAATGAAGACTTGTGTGAGATCTACGCATCGTTTTGGACGCGATAGTGATGTGATTGCTCCTTTTAATGCTAATTTCAATTAGAACGAAGTAATAGGACTCATAATCAACTATATTTTGACAATTTGAGAGAACTAATGAAACAATAAAAAGGTCTCCCTAAATGAAGACTTGTGTCAGATGTACGCATGGTTTTGGACGCGATAGTCATGGGTTTCTACTTTTGACGATAATCAAACTAGAACGAAGTAATACAACTCTTAATCACCTCTTTATTGTAAATTCAAAACAACCAATGAAACAATATGAAGGTCTCCCTAAATGAAGACTTGTGTGAGATGTACGCCTGGTTTTGGACGCGATAGTCATGGATTTCTACTTTTGACGCTAATCAAACTATAACGAAGTAATACAACTCTTAATCACCTATTTCTTTGTAAATTCGAAACAACCAATGAAACAATATGAAGGTCTCTCTAAATGAAGACTTGTGTGAGATCTACGCATCGTTTTGGATGCGATAGTGATGTGATTGCTCCTTTTGATGCAAATTTCAACTAGAATGAAGTAATATGACTCATAATCAACTATATTTTAACAATTTGAGAGAACTAATCAAACAGTAAAAAGGTCTCCCTAAATGAAGACTTGTGTGAGATGTACGGATCGTTTTGAATGCACTAGTGATAGTATTGCTCCTTTTGATGCTAATCAAGCTAGAACGAAGTCATAGGACTTATAATCACATCTTTCTTTGACAATTTGAGAGAACCATTGAAACAATAAGAAGGTCTCCCTAAATCAAGACTTGTGTGAGATGTACGGATCTTTTTTAACACGATAGTCATTGATTTGGTCCTTTTGATGCTACTCAAATTAGAACGAATTAATAGGACTCCTAATCACCTCTTTCTTTGATAATTTTAGATAACCAATGAAACAATAAGAAGGTCTACCTAAATGAAGACTTGTGTGAGATGTACGCATGGTTTTGGACGCTATAGTCATGGGTTTCTCCTTTTGACGCTCATCAAACTAGAACGAAGTAATACAACTCTTAATCACCTATTTCTTTGTAAATTCGAAACAACCAATGAAACAATATGAAGGTCTCTCTAAATGAAGACTTGTGTGAGATCTACGCATCGTTTTGGATGAGATAGTGATGTGATTGCTCCTTTTGATGCTAATTTCAACTAGAACGAAGTAATATGACTCATAATCTCCTATATTTTGACAATTTGAGAGAACTAATGAAACAATAAGAAGGTCTCCCTAAATGAAGACTTGTGTCAGATGTACGCATTGTTTTGGACTCGATAGTCATGGATTTCTCTTTTTAAACGCTAACCAAACTAGAACGAAGTAACACAGTCTCTTAATCACCTCTTTCTTTGTTAATTCGAAACAACCAATGAAACAATATTAAAGTCTCCCTAAATGAAGACTTGTGTGAGATCTACGCATCGTTTTGGACGCGATAGTGATGGGATTGCTCCTTTTGATACTAATTTCAACTAGAATGAAGTAATAGGACTCATAATCAACTATATTTTAACAATTTGAGAGAACTAATCAAACAATAAAAAGGTCTCCCTAAATGAAGACTTGTGTGAGATGTACAGATCGTTTTGAATGCACTAGTGATAGGATTACTCCTTTTGATGCTAATCAAACAAGAACGAAGTCATAGGACTTATAATCACATCTTTCTTTGACAATTTGAGAGAACCAATGAAACAATAAGACGGTCTCCCTAAATTAAGACTTGTGTGAGATGTACGCATCTTTTTTAACGCGATAGTCATTGATTTGGTCATTTTGATGCTAATCAAATTAGAACGAATTAATAGGACTCCTAATCACCTCTTTCATTGACAATTTTAGAGAACCAATGAAACAATAAGAAGGTCTCCCTAAATGAAGACTTGTGCGAGATGTACGCATGGTTTTGGACGCTATAGTCATGGGTTTCTCCTTTTGACGCTAATCAAACTAGAACGCAGTAATACAACTCTTAATCACCTCTTTCTTTGTAAATTCAAAACAACCAGTGAAACAATATGAAGGTCTCCCTAAATGAAGACTTGTGTGAGATCTACGCATCGTTTTGGACGCGATTGTGATGGGATTGCTCTTTTTAATGCTAATTTCAACTAGAATGAAGTAATAGGACTCATAATCACCTATATTTTGACAATTTGACAGAACTAATCAAACAATAAGAAGGTCTCCCTAAATGAAGACTTGTGTCAGATGTACGCATGGTTTTGGACGCGATAGTCATGGGTTTCTCTTTTTTAACGCTAATCAAACTAGAACGAAGTAACACAGTCTCTTAATCACCTCTTTCTTTGTAAATTCAAATCAACCAATGAAACAATATGAAGGTCTCCCTAAATGAAGACTTGTGTGAGATCTACGCATCGTTTTGGACGCGATAGTGATGGGATTGCTCCTTTTGATGCTAATTTCAACTAAAATGAAGTAATAGGACTCATAATCACCTATATTTTAACAATTTAAGAGAACTAATCAAACAATAAGAAGGACTCAGTAAATGAAGACTTGTGTGAGATGTACGGATCGTTTTGAATGCACTAGTGATAGGATTGCTCCTTTTGATGCTAATCAAACTAGAACGAAGTCATAGGACTCATAATCACATCTTCCTTTGACAATTTGAGAGAGCCAAAGAAACAATAAGAAGGCCTCCCTAAATCAAAACTTGTGTGAGGTGTACGCATCTTTTTTAACGCGATAATCATTGATTTGGTCCTTTTGATGCTTATCAAATTAGAACGAATTAATAGGACTCCTAATCACCTCTTTCTTTGACAATTTTAGAGAACCAATGAAACAATAAGAATGTCTCCCTAAATGAAGACTTGTGTGAGATGTACGCATGGTTTTGGACGCTATAGTCATGGGTTTCTCCTTTTGACGCTAATCAAACTAGAACGAAGTAATACAACTCTTAATCACCTCTTTCTTTGACAATTTTAGAGAACCAATGAAACAATAAGAAGGTCTCCCTAAATGAAGACTTGTGTGAGATGTACACATGATTTTGAAAACGATAGTCATGGGTTTCTACTTTTAACGCTAATCAATCTCGAACGAAGTAATACAACTCTTAATCACCTCTTTCTTTGTAAATTCGAAATAACCAATGAAACAATATGAAGGTCTCCCTAAATGAAGACTTGTGTGAGATCTACGCATCGTTTTGGACGCGATAGTGATGTGATTGCTCCTTTTGATGCTAATTTCAACTAGAACAAAGTAATAAGACTCATAGTCACCTATATTTTGACAATTTGACAGAACTAATGAAACAATAAGAAGGTCTCCCTAAATGAAGACTTGTGTCAGATGTACGCATGGTTTTGGACCCGATAGTCATGGATTTCTCTTTTTTAACGCTAATCAAACTAGAACGAAGTAACACAGTCTCTTAATCACCTCTTTCTTTGTAAATTCGAAACAACCAATGAAACAATATGAAGGTCTCCCTAATGAAGACTTGTGTGAGATCTACGCATCGTTTTGGACGCGATAGTGATGGGATTGCTCTTTTTGATGCTAATTTCAACTAGAATGAAGTAATAGGACTCATAATCACCTATATTTTAACAATTTGAGAGAACTAATCAAACAATAAGAAGGCCTCCCTAAATGAAGAGTTGTGTGAGATGTACGGATCGTTTTGAATGCACTAGTGATAGGATTGCTATTTTTGATACTAATCAAACGAGAACGAAGTCATAGGACTCATAATCACCACTTTCTTTGACAATTTGAGAGAACCAATGAAATAATAAGAAGGTCTCCCTAAATCAAGACCTGTGTGAGATGTACGCATCTTTTTTAACGCTATAGTCATTGATTTGGTCCTTTTGATGCTAATCGAATTAGAACGAATTAATTGGACTCCTAATCACCTCTTTCTTTGATAATTTTAGAGAACCAATGAAACAATAAGAAGGTCTCCCTAAACGAAGACTTGTGTGATAAGTACGCATGATTTTGAACTCGATAGTCATGGGTTTCTACTTTTGACGCTAATCAAACTAGAACGAAGTAATACAACTCTTAATCACCTCTTTCTTTGTAAATTCGAAACAACCAATGAAACAATATGAAGGTCTCCCTAAATGAAGACTTGTGTGAGATCTACGCATCGTTTTGGACGCGATAGTGAGGTGATTGCTCCTTTTGATGCTAATTTCAACTAGAACGAAGTAATAGGACTCATAATCACCTATATTTTGACAATTTGAGAGAACTAATGAAACAATAAGAAGGTCTCCCTAAATGAAGACTTGTGTCAGATGTACGCATGGTTTTGGAACCGATAGTCATGGATTTCTCTTTTTTAACGCTAATCAAACTAGAACAAAGTAACACAGTCTCTTAATTACCTATTTCTTTGTAAATTCGAAACAACCAACGAAACAATATAAAGGTCTCCCTAAATGAAGACTTGTGTGAGATCTACGCATCGTTTTGGACGCGATAGTGATGGGATTGCTCCTTTTGATGCTAATTTCAACTAGAATGAAGTAATAGGACTCATAATCACTTATATTTTAACAATTTTAGAGAACTAATCAAACAATAAGAAGGTCTCCCTAAATGAAGAGTTGTGTGAGATGTACGGATTGTTTTGAATGCACTAGTGATAGGATTGCTCCTTTTGATACTAATCAAACTAGAACGAAGTCATAGGACTCATAATCACATCTTTCTTTGACAATTTGAGAGAACCAATGAAACAATAATAAGGTCTCCCTAAATCAAGACTTGTGTGAGATGTACGCATCTTTTTTAACGCTATAGTCATTGATTTGGTCCTTTTGATGCTAATCGAATTAGAACGAATTAATAAGTCTCCTAATCACCTCTTTCTTTGATAATTTTAGAGAACCAATGAAACAATAATAACGTTTCCATAAATGAAGACTTGTGTGAGATGTACACATGGTTTTGGACGCGATAGTCATGGGTTTCTCCTTTAGACGCTAATCAAACTAGAATGAAGTAATACAACTCTTAATCACCTCTTTCTTTTTAAATTCGAAACAACCAATGAAACAATATGAAGGTCTCCCTAAATGAAGACTTGTGTGAGATCTACGCATCGTTTTGGACGCGATAGTGATGTGATTGCTCCTTTTAATGCTAATTTCAATTAGAACGAAGTAATAGGACTCATAATCAACTATATTTTGACAATTTGAGAGAACTAATGAAACAATAAAAAGGTCTCCCTAAATGAAGACTTGTGTCAGATGTACGCATGGTTTTGGACGCGATAGTCATGGGTTTCTACTTTTGACGATAATCAAACTAGAACGAAGTAATACAACTCTTAATCACCTCTTTATTGTAAATTCAAAACAACCAATGAAACAATATGAAGGTCTCCCTAAATGAAGACTTGTGTGAGATGTACGCCTGGTTTTGGACGCGATAGTCATGGATTTCTACTTTTGACGCTAATCAAACTATAACGAAGTAATACAACTCTTAATCACCTATTTCTTTGTAAATTCGAAACAACCAATGAAACAATATGAAGGTCTCTCTAAATGAAGACTTGTGTGAGATCTACCCATCGTTTTGGATGCGATAGTGATGTGATTGCTCCTTTTGATGCAAATTTCAACTAGAATGAAGTAATATGACTCATAATCAACTATATTTTAACAATTTGAGAGAACTAATCAAACAATAAAAAGGTCTCCCTAAATGAAGACTTGTGTGAGATGTACGGATCGTTTTGAATGCACTAGTGATAGTATTGCTCCTTTTGATGCTAATCAAGCTAGAACGAAGTCATAGGACTTATAATCACATCTTTCTTTGACAATTTGAGAGAACCATTGAAACAATAAGAAGGTCTCCCTAAATCAAGACTTGTGTGAGATGTACGGATCTTTTTTAACACGATAGTCATTGATTTGGTCCTTTTGATGCTACTCAAATTAGAACGAATTAATAGGACTCCTAATCACCTCTTTCTTTGATAATTTTAGATAACCAATGAAACAATAAGAAGGTCTACCTAAATGAAGACTTGTGTGAGATGTACGCATGGTTTTGGACGCTATAGTCATGGGTTTCTCCTTTTGACGCTCATCAAACTAGAACGAAGTAATACAACTCTTAATCACCTATTTCTTTGTAAATTCGAAACAACCAATGAAACAATATGAAGGTCTCTCTAAATGAAGACTTGTGTGAGATCTACGCATCGTTTTGGATGCGATAGTGATGTGATTGCTCCTTTTGATGCTAATTTCAACTAGAACGAAGTAATATGACTCATAATCTCCTATATTTTGACAATTTGAGAGAACTAATGAAACAATAAGAAGGTCTCCCTAAATGAAGACTTGTGTCAGATGTACGCATGGTTTTGGACCCGATAGTCATGGATTTCTCTTTTTTAACGCTAATCAAACTAGAACGAAGTAACACAGTCTCTTAATCACCTCTTTCTTTGTAAATTCGAAACAACCAATGAAACAATATGAAGGTCTCCCTAATGAAGACTTGTGTGAGATCTACGCATCGTTTTGGACGCGATTGTGATGGGATTGCTCTTTTTAATGCTAATTTCAACTAGAATGAAGTAATAGGACTCATAATCACCTATATTTTGACAATTTGACAGAACTAATCAAACAATAAGAAGGTCTCCCTAAATGAAGACTTGTGTCAGATGTACGCATGGTTTTAGACGCGATAGTCATGGGTTTCTCTTTTTTAACGGTAATCAAACTAGAACGAAGTAACACAGTCTCTTAATCACCTCTTTCTTTGTAAATTCAAATCAACCAATGAAACAATATGAAGGTCTCCCTAAATGAAGACTTGTGTGAGATCTACGCATCGTTTTGGACGCGATAGTGATGGGATTGCTCCTTTTGATGCTAATTTCAACTAAAATGAAGTAATAGGACTCATAATCACCTATATTTTAACAATTTAAGAGAACTAATCAAACAATAAGAAGGACTCAGTAAATGAAGACTTGTGTGAGATGTACGGATCGTTTTGAATGCACTAGTGATAGGATTGCTCCTTTTGATGCTAATCAAACTAGAACGAAGTCATAGGACTCATAATCACATCTTCCTTTGACAATTTGAGAGAGCCAAAGAAACAATAAGAAGGCCTCCCTAAATCAAAACTTGTGTGAGGTGTACGCATCTTTTTTAACGCGATAGTCATTGATTTGGTCCTTTTGATGCTTATCAAATTAGAACGAATTAATTGGACTCCTAATCACCTCTTTCTTTGACAATTT
Source organism: Panax stipuleanatus (assembly GCA_020205555.1). Lineage (NCBI taxonomy): Eukaryota > Viridiplantae > Streptophyta > Magnoliopsida > Apiales > Araliaceae > Panax > Panax stipuleanatus. Next base: position 51,773,551 of record CM035115.1, on the reverse strand, counting down.
TAGAGAACCAATGAAACAATAAGAATGTCTCCCTAAATGAAGACTTGTGTGAGATGTACGCATGGTATTGGACGCTATAGTCATGGGTTTCTCCTTTTGACGCTAATCAAACTAGAACGAAGTAATACAACTCTTAATCACCTCTTTCTTTGACAATTTTAGAGAACCAATGAAACAATAAGAAGGTCTCCCTAAACGAAGACTTGTGTGAGATGTACACATGATTTTGAAAACGATAGTCATGGGTTTCTACTTTTAACGCTAATCAATCTCGAACGAAGTAATACAACTCTTAATCACCTCTTTCTTTGTAAATTCGAAATAACCAATGAAACAATATGAAGGTCTCCCTAAATGAAGACTTGTGTGAGATCTACGCATCGTTTTGGACGCGATAGTGATGTGATTGCTCCTTTTGATGCTAATTTCAACTAGAACGAAGTAATAAGACTCATAGTCACCTATATTTTGACAATTTGACAGAACTAATGAAACAATAAGAAGGTCTCCCTAAATGAAGACTTGTGTCAGATGTACGCATGGTTTTGGACCCGATAGTCATGGATTTCTCTTTTTTAACGCTAATCAAACTAGAACGAAGTAACACAGTCTCTTAATCACCTCTTTCTTTGTAAATTCGAAACAACCAATGAAACAATATGAAGGTCTCCCTAATGAAGACTTGTGTGAGATCTACGCATCGTTTTGGACGCGATAGTGATGGGATTGCTCTTTTTGATGCTAATTTCAACTAGAATGAAGTAATAGGACTCATAATCACCTATATTTTAACAATTTGAGAGAACTAATCAAACAATAAGAAGGCCTCCCTAAATGAAGAGTTGTGTGAGATGTACGGATCGTTTTGAATGCACTAGTGATAGGATTGCTCTTTTTGATACTAATCAAACGAGAACGAAGTCATAGGACTCATAATCACCACTTTCTTTGACAATTTGAGACAACCAATGAAATAATAAGAAGGTCTCCCTAAATCAAGACCTGTGTGAGATGTACGCATCTTTTTTAACGCTATAGTCATTGATTTGGTCCTTTTGATGCTAATCGAATTAGAACGAATTAATTGGACTCCTAATCACCTCTTTCTTTGACAATTTTAGAGAACCAATGAAACAATAAGAAGGTCTCCCTAAACGAAGACTTGTGTGATAAGTACGCATGATTTTGAACTCGATAGTCATGGGTTTCTACTTTTGACGCTAATAAAACTAGAACAAAGCAATACAACTCTTAATCACCTCTTTCTTTGTAAATTCGAAACAACCAATGAAACAATATGAAGGTCTCCCTAAATGAAGACTTGTGTGAGATCTACGCATCATTTTGGACGCGATAGTGATGTGATTGCTCCTTTTGATGCTAATTTCAACTAGAACGAAGTAATAGGACTCATAATCACCTATATTTTGACAATTTGAGAGAACTAATGAAACAATAAGAAGGTCTCCCTAAATGAAGACTTGTGTCAGATGTACGCATGGTTTTGGAACCGATAGTCATGGATTTCTCTTTTTTAACGCTAATCAAACTAGAACAAAGTAACACAGTCTCTTAATCACCTCTTTCTTTGTAAATTCGAAACAACCAACGAAACAATATAAAGGTCTCCCTAAATGAAGACTTGTGTGAGATCTACGCATCGTTTTGGACGCGATAGTGATGGGATTGCTCCTTTTGATGCTAATTTCAACTAGAATGAAGTAATAGGACTCGTAATCACCTATATTTTGACAATTTGAGAGAACTAATGAAACAATAAGAAGGTCTCCCTAAATGAAGACTTGTGTCAGATGTACGCATGGTTTTGGAACCGATAGTCATGGATTTCTCTTTTTTAACGCTAATCAAACTAGAACAAAGTAACACAGTCTCTTAATCACCTCTTTCTTTGTAAATTCGAAACAACCAACGAAACAATATAAAGGTCTCCCTAAATGAAGACTTGTGTGAGATCTACGCATCGTTTTGGACGCGATAGTGATGGGATTGCTCCTTTTGATGCTAATTTCAACTAGAATGAAGTAATAGGACTCGTAATCACTTATATTTTAACAATTTTAGAGAACTAATCAAACAATAAGAAGGTCTCCCTAAATGAAGAGTTGTGCGAGATGTACGGATCGTTTTGAATGCACTAGTGATAGGATTGCTCCTTTTGATACTAATCAAACTAGAACGAAGTCATAGGACTCATAATCACATCTTTCTTTGACAATTTGAGAGAACCAATGAAACAATAAGAAGGTCTCCCTAAATCAAGACTTGTGTGAGATGTACGCATCTTTTTTAACGATATAGTCATTGATTTGGTCCTTTTGATGCTAATCAAATTAGAACGAATTAATAAGACTCCTAATCACCTCTTTCTTTGATAATTTTAGAGAACCAATGAAACAATAATAACGTCTCCATACATGAAGACTTGTGTGAGATGTACGTTTGGTTTTGGACGCGATAGTCATGGGTTTCTCCTTTTGACGCTAATCAAACTAGAACAAAGTAATACAACTCTTAATCACATCTTTCTTTTTAAATTCGAAACAACCAATGAAACAATATGAAGGTCTCCCAAAATGAAGACTTGTGTGAGATCTACGCATCGTGTTGGACGCGATAGTGATGTGATTGCTCCTTTTGATGCTAATTTCAACTAGAATGAAGTAATAGGACTCATAATCAACTATATTTTAATAATTTGAGAGAACTAATCAAACAATAAAAAGGTCTCCCTAAATGAAGACTTGTGTGAGATGTACGGATCGTTTTGAATGCACTAGTGATAGGATTGCTCCTTTTGATGCTAATCAAACTAGAACGAAGTCATAGGACTTATAATCACATCTTTCTTTGACAATTTGAGAGAACCAATGAAACAATAAGAAGGTCTCCCAAAATCAAGACTTGTGTGAGATGTATGTATCTTTTTTAACGCGATAGTCAATATTTGGTCCTTTTGATACTAATCAAATTAGAACGAATTAATAGGACACCTAATCACCTCTTTCTTTGACAATTTTAGAGAACCAATGAAACAATATGAAGGTCTCCCTAAATGAAGACTTGTGTGAGATCTACGCATCGTTTTGGACGCGATAGTGATGGGATTGCTTCTTTTAATGCTAATTTCTACTAGAATGAAGTAATAGGACTCATAATCACCTATATTTTGACAATTTGATAGAACTAATTAAACAATAAGAAGGTCTCCCTAAATGAAGACTTGTGTGAGATGTACGAATCGTTTTGAATGCACTAGTGATAGGATTGCTCCTTTTGACGCTAATCAAACTAGAACGAAGTCATAGGACTCATAATCACCTCTTTCTTTGATATTTTGAGGGAACCAACGAAACAATAAGAAGGTCTCCCTAAATCAAGACCTGTGTGAGATGTACGCATCGTTTTAACGCGATAGTCATTGATTTGTTCGTTTTGATGCTAATCAAATTAGAACGAATTATTAGGACTCCTAATCACCTCTTTCTTTGACAATTTTAGCGAACCAATGAAATAATAAGAAGGTCTCCCTAAATGAAGACTTGTGTGAGATGTACACATGATTTTGAAAATTCGAAACAACCAATGAAACAATAAGAAGGTCTCCCTAAATGAATACTTGTGTGAGATCTACGCATCGTTTTGGACGCGATAGTGATGGGATTGCTCCTTTTAATGCTAATTTCAACTAGAATGAAGTAATAGGACACATAATCACCTATATTTTGACAATTTGATAGAACTAATCAAACAATAAGAAGGGTCTCCTTAAATGAAGACTTGTGTGAGATGTACGGATCGTTTTGAATGCACTAGTGATAGGATTGCTCCATTTGATGCTAATCAATCTAGAACAAAGTCATAGGACTCATAATCACCTCTTTCTTTGACAATTTGAGAGAACGAATGAAACAATTAGAAGGCCTCCATAAATCAAGACTTGTGTGATATGTACGCATATTTTTTAACGCGATAGTCATTGATTTGGCCCTTTTGGTGTTAATTAAATTAGAACGAATTAATAGGACTCCTAATCACCTCTTTCTTTGATAATTTTAGAGAACCAATGAAACAATAAGAAGGTCTCCCAAAATGAAGACTTGTGGGAGATGTATGCATGGTTTTGGACGCTATAGTCATGGGTTTCTCCTTTTGACGCTAATCAAACTAGAACGAAGTAATACAACTCTTAATCACCTCTTTCTTTGTAAATTCAAAACAACCAATGAAACAATATGAAGGTCTCCCTAAATGAAGACTTGTGTGAGATCTACGCATCGTACGCATTGTTTTGGACGCGATAGTGATGGGATTGCTCCTTTTAATGCTAATTTCAACTAGAATGAAGTAATAGGACTCATAATCACCTATATTTTCACAATTTGACAGAACTAATCAAACAATAAGAAGGTCTCCCTAAATGAAGACTTGTGTCAGATATACGCATGGTTTTGGACGCGATAGTCATGGGTTTCTCTTTTTTAACGCTAATCAAACTAGAACGAAGTAACACCGTCTTTTAATCACCTCTTTCTTTGTAAATTCAGAACAACCAATGAAACAATATGAAGGTCTCCCTAAATGAAGACTTGTGTGAGATCTACGCATCGTTTTGGACGCGATAGTGATGGGATTGCTTCTTTTGATGCTAATTTCAACTAGAATGATGTAATAGGAATCATAATCACCTATATTTTAATAATTTGAGAGAACTAATCTAACAATAAGAAGAACTCCCAAAATCTTGTGTGAGATGTACGGATCGTTTTGAATGCACTACTGTTAGGATTGCTCCTTTTGATGCTAATCAAACTAGAACTAAGTCATAGGACTCATAATCACATCTTTCTTTGACAATTTGAGAGAACTAATGAAACAATATGAAGGCCTCCCTAAATCAAGACTTGTGTGAGATGTACGCATCTTTTTTAACGCGATAGTCATTGATTTGGTCCTTTTCATGCTAATCAAATTAGAACCAATTAATAGGACTCCTAATCACCTCTATCTTTGACAATTTTACAGAACTAATGAAACAATAAGAAGGTCTCCTTAAATGATGACTTGTGTGAGATGTACGCATGGTTTTGGACGCGATAGTCATGGGTTTCTCCTTTTGACGCTAATCAAACTAGAACGACGTAATACAACTCTTCATCACCTCTTTCATTGTAAATTCGAAACAAGCAATTAAACAATATGAAGGTCTACCTAAATGAAGACTTGTGTGATATCTACGCATCATTTTTGAACGCGATAGTGATGGCATTGCTACTTTTGATGCTAATTTCAACTAGAATGAAGTAATAAGACTCATAATCACCTATATTTTGACAATATTACAGAACTAATCAAACAATAAGAAGGTCTCCCTAAATGAAGACTTGTGTGAGATGTACGGATCGTTTTGAATGCACTAGTGATAGGATTGCTCCTTTTGATGCTAATCAAACAAGAACGAAGTCATAGGACTCATAACCACCTCTTTCTTTCATAATTTTAGAGAACCAATGAAACAATACGAAGGTCTCCCTAAATCAAGACCTGTGTGAGATGTACGCATCGTTTTTAACACGATAGTCATTGATTTGTTTGTTTTGATGCTAATCAAATTAGAACGAATTAATAGGACTCCTAATCACCTCTTTCTTTGACAATTTTAGAGAACCAATGAAACAATAAGAAGGTCTCCCTAAATGAAGACTTGTGTGAGATGTACGCATGATTTTGAACGCGGTAGTCATGGGTTTCTACTTTTGACGCTAATTAAACTATAACGAAGTAATACAACACTTAATCACCTCTTTCTTTGTAAATTCAAAACAACTATAGAAACAATATGAAGGTCTCCCTAAATGAAGACTTGTGTGAGATCTACGCATCGTTTTGGACGCGATAGTGATGTGATTGCTCGTTTTGATGCTAATTTCAACTAGAACGAAGTAATAGGACTCATAATCACCTATATTTTGACAATTTGAGAGAACTAATGAAACAATAAGAAGGTCTCCCTAAATGAAGACTTGTGTGAGATGTACGAATCGTTTTGAATGCACTAGTGATAGGATTGCTCCTTTTGACGCTAATCAAACTAGAACGAAGTCATAGGACTCATAATCACCTCTTTCTTTGATATTTTGAGGGAACCAACGAAACAATAAGAAGGTCTCCCTAAATCAAGACCTGTGTGAGATGTACGCATCGTTTTAACGCGATAGTCATTGATTTGTTCGTTTTGATGCTAATCAAATTAGAACGAATTATTAGGACTCCTAATCACCTCTTTCTTTGACAATTTTAGCGAACCAATGAAATAATAAGAAGGTCTCCCTAAATGAAGACTTGTGTGAGATGTACACATGATTTTGAAAATTCGAAACAACCAATGAAACAATAAGAAGGTCTCCCTAAATGAATACTTGTGTGAGATCTACGCATCGTTTTGGACGCGATAGTGATGGGATTGCTCCTTTTAATGCTAATTTCAACTAGAATGAAGTAATAGGACACATAATCACCTATATTTTGACAATTTGATAGAACTAATCAAACAATAAGAAGGGTCTCCTTAAATGAAGACTTGTGTGAGATGTACGGATCGTTTTGAATGCACTAGTGATAGGATTGCTCCATTTGATGCTAATCAATCTAGAACAAAGTCATAGGACTCATAATCACCTCTTTCTTTGACAATTTGAGAGAACGAATGAAACAATTAGAAGGCCTCCATAAATCAAGACTTGTGTGATATGTACGCATATTTTTTAACGCGATAGTCATTGATTTGGCCCTTTTGGTGTTAATTAAATTAGAACGAATTAATAGGACTCCTAATCACCTCTTTCTTTGATAATTTTAGAGAACCAATGAAACAATAAGAAGGTCTCCCAAAATGAAGACTTGTGGGAGATGTATGCATGGTTTTGGACGCTATAGTCATGGGTTTCTCCTTTTGACGCTAATCAAACTAGAACGAAGTAATACAACTCTTAATCACCTCTTTCTTTGTAAATTCAAAACAACCAATGAAACAATATGAAGGTCTCCCTAAATGAAGACTTGTGTGAGATCTACGCATCGTACGCATTGTTTTGGACGCGATAGTGATGGGATTGCTCCTTTTAATGCTAATTTCAACTAGAATGAAGTAATAGGACTCATAATCACCTATATTTTCACAATTTGACAGAACTAATCAAACAATAAGAAGGTCTCCCTAAATGAAGACTTGTGTCAGATATACGCATGGTTTTGGACGCGATAGTCATGGGTTTCTCTTTTTTAACGCTAATCAAACTAGAACGAAGTAACACCGTCTTTTAATCACCTCTTTCTTTGTAAATTCAAAACAACCAATGAAACAATATGAAGGTCTCCCTAAATGAAGACTTGTGTGAGATCTACGCATCGTTTTGGACGCGATAGTGATGGGATTGCTTCTTTTGATGCTAATTTCAACTAGAATGATGTAATAGGAATCATAATCACCTATATTTTAATAATTTGAGAGAACTAATCTAACAATAAGAAGAACTCCCAAAATCTTGTGTGAGATGTACGGATCGTTTTGAATGCACTACTGTTAGGATTGCTCCTTTTGATGCTAATCAAACTAGAACTAAGTCATAGGACTCATAATCACATCTTTCTTTGACAATTTGAGAGAACTAATGAAACAATATGAAGGCCTCCCTAAATCAAGACTTGTGTGAGATGTACGCATCTTTTTTAACGCGATAGTCATTGATTTGGTCCTTTTCATGCTAATCAAATTAGAACCAATTAATAGGACTCCTAATCACCTCTATCTTTGACAATTTTACAGAACTAATGAAACAATAAGAAGGTCTCCTTAAATGATGACTTGTGTGAGATGTACGCATGGTTTTGGACGCGATAGTCATGGGTTTCTCCTTTTGACGCTAATCAAACTAGAACGACGTAATACAACTCTTCATCACCTCTTTCATTGTAAATTCGAAACAAGCAATTAAACAATATGAAGGTCTACCTAAATGAAGACTTGTGTGATATCTACGCATCGTTTTTGAACGCGATAGTGATGGCATTGCTACTTTTGATGCTAATTTCAACTAGAATGAAGTAATAAGACTCATAATCACCTATATTTTGACAATATTACAGAACTAATCAAACAATAAGAAGGTCTCCCTAAATGAAGACTTGTGTGAGATGTACGGATCGTTTTGAATGCACTAGTGATAGGATTGCTCCTTTTGATGCTAATCAAACAAGAACGAAGTCATAGGACTCATAACCACCTCTTTCTTTCATAATTTTAGAGAACCAATGAAACAATACGAAGGTCTCCCTAAATCAAGACCTGTGTGAGATGTACGCATCGTTTTTAACACGATAGTCATTGATTTGTTTGTTTTGATGCTAATCAAATTAGAACGAATTAATAGGACTCCTAATCACCTCTTTCTTTGACAATTTTAGAGAACCAATGAAACAATAAGAAGGTCTCCCTAAATGAAGACTTGTGTGAGATGTACGCATGATTTTGAACGCGGTAGTCATGGGTTTCTACTTTTGACGCTAATTAAACTATAACGAAGTAATACAACACTTAATCACCTCTTTCTTTGTAAATTCAAAACAACTATAGAAACAATATGAAGGTCTCCCTAAATGAAGACTTGTGTGAGATCTACGCATCGTTTTGGACGCGATAGTGATGTGATTGCTCGTTTTGATGCTAATTTCAACTAGAACGAAGTAATAGGACTCATAATCACCTATATTTTGACAATTTGAGAGAACTAATGAAACAATAAGAAGGTCTCCCTAAATGAAGACTTGTGTCAGATGTACGCATGGTTTTGGACGCGATAGTCATGGGTTTCTCTTTTTTAACGCTAATCAAACTAGAACGAAGTAACACAGTCTCTTAATCACCTCTTTCTTTGTAAATTCGGAACAACCAATGAAACAATAAGAAGGTCTCCCTAAATGAAGACTTGTGTGAGATCTAGCATCGTTTTGGACGCGATAGTGATGGGATTGCTCCTTTTGATGCTAATTTCAACTAGAATGAAGTAATAGGACTCATAATCACTTATATTTTAACAATTTAAGAGAACTAATCAAACAATAAGAAGGACTCAGTAAATGAAGACTTGTGTGAGATGTACGGATCGTTTTGATTGCACTAGTGATAGGATTGCTCCTTTTGATGCTAATCAAACTAGAACGAAGTCATAGGACTCATAATCACATCCTTCTTTGATAATTTGAGAGAACCAATGAAACAATAAGAAGGCCACCCTAAATCAAAACGTGTGTGAGATGTACGAATCTTTTTTAACGCGATAGTCATTGATTTGGTCCTTTTGATGCTTATCAAATTAGAACGAATTAATAGGACTCCTAATCACCTCTTTTTTTGACACTTTTAAAGAACCAATGAAACAATAAGAAGGTCTCCCTAAATGAAGACTTGTGTGAGATGTACGCATGGTTTTGGACGCGATAGTCACTGGTTTCTCCTTTTGACGCTAATCAAACTAAAACGAAGTAATACAACTCTTAATCACCCCTTTTCTTTGTAAATTCGAAACAATCAATGAAACAATATGAAGGTCTCCCTAAATGAAGACTTGTGTGAGATCTACGCATCGTTTTAGACGCGATAGTGATGGAATTGCTCCTTTTGATGCTAATTTAAACTAGAATGAAGTAATAGGACTCATAATCACCTATATTTTTACAATTTGACAGAACTAATCAAACAATAAGAAGGTCTCCCTAAATGAAGACTTGTGTGAGATGTACGGATCGCTCTGAATGCACTAGTGATAGGATTACTCCTTTTCGTGCTAATCAAACTAGAACAAAGTCATAGGACTCATTATCACCTCTTTCTTTGACAATTTTAGAGAACCAATGAAACAATAAGAAGGTCTCCCTAAATCAAGACCTGTGTGAGATGTACGCATCGTTTTTAACGCAATAGTCATTGATATGGTCGTTTTGATGCTAATCAAATTAGAACAAATTAATAGGACTACTAATCACCTCTTTCTTTGACAATTTTAGAGAACCAATGAAATAATAAGATGGTCTCCCTAAAAGAAGATTTGTGTGAGATGTACGTATGATTTTGAACGCGATAGTCATGGGTTTCTACTTTTGACGCTAATCAAACTAGAACGACGTAATACAACTCTTAATCATCTCTTTCGTTGTATATTCGAAACAACCAATGAATCAATATGAAGGTCTCCCTAAATGAAGACTTGTGTGAGATCTACGCATCGTTTTGGACGCGATAGTGATGGGATTGCTCCTTTTGATGCTAATTTCAACTTGAATGAAGTAATAGGACTCATAATCACCTATATTTTAACAATTTGAGAGAACTAATCAAACAATAAGAAGGTCTCCCTAAATGAAGATTTGTGTGAGATGTACGAATCGTTTTGAATACACTAGTGATAGGATTGCTCCTTTTGATGCTAATAAAACTAGAACGAAGTCATAGGACTCATAATCACCTATTTCTTTGACAATTTGGGAGAACCAAGGAAACAATAAGAAGGTCTCGCTAAATGATGACTTGTGTGAGATGTACGCATGGTTTTTGATGCGATAGTCATGGGTTTCTCCTTTTGACGCTAATCAAAGTAGAACGAAGTAATACAACTCTTAATCACCTCTTTCTTTGTTAATTCGAAACAAGCAATGAAACAATATGAAGGTCTCCCTAAATTAAGACTTGTGTGAGATCTACTCATCGTTTTGGACGTGATAGTGATGGGATTGGTCCTTTTGATGCTAATTTCAACTAGAATGAAGTAAAAATCACCTATATTTTAACAATTTGAGAGAATTAATCAAACAATAAGAAGTGCTCCTTAAATGAAGACTTGTGTGAGATGTACGGATCGTTTTGAATGCACTAGTGATAGGATTACTTTTTTTGATGCGAATCAAACTAGAACGAAGTCATAGGACTCATAATCACCTCTTTCTTTGACAATTTGAGAGAACCAATGAAACAATAAGAATGTCTCCCTAAATCAAGACTTGTGTGAGATGCACGCATCGTTTTTAATGCGATAGTCATTGATTTGGTCCTTTTGATGCTAAGCAAATTAGAACGAATTAATAGGACTCCTAATCACCTCTTTCTTTGACAATTTTAGATAACCAATGAAACAATAAGAAGGTCTCCATAAATGAAGACTTGTGTCAGATGTACGCATGGTTTTGGACGCGATAGTCCTGGGTTAATCCTTTTGACGCTAGTCAAACTAGAACGAAGTAATACAACTCTTACCCCTTTCATTGTAAATTTGAAACAAGCAATGAAACAATATAAAGGTCTCCCTAAATGAAGACTTGTGTGAGATCTACGCATCGTTTTTGACGCGATAGTGATGGAATTGCTCCTTTTGATGCTAATTTCAACTAGAATGAAGTAATAGGACTCATAATCACCTATATTTTGACAATTTGACATAACTAATCAAACAATAACAAGGTCTCCCTAAATGAAGACTTGTGTCAGATGTACGGATCGTTTTGAATGCACTAGTGATAGGATTGCTCCTTTTGGTGCTAATCAAACTAGAACGAAGTCATAGGACTCATAATCACCTCTTTCTTTGATAATTTGAGAGAACCAAAGAAACAATAAAAAGGTCTCCCTAAATCAAGACCTGTGTGAGATGTACGCATCGGTTTTAACGCGATAGTCATTGATTTGGTCGTTTTGATGCTAATCAAATTAGAACAAATTAATAAGACTCCTAATCACCTCTTTCTTTGACAATTTTAGAGAACCAATGAAACAATAAAAAGGTCTCCCTAAAAAAAGACTTGTGTGAGATGTACGCATGATTTTGAACGCGATAGTCATGGGTTTCTTCTTTTGACGTTAATCAAACTAGAACGAAGTAATACAACTCTTAATCACCTCTTTCTTTGTAAATTCGAAACAACCAATGAAACAATAAGAAGGTCTCCCTAAATGAAGACTTGTGTGAGATCTACGCATCGTTTTGGACACGATAGTGATGGGATTGCTCCTTTTGAGGCTAATTTCAACTAGAACGAAGTAATAGGACTCATAATCGCCTATATTTTGACAATTTGAGAGAACTAATGAAACAATAAGAAGGTCTCCTTAAATGAAGACTTGTGTCAGATGTACGCAGAGTTTTGGACGCGATAGTCATGGGTTTCTCTTTTTTAACGCTAATCAAACTAGAACGAAGTAGCACAGTCTCTTAATCACCTCTTTCTTTGTAAATTCGAAACAACCAATGAAACAATATGAAGGTCTCCCTAAATGAAGACTTGTGTGAGATCTACGCATCGTTTAGGACGCGATAGTGATGGGATTGCTCCTTGTGATACTAATTTCAACTAGAATGAAGTAATAGGACTCATAATCACCTATATTTTAACAATTTGAGAGAACTAATCAAACAATAAGAAGGTCTCTCTAAATGAAGACTTGTGTGAGATGTACGGATCGTTTTGAATGCACTAGTGATAGGATTGCTCCTTTTTATGCTAATCAAACTAGAACGAAGTCATAGGACTCATAATCACATCTTTCTTTGACAATTTGAGAGAACCAATGAAACAATATGAAGACCTCCCTAAATCAAGACTTGTGTGTGATGTACGCATCTTTTTAAATGCGATAGTCATTGATTTGGTCCTTTTGATGCTAATCAAATTAGAACTAATTAATAGGACTCTTAATCACCTCTATCTTTGACAATTTTACAGAACTAATGAAACAATAAGAAGGTCTTCCTAAATGATAACTTGTGTGAGATGTACGCATGGTTTTGGACGCGATAGTCACGGGTTTCTCAATTCGACGCTAATCAAACTAGAACGAAGAAATACAACTCTTAATCACCTCTTTCTTTGTAAATTCGAAACAAGCAATGAAACAATATGAAGGTCTCCCTAAATGAAGACTTGTGTGAGATCTACGCGTCATTTTTGGACGCGATAGTGATGGGATTGCTACTTTTGATGCTAATTTCAACTAGAATGAAGTCATAAGACTCATAATCACCTATATTTTGACAGTTTGACAGAACTAATCAAACAATAAGAAGGTCTCCCTAAATGAAGACTTGTGTGAGATGTACGGATCGTTTTGAATGCACTAGTGATAGGATTGCTCCTTTTGATGCTAATCAAACAAGAACGAAGTCATAGGACTCATAATCACCTCTTTCTTTGACAATTTCAGAGAACCAATGAAACAATATGAAGGTCTCTCTAAATCAAGACCTGTGTGAGATGTACGCATCGTTTTTAACGCGATAGTCATTGATTTGGTCGTTTTTATGCTAATCAAATTAGAACGAATTAATAGGACTCCTAATTACCTCTTTCTTTGACAATTTTAGAGAACCAATGAAACAATAAGAAGGTATCCCTAAATGAAGACTTGTGTGAGCTGTACGTATGATTTTGAACGCGATAGTCATGGGTTTCTACTTTTGACGCTAATCAAACTAAAACGAAGTAATACAACTCTTAATCACCCCTTTTTTTGTAAATTCAAAACAACCAATGAAACAATATTAAGGTCTCCCTAAATGAAGACTTGTGTGAGATCTACGCATCGTTTTGGACGCGATAGTAATGGGATTGCTCCTTTTGATGCTAATTTCAACTAGAACGAAGTAATAGGACTCATAATCACCTATATTTTAACAATTTGAGAGAACTAATCAAACAATAAGATGGTCTCCCTAAATGAAGATTTGTGTGAGATGTACGGATCGTTTTGAATACACTAGTGATAGGATTGCTCCTTTTGATGCTAATCAAACTAGAACGAAGTCATACGACTCATAATCACCTCTTTCTTTGACAATTTGAGAGAACCAATGAAACAATAAGAAGGTCTCCCTAAACGATGACTTGTGTGATATGTACGCATGGTATTGGATGCGATAGTCATGGGTTTCTCCTTTTGACTCTAATCAAACTAGAACGAAGTAATACAACTCTTAATCACCTCTTTCTTTGTAAATTCGAAACAAGCAAAGAAACAATATGAAGGTCTCCCTAAATGAAAACTTGTGTGAGATCTACGCATTGTTTGGACGCAATAGTGATGGGATTGCTCGTTTTGATGCTAATTTCAACTAGAATGAAGTAATAGGACTCATAATCACCTATATTTTGACAATATGACAGAACTAATCAAACAATAAGAAGGTCTCCCTAAATGAAGACTTGTGTGAGATGTACGAATCGTTTTGAATGCACTAGTGATAGGATTGCTCCTTTTGATGCTAATTAAACTAGAACGAAGTCATAGGACTCATAATCACCTCTTTCTTTGACAATTTGAGAGAACCAATGAAACAATAAGAAGGTCTTCCTAAATCAAGACATGTGTGAGATGTACGCATCGTTTTTAACGCGATAGTCATTGATTTGGTTCTTTTGATGCTAAGAAAATTAGAACGAATTAATAGGACTCCTAATCACCTCTTTCTTTGACAATTTTAGATAACCAATGAAACAATAAGAAGGTCACCCTAAATGAAGACTTGTGTGATATGTACGCATGGTTTTGGACGCGATAGTCATGGGTTTCTCCTTTTGACGCTAATCAAACAAGAACGAAGTAATACAACTCTTAATCACCCTCTTTCTTTGTAAATTCGAAACAACCAATGAAACAATATGAAGGTCTCCCTAAATGAAGACTTGCGTGAGATCTACGCATCGTTTTGGACGCGATAATGATGGGATTGCTCCTTTTGATGGTAATTTCAACTAGAACGAAGTAATAGGACTCATAATCACCTATATTTTGACAATTTGAGAGAACAAATGAAACAATAAGAAGGTCTCCTTAAATGAAGACTTGTGTCAGATGTACGCATGGTTTTGGACGCGATAGTCATGGGTTTCTCTTTTTTAACGCTAATAAAACTAGAACGAAGTAACACAGTCTCTTAATCACCTCTTTCTTTGTAAATTCGGAACAACCAATGAAACAATATGAAGGTCTCCCTAAATGAAGACTTGTGTGAGATTTACGCATCGTTTTGGACGAGATAGTGATGGAATTGCTCCTTGTGATGCTAATTTCAACTAGAATGAAGTAATAGGACTCATAATCACCTATATTTTAACAATTTGAGAGAACTAATTAAACAATAAGAAGGTCTCCCTAAATGAATATTTGTGTGAGATGTACGGATCGTTTTGAATACACTAGTGATAGGATTGCTCCTTTTGATGCTAATCAAACTAGAACGAAGTCATAGGACTCATAATCACCTCTTTCTTTGATAATTTGAGAGAACCAATGAAACAATAAGAAGGTCTCCCTAAATGATGACTTGTGTGAGATGTACGCATGGTTTTGGACGCGATAGTCATGGGTTTCTGCTTTTGACTCTAATCAAAGTAGAACGAAGTAATACAACTCTTAATCACCTCTTTCTTTGAAAATTCGAAACAAGCAATGAAACAATAGAAAGGTCTCCCTAAATGAAGACTTGTGTGAGATCTACACATCATTTTGGACGCGATAGTGATGGGATTGCTCCTTTTGATGCTAATTTCAACTAGAATGAAGTAATAATCACCTATAATTTAACAATTTGAGAGAACTAATCAAACAATAAGAAGAACTCCCTAAATGAAGACTTGTGTGAGATGGACGGATCGTTTTGAAAGCACTAGTGATAGGATTACTCCTTTTGATGCTAATTAAACTAGAACGAAGTCATAGGACTCATAATCACATCTTTCTTTGACAATTTGAGGGAACCAATGAAACAATATAAAGGCCTCCCTAAATCAAGACTTGTGTGAGATGTACGCATCTTTTTTAAGGCGATAGTCATTGATTTGGTCCTTTTGATGCTAATCAAATTAAAACTAATTAATAGGACTCCTAATCACCTCTATCTTTGACAATTTAACAGAACTAATGAAACAATAAAAAGGTCTCCCTAAATGATTACTTGTGTGAGATGTACGCATGGTTTTGGACGCGATAGTCATGGGTTTCTCCTTTTGGCGCTAATCAAACTAGAACGAAGAAATACAACTCTTAATCACCTCTTTCTTTGTAAATTCGAAAGAAGCAATGAAACAATATGAAGGTCTCCCTAAATGAAGACTTGTGTGAGATCTACGCATCGTTTTTGGACGCGATAGTGATGGGATAGCTACTTTTGATGCTAATTTCAACTAGAATAAAGTAATAAGACTCAAAATCACATATATTTTGACAATTTGATAGAACTAATCAAACAATAAGAAGCTCTCCCTAAATGAAGACTTGTGTGAGATGTACGGATCGTTTTGAATGCACTAGTGATAGGATTGCTCCTTTTGATGCTAATCAAACAAGAACGAAGTCATAGGACTCATAATCACCTCTTTCTTTGACAATTTTAGAGAACCAATGAAACAATACGAAGGTCTCCCTAAATCAAGACCTCTGTGAGATGTACGCATCGTTTTTAATGCGATAGTCATTGATTTGGTCGTTTTGATGCTAATCAAATTAGAACGAATTAATAGGACTCCTAATTACCTCTTTCTTGGACAATTTTAGAGAACCAATGAAACAATAAGAAGGTCTCCCTAAATAAAGACTTGTGTGAGATGTACGCATGATTTTGAACGCGATAGTCATGGGTTTCTACTTTTAACACTAATCAAACTAGAACGAAGTAATACAACTATTAATCACCTCTTTTTTTGTAAATTCGAAACAACCAATGAAAAAATATTAAGGTCTCCCTAAATGAAGACTTGTGTGAGATCTACGCATCGTTTTGGACGCGATAGTGATGGGATTGCTCCTTTTGATGCTAATTTCAACTAGAACGAAGTAATAGGACTCATAATCACCTATATTTTAGTAATTTGAGAGAACTAATCAAACAATAAGAAGGTCTCCCTAAATGAAGATTTGTGTGAGATGTACGGATCATTTTGAATACACTAGTGATAGGATTGCTCCTTTTGATGCTAATCAAACTATAACGAAGTCATAGGACTCATAATCACCTCTTTCTTTGACAATTTGAGAGAACCAATGAAACAATAAGAAGGTCTCCCTAAATGATGACTTGTGTGATATGTACGCATGGTTTTGGACGCGATAGTTATGGGTTTCTCCTTTTGACGCTAATCAAACTAGAACGAAGTAATACAACTCTTAATCACCTCTTTCTTTGTAAATTCAAAACAAGCAATGAAACAATATGAAGGTTTCCCTAAATGAAGACTTGTGTGAGATCTACGCATCGTTTTGGACACAATAATGGGATTGCTCCTTTTGATGCTAATTTCAACTAGAATGAAGTAATAGGACTCATAATCACCTATATTTTGACAATATGACAGAACTAATCAAACAATAAGAAGGTCTCCCTAAATGAAGACTTGTGTGAGATGTACGGATCGTTTTGAATGCACTAGTGATAGGATTGCTCCATTTGATGCTAATCAAACTAGAACGAAGTCATAGGACTCATAATCACATCTTTCTTTGATAATTTGAGAGAACCAATGAAACAATACGAAGGTCATATTCATCACATAAGAAAGTCCCGATTGGAGGTCTCCATGATGGATGTGAAGAGAGAGAAGCTCCAACTACTCTCTAGAATTGCAACGCCTGATCTAATTCCCCCTCTTCCCCCTCCTCCTCCTGAACCTCCTCCTTTGGAGATCTTTGTTTGACCTTTGACCTTTGTTTTGATATTTATTTCTTTGTTTGGTCTCTTTCGGACCTTGATTGCTTTGGTTGGATTTTATCCATTCTATGTTTTGGTTTGTGTTGTCTCCGGACTCTTTTATTGGTGCTTGTTCAGTGGGTTTCCCCTATGATTCATCTCCTTTCTCATTCCTCTTAATCTCACTTTGCGGATCTCTCCTGAGCTGAGGGCTTGTGCTTAGAGGTTGTGGGCCTCTCCGAAGTGGTGTGAGGGGCCTATGTTGTCATGGATCCTATTTGTGGGTTTTTGGTTCTGATTGAGTTGGTGTTTTTGGTGGTTTCTTTCTACTGTGGGCTTCTTTCCTAAGCTTGTTTCCTCCTTCTCCTCCCTCTTGACTCCTTGGCTGGATATTTTTTACTAGGGTTGGGGATTCTAGTGGGCATCACCTAGGACTTTGTCTTGTTGGGAGGGTTTCGTTGGCAGCTTGCTTCTTGGTCTATTCTCTGTTCTCCTTTCTTGCTCTCTCTCTCTCTCTCCTTCCTTTCCCTTTCCGGTTGGCTGGTTTTCCGTTCTCCTTGGACTCCTTTGGTTTCCACTCTTTTATGAAGTTTTTCTAGGCAGATGAGGGCTGCCGAAGGATCTTTTCTTTTAACTATGGTTTGTTTATGGTTGTCTATGGGTTTGTGGCTTCGCTTGCTGTGTTGGGAGTTGGTTTAGGGTGGAGCTTTGTTTCGGATGTCTCTTTTGTTTTCTTAATGTTTCCATTTCTGGTGCTTAGTTTGAGTTTTTCATGATCGAAAACCATGGGTCCACCGGAGTTCTGCCGGTTCTGTTGACGCATCGATTTTGTGTTCCTTGGTCTCATCCTCTTTTCAACTCCTCTTCAATGGTGGTTCGCTTAGGCAGATTGAGGGGTCTGTTCCTTTTCATTCCCTGTTGTGGTGTTGTTTTCTTGATTTGACTTGGTGTTAGCCGGACATGTGATGGTTGGATTTTTATTGCTTTCTTGGTTTTTTTTGCCGGTCATAGGCTGGTCATGTCGGTATGTTTTTCCCGAGGTTGTTTCGGTTGGTGTGCATGCTGCTTCACGCATGATGCTGTCTATTTATGTACAAACCCACGTGGGTCTGTTGCTTGTCTATGATTTCTGCTTTCTTGGTCAGGCTGACATCTCTCTGTTGACTGAGTGTGGGTCTATGACCACTCCTTGGTTTGTTCTCCCACCTTCAATTTTATTTGCTTATTTTAGGCGGGCTGGGCTGTTATGCTCTGTTGCATTCTGGCTGCCTGTTTCACTTTAAGGCTTGGTTGCTTGGTTGTTTGGGCTCCGGTCTCCAGCTGCTTGGGTTGGCCAAACTTTTGGCTGGTTGGCTGATGTTGGGGGCTGTTATGGGCTGTGGCCGGGGTTTTGGATATGATGTTCCGCTGCTTGCTTTCCCTGTTTGGGCTGGTTGTTTTGGGGTGATGTTTGGGCCAGAAGGGTTGGGCTATTTGCCATGGGTTGTTTTGTTGTTTCTTATTGGGGTTTCCTTTGTGGCTTTATGTCTTTTGTTTAATGTGGTTGGGTACCGTACTGTTTTCCTTTTCAGCATTGTCGGCGTTGGCCGTTTGTTCTTCTATAATCTTGACATCATAGGGCCTGCCCTATGATGTCTATGCTATAGTTTGATTGGGGTTTTCATATGAGGTCCTGTAACACCTTTTTATTTACTAAATTCAGTCTAAATTTAGCAAAAAAAATAAAATAAGAAGGACTCCCTAAATCAAGACTTGTGTGAGATGTACGCATCGTTTTTAACGCGATAGTCATTGATTTGGTCCTTTTGATGCTAATCAAATTAGAACGAATTAATAGGACTCCTAATCACCTCTTTCTTTGACAATTTTAGATAACCAATGAAACAATAAGAAGGTCTTCCTAAATGAAGACTTGTGTGAGATGTACGCATGGTTTTGGACGCGATAGTCATGGGTTTCTCCTTTTGACGCTAATCAAACTAGAACGAAGTAATACAACTCTTAATCACCCCCTTTCTTTGTAAATTCGAAACAACCAATGAAACAATATGAAGGTCTCCCTAAATGAAGACTTGTGTGAGATCTACGCATCGTTTTGGACGCGATAGTGATGGGATTGCTCCTTTTGATGCTAATTTCTGATAGTAGTGTGCATACAAGCCAATCATGTATAATGATAAAGCATGTACTTTGTAAACAATCTTATTTATTTATTAAAAAAAAATATTCATTTATTAAAGGCATTTAATTATCTACATGGTGCTGTTTTTATAATATGTAAATAACCCATAGTTTTAAGCAATGCTTTTAGAATCATGATGATGATCATGCTAATGAGATCTAAATTCTTAGAAAGCTCTAAAACTAAAATAGTTCCCAATCGTGGGATTACTAAAAAGGGGATTAGTAAATCCGGATAGATTGGTACATATGTTGCTTGCTCATTGGATGAGGATGATTGATCTCATGATCATTTGTGTGGAGACACTAAAGCAAGTATGTAGGTGCTTATTGGAGAATAAGTTCACTGAACGTGATTCGCTATGGAATACCTAATGGAGTTTTACTCGCATGTCAATAGGAATTCCTAATGTGATAGTAGTACAAGTGATCCTTGGACTTGAGATCATCATAGTATCTTGTATATAACAAATTATACTTTGACTTATTCCTTAAGACCTTTTAAGGCATATATAGGGTATGCTTGGGTATAATGAGTTACATATGGAGATAATGAATGATCAATAAAGAATCTACCACCTCTAGTAAAAGAGGAGATATGTCCTATGTGATTCGTTAAATGACAACCCAGGAATCCTTGGCCAAGGTGAAATGAAATTAGAAAGGAGTTTTTAATTTGCATTATTTGGAGTTGTGCATTTTCTAATTGAAATACATATAATTAAATAAAATAAGACTTGACAGTAAATCCATGTCTTATATTTAATTGGGACATTGTATGGTGGAAGGATTGAATTGTATGGTAACTATTAACTCACAGGTTCTTTTATGATTAATGTTGAAATCTATATTATCTGGAAAGTCGTTGATCGCTAGGGAGGCTTATCCCTATTGTAGAATAAATATTATTTATTTAAATAGATTATTAGTTTAATTTATTTATTTAAATAAGATTAAAATTGTTTTAATTGATTTATTCACAACCGGTTTAATATGGAGAACCTAAAGGGTCACACCATAAAAGGAAGAATAATTATTTAAGAAGGTAATGGCATAATCGTAATAATGCATTAAGTATAATTAATTTAATCTATGGTGATAGAATAAATTAAATAGCTTAATGTTTATTATTTAATATTTTGGAAATATTAAATATAAATTAATAAGAGGAGTCTTATTAATATTATTACAATTATTATTATTTTAATTTCTAAAGGAGTTTAGTAATTAATTTAATATTTAGTACTCTCATTTATTCCTAATAAGATTAGGAGACAAATTAATTAAATAAATTTAATTAATTATTCCCATGTGGTGGGAAGCCTAAATTAATTAAAGGAGTTTAATTAATTAAAAGAAATCCCATGTCTAATAGGATTAGAAGGGTTGACCAATGTCTATATAAGAGAAGTCTTATAATAGATATTAGATGATGTAATTCCAATTGTTGGAGAGTACTCCTTTTCTATAGAGGATAGAAAAGTAAGGTTAAGCCAAACACCCTCCTTCTTGATAATTCATCTTCCTTGGTGGATCACCTCTAGAGGCCAAACACTTGGGTGGCTAACGTTGATCAAAGGAAGGAATCTAACCCGAAAATTCAAGGAGATCACGAAGAACAAGGAGTTGAACTAGTACCTGTGGAAGCTTCGTTCTACAAGGGTATGATTCCATAACTTCTTATTTATCGTTTTAAATTAATAATTTGCATAAAGGATGATCCGGGTAATGGTTTTGTAGAAATTTTTAAACTCTGATATACCATGCTTCCGCTAATTTTTGCAATTTGATTGCGTCACGATTTCGTACAAACCCAACAATTTCAACTACAATGAAGTAATAAGACTCATAATCACCTATATTTTGACAATTTGACAGAACTAATCAAACAATAACAAGGTCTCCCTAAATGAAGACTTGTGTGAGATGTACGGATCGTTTTGAATGCACTAGTGATAGGATTGCTCCTTTTGATGCTAATCAAACTAGAACGAAGTCATAGGTCTCATAATCACCTCTTTCTTTGACAATTTTAGAGAACCTGTGACGAACAAGATTTTTGTAATTTAATGTGAATATTTATTGAATTAAATAAATATCAATGATTTAATTATTGAGTTAAATAATTAATTGATGAAATTATGGTAGATTAATTTAATTATATGTGTCACGTTAGTTAAATTAATGTGGTGAATTTTATATTCAAAGTATGTATTTAGTTGAGCTTATTTGATTAATATATTAATTAATAAGCATAATGTTATTCTAATTAATTTAATAATTAATTAGAGATTTAATGATTTGACATAATTAATAAATAAGAATTTTAATTATGTGACTATGTGAATTATTGTGGAATTATGCAATTTTATTTAATTGATTTAAATAGGATTATTGATTAATTAAAAGTGTGACATTATTAAACTATATTATAGTAAGTTAATTAAATTAATGGGAAAGGAAGAATAAAAGGGGCAAGCAAACAAAGCCTTATTGGGGGTTGGGGTCAGTTAACCCATTATGGGATTAACGGACGACCCATAACTCCACTATTATATACGTATATCATATTAGTGGTATATCATATATCATATATTACATTCATCAGTTAAGAAAGTAAAGAGAAAACACAGAGAGAAAAAGAGAGAAATTGAGAGAAAAGACTTGAGAATTAGTTAGAGAAGAGATTGAAGAATTTAGTTGCATCATCATCACTAACTAGCAAGGGTAATTCTTTCTCCTACGTTTTTAAATTCAAGTTCTTACAGTTTTCATTAACGTGTTCTTAAAAAGTTCTCTGTGAATGACTAATTTGATGATTAATGCATGATATGGTTTTATATGTGTTATTATATGATCATAACATGTTTTATATCATGTATGCATGATTTAAAGTAATAAATTTCATACAATTATGCTTGATTTGATTTTATAAAAGTCACAGAGTAGAAAAGTTGTATATATGGCCATACGACCCTTATGTACAATTTTTATACTATGAATCGATGATTTAACTTTGAATTAGCACTTGCATATAATTGTACACGTTTATACGAACAAAACAGAAGTTAAACGAACGGATTCGGTGTTATAACGAATCCGTAAAGTTAAATTTCGTGATTTTCCTTCAAAACATGATAAAGTATGAAAACAGTGAAATTAGATGCATTGGATTGTGTGATTACATGATTTAGAATGCTAAGATCATGCTAGAAATGTTGTATAGTGTTTATGTGAAGTCCATATTTCATGGGTAGCAATTAAATTGTTGTGGTAGCTTTTATTATGGGCCTGGTTCTCTGTTATTCGTAAACTGCAGATTTTGAAAATGGCGTTTGGAGCTGCAGCGCCAACTGTAAGCCTAAGAGTGGGGCTGCAGCGCCAGTGGAGCTGCAGCGCCAGACTTAAGCTTAAAGTCCGAGCTGCAGCACCATTTTTAGTTCAAATGGTGGAGCTGCAGCGCCACTTGATAATTTTTCCCAAAAATGAGATTTTAATTATTCAAGTTCAGAAAATGTAATTGGAACCTAATGTAATAAACATGAAGACATGATTAAACATATAATAAGAGGTTAATAACTTATATTACGTGAGTAATTAATAAGTTAATTACATGACTTGAATCGTTAATTGTATAGTCCAA
Source organism: Panax stipuleanatus (assembly GCA_020205555.1). Taxonomy (NCBI): domain Eukaryota; kingdom Viridiplantae; phylum Streptophyta; class Magnoliopsida; order Apiales; family Araliaceae; genus Panax; species Panax stipuleanatus. Next base: position 51,749,986 of record CM035115.1, on the reverse strand, counting down.
TAACGTGCTCAAGACCGATGTGTGTGATTCGATACGTATATCGAGTTATTGATTAATGTGTATTGTGAACGTATTGATATGTAGGATTTAATAAAGAACGTGAATTATAAATTGTAGCTTGTGCAAGAGGCAAGTTTCCTATCCTTAAACTTGTTTAATATTTTGCAAGTTTCCTAAACTCAAATCTTACTTTTACATTGAGCAAGTTCTTATCCTTGTTTATTCAAGTTGAGATTTTCATATGAGATATTACTATTTTTTTAAAGCATGATTCAGCTATACAATACTTATTCGATTGTATACTCTCGAGATCTACCATTCAAGTTGAATATCGATGATATTGTTGAACTTATAGGACTAGTGAACCCTTATTTATTCGACTAGTCCATAGTTGATGTACGTTCTAAATTCTAGAATACTTATTGAGCTTATCCAAACCAAACTTCCTTTGGTGCGGACTCTGATGTCAAAACTGAGATGAACAACCCTTTAATAGGGGATTATTTACGCTTTAGCGTTGAGATATTGTGCACAGTATGGTACTAAGGGCTGATCCCCCTAAGTACGAGAAGTAGAGTCCATAGTCTTATGACTGTTAAAGGTTTAAAGAATAAACACTTTACAACCTAGGACATAGTTCAAGGTCTTATGACCCTCAGATGTTCTTTTGATTCCTATTATTTATCCTCGAGTCAGAAGTTGAGTTTCTTTATTCAGATGTCTTTGATTTACTCTTATGTTATTATATTGTTGTCATATTATTATACTTGTGGGCAATCGTGCTCACTCTTGCGTAATAATAACATTGCAGTTAAGAACGAAAGGTCCGACGAGCCTTCTACTAGCAAAGGCAAAGGCAAAGTCAACAAGTGATGAAGACTTGTTGTTTATTTTAATTGTTATGTTTCAGACTTATATTAGAGTTGTGTAAGACTTATTTATTTGTTTATGTTCCGCACAGATGTTTAAGGTTAGTATGACCTGGGATTTATTTTATTTATTACTCAGATGTTGTAACCCCATAAGGGGAGGATTTAATTCTATTTATTGCATGGTTTGCATTTACTATGGGTAGATAGATAGATGATATTCGTACAGTGAACACCAAGTCCCGTGGAATTGAAGTACCCGAATTTGGGGGTGTCACAGAACCAATGAAACAATATGAAGCTCTCCCTAAATTATGACTTGTGTGAGATCTACGCATCGTTTTGGACGCGATAGTGATGTTATTGCTCCTTTTGAGGCTAATTTCAACAAGAACGAAGTAATATGATTCATAATCACCTATATTTTGACAATTTTAGAGAACCAATGAAACAATAAGAAGGTCTCCCTAAATGAAGACTTGTGTGAGATGTACGCATGGTTTTGGATGCGATAGTCATGGGTTTGTCCTTTCGACGCTAATCAAACTAGAACAAAGTAATACAACTCTTAATCACCTCTTTCTTTGTAAATTCGAAACAACCAATGAAACAATATGAAGGTCTCCCTAAATGAAGACTTGTGTGAGATCTACGCATCGTTTTAGACGCGATAGTGATGGGATTGCTCCTTTTGATGCTAATTTCAACTAGAATAAAGTAATAGGATTCAAAATCACCTATATTTTGACAATTTGAGAGAACTAATGAAACAATAAGGTCTCCTTAAATGAAGACTTGTGTCAGATGTATGCATGGTTTTGGACGCGATAGTCATGGGTTTCTCTTTTTTAAGGCTAATCAAACAAGAACAAAGTAACACAGTCTTTTAATCACCTCTTTCTTTGTAAATTCTGAACAACCAATGAAACAATATGAAGGTCTCCCTAAATGAAGACTTGTGTGAGATCTACGCATCGTTTTGGACGCGATAGTGATGGGATTGCTCCTTTTGATGCTAATTTCAACTAGAATGAAGTAATAGGACTCATAATCACCTATATTTTAACAATTTGAGAGAACTAATCAAACAATAAGAAGGTCTCCCTAAATGAATATTTGTGTTAGACGTACGGATCGTTTTGAATACACTAGTGATAGGATTTCTCCTTTTGATGCTAATCAAACTAGAACGAAGTCATAGGACTCATAATCACCTCTTTCTTTGACAATTTGAGAGAACCAATGAAACAGTAAGAAGGTCTCCCTAAATGATGACATGTGTGAGATGTACGCTTGGTTTATGGGTTTCTGCTTTTGACGCTAATCAAAGTAGAACGAAGTAATACAACTCTTAATCACATCTTTCTTTGTAAATTCGAAACAAGCAATGAAACAATATGAAGGTCTCCCTAAATGAAGACTTGTGTGAGATCTACCCATCGTTTTGGACGCGATAGTGATGGGATTGCTCCTTTTGATGCTAATTTCAACTAGAATGAAGTAATAATCACCTATATTTTAATAATTTGGGAGAACTAATCAAACAATAAGAAGGACTCCCTAAATGAAGACTTGTGTGAGATGTACGGATCGTTTTGAATGCACTAGTGATAGGATTGCTCCTTTTTATGCTAATCAAACAAGAACGAAGTCATAGGACTCATAATCACACCTTTCTTTGACAATTTGAGAGAACCAGTGAAACAATATGAAGGCCTCCCTAAATCAAGACTTCTGTGAGATGTACGCATCTTTTTTAATGCGATAGTCATTGATTTGGTCCTTTTGATGCTAATCAAATTAGAACTAATTAATAGGACTCCTAATCACCTCTATCTTTGACAATTTAACTGAACTAATGAAACAATAAGAAGGTCTCCCTAAATGATGACTTGTGTGAGATGTACGCATGGTTTTGAACGCGATAGTCATGGGTTTCTCCTTTTGACGCTAATCAAACTAGAACGAAGAAATACAACTTTTAATCACCTCTTTCTTTGTAAATTCGAAACAAGCAATGAAACAATATGAAGGTCTCCCAAAATATAGACTTATGTGAGATCTACGCATCATTTTTGGACGCGATAGTGATGGGATAGCTACTTTTGAGGCTATTTTCAACTAGAATGAAGTCATAAGACTCATAATCACCTATATTTTGACAATTTGACAGAACTAATCAAACAATAAGAAGGTCTCCCTAAATGAAGACTTGTGTGAGATGTACGGATCGTTTTGAATGCACTAGTGATAGGATTGCTCCTTTTGATGCTAATCAAACAAGAACGAAGTCATAGGACTCATAATCACCTCTTTCTTTGACAATTTTAGAGAACCAATGAAACAATACGAAGGTCTCCCTAAATCATGACATGTGTGAGATGTACGCATCGTTTTTAATGCGATAGTCATTGATTTGGTCGTTTTGATGCTAATCAAATTAGAACAAGTAAATAGGACTCCTAATCACCTCTTTTTTTGACAATTATAGAGAACCAATGAAATAATAAGAAGGTCTCCCTAAATGAAGACTTGTGTGAGATGTACGCATGATTTTGAACGCGATAGTCATGGGTTTCTACTTTTGACGCTAATCAAACTAGAACGAAGTAATACAACTCTTAATTACCTCTTTTTTTTTGTAAATTCGAAACAACCAATGAAACAATATTAAGGTCTCCCTAAATAAAGACTTGTGTAAGATCTACGCATCGTTTTGGACGCGATAGTGATGGGATTGCTCCTTTTGATGCTAATTTCAACTAGAACGAAGTAATAGGATTCATAATCACCTATATTTTAACAATTTGAGAGAACTAATCAAACAATAAGAAGGTCTCCCTAAATGAAGATTTGTGTGAGTTGTACGGATCGTTTTGAATACACTAGTGATAGGATTGCTCCTTTTGATGCTAATCAAACTAGAACGAATTAATAGGACTCCTAATCACCTCTTTCTTTGATAATTTTAGATAACCAATGAAACAATAAGAAGGTCTCCCTAAATGAAGACTTGTGTGAGATGTACACATGGTTTTGGACGCAATAGTCATGGGTTCTTCCTTTTGACGCTAATCAAACTAGAACGAAGTAATACAACTCTTAATTACACCCTTTCTTTTTAAATTCGAAACAACCAATGAAACAATATGAAGGTCTCCCTAAATGAAGACTTGTGTGAGATCTACGCATCGTTTTGGACGCGATAGTGATGGGATTGCTCCTTTTGATGCTAATTTCAACTAGAATGAAGTAATAGGACTCATAATCACCTATATTTTGACAATTTGACAGAACTAATCAAACAATAACAAGGTCTCCCTAAATGAAGACTTGTGTGAGATGTACGGATCGTTTTGAATGCACTAGTGATAGGATTGCTACTTTTGATGCTAATCAAACTAGAACGAAGTCATAGGACTCATAATCACCTCTTTCTTTGATAATTTTAGAGAACCAATGAAACAATAAGAAGGTCTCCCTAAATCAAGACCTGTGTGAGATGTACGCATCATTTTTAACGCGATAGTGATGTTATTGCTCCTTTTGAGGCTAATTTCAACAAGAACGAAGTAATAGGATTCATAATCACCTATGTTTTGACAATTTTAGAGAACCAATGAAACAATAAGAAGGTCTCCCTAAATGAAGACTTGTGTGAGATGTACGCATGGTTTTGGATGCGATAGTCATGGTTTTGTCCTTTCGACGCTAATCAAACTAGAACAAAGGAATACAACTCTTAATCACCTCTTTCTTTGTAAATTCGAAACAACCAATGAAACAATATGAAGGTCTCCCTAAATGAAGACTTGTGTGAGATCTACGCATCGTTTTAGACACGATAGTGATGGGATTGCTCCTTTTGATGCTAATTTCAACCAGAATGAAGTAATAGGATTCAAAATCACCTATATTTTGACAATTTGAGAGAACTAATGAAACAATAAGGTCTCCTTAAATGAAGACTTGTGTCAGATGTACGCATGGTTTTGGACGCGATAGTCATGGGTTTCTCTTTTTTAAGGCTAATCAAACTAGAACAAAGTAACACAGTCTTTTAATCACCTCTTTCTTTGTAAATTCGGAACAACCAATGAAACAATATGAAGGTCTCCCTAAATGAAGACTTGTGTGAGATCTACGCATCGTTTTGGACGCGATAGTGATGGGATTGCTCCTTTTGATGCTAATTTCAACTAGAATGAAGTAATAGGACTCATAATCACCTATATTTTAACAATTTGAGAGAACTAATCAAACAATAAGAAGGTCTCCCTAAATGAATATTTGTGTGAGATGTACGGATCGTTTTGAATACACTAGTGATAGGATTTCTCCTTTTGATGCTAATCAAACTAGAACAAAGTCATAGGACTCATAATCACCTCTTTCTTTGACAATTTGAGAGAACCAATGAAACAGTAAGAAGGTCTCCCTAAATGATGACATGTGTGAGATGTACGCTTGGTTTATGGGTTTCTGCTTTTGACGCTAATCAAAGTAGAACGAAGTAATACAACTCTTAATCACATCTTTCTTTGTAAATTCGAAACAAGCAATGAAACAATATGAAGGTCTCCCTAAATGAAGACTTGTGTGAGATCTACCCATCGTTTTGGACGCGATAGTGATGGGATTGCTCCTTTTGATGCTAATTTCAACTAGAATGAAGTAATAATCACCTATATTTTAATAATTTAGGAGAACTAATCAAACAATAAGAAGGACTCCCTAAATGAAGACTTGTGTGAGATGTACGGATCGTTTTGAATGCACTAGTGATAGGATTGCTCCTTTTTATGCTAATCAAACTAGAACGAAGTCATAGGACTCATAATCACACCTTTCTTTGACAATTTGAGAGAACCAGTGAAACAATATGAAGGCCTCCCTAAATCAAGACTTATGTGAGATGTACGCATCTTTTTTAACGCGATAGTCATTGATTTGGTCCTTTTGATGCTAATCAAATTAGAACTAATTAATAGGACTCCTAATCACCTCTATCTTTGACAATTTAACTGAACTAATGAAACAATAAGAAGGTCTCCCTAAATGATGAATTGTGTGAGATGTACGCATGGTTTTGAACGCGATAGTCATGGGTTTCTCCTTTTGACCCTAATCAAACTAGAACGAAGAAATACAACTTTTAATCACCTCTTTCTTTGTAAATTCGAAACAAGCAATGAAACAATATGAAGGTCTCCCAAAATGAAGACTTATGTGAGATCTACGCATCATTTTTGGACGCGATAGTGATGGGATAGCTACTTTTGAGGCTATTTTCAACTAGAATGAAGTCATAAGACTCATAATCACCTATATTTTGACAATTTGACAGAACTAATCAAACAATAAGAAGGTCTCCCTAAATGAAGACTTGTGTGAGATGTACGGATCGTTTTGAATGCACTAGTGATAGGATTGCTCCTTTTGATGCTAATCAAACAAGAACGAAGTCATAGGACTCATAATCACCTCTTTCTTTGACAATTTTAGAGAACCAATGAAACAATACGAAGGTCTCCCTAAATCATGACATGTGTGAGATGTACGCATCGTTTTTAATGCGATAGTCATTGATTTGGTCGTTTTGATGCTAATCAAATTAGAACAAGTAAATAGGACTCCTAATCACCTCTTTTTTTGACAATTATAGAGAACCAATGAAACAATAAGAATGTCTCCCTAAATGAAGACTTGTGTGAGATGTACGCATGATTTTGAACGCGATAGTCATGGGTTTCTACTTTTGACGCTAATCAAACTAGAACGAAGTAATACAACTCTTAATTACCTCTTTTTTTTTGTAAATTCGAAACAACCAATGAAACAATATTAAGGTCTCCCTAAATAAAGACTTGTGTGAGATCTACGCATCGTTTTGGACGCGATAGTGATGGGATTGCTCCTTTTGATGCTAATTTCAACTAGAACGAAGTAATAGGATTCATAATCACCTATATTTTAACAATTTGAGAGAACTAATCAAACAATAAGAAGGTCTCCCTAAATGAAGATTTGTGTGAGTTGTACGGATCGTTTTGAATACACTAGTGATAGGATTGCTCCTTTTGATGCTAATCAAACTAGAACGAATTAATAGGACTCCTAATCACCTCTTTCTTTGACAATTTTAGATAACCAATGAAACAATAAGAAGGTCTCCCTAAATGAAGACTTGTGTGAGATGTACGCATGGTTTTGGACGCGATAGTCATGGGTTCTTCCTTTTGACGCTAATCAAACTAGAACGAAGTAATACAACTCTTAATTACCCCCTTTCTTTTTAAATTCGAAACAACCAATGAAACAATATGAAGGTCTCCCTAAATGAAGACTTGTGTGAGATCTACGCATTGTTTTGGACGCGATAGTGATGGGATTGCTCCTTTTGATGCTAATTTCAACTAGAATGAAGTAATAGGACTCATAATCACCTATATTTTTACAATTTGACATAACTAATCAAACAATAACAAGGTCTCCCTAAATGAAGACTTGTGTGAGATGTACGGATCGTTTTGAATGCACTAGTGATAGGATTGCTACTTTTGATGCTAATCAAACTAGAACGAAGTCATAGGACTCATAATCACCTCTTTCTTTGACAATTTTAGAGAACCAATGAAACAATAAGAAGGTCTCCCTAAATCAAGACCTGTGTGAGATGTACGCATCGTTTTTAACGCGATAGTCATTGATTTGGTCGTTTTGATGCTAATCAAATTAGAACGAATTAATTGGACTCCTAATCACCTCTTTCTTTGACAATTTTAGAGAACCAATGAAACAATAAGAAGGTCTCCCCAAACGAAGACTTGTGTGATAAGTACGCATGATTTTGAACGCGATAGTCATGAGTTTCTACTTGTGACGCTAATCAAACTAGAATGAAGTAATACAACTCTTAATCACCTCTTTCTTTGTAAATTCGAAACAACTAGTGAAACAATATGAAGGCTTCCCTAAATGAAGACTTGTGTGAGATCTACGCATCGTTTTGGACGCGATAGTGATGGGATTGCTCCTTTTGATGCTAATTTCAACTAGAACGAAGTAATAGGATTCATAATCACGTATATTTTGACAATTTGAGAGAACTAAAGAAACAATAAGAAGGTCTCCTTAAATGAAGACTTGTGTCAGATGTACGCATGGTTTTGGACGCGATAGTCATGGGTTTCTCTTTTTTAACGCTAATCAAACTAGAACAGAGTAACACAGTCTCTTAATCACCTCTTTCTTTGTAAATTCGGAACAACCAATGAAACAATATGAAGGTCTCCCTAAATGAAGACTTGTGTGAGATCTACGCATCGTTTTGGACGCAATAGTGATGAGATAGCTCCTTTTGATGCTAATTTCAACTAGAACGAAGTGATGGGATTGCTCCTTGTGATGCTAATATTGATAGTAGTGTGCATACAAGCCAATCATGTATGATGATAAAGCACGTACTTTGTAAACAATCTTATTTATTTATTAAAAAAATATTCATTTATTAAAGGCATTTAATTATCTACATGTTGCTGTTTTTATAATATGTAAATAACCTATAGTTTTAAGCAATGCTTTTAGAATCATGATGATGATCATGCTAATGAGATCTAAATTCTTAGAAAGTTTTAAAACTTAAATAGTTCCCAATCGTGGGATTACTAAAAAAGGGGATTAGTAAATCCGGATAGATTGGTACATATGTTGCTTGCTCATTGGATGAGGATGATTGATCTCATGATCATTTGTGTGGAGACACTAAAGCAAGTATGTAGGTCCTTATTGGAGAATAAGTTCACTGAACGTGATTCGCTATGGAATACCTAATGGAGTTTTACTCGCATGTCAATAGAAATTCCTAATGTGATAGTAGTACAAGTGATCCTTGGACTTGAGATCATCATAGTATCTTGTATGTAACAAATTATACTTTGACTTATTCCTTAAGACCTTTTAAGGCATATATAGGGTATGCTTGGGTATAATGAGTTACATATGGAGATAATGAATGATCAATAAAGAATCTACCACCTCTAGTAAAAGAGGAGATATGTCCTATGTGATTCGTTAAATGACAACCCAGGAATCCTTGGCCAAGGTGAAATGAAATTAGAAAGGAGTTTTTAATTTGCATTATTTGGAGTTGTGCATTTTCTAATCGAAATACATATAATTAAATAAAATAAGACTTGACAGTAAATCCATGTCTTATATTTAATTGGGACATTGTATGGTGGAAGGATTGAATTGTATGGTAACTATTAACTCACAGGTTCTTTTATGATTAATGTTGAAATCTATATTATCTGGAAAGTCGTTGATCGCTAGGGAGGCTTATCCCTATTGTAGAATAAATATTATTTATTTAAATAGATTATTAGTTTAATTTATTTATTTAAATAAGATTAAAAGTGTTTTAATTGATTTATTCACAACCGGTTTAATATGGAGAACCTAAAGGGTCGCACCATAAAAGGAAGAATAAATATTTAAGAAGGTAATGGCATAATCGTAATAATGCATTAAGTATAATTAATTTAATCTATGGTGATAGAATAAATTAAATAGCTTAATTTTTATTATTTAATATTTTGGAAATATTAAATATAAATTAATAAGAGGAGTCTTATTAATATTATTACAATTATTATTATTTTAATTTCTAAAGGAGTTTAGTAATTAATTTAATATTTAGTACTCTCATTTATTCCTAATAAGATTAGGAGACAAATTAATTAAATGAATTTAATTAATTATTCCCATGTGGTGGGAAGCCTAAATTAATTAAAGGAGTTTAATTAATTAAAAGAAATCCCATGTCTAATAGGATTAGAAGGGTTGACCAATGTCTATATAAGAGAAGTCTTATAATAGATATTAGATGATGCAATTCTAATTGTTGGAGAGTACTCCTTTTCTATAGAGGATAGAAAACTAAGGTTTAGCCAAACACCCTCCTTCTTGATAATTTCTCTTCCTTGGTGGATCACCTCTAGAGGTCAAACACTTGGGTGGCTAACGTTGATCAAAGGAAGGAATCTAACCCGGAAATTCAAGGAGATCACGAAGAACAAGGAGTTGAACTAGTACCTGTGGAAGCTTCGTTCTACAAGGGTATGATTCTATAACTTCTTATTTATCGTTTTAAATTAATAATTTGCATAAAGGATGATCCGGGTAATGGTTTTGTAGAAATTTTTTAAACTCTGATATACCATGCTTCCGCTAATTTTTTCAATTTGATTGCGTCACGATTTCGTACAAACCCAACAGTGGCATCAGAGCCAAATCTTTATGCAATTATTAATTTATTTTTGATTTCATATACATATGGGTATGTATTTAAAATAATTTATTGGACATAATTTTATTGTATAAAATTATATTTTTTAAGAAAAAAAAAGACTTTTTTTGGGACGAATCACAATTTTTTTTTTGGTGCTAATCTTGAATTCTGCAAAGAAAAGGTGTTGTCTCTTTCTTACTCCAAAAAGAAGGTGACCCATCAGGAAAGGACTTTTTAATAAACTTGCAGGACTCTTTTAATAAAAGAAGGTGACTTCTTTTTAAAAAATAAATATGATATATTTATATATTATATTCTAAATAATTTTATAATTAAAATAAAGAGTTTATTTTAATCTTGAAATTGGATTTCATGCAATTTAAAATTGCCCATTAAATGATACTCATATATATATGGAATGTTTTAATTCATGAGATGAATATTTATTTATTGATATATATGGTGATATGTATGAAAATAAATGGGGATTGATTATGGACTATTTGACCAATGTGATTGGATTTTATTTTAGTTGAATGCTTGAATGAATGGGTTTTATTAAATGGGGTCTGCGTACCTCGTCTTCTCTAAATTTTTTTTTCTTGATGTAAAATTCTATCTCCCTCCTATGTACTTCCCCTTGACTGTTGATCAAGGTTTCTATTTAAATTAAATAGTTTAATGTAATAAGAATAGTTAGAATTATCTTGAAGAAATTAGAGACCAAGGAGCAAGGAGCACGTGAAGACCCATTTGTATGGAGCCCGGGTTTAAATGTAATAGTTACGTATAAATTTAAATTCTTGCACTCCTAGGTTTGACCTTTTGGTTCACTTGGTGGCTCTAGTGAACCAAACTAGAATAAAAGTCCATAATCAATCCGGGTAGAATATAATATTCTATATTGCATGCTAAATATTATATATATATTATATTTTATGCAAACATGCTTCGCATGTTTAATAAAATGACGCGTATTTTATATATATATGTGCATGCGCGCTAAACAAGATGAGACAAATAATAACAAACCCCTCAAAGAAATTATATTAAGTCCGAAGCGTTCAAATGATATTTGAAATATCGAACTTCGCCTTCTAGCATGATAAATTAATAGAGTATTAAATATTTAATATGAGCTTGTTGTGTTATCCACAAGGCGAGTATTGCATATTTAAGATGTTAATTAATCACATTTGATGCTTATCAAGAAAATTGAACGATCTAGTCTTGTTGTGCTATCCACAAGGACGAACATTTTTTTTTTTTGAATTTATAGAAGTGCTAGGCTGGACTTAACTTAAATCGTTTTAGTTCGGATGTGCACACACTTGACCATTATGATTTAAGAGGCAAAATAAAAGGAGTTATATAGTGATGTAATTGACAAGAGTTGTCTACCTATTTATTTGTATATCGCTTGTTGTGCTATCCACAAGGTTATATACATTTGAAATGGGATCCTTATTCTCACTAACAAATCTTTAATTAGATGTTGCCGAACTATATAAGTGAGGGTAATATAGTTTGATAAAAATAGTGGGAGATACCAATTTAAAATAAAGACCTAAATTTATTTTGGTATGCAAAATTAATAAAATGAATGTTTGCTAAAATGTTGTTTTTCACATGCAAAATTTTAAAAATGTCAAAATCACTAATTTCACTGCGAAGCATACTTGATGCTAATAAGCTTACCGGGCCGAATTATATGGACTGGCTAAGAAATCTGAGAATAGTTCTCACTGCTGAAAAGATTTCTTATGTCCTAAACTCACCTGTCCCTGGAACTGTTCCAGAAACAGCCTCTGAGGAAGAGATTGCCACCATTGTAAAGTGGAAAGATGATGCATCTGTGGCTCAATGCATCATGCTCGCATCCATGAATAACGAGCTTCAGCGTCAGCACGAAAACATGGATGCTCCTACTATGTTGATTCACCTCAAGGAGTTGTATGGTGAACAAAGTAGGACTGCTAGATATGAGATATCTAAGGAGCTCTTCCGATCTCGGATGACCAAGGGCAAAGTGAACATAAAGGAACAAAAGAAATCTGATCCAGCTAGCTAAGGAATGTGCTTCCATTGCAACGAGTCGGGTCATTGGAAGAGGAACTGCTAGAAGTTTCTGGCAAAGAAGAAGCTTGGAGAAGCTTCGACTTCCAATCAAGGTTTGTTCATGATTGAAATTAATTTTTCAGAAAGTCAAAATTCTACTTGGGTATTGGATACCGGCTGTGGTTCTCACATATGTAATAATGTGAAGGGACTGGTCAGAAGTAGAAAGCTGAACAATGATGAGGTGATCCTACGAGTGGGGAATGGAGCAAAGGTTGCTGCATTAGCTGTAGGAACTTATTATTTAGCAATGCCTTCGGGCAAGTCCATTTATCTTAATAATTGTTATTATGTTCCGAATATTATTAAAAATATTATTTCAATTTCTGTATTGGATATGGAAGGATTTAATGTTGTTATAAAGAACAATAGTTGTTCTATTTATAAAGACGATATTTTATATGGTGTTGAAAATTTGCGAAATGGACTTTATACACTTGACTTACAAGAAAATATTTTTCAAATTGAACAAACTAAGAAAAGGAAAAGAGATGATATTAATTATACCTACATGTGGCACTGTAGACTCGGTCATATCAATGAAACAAGATTATCCAAGTTGCATAAAGATGGGCTCTTTGAGTTATCTGATTATGAATCATATCCAACTTGTGAATCTTGTCTCATGGGTAAAATGACTAAATCTCCTTTTAGTGGAAAAGGAGAAAGAGTTACAGAGTTGTTGGCATTGATTCACACAGACGTTTGTTGACCTATACAACAAGTGCACGGGGTGGGTATTCTTATTTTATTACTTTCACTGATGATCACTTAAGATTTGGATATGTGTATTTAATGAAATACAAGTCAGAATCATTTGAAAAGTTCAAAGAGTTCAGAAGTGAAGTAGAGAAACAAACGGGCAAGAGTATAAAGATACTTCGATCAGATCGAGGTGGAGAATACTTAAGCGGTGAGTTTCTCTATTGTCTCAAAGAAAATGGTATAATCTCATAATAGACTCCTCCAGGTACACCACAATTAAATGGAGTATCTGAAAGGAGAAATCGAACACTGTTGGACATGGTTCGATCCATGATGAGTTTTATCGACCTTCCAATTTCTTTCTGGGGATATGCCCTAGAAACGGCTGCATACCTACTTAACAAGGTACCTACAAAATCCGTCCCAAAGACTCCATATGAGATGTGGAAGGGGAGGAAACCAAATCTTAAGCATATTAAGACTTGGGGTTGCCCAGCTTATGTCAAAAAGTTTGAAAATGATAAGCTACAGACTAAATCCAATAAGTGTAGATTTGTGGGATACCCTAAAGAAACTTTAGGGTATTATTTCTATCATCCAACTGATCAAAAGGTGTTTGTTGCGAAACATGCTGCCTTCTTGGAAAAGGAGTTTATCCATGAAGGGGTCAGTGGGAGTAAGATATATCTTGAAGAAGTTCAAGAACCACAAATTATCACGGATCAAAGTCAGGTACCTGACCAAGTAGAAGAACCTACTATACTACACCCTGTTAGTAAATCTGGAAGAGTACCGAAGATACCTGAGAGGTATGGATTCGTTATAGAGGATGACGATGAGGTACACATCATGAATGATGATAATCCATTGAATTACGAACAGGCTATGAGTAATAAAGACTCAGGGAAATGGCTTGAAGCCATAAAATCCAAAATGGACTCCATGTATGAAAACAAAGTATGGACTTTGGTTTCACCACCTGAAGGCATTAAGCCTATTGGGTGTAAATGGGTCTTTAAAAGAAAGACTGGAGCGGACGGCAAGGTGGAGACCTATAAGGCCCGACTGGTTGCAAAAGGTTTCAAACAAAGACAAGGAGTTGATTATGATGAAACCTTTTCACCAGTAGCGATGCTCAAGTCCATTCGGATTTTTCTTGCGATTGCAGCTTATAACGACTATGAGATCTGGCAGATGGACGTGAAAACGGCCTTCCTCAATGGAAACTTGAGGAGGATGTGTATATGACACAACCAGAGGGATTTGTTTCAAAGGTTGGAATAAATCAAGTCTGTAAGCTGCAACGATCCATTTATAGATTGAAGCAAGCTTCTCGTAGATGGAACATTCGTTTTGATGAGACAATCAAAGAGTTTGATTTTATCAAAAATGACGATGAACCATGTGTGTACAAGAAGGTTAGTGGGAGCGCTGTTTCATTCCATGTATTATATGTTGATGATATATTACTGATAGGGATTTCTATGCTAAAATCGATCAAAATAAAGTTGTCTAAACATTCCTCCATGAATGATTTGGGTAGAACATCCCACATTGGGGATATAAATCTGTATTAATAGATTTAAAAGGATGTTCGGCTTAACCCATGGAAACGTATATTCATTAGATGCTAAAGGCGTTTAGCATGGCAACTCCAAAAGGTGCCTCATGATGATGAGCCATGGAGTGTATCTCTCTAAAATTGTCCTCAGTAAAAGAGAGATCGCATAAGTAACTATTATGTATGCAATGAAATATACAAGACTTGATGTTGATCAGTCATATTCTGGAGAAGATCTCTGTGAGACAGTGATAAACATCTCAAAGTACTTAACTGACACTAAGGATGTCATCATGACACATGATGGGTCTGAATTAAACTAGAAGACTAAACAGACTCAAGTTTTCAGACTGACCAAGACGACAGCAAAATCCACTTTATGGTAAGTCGTTACCTTAAAAGGTGGTGCAGTAAATTGGAAAGGTTTCAAACAGCAAAAGTTGCTGGGTTAGTGACAAAGACAAAGTATATAACTGTAAGTGAAGCTGCAAGTTGATGTTTCGGATGAAAAGTTCATTACAGAACTAGGAATAGTTCCTAAGTCTCATCTTGAATCTAAACATGTGTTGCGGCACTTTGATTAAAAAAAAAAAATCATTGAAAGAGGAGAGTGTAGACTCTCAAGACAACATTGCAGATCCATTTACTAAAGCTTTAACACAACAGCAGTTTGATCGTCACTTAGAGAAGATGGGTATGAGATACCATGGCGATTGGCTTTAGTGCAAGTGGGAGATTGATAGTAGTGTGCATACAAGCCAATCATGTATGATGATAAAGCACGTACTTTGTAAACAATCTTATTTATTTATTAAAAAAATATTCATTTATTAAAGGCATTTAATTATCTACATGTTGCTGTTTTTATAATATGTAAATAACCTATAGTTTTAAGCAATGCTTTTAGAATCATGATGATGATCATGCTAATGAGATCTAAATTCTTAGAAAGTTTTAAAACTTAAATAGTTCCCAATCGTGGGATTACTAAAAAAGGGGATTAGTAAATCCGGATAGATTGGTACATATGTTGCTTGCTCATTGGATGAGGATGATTGATCTCATGATCATTTGTGTGGAGACACTAAAGCAAGTATGTAGGTCCTTATTGGAGAATAAGTTCACTGAACGTGATTCGCTATGGAATACCTAATGGAGTTTTACTCGCATGTCAATAGAAATTCCTAATGTGATAGTAGTACAAGTGATCCTTGGACTTGAGATCATCATAGTATCTTGTATGTAACAAATTATACTTTGACTTATTCCTTAAGACCTTTTAAGGCATATATAGGGTATGCTTGGGTATAATGAGTTACATATGGAGATAATGAATGATCAATAAAGAATCTACCACCTCTAGTAAAAGAGGAGATATGTCCTATGTGATTCGTTAAATGACAACCCAGGAATCCTTGGCCAAGGTGAAATGAAATTAGAAAGGAGTTTTTAATTTGCATTATTTGGAGTTGTGCATTTTCTAATCGAAATACATATAATTAAATAAAATAAGACTTGACAGTAAATCCATGTCTTATATTTAATTGGGACATTGTATGGTGGAAGGATTGAATTGTATGGTAACTATTAACTCACAGGTTCTTTTATGATTAATGTTGAAATCTATATTATCTGGAAAGTCGTTGATCGCTAGGGAGGCTTATCCCTATTGTAGAATAAATATTATTTATTTAAATAGATTATTAGTTTAATTTATTTATTTAAATAAGATTAAAAGTGTTTTAATTGATTTATTCACAACCGGTTTAATATGGAGAACCTAAAGGGTCACACCATAAAAGGAAGAATAAATATTTAAGAAGGTAATGGCATAATCGTAATAATGCATTAAGTATAATTAATTTAATCTATGGTGATAGAATAAATTAAATAGCTTAATTTTTATTATTTAATATTTTGGAAATATTAAATATAAATTAATAAGAGGAGTCTTATTAATATTATTACAATTATTATTATTTTAATTTCTAAAGGAGTTTAGTAATTAATTTAATATTTAGTACTCTCATTTATTCCTAATAAGATTAGGAGACAAATTAATTAAATGAATTTAATTAATTATTCCCATGTGGTGGGAAGCCTAAATTAATTAAAGGAGTTTAATTAATTAAAAGAAATCCCATGTCTAATAGGATTAGAAGGGTTGACCAATGTCTATATAAGAGAAGTCTTATAATAGATATTAGATGATGCAATTCTAATTGTTGGAGAGTACTCCTTTTCTATAGAGGATAGAAAACTAAGGTTTAGCCAAACACCCTCCTTCTTGATAATTTCTCTTCCTTGGTGGATCACCTCTAGAGGTCAAACACTTGGGTGGCTAACGTTGATCAAAGGAAGGAATCTAACCCGGAAATTCAAGGAGATCACGAAGAACAAGGAGTTGAACTAGTACCTGTGGAAGCTTCGTTCTACAAGGGTATGATTCTATAACTTCTTATTTATCGTTTTAAATTAATAATTTGCATAAAGGATGATCCGGGTAATGGTTTTGTAGAAATTTTTTAAACTCTGATATACCATGCTTCCGCTAATTTTTTCAATTTGATTGCGTCACGATTTCGTACAAACCCAACAAATATCAACTAGAATGAAGTAATAGGACTCATAATCACCTATATTTTAACAATTTGAGAGAACTAATCAAACAATAAGAAGGTCTCCCTAAATGAATAATTGTGTGAGATGTACGGATCGTTTTGAATACACTAGTGATAGGATTGCTCCTTTTGATGCTAATCAAACTAGAACGAAGTCATATGACTCATAATCACCTCTTTCTTTGATAATTTGAGAGAACCAATGAAACAATAAGAAGGTCTCCCTAAATGATGACTTGTGTGAGATGTACGCATGGTTTTGGACGCGATAGTCATGGGTTTCTCCTTTTGACGCTAATCAAACTAGAACAAAGTAATACAACTCTTAATCACCCCCTTTCTTTGTAAATTCGAAACAACCAATGAAACAATATGATGGTCTCCCTAAATGAAGACTTGTGTCAGATCAACGCATCGTTTTGGACGCGATAGTGATGGGATTGCTCCTTTTGATTTTAATTTCAACTAGAATGAAGTAATAGGACTCATAATAACCTATATTTTGACAATTTAGCAGAACTAATCAAACAATAACAAGGTCTCCCTAAATGAAGACTTGTGTGAGATGTACGGATCGTTTTGAATGCACTAGGGATAGGATTGCTCCTTTTGATGCTAATCAAACTAGAACGAAGTCATAGGACTCATAATCACATCTTTCTTTGGCAATTTGAGAGAACCAATGAAACAATATGAAGGCCTCCCTAAATCAAGACTTATGTGAGATGTACGCATCTTTTTTAATGCGATAGTCATTGATTTGGTCCTTTTGATGCTAATCAAATTAGAACTAATTAATAGGACTCCTAATCACCTCTATCTTTGACAATTTAACTGAACTAATGAAACAATAAGAAGGTCTCCCTAAATGATGACTTGTGTGAGATGTACGCATGGTTTTGAACGCGATAGTCATGGGTTTCTCCTTTTGACGCTAATCAAACTAGAACGAAGAAATACAACTTTTAATCACCTCTTTCTTTGTAAATTCGAAACAAGCAATGAAACAATATGAAGGTCTCCCTAAATGAAGACTTGTGTGAGATCTACGCATCATTTTTGAACGCGATAGTGATGGGATAGCTACTTTTGATGCTATTTTCAACTAGAATGAAGTCATAAGACTCATAATCACCTATATTTTGACAATTTGACAGAACTAATCAAACAATAACAAGGTCTCCCTAAATGAAGACTTGTGTGAGATGTACGGATCGTTTTGAATGCACTAGTGATAGGATTGCTCCTTTTGATGCTAATCAAACAAGAACGAAGTCATAGGACTCATAATCACCTCTTTCTTTGACAATTTTAGAGAACCAATGAAACAATACGAAGGTCTCCCTAAATCATGACATGTGTGAGATGTACGCATCGTTTTTAATGCGATAGTCATTGATTTGGTCGTTTTGATGCTAATCAAATTAGAACAAGTAAATAGGACTCCTAATCACCTCTTTTTTTGACAATTATAGAGAACCAATGAAACAATAAGAAGGTCTCCCTAAATGAAGACTTGTGTGAGATGTACGCATGATTTTGAACGCGATAGTCATGGGTTTCTACTTTTGACACTAATCAAACTAGAACGAAGTAATACAACTCTTAATCACCTCTTTTTTTATAAATTCGAAACAACCAATGAAACAATATTAAGGTCTCCCTAAATGAAGACTTGTGTGAGATCTACGCATCGTTTTGGACGCGATAGTGATGGGATTGCTCCTTTTGATGCTAATTTCAACTAGAACGAAGTAATAGGACTCATAATCACCTATATTTTAACAATTTGAGAGAACTAATCAAACAATAAGAAGGTCTCCCTAAATGAAGATTTGTGTGAGATGTACGGATCGTTTTGAATACACTAGTGATAGGATTGCTTCTTTTGATGCTAATCAAACTAGAACGAATTAATAGGACTCATAATCACCTCTTTCTTTGACAATTTGAGAGAACCAATGAAACAATAAGAAGGTCTCCCTAAATGAAGACTTGTGTGAGATGTACGCATGGTTTTGGACTCGATAGTCATGGGTTCTTCCTTTTGACACTAATCAAACTAGAACGAAGTAATACAACTCTTAATTACCCCCTTTCTTTGTAAATTTGAAACAACCAATGAAACAATATGAAGGTCTCCCTAAATGAAGACTTGTGTGAGATCTACGCATCGTTTTGGACGCGATAGTGATGGGATTGCTCCTTTTGATGCTAATTTTAACTAGAATGAAGTAATAGGACTCATAATCACCTATATTTTGACAATTTTACAGAACTAATCAAACAATAACAAGGTCTCCCTAAATGAAGACTTGTGTGAGATGTACGGATCGTTTTGAATGCACTAGTGATAGGATTGCTACTTTTGATGCTAATCAAACTAGAACGAAGTCATAGGACTCATAATCACCTCTTTCTTTGACAATTTTAGAAAACCAATGAAACAATAAGAAGGTCTCCCTAAATCAAGACCTGTGTGAGATGTACGCATCGGTTTTAACGCGATAGTCATTGATTTGGTCGTTTTGATGCTAATCAAATTAGAACGAATTAATTGGACTCCTAATCACCTCTTTCTTTGACAATTTTAGAGAACCAATGAAACAATAAGAAGGTCTCCCCAATCGAAGACTTGTGTGATAAGTACGCATGATTTTGAACGCGATAGTCATGAGTTTCTACTTGTGACGCTAATCAAACTAGAATGAAGTAATACAACTCTTAATCACCTATTTCTTTGTAAATTCGAAACAACTAGTGAAACAATGTGAAGGTTTCCCTAAATGAAGACTTGTGTGAGATCTACGCATCGTTTTGGACGCGATAGTGATGGGATTGCTCCTTTTGATGCTAATTTCAACTAGAACAAAGTAATAGGATTCATAATCACGTATATTTTGACAATTTGAGAGAACTAAAGAAACAATAAGAAGGTCTCCTTAAATGAAGACTTGTGTCAGATGTACGCATGGTTTTGGACGCGATAGTCATGGGTTTCTCTTTTTTAACGCTAATCAAACTAGAACAGAGTAACACAGTCTCTTAATCACCTCTTTCTTTGTAAATTCGGAACAACCAATGAAACAATATGAAGGTCTCCCTAAATGAAGACTTGTGTGAGATCTACGCATCGTTTTGGACGCGATAGTGATGGGACTGCTACTTGTGATGCTAATTTCAACTAGAATGAAGTAATAGGACTCATAATCACCTATATTTTTACAATTTGAGAGAACTAATCAAACAATAAGAAGGTCTCCCTAAATGAATATTTGTGTGAGATGTACGGATCGTTTTGAATACACTAGTGATAGGATTGCTCCTTTTGATGCTAATCAAACTAGAACGAAGTCATATGACTCATAATCACCTCTTTCTTTGACAATTTGAGAGAACCAATGAAACAATAAGAAGGTCTCCCTAAATGATGACTTGTGTGAGATGTACGCATTGTTTTGGACGCGATAGTCATGGGTTTCTCCTTTTGACGCTAATCAAACTAGAACAAAGTAATACAACTCTTAATCACCCCCTTTCTTTGTAAATTCGAAACAACCAATGAAACAATATGATGGTCTCCCTAAATGAAGACTTATGTCAGATCAACGCATCGTTTTGGACGCGATAGTGATGGGATTGCTCCTTTTGATGCTAATTTCAACTAGAATGAAGTAATAGGACTCATAATCACCTATATTTTGACAATTTGACAGAACTAATCAAACAATAACAAGGTCTCCCTAAATGAAGACTTGTGTGAGATGTACGGATCGTTTTGAATGCACTAGGGATAAGATTGCTCCTTTTGATGCTAATCACACTAGAACGAAGTCATAGGACTCATAATCACATCTTTCTTTGACAATTTGAGAGAACCAATGAAACAATATGAAGGCCTCCCTAAATCAAGACTTATGTGAGATGTACGCATCTTTTTTAATGCGATAGTCATTGATTTGGTCCTTTTGATGCTAATCAAATTAGAACTAATTAATAGGACTCCTAATCACCTCTATCTTTGACAATTTAACTGAACTAATGAAACAATAAGAAGGTCTCCCTAAATGATGACTTGTGTGAGATGTACGCATGGTTTTGAACGCGATAGTCATGGGTTTCTCCTTTTGACGCTAATCAAACTAGAACGAAGAAATACATCTTTTAATCACCTCTTTCTTTGTAAATTCGAAACAAGCAATGAAACAATATGAAGGTCTCCCTAAATGAAGATTTGTGTGAGATCTACGCATCATTTTTGGACGCGATAGTGATGAGATAGCTACTTTTGATGCTATTTTCAACTAGAATGAAGTCATAAGACTCATAATCACCTATATTTTGACAATTTGACAGAACTAATCAAACAATAAGAAGGTCTCCCTAAATGAAGACTTATGTGAGATGTACGGATCGTTTTGAATACACTAGTGATAGGATTGCTCCTTTTGATGCTAATCAAACAAGAACGAAGTCATAGGACTCATAATCACCTCTTTCTTTGACAATTTTAGAGAACTAATGAAACAATACGAAGGTCTCCCTAAATCATGACATGTGTGAGATGTACGCATCGTTTTTAATGCGATAGTCATTGATTTGGTCGTTTTGATGCTAATCAAATTAGAACAAATTAATAGAACTCCTAATCACCTCTTTTTTTGACAATTATAGAGAACCAATGAAACAATAAGAAGGTCTCCCTAAATGAAGACTTGTGTGAGATGTACGCATGATTTTGAACGCGATAGTCATGGGTTTCTACTTTTGACGCTAATCAAACTAGAACGAAGTAATACAACTCTTAATCACCTCTTTTTTTGTAAATTCGAAACAACCAATGAAACAATATTAAGGTCTCCCTAAATGAAGACTTGTGTGAGATCTACGCATCGTTTTGGACGCGATAGTGATGGGATTGCTCCTTTTGATGCTAATTTCAACTAGAACGAAGTAATAGGACTCATAATCACCTATATTTTAACAATTTGAGAGAACTAATCAAACAATAAGAAGGTCTCCCTAAATGAAGATTTGTGTGAGATGTACGGATCGTTTTGAATACACTAGTGATAGGATTGCTCCTTTTGATGCTAATCAAACTAGAACGAATTAATAGGACTCCTAATCACCTCTTTCTTTGACAATTTTAGATAACCAATGAAACAATAAGAAGGTCTCTCTAAATGCAGACTTGTGTGAGATGTACGCATGGTTTTGGACTCGATAGTCATGGGTTCTTCGTTTTGACGCTAATCAAACTAGAACGAAGTAATACAACTCTTAATTACCCCCTTTCTTTGTAAATTTGAAACAACCAATGAAACAATATGAAGGTCTCCCTAAATGAAGACTTGTGTGAGATCTACGCATCGTTTTGGACGCGATAGTGATGGGATTGCTCCTTTTGATGCTAATTTCAACTAGAATGAAGTAATAGGACTCATAATCACCTATATTTTGACAATTTGACAGCACTAATCAAACAATAACAAGGTCTCCCTAAATGAAGACTTGTGTGAGATGTACGGATCGTTTTGAATGCACTAGTGATAGGATTGCTACTTTTGATGCTAATCAAACTAGAACGAAGTCATAGGACTCATAATCACCTCTTTCTTTGACAATTTTAGAGAACCAATGAAACAATAAGAAGGTCTCCCTAAATCAAGACCTGTGTGAGATGTACGCATCGGTTTTAACGCGATAGTCATTGATTTGGTCGTTTTGATGCTAATCAAATTAGAACGAATTAATTGGACTCCTAATCACCTCTTTCTTTGACAATTTTAGAGAACCAATGAAACAATAAGAAGGTCTCCCCAATCGAAGACTTGTGTGATAAGTACGCATGATTTTGAACGCGATAGTCATGAGTTTTTACTTGTGACGCTAATCAAACTAGAATGAAGTAATACAACTCTTAATCACCTCTTTCTTTGTAAATTCGAAACAACTAGTGAAACAATATGAAGGTTTCCCTAAATGAAGACTTGTGTGAGATCTACGCATCGTTTTGGACGCGATAGTGATGGAATTGCTCCTTTTGATGCTAATTTCAACTAGAACGAAGTAATAGGATTCATAATCACCTATATTTTGACAATTTGAGAGAACTAAAGAAACAATAAGAAGGTCTCCTTAAATGAAGACTTGTGTCAGATGTACGCATGGTTTTGGACGCGATAGTCATGGGTTTCTCTTTTTTAACGCTAATCAAACTAGAACAGAGTAACACAGTCTCTTAATCACCTCTTTCATTGTAAATTCGGAACAACCAATGAAACAATATGAAGGTCTCCCTAAATGAAGACTAGTGTGAGATCTACGCATCGTTTTGGACGCGATAGTGATGGGATTGCTCCTTGTGATGCTAATTTCAACTAGAATGAGGTAATAGGACTCATAATCACCTATATTTTAACAATTTGAGAGAACTAATCAAACAATAAGAAGGTCTCCCTAAATGAATATTTGTGTGAGATGTACGGTTCGTTTTGAATACACTAGTGATAGGATTTCTCCTTTTGATGCTAATCAAACTAGAACGAAGTCATATGACTCATAATCACCTCTTTCTTTGACAATTTGAGAGAACCAATGAAACAATAAGAAGGTCTCCCTAAATGATGACTTGTGTGAGATGTACGCATGGTTTTGGACGCGATAGTCATGGGTTTCTCCTTTTGACGCTAATCAAACTAGAACGAAGTAATACAACTCTTAATCACCCTCTTTCTTTTTAAATTCGAAACAACCAATGAAACAATATGAAGGTCACCCTAAATGAAGACTTGTGTGAGATCTACGCATCGTTTTGGACGCGATAGTGATGGAATTGCTCCTTGTGATGCTAATTTCAACTAGAATGAAGTAATAGGACTCATAATCACCTATATTTTAACAATTTGAGAGAACTAATCAAACAATAAGAAGGTCTCCCTAAATGAATATTTGTGTGAGATGTACGGATCGTTTTGAATACACTAGTGATAGGATTGCTCTTTTTGATGCTAATGAAACTAGAACGAAGTCATATGACTCATAATCACCTCTTTCTTTGACAATTTGAGAGAACCAATGAAACAATAAGAAGGTCTCCCTAAATGATGACTTGTGTGAGATGTACGCATGGTTTTGGACGCGATAGTCATGGGTTTCTCCTTTTGACCCTAATCAAACTAGAACAAAGTAATACAACTCTTAATCACCCCCTTTCTTTGTAAATTCGAAACAACCAATGAAACAATATGATGGTCTCCCTAAATGAAGACTTGTGTCAGATCAACGCATCGTTTTGGACGCGATAGTGATGGGATTGCTCCTTTTGATGCTAATTTCAACTAGAATGAAGTAATAGGACTCATAATCACCTATATTTTGACAATTTAGCAGAACTAATCAAACAATAACAAGGTCTCCCTAAATGAAGACTTGTGTGAGATGTACGGATCGTTTTGAATGCACTAGGGATAGGATTGCTCCTTTTGATGCTAATCAAACTAGAACGAAGTCATAGCACTCATAATCACATCTTTCTTTGACAATTTGAGAGAACCAATGAAACAATATGAAGGCCTCCCTAAATCAAGACTTATGTGAGATGTACGCATCTTTTTTAATGCGATAGTCATTGATTTGGTCCTTTTGATGCTAATCAAATTAGAACTAATTAATAGGACTCCTAATCACCTCTATCTTTGACAATTTAACTGAACTAATGAAACAATAAGAAGGTCTCCCTAAATGATGACTTGTGTGAGATGTACGCATGGTTTTGAACGCGATAGTCATGGGTTTCTCCTTTTGACGCTAATCAAACTAGAACGAAGAAATACAACTTTTAATCACCTCTTTCTTTGTAAATTCGAAACAAGCAATGAAACAATATGAAGGTCTCCCTAAATGAAGACTTGTGTGAGATCTACGCATCATTTTTGGACGCGATAGTGGTGGGATAGCTACTTTTGATGCTAATTTCAACTAGAATGAAGTAATAGGACTCATAATCACCTATATTTTGACAATTTGACAGCACTAATCAAACAATAACAAGGTCTCCCTAAATGAAGACTTGTGTGAGATGTACGGATCGTTTTGAATGCACTAGTGATAGGATTGCTACTTTTGATGCTAATCAAACTAGAACGAAGTCATAGGACTCATAATCACCTCTTTCTTTGACAATTTTAGAGAACCAATGAAACAATAAGAACGTCTCCCTAAATCAAGATCTGTGTGAGATGTACGCATCATTTTTAACACGATATTCATTGATTTGGTCGTTTTGATGCTAATCAAATTAGAACGAATTAACTGGACTCCTAATCACTTCTTGATTTGACAATTTTAGAGAACCAATGAAACAATAAGAAGGTCTCCCTAAACGAAGACTTGTGTGATAAGTACGCATGATTTTGAACGCGATAGTCATGAGTTTCTACTTGTGACGCTAATCAAACTAGAATGAAGTAATACAACTCTTAATCACCTCTTTCTTTGTAAATTCGAAACAACTAGTGAAACAATATGAATGTTTCCCTAAATGAAGACTTGTGTGAGATCTACGCATTGTTTTGGACGCGATAGTGATGGGATTGCTCCTTTTGATGCTAATTTCAACTAGAACGAAGTAATAGGATTCATAATCACCTATATTTTGACAATTTGAGAGAACTAAAGAAACAATAAGAAGGTCTCCTTAAATGAAGACTTATGTCAGATGTACGCATGGTTTTGGACGGGATAGTCATGGGTTTCTCTTTTTTAACGCTAATCAAACTAGAACAGAGTAACACAGTCTCTTAATCACCTCTTTCATTGTAAATTCGGAACAACCAATGAAACAATATGAAGGTCTCCCTAAATGAAGACTAGTGTGAGATTTACGCATCGTTTTGGACGCGATAGTGATGGGATTGCTCCTTGTGATGCTAATTTCAACTAGAATGAGGTAATAGGACTCATAATCACCTATATTTTAACAATTTGAGAGAACTAATCAAACAATAAGAAGGTCTCCCTAAATGAATATTTGTGTGAGATGTACGGATCGTTTTGAATACACTAGTGATAGGATTTCTCCTTTTGATGCTAATCAAACTAGAACAAAGTCATATGACTCATAATCACCTCTTTCTTTGACAATTTGAGAGAACCAATGAAACAATAAGAAGGTCTCCCTAAATGATGACTTGTGTGAGATGTACGCATGGTTTTGGACGCGATAGTCATGGGTTTCTCCTTTTGACGCTAATCAAACTAGAACAAAGTAATACAACTCTTAATCACCCCCTTTCTTTGTAAATTCGAAACAACCAATGAAACAATAGGATGGTCTCCCTAAATGAAGACTTGTGTCAGATCAACGCATCGTTTTGGACGCGATAGTGATGGGATTGCTCCTTTTGATGCTAATTTCAACTAGAATGAAGTAATAGGACTCATAATCACCTATATTTTGACAATTTGACAGAACTAATCAAACAATAACAAGGTCTCCCTAAATGAAGACTTGTGTGAGATGTACGGATCGTTTTGAATGCACTAGGGATAGGATTGCTCCTTTTGATGCTAATCAAACTAGAACGAAGTCATAGGACTCATAATCACCTCTTTCTTTGACAATTTTAGAGAACCAATGAAACAATAAGAAGGTCTCCCAAAATCAAGACTTGTGTGACAATTTTAGACCTATGAGATCTACGCATCGTTTTGGACGCGATAGTGATGGGATTGCTACTTTTGATGCTAATTTCAACTAGAATGAAGTAATAAGACTCATAATTACCTATATTTTTGTTGGGTTTGTACGAAATCGTGACGCAATCAAATTGCAAAAATTAGCGGAAGCATGGTATATTAGAGTTTAAAAAAAATTTCTACAAAACCATTACCCGGATCATCCTTTATGCAAATTATTAATTTAAAACGATAAATAAGAAGTTATGGAATCATACCCTTGTAGAACGAAGCTTCCACAGGTACTAGTTCAACTCCTTGTTCTTCGTGATCTCCTTGAATTTTTGGGTTAGATTCCTTTCTTTGATCAACGTTAGCCACCCAAGTGTTTGGCCTCTAGAGGTGATCCACCAAGGAAGATGAATTATCAAGAAGGAGGGTGTTTGGCTTAACCTTAGTTTTCTATCCTCTATAGAAAAGGAGTACTCTCCAACAATTGGAATTACATCAATCTAATATCTATTATAAGACTTCTCTTATATAGACATTGGTCAACCCTTCTAATCCTATTAGACATGGGATTTCTTTTAATTAATTAAACTCCTTTAATTAATTTAGGCTTCCCACCACATGGGAATAATTAATTAAATTTATTTAATTAATTTGTCTCCTAATCTTATTAGGAATAAATGAGAGTACTAAATATTAAATTAATTACTAAACTCCTTTAGAAATTAAAATAATAATAATTGTAATAATATTAATAAGACTCCTCTTATTAATTTATATTTAATATTTCCAAAATATTAAATAATAAACATTAAGCTATTTAATTTATTCTATCACCATAGATTAAATTAATTATACTTAATGCATTATTACGATTATGCCATTACCTTCTTAAATAATTATTCTTCCTTTTATGGTGTGACCCTTTAGGTTCTCCATATTAAACCGGTTGTGAATAAATCAATTAAAACAATTTTAATCTTATTTAAATAAATAAATTAAACTAATAATTTATTTAAATAAATAATATTTATTCTACAATAGGGATAAGCCTCCCTAGCGATCAACGACTTTCCAGATAATATAGATTTCAACATTAATCAAAAAGAACCTGTGAGTTAATAGTTACCATACAATTCAATCCTTCCACCATACAATGTCCCAATTAAATATAAGACATGGATTTACTGTCAAGTCTTATTTTATTTAATTATATGTATTTCGATTAGAAAATGCACAACTCCAAATAATGCAAATTAAAAACTCCTTTCTAATTTCATTTCACCTTGGCCAAGGATTCCTGGGTTGTCATTTAACGAATCACATAGGACATATCTCCTCTTTTACTAGAGGTGGTAGATTCTTTATTGATCATTCATTATCTCCATATGTAACTCATTATACCCAAGCATACCCTATATATGCCTTAAAAGGTCTTAAGGAATAAGTCAAAGTATAATTTGTTACATACAAGATACTATGATGATCTCAAGTCCAAGGATCACTTGTACTACTATCACATTAGGAATTCCTATTGACATGCGAGTAAAACTCCATTAGGTATTCCATAGCGAATCACGTTCAGTGAACTTATTCTCCAATAAGCACCTACATACTTGCTTTAGTGTCTCCACACAAATGATCATGAGATCAATCATCCTCATCCAATGAGCAAGCAACATATGTACCAATCTATCCGGATTTACTAATCCCCTTTTTAGTAATCCCACGATTGGGAACTATTTAAGTTTTAAAACTTTCTAAGAATTTAGATCTCATTAGCATGATCATCATCATGATTCTAAAAGCATTGCTTAAAACTATGGGTTATTTACATATTATAAAAACAGCAACATGTAGATAATTAAATGCCTTTAATAAATGAATATTTTATTAATAAATAAATAAGATTGTTTACAAAGTACGTGCTTTATCATCATACATGATTGGCTTGTATGCACACTACTATCAATTTTGACAATATTACAGAACTAATCAAACAATAAGAAGGTCTCCCTAAATGAAGACTTGTGTGAGATGTACAGATCGTTTTGAATGCACTAGTGATAGGATTGCTCCTTTTGATGCTAATCAAACTAGAACGAAGTCATAGGACTCATAATAACATCTTTCTTTGACAATTTGAGAGAAGTAATGAAACAATAAGAAGGTCTCCCTAAATCAAGACTTGTGTGAGATGTACGCATCTTTTTTAACGCGATAGTCATTGATTTGATCCTTTTATGCTAATCAAATTAGAACGAATTAATAGGATTCCTAATCACCTATTTCTTTGACAATTTTAGAGAACCAATGAAACAATAAGAAGGTCTCCCTAAATGAAGACTTGTGTCAGATGTACGCATGGTTTTGGACGCGATAGTCATGGGTTTCTCCTTTTGACGCTAATCAAACTAGAATGAAGTAATACAATTCTTAATCACCTCTTTCTCTGTAAATTCGAAACAAGCAAAGAAACAATATGAAGGTCTCCCTAAATGAAGACTTGTGTGAGATCTACGCATCGTTTTGGACGCGATAGTGGTGGGATTGCTCCTTTTGATGCTAATTTCAACTAGAATGAAGTAATAGGACTCATAATCACCTATATTTTGACAATTTGACAGAACTAATCAAACAATAAGAATCCCTAAATGAAGACTTGTGTGAAATGTACGGATCGTTTTGAATGCACTAGTGATAGGATTGCTCCTTTTGATGCTAATCAAACTAGAACGAAGTCATAGGTCTCAAAATCACCTCTTTCTTTGACAATTTGAGAGAACCAATGAAACAAAAAGAAGGTCTCCCTAAATCAAGACCTGTGTGAGATGTACATATCGTTTTTAACGCGATAGTCATTGATTTGGTCGTTTTGATGCTAATCAAATTAAAACGAATTAATAGGACTCCTAATCACCTCTTTCTTTGAGAATTTTAGAGAACCAATGACACAATAAGAAGGTCTCCCTAAATGAAGACTTGTGTGAGATCTACGCATCGTTTTGGATGCGATTGTGATGGGATTGCTCCTTTTGATGCTAATTTCAACAAGAATGAAGTAATATGACTCATAATCAACTATATTTTAACAATTTGAGAGAACTAATCAAACAATAAAAAGGTCTCCCTAAATGAAGACTTGTGTGAGATGTACGGGTCGTTTTGAATGCACTAGTGATAGGATTGCTCCTTTTGATGCTAATTAAACTAGAACGAAGTCATAGGACTTATAATCCATCTTTTTTTGATAATTTGAGAGAACCAATGAAACAATAAGACGGTCTCCCTAAATCAAGACTTGTGTGAGATGTACGCATCTTTTTTAACGCGATAGTCATTGATTTGGTCATTTTGGTGCTAATCAAATTAGAACGAATTAATAGGACTCCTAATCACCTCTTTCTTTGACAATTTTAGAGAACCAATGAAACAATAAGAAGGTCACCCTAAATGAATATTTGTGTGAGATGTACGCATGGTTTTGGACGCTATAGTCACGGGTTTCTCCTTTTGACGCTAATCAAACTAGAACGAAGTAATACTACTCTTAATCATCTCTTTCTTTGTAAATTCAAAACAACCAATGAAACAATATGAAGGTCTCCCTAAATGAAGACTATTGTGAGATCTACGCATCGTTTTGGACGCGATAGTGATGGGATTGCTCCTTTTAATGCTAATTTCAACTAGAATTAAGTAATAGGACTCATAATCACTTATATTTTGACAATTTGACAGAACTAATCAAATAATAAGAAGGTCTCCCTAAATGAAGACTTGTGTGAGATGTACGGATCGTTTTGAATGCACTACTGATAGGATTGCTCCTTTTGATGCTAATCAAACTAGAACGAAGTCATAGGACTCATAATCACCTCTTTCTTTGACAATTTGAGAGAACCAATGAAACAATAAGGTCTCCCTAAATCAAGACCTGTGTGAGATGTACGCATCGTTTTTAACGCGATAGTCATTGATTTGTTCGTTTTGATGCTAATCAAATTTGAACGAATTATTAGGACTCCTAATCACCTCTTTCTTTGATAATTTCAGAGAACCAATGAAACAATAAGAAGGTCTCCCTAAATGAAGAGTTGTGTGAGATGTACACATGATTTTGAAAACGATAGTCATGGGTTTTTACTTTTGACGCTAATCAAACTAGAACGAAGTAATACAACTCTTAATCACCTCTTTCTTTATAAATTCGAAACAACCAATGAAACAATATGAAGGTCTCCCTAAATGAAGACTTGTATGAGATCAACGCATCGTTTTGGAAATGATAGTGATGTGATTGCTCCTTTTGATGCTAATTTCAACTAGAACGAAGTAATAGGACTCATAATCACCTATATTTTGACAATTTGAGAGAACTAATGAAACAATAAGAAGGTCTCCCTAAATGAAGACTTGTGTCAGATGTACGCATGATTTTGGACCCGATAGTCATGGATTTCTCTTTTTTAACGCTAATCAAACTAGAACGAAGTAACACAGTCTCTTAATCACCTCTTTCTTTGTAAATTCAAAACAACCAATGAAACAATATAAAGGTCTCCCTAAATAAAGACTTGTGTGAGATCTACGCATCGTTTTGGACGCGATAGTGATGGGATTGCTCCTTTTGATGCTAATTTCAACTAGAATGAAGTAATAGGACTCATAATCACCTATATTTTAACAATTTGAGAGAACTAATCAAACAATAAGAAGGTCTCCCTAAATGAAAAGTTGTGTGAGATGTACGGATCGTTTTGAATGCACTAGTGATAGGATTGCTCCTTTTGATACTAATCAAACTAGAACGAAGTCATAGGACTCATAATCACAACTTTCTTTGACAATTTGAGAGAACCAATGAAACAATAAGACGGTCTCCCTAAATCAAGACTTGTGTGAGATGTACGCATCTTTTTTAACGCGATAGTCATTGATTTGGTCATTTTGGTGCTAATCAAATTAGAACGAATTAATAGGACTCCTAATCACCTCTTTCTTTGACAATTTTAGAGAACCAATGAAACAATAAGTGTGACGCCCACAAATTCCAGGACCGCCACTTGGTCTCTTGAATTCGGTTCATCACGTGCTCATGGTAATACATCACAATAATAATAATTAAATATTATTCGATCACAGCGAAAAATCTATTCTATAATAATTTACAATGATTTATTATAATTATTCCCCCAAGTCTCGCAACCTACAGTACTTAATAGATTACATAATAATATCAGTTAACGACTTATTACATAATCTAACTTAGGCTTAAACATAATCAAATCCAGTCTTACTACATCATCTTCATACAATATTAATGTATTTAAAACATAACAGACATAAGCTAGTTGGTAGCTTTGCCCTTGCCCTTATCAACGCCCGAAGGTTCACCATGCTCTGCCTTAACTGAAATGTTTTAGGGAAAGCAAGAATGAGCACAAATTGCCCAGCAAGTAATATACAATAAGGGTGAGTAATAAGATTCTCAATTCTCGAAAGGGTATAACAAGATTTGATAGTTCAAGAATAACAAGAATATCAACAGTTCTCAATATCAGTCGCTAAGGACAGGATAATATCAATATGATTCAATAATAAGTCAATTCAAGATTTCAAATAATTGAATACTGAGTAGTCACTACGGACTATGAACTTCTACTAGAATTGACAGTAATAAACTGAAAATCCAACAAAAACAGGTACAACAGGTGATCAGCCTAAAGTACCCTTGTTATGCATAACAATCAACCATACTCAAGTGTGCACGTCGGTTCTCCGACAATTATATATTCCCTTCAAAGAAGGTTGTTCTTCTTAGTCAAATACAAGATCCCGCACCAATCAATTAGTTTGGGTCGCTTTTCAATAATATAAGTCTAGCCGAATCAAATGGCATAGACACTTTCACAATATTCAAGAACAATACTAAGTTCAACATGAATACTAGCTTTAATGAAATAAGAGTTCAAGTATGCTAATTCAATTCAACCGATTAAATAGAAAACTTGTTCGCAATACACAAGATAGGATACTTGCATAGTAAAAGAGTATAAGTTAGGAAACTTTCACAATCATAGCTTTCCTTGCATAAAGTAAATGCGTCGGTTAGGATACTTGCACTTTAAGAGAGTGTAAGTAAGAGAACTTGCCTTTAGCGTAGTTTATCCACGAAAAGCAATCAACACTTTCGAATTCCTATCGTAATACAGTTACGTATATATATGATATTCATTAGTCATATAATTTAACTTCACATTTTCTCTTTGAATATACGATCAACACATAAGCTAAGTTTTACCTAGCTACACAGTTATATAAAATATAATTTCTATCCTTAACGTTCCTTCTTTAGAGTTTAAACTTATTCTCATATTATATAAGATCTCAACAATTAGCAAACATGCTTGCATATTATTAATATCACATAAGACCACAATCAATACTAAATATATTTCATTTTAGCAAGTTACGGCATCTCCTTAAGTTAACCGTTAAAATCGGGTTCAAGTAACATCATATAATATCGCGTAGCATGTATTCATATTTAAAGGATACTTTCATGCTTGTATAACTTTTCCAAATCCAATCGTACATGGTATAGGTTCTTAAGTTAATACTTAAAGCCATTCAAGGACACGAACTCATATGGTCTAACATGATTGCTTTTAAACACATAAGATATTCATATAACTTGTATTAGTCATGCTCATGAGTACTCGTATTGCATATATGTAGCTAGCATTGTTATTATCTTGAAAACATGCTTTGTTTATGCTAAACTTTAATCACGGCAACCAATCATGGTATATATATATGCATGACACATGAATGAGTCTAAGAGTACTATCACATGTGTCCATAAATATCAGAATTTAAATCTCCACGTATCGTGTTAATGCTCATGTGCAAGGCTTGTATTTCTATTGGTGAATCTTACTAATAGAGCCTAACATGTTCATGCTTCCTTACGAACTATATAAACACAAGTTAAGGCTTCATTCATATATTTCAAAGTTATCTAAACATGCTCATAACATCAAAATGACTATATAGCATTTACATGATCATATCCACCTTCAAACTTACATTTTTATTAGGAATGAGCACTAGTTAGGTTCACATGTTCATATTTTATTACGGAACCAATATAGATAAGCTAAAATGCACTTCATGTGTCTCTAGGTGGTACTAACGTGCTTGCAAGGTCAGTATGTAAACATGCTTTATATATGTTAACGTCGTTTATGAAACTTTAAATTCGTTTCCAAACTATGTGTCGTTTGGTTAACTATGCATGCTAATATACTAAAACATGCTTACATTGCCTCATTAGGTTTATATATATGTATTAATCATGCTCCCATGCTTGTTTAAACAAAAATCAAACAATTGGTACATAACAGTTTTGTTGCAGAATGCAGAAAACTGAACACAGAGGCTGGCGCTGCGGCGCGGCAACAGTAGCTTAATACTGGCGCTGCGACGCGAGTGGTGTTGCGTGCGGCGCTGCGGCTCGGGCTGCGGCGCTGCGGCGTCGAGGCAGTTTTCTGCGGTTCAAACTGCAGCGAAAACCGACCCAAAACCTCCCATTTCATCGATTTCAACATACCCAGACTTGTTTAACTTACTAACACATACATGTATGCTTATATAACAGTCAATAGCAATTATCAATTCCCAATTTCATGAACTCTAACTAATTTACGAATTTCATGTATTTACAGAAATTGAAGAGGAACAATGGAAATGAAAGACTATTCAGTGGTTCCATCATGTGTGTATGTTCATATAACAACAATATAAGGGTTCTACAAACCAATCATGAACCAATTTGGCATAATCAAGAATTTCAACAAAACTCAGAGAACAACAATGGAGTTCTTTTGACAGAAAATGAAAATGAAGACACGAAGAGGATTTATACCTCTGTTATGGAGTAAGCTTGCTGATATCTCACAATGCTATTATACTGATATATGTATATGCTCTCAACTTATCAACTCAAACAAAATCTCAGCAATGTGAAATGGGAAGAAAGGAAGCCATATTTATAGAGAAAACAAGATACAGACAATGCAATTGCCTACCATTTCAAACTAACAGAAATTTGAATTGCATGCTAGATAAGAGGAAGTTGGTAGATAGTTGTTGAAAGCCATCATTAGAGCCACTCCTCATATAATTATTGCTAGCTAAGCTTGGGAGAAGAATGGGAGAATAGGCCTTAGCCTTTTTGCCATACACGTGAAGGAGAAGGAGAGTGACTATTATATTGGAACAAGGCCATATATCAGCATTCTATAATTTGTATATATACACAACACTTATGCCAAAATATGTTACAATGTAATTCTAATGATACTAACATGGATTCACATAATGTAATAAGTGTGAATTGTGCACATATAATTCATGTACATTTTTATCATACTGGTATAATTTAATCGGATGTTATCACATTACATTATCTCATGTATTATTAAATTGTATTACTCAACAATTATTTATAATAGATCCATGATATATTATTTTAATGTATATCCACACATCATTTGTCACCTACACATATCATAACATATAGTTACTATACATTTAATTCGCATGCTTGCACATATAATTTCTCATCTTATAAATTGAATATTAATTAATAATATACACATATCCTACATCAATCAATATAATTGTTAACCTCCATAACAATTTAATTAACCTTTATATGATTAACTATCACTTTGATATAAATCTTATTATATTTATAAACACGTTGCTCATTATTATTATGTTTCTTGCAATAATAATCACATATTATTAATCAATCCTCATTAGTATTTTATAACAGTTAATTAATATTCTTCGATTAACAATTAATATAGATTAATTGTTCGCTTAAATTAATATAATCATTCTTATATTACGTCACTGTGCCACACAAGGCAATCAACGAGTTTATCACAAACTCCACCAATTTCTCAATTATTATAATTATTCAATTATATATAATTGAATTAATTCATCTCATAACACAAAATTATTTATATTCAAATAAATTCTCATTTCCATTAATATATTTATTTAATAATATATGGAAATTCTCGGGTATTACATCCTCCCCCCCTTATAAAAATTCCGTCCCGGAATTGCTACAAGGTTACACAAATAGATGGGGATAGTCCCTCATCATCCTATCTTCTAACTCCCACGTTGCCTCCTCGACATCGTGGTTACGCCAAAGTACTTTTACAGATGAAATAACTTTATTTCTCAAAGTTTGTTCTTTCCTATCTAATATTTGGACAGGAATTTCTTCATACGCCAAGTTCTTCTCCACTTGAATGGGCTCGTAAGAAATCACGTGCTTGTAGTCGGCCTTGTACGGTCGCAACACGGAAATGTGGAACACGTTGTGGATATGCTCCAACTCGGGTGGTAACGCAACTTTGTATGCCACTTCGCCCACTCGCTTCCGTATCTCGAACGGTCCTATGAATCTTGGACTCAATTTTCCTTTCTTGCCGAAATGGATTTTTCCCTTCCATGGAGATACCTTCAAGAATACGAAACTGCCGACTTTGAAGTCTCGGTCCTGCCGATGCAAATCTGCGTATTTCTTCTGGCGATCTTGAGCTGCTACAAGTCTGGCTCTTATCACTGTCACCACGTCTGCGGTTTGTTGAACTAACTCTGGTCCGAGTATTCGTCGTTCTCCGACTTCGTCCCAACATAACGGCGTTCTGCACTTTCTCCCGTAAAGAGCTTCGTACGGTGGCATGCCGATACTTGCATGGTAGCTATTATTATATGCGAATTCTACTAAGGGTAGGTGGTCGTCCCAATTTCCCTTAAAATCCATCACGCAAGTCCTAAGCATGTCTTCTAGCGTTTGTATTGTTCGCTCACTTTGTCCGTCTGTCTGAGGATGGTAAGCTGTACTCAACCTCAACTGCGCTCCCATTCTTTCTTGCAAACTCTTCCAAAAATTGGACGTGAAGCGCGGATCTCGATCAGAGACAATTGACACCGGCACTCCATGTCGTGAAACAATTTCTTTTACATATAGGCTTGCTAATTGGTTCAAACTGTAGCGGATCTTGATTGGTAGAAAGTGTGCGGTCTTCGTTAGTCGATTCACGATAACCCAAATAGCATCATAACCTTTCTGTGTAACTGAAAGTCCTACCACGAAGTCCACGGTAATATGCTCCCATTTCCACTCTGGTATTTCTAACGGTTGTAGTAAACCACTTGGCCGCTGATGCTCTGCTTTAACGCGTTGGCAAGTCAAGCATTTACTGACGCACTCTGCGACTTCCCGTTTCAAATTAGGCCACCAAAAATGTTGCCTTAGATCTCGGTACATCTTTGTGCCTCCCGGATGAACGGAATATGTCGTATTGTGTGCCTCGTGCAAAATCTCTTCCCTCAACTCGGTTACCGCTGGTACCCACACTCTCCCTTCAAATCTCAAAATACCGTCTTTATCCATTCGAAATTTTTCTTCCTCACTTTCTGTGATCCTCTTTCGGATTTTCTCACACTCTTCATCCTTTTCCTGAGCTTCCTTTACTCTATTCAACAACGTCGGACAAGCTTCCATTACAATTAACTTCTCACCAAACTTTTCTGGTCCTTTTACTTCTATCTCCAATTTCTCCATCTCTCTTATCAACTCTTCCTGAGTTGTTAAATTAAACAACTTCTCCCTTCCTTTCCTTCTCAGAGCGTCGGCAACCACATTTGCCTTTCCCGGGTGATAAAGAATATCGCAGTCATAGTCTTTGATTAATTCTAACCACCTTCTCTGCCGCATGTTTAACTCCTTCTGTGTGAAGATATATTTCAGACTTTTGTGGTCCGTGTATATCTCACATTTTTCTCCGTATAGATAATGTCTCCATATCTTTAACGCAAAAACTACTGCCGCTAACTCTAAGTCATGAGTAGGGTATCGTTTTTCGTAATCCTTCAATTGTCGTGACGCATATGCAATAACCTTGCCATGTTGCATGAGCACACAGCCAAGCCCCTTGTGCGATGCATCACTATACACCACAAAATTTCCCGCATCATCTGGTAATGATAACACAGGTGTTTCGCTCAATCTCCTTTTCAGTTCTTGAAAACTTTCTTCGCATTTGTCGGTCCATACAAATTTCACCGTCTTTCTAGTCAAATTGGTCAACGGGGTTGCTATCTTAGAAAATTTTTGGATGAATCTTCGATAGTACCCAGCTAACCCTAGAAAGCTTCTCACCTCCGTCGGTGTTCTCGGTTGTTCCCAATTACTTACTGCTTTGACCTTTGCAGGGTCTACTGAGATTCCATTCTTATCCACCACGTGGCCTAAGAATTGAACCTTCTCCATCCAAAATTCGCACTTAGAAAATTTTGCATACATCTTCTCCTTCCTTAGTGCCTCCAAAATAATCTTTAGATGTTCGGCGTGTTCTTCCTCTGTCTTTGAGTAGATCAAAATGTCGTCGATAAAAACCACTACAAATTTATCCAAGTATGGCTTGAAAACTCGGTTCATCAAGTCCATAAATGCTGCCGGAGCATTAGTCAATCCGAATGACATTACCAAAAACTCGTAGTGTCCATAACGGGTTCGAAACGCAGTCTTTGTTATGTCCTCATCCCGTACCTTCAGTTGATGATATCCTGTTCGTAGGTCGATCTTTGAGAAACACTTTGCTCCCTTCAGTTGATCAAATAAGTCGTCTATCCTCGGTAGCGGATACCGGTTCTTGATCGTTACTCTATTCAATTCTCGATAATCGATACAGAGCCTCATCGATCCGTCCTTCTTCTTAACGAATAGTACTGGTGCTCCCCAAGGAGAAACACTCGGTCGAATGTAACCCTTATCCAATAATTCTTGCAATTGTATCATCAATTCCTTCATTTTTACTGGCGCCATACGATATGGAGCTTTCGAAATCGGTGCCGTTCCCGGTGCTAAGTCTATTACGAATTCGATTTCTCTGTCTGGCGGAAGACCAGGCAGATCGTCCGGAAACACGTCTTGAAATTCATTAACTACGGATATATCCTTAATTTCTACTCCCTTCTTCCGAGTATCAACGATGTAAGCTAAATATCCTCCACATCCTTTCCTTAACAATTTCTTGGCCTGCATCATCGTAACGCAACACGATTGCTTAAGCGATGAGCTACCATAAAACACTACCTTAGACTTACTCGGAGTCTGAAGGTTCACACATTTGTTCTGACAGTCAGTTATCGCAGCATGGTTATACAACCAATCCATTCCCAGTATTACGTCAAATTCTCCCAGTCTAATAGGAATCAAGTCTACGCTCAGTTCATGTTTACTAATATTTGCGCGACAATTTCGATAAACGTATTCTACAGGGATCACTTCCTTATTAGCAACTTCTATGATCAAAGGATTTTCTAATAGTTCTCGAGGTGTACTAAGTCTATTAGCAAATTCTTCAGATACAAAAGAACAGGTGGCACCCGAATCAAATAATACATAAGCATTTATATCATTGATTGGGATTATACCTGACACCACATCCTTCGCAGCCACTGCGTCTTGGACGGTCATGTTAAAGGTTCTGGCGGTTGGGCGGTTGGATTGTGCCGGTCCACCGATCATCAGCTTGTTGCCTCCTTGCTGATTACTACCCCCGCCACTTCCCTTCTTTGGGCAGTCCTTAATTCGGTGCTCCGTCGAGCCACACGCAAAGCATCCTTATATCTTTTTTGGTTTCAAATAGTTGGGCGAGATGTGCCCTTCCTGTCCGCAGTTGTAGCAAGTGCCACGTCCCTTCCAGCACTCGCCCTGGTGATTCTTCCCACACTTCGGGCATCCTTCAGCCCTCTTCTTGAAACCTCCACGAAAATTCCCTGATTGATTATTATTGTTGTTTTTGTTGTTGTTGTTGTTCTCCCACTTTCTCTTTCCCAAGTTGCTTCCTCCGCTACTGCTTCCTCCCGTACGATTTTCTCTTCCAGTATTCTTTCCTTTCTTTTCTTTGTTATACAGACTTAAGGCCTCACTGCCGCCTTCCGCAATGATTGCCTTCTCCAGTAATGTTGCAAAGGAATCAATTTGAAGAACTGATACCTTATTGAACAGCCATGGCTTCAACCCTTGTTCAAAGCGTCTAGCCTTCCTCTCTTCATCACCAACTTGGTGCTCCGCAAATCGCGCTAGTTCGTTAAACCTAGCCGCGTATTGCGCCACCGTCATCTTACCTTGTTTTAACTCTAGGAATTTCACCTCCATCCTATTCTTCATACTTTTCGGAAAGTAATTCTCGAAGAACAGTGTCTTAAACTTATCCCAAGCTATTATCCCTTCTCCAGCTTTTTGTTGATTAGCCTCCCACCAGTAGTTCGCTTCTCCCCTCATCATGTACGTGGCAAACACCGTCTTCTGACACTAGCTATAGTGAAAGCTTTTTCGATCTCTTTGATCCACGTTTGTGCGACGATTGGGTCGGTAGTTCCCTCGAACTCCGGGGGTCCTACATTCTTAAAGTCTTTAAAGGTTGTTACTGGCACAGTTTGAGGGTTCGGGCGAACGGGTTCATTGTTCCTTCCCCTTAAGGCTTCTCCTAACAAGTCTACCAGTTTCTGGATCGGGTCTACTTGTTCTCTCTCATTGTTAACGGATTCTTCGGGTGCAGTCAATCTACGTCTAGGCGGCATTATCTGCATCACAATTTTTCATTTTATTATTATTCAAATATATCACTTAAGTATTTCTTTTAATACTAAAAAAATAAATTTATAACACGTTTCTAAAATCAACTCCATTTATATTCATATGCCATTTCATTTTCATTACATGATTTCCTAGCATACTGCTATAAATGTCATCACATATATCCCCTAATATCACAAAAGATGGGGAATATACCAACCTACTACCATACTACCCCTCTAACAGAAGCTAACTCGGGGTTTACATCATCATCCCACATCTTACACAAAAGGTCGGAATTACAACATAGTATATACAATACATAAAGACACAACTAGTACTACCACTAGACTGACTAAGGAAATCTCATCCCATCATCCCGCGCTCCACCGCGCTCTTGTACTCCAACTGTGCTATATACGCAACCAGCTCTCGGCTCAAGGTATGTAGAGTCTGTCCCTGTTCTGCCGGGTAGTGGTACACACCATCAATCACCCTTTCAAAAGCTGAACGGAACACATATCCCATCTTGTTCATCTTTCTCTTCTTGCACCTGACCTCGTCCTCAAGGTCGTCAGCTCTCTCATTGGACGCTTCCCACTTCTCCTCGAAGTGTAACCTATCCATCACCTCCAACTCTAGCTGAGTACGGAGTGCCTCTTTCTCAGTCTTCTCACTCAGCTCCCTCTGCTCAACCTCTTCTAGCTTCTCTGCCAAATCTACATTCCTAGCCACTGACCTGTGAAATAGAGTCCCCATCTGGATCCCTGCCTCCCTACGGTAGGCAATCTCCACCTCTAACTCTTGCATAGCCAGCTTCCTCTGGTGATCCTCGTCCCTCAGCTTTTGGAACTCAGACTCTCTCTCGTGGGCCTCTGCCTCCAGCTCCTGAACTCTACAGTCTAACTCTAGGATCCGCTCCTCATACTCTCCTAGCATCTGTTCCTCTATAGTAGCCTCATCAGAGTCCTCTACTGGCTCATCCTCCATCGGCTCCTCCTCTGGATCAGACTCTATCTCAATCTCGTCCTCGTCGTCAGACTCGAATGGTGCAACAGCCTGCACTGGTGTAGCCTCTAGAGGTGCCTCGTATACTACGTGTATATCCCTGGGCTCCTCCTCTGCAACTCTACTAGGTACCCCTGTGTCTGTCATCCTACACTCACAAACACAAGACAAGAAATAGCATCTCCATTAGAATGTTAAACAAAATATAAGTTCATTGTATAGAATGAAGTTACATTTCATAACAGACTAAGTCTCACAAGGAAAACTCTACATGAGTTTTATCTCCTTCGTAACTTCTAAGTTCGCCTAAGTTATAGTCTAAGGACACTCGTTCCTAAGGTTTATAACTACGGCTCTGATACCAACCTGTGACGCCCCCAAATTCCAGGACCGCCACTTGGTCTCTTGAATTCGGTTCATCACGTGCTCATGGTAATACATCACAATAATAATAATTAAATATCATACGATCACAGCGGAAAATCTATTCTAGAATAATTTACAATGATTTATTATAATTATTCCCCCAAGTCTCGCAACCTACAGTACTTAATAGATTACATAATAATATCAGTTAACGACTTATTACATAATATAACTTAAGCTTAAACATAATCAAATCCAGTCTTACTACATCATCTTCATACAATATTAATGTATTTAAAACATAACAGACATAAGCTAGTTGGTAGCTTTGCCCTTGCCCTTATCAACGCCCGAAGGTTCACCATGCTCTGCCTTAACTGAAATGTTTTAGGGAAAGCAAGAATGAGCACAAATTGCCCAGCAAG
Source organism: Panax stipuleanatus (assembly GCA_020205555.1). Taxonomy (NCBI): domain Eukaryota; kingdom Viridiplantae; phylum Streptophyta; class Magnoliopsida; order Apiales; family Araliaceae; genus Panax; species Panax stipuleanatus. The sequence continues at coordinate 51,707,650 of CM035115.1, read as the reverse complement.
TAATATACAATAAGGGTGAGTAATAAGATTCTCAATTCTCGAAAGGGTATAACAAGATTTGATAGTTCAAGAATAACAAGAATATCAATAGTTCTCAATATCAGTCGCTAAGGACAGGATAATATCAATATGATTCAATAATAAGTCAATTCAAGATTTCAAATAATTGAATACTGAGTAGTCACTACGGACTATGAACTTCTACTTGAATTGACAGTAATAAACTGAAAATCCAACAAAAACAGGTACAACAGGTGATCAGCCTAAAGTACCCTTGTTATGCATAACAATCAACCATACTCAAGTGTGCACGTCGGTTCTCCGACAATTATATATTCCCTTCAAAGAAGGTTGTTCTTCTCAGTCAAATACAAGATCCCGCACCAATCAATTAGTTTGGGTCGCTTTTCAATAATATAAGTCTAGCCGAATCAAATGGCATAGACACTTTCACAATATTCAAGAACAATACTAAGTTCAACATGAATACTAGCTTTAATGAAATAAGAGTTCAAGTATGCTAATTCAATTCAACCGATTAAATAGAAAACTTATTCGCAATACACAAGATAGGATACTTGCATAGTAAAAGAGTATAAGTTAGGAAACTTTCACAATCATAGCTTTCCTTGCATAAAGTAAATGCGTCGGTTAGGATACTTGCACTTTAAGAGAGTGTAAGTAAGAGAACTTGCCTTTAGCGTAGTTTATCCACGAAAAGCAATCAACACTTTCGAATTCCTATCGTAATACAGTTACGTATATATATGATATTCATTAGTCATATAATTTAACTTCACATTTTCTCTTTGAATATACGATCAACACATAAGCTAAGTTTTACCTAGCTACACAGTTATATAAAATATAATTTCTATCCTTAACGTTCCTTCTTTAGAGTTTAAACGCATTCTCATATTATATAAGATCTCAACAATTAGCAAACATGCTTGCATATTATTAATATCACATAAGACCACAATCAATACTAAATATATTTCATTTTAGCAAGTTACGGCATCTCCTTAAGTTAACCGTCAAAATCGGGTTCAAGTAACATCATATAATATCGCGTAGCATGTATTCATATTTAAAGGATACTTTCATGCTTGTATAACTTTTCCAAATCCAATCGTACATGGTATAGGTTCTTAAGTTAATACTTAAAGCCATTCAAGGACACGAACTCATATGGTCTAACATGATTGCTTTTAAACACATAAGATATTCATATAACTTGTATTAGTCATGCTCATGAGTACTCGTATTGCATATATGTAGCTAGCATTGTTATTATCTTGAAAACATGCTTTGTTTATGCTAAACTTTAATCACGGCAACCAATCATGGTATATATATATGCATGACACATGAATGAGTCTAAGAGTACTATCACATGTGTCCATAAATATCAGAATTTAAATCTCCACGTATCGTGTTAATGCTCATGTGCAAGGCTTGTATTTCTATTGGTGAATCTTACTAATAGAGCCTAACATGTTCATGCTTCCTTACGAACTATATAAACACAAGTTAAGGCTTCATTCATATATTTCAAAGTTATCTAAACATGCTCATAACATCAAAATGACTATATAGCATTTACATGATCATATCCACCTTCAAACTTACATTTTTGTTAGGAATGAGCACTAGTTAGGTTCACATGTTCATATTTTATTACGGAACCAATATACATAAGCTAACATGCACTTCATGTGTCTCTAGGTGGTACTAACGTGCTTGCAAGGTCAGTATGTAAACATGCTTTATATATGTTAACGTCGTTTATGAAACTTTAAATTCGTTTCCAAACTATGTGTCGTTTGGTTAACCATGCATGCTAATATACTAAAACATGCTTACATTGCCTCATTAGGTTTATATATATGTATTAATCATGCTCCCATGCTTGTTTAAACAAAAATCAAACAATTGGTACATAACAATTTTGTTGCAGAATGCAGAAAACTGAACACAGAGGCTGGCGCTGCGGCGCGGCAACTGTAGCTTAATACTGGCGCTGCGGCGCGAGTGGCGCTGCGTGTGGCGCTGCGGCGCGGGCTGCGGCGTCTAGGCAGTTTTCTGCGGTTCAGACTGCAGCGAAAACCGACCCAAAACCTCCCATTTCATCGATTTCAACATACCCAGACTTGTTTAACCTACTAACACATACATGTATGCTTATATAACAGTCAATAGCAATTATCAATTCCCAATTTCATGAACTCTAACTAATTTACGAATTTCATGTATTTACAGAAATTGAAGAGGAACAATGGAAATGAAAGACTATTCAGTGGTTCCATCATGTGTGTATGTTCATATAACAACAATATAAGGGTTCTACAAACCAATCATGAACCAATTTGGCATAATCAAGAATTTCAACAAAACTCAGAGAACAACAATGGAGTTCTTTTGACAGAAAATGAAAATGAAGACACGAAGAGGATTTATACCTCTGTTATGGAGTAAGCTTGCTGATATCTCACAATGCTATTATACTGATATATGTATATGCTCTCAACTTATCAACTCAAACAAAATCTCAGCAATGTGAAATGGGAAGAAAGGAAGCCATATTTATAGAGAAAACAAGATACAGACAATGCAATTGCCTACCATTTCAAACTAACAGAAATTTGAATTGCATGCTAGATAAGAGGAAGTTGGTAGATAGTTGTTGAAAGCCATCATTAGAGCCACTCCTCATATAATTATTGCTAGCTAAGCTTGGGAGAAGAATGGGATAATAGGCCTTAGCCTTTTTGCCATACACGTGAAGGAGAAGGAGAGTGACTATTATATTGGAACAAGGCCATATATCAGCATTCTATAATTTGTATATATACACAACACTTATGCCAAAATATGTTACAATGTAATTCTAATGATACTAACATGGATTCACATAATGTAATAAGTGTGAATTGTGCACATATAATTCATGTACATTTTTATCATACTGGTATAATTTAATCGGATGTTATCACATTACATTATCTCATGTATTATTAAATTGTATTACTCAACAATTATTTATAATAGATCCATGATACATTATTTTAATGTATATCCACACATCATTTGTCACCTACACATATCATAACATATAGTTACTATACATTTAATTCGCATGCTTGCACATATAATTTCTCATCTTATAAATTGAATATTAATTAATAATATACACATATCCTACATCAATCAATATAATTGTTAACCTCCATAACAATTTAATTAACCTTTATATGATTAACTATCACTTTGATATAAATCTTATTATATTTATAAACACGTTGCTCATTATTATTATGTTTCTTGCAATAATAATCACATATTATTAATCAATCCTCATTAGTATTTTATAACAGTTAATTAATATTCTTCGATTAACAATTAATATAGATTAATTGTTCGCTTAAATTAATATAATCATTCTTATATTACGTCACTGTGCCACACAAGGCAATCAACGAGTTTATCACAAACTCCACCAATTTCTCAATTATTATAATTATTCAATTATATATAATTGAATTAATTCATCTCATAACACAAAATCATTTATATTCAAATAAATTCTCATTTCCATTAATATATTTATTTAATAATATATGAAAATTCTCGGGTATTACAATAAGAAGGTCACCCTAAATGAATATTTGTGTGAGATGTACGCATGGTTTTTGACGCTATAGTCACGGGTTTCTCCTTTTGACGCTAATCAAAGTAGAACGAAGTAATACTACTCTTAATCACCTCTTTCTTTGTAAATTCAAAACAACCAATGAAACAATATGAAGGTCTCCCTAAATGAAAACTTGTGTGAGATCTACGCATCGTTTTGGACGCGATAGTGATGGGATTGCTCCTTTTAATGCTAATTTCAACTAGAATGAAGTAATAGGACTCAAAATCACTTATATTTTGACAATTTGACAGAACTAATCAAACAATAAGAAGGTCTCCCTAAATGAAGACTTGTGTGAGATGTACGGATCGTTTTGAATGCACTACTGATAGGATTGCTCCTTTTGATGCTAATCAAACTAGAACGAAGTCATAGGACTCATAATCACCTCTTTCTTTGACAATTTGAGAGAACCAATGAAACAATAAGAAGGTCTCCCTAAATCAAGACCTGTGTGAGATGTACGCATCGTTTTTAACGCGATAGTCATTGATTTGTTCGTTTTGATGCTAATCAAATTAGAACGAATTATTAGGACTCCTAATCACCTCTTTCTTTGATAATTTTAGAGAACCAATGAAACAATAAGAAGGTCTCCCTAAATGAAGACTTGTGTGAGATGTACACATGATTTTGAAAACGATAGTCATGGGTTTTTACTTTTGACGCTAATCAAACTAGAACGAAGTAATACAACTCTTAATCACCTCTTTCTTTGTAAATTCGAAACAACCAATGAAACAATATGAAGGTCTCCCTAAATGAAGACTTGTATGAGATCAACGCATCGTTTTGGAAACGATAGTGATGTGATTGCTGCTTTTGATGCTAATTTCAACTAGAACGAAGTAATATGACTCATAATCACCTATATTTTGATAATTTGATAGAACTAATGAGACAATAAGAAGGTCTCCCTAAATGAAGACTTGTGTCAGATGTACGCATGATTTAGGACCCGATAGTCATGGATTTCTCTTTTTTAACGCTAATCAAACTTGAATGAAGTAACACAGTCTCTTAATCACCTCTTTCTTTGTAAATTCGAAACAACCAATGAAACAATATTAAGGTCTTCTTAAACAAAGACTTGTGTGAGATCTACGCATCGTTTTGGACGCGATAGTGATGGGATTGCTCCTTTTGATGCTATTTCAACTAGAATGAGTTAATAGGACTCATAATCACCTATATTTTAACAATTTGAGAGAACTAATCAAACAATAAGAAGGTCTCCCTAAATGAAAAGTTGTGTGAGATGTACGGATCGTTTTGAATGCACTAGTGATAGGATTGCTACTTTTGATGCTAATCAAACTAGAACGAAGTCATAGGACTCATAATCACAACTTTCTTTGACAATTTGAGAGAACCAATGAAACAATAAGAAGGTCTCCCTAAATCAAGACTTGTGTGAGATGTACGCATCTTTTTTAACGCTATAGTCATTGATTTGGTCCTTTTGATGCTAATCAAATTAGAACGAATTAGTAAGACTCCTAATCACCTCTTTCTTTGATAATTTTTGAGAACCAATGAAACAATAATAACGTCTCCATAAATGAAGACTTGTGTGAGATGTACGCATGGTTTTGGACGCGATAATCATGGGTTTCTCCTTTTGACGCTAATCAAAGTAGAACGAAGTAATACAACTCTTAATCACCCTCTTTCTTTTTAAATTCGAAACAACCAATGAAATAATATGAAGGTCTCCCTAAATGAAGACTTGTGTGAGATCTACGCATCGTTTTGGACGCGATAGTGATGTGATTGCTCCTTTTGATGCTAACTTCAATTAGAACGAAGTAATAGGTCTCATAATCACCTATATTTTGACAATTTGAGAGAACTAATGAAACAATAAAAAGGTCTCCCTAAATGAAGACTTGTGTCAGATGTACGCATGGTTTTGGACGCGATAGTCATGGGTTTCTCTTTTTAAACGCTAATCAAACTAGAACGAAGTAACACAGTCTCTTAATCACCTCTTTCTTTGTAAATTCGAAACAACCAATGAAACAATATGATGGTCTCCCTAAATGAAGACTTGTGTGAGATCTACGCATCGTTTTGGACGCGATTGTGATGGGATTGCTCCTTTTGATGCTAATTTCAACAAGAATCAAGTAATATGACTCATAATCAACTATATTTTAACAATTTGAAAGAACTAATCAAACAATAAAAAGGTCTCCCTAAATGAAGACTTGTGTGAGATGTACGGATCGTTTTGAATGCACTAGTGATAGGATTGCTCCTTTTGATGCTAATTAAACTAGAACGAAGTCTAGGACTTATAATCACATCTTTCTTTGACAATTTGAGAGAACCAATGAAACAATAAGATGGTCTCCTTAAATCAAGACTTGTGTGAGATGTACGCATCTTTTTTAACGCGATAGTCATTGATTTGATCATTTTGGTGCTAATCAAATTAGAACGAATTAATAGGACTCCTAATCACCTCTTTCTTTGACAATTTTAGAGAACCAATGAAACAATAAGAAGGTCACCCTAAATGAATATTTGTGTGAGATGTACGCATGGTTTTGGACGCTATAGTCACGGGTTTCTCCTTTTGACGCTAATCAAACTAGAACGAAGTAATACTACTCTTAATCACCTCTTTCTTTGTAAATTCAAAACAACCAATGAAACAATATGAAGGTCTCCCTAAATGAAGACTTGTGTGAGATCTACGCATCGTTTTGGACGCGATAGTGATGTGATTGCTCCTTTTGATGCTAATTTCAATTAGAACGAAGTAATAGGACTCATAATCACCTATATTTTGACAATTTGAGAAAACTAATGAAACAATAAAAAGGTCTCTCTAAATGAAGACTTGTGTCAGATGTACGCATGGTTTTGGACGCGATAGTCATGGGTTTCTTTTTTTAAACGCTAATCAAACTAGAACGAAGTAACACAATCTCTTAATCACCTCTTTCTTTGTAAATTCAAAACAAAGAATGAAACAATATAAAGGTCTCCCTAAATAAAGACTTGTGTAAGATCTATGCATCGTTTTGGACGCGATAGTGATGGAATTGCTCCTTTTGATGCTAATTTCAACTAGAATGAAGTAATAGGACTCATAATCACCTATATTTTAACAATTTGAGAGAACTAATCAAACAATAAGAAGGTCTCCCTAAATGAAAACTTGTGTGAGATGTACGGATCGTTTTGAATGCACTAGTGATAGGATTGCTCCTTTTGATACTAATCAAACTAGAACGAAGTCATAGGACTCATAATCATAACTTTCTTTGACAATTTGAGAGAACCAATGAAACAATAAGAAGGTCTCCCTAAATCAAGACTTGTGTGAGATGTACGCATCTTTTTTAACGCTATAGTCATTGATTTGGTCCTTTTGATGCTAATCAAATTAGAACGAATTAGTAAGACTTCTAATCACCTCTTTCTTTGATAATTTTTGTGAACCAATGAAACAATAATAACGTCTCCATAAATGAAGACTTGTGTGAGATGTACGCATGGTTTTGGACGCGATAGTCATGGGTTTCTCCTTTTGACGCTAATCCAACTAGAACGAAGTAATACAACTCTTAATCACCCTCTTTCTTTTTAAATTCGAAACAACCAATGAAATAATATGAATGTCTCCCTAAATGAAGACTTGTGTGAGATCTACGCATCGTTTTGGACGCGATAGTGATGTGATTGCTCCTTTTGATGCTAACTTCAATTAGAACGAAGTAATAGGTCTCATAATTACCTATATTTTGACAGTTTGAGAGAACTAATGAAACAATAAAAAGGTCTCCCTAAATGAAGACTTGTGTCAGATGTACGCATGGTTTTGGACGCTATAGTCATGGGTTTCTCTTTTTAAACGCTAATCAAACTAGAACGAAGTAACACAGTCTCTTAATCACCTCTTTCTTTGTAAATTCGAAACAACCAATGAAACAATATGAAGGTCTCCCAAAATGAAGACTTGTGTGAGATCTACGCATCGTTTTGGACGCGATTGTGATGGGATTGCTCCTTTTGATGCTAATTTCAACAAGAATGAAGTAATATGACTCATAATCAACTATATTTTAACAATTTCAGAGAACTAATCAAACAATAAAAAGGTCTCCCTAAATGAAGACTTGTGTGAGATGTACGGATCGTTTTGAATGCACTAGTGATAGGATTGCTCCTTTTGATGCTAATTAAACTAGAACGAAGTCATAGGACTTATAATCACATCTTTCTTTGACAATTTGAGAGAACCAATAAAATAATAAGACGGTCTCCCTAAATCAAGACTTGTGTGAGATGTACGCATCTTTTTTAACGCGATAGTCATTGATTTGGTCATTTTGGTGCTAATCAAATTAGAACGAATTATTAGGACTCCTAATCACCTCTTTCTTTGACAATTTTAGAGAACCAATGAAACAATAAGAAGGTCACCCTAAATGAATATTTGTGTGAGATGTACGCATGGTTTTGGACGCTATAGTCACGGGTTTCTCCTTTTGACGCTAATCAAACTAGAATGAAGTAATACTACTCTTAATCACCTCTTTCTTTGTAAATTCAAAACAACCAATGAAACAATATGAAGGTCTCCCTAAATGAAGACTTGTGTGAGATCTACGCATCGGTTTGGATGCGATAGTGATGGGATTGCTCCTTTTAATGCTAATTTCAACCAGAATGAAGTAATAGGACTCATAATCACTTATATTTTGACAATTTGACAGAACTAATCAAACAATAAGAAGGTCTCCCTAAATGAAGACTTGTGTGAGATGTACGGATCGTTTTGAATGCACTACTGATAGGATTGCTCCTTTTGATGCTAATCAAACTAGAACGAAGTCATAGGACTCATAATCACCTCTTTCTTTGACAATTTGAGAGAACCAATGAAACAATAAGAAGGTCTCCCTAAATCAAGACCTGTGTGAGATGTACGCATCGTTTTTAACGCGATAGTCATTGATTTGTTCGTTTTGATGCTAATCAAATTAGAACGAATTATTAGGACTCCTAATCACCTCTTTCTTTGATAATTTTAGAGAACCAATGAAACAATAAGAAGGTCTCCCTAAATGAAGACTTGTGTGAGATGTACACATGATTTTGAAAACGATAGTCATGGGTTTTTACTTTTGACGCTAATCAAACTAGAACGAAGTAATACAACTCTTAATCACCTCTTTCTTTGTAAATTCGAAACAACCAATGAAATAATATGAAGGTCTCCCTAAATGAAGACTTGTGTGAGATCTACGCATCGTTTTGGACGCGATAGTGATGTGATTGCTCCTTTTGATGCTAACTTCAATTAGAACGAAGTAATAGGTCTCATAATCACCTATATTTTGACAATTTGAGAGAACTAATGAAACAATAAAAAGGTCTCCCTAAATGAAGACTTGTGTCAGATGTACGCATGGTTTTGGACGCTATAGTCATGGGTTTCTCTTTTTAAACGTTAATCAAACTAGAACGAAGTAACACAGTCTCTTAATCACCTCTTTCTTTGTAAATTCGAAACAACCAATGAAACAATATGAAGGTCTCCCAAAATGAAGACTTGTGTGAGATCTACGCATCGCTTTGGACGCGATTGTGATGGGATTGCTCCTTTTGATGCTAATTTCAACAAGAATGAAGTAATATGACTCATAATCAACTATATTTTAACAATTTGAGAGAACTAATCAAACAATAAAAAGGTCTCCCTAAATGAAGACTTGTGTGAGATGTACGGATCGTTTTGAATGCACTAGTGATAGGATTGCTCCTTTTGATGCTAATTAAACTAGAACGAAGTCATAGGACTTATAATCACATCTTTCTTTGACAATTTGAGAGAACCAATAAAACAATAAGACGGTCTCCCTAAATCAAGACTTGTGTGAGATGTACGCATCTTTTTTAACGCGATAGTCATTGATTTGGTCATTTTGGTGCTAATCAAATTAGAACGAATTAATAGGACTCCTAATCACCTCTTTCTTTGACAATTTTAGAGAACCAATGAAACAATAAGAAGGTCACCCTAAATGAATATGTGTGAGATGTACGCATGGTTTTGGACGCTATAGTCACGGGTTTCTCCTTTTGACGCTAATCACACTAGAACGAAGTAATACTACTCTTAATCACCTCTTTCTTTGTAAATTCAAAACAACCAATGAAACAATATGAAGGTCTCCCTAAATGAAGACTTGTGTGAGATCTACGCATCGTTTTGGACGCGATAGTGATGGGATTGCTCCTTTTAATGCTAATTTCAACTAGAATGAAGTAATAGGACTCATAATCACTTCTATTTTGACAATTTGACAGAACTAATCAAACAATAAGAAGGTCTCCCTAAATGAAGACTTGTGTGAGATGTACGGATCGTTTTGAATGCACTAGTGATTGGATTGCTCCTTTTGATGCTAATCAAACTAGAACGAAGTCATAGGACTCATAATTACCTCTTTCTTTGACAATTTGAGAGAACCAATGAAACAATAAGAAGGTCTCCCTAAATCAAGACCTGTGTGAGATGTACGCATCGTTTTTAACGCGATAGTCATTGATTTGTTCGTTTTGATGCTAATCAAATTAGAACGAATTATTAGGACTCCTAATCACCTCTTTCTTTGATAATTTTAGAGAACCAATGAAACAATAAGAAGGTCTCCCTAAATGAAGACTTGTGTGAGATGTACACATGATTTTGAAAACGATAGTCATGGGTTTTTACTTTTGACGCTAATCAAACTAGAACGAAGTAATACAACTCTTAATCACCTCTTTCTTTGTAAATTCGAAACAACCAATGAAACAATATGAAGGTCTCCCTAAATGAAGACTTGTATGAGATCAACGCATCGTTTTGGAAACGATAGTGATGTGATTGCTGCTTTTGATGCTAATTTCAACTAGAACGAAGTAATAGGACTCATAATCACCTATATTTTGACAATTTGAGAGAACTAATGAAACAATAAGAAGGTCTCCCTAAATGAATACTTGTGTCAGATGTACGAATGATTTTGGACCCGATAGTCATGGATTTCTCTTTTTTAACGCTAATCAAACTAGAACGAAGTAACACAGTCTCTTAATCACCTCTTTCTTTGTAAATTCGAAACAACCAATGAAACAATATCAAGGTCTCCCTAAACAAAGACTTGTGTGAGATCTACGCATCGTTTTGGACGCGATTGTGATGGGATTGCTCCTTTTGATTCTAATTTCAACTTGAATGAAGTAATAGGACTCATAATCACCTATATTTTAACAATTTGAGAGAACTAATCAAACAATAAGAAGGTCTCCCTAAATGAAAAGTTGTGTGAGATGTACGGATCGTTTTGAATGCACTAGTGATAGGATTGCTACTTTTGATACTAATCAAACTAGAACGAAGTCATAGGACTCATAATCACAACTTTCTTTGACAATTTGAGAGAACCAATGAAACAATAAGAAGGTCTCCCTAAATCAAGACTTGTGTGAGATGTACGCATCTTTTTTAACGCTATAGTCATTGATTTGGTCCTTTTGATGCTAATCAAATTAGAACGAATTAGTAAGACTCCTAATCACCTCTTTCTTTGATAATTTTTGAGAACCAATGAAACAATAATAACGTCTCCATAAATGAAGACTTGTGTGAGATGTACGCATGGTTTTGGACGCGATAGTCATGGATTTCTCCTTTTGACGCTAATCAAACTTGAACGAAGTAATACAACTCTTAATCACCCTCTTTCTTTTTAAATTCGAAACAACCAATGAAATAATATGAAGGTCTCCCTAAATGAATACTTGTGTGAGATCTACGCATCGTTTTGGACGCGATAGTGATGTGATTGCTCCTTTTGATGCTAACTTCAATTAGAACGAAGTAATAGGTCTCATAATCACCTATATTTTGACAATTTGAGAGAACTAATGAAACAATAAAAAGGTATCCCTAAATGAAGATTTGTGACAGATGTACGCATTGTTTTGGACGCGATAGTCATGGGTTTCTCTTTTTAAACGCTAATCAAACTAGAACGAAGTAACACAGTCTCTTAATCACCTCTTTCTTTGTAAATTCGAAACAACCAATGAAACAATATGAAGGTCTCCCTAAATGAAGACTTGTGTGAGATCTACGCATCGTTTTGGACGCGATTGTGATGGGATTGCTCCTTTTGATGCTAATTTCAACAAGAATGAAGTAATATGACTCATAATCAACTATATTTTAACAATTTGAGAGAACTAATCAAACAATAAAAAGGTCTCCCTAAATGAAGACTTGTGTGAGATGTACGGATCGTTTTGAATGCACTAGTGATAGGATTGCTCCTTTTGATGCTAATTAAACTAGAACGAAGTCATAGGACTTATAATCACATCTTTCTTTGACAATTTGAGAGAACCAATGAAACAATAAGACGGTCTCCCTAAATCAAGACTTGTGTGAGATGTACGCATCTTTTTTAACGCGATAGTCATTGATTTGGTCATTTTGGTGCTAATCAAATTAGAACGAATTAATAGGACTCCTAATCACCTCTTTCTTTGACAATTTTAGAGAACCAATGAAACAATAAGAAGGTCACCCTAAATGAATATTTGTGTGAGATGTACGCATGGTTTTGGACGCTATAGTCACGGGTTTCTCCTTTTGACGCTAATCAAAGTAGAACGAAGTAATACTACTCTTAATCACCTCTTTCTTTGTAAATTCAAAACAACCAATGAAACAATATGAAGGTCTCCCTAAATGAAGACTTGTGTGAGATCTACGCATCGTTTTGGACGCGATAGTGATGGGATTGCTCCTTTTAATGCTAATTTCAACTAGAATGAAGTAATAGGACTCATAATCACTTATATTTTGACAATTTGACAGAACTAATCAAACAATAAGAAGGTCTCCCTAAATGAAGACTTGTGTGAGATGTACGGATCGTTTTGAATGCACTACTGATAGGATTGCTCCTTTTGATGCTAATCAAACTAGAACGAAGTCATAGGACTCATAATCACCTCTTTCTTTGACAATTTGAGAGAACCAACGAAACAATAAGAAGATCTCCCTAAATCAAGACCTGTGTGAGATGTACGCATCGTTTTTAACGCGATAGTCATTGATTTGTTCGTTTTGATGCTAATCAAATTAGAACGAATTATTAGGACTCCTAATCACCTCTTTCTTTGATAATTTTAGAGAACCAATGAAACAATAAGAAGGTCTCCCTAAATGAAGACTTGTGTGAGATGTACACATGATTTTGAAAACGATAGTCATGGGTTTTTACTTTTGACGCTAATCAAACTAGAACGAAGTAATACAACTCTTAATCACCTCTTTCTTTGTAAATTCGAAACAACCAATGAAACAATATGAAGGTCTCCCTAAATGAAGACTTGTATGAGATCAACGCATCGTTTTGGAAACGCTAGTGATGTGATTGCTGCTTTTGATGCTAATTTCAACTAGAACGAAGTAATAGGACTCATAATCTCCTATATTTTGACAATTTGAGAGAACTAATGAAATAATAAGAAGGTCTCCCCAAATGAAGACTTGTGTCAGATGTACGCATGATTTTGGACCCGATAGTCATGGATTTCTCTTTTTTAACGCTAATCAAACTAGAACGAAGTAACACAGTCTCTTAATCACCTCTTTCTTTGTAAATTCGAAACAACCAATGAAACAATATAAAGGTCTCCCTAAATAAAGACTTGTGTGAGATCTACGCATCGTTTTGGACGCGATAGTGATGGGATTGCTCCTTTTGATGCTAATTTCAACTAGAATGAAGTAATAGGACTCATAATCACCTATATTTTAACAATTTGAGAGAACTAATCAAACAATAAGAAGGTCTCCCTAAATGAAAAGTTGTGTGAGATGTACGGATCGTTTTGAATGCACTAGTGATAGGATTGCTCCTTTTGATACTAATCAAACTAGAACGAAGTCATAGGACTCATAATCACAACTTTCTTTGACAATTTGAGAGAACCAATGAAACAATAAGAAGGTCTCCCTAAATCAAGACTTGTGTGAGATGTACGCATCTTTTTTAACGCTATAGTCATTGATTTGGTCCTTTTGATGCTAATCAAATTAGAACGAATTAGTAAGACTCCTAATCACCTCTTTCTTTGATAATTTTTGAGAACCAATGAAACAATAATAACGTCTCCATAAATGAAGACTTGTGTGAGATGTACGCATGGTTTTGGACGCGATAGTCATGGGTTTCTCCTTTTGACGCTAATCAAACTAGAACGAAGTAATACAACTCTTAATCAACCTCTTTCTTTTTAAATTCGAAACAACCAATGAAATAATATGAAGGTCTCCCTAAATGAAGACTTGTGTGAGATCTACACATCGTTTTGGACGCGATAGTGATGTGATTGCTCCTTTTGATGCTAACTTCAATTAGAACGAAGAAATAGGTCTCATAATCACCTATATTTTGACAATTTGAGTGAACTAATGAAACAATAAAAAGGTCTCCCTAAATGAAGACTTGTGTCAGATGTACGCATGGTTTTGGACGCGATAGTCATGGGTTTCTCTTTTTAAACGCTAATCAAACTAGAACGAAGTAACACAGTCTCTTAATCACCTCTTTCTTTGTAAATTCAAAACAACCAATGAAACAATATGAAGGTCTCCCAAAATGAAGACTTGTGTGAGATCTACGCATCGTTTTGGACGCGATTGTGATGGGATTGCTCCTTTTGATGCTAATTTCAACAAGAATGAAGTAATATGACTCATAATCAACTATATTTTAACAATTTGAGAGAACTAATCAAACAATAAAAAGGTCTCCCTAAATGAAGACTTGTGTGAGATGTACGGATCGTTTTGAATGCACTAGTGATAGGATTGCTCCTTTTGATGCTAATTAAACTAGAACGAAGTCATAGGACTTATAATCACATCTTTCTTTGACAATTTGAGAGAACCAATGAAACAATAAGACGGTCTCCCTAAATCAAGACTTGTGTGAGATGTACGCATCTTTTTTAACGCGATAGTCATTGATTTGGTCATTTTGGTGCTAATCAAATTAGAACGAATTAATAGGACTCCTAATCACCTCTTTCTTTGACAATTTTAGAGAACCAATGAAACAATAAGAAGGTCACCCTAAATGAATATTTGTGTGAGATGTACGCATGGTTTTGGACGCTATAGTCACGGGTTTCTCCTTTTGACGCTAATCAAAGTAGAACGAAGTAATACTACTCTTAATCACCTCTTTCTTTGTAAATTCAAAACAACCAATGAAACAATATGAAGGTCTCCCTAAATGAAGACTTGTGTGAGATCTACGCATCGTTTTGGACGCGATAGTGATGGGATTGCTCCTTTTAATGCTAATTTCAACTAGAATGAAGTAATAGGACTCATAATCACTTATATTTTGGCAATTTGACAGAACTAATCAAACAATAAGAAGGTCTCCCTAAATGAAGACTTGTGTGAGATGTACGGATCGTTTTGAATGCACTACTGATTGGATTGCTCCTTTTGATGCTAATCAAACTAGAACGAAGTCATAGGACTCATAATCACCTCTTTCTTTGACAATTTGAGAGAACCAATGAAACAATAAGAAGGTCTCCCTAAATCAAGACCTGTGTGAGATGTACGCATCGTTTTTAACGCGATAGTCATTGATTTGTTCGTTTTGATGCTAATCAAATTAGAACGAATTATTAGGACTCCTAATCACCTCTTTCTTTGATAATTTTAGAGAACCAATGAAACAATAAGAAGGTCTCCCTAAATGAAGACTTGTGTGAGATGTACACATGATTTTGAAAACGATAGTCATGGGTTTTTACTTTTGACGCAAATCAATCTAGAACGAAGTAATACAACTCTTAATCACCTCTTTCTTTGTAAATTCGAAACAACCAATGAAACAATATGAAGGTCTCCCTAAATGAAGACTTGTATGAGATCAACGCATCGTTTTGGAAACGATAGTGATGTGATTGCTGCTTTTGATGCTAATTTCAACTAGAACGAAGTAATAGGACTCATAATCACCTCTATTTTGACAATTTGAGAGAACTAATGAAACAATAAGAAGGTCTCCCTAAATGAATACTTGTGTCAGATGTACGCATGATTTTGGACCCGATAGTCATGGATTTCTCTTTTTTAACGCTAATCAAACTAGAACGAAGTAACACAGTCTCTTAATCACCTCTTTCTTTGTAAATTCGAAACAACCAATGAAACAATATCAAGGTCTCCCTAAACAAAGACTTGTGTGAGATCTACGCATCGTTTTGGACGCGATTGTGATGGGATTGCTCCTTTTGATTCTAATTTCAACTTGAATGAAGTAATAGGACTCATAATCACCTATATTTTAACAATTTGAGAGAACTAATCAAACAATAAGAAGGTCTCCCTAAATGAAAAGTTGTGTGAGATGTACGGATCGTTTTGAATGCACTAGTGATAGGATTGCTACTTTTGATACTAATCAAACTAGAACAAAGTCATAGGACTCATAATCACAACTTTCTTTGACAATTTGAGAGAACCAATGAAACATTAAGAAGGTCTCCCTAAATCAAGACTTGTGTGAGATGTACGCATCTTTTTTAACGCTATAGTCATTGATTTGGTCCTTTTGATGCTAATCAAATTAGAACGAATTAGTAAGACTCCTAATCACCTCTTTCTTTGATAATTTTTGAGAACCAATGAAACAATAATAACGTCTCCATAAATGAAGACTTGTGTGAGATGTACGCATGGTTTTGGACGCGATAGTCATGGATTTCTCCTTTTGACGCTAATCAAACTTGAACGAAGTAATACAACTCTTAATCACCCTCTTTCTTTTTAAATTCGAAACAACCAATGAAATAATATGAAGGTCTCCCTAAATGAATACTTGTGTGAGATCTACGCATCGTTTTGGACGCGATAGTGATGTGATTGCTCCTTTTGATGCTAACTTCAATTAGAACGAAGTAATAGGTCTCATAATCACCTATATTTTGACAATTTGAGAGAACTAATGAAACAATAAAAAGGTCTCCCTAAATGAAGACTTGTGACAGATGTACGCATGGTTTTGGACGCGATAGTCATGGGTTTCTCTTTTTAAACGCTAATCAAACTAGAACGAAGTAACACAGTCTCTTAATCACCTCTTTCTTTGTAAATTCGAAACAACCAATGAAACAATATGAAGGTCTCCCTAAATGAAGACTTGTGTGAGATCTACGCATCGTTTTGGACGCGATTGTGATGGGATTGCTCCTTTTGATGCTAATTTCAACAAGAATGAAGTAATATGACTCATAATCACTTATATTTTGACAATTTGACAGAACTAATCAAACAATAAGAAGGTCTCCCTAAATGAAGACTTGTGTGAGATGTACGGATCGTTTTGAATGCACTACTGATAGGATTGCTCCTTTTGATGCTAATCAAACTAGAACGAAGTCATAGGACTCATAATCACCTCTTTCTTTGACAATTTGAGAGAACCAACGAAACAATAAGAAGATCTCCCTAAATCAAGACCTGTGTGAGATGTACGCATCGTTTTTAACGCGATAGTCATTGATTTGTTCGTTTTGATGCTAATCAAATTAGAACGAATTATTAGGACTCCTAATCACCTCTTTCTTTGATAATTTTAGAGAACCAATGAAACAATAAGAAGGTCTCCCTAAATGAAGACTTGTGTGAGATGTACACATGATTTTGAAAACGATAGTCATGGGTTTTTACTTTTGACGCTAATCAAACTAGAACGAAGTAATACAACTCTTAATCACCTCTTTCTTTGTAAATTCGAAACAACCAATGAAACAATATGAAGGTCTCCCTAAATGAAGACTTGTATGAGATCAACGCATCATTTTGGAAACGCTAGTGATGTGATTGCTGCTTTTGATGCTAATTTCAACTAGAACGAAGTAATAGGACTCATAATCTCCTATATTTTGACAATTTGAGAGAACTAATGAAATAATAAGAAGGTCTCCCCAAATGAAGACTTGTGTCAGATGTACGCATGATTTTGGACCCGATAGTCATGGATTTCTCTTTTTTAACGCTAATCAAACTAGAACGAAGTAACACAGTCTCTTAATCACCTCTTTCTTTGTAAATTCGAAACAACCAATGAAACAATATAAAGGTCTCCCTAAATAAAGACTTGTGTGAGATCTACGCATCGTTTTGGACGCGATAGTGATGGGATTGCTCCTTTTGATGCTAATTTCAACTAGAATGAAGTAATAGGACTCATAATCACCTATATTTTAACAATTTGAGAGAACTAATCAAACAATAAGAAGGTCTCCCTAAATGAAAAGTTGTGTGAGATGTACGGATCGTTTTGAATGCACTAGTGATAGGATTGCTCCTTTTGATACTAATCAAACTAGAACGAAGTCATAGGACTCATAATCACAACTTTCTTTGACAATTTGAGAGAACCAATGAAACAATAAGAAGGTCTCCCTAAATCAAGACTTGTGTGAGATGTACGCATCTTTTTTAACGCTATAGTCATTGATTTGGTCCTTTTGATGCTAATCAAATTAGAACGAATTTGTAAGACTCCTAATCACCTCTTTCTTTGATAATTTTTGAGAACCAATGAAACAATAATAACGTCTCCATAAATGAAGACTTGTGTGAGATGTACGCATAGTTTTGGACGCGATAGTCATGGGTTTCTCCTTTTGACGCTAATCAAACTAGAACGAAGTAATACAACTCTTAATCAACCTCTTTCTTTTTAAATTCGAAACAACCAATGAAATAATATGAATGTCTCCCTAAATGAAGACTTGTGTGAGATCTACGCATCGTTTTGGACGCGATAGTGATGTGATTGCTCCTTTTGATGCTAACTTCAATTAGAACGAAGAAATAGGTCTCATAATCACCTATATTTTGACAATTTGAGTGAACTAATGAAACAATAAAAAGGTCTCCCTAAATGAAGACTTGTGTCAGATGTACGCATGGTTTTGGACGCGATAGTCATGGGTTTCTCTTTTTAAACGCTAATCAAACTAGAACGAAGTAACACAGTCTCTTAATCACCTCTTTCTTTGTAAATTCAAAACAACCAATGAAACAATATGAAGGTCTCCCAAAATGAAGACTTGTGTGAGATCTACGCATCGTTTTGGACGCGATTGTGATGGGATTGCTCCTTTTGATGCTAATTTCAACAAGAATGAAGTAATATGACTCATAATCAACTATATTTTAACAATTTGAGAGAACTAATCAAACAATAAAAAGGTCTCCCTAAATGAAGACTTGTGTGAGATGTACGGATCGTTTTGAATGCACTAGTGATAGGATTGCTCCTTTTGATGCTAATTAAACTAGAACGAAGTCATAGGACTTATAATCACATCTTTCTTTGACAATTTGAGAGAACCAATGAAACAATAAGACGGTCTCCCTAAATCAAGACTTGTGTGAGATGTACGCATCTTTTTTAACGCGATAGTCATTGATTTGGTCATTTTGGTGCTAATCAAATTAGAACGAATTAATAGGACTCCTAATCACCTCTTTCTTTGACAATTTTAGAGAACCAATGAAACAATAAGAAGGTCACCCTAAATGAATATTTGTGTGAGATGTACGCATGGTTTTGGACGCTATAGTCACGGGTTTCTCCTTTTGACGCTAATCAAAGTAGAACGAAGTAATACTACTCTTAATCACCTCTTTCTTTGTAAATTCAAAACAACCAATGAAACAATATGAAGGTCTCCCTAAATGAAGACTTGTGTGAGATCTACGCATCGTTTTGGACGCGATAGTGATGGGATTGCTCCTTTTAATGCTAATTTCAACTAGAATGAAGTAATAGGACTCATAATCACTTATATTTTGGCAATTTGACAGAACTAATCAAACAATAAGAAGGTCTCCCTAAATGAAGACTTGTGTGAGATGTACGGATCGTTTTGAATGCACTACTGATTGGATTGCTCCTTTTGATGCTAATCAAACTAGAACGAAGTCATAGGACTCATAATCACCTCTTTCTTTGACAATTTGAGAGAACCAATGAAACAATAAGAAGGTCTCCCTAAATCAAGACCTGTGTGAGATGTACGCATCGTTTTTAACGCGATAGTCATTGATTTGTTCGTTTTGATGCTAATCAAATTAGAACGAATTATTAGGACTCCTAATCACCTCTTTCTTTGATATTTTTAGAGAACCAATGAAACAATAAGAAGGTCTCCCTAAATGAAGACTTGTGTGAGATGTACACATGATTTTGAAAACGATAGTCATGGGTTTTTACTTTTGACGCAAATCAATCTAGAACGAAGTAATACAACTCTTAATCACCTCTTTCTTTGTAAATTCGAAACAACCAATGAAACAATATGAAGGTCTCCCTAAATGAAGACTTGTATGAGATCAACGCATCGTTTTGGAAACAATAGTGATGTGATTGCTGCTTTTGATGCTAATTTCAACTAGAACGAAGTAATAGGACTCATAATCACCTATATTTTGACAATTTGAGAGAACTAATGAAACAATAAGAAAGTCTCCCTAAATGAAGACTTGTGTCAGATGTACGCATAATTTTGGACCCGATAGTCATGGATTTCTCTTTTTTAACGCTAATCAAACTAGAACGAAGTAACACAGTCTCTTAATCACCTCTTTCTTTGTAAATTCGAAACAACCAATGAAACAATATAAAGGTCTATAATACCCGAGAATTTCCATATATTATTAAATAAATATATTAATGGAAATGAGAATTTATTTGAATATAAATGATTTTGTGTTATGAGATGAATTAATTCAATTATATATAATTGAATAATTATAATAATTGAGAAATTGGTGGAGTTTGTGATAAACTCGTTGATTGCCTTGTGTGGCACAGTGACGTAATATAAGAATGATTATATTAATTTAAGCGAACAATTAATCTATATTAATTGTTAATCGAAGAATATTAATTAACTGTTATAAAATACTAATGAGGATTGATTAATAGTATGTGATTATTATTGCAAAAAACATAATAATAATGAGCAACGTGTTTATAAATATAATAAGATTATATTAATTGATATGTGCAAATGTGCAATATTTGAATATATAAAGTATATGGAATACAACTATATTATATAGTGTAGAGAGACACTTAAGTGTGACCATGCATGTATATACATAAACTATGTTATATAATGCAATGCGAATATATTACACATAGAAACCATATATTACATGAAGCATAATGTGATTATGTTAAAACTATATGTTATGAATGCATGATAATACTGATGTGACAATAAATATGTGAGAATACACTGTATAATATATCATGAACATATTGTAAACTATTAATTTTAATAAAGTGAGACATCATGAATATATGGTGAACAATTTAATAATACATGAGATAATGTAATGTGATAACATCCGATTAAATTATACTAGTATGATAAAAATGTACATGAATTATATGTGCACAATTCACACTTATTACATTATGTGAATCCATGTTAGTATTATTAGAATTACATTGTAACTATAATTACGGCCTAATTATATAGTATATATACATGTAACATATTTTGGCATAAGTGTTGTGTATATATACAAATTATAGAATGCTGATATATGGCCTTGTCCCAATATAATAGTCACTCTCCTTCTCCTTCACGTGTATGGCAAAAAGGCTAAGGCCTATTCTCCCATTCTTCTCCCAAGCTTAGCTATCAATAATTATATGAGGAGTGGTTTTAATGATGGATTCTAACAACTAAATACCTACCATTCTATAACCTTCATGCAATTTGACAATCCGTTAGTTTGATTTGGGAGTTAGAAACTTGGACTGTGTATTCATTCTTCTATATAAAGAACTCCCTGCACCTTCATTTCATTGCTGAAATATTTCTAAGAGAAGAGAGTATACTGTGATTGTCTATTTAGTTCAGAAGGAATTTTTATAGTAGCATCAGCAAGCTTACTCCATAACAGAGGTATAAATCCTCTTCGTGTCTTCATTTTCATTTTCTATCAACAGAACTCCATTGTTGTTCTCTGAGTTTTGTTGAAATTCTTGATTATGCCAAATTGGTTCATGATTGGTTTGTAGAACCCTTATATTGTTGTTATATGAACATACCCGCATGATGGAACCACTGAATAGTCTTTCATTTCCATTGTTCCTCTTCAATTTCTGTAAATACATGAAATTCGTAAATTAGTTAGAGTTCATGAAATTGGGAATTGATAATTGCTATTGACTGTTATATAAGCATACATGTATGTGTTAGTAGGTTAAACAAGTCTGGGTATGTTGAAATTCGATGAGATGGGAGGTTTTGGGTCGGTTTTCGCTGCAGTCTGAACCAGAAAACTGCCTCGACGCCGCAGCGCCGCAGCCCGCGCCGCAGCCCCGCACGCAGCGCCACTCGCGCCGCAGCGCCAGCCTCTGTGTTCAGTTTTCTGCATTCTGCAGCAAAACTGTTATGTACCAATTGTTTGATTTTTGTTTAAACAAGCATGGGAGCATGATTAATACATATATATAAACCTAATGAGGCAATGTAAGCATGTTTTAGTATATTAGCATGCATGGTTAACCAAACGACACATAGTTTGGAAACGAATTTAAAGTTTCATAAACGACGTTAACATATATGAAGCATGTATACATTCTGACTTTTCGAGCATGTTTATAGGGCCTTGAAATACATGAAAAGCATGTTAACTTACATATGTAGGTGTCATAAGGAAGCATGAACATGATAGACCTTATTAATGAACTATACTAACAAAGTATAAGCTTTGAACGTGAACGTTGGTATGTTATGACGAGAATTAGAATTTGACATTTATGGACACATATGATAGTATTCTTAGACTCATTCATGTGTCATGCATGTATATATACCATGATTAGTTGCCGTGATTAAAGTTTAGCATGAACAAAGCATGTTTTCAAGATAATAACAATGCTAGCTACATATATGCAATACGAGTACTCATGAGCATGACTAATACAAGTTATATGAATATCTTATGTGTTTAAAAGCAATCATGTTAGACCATATGAGTTCGTGTCCTTGAATGGCTTTAAGTATTAACTTAAGAACCTATACCATGTACGATTGGATTTGGAAAAGTTATACAAGCATGAAAGTATCCTTTAAATATGAATACATGCTACGCGATATTATATGATGTTACTTGAACCCGATTTTGACGGTTAACTTAAGGAGATGCCGTAACTTGCTAAAATGAAATATATTTAGTATTGATTGTGGTCTTATGTGATATTAATAATATGCAAGCATGTTTACTAATTGTTGAGATCTTATATAATATGAGAATGCGTTTAAACTCTAAAGAAGGAACGTTAAGGATAGAAATTATATTTTATATAACTGTGTAGCTAGGTAAAACTTAGCTTATGTGTTGATCGTATATTCAAAGAGAAAATGTGAAGTTAAATTATATGACTAATGAATATCATATATATACGTAACTGTATTACAATAGGAATTCGAAAGTGTTGATTGCTTTTCGTGGATAAACTACGCTAAAGGCAAGTTCTCTTACTTACACTCTTTTAAAGTGCAAGTATCCTAACCGACGCATTTACCTTATGCAAGGAAATCTATGATTGTGAAAGTTTCCTAACTTATACTCTTTTACTATGCAAGTATCCTATCTTGTGTATTGCGAACTAGTTTCCTATTTAATCGGTTGAATCGAATTAGCATACTTGAACTCTTATTTCATTAAAGCTATTATTCATGTTGAACTTAGTATTGTTCTTGAATATTGTGAAAGTGTCTATGCCATTTGATTCGGCTGGACTTATGTTATTGAAAAGAAACCCAAACTAATTGATTGGTGCGGGATCTTATATTTGACTGAGAAGAACAACCTTCTTTGAAGGGAATATATAATTGTCGGAGAACCAACGTGAACACTTGAGTATGGTTGATTGTTATGCATAACAAGGGTACTTTAGGCTGATCACCTGTTGTACCTGTTTTTGTTGGATTTTCAGTTTATTACTGTCAATTCTAGTAGAAGTTCATAGTCCGTAGTGACTACTCAGTATTCAATTATTTGAAATCTTGAATTGACTTATTATTGAATCATATTGATATTATCCTATCCTTAGCGACTGATATTGAGAACTGTTGATATTCTTGTTATTCTTGAACTATCAAATCTTGTTATACCCTTTCGAGAATTGAGAATCTTATTACTCACCCTTATTGTATATTACTTGCTGGGCAATTTGTGCTCATTCTTGCTTTCCCTAAAACATTTCAGTTAAGGCAGAGCATGGTGAACCTTCGGGCGTTGATAAGGGCAAGGGCAAAGCTACCAACTAGCTTATGTCTGTTATGTTTTAAATATATTAATATTGTATGATGATGATGTAGTAAGACTGGATTTGATTATGTTTAAGCTTAAGTTAGATTATGTAATAAGTCGTTAACTGATATTATTATGTAATCTATTAAGTACTGTAGGTTGCGAGACTTGGGGGAATAATTATAATAAATCATTGTAAATTATTCTAGAATAGATTTTCCGCTGTGATCGTATGATATTTAATTATTATTATTGTGATGTATTACCATGAGCACGTGATGAACCGAATTCGAGAGACCAAGTAGCGGTCCTGGAATTTGGGGGCGTCACAAGGTCTCCCTAAATAAAGACTTGTGTGAGATCTACGCATCGTTTTGGACGCGATAGTGATGGGATTGCTCCTTTTGATGCTAATTTCAACTAGAATGAAGTAATAGGACTCATAATCACCTATATTTTAACAATTTGAGAGAACTAATCAAACAATAAGAAGGTCTCCCTAAATGAAAAGTTGTGTGAGATGTACGGATCGTTTTGAATGCACTAGTGATAGGTTGCTCCTTTTGATACTAATCAAACTAGAACGAAGTCATAGGACTCATAATCACAACTTTCTTTGACAATTTGAGAGAACCAATGAAACAATAAGAAGGTCTCCCTAAATCAAGACTTGTGTGAGATGTACGCATCTTTTTTAACGCTATAGTCATTGATTTGGTCCTTTTGATGCTAATCAAATTAGAACGAATTAATAAGACTCCTAATCACCTCTTTCTTTGATAATTTTTGAGAACCAAT
Source organism: Panax stipuleanatus (assembly GCA_020205555.1). Classification (NCBI taxonomy): domain Eukaryota; kingdom Viridiplantae; phylum Streptophyta; class Magnoliopsida; order Apiales; family Araliaceae; genus Panax; species Panax stipuleanatus. The sequence continues at coordinate 51,682,751 of CM035115.1, read as the reverse complement.
GAAGCAATAATAACGTCTCCATAAATGAAGACTTGTGTGAGATGTACGCATGGTTTTGGACGCGATAGTCATGGGTTTCTCCTTTTGACGCTAATCAAACTAGAACGAAGTAATACAACTCTTAATCACCTCTTTCTTTTTAAATTCGAAACAACCAATGAAATAATATGAAGGTCTCCCTAAATGAAGACTTGTGTGAGATCTACGCATCGTTTTGGACGCGATAGTGATGTGATTGCTCCTTTTGATGCTAATTTCAATTAGAACGAAGTAATAGGACTCATAATCACCTATATTTTGACAATTTGAGAAAACTAATAAAACAATAAAAAGGTCTCTCTAAATGAAGACTTGTGTCAGATGTACGCATGATTTTGGACGCGATAGTCATGGGTTTCTATTTTTAAACGCTAATCAAACTAGAACGAAGTAACACAGTCTCTTAATCACCTCTTTCCTTGTAAATTCGAAACAACGAATGAAACAATAAAAGGTCTCCCTAAATAAAGACTTGTGTAAGATCTACGCATCGTTTTGGACGCGATAGTGATGGAATTGCTCCTTTTGATGCTAATTTCAACTAGAATGAAGTAATAGGACTCATAATTACCTATATTTTAACAATTTGAGAGAACTAATCAAACAATAAGAAGGTCTCCCTAAATGAAAACTTGTGTGAGATGTACGGACGTTTTGAATGCACTAGTGATAGGATTGCTCCTTTTGATACTATTCAAACTAGAACGAAGTCATAGGACTCATAATCACAACTTTCTTTGACAATTTGAGAGAACCAATGAAACAATAAGAAGGTCTCCCTAAATCAAGACTTGTGTGAGATGTACGCATCTTTTTTAACGCTATAGTCATTGATTTGGTCCTTTTGATGCTAATCAAATTAGAACGAATTTGTAAAACTCCTAATCACCTCTTTCTTTGATAATTTTTGAGAACCAATGAAACAATAATAACGTCTCCATAAATGAAGACTTGTGTGAGATGTACGCATAGTTTTGGACGCGATAGTCATGGGTTTCTCCTTTTGACGCTAATCAAACTAGAACGAAGTAATACAACTCTTAATCACCCTCTTTCTTTTTAAATTCGAAACAACCAATGAAATAATATGAATGTCTCCCTAAATGAAGACTTGTGTGAGATCTACGCATCGTTTTGGACGCGATAGTGATGTGATTGCTCCTTTTGATGCTAACTTCAATTAGAACGAAGTAATAGGTCTCATAATCACCTATATTTTGACAATTTGAGAGAACTAATGAAACAATAAAAAGGTCTCCCTAAATGAAGACTTGTGTCAGATGTACGCATGGTTTTGGACGCGATAGTCATGGGTTTCTCTTTTTAAACGCTAATCAAACTAGAACGAAGTAACACAGTCTCTTAATCACCTCTTTCTTTGTAAATTTGAAACAACCAATGAAACAATATGAATGTCTCCCAAAATGAAGACTTGTGTGAGATCTACGCATCGTTTTGGACGCGATTGTGATGGGATTGCTCCTTTTGATGCTAATTTCAACTAGAATGAAGTAATAGGACTCATAATCACCTATATTTTAACAATTTGAGAGAACTAATCAAACAATAAGAAGGTCTCCCTAAATGAAAAGTTGTGTGAGATGTACGGATCGTTTTGAATGCACTAGTGATAGGATTGCTCCTTTTGATACTAATCAAACTAGAACGAAGTCATAGGACTCATAATCACAACTTTCTTTGACAATTTGAGAGAACCAATGAAACAATAAGACGGTCTCCCTAAATCAAGACTTGTGTGAGATGTACGCATCTTTTTTAACGCGATAGTCATTGATTTGGTCATTTTGGTGCTAATCAAATTAGAACGAATTAATAGGACTCCTAATCACCTCTTTCTTTGACAATTTTAGAGAACCAATGAAACAATAAGAAGGTCACCCTAAATGAATATTTGTGTGAGATGTACGCATGGTTTTGGACGCTATAGTCACGGGTTTCTCCTTTTGACGCTAATCAAACTAGAACGAAGTAATACTACTCTTAATCACCTCTTTCTTTGTAAATTCAAAACAACCAATGAAACAATATGAAGGTCTCCCTAAATGAAGACTTGTGTGAGATCTACGCATCGTTTTGGACGCGATAGTGATGGGATTGCTCCTTTTAATGCTAATTTCAACTAGAATGAAGTAATAGGACTCATAATCACTTATATTTTGACAATTTGACAGAACTAATCAAACAATAAGAAGGTCTCCCTAAATGAAGACTTGTGTGAGATGTACGGATCGTTTTGAATGCACTACTGATAGGATTGCTCCTTTTGATGCTAATCAAACTAGAACGAAGTCATAGGACTCATAATCACCTCTTTCTTTGACAATTTGAGAGAACCAATGAAACAATAAGAAGGTCTCCCTAAATCAAGACCTGTGTGAGATGTACGCATCGTTTTTAACGCGATAGTCATTGATTTGTTCGTTTTGATGCTAATCAAATTAGAACGAATTATTAGGACTCCTAATCACCTCTTTCTTTGATAATTTTAGAGAACCAATGAAACAATAAGAAGGTCTCCCTAAATGAAGACTTGTGTGAGATGTACACATGATTTTGAAAACGATAGTCATGGGTTTTTACTTTTGACGCTAATCAAACTAGAACGAAGTAATACAACTCTTAATCACCTCTTTCTTTGTAAATTCGAAACAACCAATGAAACAATATGAAGGTCTCCCTAAATGAAGACTTGTATGAGATCAACGCATCGTTTTGGAAACGATAGTGATGTGATTGCTGCTTTTGATGCTAATTTCAACTAGAACGAAGTAATAGGACTCATAATCACCTATATTTTGACAATTTGAGAGAACTAATGAAACAATAAGAAGGTCTCCCTAAATGAAGACTTGTGTCAGATGTACGCATGATTTTGGACCCGATAGTCATGGATTTCTCTTTTTTAACGCTAATCAAACTAGAACGAAGTAACACAGTCTCTTAATCACCTCTTTCTTTGTAAATTCGAAACAACCAATGAAACAATATAAAGGTCTCCCTAAATAAAGACTTGTGTGAGATCTACGCATCGTTTTGGACGCGATAGTGATGGGATTGCTCCTTTTGATGCTAATTTCAACTAGAATGAAGTAATAGGACTCATAATCACCTATATTTTAACAATTTGAGAGAACTAATCAAACAATAAGAAGGTCTCCCTAAATGAAAACTTGTGTGAGATGTACGGATCGTTTTGAATGCACTAGTGATAGGATTGCTCCTTTTGATACTATTCAAACTAGAACGAAGTCATAGGACTCATAATCACAATTTTCTTTGACAATTTGAGAGAACCAATGAAACAATAAGAAGGTCTCCCTAAATCAAGACTTGTGTGAGATGTACGCATCTTTTTTAACGCTATAGTCATTGATTTGGTCCTTTTGATGCTAATCAAATTAGAACGAATTAGTAAGACTCCTAATCACCTCTTTCTTTGATAATTTTTGAGAACCAATGAAACAATAATAACGTCTCCATAAATGAAGACTTGTGTGAGATGTACGCATGGTTTTGGACGCGATAGTCATGGGTTTCTCCTTTTGACGCTAATCAAACTAGAACGAAGTAATACAACTCTTAATCACCCTCTTTCTTTTTAAATTCGAAACAACCAATGAAATAATATGAATGTCTCCCTAAATGAAGACTTGTGTGAGATCTACGCATCGTTTTGGACGCGATAGTGATGTGATTGCTCCTTTTGATGCTAACTTCAATTAGAACGAAGTAATAGGTCTCATAATCACCTATATTTTGACAATTTGAGAGAACTAATGAAACAATAAAAAGGTCTCCCTAAATGAAGACTTGTGTCAGATGTACGCATGGTTTTGGACGCGATAGTCATGGGTTTCTCTTTTTAAACGCTAATCAAACTAGAACGAAGTAACACAGTCTCTTAATCACCTCTTTCTTTGTAAATTCGAAACAACCAATGAAACAATATGAAGGTCTCCCAAAATGAAGACTTGTGTGAGATCTACGCATCGTTTTGGACGCGATTGTGATGGGATTGCTCCTTTTGATGCTAATTTCAACAAGAATGAAGTAATATGACTCATAATCAACTATATTTTAACAATTTGAGAGAACTAATCAAACAATAAAAAGGTCTCCCTAAATGAAGACTTGTGTGAGATGTACGGATCGTTTTGAATGCACTAGTGATAGGATTGCTCCTTTCGATGCTAATTAAACTAGAACGAAGTCATAGGACTTATAATCACATCTTTCTTTGACAATTTGAGAGAACCAATGAAATAATAAGACGGTCTCCCTAAATCAAGACTTGTGTGAGATGTACGCATATTTTTTAACGCGATAGTCATTGATTTGGTCATTTTGGTGCTAATCAAATTAGAACGAATTAATAGGACTCCTAATCACCTCTTTCTTTGACAATTTTAGAGAACCAATGAAACAATAAGAAGGTCACCCTAAATGAATATTTGTGTGAGATGTACGCATGGTTTTGGACGCTATAGTCACGGGTTTCTCCTTTTGACGCTAATCAAACTAGAACGAAGTAATACTACTCTTAATCACCTCTTTCTCTGTAAATTCAAAACAACCAATGAAACAATATGAAGGTCTCCCTAAATGAAGACTTGTGTGAGATCTACGCATCGTTTTGGACGCGATAGTGATGGGATTGCTCCTTTTAATGCTAATTTCAACTATAATGAAGTAATAGGACTCATAATCACTTATATTTTGACAATTTGAAAGAACTAATCAAACAATAAGAAGGTCTCCCTAAATGAAGACTTGTGTGAGATGTACGGATCGTTTTGAATGCACTACTGATAGGATTGCTCCTTTTGATGCTAATCAAACTAGAACGAAGTCATAGGACTCATAATCACCTCTTTCTTTGACAATTTGAGAGAACCAATGAAACAATAAGAAGGTCTCCCTAAATCAAGACCTGTGTGAGATGTACGCATCGTTTTTAACGCGATAGTCATTGATTTGTTCATTTTGATGCTAATCAAATTAGAACGAATTATTAGGACTCCTAATCACCTCTTTCTTTGATAATTTTAGAGAACCAATGAAACAATAAGAAGGTCTCCCTAAATGAAGACTTGTGTGAGATGTACACATGATTTTGAAAACGATAGTCATGGGTTTTTACTTTTGACGCTAATCAAACTAGAACGAAGTAATACAACTCTTAATCACCTCTTTCTTTGTAAATTCGAAACAACCAATGAAACAATATGAAGGTCTCCCTAAATGAAGACTTGTATGAGATCAACGCATCGTTTTGGAAACGATAGTGATGTGATTGCTGCTTTTGATGCTAATTTCAACTATAACGAAGTAATAGGACTCATAATCACCTATATTTTGACAATTTGAGAGAACTAATGAAACAATAAGAAGGTCTCCCTAAATGAAGACTTGTGTCAGATGTACGCATGATTTTGGACCCGATAGTCATGGATTTCTCTTTTTTAACGCTAATCAAACTAGAACGAAGTAACACAGTCTCTTAATCACCTCTTTCTTTGTAAATTGGAAACAACCAATGAAACAATATAAAGGTCTCCCTAAATAAAGACTTGTGTGAGATCTACGCATCGTTTTGGACGCGATAGTGATGGGATTGCTCCTTTTGATGCTAATTTCAACTAGAATGAAGTAATAGGACTCATAATCACCTATATTTTAACAATTTGAGAGAACTAATCAAACAATAAGAAGGTCTCCCTAAATGAAAACTTGTGTGAGATGTACGGATCATTTTGAATGCACTAGTGATAGGATTGCTCCTTTTGATACTAATCAAACTAGAACGAAGTCATAGGACTCATAATCACAACTTTCTTTGACAATTTGAGAGAACCAATGAAACAATAAGAAGGTCTCCCTAAATCAAGAATTGTGTGAGATGTACGCATCTTTTTTAACGCTATAGTCATTGATTTGGTCCTTTTGATGCTAATTAAATTAGAACGAATTAATAAGACTCCTAATCACCTCTTTCTTTGATAATTTTTGAGAACCAATGAAACAATAATAACGTCTCCATAAATGTAGACTTGTGTGAGATGTACGCATGGTTTTGGACGCGATAGTCATGGGTTTCTCCTTTTGACGCTAATCAAACTAGAGCGAAATAATACAACTCTTAATCACCTCTTTCTTTTTAAATTCGAAACAACCAATGAAATAATATGAAGGTCTCACTAAATGAAGACTTGTGTGAGATCTACGCATCGTTTTGGATGCGATAGTGATGTGATTGCTCCTTTTGATGCTAACTTCAATTAGAACGAAGTAATAGGACTCATAATCACCTATATTTTGACAATTTGAGAGAACTAATGAAACAATAAAAAGGTCTCTCTAAATGAAGACTTGTGTCAGATGTAAACATGGTTTTGGACGCGATAGTCATGGGTTTCTCTTTTTAAACGCTAATCAAACTAGAACAAAGTAACACAGTCTCTTAATCACCTCTTTCTTTGTAAATTCGAAACAACCAATGAAACAATATGAAGGTCTCCCTAAATGAAGACTTGTGTGAGATCTACGCATCGTTTTGGACGCGATTGTGATGGGATTGCTCCTTTTGATTCTAATTTCAACAAGTATGAAGTAATATGACTCATAATCAACTATATTTTAACAATTTGAGAGAACTAATCAAACAATAAAAAGGTCTCCCTAAATGAAAACTTGTGTGAGATGTACGGATCGTTTTGAATGCACTAGTGATAGGATTGCTCCTTTCGATGCTAATTAAACTAGAACGAAGTCATAGGACTTATAATCACATCTTTCTTTGACAATTTGAGAGAACCAATGAAATAATAAGACGGTCTCCCTAAATCAAGACTTGTGTGAGATGTACGCATATTTTTTAACGCGATAGTCATTGATTTGGTCATTTTGGTGCTAATCAAATTAGAACGAATTAATAGGACTCCTAATCACCTCTTTCTTTGACAATTTTAGAGAACCAATGAAACAATAAGAAGGTCACCCTAAATGAATATTTGTGTGAGATGTACGCATGGTTTTGGATGCTATAGTCACGGGTTTCTCCTTTTGACGCTAATCAAACTAGAACGAAGTAATACTACTCTTAATCACCTCTTTCTCTGTAAATTCAAAACAACCAATGAAACAATATGAAGGTCTCCCTAAATGAAGACTTGTGTGAGATCTACGCATCGTTTTGGACGCGATAGTGATGGGATTGCTCCTTTTAATGCTAATTTCAACTAGAATGAAGTAATAGGACTCATAATCACTTATATTTTGACAATTTGAAAGAACTAATCAAACAATAAGAAGGTCTCCCTAAATGAAGACTTGTGTGAGATGTACGGATCGTTTTGAATGCACTACTGATAGGATTGCTCCTTTTGATGCTAATCAAACTAGAACGAAGTCATAGGACTCATAATCACCTCTTTCTTTGACAATTTGAGAGAACCAATGAAACAATAAGAAGGTCTCCCTAAATCAAGACCTGTGTGAGATGTACGCATCGTTTTTAACGCGATAGTCATTGATTTGTTCGTTTTGATGCTAATCAAATTAGAACGAATTATTAGGACTCCTAATCACCTCTTTCTTTGATAATTTTAGAGAACCAATGAAACAATAAGAAGGTCTCCCTAAATGAAGACTTGTGTGAGATGTACACATGATTTTGAAAACGATAGTCATGGGTTTTTACTTTTGACGCTAATCAAACTAGAACGAAGTAATAAAACTCTTAATCACCTCTTTCTTTGTAAATTCGAAACAACCAATGAAACAATATGAAGGTCTCCCTAAATGAAGACTTGTATGAGATCAACGCATCGTTTTGGAAACGTTAGTGATGTGATTGCTGCTTTTGATGCTAATTTCAACTAGAACAAAGTAATAGGACTCATAATCACCTATATTTTGACAATTTGAGAGAACTAATGAAACAATAAGAAGGTCTCCCTAAATGAAGACTTGTGTCAGATGTACGCATGATTTTGGACCCGATAGTCATGGATTTCTCTTTTTTAACGCTAATTAAACTAGAACGAAGTAACACAGTCTCTTAATCACCTCTTTCTTTGTAAATTCGAAACAACCAATGAAACAATATAAAGGTCTCCCTAAATAAAGACTTGTGTGAGATCTACGCATCGTTTTGGACGCGATAGTGATGGGATTGCTCCTTTTGATGCTAATTTCAACTAGAATGAAGTAATAGGACTCATAATCACCTATATTTTAACAATTTGAGAGAACTAATCAAACAATAAGAATGTCTCCCTAAATGAAAAGTTGTGTGAGATGTACGGATCGTTTTGAATGCACTAGTGATAGGATTGCTCCTTTTGATACTAATCAAACTAGAACGAAGTCATAGGACTCATAATCACAACTTTCTTTGACAATTTGAGAGAACCAATGAAACAATAAGACGGTCTCCCTAAATCAAGACTTGTGTGAGATGTACGCATCTTTTTTAATGCTATAGTCACTAATTTGGTCCTTTTGATGCTAATCAAATTAGAATGAATTAGTAAGACTCCTAATCACCTCTTTCTTTGATAATTTTTGAGAACCAATGAAACAATAATAACGTCTCCATAAATGAAGACTTGTGTGAGATGTACGCATGGTTTTGGACGCGATAGTCATGGGTTTCTCCTTTTGACGCTAATCAAACTAGAACGAAGTAATACAACTCTTAATCACCCTCTTTCTTTTTAAATTCGAAACAACCAATGAAATAATATGAAGGTCTCCCTAAATGAAGACTTGTGTGAGATCTACGCATCGTTTTGGATGCGATAGTGATGTGATTACTCCTTTTGATGCTAACTTCAATTAGAACGAAGTAATAGGTCTCATAATCACCTATATTTTGACAATTTGAGAGAACTAATGAAACAATAAAAAGGTCTCCCTAAATGAAGACTTGTGTCAGATGTACGCATGGTTTTGGACGCGATAGTCATGGGTTTCTCTTTTTAAACGCTAATCAAACTAGAACGAAGTAACACAGTCTCTTAATCACCTCTTTCTTTGTAAATTCAAAACAACCAATGAAATAATATGAAGTTCTCCCAAAATGAAGACTTGTGTGAGATCTACGCATCGTTTTGGACGCGATTGTGATGGGATTGCTCCTTTTGATGCTAATTTCAACAAGAATGAAGTAATATGACTCATAATCAACTATATTTTAACAATTTGAGAGAACTAATCAAACAATAAAAAGGTCTCCCTAAATGAAGACTTGTGTGAGATGTACGGATCGTTTTGAATGCACTAGTGATAGGATTGCTCCTTTTGATGCTAATTAAACTAGAACGAAGTCATAGGACTTACAATCGCATCTTTCTTTGACAATTTGAGTGAACCAATGAAACAATAAGACGGTCTCCCTAAATCAAGACTTGTGTGAGATGTACGCATCTTTTTTAACGCGATAGTCATTGATTTGGTCATTTTGGTGCTAATCAAATTAGAACGAATTAATAGGACTCCTAATCACCTCTTTCTTTGACAATTTTAGAGAACCAATGAAACAATAAGAAGGTCACCATAAATGAATATTTGTGTGAGATGTACGCATGGTTTTGGACGCTATAGTCACGGGTTTCTCCTTTTGACGCTAATCAAACTAGAACGAAGTAATACTACTCTTAATCACCTCTTTCTTTGTAAATTCAAAACAACCAATGAAACAATATGAAGGTCTCCCTAAATGAAGACTTGTGTGAGATCTACGCATCGTTTTGGACGCGATAGTGATGGGATTGCTCCTTTTAATGCTAATTTCAACTAGAATGAAGTAATAGGACTCATAATCACTTATATCTTGATAATTTGATAGAACTAATCAAACAATAAGAAGGTCTCCCTAAATGAAGACTTGTGTGAGATGTACGGATCGTTTTGAATGCACTAGTGATAGGATTGCTCCTTTTGATGCTATTCAAACTAGAACGAAGTCATAGGACTCATAATCACCTTTTTCTTTGACAATTTGAAAGAACCAAAGAAACAATAAGAAGGTCTCCCTAAATCAAGACCTGTGTGAGATGTACGCATCGTTTTTAACGCGATAGTCATTGATTTGTTCGTTTTGATGCTAATCAAATTAGAACGAATTATTAGGACTCCTAATCACCTCTTTCTTTGATAATTTTAGAGAACCAATGAAACAATAAGAAGGTCTCCCTAAATGAAGACTTGTGTGAGATGTACACATGATTTTGAAAACGATAGTCATGGGTTTTTACTTTTGACGCTAATCAAACTTGAACGAAGTAATACAACTCTTAATCACCTCTTTCTTTGTAAATTCGAAACAACCAATGAAACAATATGAAGGTCTCCCTAAATGAAGACTTGTATGAGATCAACGCATCGTTTTGGAAACGATAGTGATGTGATTGCTGCTTTTGATGCTAATTTCAACTAGAATGAAGTAATAGGACTCATAATCACCTATATTTTGACAATTTGAGAGAACTAATCAAACAATAAGAAGGTCTCCCTAAATGAAGACTTGTGTCAGATGTACGCATGATTTTGGACCCGATAGTCATGGATTTTTCTTTTTTAACGCTAATTAAACTAGAACGAAGTAACACAGTCTCTTAATCACCTCTTTCTTTGTAAATTCGAAACAACCAATGAAACAATATAAAGGTCTCCCTAAATAAAGACTTGTGTGAGATCTACGCATCGTTTTGGACGCGATAGTGATGGGATTGCTCCTTTTGATGCTAATTTCAACTAGAATGAAGTAATAGGACTCATAATCACCTATATTTTAACAATTTGAGAGAACTAATCAAACAATAAGAATGTCTCCCTAAATGAAAACTTGTGTGAGATGTACGGATCGTTTTGAATGCACTAGTGATAGGATTGCTCCTTTTGATACTAATCAAACTAGAACGAAGTCATAGGACTCATAATCACAACTTTCTTTGACAATTTGAGAGAACCAATGAAACAATAAGAAGGTCTCCCTAAATCAAGACTTGTGTGAGATGTACGCATCTTTTTTAACGCTATAGTCATTGATTTGGTCCTTTTGATGCTAATCAAATTAGAACGAATTAGTAAGACTCCTAATCACCTCTTTCTTTGATAATTTTTGAGAACCAATGAAACAATAATAACGTCTCCATAAATGAAGACTTGTGTGAGATGTACGCATAGTTTTGGACGCGATAGTCATGGGTTTCTCCTTTTGACGCTAATCAAACTAGAACGAAGTAATACAACTCTTAATCACCCTCTTTCTTTTTAAATTCGAAACAACCAATGAAATAATATGAATGTCTCCCTAAATGAAGACTTGTGTGAGATCTACGCATCGTTTTGGACGCGATAGTGATGTGATTGCTCCTTTTGATGCTAACTTCAATTAGAACGAAGTAATAGGTCTCATAATCACCTATATTTTGACAATTTGAGAGAACTAATGAAACAATAAAAAGGTCTCCCTAAATGAAGACTTGTGTCAGATGTACGCATGGTTTTGGACGCGATAGTCATTGGTTTCTCTTTTTAAACGCTAATCAAACTAGAACGAAGTAACACAGTCTCTTAATCACCTCTTTCTTTGTAAATTCGAAACAACCAATGAAACAATATGAAGGTCTCCCAAAATGAAGACTTGTGTGAGATCTACGCATCGTTTTGGACGCGATTGTGATGGGATTGCTCCTTTTGATGCTAATTTCAACAAGAATGAAGTAATATGACTCATAATCAACTATATTTTAACAATTTGAGAGAACTAATCAAACAATAAAAAGGTCTCCCTAAATGAAGACTTGTGTGAGATGTACGGATCGTTTTGAATGCACTAGTGATAGGATTGCTCCTTTTGATGCTAATTAAACTAGAACGAAGTCATAGGACTTATAATCACATCTTTCTTTGACAATTTGAGAGAACCAATGAAACAATAAGACGGTCTCCCTAAATCAAGACTTGTGTGAGATGTACGCATCTTTTTTAACGCGATAGTCATTGATTTGGTCCTTTTGATGCTAATCAAATTAGAACGAATTATTAAGACTCCTAATCACCTCTTTCTTTGATAATTTTTGAGAACCAATGAAACAATAATAACGTCTCCATAAATGAAGACTTGTGTGAGATGTACGCATAGTTTTGGACGCGATAGTCATGGGTTTCTCCTTTTGACGCTAATCAAACTAGAACGAAGTAATACAACTCTTAATCACCCTCTTTCTTTTTAAATTCGAAACAACCAATGAAATAATATGAAAGTCTCCCTAAATGAAGACTTGTGTGAGATCTACGCATCGTTTTGGACGCGATAGTGATGTGATTGCTCCTTTTGATGCTAACTACAATTAGAACGAAGTAATAGGTCTCATAATCACCTATATTTTGACAATTTGAGAGAACTAATGAAACAATAAAAAGGTCTCCCTAAATGAAGACTTGTGTCAGATGTACGCATGGTTTTGGACGCGATAGTCATGGGTTTCTCTTTTTAAACGCTAATCAAACTAGAACGAAGTAACACAGTCTCTTAATCACCTCTTTCTTTGTAAATTCGAAACAACCAATGAAACAATATGAAGGTCTCCCTAAATGAAGACTTGTGTGAGATCTACGCATCGTTTTGGACGCGATTGTGATGGGATTGCTCCTTTTGATGCTAATTTCAACTTGAATGAAGTAATATGACTCATAATCAACTATATTTTAACAATTTGAGAGAACTAATCAAACAATAAAAAGGTCTCCCTAAATGAAGACTTGTGTGAGATGTACGGATCGTTTTGAATGCACTAGTGATAGGATTGCTCCTTTTGATGCTAATTAAACTAGAACGAAGTCATAGGACTTATAATCACATCTTTCTTTGACAATTTGAGAGAACCAATGAAACAATAAGTTGGTCTCCCTAAATCAAGACTTGTGTGAGATGTACGCATCTTTTTTAACGCGATAGTCATTGATTTGGTCATTTTGGTGCTAATCAAATTAGAACGAATTAATAGGACTCCTAATCACCTCTTTCTTTGACAATTTTAGAGAACCAATGAAACAATAAGAAGGTCACCTTAAATGAATATTTGTGTGAGATGTACGTGTTGGGTTTGTACGAAATCGTGACGCAATCAAATTGCAAAAATTAGCGGAAGCATGGTATATCAGAGTTTAAAAAATTTCTACAAAACCATTACCCGGATCATCCTTTATGCAAATTATTAATTTAAAACGATAAATAAGAAGTTATGGAATCATACCCTTGTAGAACGAAGCTTCCACAGGTACTAGTTCAACTCCTTGTTCTTCGTGATCTCCTTGAATTTTCGGGTTAGATTCCTTCCTTTGATCAACGTTAGCCACCCAAGTGTTTGGCCTCTAGAGGTGATCCACCAAGGAAGAGGAATTATCAAGAAGGAGGGTGTTTGGCTTAACCTTAGTTTTCTATCCTCTATAGAAAAGGAGTACTCTCCAACAATTGGAATTGCATCAATCTAATATCTATTATAAGACTTCTCTTATATAGACATTGGTCAACCCTTCTAATCCTATTAGACATGGGATTTCTTTTAATTAATTAAACTCCTTTAATTAATTTAGGCTTCCCACCACATGGGAATAATTAATTAAATTCATTTAATTAATTTGTCTCCTAATCTTATTAGGAATAAATGAGAGTACTAAATATTAAATTAATTACTAAACTCCTTTAGAAATTAAAATAATAATAATTGTAATAATATTAATAAGACTCCTCTTATTAATTTATATTTAATATTTCCAAAATATTAAATAATAAACATTAAGCTATTTAACTTATTCTATCACCATAGATTAAATTAATTATACTTAATGCATTATTACGATTATGCCATTACCTTCTGAAATAATTATTCTTCCTTTTATGGTGTGACCCTTTAGGTTCTCCATATTAAACCGGTTGTGAATAAATCAATTAAAACAATTTTAATCTTATTTAAATAAATAAATTAAACTAATAATTTATTTAAATAAATAATATTTATTCTACAATAGGGATAAGCCTCCCTAGCGATCAACGACTTTCCAGATAATATAGATTTCAACATTAATCATAAAAGAACCTGTGAGTTAATAGTTACCATACAATTCAATCCTTCCACCATACAATGTCCCAATTAAATATAAGACATGGATTTACTGTCAAGTCTTATTTTATTTAATTATATGTATTTCGATTAGAAAATGCACAACTCCAAATAATGCAAATTAAAAACTCCTTTCTAATTTCATTTCACCTTGGCCAAGGATTCCTGGGTTGTCATTTAACGAATCACATGGGACATATCTCCTCTTTTACTAGAGGTGGTAGATTCTTTATTGATCATTCATTATCTCCATATGTAACTCATTATACCCAAGCATACCCTATATATGCCTTAAAAGGTCTTAAGGAATAAGTCAAAGTATAATTTGTTACATACAAGATACTATGATGATCTCAAGTCCAAGGATCACTTGTACTACTATCACATTAGGAATTCCTATTGACATGCGAGTAAAACTCCATTAGGTATTCCATAGCGAATCACGTTCAGTGAACTTATTCTTCAATAAGCACCTACATACTTGCTTTAGTGTCTCCACACAAATGATCATGAGATCAATCATCCTCATCCAATGAGCAAGCAACATATGTACCAATCTATCCGGATTTACTAATCCCCTTTTTAGTAATCCCACGATTGGGAACTATTTAAGTTTTAAAACTTTCTAAGAATTTAGATCTCATTAGCATGATCATCATCATGATTCTAAAAGCATTGCTTAAAACTATGGGTTATTTACATATTATAAAAACAGCAACATGTAGATAATTAAATGCCTGTAATAAATGAATATTTAATTAATAAATAAATAAGATTGTTTACAAAGTACGTGCTTTATCATCATACATGATTGGCTTGTATGCACACTACTATCAATCTCCCACTTGCACTAAAGCCAATCGCCATGGTATCTCATACCCATCTTCTCTAAGTGACGATCAAACTGCTGTTGTGTTAAAGCTTTAGTAAATGGATCTGCAATGTTGTCTTGAGAGTCTACACGCTCCAAGGTGACGTCTCCTCTTTCAATGATCTCCCTGATCAAATGAAATCGCCGCAACACGTGTTTAGATTTCTGATGAGACCTCGGTTCCTTAGCCTGTGCAACTGCTCCTGTGTTGTCACAGTAAATGGGAACTGCTTCTCCAATGCTAGGAACCACACCAAGTTTAGTTATGAACTTCTTCATCCAAACAGCTTCCTTTGCAGCTTCACTTGCAGCTATATACTCTGCCTCTGTCACTGAATCAGCAACTGTTTGCTGCTTGGAACTCTTCCAACTCACTGCGCCTCCGTTCAAGGTAAAAACATACCCCGAAACAGATTTACTGTCATCTTGGTCCGTTTGAAAACTTGAGTCTGTGAAGCCCTCGAGTTTTAATTCAGACCCACCGTAGACAAGAAAAATATCCTTAGTCCTTCTCAAGTATTTTAGGATACTCTTCACTGCCTTCCAGTGCTCTTCTCCTGGATTCGACTGGTATCTGCTCGTTACACTAAGTGAATGAGCAACATCCGGTCTAGTACATATCATACCGTACATGATAGATCCTATTGCAGAAGCATAAGGGATCTTACTCATACGGTCTCTCTCCTCAGGTGTTTTTGGGGCCTGTTTCTTGGAGAGATGTATTCCATGGCTCATCGGCATGAGACCTCTTTTGGAATCTTCCATGCTAAATCTCTTTAGCATTGCATCAATGTACGTTCCTTGGGATAAACCAAGCATCCTTTTAGATCTATCTCTATAGATCTTTATCCCCAAAATATAGGATGCTTCTCCCAAGTCCTTCATGGAGAAGTGTTTAGATAACCAGATTTTAATCGATTGTAGCATAGGAATGTCATTCCCTATCAGTAATATATCATCAACATATAATACAAGGAATGAAATTGCGCTCCCACTAACCTTCTTGTACACACATGGTTCATCGTCATTTTTGATAAAATCAAACTCTTTGATTGTCTCATCAAAACGAATGTTCCATCTACGAGAAGCTTGCTTCAATCCATAAATGGATCGTTGCAGCTTACAGACTTGATTTATTCCAACCTTTGAAACAAATCCCTCTGGCTGTGTCATATACACATCCTCCTCAAGTTTCCCATTGAGGAAGGCCGTTTTCACGTCCATCTGCCAGATCTCATAGTCGTTATAAGCTGCAATCGCAATCAAAATCCGAATGGACTTGAGCATAGCTACTGGTGAAAAGGTTTCATCATAATCAAATCCTTGTCTTTGTTTGAAACCTTTTGCAACCAGTCGGGCCTTATAGGTCTCCACCTTGCCGTCCGCTCCAGTCTTTCTTTTAAAGACCCATTTACACCCAATAGGCTTAATGCCTTCAGGTGGTGAAACCAAAGTCCATACTTTGTTTTCATACATGGAGTCCATTTCGGATTTCATGGCTTCAAGCCATTTCCCTGAGTCTTTATTACTCATGGCCTGTTCGTAATTCAATGGATCATCATCATTCATGATGCGTACCTCATCGTCATCCTCTACAACGAATCCATACCTCTCAGGTATCTTCGGTACTCTTCCAGATTTATGAACAGGGTGTGGTATAGTAGGTTCTTCTACTTGGTCAGGTACCTGACTTTGATCCGTGGTAATTTGTGGTTCTTGAGCTTCTTCAAGATATATCTTACTCCCACTGACCCCTTCATGGATAAACTCCTTTTCCAAGAAGGCAGCATGTTTCGCAACAAACACCTTTTGATCAGTTGGATGATAGAAATAATACCCTACAGTTTCTTTAGGGTATCCCACAAATCTACACTTTTCGGATTTAGTCTGTAGCTTATCATGTTCAAACTTTTTGACATAAGCTGGACAACCCCAAGTCTTAACATGCTTAAGATTTGGTTTCCTTCCCTTCCACATTTCATATGAAGTCTTTGGGACGGATTTGGTAGGTACCTTGTTAAGTAGGTATGCAGCCGTTTCTAGGGCATATCCCCAGAAAGAAATTGGAAGGTCGATAAAACTCATCATGGATCGAACCATGTCCAACAGCGTTCGATTTCTCCTTTCAGATACTCCATTTAACTGTGGTGTACCTGGAGGAGTCCATTGTGAGATTATACCATTTTCTTTGAGACAATAGAGAAACTCACCGCTTAAGTATTCTCCACCTCGATCTGATCGAAGTATCTTTATACTCTTGCACGTTTGTTTCTCTACTTCGCTTCTGAACTCTTTGAACTTTTCAAATGATTCTGACTTGTATTTCATTAAATACACATATCCAAATCTTGAGTGATCATCAGTGAAAGTAATAAAATAAGAATACCCACCCCGTGCACTTGTTGTCATAGGTCCACAAACGTCTGTGTCAATCAATGCCAACAACTCTGTAACTCTTTCTTCTTTTCCACTAAAAGGAGATTTAGTCATTTTACCCATGAAATAAGATTCACAAGTTGGATATGATTCATAATCAGATAACTCAAGGAGCCCATCTTTATGCAACTTGGATAATCTTGTTTCATTGATATGACCGAGTCTACAGTGCCACATGTAAGTATAATTAATATCATCTCTTTTCCATTTCTTAGTTTGTTCAATTTGAAAAATATTTTCTTGTAAGTCAAGTGTATAAAGTCCATTTCGCAAATTTCCAATACCATATAAAACATCGTCTTTATAAATAGAACAATTATTGTTCTTTATAACAACGTTAAATCCTTCCATATCCAATACAGAAATTGAAATAATGTTTTTAATAATATTCGGAACATAATAACAATTATTAAGATAAATGAACTTGCCCGAAGGCATTGCTAAATAATAAGTTCCTACAGCTAATGCAGCAACCTTTGCTCCATTCCCCACTCGTAGGATCACCTCATCATTGTTCAGCTTTCTACTTCTGACCAGTCCCTTCACATTATTACATATGTGAGAACCACAGCCGGTATCCAATACCCAAGTAGAATTTTGACTTTCTGAAAAATTAATTTCAATTATGAACAAACCTTGATTGGAAGTCGAAGCTTCTCCAAGCTTCTTCTTTGCCAGAAACTTCTTGCAGTTCCTCTTCCAATGACCCGGCTCGTTGCAATGGAAGCACATTCCTTTGCTAGCTGGATCAGATTTCTTTTGTTCCTTTATGTTCACTTTGCCCTTGGTCATCCGAAATCGGAAGAGCTCCTTAGATATCTCATATCTAGCAGTCTTACTTTGTTCACCATACAACTCCTTGAGGTGAATCAACATAGTAGGAGCATCCATGTTTTCGTGCTGACGCTGAAGCTCGTTATTCATGGATGCGAGCATGATGCATTGAGCCACAGATGCATCATCTTGCCACTTTACAATGGTGGCAATCTCTTCCTCAGAGGCTGTTTCTAGAACAGTTCTAGGGACAGGTGAGTTTAGGACATAAGAAATCTTTTCAGCAATGAGAACTATTCTCAGATTTTTTAGCCAGTCCGTATAATTCGGCCCGATAAGCTTATTAGCATCAAGTATGCTTCGCAATGAAATTAGTGATTTTGATATTTTTAAAATTCTGCATGTGAAAAACAACATTTTAGCAAACATTCATTTTATTAATTTTGCATACCAAAATAAATTTAGGTCTTTATTTTAAATTGGTATCTCCCACTATTTTTATCAAACTATATTACCCTCACTTATATAGTTCGGCAACATCTAATTAAAGATTTGCTAGTGAGAATAAGGATCCCATTTCAAATGTATATAACCTTGTGGATAGCACAACAAGCGATATACAAATAAATAGGTAGACAACTCTTGTCAATTACATTACCATGTAATTCCTTTTATTTTGCCTCTTAAATCATAATGGTCAAGTGTGTGCACATCCGAACTAAAATAATTTAAATTAAGTCCAGCCTAGCACTTCCAAAAATTCAGAAAAAAAAATGTTCGTCCTTGTGGATAGCACAACAAGACTAGATCGTTCAATTTTCTTGATAAGCATCAAATGTGATTAATTAACATCTTAAATACGCAATACTCGCCTTGTGGATAGCACAACAAGCTCATATTAAATATTTAATACTCTATTAATTTATCATGCTAGAAGGCGACGTTCGATATTTCAAATATCATTTGAACGCTTCGGACTTAATATTATTTCTTTGAGGGGTTTGTTATTATTTGTCTCATCTTGTTTAGCGCGCATGCACATATATATATATAAAATACGCGTCATTTTATTAAACATGCGAAGCATGTTTGCATAAAATATAATATATATAATATTTAGCATGCAATATAGAATATTATATTCTACCCGGATTGATTATGGACTTTTATTCTAGTTTGGTTCATTAGAGCCACCAAGTGAACCAAAAGGTCAAACCTAGGGGTGCAAGAATTTAAATTTAAACGTAACTATTACATTTAAACCCGGGCTCCATACAAACGGGTCTTCACGCGCTCCTTGCTCCTTGGTCTCTAATTTCTTCAAGATTATTCTAACTATTTCTATTACATTAAACTATTTAATTTAAATAGAAACCTTGATCAACAGTCAATGGGAAGTACATAGGAGGGAGATAGAATTTTACATCAAGAAAAAAAATTTAGAGAAGACGAGGTACGCAAACCCCATTTAATAAAACCCATTCATTCAAGCATTCAACTAAAATAAAATTCAATCACATTGGTCAAATAGTCCATAATCAATCCCCATTTATTATCATACATATCACCATATATATCAATAAATAAATATTCATCTCATGAATTAAAACATTCCATATATATATGAGTATCATTTAATGGGCAATTTTAAATTACATGAAATCCAATTTCAAGATTAAAATAAACTCTTTATTTTAATTATAAAATTATTTAGAATATAATATATAAATATATCATATTTATTTTTTTTTAAAAAGATGTCACCTTCTTTTATTAAAAGAGTCCTGCAGGTTTATTAAAAAAAGTCCTTTCTTGATGGGTCACCTTCTTTTTGGAGTAAGAAAGAGACAACACCTTTTCTTTGCAGAATTCAAGATTAGCACCAAAAAAAAAAATTGTGATTCGTCCCAAAAAAAGTCATTTTTTTTTCTTAAAAAATATAATTTTATACAATAAAATTATGCCCAATAAATTATTTTAAATACATACCCATATGTATATGAAATCAAAAATAAATTAATAGTTGCATAAAGATTTGGCTCTGATGCCACTGTTGGGTTTGTACGAAATCGTGACGCAATCAAATTGCAAAAATTAGCGGAAGCATGGTATATCAGAGTTTAAAAAATTTCTACAAAACCATTACCCGGATCATCCTTTATGCAAATTATTAATTTAAAACGATAAATAAGAAGTTATGGAATCATACCCTTGTAGAACGAAGCTTCCACAGGTACTAGTTCAACTCCTTGTTCTTCGTGATCTCCTTGAATTTTTGGGTTAGATTCCTTCCTTTGATCAACGTTAGCCACCCAAGTGTTTGGCCTCTAGAGGTGATCCACCAAGGAAGAGGAATTATCAAGAAGGAGGGTGTTTGGCTTAACCTTAGTTTTCTATCCTCTATAGAAAAGGAGTACTCTCCAACAATTGGAATTGCATCAATCTAATATCTATTATAAGACTTCTCTTATATAGACATTGGTCAACCCTTCTAATCCTATTAGACATGGGATTTCTTTTAATTAATTAAACTCCTTTAATTAATTTAGGCTTCCCACCACATGGGAATAATTAATTAAATTCATTTAATTAATTTGTCTCCTAATCTTATTAGGAATAAATGAGAGTACTAAATATTAAATTAATTACTAAACTCCTTTAGAAATTAAAATAATAATAATTATAATAATATTAATAAGACTCATCTTATTAATTTATATTTAATATTTCTAAAATATTAAATAATAAACATTAAGCTATTTAATTTATTCTATCACCATAGATTAAATTAATTATACTTAATGCATTATTACGATTATGCCATTACCTTCTTAAATAATTATTCTTCCTTTTATGGTGTGACCCTTTAGGTTCTCCATATTAAATCGGTTGTGAATAAATCAATTAAAACAATTTTAATCTTATTTAAATAAATAAATTAAACTAATAATTTATTTAAATTAATAATATTTATTCTACAATAGGGATAAGCCTCCCTAGCGATCAACGACTTTCCAGATAATATAGATTTCAACATTAATCATAAAAGAACCTGTGAGTTAATAGTTACCATACAATTCAATCCTTCCACCATACAATGTCCCAATTAAATATAAGACATGGATTTACTGTCAAGTCTTATTTTATTTAATTATATGTATTTCGATTAGAAAATGCACAACTCCAAATAATGCAAATTAAAAACTCCTTTCTAATTTCATTTCACCTTGGCCAAGGATTCCTGGGTTGTCATTTAACGAATCACATGGGACATATCTCCTCTTTTACTAGAGGTGGTAGATTCTTTATTGATCATTCATTATCTCCATATGTAACTCATTATACCCAAGCATACCCTATATATGCCTTAAAAGGTCTTAAGGAATAAGTCAAAGTATAATTTGTTACATACAAGATACTATGATGATCTCAAGTCCAAGGATCACTTGTACTACTATCACATTAGGAATTCCTATTGACATGCGAGTAAAACTCCATTAGGTATTCCATAGCGAATCACGTTCAGTGAACTTATTCTTCAATAAGCACCTACATACTTGCTTTAGTGTCTCCACACAAATGATCATGAGATCAATCATCCTCATCCAATGAGCAAGCAACATATGTACCAATCTATCCGGATTTACTAATCCCCTTTTTAGTAATCCCACGATTGGGAACTATTTAAGTTTTAAAACTTTCTAAGAATTTAGATCTCATTAGCATGATCATCATCATGATTCTAAAAGCATTGCTTAAAACTATGGGTTATTTACATATTATAAAAACAGCAACATGTAGATAATTAAATGCCTGTAATAAATGAATATTTAATTAATAAATAAATAAGATTGTTTACAAAGTACGTGCTTTATCATCATACATGATTGGCTTGTATGCACACTACTATCAATCTCCCACTTGCACTAAAGCCAATCGCCATGGTATCTCATACCCATCTTCTCTAAGTGACGATCAAACTGCTGTTGTGTTAAAGCTTTAGTAAATGGATCTGCAATGTTGTCTTGAGAGTCTACACGCTCCAAGGTGACGTCTCCTCTTTCAATGATCTCCCTGATCAAATGAAATCGCCGCAACACGTGTTTAGATTTCTGATGAGACCTCGGTTCCTTAGCCTGTGCAACTGCTCCTGTGTTGTCACAGTAAATGGGAACTGCTTCTCCAATGCTAGGAACCACACCAAGTTTAGTTATGAACTTCTTCATCCAAACAGCTTCCTTTGCAGCTTCACTTGCAGCTATATACTCTGCCTCTGTCACTGAATCAGCAACTGTTTGCTGCTTGGAACTCTTCCAACTCACTGCGCCTCCGTTCAAGGTAAAAACATACCCCGAAACAGATTTACTGTCATCTTGGTCCGTTTGAAAACTTGAGTCTGTGAAGCCCTCGAGTTTTAATTCAGACCCACCGTAGACAAGAAAAATATCCTTAGTCCTTCTCAAGTATTTTAGGATACTCTTCACTGCCTTCCAGTGCTCTTCTCCTGGATTCGACTGGTATCTGCTCGTTACACTAAGTGAATGAGCAACATCCGGTCTAGTACATATCATACCGTACATGATAGATCCTATTGCAGAAGCATAAGGGATCTTACTCATACGGTCTCTCTCCTCAGGTGTTTTTGGGGCCTGTTTCTTGGAGAGATGTATTCCATGGCTCATCGGCATGAGACCTCTTTTGGAATCTTCCATGCTAAATCTCTTTAGCATTGCATCAATGTACGTTCCTTGGGATAAACCAAGCATCCTTTTAGATCTATCTCTATAGATCTTTATCCCCAAAATATAGGATGCTTCTCCCAAGTCCTTCATGGAGAAGTGTTTAGATAACCAGATTTTAATCGATTGTAGCATAGGAATGTCATTCCCTATCAGTAATATATCATCAACATATAATACAAGGAATGAAATTGCGCTCCCACTAACCTTCTTGTACACACATGGTTCATCGTCATTTTTGATAAAATCAAACTCTTTGATTGTCTCATCAAAACGAATGTTCCATCTACGAGAAGCTTGCTTCAATCCATAAATGGATCGTTGCAGCTTACAGACTTGATTTATTCCAACCTTTGAAACAAATCCCTCTGGCTGTGTCATATACACATCCTCCTCAAGTTTCCCATTGAGGAAGGCCGTTTTCACGTCCATCTGCCAGATCTCATAGTCGTTATAAGCTGCAATCGCAATCAAAATCCGAATGGACTTGAGCATAGCTACTGGTGAAAAGGTTTCATCATAATCAAATCCTTGTCTTTGTTTGAAACCTTTTGCAACCAGTCGGGCCTTATAGGTCTCCACCTTGCCGTCCGCTCCAGTCTTTCTTTTAAAGACCCATTTACACCCAATAGGCTTAATGCCTTCAGGTGGTGAAACCAAAGTCCATACTTTGTTTTCATACATGGAGTCCATTTCGGATTTCATGGCTTCAAGCCATTTCCCTGAGTCTTTATTACTCATGGCCTGTTCGTAATTCAATGGATCATCATCATTCATGATGCGTACCTCATCGTCATCCTCTACAACGAATCCATACCTCTCAGGTATCTTCGGTACTCTTCCAGATTTATGAACAGGGTGTGGTATAGTAGGTTCTTCTACTTGGTCAGGTACCTGACTTTGATCCGTGGTAATTTGTGGTTCTTGAGCTTCTTCAAGATATATCTTACTCCCACTGACCCATTCATGGATAAACTCCTTTTCCAAGAAGGCAGCATGTTTCGCAACAAACACCTTTTGATCAGTTGGATGATAGAAATAATACCCTACAGTTTCTTTAGGGTATCCCACAAATCTACACTTTTCGGATTTAGTCTGTAGCTTATCATGTTCAAACTTTTTGACATAAGCTGGACAACCCCAAGTCTTAACATGCTTAAGATTTGGTTTCCTTCCCTTCCACATTTCATATGAAGTCTTTGGGACGGATTTGGTAGGTACCTTGTTAAGTAGGTATGCAGCCGTTTCTAGGGCATATCCCCAGAAAGAAATTGGAAGGTCGATAAAACTCATCATGGATCGAACCATGTCCAACAGCGTTCGATTTCTCCTTTCAGATACTCCATTTAACTGTGGTGTACCTGGAGGAGTCCATTGTGAGATTATACCATTTTCTTTGAGACAATAGAGAAACTCACCGCTTAAGTATTCTCCACCTCGATCTGATCGAAGTATCTTTATACTCTTGCCCGTTTGTTTCTCTACTTCGCTTCTGAACTCTTTGAACTTTTCAAATGATTCTGACTTGTATTTCATTAAATACACATATCCAAATCTTGAGTGATCATCAGTGAAAGTAATAAAATAAGAATACCCACCCCGTGCACTTGTTGTCATAGGTCCACAAACGTCTGTGTCAATCAATGCCAACAACTCTGTAACTCTTTCTCCTTTTCCACTAAAAGGAGATTTAGTCATTTTACCCATGAAATAAGATTCACAAGTTGGATATGATTCATAATCAGATAACTCAAGGAGCCCATCTTTATGCAACTTGGATAATCTTGTTTCATTGATATGACCGAGTCTACAGTGCCACATGTAAGTATAATTAATATCATCTCTTTTCCATTTCTTAGTTTGTTCAATTTGAAAAATATTTTCTTGTAAGTCAAGTGTATAAAGTCCATTTCGCAAATTTCCAATACCATATAAAACATCGTCTTTATAAATAGAACAACTATTGTTCTTTATAACAACGTTAAATCCTTCCATATCCAATACAGAAATTGAAATAATGTTTTTAATAATATTCGGAACATAATAACAATTATTAAGATAAATGAACTTGCCCGAAGGCATTGCTAAATAATAAGTTCCTACAGCTAATGCAGCAACCTTTGCTCCATTCCCCACTCGTAGGATCACCTCATCATTGTTCAGCTTTCTACTTCTGACCAGTCCCTTCACATTATTACATATGTGAGAACCACAGCCGGTATCCAATACCCAAGTAGAATTTTGACTTTCTGAAAAATTAATTTCAATCATGAACAAACCTTGATTGGAAGTCGAAGCTTCTCCAAGCTTCTTCTTTGCCAGAAACTTCTTGCAGTTCCTCTTCCAATGACCCGGCTCGTTGCAATGGAAGCACATTCCTTTGCTAGCTGGATCAGATTTCTTTTGTTCCTTTATGTTCACTTTGCCCTTGGTCATCCGAAATCGGAAGAGCTCCTTAGATATCTCATATCTAGCAGTCCTACTTTGTTCACCATACAACTCCTTGAGGTGAATCAACATAGTAGGAGCATCCATGTTTTCGTGCTGACGCTGAAGCTCGTTATTCATGGATACGAGCATGATGCATTGAGCCACAGATGCATCATCTTGCCACTTTACAATGGTGGCAATCTCTTCCTCAGAGGCTGTTTCTGGAACAGTTCTAGGGACAGGTGAGTTTAGGACATAAGAAATCTTTTCAGCAATGAGAACTATTCTCAGATTTTTTAGCCAGTCCGTATAATTCGGCCCGATAAGCTTATTAGCATTAAGTATGCTTCGCAATGAAATTAGTGATTTTGATATTTTTAAAATTCTGCATGTGAAAAACAACATTTTAGCAAACATTCATTTTATTAATTTTGCATACCAAAATAAATTTAGGTCTTTATTTTAAATTGGTATCTCCCACTATTTTTATCAAACTATATTACCCTCACTTATATAGTTCGGCAACATCTAATTAAAGATTTGCTAGTGAGAATAAGGATCCCATTTCAAATGTATATAACCTTGTGGATAGCACAACAAGCGATATACAAATAAATAGGTAGACAACTCTTGTCAATTACATTACCATGTAATTCCTTTTATTTTGCCTCTTAAATCATAATGGTCAAGTGTGTGCACATCCGAACTAAAATAATTTAAGTTAAGTCCAGCCTAGCACTTCCATAAATTCAAAAAAGAAAAATGTTCGTCCTTGTGGATAGCACAACAAGACTAGATCGTTCAATTTTCTTGATAAGCATCAAATGTGATTAATTAACATCTTAAATACGCAATACTCACCTTGTGGATAGCACAACAAGCTCATATTAAATATTTAATACTCTATTAATTTATCATGCTAGAAGGCGACGTTCGATATTTCAAATATCATTTGAACGCTTCGGACTTAATATTATTTCTTTGAGGGGTTTGTTATTATTTGTCTCATCTTGTTTAGCGCGCATGCACATATATATATATAAAATACGCGTCATTTTATTAAACATGCGAAGCATGTTTGCATAAAATATAATATATATAATATTTAGCATGCAATATAGAATATTATATTCTACCCGGATTGATTATGGACTTTTATTCTAGTTTGGTTCATTAGAGCCACCAAGTGAACCAAAAGGTCAAACATAGGGATGCAAGAATTTAAATTTAAACGTAACTATTACATTTAAACCCGGGCTCCATACAAACGGGTCTTCACGCGCTCCTTGCTCCTTGGTGTCTAATTTCTTCAAGATTATTCTAACTATTTCTATTACATTAAACTATTTAATTTAAATAGAAACCTTGATCAACAGTCAATGGGAAGTACATAGGAGGGAGATAGAATTTTACATCAAGAAATTTTTTTTAGAAAAGACGAGGTACGCAAACCCCATTTAATAAAACCCATTCATTCAAGCATTCAACTAAAATAAAATTCAATCACATTGGTCAAATAGTCCATAATCAATCCCCATTTATTATCATACATATCACCATATATATCAATAAATAAATATTCATCTCATGAATTAAAACATTCCATATATATATGAGTATCATTTAATGGGAAATTTTAAATTGCATGAAATCCAATTTCAAGATTAAAATAAACTCTTTATTTTAATTATAAAATTATTTAGAATATAATATATAAATATATCATATTTATTTTTTTTTAAAAAGATGTCACCTTCTTTTATTAAAAGAGTCCTGCAGGTTTATTAAAAAAAGTCCTTTCTTGATGGGTCACCTTCTTTTTGGAGTAAGAAAGAGACAACACCTTTTCTTTGCAGAATTCAAGATTAGCACCAAAAAAAAAAATTGTGATTCGTCCCAAAAAAATGCTTTTTTTTTTTTCTTAAAAAATATAATTTTATACAATAAAATTATGCCCAATAAATTATTTTAAATACATACCCATATGTATATGAAATCAAAAATAAATTAATAGTTGCATAAAGATTTGGCTCTGATGCCACTGTTGGGTTTGTACGAAATCGTGACGCAATAAAATTGCAAAAATTAGCGGAAGCATGGTATATCAGAGTTTAAAAAATTTCTACAAAACCATTACCCGGATCATCCTTTATGCAAATTATTAATTTAAAACGATAAATAAGAAGTTATGGAATCATACCCTTGTAGAACGAAGCTTCCACAGGTACTAGTTCAACTCCTTGTTCTTCGTGATCTCCTTGAATTTTTGGGTTAGATTCCTTCCTTTGATCAACGTTAGCCACCCAAGTGTTTGGCCTCTAGAGGTGATCCACCAAGGAAGAGGAATTATCAAGAAGGAGGGTGTTTGGCTTAACCTTAGTTTTCTATCCTCTATAGAAAAGGAGTACTCTCCAACAATTGGAATTGCATCAATCTAATATCTATTATAAGACTTCTCTTATATAGACATTGGTCAACCCTTCTAATCCTATTAGACATGGGATTTCTTTTAATTAATTAAACTCCTTTAATTAATTTAGGCTTCCCACCACATGGGAATAATTAATTAAATTCATTTAATTAATTTGTCTCCTAATCTTATTAGGAATAAATGAGAGTACTAAATATTAAATTAATTACTAAACTCCTTTAGAAATTAAAATAATAATAATTGTAATAATATTAATAAGACTCCTCTTATTAATTTATATTTAATATTTCTAAAATATTAAATAATAAACATTAAGCTATTTAATTTATTCTATCACCATAGATTAAATTAATTATACTTAATGCATTATTACGATTATGCCATTACCTTCTTAAATAATTATTCTTCCTTTTATGGTGTGACCCTTTAGGTTCTCCATATTAAACCGGTTGTGAATAAATCAATTAAAACAATTTTAATCTTATTTAAATAAATAAATTAAACTAATAATTTATTTAAATAAATAATATTTATTCTACAATAGGGATAAGCCTCCCTAGCGATCAACGACTTTCCAGATAATATAGATTTCAACATTAATCATAAAAGAACCTGTGAGTTAATAGTTACCATACAATTCAATCCTTCTACCATACAATGTCCCAATTAAATATAAGACATGAATTTACTGTCAAGTCTTATTTTATTTAATTATATATGTATTTCGATTAGAAAATGCACAACTCCAAATAATGCAAATTAAAAACTCCTTTCTAATTTCATTTCACCTTGGCCAAGGATTCCTGGGTTGTCATTTAACGAATCACATGGGACATATCTCCTCTTTTACTAGAGGTGGTAGATTCTTTATTGATCATTCATTATCTCCATATGTAACTCATTATACCCAAGCATACCCTATATATGCCTTAAAAGGTCTTAAGGAATAAGTCAAAGTATAATTTGTTACATACAAGATACTATGATGATCTCAAGTCCAAGGATCACTTGTACTACTATCACATTAGGAATTCCTATTGACATGCGAGTAAAACTCCATTAGGTATTCCATAGCGAATCACGTTCAGTGAACTTATTCTTCAATAAGCACCTACATACTTGCTTTAGTGTCTCCACACAAATGATCATGAGATCAATCATCCTCATCCAATGAGCAAGCAACATATGTACCAATCTATCCGGATTTACTAATCCCCTTTTTAGTAATCCCACGATTGGGAACTATTTAAGTTTTAAAACTTTCTAAGAATTTAGATCTCATTAGCATGATCATCATCATGATTCTAAAAGCATTGCTTAAAACTATGGGTTATTTACATATTATAAAAACAGCAACATGTAGATAATTAAATGCCTGTAATAAATGAATATTTCATTAATAAATAAATAAGATTGTTTACAAAGTACATGCTTTATCATCATACATGATTGGCTTGTATGCACACTACTATCAGTACGCATGGTTTTGGACGCTATAGTCACGGGTTTCTCCTTTTGACGCTAATCAAACTAGAACGAAGTAATACTACTCTTAATCACCTCTTTCTTTGTAAATTCAAAACAACCAATGAAACAATATGAAGGTCTCCCTAAATGAAGACTTGTGTGAGATCTACGCATCGTTTTGGACGCGATAGTGATGGGATTGCTCCTTTTAATGCTAATTTCAACTAGAATGAAGTAATAGGACTCATAATCACTTATATTTTGACAATTTGACAGAACTAATCAAACAATAAGAAGGTCTCCCTAAATGAAGACTTGTGTGAGATGTACGGATCGTTTTGAATGCACTACTGATAGGATTGCTCCTTTTGATGCTAATCAAACTAGAACGAAGTCATAGGACTCATAATCACCTCTTTCTTTAACAATTTGAGAGAACCAATGAAACAATAAGAAGGTCTCCCTAAATCAAGACCTGTGTGAGATGTACGCATCGTTTTTAACGCGATAGTCATTGATTTGTTCGTTTTGATGCTAATCAAATTAGAACGAATTATTAGGACTCCTAATCACCTCTTTCTTTGATAATTTTAGAGAACCAATGAAACAATAAGAAGGTCTCCCTAAATGAAGAATTGTGTGAGATGTACACATGATTTTGAAAACGATAGTCATGGGTTTTTACTTTTGACGCTAATCAAACTAGAACGAAGTAATACAACTCTTAATCACCTCTTTCTTTGTAAATTCGAAACAACCAATGAAACAATATGAAGGTCTCCCTAAATGAAGACTTGTATGAGATCAACGCATCGTTTTGGAAACGATAGTGATGTGATTGCTGTTTTTGATGCTAATTTCAACTAGAACGAAGTAATAGGACTCATAATCACCTATATTTTGACAATTTGAGAGAACTAATGAAACAATAAGAAGGTCTCCCTAAATGAAGACTTGTGTCAGATGTACGCATGATTTTGGATCCGATAGTCATGGATTTCTCTTTTTTAACGCTAATAAAACTAGAACGAAGTAACATAGTCTCTTAATCACCTCTTTCTTTGTAAATTCGAAACAACCAATGAAACAATATAAAGGTCTCCCTAAATAAAGACTTGTGTGAGATCTACGCATCGTTTTGGACGCGATAATGATGGGATTGCTCCTTTTGATGCTAATTTCAACTAGAATGAAGTAATAGGACTCATAATCACCTATATTTTAACAATTTGAGAGAACTAATCAAACAATAAGAAGGTCTCCCTAAATGAAAAGTTGTGTGAGATGTACGGATCGTTTTGAATGCACTAGTGATAGGATTGCTCCTTTAGATACTAATCAAACTAGAACGAAGTCATAGGACTCATAATCACAACTTTCTTTGACAATTTGGGAGAACCAATGAAACAATAAGAAGGTCTCCCTAAATCAAGACTTGTGTGAGATGTACGCATCTTTTTTAACGCTATAGTCATTGATTTGGTCCTTTTGATGCTAATCAAATTAGAACGAATTAATAAGACTCCTAATCACCTCTTTCTTTGATAATTTTTGAGAACCAATGAAACAATAATAACGTCTCCATAAATGAAGACTTGTGTGAGCTGTACGCATGGTTTTCGACGCGATAGTCATGGGTTTCTCCTTTTTACGCTAATCAAACTAGAACGAAGTAATAAAACTCTTAATCACCTCTTTCTTTTTAAATTTGAAACAACCAATGAAATAATAGGAAGGTCTCCCTAAATGAAGACTTGTGTGAGATCTACGCATCGTTTTGGACGCGATAGTGATGTGATTGCTCCTTGTGATGCTAATTTCAATTAGAACGAAGTAATAGGACTCATAATCACCTATATTTTGACAATTTGAGAGAACTAATGAAACAATAAGAAGGTCTCCCTAAATGAAGACTTGTGTCAGATGTACGAATGATTTTGGACCCGATAGTCATGGATTTCTCTTTTTTAACGCTAATCAAACTAGAACGAAGTAACACAGTCTCTTAATCACCTCTTTCTTTGTAAATTCGAAACAACCAATGAAACAATATAAAGGTCTCCCTAAATAAAGACTTGTGTGAGATCTACGCATCATTTTGGACGCGATAGTGATGGGATTGCTCCTTTTGATGCTAATCTCAACTAGAATGAAGTCATAGGACTCATAATCACCTATATTTTAACAATTTGAGAGAACTAATCAAACAATAAGAAGGTCTCCCTAAATGAAAACTTGTGTGAGATGTACGGATCGTTTTGAATGCACTAGTGATAGGATTGCTCCTTTTGATACTAATCAAACTAGAACGAAGTCATAGGACTCATAATCACAACTTTCTTTGACAATTTGAGAGAACCAATGAAACAATAAGAAGGTCTCCCTAAATCAAGACTTGTGTGAGATGTACGCATCTTTTTTAACGCTATAGTCATTGATTTGGTCCTTTTGATGCTAATCAAATTAGAACGAATTAGTAAGACTCCTAATCACCTCTTTCTTTGATAATTTTTGAGAACCAATGAAACAATAATAACGTCTCCATAAATGAAGACTTGTGTGAGATGTACGCATGGTTTTGGACGCGATAGTCATGGGTTTCTCCTTTTGACGCTAATCAAACTAGAACGAAGTAATACAACTCTTAATCACCCTCTTTCTTTTTAAATTTGAAACAACCAATGAAATAATATGAAGGTCTCCCTAAATGAAGACTTGTGTGAGATCTACGCATCGTTTTGGACGCGATAGTGATGTGATTTCTCCTTTTGATGCTAATTTCAATTAGAACGAAGTAATAGGACTCATAAACACCTATATTTTGACAATTTGAGAGAACTAATGAAACAATAAAAAGGTCTCTCTAAATGAAGACTTGTGTCAGATGTACGCATGGTTTTGGACGCGATAGTCATGGGTTTCTCTTTTTAAATGCTAATCAAACTAGAACGAAGTAACACAGTCTCTTAATCACCTCTTTCTTTGTAAATTCGAAACAACCAATGAAACAATATAAAGGTCTCCCTAAATAAAGACTTGTGTAAGATCTACGCATCGTTTTGGACGAGATAGTGATGGAATTGCTCCTTTTGATGCTAATTTCAACTAGAATGTAGTAATAGGACTCATAATCACCTATATTTTAACAATTTGAGAGAACTAAACAAACAATAAGAAGGTCTCCCTAAATGAAGACTTGTGTGAGATGTACGGATCGTTTTGAATGCACTAGTGATAGGATTGCTCCTTTTGATACTAATCAAACTAGAACGAAGTCATAGGACTCATAATCACAACTTTCTTTGACAATTTGAGAGAACCAATGAAACAATAAGAAGGTCTCCCTAAATCAAGACTTGTGTGAGATGTACGCATCTTTTTTAACGCTATAGTCATTGATTTGGTCCTTTTGATGCTAATCAAATTAGAACGAATTAGTAAGACTCCTAATCACCTCTTTCTTTGATAATTTTAAAAAACCAATGAAACAATAATAACATCTCCATAAATGAAGACTTGTGTGAGATGTACGCATGGTTTTCGACGCGATAGTCATGGGTTTCTCCTTTTGACGCTAATCAAACTACAACGAAGTAATACAACTCTTAATCACCTCTTTCTTTTTAAATTCGAAACAACCAATGAAATAATATGAAGGTCTCACTAAATGAAGACTTGTGTGAGATCTACGCATCGTTTTGGACGCGATAGTGATGTGATTGCTCCTTTTGATGCTAATTTCAATTAGAAAGAAGTAATAGGACTCATAATCACCTATATTTTGACAATTTGAGAGAACTAATGAAACAATAAAAAGGTCTCCCTAAATGAAGACTTGTGTCAGATGTACGCATGGTTTTGGACGCGATAGTCATGGGTTTCTCTTTTTAAACGCTAATCAAACTAGAACGAAGTAACACAGTCTCTTAATCACCTCTTTCTTTGTAAATTCGAAACAACCAAGGAAACAATATGATGGTCTCCCTAAATGAAGACTTGTGTGAGATCTACGCATCATTTTGGACGCGATTGTGATGGGATTGCTCCTTTTGATGCTAATTTCAACTAGAATGAAGGAATATGACTCATAATCAACTATATTATAACAATTTGAGAGAACTAATCAAACAATAAAAAGGTCTCCCTAAATGAAGACTTGTGTGAGATGTACGGATCGTTTTGAATGCACTAGTGATAGGATTGCTCCTTTTGATGCTAATCAAACTAGAACGAAGTCATAGGACTTATAATCACATATTTCTTTGACAATTTGAGAGAACCAATGAAACAATAAGACGATCTCCCTAAATCAAGACTTGTGTGAGATGTACGCATCTTTTTTAACGCGATAGTCATTGATTTGGTCATTTTGATGCTAATCAAATTAGAACGAATTAATAGGACTCCTAATCACCTCTTTCTTTGACAATTTTAGAGAACCAATGAAACAATAAGAAGGTCTCCCTAAATGAAGACTTGTGTGAGATGTACGCATGTTTTTGGACGCTATAGTCACGGGTTTCTCCTTTTGACGCTAATCAAACTAGAACGAAGTAATAATACTCTTAATCACCTCTTTCTTTGTAAATTCAAAACAACCAATGAAACAATATGAAGGTCTACCTAAATGAAGACTTGTGTGAGATCTACGTATCGTTTTGGACGCGATAGTGATGGGATTGCTCCTTTTAATGCTAATTTCAACTAGAATAAAGTAATAGGACTCATAATCACTTATATTTTGATAATTTGATAGAACTAATCAAACAATAAGAAGGTCTCCCTAAATGAAGACTTGTGTGAGATGTACGGATCGTTTTGAATGCACTAGTGATAGGATTGCTCCTTTTGATGCTAATCAAACTAGAACGAAGTCATAGGACTCATAATCACCTCTTTCTTTGACAATTTGAGAGAACCAAAGAAACAATAAGAAGGGACCCCCTAAATCAAGACCTGTGTGAGATGTACGCATCGTTTTTAACGCGATAGTCATTGATTTGTTCGTTTTGATACTAATCGAATTAGAACGAATTAATAGGACTCCTTATCACCTCTTTCTTTGACAATTTTAGAGAACCAATGAAACAATAAGAAGGTCTCCCTAAATGAAGACTTGTGTGAGATGTACACATGATTTTGAAAACGATAGTCATGGGTTTTTACTTTTGACGCTAATCAAACTAGAACGAAGTAATACAACTCTTAATCACCTCTTTCTTTGTAAATTCGAAACAACCAATGAAACAATATGAAGGTCTCCCTAAATGAAGACTTGTGTGAGATCTACGCATCGTTTTGGACGCGATAGTGATGTGATTGCTCCTTTTGATGCTAATTTCAACTAGAACGAAGTAATAGGACTCATAATCACCTATATTTTGACAATTTGAGAGAACTAATGAAACAATAAGAAGGTCTCCCTTAATGAAGACTTGTGTCAGATGTACGCATGATTTTGGACCCGATAGTCATGGATTTCTCTTTTTTAACGCTAATCAAACTAGAACGAAGTAACACAGTCTCTTAATCACCTCTTTCTTAGTAAATTCGAAACAACCAATGAAACAATATAAAGGTCTTCCTAAATAAAGACTTGTGTGAGATCTACGCATCGTTTTGGACGCGATAGTGATGGGATTGCTCCTTTTGATGCTAATTTCAACTAGAATGAAGTAATAGGACTCATAATCACCTATATTTTAACAATTTGAGAGAACTAATCAACCAATAAGAAGGTCTCCCTAAATGAAAAGTTGTGTGAGATGTACGGATCGTTTTGAATGCACTAGTGATAGGATTGCTCCATTTGATACTAATCAAACTAGAACGAATTCATAGGACTCATAATCACAACTTTCTTTGACAATTTGAGAGAACCAATGAAACAATAAGAAGGTCTCCCTAAATAAAGACTTGTGTGAGATGTACGCATCTTTTTTAACGCTATAGTCATTGATTTGGTCCTTTTGATGCTAATCAAATTAGAACGAATTAATAAGACTCCTAATCACCTCTTTCTTTGATAATTTTAGAGAACCAATGAAACAATAATAACGTTTCCATAAATAAAGACTTGTGTGAGATGTACACATGGTTTTGGACGCGATAGTCATGGGTTTCTCCTTTAGACGCTAATCAAACTAGAATGAAGTAATACAACTCTTAATCACCTCTTTCTTTTTAAATTCGAAACAACCAATGAAACAATATGAAGGTCTCCCTAAATGAAGTCTGGTGTGAGATCTACGCATCGTTTTGGACACGATAGTGATGTGATTGCTCCTTTTAATGCTAATTTCAATTAGAACGAAGTAATAGGACTCATAATCAACTATATTTTGACAATTTGAGAGAACTAATGAAACAATAAAAAGGTCTCCCTAAATGAAGACTTGTGTCAGATGTACGCATGGTTTTGGACGCGATACTCATGGGTTTCTACTTTTGACGATAATCAAACTAGAACGAAGTAATACAACTCTTAATCACCTCTTTATTTGTAAATTCGAAACAACCAATGAAACAATATGAAGGTCTCCCTAAATGAAGACTTGTGTCAGATGTACGCATTGTTTTGGACTCGATAGTCATGGATTTCTCTTTTTTAACGCTAATCAAACTAGAACGAAGTAACACAGTCTCTTAATCACCTCTTTCTTTGTAAATTCGAAACAACCAATGAAACAATATGAAGGTCTCCCTAAATGAAGACTTGTGTGAGATCTACGCATCGTTTTGGACGCGATAGTGATGGGATTGCTCCTTTTGATGCTAATTTCAACTAGAATGAAGTAATAGGACTCATAATCAACTATATTTTAACAATTTGAGAGAACTAATCAAACAATAAAAAGGTCTCCCTAAATGAAGACTTGTGTGAGATGTACGGATCGTTTTGAATGCACTAGTGATAGGATTGCTCCTTTTGATGCTAATCAAACTAGAACGAAGTCATAGGACTTATAATCACATCTTTCTTTGACAATTTGAGAGAACCAATGAAACAATAAGATGATCTCCCTAAATCAAGACTTGTGTGAGATGTACGCATCTTTTTTAACGCGATAGTCATTGATTTGGTCATTTTGATGCTAATCAAATTAGAACGAATTAATAGGACTCCTAATCACCTCTTTCTTTGACAATTTTAGAGAACCAATGAAACAATAAGAAGGTCTCCCTAAATGAAGACTTGTGCGAGATGTACGCATGGTTTTGGACGCTATAGTCATGGGTTTCTCCTTTTGACGCTAATCAAACTAGAACGCAGTAATACAACTCTTAATCACCTCTTTCTTTGTAAATTCAAAACAACCAATGAAACAATATGAAGGTCTCCCTAAATGAAGACTTGTGTGAGATCTACGCATCGTACGCATCGTTTTGGACGCGATAGTGATGGGATTGCTCCTTTTAATGCTAATTTCAACTAGAATGAAGTAATAGGACTCATAATCACCTATATTTTGACAATTTGACAGAACTAATCAAACAATAAGAAGGTCTCCCAAAATGAAGACTTGTGTCAGATGTACGCATGGTTTTGGACGCGATAGTCATGGGTTTCTCTTTTTTAACGCTAATCAAACTAGAACGAAGTAACACAGTCTCTTAATAACCTCTTTCTTTGTAAATTCGAAACAACCAATAAAACAATATGAAAGTTTCCCTAAATGAAGACTTTTGTGAGATCTACGCATCGTTTTGGACGCGATTGTGATGGGATTGCTCTTTTTAATGCTAATTTCAACTAGAATGAAGTAATAGGACTCATAATCACCTATATTTTGACAATTTGACAGAACTAATCAAATAATAAGAAGGTCTCCCTAAATGAAGACTTGTGTCATATGTACGCATGGTTTTGGACGCGATAGTCATGGGCTTCTCTTTTTTAACGCTAATCAAACTAGAACAAAGTAACACAGTCTCTTAATCACCTCTTTCTTTGTAAATTCAGAACAACCAATGAAACAATATGAAGGTCTCCTCAAATGAAGACTTGTGTGAGATCTACGCATCGTTTTGGACGCGATAGTGATGGGATTGCTCCTTTTGATGCTAATTTCAACTAGAATGAAGTAATAGTACTCATAATCACCTATATTTTAACAATTTAAGAGAACTAATCAAACAATAAGAAGGACTCAGTAAATGAAGACTTGTGTGAGATGTACGGATCGTTTTGAATGCACTAGTGATAGGATTGCACCTTTTGATGCTAATCAAACTAGAACGAAGTCATAGGACTCATAATCACATCTTCCTTGGACAATTTGAGAGAGCCAAAGAAACAATAAGAAGGCCTCCCTAAATCAAAACTTGTGTGAGGTGTACGCATCTTTTTTAACGCGATAGTCATTGATTTGGTCCTTTTGATGCTTATCAAATTAGAACGAATTAATAGGACTCCTAATCAGCTCTTTCTTTGACAATTTTAGAGAACCAATGAAACAATAAGAATGTCTCCCTAAATGAAGACTTGTGTGAGATGTACGCATGGTTTTGGACGCTATAGTCATGGGTTTCTCCTTTTGACGCTAATCAAACTAGAACAAAGTAATACAACTCTTAATCACCTATTTCTTTATAAATTCAAAACAACCAATGAAACAATATGAAGGTCTCCCTAAATGAAGACTTGTGTGAGATCTACGCATCGTTTTGGACGCGATAGTGATGGGATTGCTCCTTTTAATGCTAATTTCAACTAGAATGAAGTAATAGGACTCATAATCACCTATATTTTGACAATTTGACAGAACTAATCAAACAATAAGAAGGTCTCCCTAAATGAAGACTTGTGTGAGATGTACGGATCGTTTTGAATGCTCTAGTGATAGGATTGCTCCTTTTGATGCTAATCAGACTAGAACGAAGTCATAGGACTCATAATCACCTCGTTCTTTGACAATTTGAGAGAACCAATGAAACAATAAGAAGGTCTCCCTAAATCAAGACCTGTGTGAGATGTACGCAGCGTTTTTAACGCGATAGTCATTGATTTGTTCGTTTTGATGCTAATCAAATTAGAATGAATTATTAGGACTCCTAATCACCTCTTTCTTTGACAATTTTAGAGAACCAATGAAACAATAAGAAGGTCTCCCTAAATGAAGACTTGTGTGAGATGTACACATAATTTTGAAAACGATAGTCATGGGTTTCTACTTTTAACGCTAATCAATCTCGAACGAAGTAATACAACTCTTAATCACCACTTTCTTTGTAAATTCGAAATAACCAACGAAACAATATGAAGGTCTCCCTAAATGAAGACTTGTGTGAGATCTACGCATCGTTTCGGATGCGATAGTGATGTGATTGCTCCTTTTGATGCTAATTTCAACTAGAACGAAGTAATAAGACTCATAGTCACCTATATTTTGACAATTTGACAGAACTAATGAAACAATAAGAAGGTCTCCCTAAATGAAGACTTGTGTCAGATGTACGCATGGTTTTGGACCCGATAGTCATGGATTTCTCTTTTTTAACGCTAATCAAACTAGAACGAAGTAACACAGTCTCTTAATCACCTCTTTCTTTGTAAATTCGAAACAACCAATGAAACAATATGAAGGTCTCCTCAAATGAAGACTTGTGTGAGATCTACGCATCGTTTTGGACGCGATAGTGATGGGATTGCTCTTTTTGATGCTAATTTCAACTAGAATGAAGTAATAAGACTCATAATCACCTATATTTTAACAATTTGAGAGAACTAATCAAACAATAAGAAGGCCTCCCTAAATGAAGAGTTGTGTGAGATGTACGGATCGTTTTGAATGCACTAGTGATAGGATTGCTCTTGTTGATACTAATCAAACTAGAACGAAGTCATAGGACTCATAATCACCACTTTCTTTGACAATTTGAGAGAACCAATGAAATAATAAGAAGGTCTCCCTAAATCAAGACCTGTGTGAGATGTACGCATCTTTTTTAATGTTATAGTCATTGATTTGGTCCTTTTGATGCTAATCAAATTAGAACGAATTAATTGGACTCCTAATCACCTCTTTCTTTGATAATTTTAGAGAACCAATGAAACAATAAGAAGGTCTCCCTAAACGAAGACTTGTGTGATAAGTACGCATGATTTTGAACTCGATAGTCATGGGTTTCTACTTTTGATGCTAATCAAACTAGAACGAAGTAATACAACTCTTAATCACCTCTTTCTTTGTAAATTCGAAACAACCAATGAAACAATATGAAGGTCTCCCTAAATGAAGACTTGTGTGAGATCTACGCATCGTTTTGGACGCGATAGTGATGTGATTGCTCTTTTTGATGCTAATTTCAACTAGAACGAAGTAATAGGACTCATAATCACCTATATTTTGACAATTTGAGAGAACTAATGAAACAATAAGAAGGTCTCCCTAAATGAAGACTTGTGTCAGATGTACGCATGGTTTTGGACCCGATAGTCATGGATTTCTCTTTTTTAACGCTAATCAAACTAGAACGAAGTAACACAGTCTTTTAATCACCTCTTTCTTTGAAAATTCAGAACAACCAATGAAACAATACGAAGGTCTCCCTAAATGAAGACTTGTGTGAGATCTACGCATCGTTTTGGACGCGATAGTGATGTGATGGCTCCTTTTGATGGTAATTTCAACTAGAATGAAGTAATAGGACTCATAATCAACTATACTTTAACAATTTGAGAGAACTAATCAAACAATAAAAAGGTCTCCCTAAATGAAGACTTGTGTGAGATGTACGGATCGTTTTGAATGCACTAGTGATAGGATTGCTCCTTTTGATGCTAATCAAACTAGAACGAAGTCATAGGACTTATAATCACATCTTTCTTTGACAATTTGAGAGAACCAATGAAACAATAAGAAGGTCTCTCTAAATCAAGACTTGTGTGAGATGTATGTATCTTTTTTAACGCAATAGTCAATATTTGGTCCTTTTGATACTAATCAAATTAGAACGAATTAATAGGACTCCTAATCACCTCTTTCTTTGACAATTTTAGAGAACCAATGAAACAATATGAAGGTCTCCCTAAATGAAGACTTGTGTGAGATCTACGCATCGTTTTGGACGCGATAGTGACGGTATTGCTCCATTTAATGCTAATTTCTACTAGAATGAAGTAATAGGACTCATAATCAC
This sequence comes from Panax stipuleanatus, assembly GCA_020205555.1. Lineage (NCBI taxonomy): Eukaryota > Viridiplantae > Streptophyta > Magnoliopsida > Apiales > Araliaceae > Panax > Panax stipuleanatus. The sequence continues at coordinate 51,642,269 of CM035115.1, read as the reverse complement.
CTATATTTTGACAATTTGACAGAACTAATCAAACAATAAGAAGGTCTCCCTAAATTAAGACTTGTGTGATATGTACGCATCTTTTTTAACGCGATAGTCATTGATTTGGTCCTTTTGGTGTTAATTAAATTAGAACGAATTAATAGGACTCCTAATCACCTCTTTCTTTGACAATTTTAGAGAACCAATGAAACAATAAGAAGGTCTCCCAAAATGAAGACTTGTGGGAGATGTACGCATGGTTTTGGACGCTATAGTCATGGGTTTCTCCTTTTGACGCTAATCAAACTAGAACGAAGTAATACAACTCTTAATCACCTCTTTATTTGTAAATTCAAAACAAGCAATGAAACAATATGAAGGTCTCCCTAAATGAAGACTTGTGTGAGATCTACGCATCGTACGCATCGTTTTGGACGCGATAGTGATGGGATTGCTCCTTTTAATGCTAATTTCAACTAGAATGAAGTAATAGGACTCATAATCACCTATATTTTGACAATTTGACAGAACTAATCAAACAATAAGAAGGTCTCCCTAAATGAAGACTTGTGTCAGATGTACGCATGGTTTTGGACGCGATAGTCATGGGTTTCTCTTTTTTAACGCTAATCAAACTAGAACGAAGTAACACCGTCTTTTAATCACCTCTTTCTTTGTAAATTCAGAACAACCAATGAAACAATATGAAGGTCTCCCTAAATGAAGACTTGTCTGAGATCTACGCATTGTTTTGGACGCGATAGTGATGGGATTGCTCCTTTTGATGCTAATTTCAACTAGAATGAATTAATAGGACTCATAATCACCTATATTTGAACAATTTAAGAGAACTAATCAAACAATAAGAAGGACTCAGTAAATGAAGACTTGTGTGAGATGTACGGATCGTTTTGAATGCACTAGTGATAGAATTGCTCCTTTTGATGCTAATCAAACTAGAACGAAGTCATAGGACTGATAATCACATCTACCTTTGACAATTTGAGAGAACCAATGAAACAATAAGAAGGCCTCCTAAATCAAAACTTGTGTGAGATGTACACATATTTTTTAACGCGATAGTCATTTATTTGGTCCTTTTGATGCTTATCAAATTAGAACGAATTAATAGGACTCCTAATCACCTCTTTCTTTGACAATTTTAGAGAACCAATGAAACAATAAGAAGGTCTCCCTAAATGAAGACTTGTTTGAGATGTACGCATGGTTTTGGATGCGATAGTCATGGGTTTCTCCTTTTGATGCTAATAAAACTAAAACGAAGTAATACAACTCTTAATCACCCTCTTTCTTTGTAAATTCGAAACAACCAATGAAACAATATGAAGGTCTTCCTAAATGAAGACTTGTGTGAGATCTACGCATCGTTTTGGACGCGATAGTGATGGGATTGCTTCTTTTGATGCTAATTTCAACTAGAATGAAGTAATAGGAATCATAATCACCTATATTTTAACAATTTGAGAGAACTAATCTAACAAAAAGAAGAACTCCCAAAATCTTGTGTGAGATGTACGGATCGTTTTGAATGCACTACTGATAGGATTGCTCCTTTTGATGCTAATCAAACTAGAACTAAGTCATAGGACTCATAATCACATCTTTCTTTGACAATTTGAGAGAACTAATGAAACAATATGAAGTCCTCCCTAAATCAAGACTTGTGTGAGATGTACGCATCTTTTTTAACGCGATAGTCATTGATTTGGTCCTTTTGATGCTAATCAAATTAGAACCAATTAATAGGACTCCTAATCACCTCTATCTTTGACAAATTTACAGAACTAATGAAACAATAAGAAGGTCTCCTTAAATGATGACTTGTGTGAGATGTACGCATGGTTTTGGACGCGATAGTCATGGGTTTCTCTTTTTGACGCTAATAAAACTAGAACGAAGTAATGCAACTCTTAATCACCTCTTTCATTGTAAATTCGAAACAAGCCATTAAACAATATGAAGGTCTCCCTAAATGAAGACTTGTGTGATATCTACGCATCGTTTTTGAACGCGATAGTGATGAGATTGCTACTTTTGATGCTAATTTCAACTAGAATGAAGTAATAAGACTCATAATCACCTATATTTTGACAATATTACAGAACTAATCAAACAATAAGAAGGTCTCCCTAAATGAAGACTTGTGTGAGATGTACGGATCGTTTTGAATGCACTAGTGATAGGATTGCTCCTTTTGATGCTAATCAAACAAGAACGAAGTCATAGGACTCATAACCACCTCTTTCTTTCATTATTTTAGAGAACCAATGAAACAATACGAAGGTCTCCCTAAATCAAGACCTGTGTGAGATGTACGCATCGTTTTTAACACGATAGTCATTGATTTGTTTGTTTTGTTGCTAATCAAATTAGAACGAATTAATAGGACTCCTAATCACCTCTTTCTTTGACAATTTCAGAGAACCAATGAAACAATAAGAAGGTCTCCCTAAATGAAGACTTGTGTGAGATGTACGCATGATTTTGAACGCGGTAGTCATGGGTTTCTACTTTTGACGCTAATTAAACTAGAACGAAGTAATACAACTCTTAATCACCTCTTTCTTTGTAAATTCAAAATAACTAGAGAAACAATATGAAGGTCTCCCTAAATGAAGACTTGTGTGCGATCTACACATCATTTTGGACGCGATAGTGATGTGGTTGCTCGTTTTGATGCTAATTTCAACTAGAACGAAGTAATAGGACTCATAATCACCTATATTTTGACAATTTGAGAGAACTAATGAAACAATAAGAAGGTCTCCCTAAATGAAGACTTGTGTCAGATGTACGCATGGTTTTGGACGCGATAGTCATGGGTTTCTCTTTTTTAACGCTAATCAAACTAGAACGAAGTAACACAGTCTCTTAATCACCTCTTTCTTTGTAAATTCAGAACAACCAATGAAACAATAAGAAGGTCTCCCTAAATGAAGACTTGTGTGAGATCTACGCATCGTTTTGGACGCGATAGTGATGGGATTGCTCCTTTTGATGCTAATTTCAACTAGAATGAAGTAATAGGACTCATAATCACCTATATTTTAACAATTTAAGAGAACTAATCAAACAATAAGAAGGACTCAGTAAATGAAGACTTGTGTGAGATGTACGGATCGTTTTGAATGCACTAGTGATATGATTGCTCCTTTTGATGCTAATCAAACTAGAACGAAGTTATAGGACTCATAATCACATCCTTCTTTTATAATTTGAGAGAACCAATGAAACAATAAGAAGGCCACCCTAAATCAAAACGTGTGAGATGTACACATTTTTTTTAACGCGATAGTCATTGATTTGGTCCTTTTGATGCTTATCAAATTAGAACGAATTAATAGGACTCCTAATCACCTCTTTTTTTAACAATTTTAAAGAACCAATGAAATAATAAGAAGGTCTCCCTAAATGAAGACTTGTGTGAGATGTACGCATGGTTTTGGACGCGATAGTCACTGGTTTCTCCTTTTGACGCTAATCAAACTAAAACGAAGTAATACAACTCTTAATCACCCCTTTTCTTTGTAAATTCGAAACAATCAATGAAACAATATGAAGGTCTCCCTAAATGAAGACTTGTGTGAGATCTACGCATCGTTTTAGACGCGATAGTGATGGAATTGCTCCTTTTGATGCTAATTTCAACTAGAATGAAGTAATAGGACTCATAATCACCTATATTTTTATAATTTGACAGAACTAATCAAACAATAAGAAGGTCTCCCTAAATGAAGACTTGTGTGAGATGTACGGATCACTCTGAATGCACTAGTGATAGGATTGCTCTTTTTCGTGCTAATCAAACTAGAACAAAGTCATAGGACTCATTATCACCTCTTTCTTTGACAATTTTAGAGAACCAATGAAACAATAAGAAGGTCTCCCTAAATCAAGACCTGTGTGAGATGTACGCATCGTTTTTAACGCAATAGTCATTGATATGGTCGTTTTGATGCTAATCAAATTAGAACAAATTAATAGGACTCCTAATCACCTCTTTCTTTGACAATTTTAGAGAACCAATGAAATAATAAGATGGTCTCCCCAAAAGAAGATTTGTGTGAGATGTACGTATGATTTTGAACGCGATAGTCATGGGTTTCTACTTTTGACGCTAATCAAACTAGAACGAAGTAATACAACTCTTAATCATCTCTTTCGTTGTATATTCGAAACAACCAATTTAACAATATGAAGGTCTCCCTAAATGAAGACTTGTGTGATATCTACGCATCGTTTTGGACGCGATAGTGATGGGATTGCTCCTTTTGATGCTAATTTCAACTTTAATGAAGTAATAGGACTCATAATCACCTATATTTTAACAATTTGAGAGAACTAATCAAACAATAAGAAGGTCTCCCTAAATGAAGATTTGTGTGAGATGTACGGATCGTTTTGAATACACTAGTGATAGGATTGCTCCTTTTGATGCTAATAAAACTAGAACGAAGTCATAGGACTCATAATCACCTATTTCTTTGACAATTTGGGAGAACCAAGGAAACAATAAGAAGGTCTCGCTAAATGATGACTTGTGTGAGATGTACGCATGGTTTTGGACGCGATAGTCATGGGTTAATCCTTTTGACGCTAATCAAACTAGAACGAAGTAATACAACTCTTACCCCTTTCTTTGTAAATTTGAAACAAGCAATGAAACAATATGAAGGTCTCCCTAAATGAAGACTTGTGTGAGATCTACGCATCGTTTTGGACGCGATAGTGATGGAATTGCTCCTTTTGATGCTAATTTCAACTAGAATGAAGTAATATGACTCATAATCACCTATATTTTGACAATTTGACAGAACTAATCAAACAATAACAAGGTCTCCCTAAATGAAGACTTGTGTGAGATGTACGGATCGTTTTGAGTGCACTAGTGATAGGATTTCTCCTTTTGGTGCTAATCAAACTAGAACGAAGTCATAGGACTCATAATCACCTCTTTCTTTGACAATTTGAGAGAACCAAAGAAACAATAAAAAGGTCTCCCTAAATCAAGACCTGTGTGAGATGTACGCATCGTTTTTAACGCGATAGTCATTGATTTGGTCGTTTTGATGCTAATCAAATTAGAACAAATTAATAAGACTCCTAATCACCTCTTTCTTTGACAATTTTAGAGAACCAATGAAACAATAAAAAGGTCTCCCTAAAAAAAGACTTGTGTGAGATGTACGCATGATTTTGAACGCGATAGTCATGGGTTTATTCTTTTGACGTTAATCAAACTAGAACGAAGTAATACAACTCTTAATCACCTCTTTCTTTGTAAATTCGAAACAACCAATTGAACAATAAGAAGGTCTCCCTAAATGAAGACTTGTGTGAGATCTACGCATCGTTTTGGACACGATAGTGATGGGATTGCTCCTTTTGAGGCTAATTTCAACTAGAACGAAGTAATAGGACTCATAATCGCCTATATTTTGACAATTTGAGAGAACTAATGAAACAATAAGAAGGTCTCCTTAAATGAAGACTTGTGTCAGATGTACGCATAGTTTTGGACGCGATAGTCATGGGTTTCTCTTTTTTAACGCTAATCAAACTAGAACGAAGTAACACAGTCTCTTAATCACCTCTTTCTTTGTAAATTCCGAACAACCAATGAAACAATATGAAGGTCTCCCCCTAAATGAAGACTTGTGTGAGATCTACGCATCGTTTAGGACGCGATAGTGATGGGATTGCTCCTTGTGATGCTAATTTTAACTAGAATGAAGTAATAGGACTCATAATCACCTATATTTTAACAATTTGAGAGAACTAATCAAACAATAAGGACTCCCTAAATGAAGACTTGTGTGACATGTACGGATCGTTTTGAATGCAGTAGTGATAGGATTGCTCCTTTTGATGCTAATCAAACTAGAACGAAGTCATAGGACTCATAATCACATCTTTCTTTGACAATTTGAGAGAACTAATGAAACAATATAAAGACCTCCCTAAATCAAGACTTGTGTGAGATGTACGCATCTTTTTAAATGCGATAGTCATTGATTTGGTCCTTTTGATGCTAATCAAATTAGAACTAATTAATAGGACTCTTAATCACCTCTATCTTTGACAATTTTACAGAACTAATAAAACAATAAGAAGGTCTTCCTAAATGATAACTTGTGTGAGATGTACGCATGGTTTTGGACGCGATAGTCACGGGTTTCTCCATTCGACGCTAATCAAACTAGAACGAAGAAATACAACTCTTAATCACCTCTTTCTTTGTAAATTCGAAACAAGCAATGAAACAATATGAAGATCTCCCTAAATGAAGACTTGTGTGAGATCTACGCGTCATTTTTGAACGCGATAGTGATGGGATTGCTACTTTTGATGCTAATTTCAACTAGAATGAAGTAATAAGACTCATAATCACCTATATTTTGACAATTTGACAGAACTAATCAAACAATAAGAAGGTCTCCCTAAATGAAGACTTGTGTGAGATGTACGGATCGTTTTGAATGCACTAGTGATAGGATTGCTCCTTTTGATGCTAATCAAACAAGAACGAAGTCATAGGACTCATAATCACCTCTTTCTTTGACAATTTTAGAGAACCAATGAAACAATATGAAGGTCTCTCTAAATCAAGACCTGTGTGAGATGTACGCATCGTTTTTAACGCGATAGTCATTGATTTGGTCGTTTTTAGGCTAATCAAATTAGAACGAATTAATAGGACTCCTAATTACCTCTTTCTTTGACAATTTTAGAGAACCAATGAAACAATAAGAAGGTATCCCTAAATGAAGACTTGTGTGAGCTGTACGTATGATTTTTAACGCGATAGTCATGGGTTTCTACTTTTGACGCTAATCAAACTAGAACAAAGTAATACAACTCTTAATCACCCTTTTTTTGTAAATTCAAAACAACCAATGAAACAATATTAAGGTCTCCCTAAATGAAGACTTGTGTGAGATCTACGCATCGTTTTGGACGCGATAGTGATGGGATTGCTCCTTTTGATGCTAATTTCAACTAGAACGAAGTAATAGGACTCATAATCACGTATATTTTAACAATTTGAGAGAACTAATCAAACAATAAGAAGGTCTCCCTAAATGAAGATTTGTGTGAGATGTACGGATCGTTTTGAATACACTAGTGATAGGATTGCTCCTTTTAATGCTAATCAAACTAGAACAAAGTCATACGACTCATAATCACCTCTTTCTTTGACAATTTGAGGGAACCAATGAAACAATAAAAAGGTCTCCCTAAACGATGACTTCTGTGATATGTACGCATGGTATTGGATGCGATAGTCATGGGTTTCTCCATTTGACTCTAATCAAACTAGAACGAAGTAATACAACTCTTAATCACCTCTTTCTTTGTAAATTCGAAACAAGCAATGAAACAATATGAAGGTCTCCCTAAATGAAAACTTGTGTGAGATTTACGCATTGTTTTGGACGCAATAGTGATGGGATTGCTCGTTTTGATGCTAAATTCAACTAGAATGAAGTAATAGGACTCATAATCACCTACATTTTGACAATATGACAGAACTAATCAAACAATAAGAAGGTATTTCTAAATGAAGACTTGTGTGAGATGTACGGATCGTTTTGAATGCACTAGTGATAGGATTGCTCTTTTTGATGCTAATCAAACTAGAACGAAGTCATAGGACTCATAATCACCTCTTTCTTTGACAATTTGAGAGAACCAATGAAACAATAAGAAGGTCTCCCTAAATCAAGACTTGTGTGAGATGCACGCAACGTTTTTAATGCGATAGTCATTGATTTGGTCCTTTTGATGCTAAGAAAATTAGAACGAATTAATAGGACTCCTAATCACCTCTTTCTTTGACAATTTTAGATAACCAATGAAACAATAAGAAGGTCTCCCTAAATGAAGACTTGTGTGATATGTACGCATGGTTTTGGACGCGATAGTCATGGGTTTCTCCTTTTGACACTAATTAAACAAGAACGAAGTAATACAACTCTTAATCACCCTCTTTCTTTGTAAATTCGAAACAACCAATGAAACAATATGAAGGTCTCCCTAAATGAAGACTTGCGTGAGATCTACGCATCGTTTTGGACGCGATAATGATGGGATTGCTCCTTTTGATGCTAATTTCAACTAGAATGAAGTAATAGGACTCATAATCACCTATATTTTGACAATTTGACAGAACTAATCAAACAATAACAAGGTCTCCCTCAATGAAGACTTGTGTGAGATGTACGGATCGTTTTGAATGCACTAGTGATAGAATTGCTCCTTTTGATGCTAATCAAACTAGAACGAAGTCATAGGACTCATAATCACCTCTTTCTTTGACAATTTTAGAGAACCAATGAAACAATAAGAAGTTCTCCCTAAATCAAAACCTGTGTGAGATGTTTGCATCGTTTTTAACGCGATAGTCATTAATTTGGTCGTTTTGATGCTAATCAAATTAGAACAAATTAATAGGACTCGTAATCACCTCTTTCTTTGACAATTTTAGAGAACCAATGAAACAATAAAAAGGTCTCCCTAAAAGAAGACTTGTGTGAGATGTACGCATGATTTTGAACGCGATAGTCATGGGTTTCTTCTTTTGACTCTAATCAAACTAGAACGAAGTAATACAACTCTTAATCACCTCTTTCTTTGTAAATTCGAAACAACCAATGAAACAATAAGAAGATCTCCCTAAATGAAGACTTGTGTGAGATCTACGCATCGTTTTGGACACGATAGTGATGGGATTGCTACTTTTGAGGCTAATTTCAACTAGAACGAAGTAATAGGACTCATAATCACCTATATTTTGACAATTTGAGAGAACTAATGAAACAATAAGAAGGTCTCCTTAAATGAAGACTTGTGTCAGATGTACGCATGGTTTTGGACGCGATAGTCATGGGTTTCTCTTTTTTAACGCTAATCAAACTAGAACGAAGTAACACAGTCTCTTAATCACCTCTTTCTTTGTAAATTCGGAACAACCAATGAAACAATATGAAGGTCTCCCTAAATGAAGACTTGTGTGAGATCTACGCATCGTTTTGGACGAGATAGTGATGGGATTGCTCCTTGTGATGCTAATTTCAACTAGAATGAAGTAATAGGACTCATAATCACCTATATTTTAACAATTTGAGAGAACTAATCAAACAATAAGAAGGTCTCCCTAAATGAATATTTGTGTGAGATGTACGGATCGTTTTGAATACACTAGTGATAGGATTGCTCCTTTTGATGCTAATCAAACTAGAACGAAGTCATAGGACTCATAATCACCTCTTTCTTTGATAATTTGAGAGAACCAATGAAACAATAAGAAGGTTTCCCTAAATGATGACTTGTGTGAGATGTACGCATGGTTTTGGACGCGATAGTCATGGGTTTCTGCTTTTGACTCTAATCAAAGTAGAACGAAGTAATACAACTCTTAATCACCTCTTTCTTTATAAATTCGAAACAAGCAATGAAACAATATGAAGGTTTCCCTAAATAAAGACTTGTGTGAGATCTACACATCGTTTTGGACGCGATAGTAATGGGATTGCTCCTTTTGATGCTAATTTCAACTAGAATGAAGTAATAATCACCTATAATTTAACAATTTGAGAGAACTAATCAAACAATAAGAAGAACTCCCTAAATGAAGACTTGTGTGAGATGTACGGATCGTTTTGAAAGCACTAGTGATAGGATTGCTCCTTTTGATACTAATCAAACTAGAACGAATTCATAGGACTTATAATCACATCTTTCTTTGACAATTTGAGGGAACCAATGAAACAATATAAAGGCCTCCCTAAATCAAGACTTGTGTGAGATGTACGCATCTTTTTTAAGGCGATAGTCATTGATTTGGTCCTTTTGATGCTAATTAAATTAAAACTAATTAATAGGACTCCTAATCACCTCTATCTTTGACAATTTAACAGAACTAATGAAACAATAAAAAGGTCTCCCTAAATGATTACTTGTGTGAGATGTACGCATGGTTTTGGACGCGATAGTCATGGGTTTCTCCTTTTGGCGCTAATCAAACTAGAACGAAGAAATACAACTCTTAATCACCTCTTTCTTTGTAAATTCGAAACAAGCAATGAAACAATATGAAGGTCTCCCTAAATGAAGACTTGTGTGAGATCTACGCATCGTTTTTGGACGCGATTGTGATGGGATAGCTACTTTTAATGCTAATTTCAACTAGAATGAAGTAATAAGACTCAAAATCACCTATATTTTGACAATTTGATAGAACTAATCAAACAATAAGAAGGTCTCCCTAAATGAAGACTTGTGTGAGATGTACGGATCGTTTTGAATGCACTAGTGATAGGATTGCTCCTTTTGATGCTAATCAAACAAGAACGAAGTCATAGGACTCATAATCACCTCTTTCTTTGACAATTTTAGAGAACCAATGAAACAATACAAAGGTCTCCCTAAATCAAGACCTGTGTGAGATGTACGCATCGTTTTTAATGCGATAGTCATTGATTTGGTCGTTTTGATACTAATCAAATTAGAACGAATTAATAGGACTCCTAATCACCTCTTTCTTGGACAATTTTAGAGAACCAATGAAACAATAAGAAGGTCTCCCTAAATGAAGACTTGTGTGAGATGTACGCATGATTTTGAACGCGATAGTCATGGGTTTCTACTTTTAACACTAATCAAACTAGAACGAAGTAATACAACTATTAATCACATCTTTTTTTGTAAATTCGAAACAACCAATGAAAAAATATTAAGGTCTCCCTAAATGAAGACTTGTGTAAGATCTACGCATCGTTTTGGACGCGACAGTGATGGGATTGCTCCTTTTGATGCTAATTTCAACTAGAACGAAGTAATAGGACTCATAATCACCTATATTTTAACAATTTGAGAGAACTAATCAAACAATAAGAAGGCCTCCCTAAATGAAGATTTGTGTGAGATGTACAGATCATTTTGAATACACTAGTGATAGGATTGCTCCTTTTGATGCTAATCAAACTAAAACGAAGTCATAGGACTCATAATCACCTCTTTCTTTGACAATTTGAGAGAACCAATGAAACAATAAGAAGGTCTCCCTAAATGATGACTTGTGTGATATGTACGCATGGTTTTGGACGCGATAGTTATGGGTTTCTCCTTTTGACGCTAATCAAACTAGAACGAAGTAATACAACTCTTAATCACCTCTTTCTTTGTAAATTCGAAACAAGCAATGAATCAATATGAAGGTCTCCCTAAATGAAGACTTGTGTGATATCTACGCATCGTTTTGGACACAATAGTGATGGGATTGCTCCTTTTGATGCTTATTTCAACTAGAATGAAGTAATAGGACTCATAATCACCTATATTTTGACAATATGACCGAACTAATCAAACAATAAGAAGGTCTCCCTAAATGAAGACTTATGTGAGATGTACGGATCGTTTTGAATGCACTAGTGATAGGATTGCTCCATTTGATGCTAATCAAACTAGAACGAAGTCATAGGACTCATAAACACATCTTTCTTTGATAATTTGAGAGAACCAATGAAACAATAAGAAGGTCATATTCATCACATAAGAAAGTCCCGATTGGAGGTCTCCATGGTGGATGTGAAGAGAGAGAAGCTCCAACTACTCTCTAGAATTGCAACGCCTGATCTAATTCCCCCTCTTCCCCCTCCTCCTCCTGAACCTCCTCCTTTGGAGATCTTTGTTTGACCTTTGACCTTTGTTTTGATATTTATTTCTTTGTTTGGTCTCTTTCGGACCTTGATTGCTTTGGTTGGATTTTATCCATTCTATGTTTTGGTTTGTGTTGTCTTCGGACTCTTTTATTGGTGCTTGTTCAGTGGGTTTCCCCTATGATTCATCTCCTTTCTCATTCCTCTTAATCTCACTTTGCGGATCTCTCCTGAGCTGAGGGCTTGTGCTTAGAGGTTGTGGGCCTCTCCGAAGTGGTGTGAGGGGCCTATGTTGTCATGGATCCTATTTGTGGGTTTTTGGTTCTGATTGAGTTGGTGTTTTTGGTGGTTTCTTTCTACTGTGGGCTTCTTTCCTAAGCGTGTTTCCTCCTTCTCCTCCCTCTTGACTCCTTGGCTGGATATTTTTTACTAGGGTTGGGGATTCTAGTGGGCATCACCTAGGCCTTTGTCTTGTTGGGAGGGTTTCGTTGGCAGCTTGCTTCTTGGTCTATTCTCTGTTCTCCTTTCTTGCTCACTCTCTCTCCTTCCTTTCCCTTTCCGGTTGGCTGGTTTTTCGTTCTCCTTGGACTCCTTTGGTTTCCACTCTTTTATGAAGTTTTTCTAGGCAGATGAGGGCTGCCGAAGGATCTTTTCTTTTAACTGTGGTTTGTTTATGGTTGTCTATGGGTTTGTGGCTTCGCTTGCTGTGTTGGGAGTTGGTTTAGGGTGGAGCTTTGTTTCGGATGTCTCTTTTATTTTCTTAATGTTTCCATTTCTGGTGCTTAGTTTGAGTTTTTCATGATCGGAAACCATGGGTCCACCGGAGTTCTGCCGGTTCTGTTGACGCATCGATTTTGTGTTCCTTGGTCTCATCCTCTTTTCAACTCCTCTTCAATGGTGGTTCGCTTAGGCAGATTGAGGGGTCTGTTCCTTTTCGTTCCCTGTTGTGGTGTTGTTTTCTTGATTTGACTTGGTGTTAGCCGGACATGTGATGGTTGGATTTTTATTGCTTTCTTGGTTTTTTTTGTCGGTCATAGGCTGGTCATGTCGGTATGTTTTTCCCGAGGTTGTTTCGGTTGGTGTGCATGCTGCTTCACGCATGATGCTGTCTATTTGTGTACAAACCCACGTGGGTCTGTTGCTTGTCTATGATTTCTGCTTTCTTGGTCAGGCTGGCATCTCTCTGTTGACTGAGTGTGGGTCTATGACCACTCCTTGGTTTGTTCTCCCACCTTCAATTTTGTTTGCTTATTTTAGGCGGGCTGGGCTGTTATGCTCTATTGCATTCTGGCTGCCTGTTTCACTTTAAGGCTTGGTTGCTTGGTTGTTTGGGCTCCGGTCTCCAACTGCTTGGGTTGGCCAAACTTTTGGCTGGTTGGCTGATGTTGGGGGCTGTTATGGGCTGGGGCCGGGGTTTTGGATATGATGTTCCGCTGCTTGCTTTCCCTGTTTGGGCTGGTTGTTTTGGGGTGATGTTTGGGCCAGAAGGATTGGGCTATTTGCCATGGGTTGTTTTGTTGTTTCTTGTTGGGGTTTCCTTTGTGGCTTTATGTCTTTTCTTTAATGTGGTTGGGTACCGTACTGTTTTCCTTTTCAGCATTGTCGGCGTTGGCCGTTTGTTCTTCTATAATCTTGACATCATAGGGCCTGTCCTATGATGTCTATGCTATAGTTTGATTGGGGTTTTCATATGAGGTCCTGTAACACCTTTTTATTTATTAAATTCAGTCTAAATTTAGCAAAAAAAATAAAATAAGAAGGTCTCCCTAAATCAAGACTTGTGTGAGATGTACGCATCGTTTTTAACTCGATAGTCATTGATTTGGTCCTTTTGATGCTAATCAAATTAGAACGAATTTATAGGACTCCTAATCACCTCTTTCTTTGACAATTTTAGATAACCAATGAAACAATAAGAAGGTCTCCCTAAATGAAGACTTGTGTGAGATGTACGCATGGTTTTGGACGCGATAGTCATGGGTTTCTCCTTTTGACGCTAATCAAACTAGAACGAAGTAATACAACTCTTAATCACCCCCTTTCTTAGTAAATTCGAAACAACCAATGAAACAATATGAAGGTCTCCCTAAATGAAGACTTGTGTGAGATCAACGCATCGTTTTGGACGCGATAGTGATGAGATTGCTCCTTTTGATGCTAATTTCAACTAGAATGAAGTAATAGGACTCATAATCACCTATATTTTGACAATTTGACAGAACTAATCAAACAATAACAAGGTCTCCCTAAATGAAGACTTGTGTGAGATGTACGGATCGTTTTGAATGCACTAGTGATAAGATTGCTCCTTTTGATGCTAATCAAACTAGAACGAAGTCATAGGTCTCATAATCACCTCTTTCTTTGACAATTTTAGAGAACCTGTGACGAACAAGATTTTTGTAATTTAATGTGAATATTTATTGAATTAAATAAATATCAATGATTTAATTATTGAGTTAAATAATTAATTGATGAAATTATGGTAGATTAATTTAATTATATGTGTCACGTTAGTTAAATTAATGTGGTGAATTTTATATTCAAAGTATGTATTTAGTTGAGCTTATTTGATTAATATATTAATTAATAAGCATAATGTTATTCTAATTAATTTAATAATTAATTAGAGATTTAATGATTTGACATAATTAATAAATAAGAATTTTAATTATGTGACTATGTGAATTATTGTGGAATTTTGCAATTTTATTTAATTGATTTAAATAGGATTATTGATTAATTAAAAGTGTGACATTATTAAACTATATTATATTAAGTTAATTAAATTAATGGGAAAGGAAGAATAAAAGGGGCAAGCAAACAAAGCCTTATTGGGGGTTGGGGTCAGTTAACCCATTATGGGATTAACGGACGACCCATAACTCCACTATTATATACGTATATCATATTAGTGGTATATCATATATCATATATTACATTCATCAGTTAAGAAAGTAAAGAGAAAACACAGAGAGAAAAAGAGAGAAATTGAGAGAAAAGACTTGAGAATTAGTTAGAGAAGAGATTGAAGAATTTAGTTGCATCATCATCACTAACTAGCAAGGGTAATTCTTTCTCCTACGTTTTTAAATTCAAGTTCTTACAGTTTTCATTAACGTATTCTTAAAAAGTTCTCTGTGAATGACTAATTTGATGATTAATGCATGATATGGTTTTATATGTGTTATTATATGATCATAACATGTTTTATATCATATATGCATGATTTAAAGTAATAAATTTCATACAATTATGCTTGATTTGATTTTATAAAAGTCACAGAGTAGAAAAGTTGTATATATGGCCATACGAACCTTATGTACAATTTTTATACTATGAATCGATGATTTAACTTTGAATTAGCACTTGCATATAATTGTACACGTTTATACGAACAAAACAGAAGTTAAACGAACGGATTCGGTGTTATAACGAATCCGTAAAGTTAAATTTCGTGATTTTCCTTCAAAACATGATAAAGTATGAAAACAGTGAAATTAGATGCCTTGGATTGTGTGATTACATGATTTAGAATGCTAAGATCATGCTAGAAATGTTGTATAGTGTTTATGTGAAGTCCATATTTCATGGGTAGCAATTAAATTGTTGTGGTAGCTTTTATTCTGGGCCTGGTTCTCTGTTATTCGTGAAATGCAGATTCTGAAAATGGCGTTTGGAGCTGCAGCGCCAACTGTAAGCCTAAGAGTGGGGCTGCAGCGGCAGTGGAGCTGCAGCGCCAGACTTAAGCTTAAAGTCCGAGCTGCAGCGCCAGTGGAGCTGCAGCGCCATTTTTAGTTCAAATGGTGGAGCTGCAGCGCCATTTTTAGTTCAAACGGTGGAGCTGCCACGCGATAGTCAAGGGTTTCTCCTTTTGACGCTAATCAAACTAGAACGATGTAATACAACTCTTAATCACCCCCTTTCTTTGTAAATTCGAAACAACCAATGAAACAATATGAAGGTCTCCCTAAATGAAGACTTGTGTGAGATCTACGCATTGTTTTGGACGCGATAGTGATGGGATTGCTCCTTTTGATGCTAATTTCAACTAGAATGAAGTAATAGGACTCATAATCACCTATATTTTGACAATTTGACAGAACTAATCAAACAATAACACGGTCTCCCTAAATGAAGACTTGTGTGAGATGTACGGATCGTTTTGAATGCACTAGTGATAGGATTGCTCCTTTTGATGCTAATCAAACTAGAACGAAGTCATAGGTCTCATAATCACCTCTTTCTTTGACAATTTTAGAGAACCAATGAAACAATATGAAGCTCTCCCTAAATTAAGACTTGTGTGAGATCTACGCATCGTTTTGGACGCGATAGTGATGTTATTGCTCCTTTTGAGGCTAATTTCAACAAGAACGAAGTAATAGGATTCATAATCACCTATATTTTGACAATTTTAGAGAACCAATGAAACAATAAGAAGGTCTCCCTAAATGAAGACTTGTGTGAGATGTACGCATGGTTTTGGATGCGATAGTCATGGGTTTGTCCTTTCGACGCTAATCAAACTAGAACAAAGTAATACAACTCTTAATCACCTCTTTCTTTGTAAATTCGAAACAACCAATGAAACAATATGAAGGTCTCCCTAAATGAAGACTTGTGTGAGATCTACGCATCGTTTTGGAAGCGATAGTGATATGATTGCTCCTTTTGATGATAATTTCAACTAGAACGAAGTAATAGGACTCATAATCACCTATATTTTGACAATTTGAGAGAACCAATGAAACAATAAGAAGGTCTCCCTAAATGAAGGCTTGTGTGAGATGTACGCATAATTTTGAACGCGATAGTCATGGGTTTCTAATTTTGACGCTAATCCAACTAGAACGAAGTAATACAACTGTTAATCACCTCTTTCTTTGTAAATTAGAAACAACCAATGAAACAATATGAATGTCTCCCTAAATGAAGACTTGTGTGAGATCTACGCATCGTTTTGGACGCGATAGTGATGGGATTGCTCCTTTGGATGCTAATTTCAACTAGAATGAAGTAATAGGACTCATAATCACCTATATTTTAACAATTTGAGAGAACTAATCAAACAATAAGAAGGTCTCCCTAAATGAATATTTGTGTGAGATGTACGGATCGTTTTGAATACACTAGTGATAGGATTTCTCCTTTTGATGCTAATCAAACTAGAACGAAGTCATAGGACTCATAATCACCTCTTTCTTTGACAATTTGAGAGAACCAATGAAACAATAAGAAGGTCTCCCTAAATGATGACATGTGTGAGATGTACGCTTGGTTTTGGACGCGATAGTAATGGGTTTCTGCTTTTGACGCTAATCAAAGTAGAACGAAGTAATACAACTCTTAATCACATTTTTCTTTGTAAATTCAAAACAAGCAATGAAACAATATGAAGGTCTCCCTAAATGAAGACTTGTGTGAGATCTACCCAATGTTTTGGACGCGTTAGTGATGGGATTGCTCCTTTTGATGCTAATTCCAACTAGAATGAAGTAATAATCACCTATATTTTAATAATTTGGGAGAACTAATCAAACAATAAGAAGGACTCCCTAAATGAAGACTTGTGTGAGATGTACGGATCGTTTTGAATGCACTAGTGATAGGATTGCTCCTTTTTATGCTAATCAAACTAGAACGAAGTCATAGGACTCGTAATCACACCTTTTTTTGACAATTTGAGAGAACCAATGAAACAATATGAAGGCCTCCCTAAATCAAGACTTATGTGAGATGTACGCATCTTTTTTAATGCGATAGTCATTGATTTGGTCCTTTTAATGCTAATCAAATAAGAACTAATTAATAAGACTCCTAATCACCTCTATCTTTGACAATTTAACTGAACTAATGAAACAATAAGAAGGTCTCCCTAAATGATGACTTGTGTGAGATGTACGCATGGTTTTGAACGCGATAGTCATGGGTTTCTCCTTTTGACGCTAATCAAACTAGAACGAAGAAATACAACTTTTAATCACCTCTTTCTTTGTAAATTCAAAACAAGTAATGAAACAATATGAAGGTCTCCCTAAATGAAGACTTGTGTGAGATCTACGCATCATTTTTGGACGCGATAGTGATGGGATAGCTACTTTTGAGGCTATTTTCAACTAGAATGAAGTCATAAGACACATAATCACCTATATTTTGACAATTTGACAGAACTAATCAAACAATAAGAAGGTCTCCCTAAATGAAGACTTGTGTGAGATGTACGGATCGTTTTGAATGCACTAGTGATAGGATTGCTCCTTTTGATGCTAATCAAACAAGAACGAAGTCGTAGGACTCATAATCACCTCTTTCTTTGACAATTTTAGAGAACCAATGAAACAATACGAAGGTCTCCCTAAATCATGACATGTGTGAGATGTACGCATCGTTTTTAATGCGATAGTCATTGATTTGGTCGTTTTGATGCTAATCAAATTAGAACAAATTAATAGGACTCCTAATCACCTCTTTTTTTGACAATTATAGAGAACCAATGAAACAATAAGAAGGTCTCCCTAAATGAAGACTTGTGTGAGATGTACGCATGATTTTAAACGCGATAGTCATGGGTTTCTACTTTTGACGCTAATCAAACTAGAACGAAGTAATACAACTCTTAATCACCTCTTTTTTGTAAATTCGAAACAACCAATGAAACAATATTAAGGTCTCCCTAAATGAAGACTTGTGTGAGATCTACGCATCGTTTTGGACGCGATAGTGATGGGATTGCTCCTTTTGATGCTAATTTCAACTAGAACGAAGTAATAGGACTCATAATCACCTATATTTTAACAATTTGAGAGAACTAATCAAACAATAAGAAGGTCTCCCTAAATGAAGATTTGTGTGAGATGTACGGATCGTTTTGAATACACTAGTGATAGGATTGCTCCTTTTGATGCTAATCAAACTAGAACGAATTAATAGGACTCCTAATCACCTCTTTCTTTGACAATTTTAGATAACCAATGAAACAATAAGAAGGTCTCCCTAAATGAAGACTTGTGTGAGATGTACGCATGGTTTTGGACGCGATAGTCATGGGTTCTTCCTTTTGACGCTAATCAAACTAGAACGAAGTAATACAACTCTTAATTACCCCCTTTTTTGTAAATTCGAAACAACCAATGAAACAATATGAAGGTCTCCCTAAATGAAGACTTGTGTGAGATCTACGCATCGTTTTGGACGCGATAGTGATGGGATTGCTCCGTTTGATGCTAATTTCAACTAGAATGAAGTAATAGGACTCATAATCACCTATATTTTGACAATTTGACAGAACTAATCAAACAATAACAAGGTCTCCCTAAATGAAGACTTGTGTGAGATGTACGGATCGTTTTGAATGTACTAGTGATAGGATTGCTACTTTTGATGCTAATCAAACTAGAACGAAGTCATAGGACTCATAATCACCTCTTTCTTTGACAATTTTAGAGAACCAATGAAACAATAAGAAGGTCTCCCTAAATCAAGACCTGTGTGAGATGTACGCATCGTTTTTAACGCGATAGTCATTGATTTGGTCGTTTTGATGCTAATCAAATTAGAACGAATTAATTGGACTCCTAATCACCTCTTTCTTTGACAATTTTAGAGAACCAATGAAACAATAAGAAGGTCTCCCCAAACGAAGACTTGTGTGATAAGTACGCATGATTTTGAACGCGATAGTCATGAGTTTCTACTTGTGACGCTAATCAAACTAGAATGAAGTAATACAACTCTTAATCACCTCTTTCTTTGTAAATTCAAAACAACTAGTGAAACAATATGAAGGTTTCCCTAAATGAAGATTTGTGTGAGATCTACGCATCGTTTTGGACGCGATAGTGATGGGATTGCTCCTTTTGATGCTAATTTCAACTAGAACGAAGTAATAGGATTCATAATCACCTATATTTTGACAATTTGAGAGAACTAAAGAAACAATAAGAAGGTCTCCTTAAATGAAGACTTGTGTCAGATGTACGAATGGTTTTGGACGCGATAGTCATGGGTTTCTCTTTTTTAACGCTAATCAAACTAGAACAGAGTAACACAGTCTCTTAATCACCTCTTTCTTTGTAAATTCGGAACAACCAATGAAACAATATGAAGGTCTCCCTAAATGAAGACTTGTGTGAGATCTACGCATCGTTTTGGATGCGATAGTGATGGGATTGCTCCTTGTGATGCTAATTTCAACTAGAATGAAGTAATAGGACTCATAATCACCTATATTTTAACAATTTGAGAGAACTAATCAAACAATAAGAAGGTCTCCCTAAATGAATATTTGTGTGAGATGTACAGATCGTTTTGAATACACTAGTGATAGGATTGCTCCTTTTGATGCTAATCAAACTAGAACGAAGTCATATGACTCATAATCACCTCTTTCTTTGACAATTTGAGAGAACCAATAAAACAATAAGAAGGTCTCCCTAAATGATGACTTGTGTGAGATGTACGCATGGTTTTGGACGCGATAGTCATGGGTTTCTCCTTTTGACGCTAATAAACTAGAACAAAGTAATACAACTCTTAATCACCCCCTTTCTTTGTAAATTCGAAACAACCAATGAAACAATATGATGGTCTCCCTAAATGAAGACTTGTGTCAGATCAACGCATCGTTTTGGACGCGATAATGATGGGATTGCTCCTTTTGATGCTAATTTCAACTAGAATGAAGTAATAGGTCTCATAATCACCTATATTTTGACAATTTGACAGAACTAATCAACCAATAACCAGGTCTCCCTAAATGAAGACTTGTGTGAGATGTGCGGATCGTTTTGAATGCACTAGTGATAGGATTGCTCCTTTTGATGCTAATCAAACTAGAACGAAGTCATAGGACTCATAATCACATCTTTCTTTGACAATTTGAGAGAACCAATGAAACAATATGAAGGCCTCCCTAAATCAAGACTTATGTGAGATGTACGCATCTTTTTTAATGCGATAGTCATTGATTTGGTCCTTTTGATGCTAATCAAATTAGAACTAATTAATAGGACTCCTAATCACCTCTATCTTTGACAATTTAACTGAACTAATGAAACAATAAGAAGGTCTCCCTAAATGATGACTTGTGTGAGATGTACGCATGGTTTTGAACGCGATAGTCATGGGTTTCTCCTTTTGACGCTAATCAAACTAGAACGAAGAAATACAACTTTTAATCACCTCTTTCTTTGTAAATTCGAAACAAGCAATGAAACAATATGAAGGTCTCCCTAAATGAAGACTTGTGTGAGATCTACGCATCAATTTTGGACGCGATAGTGATGGGATAGCTACTTTTTATGCTATTTTCAACTAGAATGAAGTCATAAGACTCATAATCACCTATATTTTGATAATTTGACAGAACTAATCAAACAATAAGAAGGTCTCCCTAAATGAAGACTTGTGTGAGATGTACGGATCGTTTTGAATGCACTAGTGATAGGATTGCTCCTTTTGATGCTAATCAAACAAGAACGAAGTCATAGGACTCATAATCACCTCTTTCTTTGACAATTTTAGAGAACCAATGAAACAATACGAAGGTCTCCCTAAATCATGACATGTGTGAGATGTACGCATCGTTTTTAATGCGATAGTCATTGATTTGGTGGTTTTGATGCTAATCAAATTAGAACAAATTAATAGGACTCGTAATCACCTCTTTTTTTGACAATTATAGAGAACCAATGAAACAATAAGAAGGTCTCCCTAAATGAAGACTTGTGTGAGATGTACGCATGATTTTAAACGCGATAGTCATGGGTTTCTACTTTTGACGCTAATCAAACTAGAACGAAGTAATACAACTCTTAATCACCTCTTTTTTTTGTAAATTCGAAACAACCAATGAAACAATATTAAGGTCTCCCTAAATGAAGACTTGTGTGAGATCTACGCATCGTTTTGGACGCGATAGTGATGGGATTGCTCCTTTTGATGCTAATTTCAACTAGAACGAAGTAATAGGACTCATAATCACCTATATTTTAACAATTTGAGAGAACTAATCAAACAATAAGAAGGCCTCCCTAAATAAAGATTTGTGTGAGATGTACGGATCGTTTTGAATACACTAGTGATAGGATTGCTCCTTTTGATGCTAATCAAACTAGAACGAATTAATAGGACTCCTAATCACCTCTTTCTTTGACAATTTTAGATAACCAATGAAACAATAAGAAGGCCTCCCTAAATGAAGACTTGTGTGAGATGTACTCATGGTTTTGGACGCGATAGTCATGGGTTCTTCCTTTTAACGCTAATCAAACTAGAACGAAGTAATACAACTCTTAATTACCCCTTTTCTTTGTAAATTCGAAACAACCAATGAAACAATATGAAGGTCTCCCTAAATGAAGACTTGTGTGAGATCTACGCATCGTTTTGGACGCGATAGTGATGGGATTGCTACTTTTGATGCTAATTTCAACTAGAATGAAGTAATAGGACTCATAATCACCTATATTTTGACAATTTGACAGAACTAATCAAACAATAACAAGGTCTCCCTAAATGAAGACTTGTGTGAGATGTACGGATCGTTTTGAAAGCACTAGTGATAGGATTGCTACTTTTGATGCTAATCAAACTAGAACGAAGTCATAGGACTCATAATCACCTCTTTCTTTGACAATTTTAGAGAACCAATGAAACAATAAGAAGGTCTCCCTAAATCAAGACCTGTGTGAGATGTACGCATAGTTTTTAACGCGATAGTCATTGATTTGGTCGTTTTGATGCTAATCAAATTAGAACGAATTAATTGGACTCCTAATCACCTCTTTCTTTGACAATTTTAGAGAACCAATGAAACAATAATAAGGTCTCCCCAAACGAAGACTTGTGTGATAAGTACGCATGATTTTGAACGCGATAGTCATGAGTTTCTACTTGTGACGCTAATCAAACTAGAATGAAGTAATACAACTCTTAATCACCTCTTTCTTTGTAAATTCAAAACAACTAGTGAAACAATATGAAGGTTTCCCTAAATGAAGATTTGTGTGAGATCTACGCATCGTTTTGGACGCGATAGTGATGGGATTGCTCCTTTTGATGCTAATTTCAACTAGAACGAAGTAATAGGATTCATAATCACCTATATTTTGACAATTTGAGAGAACTAAAGAAACAATAAGAAGGTCTCCTTAAATGAAGACTTGTGTCAGATGTACGAATGGTTTTGGACGCGATAGTCATGGGTTTCTCTTTTTTAACGCTAATCAAACTAGAGCAGAGTAACACAGTCTCTTAATCACCTCTTTCTTTGTAAATTCGGAACAACCAATGAAACAATATGAAGGTCTCCCTAAATGAAGACTTGTGTGAGATCTACGCATCGTTTTGGACGCGATAGTGATGGGATTGCTCCTTGTGATGCTAATTTCAACTAGAATGAAGTAATAGGACTCATAATCACCTATATTTTAACAATTTGAGAGAACTAATCAAACAATAAGAAGGTCTCCCTAAATGAATATTTGTGTGAGATGTACAGATCGTTTTGAATACACTAGTGATAGGATTGCTCCTTTTGATGCTAATCAAACTAGAACGAAGTCATATGACTCATAATCACCTCTTTCTTTGACAATTTGAGAGAACCAATAAAACAATAAGAAGGTCTCCCTAAATGATGACTTGTGTGAGATGTACGCATGGTTTTGGACGCGATAGTCATGGGTTTCTCCTTTTGACGCTAATAAACTAGAACAAAGTAATACAACTCTTAATCACCCCCTTTCTTTGTAAATTCGAAACAACCAATGAAACAATATGATGGTCTCCCTAAATGAAGACTTGTGTCAGATCAACGCATCGTTTTGGACGCGATAATGATGGGATTGCTCCTTTTGATGCTAATTTCAACTAGAATGAAGTAATAGGTCTCATAATCACCTATATTTTGACAATTTGACAGAACTAATCAACCAATAACCAGGTCTCCCTAAATGAAGGCTTGTGTGAGATGTGCGGATCGTTTTGAATGCACTAGTGATAGGATTGCTCCTTTTGATGCTAATCAAACTAGAACGAAGTCATAGGACTCATAATCACATCTTTCTTTGACAATTTGAGAGAACCAATGAAACAATATGAAGGCCTCCCTAAATCAAGACTTATGTGAGATGTACGCATCTTTTTTAATGCGATAGTCATTGATTTGGTCCTTTTGATGCTAATCAAATTAGAACTAATTAATAGGACTCCTAATCACCTCTATCTTTGACAATTTAACTGAACTAATGAAACAATAAGAAGGTCTCCCTAAATGATGACTTGTGTGAGATGTACGCATGGTTTTGAACGCGATAGTCATGGGTTTCTCCTTTTGACGCTAATCAAACTAGAACGAAGAAATACAACTTTTAATCACCTCTTTCTTTGTAAATTCGAAACAAGCAATGAAACAATATGAAGGTCTCCCTAAATGAAGACTTGTGTGAGATCTACGCATCAATTTTGGACGCGATAGTGATGGGATAGCTACTTTTTATGCTATTTTCAACTAGAATGAAGTCATAAGACTCATAATCACCTATATTTTGATAATTTGACAGAACTAATCAAACAATAAGAAGGTCTCCCTAAATGAAGACTTGTGTGAGATGTACGGATCGTTTTGAATGCACTAGTGATAGGATTGCTCCTTTTGATGCTAATCAAACAA
Organism: Panax stipuleanatus; assembly: GCA_020205555.1. NCBI lineage: Eukaryota > Viridiplantae > Streptophyta > Magnoliopsida > Apiales > Araliaceae > Panax > Panax stipuleanatus. The sequence continues at coordinate 51,617,930 of CM035115.1, read as the reverse complement.
GAACGAAGTCATAGGACTCATAATCACCTCTTTCTTTGACAATTTTAGAGAACCAATGAAACAATACGAAGGTCTCCCTAAATCATGACATGTGTGAGATGTACGCATCGTTTTTAATGCGATAGTCATTGATTTGGTGGTTTTGATGCTAATCAAATTAGAACAAATTAATAGGACTCGTAATCACCTCTTTTTTTGACAATTATAGAGAACCAATGAAACAATAAGAAGGTCTCCCTAAATGAAGACTTGTGTGAGATGTACGCATGATTTTAAACGCGATAGTCATGGGTTTCTACTTTTGACGCTAATCAAACTAGAACGAAGTAATACAACTCTTAATCACCTCTTTTTTTGTAAATTCGAAACAACCAATGAAACAATATTAAGGTCTCCCTAAATGAAGACTTGTGTGAGATCTACGCATCGTTTTGGACGCGATAGTGATGGGATTGCTCCTTTTGATGCTAATTTCAACTAGAACGAAGTAATAGGACTCATAATCACCTATATTTTAACAATTTGAGAGAACTAATCAAACAATAAGAAGGCCTCCCTAAATAAAGATTTGTGTGAGATGTACGGATCGTTTTGAATACACTAGTGATAGGATTGCTCCTTTTGATGCTAATCAAACTAGAACGAATTAATAGGACTCCTAATCACCTCTTTCTTTGACAATTTTAGATAACCAATGAAACAATAAGAAGGCCTCCCTAAATGAAGACTTGTGTGAGATGTACTCATGGTTTTGGACGCGATAGTCATGGGTTCTTCCTTTTAACGCTAATCAAACTAGAACGAAGTAATACAACTCTTAATTACCCCTTTTCTTTGTAAATTCGAAACAACCAATGAAACAATATGAAGGTCTCCCTAAATGAAGACTTGTGTGAGATCTACGCATCGTTTTGGACGCGATAGTGATGGGATTGCTACTTTTGATGCTAATTTCAACTAGAATGAAGTAATAGGACTCATAATCACCTATATTTTGACAATTTGACAGAACTAATCAAACAATAACAAGGTCTCCCTAAATGAAGACTTGTGTGAGATGTACGGATCGTTTTGAAAGCACTAGTGATAGGATTGCTACTTTTGATGCTAATCAAACTAGAACGAAGTCATAGGACTCATAATCACCTCTTTCTTTGACAATTTTAGAGAACCAATGAAACAATAAGAAGGTCTCCCTAAATCAAGACCTGTGTGAGATGTACGCATAGTTTTTAACGCGATAGTCATTGATTTGGTCGTTTTGATGCTAATCAAATTAGAACGAATTAATTGGACTCCTAATCACCTCTTTCTTTGACAATTTTAGAGAACCAATGAAACAATAATAAGGTCTCCCCAAACGAAGACTTGTGTGATAAGTACGCATGATTTTGAACGCGATAGTCATGAGTTTCTACTTGTGACGCTAATCAAACTAGAATGAAGTAATACAACTCTTAATCACCTCTTTCTTTGTAAATTCAAAACAACTAGTGAAACAATATGAAGGTTTCCCTAAATGAAGATTTGTGTGAGATCTACGCATCGTTTTGGACGCGATAGTGATGGGATTGCTCCTTTTGATGCTAATTTCAACTAGAACGAAGTAATAGGATTCATAATCACCTATATTTTGACAATTTGAGAGAACTAAAGAAACAATAAGAAGGTCTCCTTAAATGAAGACTTGTGTCAGATGTACGCATGGTTTTGGACGCGATAGTCATGGGTTTCTCTTTTTTAACGCTAATCAAACTAGAACAGAGTAACACAGTCTCTTAATCACCTCTTTCTTTTTAAATTCGGAACAACCAATGAAACAATATGAAGGTCTCCCTAAATGAAGACTTGTGTGAGATCTACGCATCGTTTTGGACGCAATAGTGATGGGATTGCTCCTTGTGATGTTAATTTCAACTAGAATGAAGTAATAGGACTCATAATCACCTATATTTTAACAATTTGAGAGAACTAATCAAACAATAAGAAGGTCTCCCTAAATGAATATTTGTGTGAGATGTACGGATCGTTTTGAATACACTAGTGATAGGATTGCTCCTTTTGATGCTAATCAAACTACAACGAAGTCATATGACTCATAATCACCTCTTTCTTTGACAATTTGAGAGAACCAATGAAACAATAAGAAGGTCTCCCTAAATGATGACTTGTGTGAGATGTACGCATGGTTTTGGACGCGATAGTCATGGGTTTCTCCTTTTGACGCTAATCAAACTAGAACAAAGTAATACAACTCTTAATCACCCCCTTTCTTTGTAAATTCGAAACAACCAATGAAACAATATGATGGTCTCCCTAAATGAAGACTTGTGTCAGATCAACGCATCGTTTTGGACGCGATAGTGATGGGATTGCTCCTTTTGATGCTAATTTCAACTAGATTGAAGTAAAAGGACTCATAATCACCTATATTTTGACAATTTGACAGAACTAATCAAACAATAACAAGGTCTCCCTAAATGAAGACTTGTGTGAGATGTACGGATCGTTTTGAATGCACTAGTGATAGGATTGCTCCTTTTGATGCTAATCAAACTAGAACGAAGTCATAGGACTCATAATCACATCTTTCTTTGACAATTTGAGAGAACCAATGAAACAATATGAAGGCCTCCCTAAATCAAGACTTATGTGAGATGTACGCATCTTTTTTAATGCGATAGTCATTGATTTGGTCCTTTTGATGCTAATCAAATTAGAACTAATTAATAGGACTCCTAATCACCTCTATCTTTGACAATTTAACTGAACTAATGAAACAATAAGAAGGTCTCCCTAAATGATGACTTGTGTGAGATGTACGCATGGTTTTGAACGCGATAGTCATGGGTTTCTCCTTTTGACGCTAATCAAACTAGAATGAAGAAATACAACTTTTAATCACTTCTTTCTTTGTAAATTCGAAACAAGCAATGAAACAATATGAAGGTCTCCCTAAATGAAGACTTGTGTGAGATCTACGCATCATTTTTGGACGCGATAGTGATGGGATAGCTACTTTTGATGCTATTTTCAACAAGAATGAAGTCATAAGACTCATAATCACCTATATTTTGACAATTTGACAGAACTAATCAAACAATAAGAAGGTCTCCCTAAATGAAGACTTGTGTGAGATGTACGGATCGTTTTAAATGCACTAGTGATAGGATTGCTCCTTTTGATGCTAATCAAACAAGAACGAAGTCATAGGACTCATAATCACCTCTTTCTTTGACAATTTTAGAGAACCAATGAAACAATACGAAGGTCTCCCTAAATCATGACATGTGTGAGATGTACGCATCGTTTTTAATGCGATAGTTATTGATTTGGTGGTTTTGATGCTAATCAAATTAGAACAAATTAATAGGACTCCTAATCACCTCTTTTTTTGACAATTATAGAGAACCAATGAAATAATAAGAAGGTCTCCCTAAATGAAGACTTGTGTGAGATGTACGCATGATTTTGAACGCGATAGTCATGGGTTTCTACTTTTGACGCTAATCAAACTAGAACGAAGTAATACAACTCTTAATCACCTCTTTTTTTGTAAATTCAAAACAACCAATGAAACAATATTAAGGTCTCCCTAAATGAAGACTTGTGTGAGATCTACGCATCGTTTTGGAAGCGATAGTGATTAGATTGCTCCTTTTGATGCTAATTTCAACTAGAACGAAGTAATAGGACTCATAATCACCTATATTTTAACAATTTGAGAGAACTAATCGAACAATAAGAAGGTCTCCCTAAATGAAGATTTGTGTGAGATGTACGGATCGTTTTGAATACACTAGTGATAGGATTGCTCCTTTTGATGCTAATCAAACTAGAACGAATTAATAGGACTCCTAATCACCTCTTTCTTTAACAATTTTAGATAACCAATGAAACAATAAGAAGGTCTCCCTAAATGAAGACTTGTGTGAGATGTACGCATGGTTTTGGACTCGATAGTCATGGGTTCTTCCTTTTGACGCTAATCAAACTAGAACGAAGTAATACAACTCTTAATTACCCCCTTTCTTTGTAAATTCGAAACAACCAATGAAACAATATGAAGGTCTCCCTAAATGAAGACTTGTGTGAGATCTACGCATCATTTTGGACGCGATAGTGATGGGATTGCTCCTTAATAGGACTCATAATCACCTATATTTTGACAATTTGACAGAACCAATCAAACAATAACAAGGTCTCCCTAAATGAATACTTGTGTGAGATGTACGGATCGTTTTGAATGCACTAGTGATAGGATTGCTACTTTTGATGCTAATCAAACTAGAACGAAGTCATAGGACTCATAATCACCTCTTTCTTTGACAATTTTAGAGAACCAATGAAACAATAAGAACGTTTCCCTAAATCAAGATTTGTGTGAGATGTACGCATCGTTTTTAACGCGATAGTCATTGATTTGGTCGTTTTGATGCTAATCAAATTAGAACGAATTAATTGGACTCCTAATCACTTCTTTATTTGACAATTTTAGAGAACCAATGAAACAATAAGAAGGTCTCCTTAAACGAAGACTTGTGTGATAAGTACGCATGATTTTGAACGCGATAGTCATGAGTTTCTACTTGTGACGCTAATCAAACTAGAATGAAGTAATACAACTCTTAATCACCTCTTTCTTTGTAAATTCGAAACAACTAGTGAAACAATATGAAGGTTTCCCTAAATGAAGACTTGTGTCAGATGTACGCATGGTTTTGGACGCGATAATCATGGGTTTCTCTTTTTTAACGCTAATCAAACTAGAACAGAGTAACACAGTCTCTTAATCACCTCTTTCTTTGTAAATTCGGAACAACCAATGAAACAATATGAAGGTCTCCCTAAATGAAGACTTGTGTGAGATCTACGCATCGTTTTGGACGCGATAGTGATGGGATTGCTCCTTGTGATGCTAATTTCAACTAGAATGAGGTAATAGGACTCATAATCACCTATATTTTAACAATTTGAGAGAACTAATCAAACAATAAGAAGGTCTCCCTAAATGAATATTTGTGTGAGATGTACGTATCATTTTGAATACTCTAGTGATAGGATTGCTCCTTTTGATGCTAATCAAACTAGAACGAAGTCATATGACTCATAATCACCTCTTTCTTTGACAATTTGAGAGAACCAATAAAACAATAAGAAGGTCTCCCTAAATGATGACTTGTGTGAGATGTACGCATGGTTTTGGACGCGATAGTCATGGGTTTCTCCTTTTGACGCTAATCAAACTAGAACGAAGTTATACAACTCTTAATCACCCCCTTTCTTTGTAAATTCGATACAACCAATGAAACAATATGAAGGTCTCCCTAAATGAAGACTTGTGTTAGATTAACGCATCGTTTTGGACGCGATAGTGATGGGATTGCTCCTTTTGATGCTAATTTCAACTAGAATGAAGTAATAGGACTCATAATCACCTATATTTTGACAATTTAACAGAACTAATCAAACAATAACAAGGTCTCCCTAAATGAAGACTTGTGTGAGATGAACGGATCGTTTTGAATGCACTAGTGATAGGATTGCTCCTTTTGATGCTAATCAAACTAGAACGAAGTCATAGGACTCATAATCACCTCTTTCTTTGACTATTTTAGAGAACCAATGAAACAATAAGAAGGTCTCTGTGACGAACAAGATTTTTGTAATTTAATGTGAATATTTATTGAATTAAATAAATATCAATGATTTAATTATTGAGTTAAATAATTAATTGATGATGTTATGGTAGATTAATTTAATTATATGTGTCACGTTAGTTAAATTAATGTGGTGAATTTTATATTCAAAGTATGTATTTAATTAAGCTTATTTGATTAATATATTAATTAATAAGCATAATGTTATTCTAATTAATTTAATAATTAATTAGAGATTTAATGATTTGACATAATTAATAAATAAGAATTTTAATTATGTGACTATGTGAATTATTGTGGAATTATGCAATTTTATTTAATTGATTTAAATAGGATTATTGATTAATTAAAAGTGTGACATTATTAAACTATATTATAGTAAGTTAATTAAATTAATGGGAAAGGAAGAATAAAAGGGGCAAGCAAACAAAGCCTTAGTGGGGGTTGGAGCCAGTTAACCCATTATGGGATTAACTGACAACCCATAACCCACGACTTCTAATTACACGTATATCATATTAGTAGTATATCATATATCATATATTGCATTCATCAGTTAAGAAAGTTAGAGAACACAGAGAGAAAAACAGAAAAATTTGAGAGAGAGTGAGATTGAAGAAGGTTTGGAGAATCAAAGAAGAGTTTCCTATCATCTAAACAAGAATCAAAGGGTAAGAATTCAAGTTATAATCTCTATTTCTCATGTTCTTGAGTTTTCATAGAAAAATTAGTTTCAGTTCTCTGTAAATGAATTTTGTGACTAATACATGAGAAAGTGATTGATATATGTTAGGTAGTATGTATAAATCATTATATGATGTTTATAAACTATTTTGGTTGAATTAATCCATTAGATTGTGTTTAAAAAGAAAGTTTTGAGTTTACAGTAAAAATATTCGAAAATGGCTTGTATGTATGAAATTTGATGCCTTAGTTGCATGTAAAACTGTAAATTAACAATTTAATATGTTTGTACATGTAAAAGCAAAAAGAACGAAACTTAAACGGACTGATTTGGTGTTATAACGAATCTGTATTGTGTGATTTCATGAAAATTGACGAAACTTTAAAAAATAGCAAAAACATGGAATTTATGGGTTTAAATTTAGTTGTTTAAGTTGTTTAAGTTGTCAAAATCATGCTATAAGTGTTGGGTTATACTTCTGTAAAGTCTAGAATTGATGAGTATGATTAATTTATTGTTTGAGCAAAGTTTTGGGTGCTCTGTTCTATGTTATTCGCGAACTACAGATTCTGAAACTGGCGTGTGGAGCTGCAGCGCCAACTTTAAGTCTAAGAGTGGGGCTGCAGCGCCAGTGGAGCTGCAGCGCCAGATTTAAGCCTAAGAGTGGGGCTGCAGCGCCAGTGGAGCTGCAGCGCCAACTGTAAGCCTAAGAGTGGGGCTGCAGCGCCAGTGGAGCTGCAGCGCCAGACTTAAGCTTAAAGTCCGAGCTGCAGCGCCAGTGGAGCTGCAGCGCCATTTTTAGTTCAAATGGTGGAGCTGCAGCGCCACTTGGTAATTTTTCCCAAAAATGAGATTTTAATTATTCAAGTTCAGAAAATGTAATTGGAACCTAATGTAATAAACATGAAGACATGATTAAACATATAATAAGAGGTTAATAACTTATATTACGTGAGTAATTAATAAGTTAATTACATGACTTGAATCGTTAATTGTATAGTCCAATAACGTGCTCAAGACCGATGTGTGTGATTCGATACGTATATCGAGTTATTGATTAATGTGTATTGTGAACATATTGATATGTAGGATTTAATAAAGAACGTGAATTATAAATTGTAGCTTGTGCAAGAGGCAAGTTTCCTATCCTTAAATTTGTTTAATATTTTGCAAGTTTCCTAAACTCAAATCTTACTTTTACATTGAGCAAGTTCTTATCCTTGTTTATTCAAGTTGAGATTTTCATATGAGATATTACTATTTTTTTTAAGCATGATTCAGCTATACAATACTTATTCGATTGTATACTCTTGAGATTTACCATTCAAGTTGAATATCGATGATATTGTTGAACTTATAGGACTAGTGAACCCTTATTTATTCGACTAGTCCATAGTTGATGTACATTCTAAATTCTAGAATACTTATTGAGCTTATCCAAACCAAACTTCCTTTGGTGCGGACTCTGATGTCAAAACTGAGATGAACAACCCTTTAATAGGGGATTATTTACGCTTTAGCGTTGAGATATTGTGCACAGTATGGTACTAAGGGCTGATCCCCCTAAGTACGAGAAGTAGAGTCCATAGTCTTATGACTGTTAAAGGTTTAAAGTATAAACACTTTACAACCTAGGACATAGTTCAAGGTCTTATGACCCTCAGATGTTCTTTTGATTCCTATTATTTATCCTCGAGTCAGAAGTTGAGTTTCTTTATTCAGATTTCTTTGATTTACTCGCATGTTATTATATTGTTGTCATATTATTATACTTGTGGGCAATCGTGCTCACTCTTGCGTAATAATAACATTGCAGTTAAGAACGAAAGGTCCGACGAGCCTTCTACTAGCAAAGGCAAAGGCAAAGTCAACAAGTGATGAAGACTTGTTGTTTATTTTAATTGTTATGTTTCAAACTTATATTAGAGTTGTGTAAGACTTATTTATTTGTTTATGTTCCGCACAGATGTTTAAGGTTAGTATGACCTGGGATTTATTTTATTTATTACTCAGATGTTGTAACCCCATAAGGGGAGGATTTAATTCTATTTATTGCATGGTTTGCATTTACTATGGGTAGATAGATAGATGATATTCGTACAGTGAACACCAAGTCCCGTGGAATTGAAGTACCCGGATTTGGGGGTGTGACAGTATCCCTAAATCAAAACCTGTGTGACAATTTTAGACCTGTGAGATCTACGCATCGTTTTGGACGCGATAGTGATGGGATTGCTACTTTTGATGCTAATTTCAACTAGAATGAAGTAATAAGACTCATAATTACCTATATTTTGACAATATTACAGAACTAATCAAACAATAAGAAGGTCTCCCTAAATGAAGACTTGTGTGAGATGTACGGATCGTTTTGAATGCACTAGTGATAGGATTGCTCCTTTTGATGCTAATCAAACTAGAACGAAGTCATAGGACTCATAATCACATCTTTCTTTGACAATTTGAGAGAAGCAATGAAACAATAAGATGGTCTCCCTAAATCAAGACTTGTGTGAGATGTACGCATCTTTTTTAACGCGATAGTCATTGATTTGATCCTTTTATGCTAATCAAATTAGAACGAATTAATAGGACTCCTAATCACCTCTTTCTTTGACAATTTTAGAGAACCAATGAAACAATAAGAAGGTCTCCCTAAATGAAGACTTGTGTGAGATGTACGCATGGTTTTGGACGCGATAGTCATGGGTTTCTCCTTTTGACGCTAATCAAACTAGAATGAAGTAATACAATTTTTAATCACCTCTTTCTTTGTAAATTCGAAACAAGCAAAGAAACAATATGAAGGTCTCCCTAAATGAAGACTTGTGTGAGATCTACGCATCGTTTTGGACGCGATAGTGGTGAGATTGCTCCTTTTGATGCTAATTTCAACTAGAATGAAGTAATAGGACTCATAATCACCTATATTTTGACAATTTGACAGAACTAATCAAACAATAAGAAAGTCTCCCTAAATGAAGACTTGTGTGAAATGTACGGATCGTTTTGAATGCACTAGTGATAGGATTGCTCCTTTTGATGCTAATCAAACTAGAACGAAGTCGTAGAACTCATAATCACCTCTTTCTTTGACAATTTGAGGGAACTAATGAAACAATAAGAAGGTCTCCCTAAATCAAGACCTGTGTGAGATGTACACATCGTTTTTAACGTGATAGTCATTGATTTGGTCGTTTTGATGCTAATCAAATTAAAACGAATTAATAGGACTCCTAATCACCTCTTTCTTTGACAATTTTAGAGAACCAATGACACAATAAGAAGGTCTCCCTAAATGAAGACATGTGTGAGATGTACGCATTATTTTGAACGCAATAGTCATTGGGTCTCTACTTTTGACGCTCAACAAACTAGAACGAAGTAATACAACTCTAAATCACGTTTTTCTTTGTAAATTCGAAACAACCAATGAGACAATATGAAGGTCTCCCTAAATGAAGACTTGTGTGAGATCTACGCATCGTTTTGGACGCGATAGTGATGCGATTGCTCCTTTGGATGGTAATTTCAACTGGAACGAAGTAATAGGACTCATAATCACCTACATTTTGAAATTTTGACAGAACTAATGAAACAATAAGAAGGTCTCCCTAAATGAAGACTTGTGTCAGATGTACGCATAGTTTTGGACGCGATAGTCATGGGTTTCTCTTTTTTAACGCTAATCAAACTAGAACGAAGTAACACAGTCTCTTAATCACCTCTTTCTTTGTAAATTCGAAACAACCAATGAAACAATATGAAAGTTTCCCTAAATGAAGACTTGTGTGAGATCTACGCATCGTTTTGGACGCGATAGTGATGGGATTGCTCTTTTTGATGCTAATTTCAACTAGAATGAAGTAATAGGACTCATAATCACCTATATTTTGACAATCTGACAGAACTAATCAAACAATAAGAAGGTCTCCCTAAATGAAGACTTGTGTGAGATGTACGGATCGTTTTGAATGCACTAGTGATAGGATTGCTCGTTTTGATGTTAATCAAACTAGAACGAAGTCATAGGACTCATAATCACCTCTTTCTTTGACAATTTGAGAGAACCAATGAAACAATAAGAAGGTCTACCTAAATCAAGACTTGTGTGAGATGTACACATCGTTTTTAACGCGATAGTCATTGATTTGGTTCTTTTGATGCTAATCAAATTAGAACGAATTAATAGGACTCCTAATCACCTCTTTCTTGTACAATTTTAGATAACCAATGAAACAATAAGAAGGTCTCCCTAAATGAAGACTTGTGTGAGATGTACGCATGGTTTTCGACGCGATAGTCATGGGTTTCTCCTTTTGACGCTAATCAAACTAGAACGAAGTAATACAACTCTTAATCACCCCCTTTCTTTGTAAATTCGAAAGAACCAACGAAATAATATGAAGGTCTCCCTAAATGAAGACTTGTGTGAGATCCACGCATCGTTTTGGACGCGATAGTGATGGGATTGCTCCTTTTGATGCTAATTTCAACTAGAATGAAGTAATAGGACTCATAATCACCTATATTTTGATAATTTGACAGAACTAATCAAACAATAACAAGGTCTCCCTAAATGAAGAGTTGTGTAAGACGTACGGATCGTTTTGAATGCACTAGTGATAGGATTGCTCCTTTTGATGCTAATCAAACTAGAACGAAGTCATAGGACTCATTTACCTCTTTCTTTGACAATTTTAGGGAAACAATGAAACAATAAGAAGGTCTCCCTAAATCAAGACCTGTGTGACAATTTTAGACCTATGAGATCTACGCATCGTTTTGGACGCGATAGTGATGGGATTGCTACTTTTGATGCTAATTTCAACTAGAATGAAGTAATAAGACTCATAATTACCTATATTTTGACAATATTATAAAACTAATCAAACAATAAGAAGGTCTCCCTAAATGAAGACTTGTGTGAGTTGTACGGATCGTTTTGAATGCACTAGTGATAGGATTGCTCCTTTTGATGCTAATCAAATTAGAACGAAGTCATAGGACTCATAATCACATCTTTCTTTGACAATTTGAGAGAAGAAATGAAACAATAAGAAGGTCTCCCTAAATCAAGACTTGTGTGAGATGTACGCATCTTTTTTAACGCGATAGTCATTGATTTGATCCTTTGATGCTATGCAAATTAGAACGAATTAATAGGACTCCTAATCACCTCTTTCTTTGACAATTTTAGAGAACCAATGAAACAATAAGAAGGTCTCCCTAAATGAAGACTTGTGTGAGATGTACGCATGGTTTTGGACGCGATAGTCATGGGTTTCTCCTTTTGACGCTAATCAAACTAGAATGAAGTAATACAATTCTTAATCACCTCTTTCTTTGTAAATTCGAAACAAGAAAAGAAACAATATGAAGGTCTTCCTAAATGAAGACTTGTGTGAGATCTACGCATCGTTTTGGACGCGATAGTGGTGGGATTGCTCCTTTTGATGCTAATTTCAACTAGAATGAAGTAATAGGACTCATAATCACCTATATTTTGACAATTTGATAGAACTAATCAAACAATAAGAAAGTCTCCCTAAATGAAGACTTGTGTGAAATGTACGGAGCGTTTTGAATGCACTAGTGATAGGATTGCTCCTTTTGATGCTAATCAAACTAGAACGAAGTCATAGGACTCATAATCACCTCCTTCTTTGACAATTTGAGAGATCAATGAAACAATAAGAAGGTCTCCCTAAATCAAGACCTGTGTGAGATGTACACATCATTTTTAACGTGATAGTCATTGATTTGGTCGTTTTGATGCTAATCAAATTAAAACGAATTAATAGGACTCCTAATCACCTCTTTCTTTGACAATTTTAGAGAACCAATGACACAATAAGATGGTCTCCCTAAATGAAGACATGTGTGAGATGTACACATTATTTTGAACGCAATAGTCATGGGTCTCTACTTTTGACGCTAAACAAACTAGAACGAAGTAATACAACTCTAAATCACCTTTTTCTTTGTAAATTCGAAACAACCAATGAGACAATATGAAGGTCTCCCTAAATGAAGACTTGTGTGAGATCTACGCATCGTTTTGGACGCGATAGTGATGTGATTGCTCCTTTTGATGGTAATTTCAACTGGAACGAAGTAATAGGACTCATAATCACCTATATTTTGACAATTTGAGAGAACTAATGAAACAATAAGAAGGTCTCCCTAAATGAAGACTTGTGTTAGATGTACGCATTGTTTTGGACGCGATAGTCATGGGTTTCTCTTTTTTAACACTAATCAAACTAGAACGAAGTAACACAGTCTCTTAATCACCTCTTTCTTTGTAAATTCGAAACAACCAATGAAACAATATGAAGGTCTCCCTAAATGAAGACTTGTGTGAGATCTACGCATCGTTTTGGACGCGATAGTGATGTGATTGCTCCTTTTGATGCTAATTTCAACTAGAACAAAATAATAGGACTCATAATCACCTATATTTTGACAATTTTAGAGAACTAATGAAACAATAAGAAGGTCTCCCTAAATAAAGACTTGTGTGAGATGTACACATGGTTTTGGACGCGATAGTCATGGGTTTATCCTTTTTAACGCTAATCAAACTAGAACGAAGTAACACAGTCTCTTAATCACCTCTTTCTTTGTAAATTTGAAACAACCAATGAAACAATATGAAGCTCTCCCTAAATGAAGACTTGTGTGAGATCTACGCATCGTTTTGGACGCGATAGTGATGGGATTGTTCTTTTTGATGCTAATTTCAAATAGAATGAAGTAATAGGACTCATAATCACCTATATTTTAACAATTTGAGAGAACTAATCAAACAATAAGAAGGTCTCCCAAAATGAAGTTTTGTGTGAGATGTACGGATCGTTTTGAATACACTAGTGATAGGATTGCTCCTTTTGATGCTAATCAAACTAGGACGATGTCATAGGACTCATAATCAAACTATAACGAAGTCAAACTAGAACGAAGTAACACAACTCTTAATCACCTCTTTCTTTGTAAATTCTAAACAAGCAATGAAACAATATGACGCTCTCCCTAAATGATGACTTGTGTGAGATCTACGCATCGTTTTGGACACGATAGTGATGGGATTCCTCCTTTTGATGTTAATTTCAACTAGAACGAAGTAATAAGACTCATAATCACCTATATTTTGACAATTTGAGAGAACTAATGAAACAATAAGAAGGACTCCTTAAATGAAGACTTTTGTCAGATGTACGCATGGTTTTGGACGCGATAGTCATGGGTTTCTCTTTTTTAACGCTAATCAAACTAGAACGAAGTAACACAGTCTCTTAATCACTTATTTCTTTGTAAATTCGAAACAACCAGTGAAACAATATGAAGGTCTCCCTAAATGAAGACTTGTGTGAGATCTACGCATCGTTTTGGACGCGATAGTGATGGGATTGCTCCTTTTGATGCTAATTTCAACTAGAATGAAGTAATAGGACTCATAATCACCTATATTTTGACAATTTGAGAGTACTAATGAAATAATAAGAAGGTCTACCTAAATGAAGACATGTGTGAGATGTACGCATGGTTTTGGATGCGATAGTCATGGGTTTCTTTTTTTGACGTTAATCAAACTAGAACGAAGTAACACAGTCCCTTAATCACCTCTTTCTTTATAAACTCGAAACAACCAATGAAACAATATGAAGGTCTCCCTAAATGAAGACTTGTGTGAGATCTACGCATCGTTTTGGACGCGATAGTGATGTGATTGCTCCTTTTGATGCTAATTTCAACTAGAACAAAATAATAGGACTCATATTCACCTATATTTTAACAATTTCAGAGAACTAATGAAACAATAAAAAGGTCTCCCTAAATAAAGACTTGTGTGAGATGTACACATGGTTTTGGACGCGATAGTCATGGGTTTATCCTTTTTAACGCTAATCAAACTAGAACGAAGTAACACAGTCTTTTAATCACCTCTTTCTTTGTAAATTTGAAACAACCAATGAAACAATATGAAGCTCTCCCTAAATGAAGACTTGTGTGAGATCTACGCATCGTTTTGGACGCGATAGTGATGGGATTGTTCTTTTTGATGCTAATTTCAAATAGAATTAAGTAATAGGACTCATAATCACCTAGATTTTAACAATTTGAGAGAACTAATCAAACAATAAGAAGGTCTCCCAAAATGAAGTTTTGTGTGAGATGTACGGATCGTTTTGAATACACTAGTGATAGGATTGCTCCTTTTGATGCTAATCAAACTAGGACGAAGTCATAGGACTCATAATCAAACTATAACGAAGTCAAACTAGAACGAAGTAACACAACTCTTAATCACCTCTTTCTTTGTAAATTCGAAACAAGCAATGAAACAATATGAAGCTCTCCCTAAATGATGACTTGTGTGAGATCTACGCATCGTTTTGGACGCGATAGTGATGGGATTGCTCATTTTGAAGCTAATTTCAACTAGAATGAAGTAATAGGACTCATAATCACCTAAATTTTCATAATTTGAGAGAACTAATCAAATAATAAGAAGGTCTCCCTAATTAAAGACTTGTGTGAGATGTACGGATCGTTTTGAATGCAATAGTGATAGGATTGCTCCTTTTGATGCTAATCAAATTAGAATGAATTAATAGGACTCCTAATCACCTCTTTCTTTGACAATTTAGAGAACCAATGAAACAATAAGAAGGCCTCCCTAAATAAAGACTTGTGTGAGATGTACGCATGGTTTTGGATGCGATAGTCATGGGTTTCTACTTTTGACGCTAATCAAATTAGAACAAAGTAATACAACTCCTAATCAATTCTTTCTGTGTAAATTTGGAACAACCAATGAAACAATTTAAAGGACTCCCTAAATGAAGACATGTGTGAGATCTACGCATCATTTTGGACGCGATAGTGATGGGATTGCTCCTTTTGATGCTGGTTTCAACTAGAATGAAGTATTAGACTCATAACGTATATTTTGACAATTTGAGAGAACTAATCAAATAATAAGATGTTCTCCCAAAATGAAGACTTGTGTGAGATGTACGGATCATTTTGAATGCACTAGTGATAGGATTGCTCCTTTTGATGCTAATCAAACTAGAACAAAGTCATAGGACTCATAATCACCTTTTTCTTTGATAATTTGAGAGAACCAATGAAACAATAAGAAGGTCTCCCTAAATCAAGACTTGTGTGAGATGTACACATCGTTTTTAACGCAATAGTCATTGATTTGGTCCTTTTGATGCTAATCAAATTAGAACGAATTAATAGGACTCCTAATCACCACTTTCTTTGAAAATTCTAGAGAACCAATGAAATAATAAGAAGGTCTTCCTAAATGAAGACTTGTGTGAGATGTACGCATGGTTTTGGACGCAATAGTCATGGGTTTCTCCTTTTGACGCTAATCAAACAAGAATGAAGTAATACAACTCTTAATCACCTCTTCCTTTGTAAATTCGAAACAAGCAATGAAATAATATGAAGGTATCCCTAAATGACTACTTGTGTGAGATCTACGCATCGTTTTGGACGGGATAGTGATGTGATTGCTCCTTTTGATGCTAATTTCAACTAGAACAAAGTAATAGGACTCATAATCACCTATATTTTGACAATTTCAGAGAACTAATGAAACAATAAGAAGGTCTCCCTAAATGAAGACTTGTGTCAGATGTACGCATGGTTTTGGACGCGATAGTCAAGGGTTTCTCTTTTTTACCTATAATCAAACTAGAACGAAGTAACACAGTCTCTTAATCACCTCTTTCTTTGTAAATTCGAAACAACCAATGAAACAATATGAAGGTCTCCCTAAATAAAGACTTGTGTATCTACGCAACGTTTTGGACGCGATAGTGATGGGGTTGCTCATTTTGATGCTAATTTCAACTAGAATGAAGTAATCGAACTCATAATCACCTATATTTAAACAATTTGAGAGAACTAATAAAACAATATGAAGGCCTCCCTAAATGAAGACTTGTGTGTGATGTACGGATAGTTTTGAATGCCCTAGTGATAGGATTACTCCTTTTGAGGCTAATCAAACTAGAACGAAGTAATAGGACTCATAATCACATCTTTCTTTAACAATTTGAGAGAACCAATGAAACAATAAGAAGGTCTCCCTAAATCAAGACTTGTGTGAGATGTACGCATATTTTTTAACGCGATAGTCATTGATTTGATCCTTTTGATGTTAATCAAATTAGAACGAATTAATAGGACTCCTAATCACCTTTTTCTTTGACAATTTTAGAGAACCAATGAAACAATAAGAAGGTCTCCCTAAATGAAGACTTGTGTGAGATGTACGCATGGTTTTCGACGCGATTGTCATGGGTTTCTCCTTTTGACCCTAATCAAACTAGAATGAAGTAATACAACTCTTAATCATCACCTTTGTTTGTAAATTTGAAACAAGCAATGAAACAATATGAAGGTCTCCCTAAATGAAGACTTGTGTGAGATCTACGCATCGTTTTGGACACGATTGTGATGGGATTGCTCCTTTTGATGCTAATTTCAACCAGAATGAAGTAATAGGACTCATAATCACCTATATTTTGACAATTTGACAGAACTAATCAAACAATAAGAAGGTCTCCCTAAATGAAGACTTGTGTGAGATGTACGGATCATTTTTAATGCACTAGTGATTGGATTGCTCCTTTTGATGCTAATCAAACTAGAACGAAGTCATAGGACTCATAATCACCTCTTTCTTTGACAATTTGAGAGAACCAATGAAACAATAAGAAGGTCTCCCTAAATCAAGACCTGTGTGAGATGTACGCGTCGTTTTTTACGCGATAGTCATTGATGTGGTTGTTTTGATGCTAATCAAATTAGAACGAATTATTAGGACTCCTAATCACCTCTTTCTTTGACAATTTTAGAGAACCAATGAAACAATAAGAAGGTCTCCCTAAATGAAGACTTGTGTGAGATGTACGCATGATTTTGAATGCGATAGTCATGGGTTTCTACTTTTGACGCTAATCAAACTAGAACGAAGTAATACAACTCTTAATCACCTCTTTCTTTGTAAATTTGAAACAACCAATGAAACAATATGAAGGTCTCTATAAATGAAGACTTGTGTGAGATCTACGCATCGTTTTGGACGAGATAGTGGTGGGATTGCTCCTTTTGATGATAATTTCAACTAGAATGAAGTAATAGGACTCATAATACCTATATTTTGACAATTTCAGAGAACTAATGAAACAATAAGAAGGTCTCCCTAAATGAAGACTTGTGTCAAATGTACGCATGGTTTTGGACGCGATAGTCATGTGTCTCTTTTTAACGCTAATAAAACTAGAACGAAATAATACAACTCTTAATCACCTCTTTCTTTGTAAATTCAAAACAACCAATGAAACAATATGAAGGTCTCCGTAAATGAAGACTTGTGTGCGATCTACGCATCGTTTTGGACGCGATAGTGATGGGATTGCTCCTTTTGATGCTAATTTCAACTAGAATGAAGTAATAGGACTAATAATCACCTATATTTTGACAATTTGACAAAACTAATCAAACAATAAGAAAGTCTCCCTAAATGAAGACTTGTGTGAGATGTACGGATCGTTTTAAATGCACTAGTGATAGGATTGCTCCTTTTGATGCTAATCAAACTAGAACGAAGTCATAGGACTCATAATCACCTCTTTCTTTGACAATTTGAGAGAACCAATGAAACAATAAGAAGGTCGCCCTAAATCAAGACCTGTGTGAGATGTACGCATCGTATTTAACGCGATAGTCATTGATTTGGTCCTTTTGATGCTAATCAAATTAGAACAAATTAATAGGACTCCTAATCACCTCTTTCTTTGACAATTTTAGAGAACCAATCAAACAATAAGAAGGTCTCCCTAAATGAAGACTTGTGTGAGATGTACGCATGATTTTGAACGCGATAGTCATAGGTTTCTACTTTTGACGCTAATCAAACTAGAACGAAGTAATATAACTCTTAATCACATCTTTCTTTGTAAATTCGAAACAACCAATGAAACAATATGAAGGTCTCCCTAAATGAAGACTTGTGTGAGATCTACGCATCGTTTTGGGCGCGATAGTGATGTGATTGCTCCTTTTGATGCTAATTTCAACTAGAATGAAGTAATATGACTCATAATCACCTACATTTTGACAATTTGACAGAACTAATCAAACAATAAGAAAGTCTCCCTAAATGAAGACTTGTGCGAAATGTACGGATCGTTTTGAATGCACTAGTGATAGGATTGCTCCTTTTATGCTAATCAAACTAGAACGAAGTAACACAGTCTCTTAATCACCTCTTTCTTTGTAAATTCGAAACAACCAATGAAACAATATGAAGGTCTCCCTAAATGAAGACTTGTGTATCTACGCATCGTTTTGGACGCGATAGTGATGGGATTGCTCCTTTTGATGCTAATTTCAACTAGAATGAAGTAATCGAACTCATAATCACCTATATTTATACAATTTGAGAGAACTAATAAAACAATAAGAAGGTCTCCCTAAATCAAGACTTGTGTGAGATGTACGCATCTTTTTTAACGCGATAGTCATTGATTTGGTCCTTTTGATGGTAATCAAATTAGAACGAATTAATAGGACTCATAATCACCTCTTTCTTTGACAATTTTAGAGAACCAATGAAACAATAAGGTCTCCCTAAATGAAGACTTGTGTGAGATGTACGCATGGTTTTGGACGCGATAGTCATGGGTTTTTCCTTTTGATGCAAATAAAACTAGAACGAAGTAATACAACTCTTAATCACACCCTTTCTTTGTAAGTTCGAAACAAGCAATGAAACAATATGAAGGTCTCCCTAAATGAAGACTTGTGTGAGATCTACGCATCGTTTTGCAAACGATAGTGATGGGATAGCTCCTTTTGATGCTAATTTCAACTAGAACGAAGTCATAGGACTCAAAATCACCTATATTTTGACAATTTGATAGAACTAATCAAACAATAAGATGGTCTCCCTAAATGAAGACTTGTGTGAGATGTACGGATCGTTTTGAATGCACTAGTAATTGAATTGCTCCTTTTGATGCTAATCAAACTAGAACGAAGTCATAGGACTCATAATCACCTCTTTCTTTGACAATTTGAGAGAACCAATAAAACAATAAGAAGGTCTCCCTTAATGAAGACTTGTGTGAGATGTACGCATGGTTTTGGACGCGATAGTCATGGGTTTCTCCTTTTGACGCTAATCAAACTAGAACGAAGTAATACAACTCTTAATCACCTCTTTCTTTGTAAATTCGAAACAAGCAATGAAACAATATGAAGGTCTCCCTAAATGAAGACTTGTGTGAGATCTACGCATCGTTTTGGACGCGATAGTGATGTGATTGCTCCTTTTGATGCTAATTTCAACTAGAACAAAGTAATAGGACTCATAATCACCTATATTTTGACAATTTCAGAGAACTAATGAAACAATAAGAAGGTCTCCCTAAATGAAGACTCGTGTCAGATGTACGCATGGTTTTGGACGCGATAGTCAAGGATTTCTCTTTTTTAACGCTAATCAAACTAGAACGAAGTAACACAGTCTCTTAATCACCTCTTTCTTTGTAAATTCGAAACAACCAATGAAACAATATGAAGGTCTCCCTAAATGAAGACTTGTGTATGTACGCATCGTTTTGGACGCGATAGTGATGTGATTGCTCCTTTTGATGCTAATTTCAACTAGAATGAAGTAATCGAACTCATAATCACCTATATTTAAACAATTTAAGAGAACTAATAAAACAATAAGAAGGTCTCCCTAAATCAAGACTTGTGTGAGATGTACGCATCTTTTTTAACGCGATAGTCATTGATTTGGTCCTTTTGATGGTAATCAAATTAGAACGAATTAATAGGACTCATAATCACCTTTTTCTTTGACAATTTTAGAGAACCAATGAAACAATAAGGTCTCCCTAAATGAAGACTTGTGTGAGATGTACGAATGGTTTTGGATGCTATAGTCATGGGTTTCTCCTTTTGACACTAATCAAACTAGAACGAAGTAATACAACTCTTAATCACCTCTTTCTTTGTAAATTCGAAACAACCAATGAAACAATATGAAGGTCTCCCTAAATGAAGACTTGTGTGAGATCTACGCATCGTTTTGGACGCGATAGTGATGTGATTGCTCCTTCTGATGGTAATTTCAAATGGAACGAAGTAATAGGACTCATAATCACCTATATTTTGACAATTTGACAGAACTAATTAAAGAATAAGAAGGTCTCCCTAAATGAATACTTGTGTCAGATGTACGCATGGTTTTGGACGCGATAATCATGGGTTTCTCTTTTTTAACGCTAATCAAACTAGAACGAAGTAACACAGTCTCTTAATCACCTCTTTCTTTGTAAATTCGAAACAACCAATGAAACAATATGAAATTTTCCCTAAATGAAGACTTGTGTGAGATCTACGCATCGTTTTGGACGCGATAGTGATGGGATTGCTCCTTTTGATGCTAATTTTAACTAGAATGAAGTAATTGATAGTAGTGTGCATACAAGCCAATCATGTATGATGATAAAGCACGTACTTTGTAAACAATCTTATTTATTTATTAATGAAATATTCATTTATTAAAGGCATATAATTATCTACATGTTGCTGTTTTTATAATATGTAAATAACCCATAGTTTTAAGCAATGCTTTTAGAATCATGATGATGATCATGCTAATGAGATCTAAATTCTTAGAAAGTTTTAAAACTTAAATAGTTCCCAATCGTGGGATTACTAAAAAGGGGATTAGTAAATCCGGATAGATTGGTACATATGTTGCTTGCTCATTGGATGAGGATGATTGATCTCATGATCATTTGTGTGGAGACACTAAAGCAAGTATGTAGGTGCTTATTGGAGAATAAGTTCACTGAACGTGATTCGCTATGGAATACCTAATGGAGTTTTACTCGCATGTCAATAGGAATTCCTAATGTGATAGTAGTACAAGTGATCCTTGGACTTGAGATCATCATAGTATCTTGTATGTAACAAATTATACTTTGACTTATTCCTTAAGACCTTTTAAGGCATATATAGGGTATGCTTGGGTATAATGAGTTACATATGGAGATAATGAATTATCAATAAAGAATCTACCACCTCTAGTAAAAGAGGAGATATGTCCTATGTGATTCGTTAAATGACAACCCAGGAATCCTTGGCCAAGGTGAAATGAAATTAGAAAGGAGTTTTTTAATTTGCATTATTTGGAGTTGTGCATTTTCTAATCGAAATACATATAATTAAATAAAATAAGACTTGACAGTAAATCCATGTCTTATATTTAATTGGGACATTGTATGGTGGAAGGTTTGAATTGTATGGTAACTATTAACTCACAGGTTCTTTTATGATTAATGTTGAAATCTATATTATCTGGAAAGTCGTTGATCGCTAGGGAGGCTTATCCCTATTGTAGAATAAATATTATTTATTTAAATAGATTATTAGTTTAATTTATTTATTTAAATAAGATTAAAATTGTTTTAATTGATTTATTCACAACCGGTTTAATATGGAGAACCTAAAGGGTCACACCATAAAAGGAAGAATAATTATTTAAGAAGGTAATGGCATAATCGTAATAATGCATTAAGTATAATTAATTTAATCTATGGTGATAGAATAAATTAAATAGCTTAATGTTTATTATTTAATATTTTTGAAATATT
Source organism: Panax stipuleanatus (assembly GCA_020205555.1). Lineage (NCBI taxonomy): Eukaryota > Viridiplantae > Streptophyta > Magnoliopsida > Apiales > Araliaceae > Panax > Panax stipuleanatus. The sequence continues at coordinate 51,595,881 of CM035115.1, read as the reverse complement.
AAATATAAATTAATAAGAGGAGTCTTATTAATATTATTATAATAATTATTATTTTAATTTCTAAAGGAGTGTAGTAATTAATTTAATATTTAGTACTCTCATTTATTCCTAATAACATTAGGAGACAAATTAATTAAATGAATTTAATTAATTATTCCCATGTGGTGGGAAGCCTAAATTAATTAAAGGAGTTTAATTAATTAAAAGAAATCCCATGTCTAATAGGATTAGAAGGGTTGACCAATGTCTATATAAGAGAAGTCGTATAATAGATGTTAGATGATGCAATTCCAATTGTTGGAGAGTACTCCTTTTCTATAGAGAATAGAAAACTAAGCCAAACACCCTCCTTCTTGATAATTCATCTTCCTTGGTGGATCACCTCTAGAGGCCAAACACTTGGGTGGCTAACGTTGATCAAAGAAAGGAATCTAACCCAGAAATTCAAGGAGATCACGAAGAACAAGGAGTTGAACTAGTACCTGTGGAAGCTTCGTTCTACAAGGGTATGATTCCATAACTTCTTATTTATCGTTTTAAATTAATAATTTGCATAAAGGATGATCCGGGTAATGGTTTTGTAGAAATTTTTTTTAAACTCTGATATATCATGCTTCCGCTAATTTTTGCAATTTGATTGCGTCACGATTTCGTACAAACCCAACAGTGGCATCAGAGCCAAATCTTTATGCAATTATTAATTTATTTTTGATTTCATATACATATGGGTATGTATTTAAAATAATTTATTGGGCATAATTTTATTGTATAAAATTATATTTTTTAAGGGAAAAAAAAAAAGAGACTTTTTTTGGGACGAATCACAATTTTTTTTTGGTGCTAATCTTGAATTCTGCAAGGAAAAGGTGTTGTCTCTTTCTTACTCCAAAAAGAAGGTGACCCATCAAGAAAGGACTTTTTTAATAAACCTGCAGGACTCTTTTAATAAAAGAAGGTGACTTCCTTTTAAAAAATAAATATGATATATTTATATATTATATTCTAAATAATTTTATAATTAAAATAAAGAGTTTATTTTAATCTTGAAATTGGATTTCATGCAATTTAAAATTGCCCATTAAATGATACTCATATATATATGGAATGTTTTAATTCATGAGATGAATATTTATTTATTGATATATATGGTGATACGTATAAAAATAAATGGGGATTGATTATGGACTATTTGACCAATGTGATTGGATTTTATTTTAGTTGAATGCTTGAATGAATGGGTTTTATTAAATGGGGTCTGCGTACCTCGTCTTCTCTAATTTTTTTTTCTTGATGTAAAATTCTATCTCCCTCCTATGTACTTCCCCTTGACTGTTGATCAAGGTTTCTATTTAAATTAAATAGTTTAATGTAATAAGAATAGTTAGAATTATCTTGAAGAAATTGGAGACCAAGGAGCAAGGAGCGCGTGAAGACCTGTTTGTATGGAGCCCGGATTTAAATGTAATAGTTATATTTAAATTTAAATTCTTGCACTCCTAGGTTTGACCTTTTGGTTCACTTGGTGGCTCTAGTGAACCAAACTAGAATAAAAGTCCATAATCAATCCGGGTAGAATATAATATTCTATATTGCATGCTAAATATTATATATATTATATTTTATGTAAACATGCTTCGCATGTTTAATAAAATGACGCGTATTTTATATATATATATATATATATATATATATATATATGTGCATGCGCGCTAAACAAAATGAGACAAATAATAACAAACCCCTCAAAGAAATAATATTAAGTCCGAAGCGTTCAAATGATATTTGGAATATCGAACGTCGCCTTCTAGCATGATAAATTAATAGAGTATTAAATATTTAATATGAGCTTGTTGTGCTATCCACAAGGCGAGTATTGCGTATTTAAGATGTTAATTAATCACATTTGATGCTTATCAAGAAAATTGAACGATCTAGTCTTGTTGTGCTATCCACAAGGACGAACATTTTTCTTTTTTGAATTTATGGAAGTGCTAGGCTGGACTTAACTTAAATCATTTTAGTTCGGATGTGCACACACTTGACCATTATGATTTAAGAGGCAAAACAAAAGGAGTTATATAGTGTTGTAATTGACAAGAGTTGTCTACCTATTTATTTGTATATCGCTTGTTGTGCTATCCACAAGGTTATATACATTTGAAATGGGATCCTTATTCTCACTAGCAAATCTTTAATTAGATGTTGCCGAACTATATAAGTGAGGGTAATATAGTTTGATAAAAATAGTGGGAAATACCAATTTAAAATAAAGACCTAAATTTATTTTGGTATGCAAAATTAATAAAATGAATGTTTGCTAAAATGTTGTTTTTCACATGCAGAATTTTAAAAATGTCAAAATCACTAATTTCACTGCGAAGCATACTTGATGCTAATAAGCTTACCGGGCCGAATTATACGGACTGGCTAAGAAATCTGAGAATAGTTCTCACTGCTGAAAAGATTTGTTATGTCCTAAACTCACCTGTCCCTGGAACTGTTCCAGAAACAGTCTCTGAGGAAGAGATTGCCACCATTGTAAAGTGGCAAGATGATGCATCTGTGGCTCAATGCATCATGCTCGCATCCATGAATAACGAGGTTCAGCGTCAGCACGAAAATATGGATGCTCCTACTATGTTGATTCACCTCAAGGAGTTGTATGGTGAACAAAGTAGGACTGCTAGATATGAGATATCTAAGGAGCTCTTCCGATCTCGGATGACCAAGGGCAAAGTGAACATAAAGGAACAAAAGAAATCTGATCCAGCTAGCAAAAGAATGTGCTTCCATTGCAACGAGCCGGGTCATTGGAAGAGGAACTGCAAGAAGTTTCTGGCAAAGAAGAAGCTTGGAGAAGCTTCGACTTCCAATCAAGGTTTGTTCATAATTGAAATTAATTTTTCAGAAAGTCAAAATTCTACTTGGGTATTGGATACCGGCTGTGGTTCTCACATATGTAATAATGTGAAGGGACTGGTCAGAAGTAGAAAGCTGAACAATGATGAGGTGATCCTACGAGCGGGGAATGGAGCAAAGGTTGCTGCATTAGCTGTAGGAACTTATTATTTAGCAATGCCTTCGGGCAAGTTCATTTATCTTAATAATTGTTATTATGTTCCGAATATTATTTAAAACATTATTTCAATTTCTGTATTGGATATAGAAGGATTTAACGTTGTTATAAAGAACAATAGTTGTTCTATTTATAAAGACGATGTTTTATATGGTATTGGAAATTTGCGAAATGGACTTTATACACTTGACTTACAAGAAAATATTTTTCAAATTGAACAAACTAAGAAAAGGAAAAGAGATAATATTAATTATACTTACATGTGGCACTGTAGACTCGGTCATATCAATGAAACAAGATTATCCAAGTTGCATAAAGATGGGCTCCTTGAGTTATCTGATTATGAATCATATCCAACTTGTGAATCTTATTTCATGGGTAAAATGACTAAATCTCCTTTTAGTGGAAAAGGAGAAAGAGTTACAGAGTTGTTGGCATTGATTCACACAGACGTTTGTGGACCTATGACAACAAGTGCACGGGGTGGGTATTCTTATTTTATTACTTTCACTGATGATCACTCAAGATTTGGATATGTGTATTTAATGAAATACAAGTCAGAATCATTTGAAAAGTTCAAAGAGTTCAGAAGTGAAGTAGAGAAACAAACGGGCAAGAGTATAAAGATACTTCGATCAGATCAAGGTGGAGAATACTTAAGCGGTGAGTTTCTCAATTGTCTCAAAGAAAATGGTATAATCTCACAATGGACTCCTCCAGGTACACCACAGTTAAATGGAGTATCTGAAAGGAAAAATCGAACACTGTTAGACATGGTTCGATCCATGATGAGTTTTACCGACCTTCCAATTTCCTTCTGGGGATATGCCCTAGAAACGGCTGCATACCTACTTAACAAGGTACCTACCAAATCCGCCCCAAAGACTCCATATGAGATATGGAAGGGGAGGAAACCAAATCTTAAGCATGTTAAGACTTGGGGTTGTCCAGCTTATGTCAAAAAGTTTGAACATGATAAGCTACAGACTAAATCCGAAAAGTGTAGATTTGTGGGATACCCTAAAGAAACTGTAGGGTATTATTTCTATCATCTAACTGATCAAAAGGTGTTTGTTACGAAACATGCTGCCTTCTTGGAAAAGGAGTTTATCCATGAAGGGGTCAGTGGGAGTAAGATATATCTTGAAGAAGTTCAAGAACCACAAATTACCACGGATCAAAGTCAGGTACCTGACCAAGTAGAAGAACCTACTATACCACACCCTGTTCGTAAATCTGGGAGAGTACCGAAGATACCTGAGAGGTATGGATTCGTTATAGAGGATGACGATGAGGTACACATCATGAATGATGATGATCCATTAAATTACGAACAGGCCATGAGTAATAAAGACTCAGGAAAATGGCTTGAAGCCATGAAATCCGAAATGGACTCTATGTATGAAAACAAAGTATGGACTTTGGTTTCATCACCTGAAGGCATTAAGCCTATTGGGTGTAAATGGGTCTTTAAAAGAAAGACTGGAGCGGACGGCAAGGTGGAGACCTATAAGGCCCGACTGGTTGCAAAAGGTTTCAAACAAAGACAAGGAGTTGATTATGATGAAACCTTTTCACCAGTAGCTATGCTCAAGTCCATTCGGATTTTGCTTGCGATTGCAGCTTATAACGATTATGAGATCTGGCAGATGGATGTGAAAACGGCCTTTCTCAATGGGAAACTTGAGGAGGATGTGTATATGACACAGCCAGAGGGATTTGTTTCAAAGGTTGGAATAAATCAAGTCTGTAAGCTGCAACGATCCATTTATGGATTGAAGCAAGCTTCTCGTAGATGGAACATTCGTTTTGATGAGACAATCAAAGAGTTTGATTTTATCAAAAATGACGATGAACCATGTGTGTACAAGAAGGTTAGTGGGAGCGCAATTTCATTCCTTGTATTATATGTTGATGATATATTACTGATAGGGAATGACATTCCTATGCTACAATCGATTAAAATCTGGTTATCTAAACACTTCTCCATGAAGGACTTGGGAGAAGCATCCTATATTTTGGGGATAAAGATCTATAGAGATAGATCTAAAAGGATGCTTGGTTTATCCCAAGGAACGTACATTGATGCAATGCTAAAGAGATTTAGCATGGAAGATTCCAAAAGAGGTCTCATACCGATGAGCCATGGAATACATCTCTCCAAGAAACAGGCCCCAAAGACACCTGAGGAGAGAGACCGTATGAGTAAGATCCCTTATGCTTCTGCAATAGGATCTATCATGTACGGTATGATATGTACTAGACCGGATGTTGCTCATTCACTTAGTGTAACGAGCAGATACCAGTCAAATCCAGGAGAAGAGCACTGGAAGGCAGTGAAGAGTATCCTAAAATACTTGAGAAGGACTAAGGATATTTTTCTTGTCTACGGTGGGTCTGAATTAAAACTCGAGGGCTTCACAGACTCAAGTTTTCAAACGGACCAAGATGACAGTAAATCTGTTTCGGGGTATGTTTTTACCTTGAACGGAGGCGCAGTGAGTTGGAAGAGTTCCAAGCAGCAAACAGTTGCTGATTCAGTGACAGAGGCAGAGTATATAGCTGCAAGTGAAGCTGCAAAGGAAGCTGTTTGGATGAAGAAGTTCATAACTAAACTTGGTGTGGTTCCTAGCATTGGAGAAGCAGTTCCCATTTACTGTGACAACACAGGAGCAGTTGCACAGGCTAAGGAACCGAGGTCTCATCAGAAATCTAAACACGTGTTGCAGCGATTTCACTTGATCAGGGAGATCATTGAAAGAGGAGACGTCACCTTGGAGCGTGTAGACTCTCAAGACAACATTGCAGATCCATTTACTAAAGCTTTAACACAACAGCAGTTTGATCGTCACTTAGAGAAGATGGGTATGAGATACCATGGCGATTGGCTTTAGTGCAAGTGGGAGATTGATAGTAGTGTGCATACAAGCCAATCATGTATGATGATAAAGCACGTACTTTGTAAACAATCTTATTTATTTATTAATGAAATATTCATTTATTAAAGGCATATAATTATCTACATGTTGCTGTTTTTATAATATGTAAATAACCCATAGTTTTAAGCAATGCTTTTAGAATCATGATGATGATCATGCTAATGAGATCTAAATTCTTAGAAAGTTTTAAAACTTAAATAGTTCCCAATCGTGGGATTACTAAAAAGGGGATTAGTAAATCCGGATAGATTGGTACATATGTTGCTTGCTCATTGGATGAGGATGATTGATCTCATGATCATTTGTGTGGAGACACTAAAGCAAGTATGTAGGTGCTTATTGGAGAATAAGTTCACTGAACGTGATTCGCTATGGAATACCTAATGGAGTTTTACTCGCATGTCAATAGGAATTCCTAATGTGATAGTAGTACAAGTGATCCTTGGACTTGAGATCATCATAGTATCTTGTATGTAACAAATTATACTTTGACTTATTCCTTAAGACCTTTTAAGGCATATATAGGGTATGCTTGGGTATAATGAGTTACATATGGAGATAATGAATGATCAATAAAGAATCTACCACCTCTAGTAAAAGAGGAGATATGTCCTATGTGATTCGTTAAATGACAACCCAGGAATCCTTGACCAAGGTGAAATGAAATTAGAAAGGAGTTTTTTAATTTGCATTATTTGGAGTTGTGCATTTTCTAATCGAAATACATATAATTAAATAAAATAAGACTTGACAGTAAATCCATGTCTTATATTTAATTGGGACATTGTATGGTGGAAGGTTTGAATTTTATGGTAACTATTAACTCACAGGTTCTTTTATGATTAATGTTGAAATCTATATTATCTGGAAAGTCGTTGATCGCTAGGGAGGCTTATCCCTATTGTAGAATAAATATTATTTATTTAAATAGATTATTAGTTTAATTTATTTATTTAAATAAGATTAAAATTATTTTAATTGATTTATTCACAACCGGTTTAATATGGAGAACCTAAAGGGTCACACCATAAAAGGAAGAATAATTATTTAAGAAGGTAATGGCATAATCGTAATAATGCATTAAGTATAATTAATTTAATCTATGGTGATAGAATAAATTAAATAGCTTAATGTTTATTATTTAATATTTTTGAAATATTAAATATAAATTAATAAGAGGAGTCTTATTAATATTATTATAATTATTATTATTTTAATTTCTAAAGGAGTTTAGTAATTAATTTAATATTTAGTACTCTCATTTATTCCTAATAAGATTAGGAGACAAATTAATTAAATGAATTTAATTAATTATTCCCATGTGGTGGGAAGCCTAAATTAATTAAAGGAGTTTAATTAATTAAAAGAAATCCCATGTCTAATAGGATTAGAAGGGTTGACCAATGTCTATATAAGAGAAGTCTTATAATAGATATTAGATGATGCAATTCCAATTGTTGGAGAGTACTCCTTTTCTATAGAGAATAGAAAACTAAGCCAAACACCCTCCTTCTTGATAATTCATCTTCCTTGGTGGATCACCTCTAGAGGCCAAACACTTGGGTGGCTAACGTTGATCAAAGAAAGGAATCTAACCCGGAAATTCAAGGAGATCACGAAGAACAAGGAGTTGAACTAGTACCTGTGGAAGCTTCGTTCTACAAGGGTATGATTCCATAACTTCTTATTTATCGTTTTAAATTAATAATTTGCATAAAGGATGATCCGGGTAATGGTTTTGTAGAATTTTTTTTAAACTCTGATATATCATGCTTCCGCTAATTTTTGCAATTTGATTGCGTCACGATTTCGTACAAACCCAACAGTAATAGGACTCATAATCACCTATATTTTAACAATTTTAGAGAACTAATGAAACAATAAGAAGGTCTCCCTAAATAAAGACTTGTGTGAGATGTACGGATCATTTTGAATTCACTAGTGATAAGATTGCTCCTTTTGATGCTAATAAAACTAGAACGAAGTCATAGGACTCATAATCACCTCTTTCTTTAACAATTTGAGAGAACCAATGAAACAATAAGAAGGGCTCCCTAAATCAAGACTTGTGTGAGATGTAGGCATCGTTTTTAACGCGATAGTCTTTGATTTGGTCCTTTTGATGCTAATCAAATTAGAACGAATTAATAGGACTCCTAATCACCTCTTTCTTTGACAATTTTAGATAACCAATGAAACAATAAGAAGGTCTCCCTAAATGAAGACTTGTGTGAGATGTACGCATGGTTTTGGACGCGATAGTCATGGGTTTCTCCTTTTGACGCTAATCAAACTAGAACGAAGTAATACAACTCTTAATCACCCCCTTTCTTTGTAAATTCGAAACAACCAATGAAACAATATGAAGGTCTCCCTAAATGAAGACTTGTGTGAGATCTACGCATCGTTTTGGACGCGATAGTGGTGGGATTGCTCCTTTTGATGCTAATTTCAACCAGAATGAAGTACTAGGACTCAGAATCACCTATATGTTGACAATTTGACAAAACTAATGAAACAATAAGATGGTCTCTCTAAATGAAGACTTGTGTGAGATGTACGGATCGTTTTGAATGCACTAGTGATTGGATTGCTCCTTTTGATGCTAATCAAACTAGAACGAAGTCATAGGACTCATAATCACCTCTTTCTTTGACAATTTGAGAGAACCAATGAAACAATAAGAAGGTCTCCCTAAATCAAGACCTGTGTGAGATGTACGCATCGTTTTTAACGCGATAGTCATTGATTTGGTCCTTTTGATGCTAATCAAATTAGAACGAATTAATAGGACTCCTAATCACCTCTTTCTTTGACAATTTTAGAGAACCAATTAAACAATAAGAAGGTCTCCCTAAATGAAGACTTGTGTGAGATGTACGCATGATTTTGAATGCGATAGTCATAGGTTTCTACTTTTGACGCTAATCAAACTAGAACGAAGTAATATAACTCTTAATCACAACTTTCTTTGTAAATTCGAAACAACAAATGAAACAATATGAAGGTCTCCCTAAATGAAGACTTGTGTGAGATCTACGCATCGTTTTGGGCGCGATAGTGATGTGATTGCTCCTTTTGATGCTAATTTCGACTAGAATGAAGTAATAGGACTCATAATCACCTACATTTTGACAATTTGACAGAACTAATCAAACAATAAGAAAGTCTCCCTAAATGAAGACTTGTGCGAAATGTACGGATCGTTTTGAATGCACTAGTGATAGGATTGCTCCTTTTATGCTAATCAAACTAGAACGAAGTAACACAGTCTCTTAATCACCTCTTTCTTTGTAAATTCGAAACAACCAATGAAACAATATGAAGGTCTCCCTAAATGAAGACTTGTGTATCTACGCATCGTTTTGGACGCGATAGTGATGGGATTGCTCCTTTTGATGCTAATTTCAATTAGAATGAAGTAATCGAACTCATAATCACCTATATTTATACAATTTGAGAGAACTAATAAAACAATAAGAAGGTCTCCCTAAATCAAGACTTGTGTGAGATGTACGCATCTTTTTTAACGCGATAGTCATTGATTTGGTCCTTTTGATGGTAATCAAATTAGAACGAATTAATAGGACTCATAATCACCTCTTTCTTTGACAATTTTAGAGAACCAATGAAACAATAAGGTCTCCCTAAATGAAGACTTGTGTGAGATGTACGCATGATTTTGGACGCGATAGTCATGGGTTTTTCCTTTTGACGCAAATAAAACTAGAACGAAGTAATACAACTCTTAATCACACCCTTTCTTTGTAAGTTCGAAACAAGCAATGAAACAATATGAAGGTCTCCCTAAATGAAGACTTGTGTGAGATCTACGCATCGTTTTGCAAACGATAGTGATGGGATAGCTCCTTTTGATGCTAATTTCAACTAGAACGAAGTCATAGGAGTCATAATCACCTATATTTTGACAATTTGACAGAACGAATCAAACAATAAGATGGTCTCCCTAAATGAAGACTTGTGTGAGATGTACGGATCGTTTTGAATGCACTAGTAATTGGATTGCTCCTTTTGATGCTAATCAAACTAGAACGAAGTCATAGGACTCATAATCACCTCTTTCTTTGACAATTTGAGAGAACCAATAAAACAATAAGAAGGTCTCCCTTAATGAAGACTTGTGTGAGATGTACGCATGGTTTTGGACGCGATAGTCATGGGTTTCTCCTTTTGAAGCTAATCAAACTAGAACGAAGTAATAAAACTCTTAATCACCTCTTTCTTTGTAAATTCGAAACAAGCAATGAAACAATATGATGGTCTCCCTAAATGAAGACTTGTGTGAGATCTACGCATCGTTTTGGACGCGAAAGTGATGTGATTGCTCCTTTTGATGCTAATTTCAACTAGAACAAATTAATAGGACTCATAATCACCTATATTTTGACAATTTCAGAGAACTAATGAAACAATAAGAAGGTCTCCCTAAATGAAGACTTGTGTCAGATGTACGCATGGTTTTGGACGCGATAGTCAAGGATTTCTCCTTTTTAACGCTAATCAAACTAGAACGAAGTAACACAGTCTCTTAATCACCTCTTCCTTTGTAAATTCGAAACAACCAATGAAACAATATGAAGGTCTCCCTAAATGAAGACTTGTGTGAGATCTACGCATCCTTTTGGACGCGATAGTGATGGGATTGCTCCTTTTGATGCTAATTTCAACTAGAATGAAGTAATCGAACTCATAATCACCTATATTTAAACAATTTGAGAGAACTAATAAAACAATAAGAAGGTCTCCCTAAATCAAGACTTGTGTGAGATGTACGCATCTTTTTTAACGCGATAGTCATTGATTTGGTCCTTTTGATGGTAATCAAATTAGAACGAATTAATAGGACTCATAATCACCTCTTTCTTTGACAATTTTAGAGAACCAATGAAACAATAAGGTCTCCCTAAATGAAGACTTGTGTGAGATGTACGCATGGTTTTGGACGCTATAGTCATGGGTTTCTCCTTTTGACGCTAATCAAACTAGAACGAAGTAATACAACTCTTAATCACCTCTTTCTTTGTAAATTCGAAACAAGCAATGAAACAATATGAAGGTCTCCCTAAATGAAGACTTGTGTGAGATCTACGCATCGTTTTGGATGCGATAGTGATGTGATTGCTCCTTTTGATGCTAATTTCAACTAGAACAAATTAATAGGACTCATAATCACCTATATTTTGACAATTTCAGAAAACTAATGAAACAATAATAAGGTCTCCCTAAATGAAGACTTGTGTGAGATGTTCGCAAGGTTTTGAACGCGATAGTCATGGGTTTCTCTTTTTTAACGCTAATTAAACTAGAACGATGTAACACAGTCTCTTAATCACCTCTTTCTTTGTAAATTCGAAACAACCAATGAAACAATATGAAGGTCTCCTTAAATGAAGACTTGTGTGAGATCTACGCATCGTTTTGGATGCGATACTGATGGGATTGCTACTTTTGTTGCTAATTTCAACTAGAATGAAGTAATAGGACTGATAATTAATTATATTTTAACAATTTGAGAGAACTAATCAAACAATAAGAAGGTCTCCCTAAATGAAGACTTGTGTGAGATGTACGGATCGTTTTGAATGCACTAGTGATAGGATTGCTCCTTTTGACGCTAATCAAACTAGAACGAAGTCATAAGACTCATAATCGCATCTTTCTTAGAGAATTTGAGAGAAGCAATGAAACAATAAGAAGGTATCCCTAAATCAAGACTTGTGTGAGATGTACGCATCTTTTTTAACGTGATAGTCATTGATTTGGTCCTTTTATGCTAATCAAATTAGAACGAATTAATAGGACTCCTAATCAACTCTTTCTTTGACAATTTTAGAGAACCAATGAAACAATAAGAAGGTCTCCCTAAATGAAGACTTTGTGTGAGATGTACGCATGGTTTTGGACGCGATAGTCATGGGTTTCTCCTTTTGACGCTAATCAAACTAGAACGAAGTAATACAACTCTTAATCACCTCTTTCTTTGTAAGTTCGAAACAAGCAATGAAACAATATGAACGTCTCCTTAAATGAAGACTTGTGTGAGATCTACGCATCGTTTTGGACGCGATAGTGATGTAATTGCTCCTTTTGATGCTAATTTTAACTAGAACAAAGTAATAGGACTCATAATCTCCTATATTTTGATAATTTCAGAGAACTAATGAAACAATAAGAAGGTCTCCGTAAATGAAGACTTGTGTCAGATGTACGCATGGTTTTGGACGCGATAGTCAAGGATTTCTCTTTTTTAACGCTAATCAAACTAGAACGAAGTAACACAGTCTCTTAATCACCTCTTTCTTTGTAAATTCGAAACAACCAATGAAACAATATGAAGGTCTCCCTAAATGAAGACTTGTGTATCTACGCATCGTTTTGGACGCGATAGTGATAAGATTGCTCCTTTTGATGCTAATTTCAACTAGAATGAAGTAATAGGACTCATAATCACCTATATTTTAACAATTTGAGAGAACTAATGAAACAATAAGAAGGTCTCCCTGAATAAAGACTTGTGTGAGATGTACGGATCGTTTTGAATTCACTAGTGATAAGATTGCTCCTTTTGATGCTAATAAAACTAGAATGAAGTCATAGGACTCATAATCACCTCTTTCTTTGACAAATTGAGAGAGCCAATGAAACAATAAGAAGGGCTCCCTAAATCAAGACTTGTGTGAGATGTAGACATCGTTTTTAACGCGATAGTTTTTGATTTGGTCCTTTTGATGCTAATGAAATTAGAACGAATTAATAAGACTCCTAATCACCTCTTTCTTTGACAAATTTAGATTACCAATGAAACAATAAGAAGGTCTCCCTAAATGAAGACTCGTGTGAGATGTACGTATGGTTTTGGACGCGATAGTCATTGGTTTCTCCTTTTGACGCTAATCAAACTAGAACGACGTATTACAACTCTTAATCACCTCTTTCTCTCTGTAAATTCGAAACAAGCAATGAAACAATATGAAGGTCTCCCTAAATGAAGACTTGTGTGAGATCTACGCATCGTTTTGGACGCGTTAGTGGTGGGATTGCTCCTTTTGATGCTAATTTCAACTAGAATGAAGTAATAGGACTCATAATCACCTATATTTTGACAATTTCGGAGAACTAATGAAACAATAAGAAAGTCTCCCTAAATGAAGACTTGTGTGAAATGTACGGATCGTTTTGAATGCACTAGTGATAGGATTGCTCCTTTTGATGCTAATCAAACTAGAACGAATTCATAGGACTCATAATCACCTATTTCTTTGACAATTTGAGAGAACCAATGAAACAATAAGAAGGTCTCCCTAAATCAAGACCTGTGTGAGATGCACGCATCGTTTTGGACGCGATAGTCATGGGTTTCTCCTTTTGATGCTAATCAAATTAGAACGAAGTAATACTACTCTTAATCACCTCTTTCTTTGTAAATTCAAAACAAGCAATGAAATAACATGAAGGTCTCCCTAAATGAAGACTTGTGTGAGATCAACGCATCGTTTTGGACGCGATAGTGATGTGATTGCTCCTTTTGATGCTAATTTCAACTAGAACAAAGTAATAGGACTCATAATCACCTATATTTTGACAATTTCAGAGAACTAATGAAACAATAAGAAGGTCTCCCAAAATGAAGACTTGTGTTAGATGTACGCATGGTTTTGGACGCGATAGTCAAGGGTTTCTCTTTTTTAACGCTAATAAAACTAGAACGAAGTAACACAGTCTCTTAATCACCTCTTTCTTTGAAAATTCGAAACAACCAATGAAACAATATGAAGGTCTCCCTAAATGAAGACTTGTGTATCTACGCATCGTTTTGGACGCGATAGTGATGGGATTGCTCCTTTTGATGCTAATTTCAACTAGAATGAAGTAATCGAACTCATAATCACCTATATTTAAACAATTTGAGAGAACTAATAAAACAATAAGGTCTCCCTAAATGAAGACTTGTGTGAGATGTACGGATAGTTTTGAATGCACTAGTGATAGGATTGCTCCTTTTGAGACTAATCAAACTAGAACGAAGTCATAGGACTCATAATCACATCTTTCTTTGACAATTTGAGAGAACCAATGAAACAATAAGAAGGTATCCCTAAATCAAGACTTGTGTGAGATGTACACATCTTTTTTAACGCGATAGTCATTGATTTGGTCCTTTTGATGGTAATCAAATTTGAACGAATTAATAGGACTCCTAATCACCTCTTTCTTTGACAATTTTAGAGAACCAATGAAACAATAAGGTCTCCCTAAATGAAGACTTGTGTGACATGTGCGCATAGTTTTGGACGAGATAGTCATGGGTTTCTCCTTTTGATGCAAATCAAACTAGAACGAAGTAAAACAACTCTTAATCACCCCCTTTCTTTGTAAATTCGAAACAAGCAATGAAACAATATGAAGGTCTCCCTAAATGAAAACTTGTGTGAGATCTACGCATCGTTTTGGACACGATAGTGATGGGATTGCTCCTTTTGATACTAATTTCAACCAGAATGAAGTAATAGGACTCAGAATCACCTATATGTTGACAATTTGACAGTACTAATGAAACAATAAGATGGTCTCCCTAAATGAAGACTTGTGTGAGATGTACGGATCGTTTTGAATGCACTAGTGATTGGATTGCTCCTTTTGATGCTAATCAAACAAGAACGAAGTCATAGGACTCATAATCACCTCTTTCTTTGACAATTTGAGAGAACCAATGAAACAATAAGAAGGTCTCCCTAAATCAAGACCTGTGTGTACGCATCGTTTTTAACGCGATAGTCATTGATTTGGTTGTTTTGATGCTAATCAAATTAGAACGAATTATTAAGACTCCTAATCACCTCTTTCTTTGACATTTTAGAGAACCAATCAAACAATAAGAAGGTCTCCCTAAATGAAGACTTGTGTGAGATGTACGCATGATTTTGAATGCGATAGTCATGGGTTTCTACTTTTGAAGCTAATCAAACTTGAACGAAGTAATATAACTCTTAATCACATCTTTCTTTGTAAATTTGAAACAACCAATGAAACAATATGAAGGTCTCCCTAAATGAAGACTTGTGTGAGATCTACACATCGTTTTGGACGCGATAGTGTTGTGATTGCTCCTTTTGATGCTAATTTCAACTAGAACGAAGTAATAGGACTCATAATCACCTATATTTTGACAATTTCAGAGAACTAATGAAACAATAAGAAGGTCTCCCTAAATGAAGACTTGTGTCAGATGTACGCATGGTTTTGGACGCGATAGTCATGGGTTTCTCTTTTTTAACGCTAATCAAACTAGAACGAAGTAACACAGTCTCTTAATCACCTCTTTCTTTGTAAATTCGGAACAACCAATGAAACAATATGAAGGTCTCCTTAAATGAAGACTTGTGTGAGATCTACGCATCGTTTTGGATGCGATACTGATGGGATTGCTACTTTTGTTGCTAATTTCAACTAGAATGAAGTAATAGGACTCATAATCAACTATATTTTAACAATTTGAGAGAACTAATCAAACAATAAGAAGGTCTCCCTAAATGAAGATTTGTGTGAGATGTACGGATCGTTTTGAATGCACTAGTGATAGGATTGCTCCTTTTGACGCTAATCAAACTAGAACGAAGTCATAGGACACATAATCGCATCTTTCTTAGACAATTTGATAGAAGCAATGAAACAATAAGAAGGTATCCCTAAATCAAGACTTGTGTGAGATGTACGCATCTTTTTTAACGCGATAGTCATTGATTTGGTCCTTTTATGCTAATCAAATTAGAACGAATTAATAGGACTCCTAATCACCTCTTTCTTTGACAATTTTAGAGAACCAATGAAACAATAAGAAGGTCTCCCTAAATGAAGACTTTGTGTGGGATGTACGCATGGTTTTGGACGCGATAGTCATGGGTTTCTCCTTTTGACGCTAATCAAACTAGAACGAAGTAATACAACTCTTAATCACCTCTTTCTTTGTAAATTCGAAACAAGCAATGAAACAATATGAAGGTCTCCTTAAATGAAGACTTGTGTGAGATCTACGCATCGTTTTGGACGCGATAGTGATGTGATTGCTCCTTTTGATGCTAATTTCAACTAGAACAAAGTAATATGACTCATAATCTCCTATATTTTGACAATTTCAGAGAACTAATGAAACAATAAGAAGGTCTCCCTAAATGAAGAATTATGTCAGATGTACGCATGGTTTTGGACGCGATAGTCAAGGATTTCTCTTTTTTAACGCTAATCAAACTAGAACGAAGTAACCCAGTCTCTTAATCACCTCTTACTTTGTAAATTAGAAACAAGCAAAGAAACAATATGAAGGTCTCCCTAAATGAAGACTTGTGTGAGATCTACGCATCGTTTTGGACGAGATAGTGGTGGAATTGCTCCTTTTGATGCTAATTTCAACTAGAATGAAGTAATAGGACTCATAATCACCTATATTTTGACAATTTGAGAGAACTAATCAAACAATAAGAAAGTCTCCCTAAATGAAGACTTGTGTGAAATGTACATATCGTTTTGAATGCACTAGTGATAAGATTGCTCCTTTTGATGCTAATCAAACTAGAACGAAGTCATAGGACTCATAATCACCCTTTCTTTGCCAATTTGAGTGAACCAATGAAACAATAAGAAGGTCTCCCTAAATCAAGACCTGTGAGAGATGTACGCATCGTTTTTAACGCGATAGTCATTGATTTGTTCCTTTTGATGCTAATCAAATTTGAACGAATTAATAAGACTCCTAATCACCTCTTTCTTTGACAAATTTAGATTACCAATGAAACAATAAGAAGGTCTCCCTAAATAAAGATTTGTGTGAGATGTTAGCATGGTTTTGAACGCGATAGTCATGGGTTTCTCCTTCTGACGCTAATCAAACTAGAACGAAGTAATACAACTCTTAATCACCTCTTTCTTTGTAAATTCGAAACAAGCAATGAAATAATATGAAGGTCTCCCTAAATGAAGACTTGTGTGAGATCTACGCATCGTTTTGGACGCGATAGTGATGTGATTGCTCCTTTTGATGCTAATTTCAACTAGAACAAAGTAATAGGACTCATAATCTCCTATATTTTGACAATTTCAGAGAACTAATGAAACAATAAGAAGGTCTCCCTAAATGAAGACTTGTGTCAGATGTACGCATGGTTTTGGACGCGATAGTCAAGGATTTCTCTTTTTTAACGCTAATCAAACTAGAACGAAGTAACACAGTCTCTTAATCACCTCTTACTTTGTAAATTCGAAACAACCAATGAAAAAATATGAAGGTCTCCCTAAATGAAGACTTGTGTATCTACGCATCGTTTTGGACGCGATAGTGATGGGATTGCTCCTTTTGATGCTAATTTCAACTAGAATGAAGTAATCAAACTCATAATCACCTATATTTAAACAATTTGAGAGAACTAATAAAACATTAAGAAGGTCTCCCTAAATCAAGACTTGTGTGAGATGTACGCATCTTTTTTAACGCGATAGTCATTGATTTGGTCCTTTTGATGGTAATCAAATTAGAACGAATTAATAGGACTCATAATCACCTCTTTCTTTGAAAATTTTAGAGAACCAATGAAACAATAAGGTCTCCCTAAATGAAGACTTGTGTGAGATGTACGCATGGTTTTGTACGCGATAGTTATGGGTTTCTCCTTTTGACGCAAATCAAACTAGAACGAAGTAATACAACTCTTAATCACCCCCATTCTTTGTAAGTTCGAAACAAGCAATGAAACAATATGTAGGTCTCCCTAAATGAAGACTTGTGTGAGACATACGCATCGTTTTGCAAACGATAGTGATGGGATAGCTCCTTTTGATGCTAATTTCAACTAGAACGAAGTCATAGGACTCATAATCACCTATATTTTGACAATTTGACAGAACTAATCAAACAATAAGATGGTCTCCCTAAATGAAGACTTGTGTGAGATGTACGGATCGTTTTGAATGCACTAGTGATTGAATTGCTCCTTTTGATGCTAAACAAACTAGAACGAAGTCATAGGACTCATAATCACCTCTTTCTTTGACAATTTGAGAGAACCAATGAAACAATAAGAAGTTCTCCCTAAATCAAGACCTGTGTGAGATATACGCATCGTTTTTAACGCGATAGTCATTGATTTGGTCGTTTTGATGCTAATCAAATTAGAACGAATTAATAGGACTCTTAATCACCTCTTTCTTTGACAATTTTAGAGAACCAATGACACAATAAGAAGGTCTCCCTAAATGAAGACTTGTGTGAGATGTACGCATTATTTTGATCGCGATAGTCATGGATTTCTACTTTTGACGCTAATCAAACTAGAACGAAGTAATACAACTCTAAATCACCTTTATCTTTGTAAATTCGAAAGAACCAATGAGACAATATGAAGGTCTCCCTAAATGAAGACTTGTGTGAGATCTACGCATCGTTTTGGACGCGATAGTGATGTGATTGCTCCTTTTTATGGTAATTTCAACTGGAACGAAGTAATAGGACTCATAATCACCTATATTTTGACAATTTCAGAGAACTAATGAAACAATAAGAAGATCTCCCTAAATGAAGACTTGTGTCAGATGTACGCATGGTTTTGGACGCGATAGTCATGGGTTTCTCTTTTTTAACGCTAATCAAACTAGAAGAAAGTAACACAGTCTCTTAATCACCTCTTTCTTTGTAAATTCGAAACAACCAATGAAACAATATGAAAGTCTCCCTAAATGAAGACTTGTGTGAGATCTACGCATCGTTTTGGACGCGATAGTGATGGGATTGCTCTTTTTGATGCTAATTTCAATTAGAATGAAGTAATAGGACTCATAATCAACAATATTTTAACAATTTGAGAGAACAAATCAAACTATAAGAAGGTCTCCCTAAACGAAGACTTGTGTGAGATGTACGGATCGTTTTGAATGCACTAGTGATAGGATTGCTCCTTTTGGTGCTAATCAAACTAGAACGAAGTCATAGGACTCATAATCACATCTTTCTTTGACAATTTGAGAGAAGCAATGAAACAATAAGAAGGTCTCGCTAAATCAAGACTTGTGTGAGATGTACGCATCTTTTTTAACGCGATAGTCATTGATTTGGTCCTTTTATGCTAATCAAATTAGAACGAATTAATAGGACTTCTAATCACTTCTTTCTTTGACAATTTAAGAGAACCAATAAAACAATAAGAAGGTCTCCCTAAATGAAGACTTGTGTGAGATGTACGCATTGTTTTGGATTCGATAGTCATGGGTTTCTCCTTTTGACGCTAATCAAACTAGAACGAAGTAATACAACTCTTAATCACCTCTTTCTTTGTAAATTCGAAACAAGCAAAGAAACAATATGAAGGTCTCCCTAAATGAAGACTTGTGTGAGATCTACGCATCGTTTTGGACGCGATAGTGGTGGGATTGCTCCTTTTGATGCTAATTTCAACTAGAATGAAGTAATAGGACTCATAATCACCTACATTTTGACAATTTGACAGAACTAATCAAACAATAAGAAAGTCTCCCTAAATGAAGACTTGTGCGAAATGTACGGATCGTTTTGAATGCACTAGTGATAGGATTGCTCCTTTTATGCTAATCAAACTAGAACGAAGTCATAGGACTCATAATCACCTCTTTCTTTGACAATTTGAGAGAACCAATGAAACAATAAGAAGTTCTCCCTAAATCAAGACCTGTGTGAGACGTACGCATCGTTTTTTACGCGATAGTCATTGATTTGGTCGTTTTGATGCTAATCAAATTAGAACGAATTAATAGGACTCCTAATCACCTCTTTCTTTGACAATTTTAGAGAACCAATGACACAATAAGATGGTCTCACTATATGAAGACTTGTGTGAGATGTACGCATTATTTTGAACGCGATAGTCATGGGTTTCTACTTTTGACGCTAATCAAACTAGAACGAAGTAATACAACTCTAAATCACCTTTTTCTTTGTAAATTAGAAACAACCAATGAGACAATATGATGGTCTCCCTAAATGAAGACTTGTGTGAGATCTACGCATCGTTTTGGACGCGATAGTGATGTGATTGCTCGTTTTGATGGTAATTTCAACTGGAACGAAGTAATAGGACTCATAATCACCTATATTTTGACAATTTGACAGAACTAATGAAACAATAAGAAGGTCTCCCTAAATGAAGACTTGTGTCAGATGTACGCATGGTTTTGGACGCGATAGTAATGGGTTTCTGTTTTTTAAAGCTAATCAAACTAGAACGAAGTAACACAGTCTCTTAATCACCTCTTTCTTTGTAAATTCGAAACAACTAACGAAACAATATGAAAGTTTCCCTAAATGAAGACTTGTGTGAGATCTACGCATCGTTTTGGACGCGATAGTGATGGGATTGCTAATTTTAACTACAATGAAGTAATAGGACTCATAATCTCCTATATTTTAACAATTTGAGAGAACTAATCAAACAATAAGAAGGTCTCCCTAAATAAAGACTTGTGTGAGATATACGGATCGTTTTGAATACACTAGTGATAAGATTGCTCCTTTTGATGCTAATCAAACTAGAACGAAGTCATAGGACTCATAATCACATCTTTCTTTGACAATTTGAGAGTAGCAATGAAACAATAAGAAGGTCTCCCAAAATCAAGGCTTGTGTGAGATGTACGCATCTTTTTTAACGCGATAGTCATTGATTTGGTCCTTTTATGCTGATCAAATTAGAACGAATTAATAGGACTCCTAATCACCTCTTTATTTGACAATTTTAGAGAACCAATGAAACAATAATAAGGTCTCCCTAAATGAAGACTTGTGTGAGATGTACGCGTGGTTTTGGACGCGATAATCATGGGTTTCTCCTTTTGACACTAATCAAACCAGAACGAAGTAATACAACTCTTAATCACCTCTTTCTTTGTAAATTCGAAACAAGCAAAGAAACAATATGAAGGTCTCCCTAAATGAAGACTTGTGTGAGATCTACGCATCGTTTTGGACGCGATAATGGTGGAATTGCTCCTTTTGATGCTAATTTCAACTAGAATGAAGTAATAGGACTCATAATCACCTATATTTTAACAATTTGAGAGAACTAATGAAACAATAAGAAGGACTCCCTGAATAAAGACTTGTGTGAGATGTACGAATCGTTTTGAATTCACTAGTGATAAGATTGCTCCTTTTGATGCTAATCAAACTAAAACGAAGTCATAGGACTCATAATCACCTCTTTCTTTGACAATTTGAGAGAACCAATGAAACAATAAGAAGGTCTCCCTAAATCAAGACCTGTGTGAGATATACGCATCGTTTTTAACGCGATAGTCATTGATTTGGTCGTTTTGATGCTAATCAAATTAGAACGAATTAATAGGACTCCTAATCACCTCTTTCTTTGACAATTTTAGAGAACCAATGACACAATAAGAAGGTCTCCCTAAATGAAGACTTGTGTGAGATGTACGCATTATTTTGAACGCGATAGTCATGGGTTTCTACTTTTGACGCTAATCAAACTAGAACGAAGTAATACAACTCTAAATCACCTTTTTCGTTGTAAATTCGAAACAACCAATAAGACAATATGAAGGTCTCCTTAAATGAATACTTGTGTGAGATCTACGCATCGTTTTGGACGCGATAGTGATGTGATTGCACCTTTTGATGGTAATTTAAACTAGAACGATGTCATAGGACTCATAATCACATATATTTTGACAATTTGATAGAACTAATGAAACAATAAGAAGGTCTCCCTAAATGAGGACTTGTGTCAGATGAACGCATGGTTTTGGACGCGATAGTCATGGGTTTCTCTTTTTTAACTCTAATCAAACTAGAACGAAGTAACACAGTCTCTTAATCACCTCTTTCTTTGTAAATTCAAAACAACCAATGAAACAATATGAATGTTTCCCAAATGAAGAATTGTGTGAGATCTACGCATCGTTTTGGAAACGATAGTGATGGGATTGCTCCTTTTGATGCTAATTTCAACAACAATGAAGTAATAGGACTCATAATCACCTATATTTTAATAATTTGAGAGAACTAATCAAACAATAAGAAGGTCTCCCTAAATAAAGACTTGTGTGAGATGTACGGATCGTTTTGAATACACTAGTGATAAGATTGCTCCTTTTGATGCTAATCAAACTAGAACGAAGTTATAGGACACATAATCACCACTTTCTTTGACAATTTGAGAGAACCAATGAAACAATAAGAAGGTATCGCTAAATCAAGACCTGTGTGAGATGTACGCATCATTTTTAACGCGATAGTCATTGATTTGGTCGTTTTGATGCTAATCAAATTTGAACGAATTAATAGGACTCCTAATCACCTCTTTGTTTGACAATTTTAGAGAACCAATGACACAATAAGATGGTCTTCCTAAATGGAGACTTGTGTGAGATGTACGCATTGTTTTGGACGCGATAGTCATGGGTTTCTCCTTTTGACGCTAATCAAACTAGAACGAAGTAATACAACTCCTAATCACCTCTTTCTTTGTAAATTCGAAACAACCAATGAAACAATATGAAGGTCTCCCTAAATGAAGACTTGTGTGAGATCTACGCATCGTTTTGGACGCGATAGTGATGCGATTGCTCCTTTTGATGCTAATTTAAACTAGAACGAAGTCATAGGACTCATAATCACCTATATTTTGACAATTTGAGAGAACTAATGAAACAATAAGAAGGTCTCCCTAAATGAAGAATTGTGTCAGATGTACGCATGGTTTTGGACTCGATAGTCAAGGGTTTCTCTTTCTTAACGCAAATCAAACTAGAACGAAGTAACACAGTCTCTTAATCACCTCTTTCTTTGTAAATTCGAAACAACCAATGAAGCAATATGAAGGTCTCCCTAAATGAAGATTTGTGTGCGATCTACGCATCGTTTTGGACGCGATAGTGATGTGATTGCTCCTTTTGATGTTAATATCAACTAGAACGAAGTAATAAGACTCATAATCACCTATATTTTGACAATTTCAGAGAACTATTGAAACAATAAGAAGGTGTCCCTAAATGAAGACTTGTGTCAGAGGTACGCATGGTTTTGGACGCGATAGTCTTGGGTTTCTCTTTTTTAACGCTAATCAAACTAGAACGAAGTAACACAGTCTCTTAATCACCTCTTTCTTTGTAAATTCGAAATAACCAATGAAACAATATGAAGGTTTCCCTCAATGAAGACTTGTGTGAGATCTACGCATCGTTTTGGACGCGATAGTGATGGGATTGCTACTTTTGATGCTAATTTCAACTAGAATGAAGTAATAGGAATCATAATCAACTATATTTTACTAATTTGAGAGAACTAATCAAACAATAAGTAGGTCTCACTAAATGAAGACTTGTGTGAGATGTACGGCTAGTTTTGAATGCACTAGTGATAGGATTGCTCTTTTTGATGATAATCAAACTAGAACGAAGTCATAGGACTCATAATCACATCTTTCTTGGACAATTTGAGAGGAGCAATGAAACAATAAGAAGGTCTCGCTAAATCAAGACTTGTGTGAGATGTACGCATCTTTTTTAACGTGATAGTCATTGATTTGGTCCTTTTGATGCTAATCAAATTAGAACGAAGTCATAGGACTCATAATCACCTCTTTCTTTGTCAATTTGAGAGAACCAATGAAACAATAAGAAGGTCTCCCTAAATCAAGACCTGTGTGAGATGTACGCATCGTTTTTAACGTGATAGTCATTGATTTGGTCCTTTTGATGCTAATCAAATTAGAACGAATTAATAAGACTCCTAATCACCTCTTTCTTTGACAAATTTAGATTACCAATGAAACAATAAAAAGGTCTCCTTAAATGAAGACTTGTGTGAGATGTACGCATGGTTTTGGACGCGATAGTCATGGGTTTCTCCTTTTGACCCTAATCAAACTAGAACGAAGTAATACAACACTTAATCACCTTTTTCTTTGTAAATTCGAAACAAGCAAAGAAACAATATGAAGGTCTCCCTAAATGAAGACTTGTGTGAGATCTACGCATCGTTTTGGACGCGATAGTGATGTGATTGCTCCTTTTGATGCTAATTTCAACTAGAACAAAGTAATAGGACTCATAATCACCTATATTTTGACAATTTCAGAGAACTAATGAAATAATAAGAAAGTCTCCCTAAATGAAGACTTGTGTCAGATGTACACATGGTTTTGGACGTGATAGTCAAGGGTTTCTCTTTTTTAACGCTAATCAAACTAGAACGAAGTAACACAGCCTCTTAATCACCTCTTTCTTTGTAAATTCAAAACAACCAATGAAACAATATGAAGGTCTCCCTAAATGAAGACTTGTGTATCTACGCATCGTTTTAGACGCGATAGTGATGGGATTGCTCCTTTTAATGCAAATTTCAACTAGAATGAAGTAATCGAACTCATAATCACCTATATTTAAACAATTTGAGAGAACTAATAAAAAAATAAGAAGGTCTCCCTAAATGAAGACTTGTGTGAGATGTACGGATAGTTTTGAATGCACTAGTGATAGGATTGCTCCTTTTGAAGCTAATCAAACTAGAACGAAGTCATAGGACTCATAATCACATCTTTCTTTGACAATTTGAGAGAACCAATGAAACAATAAGAAGGTCTCCCTAAATCAAGACTTGTGTGAGATGTACGCATCTTTTTTAACGCGATAGTCATTGATTTGGTCCTTTTGATGGTAATCAAATTAGAACGAATTAATAGGACTCCTAATCACCTCTTTCTTTGACAATTTTAGAGAACCAATGAAACAATAAGGTCTCCCTAAATGAGGACTTGTGTGAGATGTACGCATGGTTTTGGACGCGATAGTCATGGGATTCTCCTTTTGACGCAAATCAAACTAGAACGAAGTAATACAACTCTTAATCACCCCCTTTCTTTGTAAATTCGATACAAGCAATGAAACAATATGAAGGTCTCCCTAAATGAAGACTTGTGTGAGATCTTCGCATCGTTTTGGACACGATAGTGATGGGATTGCTCCTTTTGATGTTAATTTCAACGAGAATGAAGTAATAGGACTCTTAATCACCTATATTTTGACAATTTGAGAAAACTAATCAAACAATAGGATGGTCTCCCTAAATGAAGACTTGTGTGAGATGTACGGATCGTTTTGAATGCACTAGTGATTGGATTGCTCCTTTTGATGCTAATCAAACTAGAACGAAGTCATAGGACTCATAATCACCTCTTTCTTTGACAATTTGAGAAAACCAATGAAACAATAAGAAGGTCTCCCAAAATCAAGACCTGTGTGAGATGTACGCATCGTTTTTAATGCGATAATCATTGATTTGGTTGTTTTGATGCTAATCAAATTAGAACGAATTATTAGGACTCCTAAGCACCTCTTTCTTTGACAATTTTAGAGAACCAATGAAACAATAAGGTCTCCCTAAATGAAGACTTATATGAGATGTACGCATGATTTTGAACGCGATAGTCATGGGTTTCTACTTTTGACGCTAATCAAACTAGAACGAAGTAATACAACTCTTAATCACCTCTTTCTTTGTAAATTCGAAACAACCAATGAAACAATATGAAGGTCTCCCTAAATGAAGACTTGTGTGAGATCTACGCATCGTTTTGGACGCGATAGTGTTGTGATTGCTCGTTTTGATGCTAATTTCAACTAGAACGAAGTAATAGGACTCATAATCACCTATATTTTGACAATTTCAAAGAACTAATGAAACAATAAGAAGGTCTCCCAAAATAAAGACTTGTGTCAGAAGTACGCATGGTTTTGGACCCGATAATCATGGGTTTCTCTTTTTTAACGCTAATCAAACTAGAACGAAGTAACACAGTCTCTTAATCACCTCTTTCTTTGTAAATTTGAAACAACCAATGAAACAATATGAAGGTCTACCTAAATGAAGACTTGTGTGAGATCTACGCATCGTTTTGGACGCGATAGTGATGGAATTGCTCCTTTTGATGCTAATTTCAATTAGAATGAAGTAATAGGACTCATAATCAACTATATTTTAACAATTTGAGAGAACTAATCAAACAATAAGAAGGTCTCCCTAAATGAAGACATGTGTGAGATGTACGGATCGTTTTGACTGCACTAGTGATAGGATTGCTCCTTTTGATGCTAATCAAACTAGAAAAAAGTTATAGGACTCATAATCACATCTTTCTTTGACAATTTGAGAGAAGCAATGAAACAATAAGAAGGTCTCCCTAAATCAAGACTTGTGTGAGATGTACGCATCATTTTTAACGCGAAAGTCATTGATTTGGTCCTTTAATGCTAATCAAATTAGAACGAATTTGTAAGACTCCTAATCACCTCTTTCTTTCACAATTTTAGAGAACCAATGAAACTATAAGAAGGTCTCCCTAAATGAAGACTTGTGTGAGATGTACGCATGGTTTTGGATACGATAGTCATGGGTTTTTCCTTTTGACGCTAATCAAACTAGAACGAAGTAATACAACTCTTAATCACCTCTTTCTTTGTAAATTCGAAACAAGCAAAGAAACAATATGAAGGTCTCCCTAAATGAAGACTTGTGTGAGATCTACGCATCGTTTTGGACGCGATAGTTATGGGATTGCTTCTTTTGATGCTAATTTCAGCTAGAATGAAGTAATAGGACTCATAATCACCTATATTTTAACAATTTGAGAGAACTAATGAAACAATAAGAAGGTCTCCCTGAATAAAGACTTGTGTGAGATGTACGAATCGTTTTGAATTCACTAGTGATAAGATTGCTCCTTTTGATGCTAATCAAACTAAAACGAAGTCATAGGACTCATAATCACCTCTTTCTTTGATAATTTGAGAGAACCAATGAAACAATAAGAAGGTCTCCCTAAATCAAGACCTGTGTGAGATGTACGTATCGTTTTTAACGCGATAGTCATTGATTTGGTCGTTTTGATGCTAATCAAATTAGAACGAATTAATAGGACTCCTAATCACCTCTTTCTTTGACAATTTTAGAGAACCAATGACACAATAAGATGGTCTCCCTAAATGAAGACTTGTGTGAGATGTACGCATTATTTTGAATGCGATAGTCATGGGTTTCTACTTTTGACGCTAATCAAACTAGAACGAAGTAATACAACTCTAAATCACCTTTTTCTTTGTAAATTCGAAACAACCAATGAAACAATATGAAGGTTTCCCTAAATGAAGACTTGTGTGAGATCTACGCATCGTTTTGGACGCGATAGTGATGGGATTGCTCCTTCTGATGCTAATTTCAACTAGAATGAAGTAATCGAACTCATAATCACCTATATTTAAATAATTTGAGAGAACTAATAAAAAAATAAGTAGGTCTCCCTAAATGAAGACTTGTGTGAGATGAACGGATAGTTTTGAATGCACTAGTGATAGGATTGCTCCTTTTGAGGCTAATCAAAATATAACGAGGTCATAGGACTCATAATCACATCTTTCTTTGACAATTTAAGAGAACCAATGAAACAATAAGAAGGTCTCCCTAAATCAAGACTTGTGTGAGATGTACGCATCTTTTTTAACGCGATAGTCATTGATTTGGTCCTTTTGATGGTAATCAAATTAGAACGAATTAATAGGACTCCTAATCACCTCTTTCTTTGAGAATTTTAGAGAACCAATGAAACAATAAGGTCTCCCTAAATGAAGACTTGTGTGAGATGTACGCATGGTTTTGGACGCGATAGTCATTGGTTTCTCCTTTTGACGCAAGTCAAACTAGAACGATGTAATACAACCCTTAATCACCCCCTTTCTTTGTAAATTCGAAACAAGCAATGAAACAATATTAAGGTCTCCCTAAATGAAGACTTGTGTGAGATCTACGCATCGTTTTGGACACGATTGTGATGGGATTGCTCCTTTTGATGTTAATTTCAACCAGAATGAAGTAATAGGACTCATAATAATCTATATTTTGACAATTTGAGAGAACTAATCAAACAATAAGATGGTCTCCCTAAATGAAGACTTGTGTGAGATGTACAGATCGTTTTGAATGCACTAGTGATTGGATTGCTCCTTTTGATGCTAATCAAACTAGAACGAAGTCATAGGACTCATAATCTCCTCTTTCTTTGACAATTTGAGAGAACCAATGAAACAATAAGAAGGTCTCCCTAAATCAATACCTGTGTGAGATGTACGCATCGTTTTTAACGCGATAATCATTGATTTGGTTGTTTTGATGCTAATCAAATTAGAACGAATTATTAGGACTCCTAATCACCTCTTTCTTTGACAATTTTAGAGAACCAATGAAACAATAAGGTCTCCCTAAATGAAGACTTATATGAGATGTACGCATGATTTTGAACGCGATAGTCATGGGTTTCTACTTTTGACGCTAATCAAACTAGAACGAAGTAATACAACCCTTAATCACCTCTTTCTTTGTAAATTCGAAACAACCAATGAAACAATATGAAGGTCTCCCTAAATGAAGACTTGTGTGAGATCTACGCATCGTTTTGGACGCGATAGTGATGTGATTGCTCGTTTTGATGCTTATTTCAACTAGAACGAAGTAATAGGACTCATAATCACCTATATTTTGACAATTTCAAAGAACTAATGAAACAATAAGAAGGTCTCCCAAAATAAAGACTTGTGTCAGATGTACGCATGGTTTTGGATGCGATAGTCATGGGTTTCTCTTTTTTAACGCTAATCAAACTAGAACGAAGTAACACAGTCTCTTAATCACCTCTTTCTTTGTAAATTCGAAACAACCAATGAAACAATATGAAGGTCTCCGTAAATGAAGACTTGTGTGAGATCTACGCATCGTTTTGGACGCGATAGTGATGGGATTGCTCCTTTAGATGCTAATTTCAATTAGAATGAAGTAATAGGACTCATAATCAACTATATTTTAACAATTTGAGAGAACTAATCAAACAATAAGAAGGTCTCCCTAAATGAAGACATGTGTGAGATGTACGGATAGTTTTGAATGCACTAGTGATAGGATTGCTCCTTTTGATGCTAATCAAACTAGAAAGCAGTTATAGGACACATACTCACATCTTTCTTTGACAATTTGAGAGAAGCAATGAAATAATAAGAAGGTCTCCCTAAATCAAGAATTGTGTGAGATGTACGCATCTTTTTTAACGTGATAGTCATTGATTTGGTCCTTTTATGCTAATCAAATTAGAACGAATTAATAAGACTCCTAATCACCTCTCTCTTTGACAATTTTAGGGAACCAATGAAACAATAAGAAGGTCTCCCTAAATGAAAACTTGTGTGAGATGTACGCATGGTTTTGGATGCGATAGTCATGGGTTTCTCCTTTTGACGCTAATCAAACTAGAACGAAGTAATACAACTCTTAATCACCTCTTTCTTTGTAAATTCAAAACAAGCAATGAAACAATATGAAGGTCTCCCTAAATGAAGACTTGTGTGAGATCTACGCATCGTTTTGGACGCGATAGTGGTGGGATTGCTCCTTTTGATGCTAATTTCAACTAGAATGAAGTAATAGGACTCATAATCACCTATATTTTGACAATTTGACAGAACTACTCAAACAATAAGAAAGTCTCCCTAAATGAAGACTTGTGTGAAATGTACGAATCGTTTTGAATGCACTAGTGATAGGATTGCTCCTTTTGATGCTAATCAAACTAAAACGAAGTCATAGGACTCATAATCACCTCTTTCTTTGACAATTTGAGAGAACCAATGAAACAATAAGAAGGTCTCCCTAAATCAAGACTAGTGTGAGATATACGCATCGTTTTTAACGCGATAGTCATTGATTTGGTCGTTTTGATGCTAATCAAATTAGAACGAATTAATAGGACTCCTAATCACCTCTTTCTTTGACAATTTTAGAGAACCAATGACACAATAAGAAGGTCTCCCTAAATGAAGACTTGTGTGAGATGTACGCATTATTTTAAACGCGATAGTTATGGGTTTCTACTTTTGACGCTAATCAAACTAGAACGAAGTAATACAACTCTAAATTACCCTTTTCTTTGTAAATTCGAAACAACCAATGGGACAATATGAAGGTCTCCCTAAATGAAGACTTGTGTGAGATCTACGCATCGTTTTGGACGCGATAGTGATGGGATTGCTCCTTTTGACGCTAATTTCAATTATAATGAAGTAATATGACTCATAATCAACTATATTTTAACAATTTGCGAGAAATAATTAAATAATAAGTAGGTCTCCCTAAATGAAGGCTTGTGTGAGATCTACGCATCGTTTTGGACGCGATAGTGTTGTGATTGCTCGTTTTGATGCTAATTTCAACTAGAACGAAGTAATAGGACTCATAATCACCTATATTTTGACAATTTCAAAGAACTAATGAAACAATAAGAAGGTCTCCCAAAATAAAGACTTGTGTCAGATGTACGCATGGTTTTGGACCCGATAATCATGGGTTTCTCTTTTTTAACGCTAATCAAACTAGAACGAAGTAACACAGTCTCTTAATCACCTCTTTCTTTGTAAATTTGAAACAACCAATGAAACAATATGAAGGTCTACCTAAATGAAGACTTGTGTGAGATCTACGCATCGTTTTGGACGCGATAGTGATGGAATTGCTCCTTTTGATGCTAATTTCAATTAGAATGAAGTAATAGGACTCATAATCAACTATATTTTAACAATTTGAGAGAACTAATCAAACAATAAGAAGGTCTCCCTAAATGAAGACATGTGTGAGATGTACGGATCGTTTTGACTGCACTAGTGATAGGATTGCTCCTTTTGATGCTAATCAAACTAGAAAAAAGTTATAGGACTCATAATCACATCTTTCTTTGACAATTTGAGAGAAGCAATGAAACAATAAGAAGGTCTCCCTAAATCAAGACTTGTGTGAGATGTACGCATCATTTTTAACGCGAAAGTCATTGATTTGGTCCTTTAATGCTAATCAAATTAGAACGAATTTGTAAGACTCCTAATCACCTCTTTCTTTCACAATTTTAGAGAACCAATGAAACTATAAGAAGGTCTCCCTAAATGAAGACTTGTGTGAGATGTACGCATGGTTTTCGATACGATAGTCATGGGTTTTTCCTTTTGACGCTAATCAAACTAGAACGAAGTAATACAACTCTTAATCACCTCTTTCTTTGTAAATTAGAAACAAGCAAAGAAACAATATGAAGGTCTCCCTAAATGAAGACTTGTGTGAGATCTACGCATCGTTTTGGACGCGATAGTTATGGGATTGCTTCTTTTGATGCTAATTTCAGCTAGAATGAAGTAATAGGACTCATAATCACCTATATTTTAACAATTTGAGAGAACTAATGAAACAATAAGAAGGTCTCCCTGAATAAAGACTTGTGTGAGATGTACGAATCGTTTTGAATTCACTAGTGATAAGATTGCTCCTTTTGATGCTAATCAAACTAAAACGAAGTCATAGGACTCATAATCACCTCTTTCTTTGATAATTTGAGAGAACCAATGAAACAATAAGAAGGTCTCCCTAAATCAAGACCTGTGTGAGATATACGCATCGTTTTTAACGCGATAGTCATTGATTTGGTCGTTTTGATGCTAATCAAATTAGAACGAATTAATAGGACTCCTAATCACCTCTTTATTTGACAATTTTAGAGAACCAATGACACAATAAGAAGGTCTCCCTAAATGAAGACTTGTGTGAGATGTACGCATTATTTTGCACGTGATAGTCATGGGTTTCTACTTTTGACGCTAATCAAACTAGAACGAAGTAATACAACTCTAAATCACCTTTTTCTTTGTAAATTCGAAACAACCAATGGGACAATATGAAGGTCTCCCTAAATGAAGACTTGTGTGAGATCTACGCATCGTTTTTGACGCGATACTGATGTGATTGCTCCTTTTTATGGTAATTTCAACTGGAACGAAGTAATAGGACTCATAATCACCTATATTTTGACAATTTGACAGAACTAATGAAATAATAAGAAGGTCTCCCTAAATGAAGACTTGTGTCAGATGTACGCATGGTTTTGGAAGTGAGAGTCATGGGTTTTTCTTTTTTAACGCTAATCAAACTAGAACGAAGTAACAAAGTCTCTTAATCACCTCTTTCTTTGTAAATTCAAAACAACCAATGAAACACTATGAAAGTATCCCTAAATGAAGACTTGTGTGAGATCTACGCATCGTTTTGGACGCGATAGTGATCGCATTGCTCCTTTTGATGCTAATTTCAACTACAATGAAGTAATAGGACTCATAATCACCTATATTTTGACAATTTGAGAGAACTAATCAAACAATAAAAAAGTCTCCCTAAATGAAGACTTGTGTGAGATGTACGGATCGTTTTGAATGCACTAGTGATAGGATTGCTCCTTTTGATGCTAATCAAACTAAAACGAAGTCATAGGACTCATAATCACCTCTTTCTTTGACAATTTGAGAGAACCAATGAAACAATAAGAAGGTCTCCCTAAATCAAGACCAGTGTGAGATGTACGTATCGTTTTTAACGCGATAGTCATTGATTTGGTCGTTTTGATGCTAATCAAATTAGAACGAATTAATAGGACTCCAAATCACCTCTTTCTTTGACAATTTTAGAGAACCAATGACACAATAAGATGGTCTCCCTAAATGAAGACTTGTGTGAGATGTACGCATTATTTTGAATGCGATAGTCATGGGTTTCTACTTTTGACGCTAATCAAACTAGAACGAAGTAATACAACTCTAAATCACCTTTTTCTTTGTAAATTCGAAACAACCAATGAAACAATATGAAGGTTTCCCTAAATGAAGACTTGTGTGAGATCTACGCATCGTTTTGGACGCGATAGTGTTGGGATTGCTCCTTCTGATGCTAATTTCAACTAGAATGAAGTAATCGAACTCATAATCACCTATATTTAAATAATTTGAGAGAACTAATAAAAAAATAAGTAGGTCTCCCTAAATGAAGACTTGTGTGAGATGAACGGATAGTTTTGAATGCACTAGTGATAGGATTGCTCCTTTTGAGGCTAATCAAACTATAACGAGGTCATAGGACTCATAATCACATCTTTCTTTGACAATTTAAGAGAACCAATGAAACAATAAGAAGGTCTCCCTAAATCAAGACTTGTGTGAGATGTACGCATCTTTTTTAACGCGATAGTCATTGATTTGGTCCTTTTGATGGTAATCAAATTAGAACGAATTAATAGGACTCCTAATCACCTCTTTCTTTGAGAATTTTAGAGAACCAATGAAACAATAAGGTCTCCCTAAATGAAGACTTGTGTGAGATGTACGCATGGTTTTGGACGCGATAGTCATTGGTTTCTCCTTTTGACGCAAGTCAAACTAGAACGATGTAATACAACCCTTAATCACCCCCTTTCTTTGTAAATTCGAAACAAGCAATGAAACAATATTAAGGTCTCCCTAAATGAAGACTTGTGTGAGATCTACGCATCGTTTTGGACACGATTGTGATGGGATTGCTCCTTTTGATGTTAATTTCAACCAGAATGAAGTAATAGGACTCATAATAATCTATATTTTGACAATTTGAGAGAACTAATCAAACAATAAGATGGTCTCCCTAAATGAAGACTTGTGTGAGATGTACAGATCGTTTTGAATGCACTAGTGATTGGATTGCTCCTTTTGATGCTAATCAAACTAGAACGAAGTCATAGGACTCATAATCTCCTCTTTCTTTGACAATTTGAGAGAACCAATGAAACAATAAGAAGGTCTCCCTAAATCAATACCTGTGTGAGATGTACGCATCGTTTTTAACGCGATAATCATTGATTTGGTTGTTTTGATGCTAATCAAATTAGAACGAATTATTAGGACTCCTAATCACCTCTTTCTTTGACAATTTTAGAGAACCAATGAAACAATAAGGTCTCCCTAAATGAAGACTTATATGAGATGTACGCATGATTTTGAACGCGATAGTCATGGGTTTCTACTTTTGACGCTAATCAAACTAGAACGAAGTAATACAACCCTTAATCACCTCTTTCTTTGTAAATTCGAAACAACCAATGAAACAATATGAAGGTCTCCGTAAATGAAGACTTGTGTGAGATCTACGCATCGTTTTGGACGCGATAGTGATGGGATTGCTCCTTTAGATGCTAATTTCAATTAGAATGAAGTAATAGGACTCATAATCAACTATATTTTAACAATTTGAGAGAACTAATCAAACAATAAGAAGGTCTCCCTAAATGAAGACATGTGTGAGATGTACGGATAGTTTTGAATGCACTAGTGATAGGATTGCTCCTTTTGATGCTAATCAAACTAGAAAGCAGTTATAGGACACATACTCACATCTTTCTTTGACAATTTGAGAGAAGCAATGAAATAATAAGAAGGTCTCCCTAAATCAAGAATTGTGTGAGATGTACGCATCTTTTTTAACGTGATAGTCATTGATTTGGTCCTTTTATGCTAATCAAATTAGAACGAATTAATAAGACTCCTAATCACCTCTCTCTTTGACAATTTTAGGGAACCAATGAAACAATAAGAAGGTCTCCCTAAATGAAAACTTGTGTGAGATGTACGCATGGTTTTGGATGCGATAGTCATGGGTTTCTCCTTTTGACGCTAATCAAACTAGAACGAAGTAATACAACTCTTAATCACCTCTTTCTTTGTAAATTCAAAACAAGCAATGAAACAATATGAAGGTCTCCCTAAATGAAGACTTGTGTGAGATCTACGCATCGTTTTGGACGCGATAGTGGTGGGATTGCTCCTTTTGATGCTAATTTCAACTAGAATGAAGTAATAGGACTCATAATCACCTATATTTTGACAATTTGACAGAACTACTCAAACAATAAGAAAGTCTCCCTAAATGAAGACTTGTGTGAAATGTACGAATCGTTTTGAATGCACTAGTGATAGGATTGCTCCTTTTGATGCTAATCAAACTAAAACGAAGTCATAGGACTCATAATCACCTCTTTCTTTGACAATTTGAGAGAACCAATGAAACAATAAGAAGGTCTCCCTAAATCAAGACTAGTGTGAGATATACGCATCGTTTTTAACGCGATAGTCATTGATTTGGTCGTTTTGATGCTAATCAAATTAGAACGAATTAATAGGACTCCTAATCACCTCTTTCTTTGACAATTTTAGAGAACCAATGACACAATAAGAAGGTCTCCCTAAATGAAGACTTGTGTGAGATGTACGCATTATTTTAAACGCGATAGTTATGGGTTTCTACTTTTGACGCTAATCAAACTAGAACGAAGTAATACAACTCTAAATTACCCTTTTCTTTGTAAATTCGAAACAACCAATGGGACAATATGAAGGTCTCCCTAAATGAAGACTTGTGTGAGATCTACGCATCGTTTTGGACGCGATAGTGATGGGATTGCTCCTTTTGACGCTAATTTCAATTATAATGAAGTAATATGACTCATAATCAACTATATTTTAACAATTTGCGAGAAATAATTAAATAATAAGTAGGTCTCCCTAAATGAAGGCTTGTGTGAGATCTACGCATCGTTTTGGACGCGATAGTGTTGTGATTGCTCGTTTTGATGCTAATTTCAACTAGAACGAAGTAATAGGACTCATAATCACCTATATTTTGACAATTTCAAAGAACTAATGAAACAATAAGAAGGTCTCCCAAAATAAAGACTTGTGTCAGATGTACGCATGGTTTTGGACCCGATAATCATGGGTTTCTCTTTTTTAACGCTAATCAAACTAGAACGAAGTAACACAGTCTCTTAATCACCTCTTTCTTTGTAAATTTGAAACAACCAATGAAACAATATGAAGGTCTACCTAAATGAAGACTTGTGTGAGATCTACGCATCGTTTTGGACGCGATAGTGATGGAATTGCTCCTTTTGATGCTAATTTCAATTAGAATGAAGTAATAGGACTCATAATCAACTATATTTTAACAATTTGAGAGAACTAATCAAACAATAAGAAGGTCTCCCTAAATGAAGACATGTGTGAGATGTACGCATCTTTTTTAACGCGATAGTCATTGATTTGGTCCTTTTGATGGTAATCAAATTAGAACGAATTAATAGGACTCCTAATCACCTCTTTCTTTGAGAATTTTAGAGAACCAATGAAACAATAAGGTCTCCCTAAATGAAGACTTGTGTGAGATGTACGCATGGTTTTGGACGCGATAGTCATTGGTTTCTCCTTTTGACGCAAGTCAAACTAGAACGATGTAATACAACCCTTAATCACCCCCTTTCTTTGTAAATTCGAAACAAGCAATGAAACAATATTAAGGTCTCCCTAAATGAAGACTTGTGTGAGATCTACGCATCGTTTTGGACACGATTGTGATGGGATTGCTCCTTTTGATGTTAATTTCAACCAGAATGAAGTAATAGGACTCATAATAATCTATATTTTGACAATTTGAGAGAACTAATCAAACAATAAGATGGTCTCCCTAAATGAAGACTTGTGTGAGATGTACAGATCGTTTTGAATGCACTAGTGATTGGATTGCTCCTTTTGATGCTAATCAAACTAGAACGAAGTCATAGGACTCATAATCTCCTCTTTCTTTGACAATTTGAGAGAACCAATGAAACAATAAGAAGGTCTCCCTAAATCAATACCTGTGTGAGATGTACGCATCGTTTTTAACGCGATAATCATTGATTTGGTTGTTTTGATGCTAATCAAATTAGAACGAATTATTAGGACTCCTAATCACCTCTTTCTTTGACAATTTTAGAGAACCAATGAAACAATAAGGTCTCCCTAAATGAAGACTTATATGAGATGTACGCATGATTTTGAACGCGATAGTCATGGGTTTCTACTTTTGACGCTAATCAAACTAGAACGAAGTAATACAACCCTTAATCACCTCTTTCTTTGTAAATTCGAAACAACCAATGAAACAATATGAAGGTCTCCCTAAATGAAGACTTGTGTGAGATCTACGCATCGTTTTGGACGCGATAGTGATGTGATTGCTCGTTTTGATGCTTATTTCAACTAGAACGAAGTAATAGGACTCATAATCACCTATATTTTGACAATTTCAAAGAACTAATGAAACAATAAGAAGGTCTCCCAAAATAAAGACTTGTGTCAGATGTACGCATGGTTTTGGATGCGATAGTCATGGGTTTCTCTTTTTTAACGCTAATCAAACTAGAACGAAGTAACACAGTCTCTTAATCACCTCTTTCTTTGTAAATTCGAAACAACCAATGAAACAATATGAAGGTCTCCGTAAATGAAGACTTGTGTGAGATCTACGCATCGTTTTGGACGCGATAGTGATGGGATTGCTCCTTTAGATGCTAATTTCAATTAGAATGAAGTAATAGGACTCATAATCAACTATATTTTAACAATTTGAGAGAACTAATCAAACAATAAGAAGGTCTCCCTAAATGAAGACATGTGTGAGATGTACGGATAGTTTTGAATGCACTAGTGATAGGATTGCTCCTTTTGATGCTAATCAAACTAGAAAGCAGTTATAGGACACATACTCACATCTTTCTTTGACAATTTGAGAGAAGCAATGAAATAATAAGAAGGTCTCCCTAAATCAAGAATTGTGTGAGATGTACGCATCTTTTTTAACGTGATAGTCATTGATTTGGTCCTTTTATGCTAATCAAATTAGAACGAATTAATAAGACTCCTAATCACCTCTCTCTTTGACAATTTTAGGGAACCAATGAAACAATAAGAAGGTCTCCCTAAATGAAAACTTGTGTGAGATGTACGCATGGTTTTGGATGCGATAGTCATGGGTTTCTCCTTTTGACGCTAATCAAACTAGAACGAAGTAATACAACTCTTAATCACCTCTTTCTTTGTAAATTCAAAACAAGCAATGAAACAATATGAAGGTCTCCCTAAATGAAGACTTGTGTGAGATCTACGCATCGTTTTGGACGCGATAGTGGTGGGATTGCTCCTTTTGATGCTAATTTCAACTAGAATGAAGTAATAGGACTCATAATCACCTATATTTTGACAATTTGACAGAACTACTCAAACAATAAGAAAGTCTCCCTAAATGAAGACTTGTGTGAAATGTACGAATCGTTTTGAATGCACTAGTGATAGGATTGCTCCTTTTGATGCTAATCAAACTAAAACGAAGTCATAGGACTCATAATCACCTCTTTCTTTGACAATTTGAGAGAACCAATGAAACAATAAGAAGGTCTCCCTAAATCAAGACTAGTGTGAGATATACGCATCGTTTTTAACGCGATAGTCATTGATTTGGTCGTTTTGATGCTAATCAAATTAGAACAAATTAATAGGACTCCTAATCACCTCTTTCTTTGACAATTTTAGAGAACCAATGACACAATAAGAAGGTCTCCCTAAATGAAGACTTGTGTGAGATGTACGCATTATTTTAAACGCGATAGTTATGGGTTTCTACTTTTGACGCTAATCAAACTAGAACGAAGTAATACAACTCTAAATTACCCTTTTCTTTGTAAATTCGAAACAACCAATGGGACAATATGAAGGTCTCCCTAAATGAAGACTTGTGTGAGATCTACGCATCGTTTTGGACGCGATAGTGATGGGATTGCTCCTTTTGATGCTAATTTCAACTGGAACGAAGTAATAGGACTCATAATCACCTATATTTTGACAATTTTACAGAACTAATGAAACAATAAGAAGGTCTCCCTAAATAAAGACTTGTGTCAGATGTACGCATGGTTTTGGACGCGATAGTCATGGGTTTCTCTTTTTTAACGCTAATCAAACTAGAACGAAGTAACACAGTCTCTTAATAACCTCTTTCATTGTAAATTCGAAACAACCAATAAAACAATATGAAAGTTTCCCTAAATGAAGACTTTTGTGAGATCTACGCATCGTTTTGGACGCGATAGTGATGGGATTGCTCCTTTTGATGCTAATTTCAACTACAATGAAGTAATAGGACTCATAATCACCTATATTTTGACAATTTGAGAGAACTAATCAACCAATAAGAAGGTCTCCCTAAATAAAGACTTGTGTGAGATGTACGGATCATTTTGAATGCACTAGTGATAAGATAGCTCCTTTTCATGCTAATCAAACTAGAACGAAGTCATAGGACTCATAATCACCTCTTTCTTTGATAATTTTAGAGAACCAATGAAACAATAAGAAGGTCTCCCTAAATCAAGACTTGTGTGAGATGTACGCATCGTTTTTAATGCGATAGTCATTGATTTTGTCCTTTTGATGCAAATCAAATTAGAACGAATTAATAAGACTCCTAATCACCTCTTTCTTTGACAAATTTAGATTACCAATGAAACAATAAGAAGGTCTCCCTAAATGAAGACTTGTGTGAGATGTACGCATGGTTTTGGATGCGATAGTCATGGGTTTCTCCTTTTGACGCTAATCAAACTAGAACGAAGTAATACAACTCTTAATCACCTCTTTCTTTGTGAATTCGAAACAAGCAAAGAAACAATATGAAGGTCTCCCTAAATGAAGACTTGTGTGAGATCTACGCATCGTTTTGGACGCGATAGTGGTGGGATTGCTCCTTTTGATGCTAATTTCAACTAGAATGAAGTAATAGGACTCATAATCACCTACATTTTGACAATTTGACAGAACTAATCAAACAATAAGAAAGTCTCCCTAAATGAAGACTTGTGCGAAATGTACGGATCGTTTTGAATGCACTAGTGATAGGATTGCTCCTTTTATGCTAATCAAACTAGAACGAAGTCATAGGACTCATAATCTCCTCTTTCTTTGACAATTTGAGAGAACCAATGAAACAATAAGAAGGTCTCCCTAAATCAAGACCTGTGTGAGATGGACGCATCGTTTTTAACGCGATAATCATTGATTTGGTTGTTTTGATGCTAATCAAATTAGAACGAATTATTAGGACTCCTAATCACCTCTTTCTTTGACAATTTTAGAGAACCAATGAAACAATAAGGTCTCCCTAAATGAAGACTTATATGAGATGTACGCATGATTTTGAACGCGATAGTCATGGGTTTCAACTTTTGACGCTAATCAAACTAGAACGAAGTAATACAACCCCTAATCACCTCTTTCTTTGTAAATTCGAAACAACCAATGAAACAATATGAAGGTCTCCCTAAATGAAGACTTGTGTGAGATCTACGCATCGTTTTGGACGCGATAGTGATGCGATTGCTCCTTTGGATGGTAATTTCAACTGGAACGAAGTAATAGGACTCATAATCACCTACATTTTGAAATTTTGACAGAACTAATGAAACAATAAGAAGGTCTCCCTAAATGAAGACTTGTGTCAGATGTACGCATAGTTTTGGACGCGATAGTTATGGGTTTCTCTTTTTTAACGCTAATCAAACTAGAACGAAGGAACACAGTCTCTTAATCACCTCTTTCTTTGTAAATTCGAAACAACCAATGAAACAATATGAAGGTCTCCCTAAATGAAGACTTGTGTGAGATCTACGCATCGTTTTGGACGCGATAGTGATGGGATTGCTCCTTTAGATGTTAATTTCAATTAGAATGAAGTAATAGGACTCATAATCAACTATATTTTAACAATTTGAGAGAACTAATCAAACAATAAGAAGGTCTCCCTAAATGAAGACATGTGTGAGATGTACGGATAGTTTTGAATGCACTAGTGATAGGATTGCTCCTTTTGATGCTAATCAAACTAGAAAGAAGTTATAGGATTCATAATCACATCTTTCTTTGACAATTTGAGAGAAGCAATGAAATAATAAGAAGGTCTCCCTAAATCAAGAATTGTGTGAGATGTACGCATCTTTTTTAACGCGATAGTCATTGATTTGGTCCTTTTATGCTAATCAAATTAGAACGAATTAATAAGACTCCTAATCACCTCTTTCTTTGACAATTTTAGGGAACCAATGAAACAATAAGAAGGTCTCCCTACATGAAGACTTGTGTGAGATGTACGCATGGTTTTGGATGCGATAGTCATGGGTTTCTCCTTTTGACGCTAATCAAACTAGAACGAAGTAATACAACTCTTAATCACCTCTTTCTTTGTAAATTCAAAACAAGCAATGAAACAATATGAAGGTCTCCCTAAATGAAGACTTGTGTGAGATCTACGCATCGTTTTGGACGCGATAGTGGTGGGATTGCTCCTTTTGATGCTAATTTCAACTAGAATGAAGTAATAGGACTCATAATCACCTATATTTTGATAATTTGACAGAACTAATCAAACAATAAGAAAGTCTCCCTAAATGAAGACTTGTGTGAAATGTACGAATCGTTTTGAATGCACTAGTGATAGGATTGCTCATTTTGATGCTAATCAAACTAAAACGAAGTCATAGGACTCATAATCACCTCTTTCTTTGACAATTTGAGAGAACCAATGAAACAATAAGAAGGTCTCCCTAAATCAAGACTAGTGTGAGATATACGCATCGTTTTTAACGCGATAGTCATTGATTTGGTCGTTCTGATGCTAATCAAATTAGAACGAATTAATAGGACTCCTAATCACCTCTTTCTTTGACAATTTTAGAGAACCAATGACACAATAAGAAGGTCTCCCTAAATGAAGACTTGTGTGAAATGTACACATTATT
The DNA here is from genome assembly GCA_020205555.1 of Panax stipuleanatus. Lineage (NCBI taxonomy): Eukaryota > Viridiplantae > Streptophyta > Magnoliopsida > Apiales > Araliaceae > Panax > Panax stipuleanatus. The sequence continues at coordinate 51,554,275 of CM035115.1, read as the reverse complement.
TTGAACGCGATAGTCATGGGTTTCTACTTTTGACGCTAATCAAACTAGAACGAAGTAATACAACTCTAAATTACCTTTTTCTTTGTAAATTCGAAACAACCAATGGGACAATATGAAGGTCTCCCTAAATGAAGACTTGTGTGAGATCTACGCATCGTTTTAGACGCGATAGTGATGTGATTGCTCCTTTTGATGGTAATTTCAACTGGAACGAAGTAATAAGACTCATAATCACCTATATTTTGACAATTTTACAGAACTAATGAAACAATAAGAAGGTCTCCCTAAATGAAGACTTGTGTCAGATGTACGCATGGTTTTGGACGCGATAGTCATGGGTTTCTCTTTTTTAACGCTAATCAAACTAGAACGAAGTAACACAGTCTCTTAATAACCTCTTTCTTTGTAAATTCGAAACAACCAATAAAACAATATGAAAGTTTCCCTAAATAAAGACTTTTGTGAGATCTACGCATCGTTTTGGACGAGATAGTGATGGGATTGCTCCTTTTGATGCTAATTTCAAAAACAATGAAGTAATAGGACTCATAATCACCTATATTTTAATAATTCGAGAGAACTAATCAAACAATAAGAAGGTCTCCCTAAATAACGACTTCTGTGAGATGTACGGATCGTTTTGAATACACTAGTGATAAGATTGCTCCTTTTGATGCTAATCAAACTAGAACGAAGTCATAGGACTCATAATCGTCTCTTTCTTTGACAATTTGAGAGAACCAATGAAACAATAAGAAGGTCTCCCTAAATCAAGACCTGTGTGAGATGTACGCATCATTTTTAACGCGATAGTCATTGATTTGGTCGTTTTGATGCTAATCAAATTAGAACGAATTAATAGGACTCCTAATCACCTCTTTCTTTGACAATTTTAGAGAACCAATGAAACAATAAGGTCTCCCTAAATGAAAACTTGTGTGAGATGTACGCATTATTTTGAATGCGATAGTCATGGGTTTCTACTTTTGACGCTAATCAAACTAGAACGATGTAATACAACTCTAAATCACCTTTTTCTTTGTAAATTCGAAACAACCAATGAGACAATATGAAGGTCTCCCTAAATGAAGACTTGTGTGAGATCTACGCATCGTTTTGGACGCGATAGTGGTGGGATTGCTCCTTTTGATGCTAATTTCAACTAGAATGAAGTAATAGGACTCATAATCACCTATATTTTGACAATTTAACAGAACTAATGAAACAATAAGAAGGTCTCCCTAAATGAAGACTTGTGTCAGATGTACGCATGGTTTTGGAAGTGAGAGTCATGGGTTTCTCTTTTTTAACGCTAATCAAACTAGAACGAAGTAACACAGTCTCTTAATCACCTCTTTCTTTGTAAATTCAAAACAACCAATGAAACAATATGAAAGTTTTCCTAAATGAAGACTTGTGTGAGATCTACGCATCGTTTTGGACGCGATAGTGATGGGATTGCTCCTTTTGATGCTAATTTCAACTACAATGAAGTAATAGGACTCATAATCACCTATATTTTGACAATTTGAGAGAACTAATCAAACAATAAGAAAGTCTCCCTAAATGAAAACTTGTGTGAGATGTACGGATCGTTTTGAATGCACTAGTGATAGGATTGCTCCTTTTGATGCTAATCAAACTAAAACGAAGTCATAGGACTCATAATCACCTCTTTCTTTGACAATTTGAGAGAACCAATGAAACAATAAGAAGGTCTCCCTAAATCAAGACCAGTGTGAGATGTACACATCGTTTTTAACGCGATAGTCATTGATTTGGTCGTTTTGATGCTAATCAAATTAGAACGAATTAATAGGACTCCTAATCACCTCTTTCTTTGACAATTTTAGAGAACCAATGAAACAATAAGGTCTCCCTAAATGAAGACTTATATGAGATGTACGCATGATTTTGAACGCGATATTCATGGGTTTCTATTTTTGACTCTAATCAAACTAGAACGAAGTAATACAACTCTAAATCACCTTTTTCTTTGTAAATTCAAAACAACCAATGAAACAATATGAAGTTCTCCCTAAATGAAGACCTGTGTTAGATCTACGCATCGTTTTGGACGCGATAGTGATGTGATTGCTCCTTTTGATGGTAATTTCAACTAGAACGAAGTAATAGGACTCATAATCACCTATATTTTGATAATTTGACAGAACAAATCAAACAATAAGAAGGTCTCCCTAAATGAAGACTTCTGTCAGATGTACGCATGGTTTTGGACGCGATAGTCATGGGTTTCTCTTTTTTAATGCTAATCAAACTAGAACGAAGTAACACAGTCTCTTAATCACCTCTTTCTTTGTAAATTCGAAACAACCAATGAAACAATATGAAAGTTTTCCTAAATGAAGACTTGTGTGAGATCTACGCATCATTTTGGATGCGATAGTGATGGGATTGCTCCTTTTGATGCTAATTTCAACTACAATGAAGTAATAGGACTCATAATCACCTATATTTTGACAATTTGACAGAACTAATCAAACAATAAGAAAGTCTCCCTAAATGAAGACTTATGTGAAATGTACGGATCGTTTTGAATGCACTAGTGATAGGATTGCTCCTTTTGATGCTAATCAAAATAGAACGAAGTCATAGGACTCATAATCACCTCTTTCTTTGATAATTTGAGAGAACCAATGAAACAATAAGAAGGTCTCCCTAAATCAAGACCAGTGTGAGATATACGCATCTTTTTTAACGCGATAGTCATTGATTTTGTCCTTTTGATGCTAATCAAATTAGAACGAATTAATAGGACTCCTAATCACCTCTTTCTTTGACAATTTTAGAGAACCAATGACACAATAAGAAGGTCTCCCTAAATGAAGACTTGTGTGAGATGTACGCATTATTTTGAACGCGAAAGTCATGGGTTTCTACTTTTGACGCTAATCAAACTAGAACGAAGTAATACAACTCTAAATCACCTTTTTCTTTGTAAATTCGAAACAACCAATGAAACAATATGAAGGTCTCCCTAAATGAAGACTTGTGTATCTACGCATCGTTTTGGACGCGATAGGGATGGGATTGCTCCTTCTGAGGCTAATTTCAACTAGAATGAAGTAATCGAACTCATAATCACCTATATTTAAACAATTTGAGAGAACTAATAAACAAATAAGAAGGTCTCCCTAAATGAAGACTTGTGTGAGATGAACGGATAGTTTTGAATGCACTAGTGATTGGATTGCTCCTTTTGAGGCTAATCAAACCAGAACGAAGTGATAGGACTCATAATCACATCTTTCTTTGACAATTTGAGAGAACCAATGAAACAATAAGAAGGTCTCCCTAAATCAAGACTTGTGTGAGATGTACGCATCGTTTTTATCGCACTAGTGATTGGATTGCTCCTTTTGATGCTAATCAAACTAGAACGAAGTCATAGGACTCATAATCTCCTCTTTCTTTGACAATTTGAGAGAACCAATGAAACAATAAGAAGGTCTCCCTAAATCAAGACCTGTGTGAGATGTACGCATCGTTTTTATCGCGATAATCATTGATTTGGTTGTTTTGATGCTAATCAAATTAGAACGAATTATTAGGACTCTTAATCACCTCTTTCTTTGACAATTTTAGAGAACCAATGAAACAATAAGGTCTCCCTAAATGAAGACTTATATGAGATGTACGCATGATTTCGAACACGATAGTCATGGGTTTCTACTTTTGACGCTAATCAAACTAGAACGAAGTATTACAACTCTTAATCACCTCTTTCTTTGTAAATTCGAAACAACCAATGAAACAATATCAAGGTCTCCCTAAATGAAGACTTATGTGAGATCTACGCATCGTTTTGGACGCGATAGTGATGTGATTGCTCGTTTTGATGCTCATTTCAACTAGAACGAAGTAATAGGACTCATAATCACCTATATTTTGAGAAGTTCAAAGAACTAATGAAACAATAAGAAGGTCTCCCAAAATAAAGACTTGTGTCAGATGTACGCATGATTTTGGACGCGATAGTCATGGGTTTCTCTTTTTTAACGCTAATCAAACTAGAACGAAGTAACATAGTCTCTTAATCACCTCTTTCTTTGTAAATTCGAAACAACCAATGAAACAATATGAAGGTCTCCCTAAATGAAAACTTGTGTGAGATCTACGCATCATTTTGGACGCGATAGTGATGGGATTGCTCCTTTAGATGTTAATTTCAATTAGAATGAAGTAATAGGACTCATAATCAACTATATTTTAACAATTTGAGAGAACTAATCAAACAATAAGAAGGTCTCCCTAAATGAAGACATGTGTGAGATGTACGGATCGTTTTGAATGCAATAGTGATAGGATTGCTCCTTTTGATGCTAATCAAACTAGAAAGAAGTTATAGGACTCATATTCACATCTTTCTTTGACAATTTGAGAGAAGCAATGAAATAATAAGAAGGTCTCCCTAAATCAAAACTTGTGTGAGATGTACGCATCTTTTTTAACGCGATAGTCATTGATTTGGTCCTTTTATGCTAATCAAATTAGAACGAATTAATAAGACTCCTAATCACCTCTTTCTTTGACAATTTTAGATAACCAATGAAACATTAAGAAGGTCTCCCTAAATGAAGACTTGTGTGAATGTACGCATGGTTTTGGATACGATAGTCATGGGTTTCTCCTTTTGACGCTAATCAAACTAGAACGACGTAATACAACTCTTACTCACCTCTTTCTTTGTAAATTCGAAACAAGCAAAGAAACAATATGAAGGTCTCCCTAAATGAAGACTTGTGTGAGATCTACGCATCGTTTTGGACGAGATAGTGGTGGGATTGCTCCTTTTGATGCTAATTTCAACTACAATGAAGTAATAGGACTCATAATCACCTATATTTTGACAATTTGACAGAACTAATCAAACAATAAGAAAGTCTCCCTATATGAAGACTTGTGTGAAATGTACGGATCGTTTTGAATGCACTAGTGATAGGATTGCTCCTTTTGATGCTAATCAAACTAAAACGAAGTCATAGGACTCATAATCACCTCTTTCTTAGACAATTTGAGAGAACCAATGAAACAATAAGAAGGTCTCCCTAAATCAAGACCAGTGTGAGATGTACACATCGTTTTTAACGCGATAGTCATTGATTTGGTCGTTTTGATGCTAATCAAATTAGAACGAATTAATAGGACTCCTAATCACCTATTTCTTTGACAATTTTAGTGAACCAATGACACAATAAGAAGGTCTCCCTAAATGAAGACTTCTGTCAGATGTACGCATGGTTTTGGACGCGATAGTCATGGGTTTCTCTTTTTTAATGCTAATCAAACTAGAACGAAGTAACACAGTCTCTTAATCACCTCTTTCTTTGTAAATTCGAAACAACCAATGAAACAATATGAAAGTTTTCCTAAATGAAGACTTGTGTGAGATCTACGCATCGTTTTGGATGCGATAGTGATGGGATTGCTCCTTTTGATGCTAATTTCAACTACAATGAAGTAATAGGACTCATAATCACCTATATTTTGACAATTTGACAGAACTAATCAAACAATAAGAAAGTCTCGCTAAATGAAGACTTATGTGAAATGTACGGATCGTTTTGAATGCACTAGTGATAGGATTGCTCCTTTTGATGCTAATCAAAATAGAACGAAGTCATAGGACTCATAATCACCTCTTTCTTTGATAATTTGAGAGAACCAATGAAACAATAAGAAGATCTCCCTAAATCAAGACCAGTGTGAGATATACGCATCTTTTTTAACGCGATAGTCATTGATTTTGTCCTTTTGATGCTAATCAAATTAGAACGAATTAATAGGACTCCTAATCACCTCTTTCTTTGACAATTTTAGAGAACCAATGACACAATAAGAAGGTCTCCCTAAATGAAGACTTGTGTGAGATGTACGCATTATTTTGAACGCGAAAGTCATGGGTTTCTACTTTTGACGCTAATCAAACTAGAACGAACTAATACAACTCTAAATCACCTTTTTCTTTGTAAATTCGAAACAACCAATGTGATAATATGAAGGTCTCCCTAAATGAAGACTTGTGTGAGATCTACGCATCGTTTTGGACGCGATAGTGATATGATTGCTCCTTTTGATGGTAATTTCAACTGGAACGAAGTAATAGGACTCATAATCACCTATATTTTGATAATTTGACAGAACAAATCAAACAATAAGAAGGTCTCCCTAAATGAAGACTTATGTCAGATGTACGCATAGTTTTGGACGCGATAGTCATGGGTTTCTCTTTTTTAACGCTAATCAAACTAGAACGAAGTAACACAGTCTCTTAATCATCTCTTTCTTTGTAAATTCGAAACAACCAATGAAACAATATGAAAGTTTCCCTAAATGAAGACTTGTGTGAGATCTACGCATCGTTTTGGACGCGATAGTGATGGGATTGCTCCTTTTGATGCTAATTTCAACTACAATGAAGTAATAGGACTCATAATCACCTATATTTTAACAATTTGAGAGAACTAATCAAACAATAAGAAGGTCTCCCTCAATAAAGACTTGTGTGAGATGTACGGATCATTTTGAATGCACTAGTGATAAGATTGCTCCTTTTGATGCTAATCAAAATAGAACGAAGTCATAGGACTCATAATCACCTCTTTCTTTGATAATTTTAGAGAACCAATGAAACAATAAGAAGGTCTCCCTAAATCAAGACTTGTGTGAGATGTACGCATCGTTTTTAACGCGATAGTCATTGATTTTGTCCTTTTGATGCAAATCAAATTAGAACGAATTAATAAGACTCCTAATCACCTCTTTCTTTGACAAATTTAGATTACCAATGAAATAATAAGAAGGTCTCCCTAAATAAAGACTTGTGTGAGATGTACGCATGGTTTTGGTCGCGATAGTCATGGGTTTCTCCTTTTGATGCTAATTAAACTAGAACGAAATAATACAACTCTTAATCACCTCTTTCTTTGCAAATTCGAAACAACCAATGAAACAATATGAAGGTCTCCCTAAATGAAGACTTGTGTGAGATCTACGCATCGTTTTGAATGCAATAGTGATGTGATTGCACCTTTTGATGCTTATTCAACTAGAACAAAGTAATAGGTCTCATAATCACCTATATTTTGACAATTTTAGAGAACTAATGAAAAAATAAGAAGGTCTCCCAAAATGAAGACTTGTGTCAGATGTACGCATGGTTTTGGACGCGATAGTTAAGGGTTTCTCTTTTTTAACGCTAATCAAACTAGAACGAAGTAACACAGTCTCTTAATCACCTCTTTCTTTGAAAATTCGAAACAACCAATGAAACAATATGAATGTCTCCCTAAATGAAGACTTGTGTATCTACGCATCGTTTTGGACGCGATAGTGATGGGATTGCTCTTTTTGATGCTAATTTCAACTAGAATGAAGTAATCGAACTCATAATCACCTATATTTAAACAATTTGAGAGAACTAATAAAACAATAAGAAGGTCTCCCTAAATGAAGACTTGCGTGAGATGTACGGATAGTTTTGAATGCACTAGTGATAGGATTGCTCCTTTTGAGGCTAATCAAACTAGAACGAAGTCATAGGACTCATAATCACATCTTTCTTTGATAATTTGAGAGAACCAATGAAATAATAAGAAGGTCTCCCTAAATCAAGACTTGTGTGAGATGTACGCATCTTTTTTAACGCGATAGTCATTGATTTGGTCCTTTTGATGGTAATCAAATTAGAACGAATTAATAGGACTCCTAATCACCTATATCTTTGATAATTTTAGAGAACCAATGAAACAATAAGGTCTCCCTAAATGAAGACTTGTGTGAGATGCACGCATGGTTTTGGACGCGACAGTCATGGGTTTCTCCTTTTGACGCAAATCAAACTAGAACGAAGTAATACAACTCTTAATCACCCCCTTTCTTTGTAAATTCGAAAAAAGCAATGAAACAATATGAAGGTCTCCCTAACTGAAGACTTGTGTGAGATCTACGCATCGTTTTGGACACGATAGTGATGGGATTGCTCCTTTTGATGCTAATTTCAACCAAAATGAAGTAATAGGACTCATAATCACCTATATTTTGACAATTTGACAGAACTAATCAAGCAATAAGATGGTCTCCCTAAATGAAGACTTGTGTGAGATGTACGGATCGTTTTGAATACACTAGTGATAAGATTGCTCCTTTTGATGCTAATCAAACTAGAACAAAGTTATAGGACTCATAATCACCTCTTTCTTTTACAATTTGAGAGAACCAATGAAACAATAAGAAGGTCTCCCTAAATCAAGACCTGTGTGAGATGTACGCATCGTTTTTAACGCGATAGTCATTGATTTGGTTGTTTTGATGCTAATCAAATTAGAACGAATTATTAGGACTCTTAATCACCTCTTTCTTTGACAATTTTAGAGAACCAATGAAACAATAAGAAGGTCTCCCTAAATGAAGACTTGTGTGAGATGTACGCATGATTTTGAACGCGATAGTCATGGGTTTCTACTTTTGACGCTAATCAAACTACAACGAAGTAATACAACTCTTAATGACCTCTTTCTTTGTAAATTCGAAACAACCAATGAAACAATATGAAGGTCTCCCTAAATGAAGACTTGTGTGAGATCTACGCATCGTTTTGGACGCGATAGTGATGTGATTGCTCATTTTGATGCTAATTTCAACTAGAACGAAGTAATAGGACTCATAATCACCTATATTTTGACAATTTCAGAGAACTAATGAAACAATAAGAAGATCTCCCTAAATAAAGACTTGTGTCAGATGTACGCATGGTTTTGGACGCGATAGTCATGGGTTTCTCTTTTTTAAAGCTAATCAAACTAGAACGAAGTAACACAATCTCTTAATCACCTCTTTCTTTGTAAATTCGAAACAACCAATGAAACAATATGAAAGTCTCCCTAAATGAAGACTTGTGTGAGATCTACGCATCGTTTTGGACACGATAGTGATGGGATTGCTCCTTTTGATGCTAATTTCAATTAGAATGAAGTAATAGGACTCATAATCAACTATATTTTAACAATTTGAGAGCACTAATTAAACAATAAGAAGGTCTCCCTAAATGAAGACTTGTGTGAGATGTACGGATCGTTTTGAATGCACTAGTGATAGGATTGCTCCTTTTGATGCTAATCAAACTAGAATAAAGTCATAGGACTCATAATCACATCTTTCTTTGACAATTTGAGAGAAGCAATGAAACAATAAGAAGGTCTCCTTAAATCAGGACTTGTGTGAGATGTACGCATCTTTTTTAACGCGATAGTCATTGATTTGGTCCTTTTCTGCTAATCAGAATAGAACGAATTAATAGGACTCCTAATCACCTTTTTCTTTGTCAATTTTAGAGAACCAATGAAACAATAAGAAGGTCTCCCTAAATGAAGACTTGTGCGAGATGTACGTATGGTTTTGGATGCGATAGTCATGGGTTTCCCCTTTTGACGCTAAACAAACTAGAACGAAGTAATACAATTCTTAATCACCTCTTTCTTTGTAAATTCGAAACAAGCAAAGAAACAATATGAAGGTCTCCCTAAATGAAGACTTGTGTGAGATCTACGCATCGTTTTGGACGCGATAGTGGTGGGATTGCTCCTTTTGATGCTAATTTCAACTAGAATGAAGTAATAGGACTCATAATCACCTATATTTTGACAATTTGACAGAACTAATCAAACAATAAGAAAGTCTCCCTAAATAAAGACTTGTGTGAAATGTACGGATCGTTTTGAATGCACTAGTGATAGGATTGCTCCTTTTGATGCTAATCAAACTAGAACGAAGTCATAGGACTCATAATCACCTCTTTCTTTGACAATTTGAGAGAACCAATGAAACAATAAGAAGGTCTCCCTAAATCAAGACCTGTGTGAGATGTACGCATCGTTTTTAACGCGATAGTCATTGATTTGGTCGTTTTGATGCTAATCAAAATAGAACGAATTAATAGGACTCCTAATCACCTCTTTCTTTGACAATTTTGGAGAACCAATGACACAATAAGAAGGTCTCCCTAAATGAAGACTTGTGTGAGATGTACGCATGGTTTTGGTCGCGATAGTAATGGGTTTCTCCTTTTGACGCTAATTAAACTAGAACGAAGTAATACAACTCTTAATCACCTCTTTCTTTGTAAATTCGAAACAACCAATGAAACAATATGAAGGCCTCCCTAAATAAAGACTTGTGTGAGATCTACGCATCGTTTTGGACGCGATAGTGATGTGATTGCTCCTTTTGATGCTTATTTCAACTAGAACAAAGTAATAGGACTCATAATCACCTATATTTTGACAATTTCAGAGAACTAATGAAAAAATAAGAATGTCTCCCTAAATGAAGACTTATGTGAGATGTACGCATGGTTTTGGACGCGATAGTCATGGGTTTCTCCTTTTGACGCTAATCAAACTAGAACGAAGTAATACAACTCTTAATCACCTCTTTCTTTGTAAATTCGAAACAACCAATGAAACAATATGAAGGTTTCCCTAAATGAAGACTTGTGTGAGATCTACGCATCGTTTTGGACGCGATAGTGATGTGATTGCTCCTTTTGATGCTTATTTCAACTAGAACAAAGTAATAGGACTCATAATCACCTATATTTTGACAATTTCAGAGAACTAATGAAAAAATAAGAATGTCTCCCTAAATGAAGACTTGTGTGAGATGTACGCATGGTTTTGGACGCGATAGTTAAGGGTTTCTCTTTTTTAACGCTAATCAAACTAGAACGAAGTAACACAATCTCTTAATCACCTCTTTCTTTGAAAATTCGAAACAACCAATGAAACAATATGAAGGTCTCCCTAAATGAAGACTTGTGTATCTACGCATCGTTTTTGATGCGATAGTGATGGGATTGCTCCTTTTGATGCTAATTTCAACTAGAATGAAGTAATAGGACTAATAATCAACTATATTTTAACAATTTGAGAGAACTAATAAAACAATAAGAAGGTTTCCCTAAATGAAGACTTGTGTGAGATGTACAGATAGTTTTGAATGCACTAGTGATAGGATTGCTCATTTTGAGGCTAATCAAACTAGAACGAAGTCATAGGACTCATAATCACATCTTTCTTTGACAATTTGAGAGAACCAATGAAACAATAAGAAGGTCTCCCTAAATCAAGACTTGTGTGAGATGTACGCATCTTTTTTAACGCGAGAGTCATTGATTTAGTCCTTTTGATGGTAATCAAATTAGAACGAATTAATAGGGCTCCTAATCACCTCTTTCTTTGATAATTTTAGAGAACCAATGAAACAATAAGGTCTCCCTAAATGAAGACTTGTGTGAGATGTACGCATGGTTTTGGACGCGATAGTCATGGGTTTCTCCTTTTGACTCAAATCAAACTAGAACGAAGTAATACAACTCTTAATCACCCCCTTTCTTTGTAAATTCGAAACAAGCAATAAAACAATATGAAGGTCTCCCTAACTGAAGATTTGTGTGAGATCTACGCATCGTTTTGGACACGATAGTGATGGGATTGCCCATTTTTATGCTAATTTCAACCAGAATGAAGTAATAGGACTCATAATCACCTATATTTTGACAATTTGACAGAACTAATCAAGCAATAAGATGGTCTCCCTAAATGAAGACTTGAGTGAGATGTACGGATCGTTTTGAATACACTAGTGATTGGATTGCTCCTTTTGATAATAATCAAACTAGAACGAAGTCATAGGACTCATAATCACCTCTTTTATTGACAATTTGAGAGAACCAATGAAACAAAAAGAAGGTCTCCCTAAATCAAGACCTGTGTGAGATGTACGCATCGTTTTTAACGCGATAGTCATTGTTTTGGTTGTTTTGATTCTAATCAAATTAGAACGAATTATTAGGACTCTTAATCACCTCTTTCTTTGATAATTTTAGAGAACCAATGAAACAATAAGAAGGTTTCCCTAAATGAAGACTTGTGTGAGATGTACGCATGATTTTGAACGCGATAGTCATGGGTTTCTACTTTTGACGCTAATCAAACTACAACGAAGTAATACAACTCTTAATCACCTCTTTCTTTGTAAATTCGAAACAACCAATGAAACAATATGAAGGTATCCCTAAATAAAGACTTGTGTGAGATCTACGCATCGTTTTGGACGCGATAGTGATGTGATTGCTCCTTTTGATGCTAATTTCAACTAGAACGAAGTAATAGGACTCATAATCACCTATATTTTGACAATTTCAGAGAACTAATGAAACAATAAGAAGATCTCCCTAAATAAAGACTTGTGTCAGATGTACGCATGGATTTGGACGCGATAGTCATGGGTTTCTCTTTTTTAAAGCTAATCAAACTAGAACGAAGTAACACAATCTCTTAATCACCTCTTTCTTTGTAAATTCGAAACAACCAATGAAACAATATGAAGGTCTCCCTAAATGAAGACTTGTGTGAGATCTACGCATCGTTTTGGACGCGATAGTGATGGGATTGCTCCTTTTGATGCTAATTTCAATTAGAATGAAGTAATATGACCCATAATCAACTATATTTTAACAATTTGCGAGAACTAATTAAACAATAAGAAGGTCTCCCTAAATGAAGACTTGTGTGAGATGTACGGATCGTTTTGAATGCACTAGTGATAGGATTGCTCCTTTTGATGCTAATCAAACTAGAACGAAGTCATAGGACTCATAATCACATCTTTCTTTGACAATTTGAGAGAATCAATGAAATAATAAGAAGGTCTCCCTAAATCAAGACTTGTGTGAGATGTACGCATCTTTTTTAACGCGATAGTCATTAATTTGGTCCTTTTATGCTAATCAAATTAGAACGAATTAATAGGACTCCTAATCACCTTTTTCTTTAACAATTTTAGAGAACCAATGAAACAATAAGAAGGTCTCCGTAAATGAAGACTTGTGTGAGATGTACGCATGGTTTTGGATGCGATAGTCATGGGTTTCCCCTTTTGACGCTAATCAAACTAGAACGAAGTAATACAATTCTTAATCACCTCTTTCTTTGTAAATTCAAAACAAGCAAAGAAACAATATGAAGGTCTCCCTAAATGAAGACTTGTGTGAGATCTACGCATCGTTTTGGACACGATAGTGGTGGGATTGCTCCTTTTGATGCTAATTTCAACTAGAATGAAGTAATAGGACTCATAATCACCTATATTTTGACAATTTGACAGAACTAATCAAACAATAAGAAAGTCTCCCTAAATAAAGACTTGTGTGAAATGTACGTATCGTTTTGAATGCACTAGTGATAGGATTGCTCCTTTTGATGCTAATCAAACTAGAACGAAGTCATAGGACTCATAATCACCTCTTTCTTTGACAATTTGAGAGAACCAATGAAACAATAAGAAGGTCTCCCTAAATCAAGACCAGTGTGAGATGTACGCATCGTTTTTAACGCGATAGTCATTGATTTGGTCGTTTTGATGCTAATCAAAATAGAACGAATTAATAGGACTCCTAATCACCTCTTTCTTTGACAATGTTGGAGAACCAATGACACAATAAGAAGGTCTCCCTAAATGAAGACTTGTGTGAGATGTACGCATGGTTTTGGTCGCGATAGTAATGGATTTCTCCTTTTGACGCTAATTAAACTAGAACGAAGTAATACAACTCTTAATCACCTCTTTCTTTGTAAATTCAAAACAACCAATGAAACAATATGAAGGTCTCCCTAAATGAAGACTTGTGTGAGATCTACGCATCGTTTTGGACGCGATAGTGATGTGATTGCTCCTTTTGATGCTTATTTCAACTAGAACAAAGTAATAGGACTCATAATCACCTATATTTTGACAATTTCAGAGAACTAATGAAAAAATAAGAATGTCTCCCTAAATGAAGACTTATGTGAGATGTACGCATGGTTTTGGACGCGATAGTCATGGGTTTCTCCTTTTGACGCTAATCAAACTAGAACGAAGTAATACAACTCTTAATCACCTCTTTCTTTGTAAATTCGAAACAACCAATGAAACAATATGAAGGTTTCCCTAAATGAAGACTTGTGTGAGATCTACGCATCGTTTTGGACGCGATAGTGATGTGATTGCTCCTTTTGATGCTTATTTCAACTAGAACAAAGTAATAGGACTCATAATCACCTATATTTTGACAATTTCAGAGAACTAATGAAAAAATAAGAATGTCTCCCTAAATGAAGACTTGTGTGAGATGTACGCATGGTTTTGGACGCGATAGTTAAGGGTTTCTCTTTTTTAACGCTAATCAAACTAGAACGAAGTAACACAATCTCTTAATCACCTCTTTCTTTGAAAATTCGAAACAACCAATGAAACAATATGAAGGTCTCCCTAAATGAAGACTTGTGTATCTACGCATCGTTTTTGATGCGATAGTGATGGGATTGCTCCTTTTGATGCTAATTTCAACTAGAATGAAGTAATAGGACTAATAATCAACTATATTTTAACAATTTGAGAGAACTAATAAAACAATAAGAAGGTTTCCCTAAATGAAGACTTGTGTGAGATGTACAGATAGTTTTGAATGCACTAGTGATAGGATTGCTCCTTTTGAGGCTAATCAAACTAGAACGAAGTCATAGGACTCATAATCACATCTTTCTTTGACAATTTGAGAGAACCAATGAAACAATAAGAAGGTCTCCCTAAATCAAGACTTGTGTGAGATGTACGCATCTTTTTTAACGCGAGAGTCATTGATTTAGTCCTTTTGATGGTAATCAAATTAGAACGAATTAATAGGGCTCCTAATCACCTCTTTCTTTGATAATTTTAGAGAACCAATGAAACAATAAGGTCTCCCTAAATGAAGACTTGTGTGAGATGTACGCATGGTTTTGGACGCGATAGTCATGGGTTTCTCCTTTTGATGCAAATCAAACTAGAACGAAGTAATACAACTCTTAATCACCCCCTTTCTTTGTAAATTCGAAACAAGCAATAAAACAATATGAAGGTCTCCCTAACTGAAGATTTGTGTGAGATCTACGCATCGTTTTGGACACGATAGTGATGGGATTGCCCATTTTTATGCTAATTTCAACCAGAATGAAGTAATAGGACTCATAATCACCTATATTTTGACAATTTGACAGAACTAATCAGGCAATAAGATGGTCTCCCTAAATGAAGACTTGTGGGAGATGTACGGATCGTTTTGAATACACTAGTGATTGGATTGCTCCTTTTGATACTAATCAAACTAGAACGAAGTCATAGGACTCATAATCACCTCTTTTTTGTACAATTTGAGAGAACCAATGAAACAATAAGAAGGTCTCCCTAAATCAAGACCTGTGTGAGATGTACGCATCGTTTTTAACGCGATAGTCATTGATTTGGTTGTTTTGATGCTAATCAAATTAGAACGAATTATTAGGACTCTTAATCACATCTTTCTTTGATAATTTTAGAGAACCAATGAAACAATAAGAAGGTTTCCCTAAATGAAGACTTGTGTGAGATGTACGCATGATTTTGAACGCGATAGTCATGGGTTTCTACTTTTGACGCTAATCAAACTACAACGAAGTAATACAACTCTTAATCACCTCTTTCTTTGTAAATTCGAAACAACCAATGAAACAATATGAAGGTATCCCTAAATGAAGACTTGTGTGAGATCTACGCATCGTTTTGGACGCGATAGTGATGTGATTGCTCCTTTTGATGCTAATTTCAACTAGAACGAAGTAATAGGACTCATAATCACCTATATTTTGACTATTTCAGAGAACTAATGAAACAATAAGAAGATCTCCCTAAATAAAGACTTGTGTCAGATGTACGCATGGATTTGGACGCGATAGTCATGGGTTTCTCTTTTTTAAAGCTAATCAAACTAGAACGAAGTAACACAATCTCTTAATCACCTCTTTCTTTGTAAATTCGAAACAACCAATGAAACAATATGAAGGTCTCCCTAAATGAAGACTTGTGTGAGATCTACGCATCGTTTTGGACGCGATAGTGATGGGATTGCTCCTTTTGATGCTAATTTCAATTAGAATGAAGTAATATGACTCATAATCAACTATATTTTAACAATTTGCGAGAACTAATTAAACAATAAGAAGGTCTCCCTAAATGAAGACTTGTGTGAGATGTACGGATCGTTTTGAATGCACTAGTGATAGGATTGCTCCTTTTGATGCTAATCAAACTAGAACGAAGTCATAGGACTCATAATCACATCTTTCTTTGACAATTTGAGAGAATCAATGAAATAATAAGAAGGTCTCCCTAAATCAAGACTTGTGTGAGATGTACGCATCTTTTTTAACGCGATGGTCATTAATTTGGTCCTTTTATGCTAATCAAATTAGAACGAATTAATAGGACTCCTAATCACCTTTTTCTTTAACAATTTTAGAGAACCAATGAAACAATAAGAAGGTCTCCGTAAATGAAGACTTGTGTGAGATGTACGCATGGTTTTGGATGCGATAGTCATGGGTTTCCCCTTTTGACGCTAATCAAACTAGAACGAAGTAATACAATTCTTAATCACCTCTTTCTTTGTAAATTCGACACAAGCAAAGAAACAATATGAAGGTCTCCCTAAATGAAGACTTGTGTGAGATCTACGCATCGTTTTGGACACGATAGTGGTGGGATTGCTCCTTTTGATGCTAATTTCAACTAGAATGAAGTAATAGGACTCATAATCACCTATATTTTGACAATTTGACAGAACTAATCAAACAATAAGAAAGTCTCCCTAAATAAAGACTTGTGTGAAATGTACGGATCGTTTTGAATGCACTAGTGATAGGATTGCTCCTTTTGATGCTAATCAAACTAGAACGAAGTCATAGGACTCATAATCACCTCTTTCTTTGACAATTTGAGAGAACCAATGAAACAATAAGAAGGTCTCCCTAAATCAAGACCTGTGTGAGATGTACGCATCGTTTTTAACGCGATAGTCATTGATTTGGTCGTTTTGATGCTAATCAAAATAGAACGAATTAATAGGACTCCTAATCACCTCTTTCTTTGACAATTTTGGAGAACCAATGACACAATAAGAAGGTCTCCCTAAATGAAGACTTGTGTGAGATGTACGCATGGTTTTGGTCGCGATAGTAATGGGTTTCTCCTTTTGACGCTAATTAAACTAGAAGGAAGTAATACAACTCTTAATCACCTCTTTCTTTGTAAATTCGAAACAACCAATGAAACAATATGAAGGTCTCCCTAAATGAAGACTTGTGTGAGATCTACGCATCGTTTTGGACGCGATAGTGATGTGATTGCTCCTTTTGATGCTTATTTCAACTAGAACAAAGTAATAGGACTCATAATCACCTATATTTTGACAATTTCAGAGAACTAATGAAAAAATAAGAATGTCTCCCTAAATGAAGACTTATGTGAGATGTACGCATGGTTTTGGACGCGATAGTCATGGGTTTCTCCTTTTGATGCTAATCAAACTAGAACGAAGTAATACAACTCTTAATCACCTCTTTCTTTGTAAATTCGAAACAACCAATGAAACAATATGAAGGTCTCCCTAAATGAAGACTTGTGTGAGATCTACGCATCGTTTTGGACGCGATAGTGATGTGATTGCTCCTTTTGATGCTAATGTCAACTAGAACGAAGTAATAGGACTAATAATCAACTATATTTTAACAATTTGAGAGAACTAATAAAACAATAAGAAGGTTTCCCTAAATGAAGACTTGTGTGAGATGTACAGATAGTTTTGAATGCACTAGTGATAGGATTGCTCCTTTTGAGGCTAATCAAACTAGAACGAAGTCATAGGACTCATAATCACATCTTTCTTTGACAATTTGAGAGAACCAATGAAACAATAAGAAGGTCTCCCTAAATCAAGACTTGTGTGAGATGTACGCATCTTTTTTAACGCGATAGACATTGATTTGGTCCTTTTGATGCTAATCAAATTAGAAGGAATTAATAAAACTCCTAATCATCTCTTTCTTTGACAAATTTAGATTACCAATGAAACAATAAGAAGGTCTCCCGAAATGAAGACTTGTGTGAGATGTACGCATGATTTTGGACGCGATAGTCATGGGTTTCTCATTTTGACGCTAATCAAACTAGAACGAAGTAATACAACTCTTAATCACCTCTTTCTTTGTAAATTCGAAACAGCCAATGAAACAATATGAAGGTCTCCCTAAATGAAGACTTGTGTGAGATCTGTGCATCGTTTTGGACGCGATAGTGATGGGATTGCTCCTTTTGACGCTAATTTCAATTAGAATGTAGTAATAGGATTCATAATCAACTATATTTTAATAATTTGAGAGAACTAATCATACAATAAGAAGGTCTCCCTAAATGAAGACTTGTGTGAGATGTACGGATCGTATTGAATGCACTAGTGGTAGGATTGTTCCTTTTGATGCTAATCAAACTAGAACGAAGTCATAGGACTCATAATCACATATTTCTTTGACAATTTGAGAGAAGCAATGAAACAATAAGAACGTCTCCCTAAATCAAGACTTGTGTGAGATGTACGCATCTTTTTTAACGCGATAGTCATTGATTTGTTCCTTTTATGCTAATCAAATTAGAACGAATTAATAGGACTCCTAATCACATCTTTCTTTGACAATTTTAGAGAACCAATGAAACAATAAGAAGGTCTCCCTAAATGAAGACTTATATGAGATGTACGCATGGTTTTGGACACGATAGTCATGGGTTTCTCCTTTTGACGCTAATCAAACTAGAAGGAAGTAATACAATTCTTAATCACCTCTTTCTTTGTAAATTCGAAACAAGCAATGAAACAATATGAAGGTCTCCCTAAATGAAGAATTGTGTGAGATCTACGCATCGTTTTGGACACGATAGTGATGGGATTGCTCCTTTTGATGCTAATTTCAACCAAAATGAAGTAATAGGACTCATAATCACCTATATTTTGACAATTTGATAGAACTAATCAAGCAATAAGATGGTCTCCCTAAATGAAGACTTGTGTGAGATGTACGGATCGTTTTGAATGCACTAGTGATTGGATTGCTCCTTTTGATGCTAATCAAACTAGAACGAAGTCATAGGACTCATAATCACCTCTTTCTTTGACAATTTGAGAGAACCAATGAAACAATAAGAAGGTCTCCCTAAATCAAGACCTGTGTGAGATGTACGCATCGTTTTTAACGCGGTAGTCATTGATTTGGTTGTTTTGATGCTAATCAAATTAGAACGAATTATTAGGACTCCTAATCACCTCTTTCTTTGACAATTTTAGAGAACCAATGAAACAATAATAAGGTCTCCCTAAATGAAAACTTGTGTGAGATGTACGCATGATTTTGAACGCGATAGTCATGGGTTTCTACTTTTGACGCTAATCAAACTAGAACGAAGTAATACAACTCTTAATCACCTATTTCTTTGTAAATTCGAAACAACCAATGAAACAATATGAAGGTCTCCCTAAATGAAGACTTGTGTGAGATCTACGCATCGTTTTGGACGCGATAGTGATGTGATTGCTCCTTTTGATGCTAATGTCAACTAGAACGAAGTAATAGGACTCATAATCACCTACATTTTGACAATTTCAGAGAACTAATGAAACAATAAGAAGGTCTCCCTAAATAAAGACTTGTGTCAGATGTACGCATGGTTTTGGACGCGATAGTCATGGGTTTCTCTTTTTTAACGCTAATCAAACTAGAACGAAGTAACACAGTCTCTTAATCACCTCTTTCTTTGTAAATTCAAAACAACCAATGAAACAATATGAAGGTATCCCTAAATGAAGACTTGTGTGAGATCTACGCATCGTTTTGGACGCGATAGTGATGGGATTGCTCCTTTTGATGCTAATTTCAATTAGAATGAAGTAATAGGACTCATAATCAACTATATTTTAACAATTTGAGAAAACTAATCAAACAATAAGAAGGTCTCCCTAAATGAAGACTTGTGTGAGATGTATAGATCGTTTTGAATGCACTAGTGATGGGATTGCCCCTTTTAATGCTAATTTCAACTAGAATGAAGTAATAGGACTCATAATCACCTAAATTTTAATAATTTGAGAGAACTAATCAAGCAATAAGAAGGTCTCCCTAAATGAAGACTTGTGTGAGATGTACGGATCGTTTTGAATGCACTAGTGATAGGATTGCTCCTTTTGATACTAATCAAACTAGAACGAAGTCATAGGACTCATAATCACATCTTTCTCTGACAATTTGAGAGAAGCAATGAAACAATAAAAAGGTCTCCCTAAATCAAGACTTGTGTGAGATGTACGCATCTTTTTTAACGCGATAGTCATTGATTTGGTCCTTTTATGCTAATCTAAATAGAACGAATTAATAGGACTCCTAATCACCTTTTTCTTTGACAATTTTAGAGAATCAATGAAACAATAAGAAGGTCTCCCTAAATGAAGACTTGTGAGAGATGTACGCATGGTTTTGGACGCGATAGTCATGAGTTTCTCCTTTTGACGCTAATCAAACTAGAAGGAAGTAATACAATTCTTAATCACCTCTTTCTTTGTAAATTCGAAACAAGCAAAGAAACAATATGAAGGTCTCCCTAAATGAATACTTGTGTGAGATCTACGCATCGTTTTGGACGCGATAGTGGTGGGATTGCTCCTTTTGATTCTAATTTCAACTAGAATGAAGTAATAGGACTCATAATCACCTATATTTTGACAATTTGAAAGAACTAATCAAACAATAAGAAAGTCTTCCTAAATGAAGACTTGTGTGAAATGTACGGAACGTTTTGAACGCACTAGTGATAGGATTGCTCCTTTTGATGCTAATCAAACTAGAACGAAGTCATAGGACTCATAATCACCTCTTTCTTTGACAATTTGAGAGAACCAATGAAACAATAAGAAGGTCTCCCTAAATCAAGACCTGTGTGATATGTACGCATCGGTTTTAACGCGATAGTCATTGATTTGGTTGTTTTGATGCTAATCAAATTAGAACGAATTATTTGGACTCCTAATCACCTCTTTATTTGACAATTTTAGAGAACCAATGAAACAAAAATAAGGTCTCCCTAAATGAAGACTTGTGTGAGATGTACGCATATTTTTGAACGCAATAGTCATGGGTTTCTACTTTTAACGCTAATCAAACTAGAACGAAGTAATACAGTTCTTAATCAACTCTTTTCTTTTTAAATTCGAAACAACCAATGAAACAATATGAAGGTCTCCTTAAATGAAGACTTGTGTGAGATCTACGCATCATTTTGGACGCGATAGTGATGTGATTGCTCCTTTTGATGGTAATTTCAATAGGAACGAAGTAATAGGACTCATAATCACCTATATTTTGACAATTTGACAGAACTAAGGAAACAATAAGAAGGTCTCCCGAAATGAAGACTTGTGTCAGATGTACGCATGGTTTTGGACGCGATAGTCATGGGTTTCTCTTTTTTAACGCTAATCAAACTAGAACGTAGTAAGACAGTCTCTTAATCACCTCTTTCTTTGTAAATTCGAAACAACCAATGAATCAATATGAAAGTTTCCCTAAATGAAGACTTGTGTGATATCTACGCATCGTTTTGGACGCAATAGTGATGGGATTGCTCCTTTTGATGCTAATTTCAACTACAATGAAGTAATAGGACTCATAATCACCTATATTTTAACAATTTGAGAGAACTAATCAAACAATAAGAAGGTCTCCCTAAATAAAGACTTGTGTGAGATGTACGGATCATTTTGAATGCACTAGTGATAAGATTGCTCATTTTGATGCTAATCAAACTAGAACGAAGTCATAGGACTCCTAATCACCTCTTTCTTTGATAATTTTAGAGAACCAATGAAACCATAAGAAGGTCTCCCTAAATCAAGACTTGTGTGAGATGTACGCATCGTTTTTAACGCGATAGTTATTGATTTGGTCCTTTTGATGCTAATCAAATTAGAACGAATTAATAAGACTCCTAATCACCTCTTTCTTTGACAAATTTAGATTACCAATGAAACAATAAGAAGGTCTCCCAAAATGAAGACTTGTGTGAGATGTACGCATGGTTTTGTACGCGATAGTCATGTGTTTCTCCTTTTGACGCTAATCAAACTAGAACAAAGTAATACAACTCTTAATCACCTCTTTCTTTGTAAATTCGAAACAACCAATGAAACAATATGAAGGTCTCCCTAAATGAAGACTTGTGTGAGATCTACGCATCATTTTGGACGCGATAGTGATGTGATTGCTCCTTTTCATGCTAATTTCAACTAGAACAAAGTAATAGGACTCATAATCACCTATATTTTGACAATTTAAGAGAACTAATGAAACAATAGGAAGGTCTCCCTAAAAGAAGACTTGTGTCAGATGTAAGCATGGTTTTGGACGAGATAGTCAAGGGTTTCTCTTTTTTAACGCAAATCAAACTAGAACGAAGTAACACAGTCTCTTAATCACCTCTTTCTTTATAAATTCGAAACAACCAATGAAACAATATGAAGGTCTCCTTAAATGAAGACTTGTGTATCTACGCATCGTTTTGGACGCAATAGTGATGGGATTGCTCCTTTTGATGCTAATTTCAACTAGAATAAAGTAATCGAACTCATAATCTCCAATATTTAAACAATTTGAGAGAACTAATAAAACAATAAGAAGGTCTCCCTAAATGAAGACTTGTGTGAGATGTACGGATAGTTTTGAATGCACTAGTGATAGGTTTGCTCCTTTTGAGGCTAATCAAACTAGAACGAAGTCATAGGACTCATAATCACATCTTTCTTTGACAATTTGAGAGAACCACTGAAACAATAAGAATGTCTCCCTAAATCAAGACTTGTTTGAGATGTACGCATCTTGTTTAACGCGATAGTCATTGATTTGGTCCTTTTGATGGTAATCAAATTAGAACGAATTAATAGGACTCCTAATCACCTCTTTCTTTGACAATTTTAGAGAACCAATGAAACAATAAGGTCTCCCTAAATGAAGACTTGTGTGAGATGTACACATGGTTCTGGACGCGATAGTCAATGGTTTCTCCTTTTGACGCAAATCAAACTAGAACGAAGCAATACAACTCTTAATCACCCCCTTTCTTTGTAAATTCGAAACAAGCAATGAAACAATATGAAGGTTTCCCTAAATGAACACTTTTGTGAGATCTACGCATCGTTTTGGACACGATAGTGATGGGATTGCTCCTTTTGATGCTAATTTCTACCAGAATGAAGTAATAGGACTCATAATCACCTATATTTTGACAATTTAACAGAACTAATCAAGCAATAAGATGGTCTCCCTAAATGAAGACTTGTGTGTGATGTACGGATCGTTTTGAATGCACTGGTGATTGGTTTGCTCCTTTTGATGCTAATCAAACTAGAACGAAGTCATAGGACTCATAATCACCTCTTTCTTTGACAATTTGAGAGAACCAATGAAACATTAAGAAGGTCTCCCTAAATCAAGACCTGTGTGAGATGTACGCATCATTTTTAACGCTATAGTCATTGATTTGGTTGTTTTGATGCTAATCAAATTAGAACGAATTATTAGGACTCCTAATCACCTCTTTCTTTGACAATTTTAGAGAACCAATGAAACAATAAGAAGGTCTCCCTAAATGAAGACTTGTGTGAGATGTACGCATGATTTTGAATGCGATAGTGATGGGTTTCTACTGTTGACGCTAATCAAACTAGAACGAAGTAATACAACTCTTAATCACCTCTTTCTTTGTAAATTCGAAACAACCAATGAAACAATATGAAGGTCTCACTAAATGAAGACTTGTGTGAGATCTACGCATCGTTTTGGACGCGATAGTGATGTGATTGCTCCATTTGATGCTAATTTCAACTAAAACGAAGTAATAGGACTCATAATCACCTACATTTTGACAATTTCAGAGAACTAATGAAACAATAAGAAGGTTTCCCTAAATAAAGACTTGTGTCAGATGTACGCATGGTTTTGGACGCGATAGTCACGGGTTTCTCTTTTTTAACGCTAATCAAACTAGAACGAAGTAACACAGTCTCTTAATCACCTCTTTCTTTGTAAATTCGAAACAACCAATGAAACAATATGAAGGTCTCCCTAAATGAAGACTTGTGTGAGATCTACGCATCGTTTTGGACGCGATAGTGATGGGATTGCTCCTTTTGATGCTAATTTCAATTAGAATGAAGTAATAGGACTCATAATCAACTATATTTTAACAATTTGGAAAAACTAATCAAACAATAAGAAGGTCTCCCTAAATGAAGACTTGTGTGAGATGTATAGATCGTTTTGAATGCACTAGTGATGGGATTGCCCCTTTTAATGCTAATTTTAACTAGAATGAAGTAATAGGACTCATAATCACCTAAATTTTAATAATTTGAGAGAACTAATCAAGCAATAAGAAGGTCTCTCTAAATGAAGACTTGTGTGAGATGTACGGATCGTTTTGAATGCACTAGTGATAGGATTGCTCCTTTTGATACTAATCAAACTAGAACGAAGTCATAGGACTCATAATCACCTCTTTCTTTGACAATTTGAGAGAACCAATGAAACAATAAGAAGGTCTCCCTAAATGAAGACTTGTGTGAGATCTACGCATCGTTTTGGACGCGATAGTGATGGGATTGCTCCTTTTGATGCTAATTTCAATTAGAATGAAGTAATAGGACTCATAATCAACTATATTTTAACAATTTGGGAAAACTAATCAAACAATAAGAAGGTCTCCCTAAATGAAGACTTGTGTGAGATGTATAGATCGTTTTGAATGCACTAGTGATGGGATTGCCCCTTTTAATGCTAATTTTAACTAGAATGAAGTAATAGGACTCATAATCACCTAAATTTTAATAATTTGAGAGAACTAATCAAGCAATAAGAAGGTCTCCCTAAATGAAGACTTGTGTGAGATGTACGGATCGTTTTGAATGCACTAGTGATAGGATTGCTCCTTTTGATACTAATCAAACTAGAACGAAGTCATAGGACTCATAATCACATCTTTCTCTGACAATTTGAGAGAAGCAATGAAACAATAAAAAGGTCTCCCTAAATCAAGACTTGTGTGAGATGTACGCATCTTTTTTAACGCGATAGTCATTGATTTGGTCCTTTTATGCTAATCTAAATAGAACGAATTAATAGGACTCCTAATCACCTTTTTCTTTGACAATTTTAGAGAATCAATGAAACAATAAGAAGGTCTCCCTAAATGAAGACTTGTGAGAGATGTACGCATGGTTTTGGACGCGATAGTCATGAGTTTCTCCTTTTGACGCTAATCAAACTAGAAGGAAGTAATACAATTCTTAATCACCTCTTTCTTTGTAAATTCGAAACAAGCAAAGAAACAATATGAAGGTCTCCCTAAATGAATACTTGTGTGAGATCTACGCATCGTTTTGGACGCGATAGTGGTGGGATTGCTCCTTTTGATGCTAATTTCAACTAGAATGAAGTAATAGGACTCATAATTACCTATATTTTGACAATTTGAAAGAACTAATCAAACAATAAGAAAGTCTTCCTAAATGAAGACTTGTGTGAAATGTACGGAACGTTTTGAATGCACTAGTGATAGGATTGCTCCTTTTGATGCTAATCAAACTAGAACGAAGTCATAGGACTCATAATCACCTCTTTCTTTGACAATTTGAGAGAACCAATGAAACAATAAGAAGGTCTCCCTAAATCAAGACCTGTGTGATATGTACGCATCGGTTTTAACGCGATAGTCATTGATTTGGTTGTTTTGATGCTAATCAAATTAGAACGAATTATTTGGACTCCTAATCACCTCTTTATTTGACAATTTTAGAGAACCAATGAAACAAAAATAAGGTCTCCCTAAATGAAGACTTGTGTGAGATGTACGCATATTTTTGAACGCAATAGTCATGGGTTTCTACTTTTAACGCTAATCAAACTAGAACGAAGTAATACAGTTCTTAATCAACTCTTTCTTTTTAAATTCGAAACAACCAATGAAACAATATGAAGGTCTCCCTAAATGAAGACTTGTGTGAGATCTACGCATCATTTTGGACGCGATAGTGATGTGATTGCTCCTTTTGATGGTAATTTCAATAGGAACGAAGTAATAGGACTCATAATCACCTATATTTTGACAATTTGACTGAACTAATGAAACAATAAGAAGGTCTCCCGAAATGAAGACTTGTGTCAGATGTACGCATGGTTTTGGACGAGATAGTCATGGGTTTTTCTTTTTTAACGCTAATCAAACTAGAACGAAGTAACACAGTCTCTTAATCACATCTTTCTTTGTAAATTCGAAACAACCAATGAATCAATATGAAAGTTTCCCTAAATGAAGACTTGTGTGATATCTACGCATCATTTTGGACGCAATAGTGATGGGATTGCTCCTTTTGATGCTAATTTCAACTACAATGAAGTAATAGGACTCATAATCACCTATATTTTAACAATTTGAGAGAACTAATCAAACAATAAGAAGGTCTCCCTAAATAAAGACTTGTGTGAGATGTACGGATCATTTTGAATGCACTAGTGATAAGATTGCTCATTTTGATGCTAATCAAACTAGAACGAAGTCATAGGACTCCTAATCACCTCTTTCTTTGATAATTTTAGAGAACCAATGAAACCATAAGAAGGTCTCCCTAAATCAAGACTTGTGTGAGATGTACGCATCGTTTTTAATGCGATAGTTATTGATTTGGTCCTTTTGATGCTAATCAAATTAGAACGAATTAATAAGACTCCTAATCACCTCTTTCTTTGACAAATTTAGATTACCAATGAAACAATAAGAAGGTCTCCCAAAATGAAGACTTGTGTGAGATGTACGCATGGTTTTGTACGCGATAGTCATGTGTTTCTCCTTTTGACGCTAATCAAACTAGAACAAAGTAATACAACTCTTAATCACCTCTTTCTTTGTAAATTCGAAACAACCAATGAAACAATATGAAGGTCTCCCTAAATGAAGACTTGTGTGAGATCTACGCATCATTTTGGACGCGATAGTGATGTGATTGCTCCTTTTCATGCTAATTTCAACTAGAACAAAGTAATAGGACTCATAATCACCTATATTTTGACAATTTAAGAGAACTAATGAAACAATAGGAAGGTCTCCCTAAAAGAAGACTTGTGTCAGATGTAAGCATGGTTTTGGACGAGATAGTCAAGGGTTTCTCTTTTTTAACGCAAATCAAACTAGAACGAAGTAACACAGTCTCTTAATCACCTCTTTCTTTATAAATTCGAAACAACCAATGAAACAATATGAAGGTCTCCTTAAATGAAGACTTGTGTATCTACGCATCGTTTTGGACGCAATAGTGATGGGATTGCTCCTTTTGATGCTAATTTCAACTAGAATAAAGTAATCGAACTCATAATCTCCAATATTTAAACAATTTGAGAGAACTAATAAAACAATAAGAAGGTCTCCCTAAATGAAGACTTGTGTGAGATGTACGGATAGTTTTGAATGCACTAGTGATAGGTTTGCTCCTTTTGAGGCTAATCAAACTAGAACGAAGTCATAGGACTCATAATCACATCTTTCTTTGACAATTTGAGAGAACCACTGAAACAATAAGAATGTCTCCCTAAATCAAGACTTGTTTGAGATGTACGCATCTTGTTTAACGCGATAGTCATTGATTTGGTCCTTTTGATGGTAATCAAATTAGAACGAATTAATAGGACTCCTAATCACCTCTTTCTTTGACAATTTTAGAGAACCAATGAAACAATAAGGTCTCCCTAAATGAAGACTTGTGTGAGATGTACACATGGTTCTGGACGCGATAGTCAATGGTTTCTCCTTTTGACGCAAATCAAACTAGAACGAAGCAATACAACTCTTAATCACCCCCTTTCTTTGTAAATTCGAAACAAGCAATGAAACAATATGAAGGTTTCCCTAAATGAACACTTTTGTGAGATCTACGCATCGTTTTGGACACGATAGTGATGGGATTGCTCCTTTTGATGCTAATTTCTACCAGAATGAAGTAATAGGACTCATAATCACCTATATTTTGACAATTTGACAGAACTAATCAAGCAATAAGATGGTCTCCCTAAATGAAGACTTGTGTGTGATGTACGGATCGTTTTGAATGCACTGGTGATTGGATTGCTCCTTTTGATGCTAATCAAACTAGAACGAAGTCATAGGACTCATAATCACCTCTTTCTTTGACAATTTGAGAGAACCAATGAAACAATAAGAAGGTCTCCCTAAATCAAGACCTGTGTGAGATGTACGCATCGTTTTTAACGCTATAGTCATTGATTTGGTTGTTTTGATGCTAATCAAATTAGAACGAATTATTAGGACTCCTAATCACCTCTTTCTTTGACAATTTTAGAGAACCAATGAAACAATAAGAAGGTCTCCCTAAATGAAGACTTGTGTGAGATGTACGCATGATTTTGAATGCGATAGTCATGGGTTTCTACTGTTGACGCTAATCAAACTAGAACAGAGTAATACAACTCTTAATCACATCTTTCTTTGTAAATTCGAAACAACCAATGAAACAATATGAAGGTCTCCCTAAATGAAGACTTGTGTGAGATCTACGCATCATTTTGGACGCGATAGTGATGTGATTGCTCCTTTTGATGCTAATTTCAACTAGAACAAAGTAATAGGACTCATAATCACCTATATTTTGACAATTTCAGAGAACTAATGAAACAATAAGAAGGTCTCCCTAAATGAAGACTTGTGTCAGATGTAAGCATGGTTTTGGACGAGATAGTCAAGGGTTTCTCTTTTTTAACGCAAATCAAACTAGAACGAAGTAACACAGTCTCTTAATCACCTCTTTCTTTGTAAATTCGAAACAACCAATGAAACAATATGAAGGTCTCCCTAAATGAAGACTTGTGTGAGATCTACGCATCGTTTTGGACGCGATAGTGATGGGATTGCTCCTTTTGATGCTAATTTCAATTAGAATGAAGTAATAGGACTCATAATCAACTATATTTTAACAATTTGGGAAAACTAATCAAACAATAAGAAGGTCTCCCTAAATGAAGACTTGTGTGAGATGTATAGATCGTTTTGAATGCACTAGTGATGGGATTGCCCCTTTTAATGCTAATTTTAACTAGAATGAAGTAATAGGACTCATAATCACCTAAATTTTAATAATTTGAGAGAACTAATCAAGCAATAAGAAGGTCTCCCTAAATGAAGACTTGTGTGAGATGTACGGATCGTTTTGAATGCACTAGTGATAGGATTGCTCCTTTTGATACTAATCAAACTAGAACGAAGTCATAGGACTCATAATCACCTCTTTCTTTGACAATTTGAGAGAACCAATGAAACAATAAGAAGGTCTCCCTAAATGAAGACTTGTGTGAGATCTACGCATCGTTTTGGACGCGATAGTGATGGGATTGCTCCTTTTGATGCTAATTTCAATTAGAATGAAGTAATAGGACTCATAATCAACTATATTTTAACAATTTGGGAAAACTAATCAAACAATAAGAAGGTCTCCCTAAATGAAGACTTGTGTGAGATGTATAGATCGTTTTGAATGCACTAGTGATGGGATTGCCCCTTTTAATGCTAATTTTAACTAGAATGAAGTAATAGGACTCATAATCACCTAAATTTTAATAATTTGAGAGAACTAATCAAGCAATAAGAAGGTCTCCCTAAATGAAGACTTGTGTGAGATGTACGGATCGTTTTGAATGCACTAGTGATAGGATTGCTCCTTTTGATACTAATCAAACTAGAACGAAGTCATAGGACTCATAATCACATCTTTCTCTGACAATTTGAGAGAAGCAATGAAACAATAAAAAGGTCTCCCTAAATCAAGACTTGTGTGAGATGTACGCATCTTTTTTAACGCGATAGTCATTGATTTGGTCCTTTTATGCTAATCTAAATAGAACGAATTAATAGGACTCCTAATCACCTTTTTCTTTGACAATTTTAGAGAATCAATGAAACAATAAGAAGGTCTCCCTAAATGAAGACTTGTGAGAGATGTACGCATGGTTTTGGACGCGATAGTCATGAGTTTCTCCTTTTGACGCTAATCAAACTAGAAGGAAGTAATACAATTCTTAATCACCTCTTTCTTTGTAAATTCGAAACAAGCAAAGAAACAATATGAAGGTCTCCCTAAATGAATACTTGTGTGAGATCTACGCATCGTTTTGGACGCGATAGTGGTGGGATTGCTCCTTTTGATGCTAATTTCAACTAGAATGAAGTAATAGGACTCATAATCACCTATATTTTGACAATTTGAAAGAACTAATCAAACAATAAGAAATTCTTCCTAAATGAAGACTTGTGTGAAATGTACGGAACGTTTTGAATGCACTAGTGATAGGATTGCTCCATTTGATGCTAATCAAACTAGAACGAAGTCATAGGACTCATAATCACCTCTTTCTTTGACAATTTGAGAGAACCAATGAAACAATAATAAGGTCTCCCAAAATCAAGACCTGTGTGATATGTACGCATCGGTTTTAACGCGATAGTCATTGATTTGGTTGTTTTGATGCTAATCAAATTAGAACGAATTATTTGGACTCCTAATCACCTCTTTATTTGACAATTTTAGAGAACCAATGAAACAAAAATAAGGTCTCCCTAAATGAAGACTTGTGTGAGATGTACGCATATTTTTGAACGCAATAGTCATGGGTTTCTACTTTTAACGCTAATCAAACTAGAACGAAGTAATACAGTTCTTAATCAACTCTTTCTTTTTAAATTCGAAACAACCAATGAAACAATATGAAGGTCTCCCTAAATGAAGACTTGTGTGAGATCTACGCATCATTTTGGACGCGATAGTGATGTGATTGCTCCTTTTGATGGTAATTTCAATAGGAACGAAGTAATAGGACTCATAATCACCTATATTTTGACAATTTGACAGAACTAATGAAACAATAAGAAGGTCTCCCGAAATGAAGACTTGTGTCAGATGTACGCATGGTTTTGGACGAGATAGTCATGGGTTTCTCTTTTTTAACGCTAATCAAACTAGAACGAAGTAAGACAGTCTCTTAATCACATCTTTCTTTGTAAATTCGAAACAACCAATGAATCAATATGAAAGTTTCCCTAAATGAAGACTTGTGTGATATCTACGCATCGTTTTGGACGCAATAGTGATGGGATTGCTCCTATTGATGCTAATTTCAACTACAATGAAGTAATAGGACTCATAATCACCTATATTTTAACAATTTGAGAGAACTAATCAAACAATAAGAAGGTCTCCCTAAATAAAGACTTGTGTGAGATGTACGGATCATTTTGAATGCACTAGTGATAAGATTGCTCATTTTGATGCTAATCAAACTAGAACGAAGTCATAGGACTCCTAATCACCTCTTTCTTTGATAATTTTAGAGAACCAATGAAACCATAAGAAGGTCTCCCTAAATCAAGACTTGTGTGAGATGTACGCATCGTTTTTAACGCGATAGTTATTGATTTAGTCCTTTTGATGCTAATCAAATTAGAACGAATTAATAAGACTCCTAATCACCTCTTTCTTTGACAAATTTAGATTACCAATGAAACAATAAGAAGGTCTCCCTAAATGAAGACTTGTGTGAGATGTACGCATGATTTTGTACGCGATAGTCATGTGTTTCTCCTTTTGACGCTAATCAAACTAGAACAGAGTAATACAACTCTTAATCACATCTTTCTTTGTAAATTCGAAACAACCAATGAAACAATATGAAGGTCTCCCTAAATGAAGACTTGTGTGAGATCTACGCATCATTTTGGACGCGATAGTGATGTGATTGCTCCTTTTGATGCTAATTTCAACTAGAACAAAGTAATAGGACTCATAATCACCTATATTTTGACAATTTCAGAGAACTAATGAAACAATAAGAAGGTCTACCTAAATGAAGACTTGTGTCAGATGTAAGCATGGTTTTGGACGAGATAGTCAAGGGTTTCTCTTTTTTAACGCAAATCAAACTAGAACGAAGTAACACAGTCTCTTAATCACCTCTTTCTTTGTAAATTCGAAACAACCAATGAAACAATATGAAGGTCTCCTTAAATGAAGACTTGTGTATCTACGCATCGTTTTGGACGCAATAGTGATGGGATTGCTCCTTTTGATGCTAATTTCAACTAGAATGAAGTAATCGAACTCATAATCTCCTATATTTAAACAATTTGAGAGAACTAATAAAACAATAAGAAGGTCTCCCTAAATGAAGACTTGTGTGAGATGTACGAATAGTTTTGAATGCACTAGTGATAGGTTTGCTCCTTTTGAGGCTAATCAAACTAGAACGAAGTCATAGGACTCATAATCACATCTTTCTTTGACAATTTGAGAGAACCACTGAAAAAATAAGAATGTCTCCCTAAATCAAGACTTGTGTGAGATGTACGCATCTTGTTTAACGCGATAGTCATTGATTTGGTCCTTTTGATGGTAATCAAATTAGAACGAATTAATAGGACTCCTAATCACCTCTTTCTTTGACAATTTTAGAGAACTAATGAAACAATAAGGTCTCCCTAAATGAAGACTTGTGTGAGATGTACGCATGGTTTTGGACGCGATAGTCAAGGGTTTCTCCTTTTGACGCAAATCAAACTAGAACGAAGTAATACAACTCTTAATCACCCCCTTTCTTTGTAAATTCAAAACAAGCAATGAAACAATATGAAGGTTTCCCTAAATGAACACTTGTGTGAGATCTACGCATCGTTTTGGACACGATAGTGATGGGATTGCTCCTTTTGATGCTAATTTCTACCAGAATGAAGTAATAGGACTCATAATCACCTATATTTTGACAATTTGACAGAACTAATCAAGCAATAAGATGGTCTCCCTAAATGAAGACTTGTGTGAGATGTACGGATCGTTTTGAATGCACTAGTGATTGGATTGCTCCTTTTGATGCTAATCAAACTAGAACGAAGTCATAGGACTCATAATCACCTCTTTCTTTGACAATTTGAGAGAACCAATGAAACAATAAGAAGGTCTCCCTAAATCAAGACCTGTGTGAGATGTACGCATCGTTTTTAACGTTATAGTCATTGATTTGGTTGTTTTGATGCTAATCAAATTAGAACAAATTATTAGGACTCCTAATCACCTCTTTCTTTGACAATTTTAGAGAACCAATGAAACAATAAGAAGGTCTCCCTAAATGAAGACTTGTGTGAGATGTACGCATGATTTTGAACGCGATAGTCATGGGTTTCTACTTTTGACGCTAATCAAACTACAACGAAGTAATACAACTCTTAATCACCTCTTTCTTTGTAAATTCGAAACAACCAATGAAACAATATGAAGGTCTCCCTAAATGAAGACTTGTGTGAGATCTACGCATCGTTTTGGACGCGATAGTGATGTGATTGCTCCTTTTGATGCTAATTTCAACTAGAACGAAGTAATAGGACTCATAATCACCTACATTTTGACAATTTCAGAGAAATAATGAAACAATAAGAAGGTCTCCCTAAATAAAGACTTGTGTCAAATGTACGCATGGTTTTGGACGCGATAGTCATGGGTTTCTCTTTTTTAACGCTAATCAAACTAGAACGAAGTAACACAGTCTCTTAATTATTTGCAGTGGCTACAGTGGCAGCCAGTTTTATATTGGGTCAGTTGTTGTTGTGGTCTGGTGCCTATTGCTTCACTGTTTAGGGTTGGATGCTACTACGGGTCGTGGCTGTGGTATGTGGTTTTGGTTTGTGGCTAGTTGGTCTATCAAACTCGGACTGGTTCTTATGCTCGTCTGCTTTGGTCTCCTATGCTCGTCAACTGGGTTATGGTTCTTATGCTCGTCTGCTTTCTTCCCAGCTGCATTCTCCTTGCAGCTGGCTGCAAGTTTCTATTGGTTGCTGCTGTTGAATGCTCTCCCCTCTGTTGCTGCTGAGGTTCTGGGTTGTTTGCTGCGGTTGGCTTTTGGGCCAACTTCAGCTTTGTTGGCTGTGGTTTGCTCTACTGCCAGCTTGCTGCTGCTGGTCCTGCTGGGTTGACTTGGTCTCTACCTTGGTCAGTCTGTCTGCAGGCTGAGAACTCCTGTTGATTGTTGCTGTTTAAGCTTTCTCCTGCTGTTTTGCCTACTGCAGGTTGACCTTTGCAAGTTGCCTGCTGCTGTTTGTTCTTTGATGCTGATTTCTGCTGTTTGCTTCTGGTTTATGCTCTGGTTGATGTTGCTTGGTCTGTTGCTGCTGTGGTTTCCTAGCAGATGTTGTATGTTGGTTTGGTCTGTCTTGAGCCAGTTTGCTGCAGGTGCTACTGTTGCTATTTATGCTTTGGTCCCTTGCTGCTGCTCATTTTCGGGCCTTGGTTTTCTGTTCTGCTGGCTGCTGGTTTCATGCCTGTACCTGGGCCAGTGTTGTTGTTGTTCTTATGATGGTCCAATGTT